>CM019828.1:707139-2161265 GCA_009763385.1 Coix lacryma-jobi var. lacryma-jobi
ATCTGCAGTATACTTTGGAGGTAATTGTGCTCTTCCACCTCTTTTGTTGAATACATATTTTCCAAGTTTGCTTGCAATCCACCGCGTTGGATTGGTACCATTCCATACTTGTTCGATCCTGGTTTTTAATACCGATTTATAGAGTAGTTAATTAACTGGTTTGCTTCTACCGGTATTGCAATGTGTAGAACACATTTTAATGACATTTTAATGCACCATTTTTGTTCTTTTTGTTGATTCAATTTACTAAATCCTTCTCTAGCATCAATTTCTATTTCGCCAGGTATGACAGTGTATTTGAACACGAAAACTACCTTCATACAGTATTTGTGCACACAACAAAATGATAATTCAAATGGAGCCTTATAATGAAATGAAAGCACAAGCTGCTGCTCATAGACATGAAGAAAATTCTTTGCTTGTTTTACTAGTTAGATCATCCTTATAAGGGCTTTAATAAAGCTTTAATATTTGTTATCTGCTGAGTAACCTGATGTTTTCCTTGTGCAGCGGGGTATGTTGACCTTCCAGATGTATTCAAGCTGGGTTTTATAACAGCCGCCCTCAATCAATGCTGTAGTTTGGGGAGTTACTGGTGCATTGTGGTGGAAATTTTTGGTCTTATATGATCTTGGGGGCAGTGTAAGTACATGAAAATGGTAGTGCTATATAATAAACAAGTACCTCATGATCAACCATCGGAGGTGCGGGGTCTTTTTTTTTTCTCGGTGCCTATAAGTGCATAATAACATAGGAACGCTCATCTTTAGAAAGTTTTTGAGCATGATCAACCTAGAAAGCAGATGCTGGTTTTCGTAGGTTTGTAAAAACCGTCTTATATATCCTTTGATTTGATTGATGTACCATCATATCTCCTCCCCGAAGAGAAATAAATGCATGAGTGACTTTAGAATTTTGTCGACACAAATCTTGTCGTATATCAAATCAAATCCATGAAGAAGTGCATTAATGAATATTGATTGATGCATCAAATCTTGTGTTTTAAGACCGCGACAGCCTGCTTTCCCAAGGGCGCTGCTATTTGCTTGGACAGAGGGAGGCACAGTGTTGAACTGTACAGAGCTGTAGTTGTGTACAGCAGTACAGCTGATGAAAGGAGGGCACGTGCTAATGTTTACCATTTGACAAGCACCTCAATAACGAAATTCAGAGTTGGTTTTGGTTAAAAATGCTGCTGACTCGACCCATGGTAACAATGGTAGTCTGCCTGTTTTGTATAGTCTCGAGCCAGGTGTCTGTTGCTCCTGGCCTGGGTTGCATGCAATGCAACACTTTAGGATCTGTCTCGACTGGACTGCCAGTCCGTCAGTCAGCCAGCGTTTGTCAAATTTGTTGGTTGCTGAAGCCTGAAGGCGGGCGCCACCCGCGACTCCCGATCATGCTGCTGGTCTGGTCGGTCGCCAGGTCAGATTCAACGATGGGAGAGTGCAAATGTGTTTGTCCCGTAGGAGAAAGATGGGAAAAAGAATCTAGAGAGACAGATGGTGGGTGGAAACGTGATTGATGGGATGGTAGATTTCTTAACCATGACATCTTCAGTGTTTTTAAAGTGTACTGGACTGGTTTTTATGTCAGAATTCTAGCTCTAACAAACAATAAGCTGCGCCTGAATGAAAAATCAAAGAGTACATCAAGCTAACTGTAGCACAGCATACTCTAATTAACAAGCAAAGCTCTTTCAGATATCAGGTACTAGCAAACAAAGCTAATTAACAAGCAGTATACCAAACTCAAAAAGCACCACCTGGCAGGTGGCTTAGTGGTGCCTAGATGCTGACTTGTTTTTCGTCATTTTGTGATACAATGAAAAGAATTCTGTATGGAAGGGATAGTATTATAAACACAAATTATTTCACAGGATAAGGCTCGGTTGTAGCAAATGTTGTATCACAAAAGAATTTGGCTTTTATTTTTCTTTAGCATCAGTTTGGTCATCAATGTCCTTATTGTCACAGCAGCATTTTGCCTTTTTATTTTCTCTTTTCATTTTTTTGGGTGTGGTTTTGAGATTGTGACAGCCTCCTCTTTTCGGAGTGGAGCTGGAATTTGTTTGTAAGGAGTCTCTAACTCTCTCTACGTAACGGCCGGGGTCCTAGCATAAGCTATCATCCGAGGCACTTGTCAGTTTCTGTTTTAATACTGGCATATCTTGTTCTTGTTGTTGTTTCTTCAGACAAGGGGTGATTTGTGCAAGGTGTGCCCAATGCAAGGGGGAAAGAGATTACTGATGAGGGAGAATCAAGGAGCAACCCGGCCTGCCGCGTGGACATCCATCTGGATCTCCGCTGAGCCGCCGCTTGTTGGAGTTTCTCCAGGTGTACGTAGTAGAACCAGCTCTTGCTTACAAAAGTCAGAGCCCCCAGACTTGGCAGACGTGCTTCCAGTTCCAGTACGTGGTGGGTTTGCAAAGTGTATGGACTAACCATGTCGTCAATCTCGCTCTCCGGTGGTTGGTTGGTTTGCAGTGTGTGTGGTGGATGAAACTCACAAGTGAGAACCGGCCGGCCGGCCGGCCGGGTACTAAGTTATATTGTCGATCGTGAGGAAACGAACTCCCTTTTCTGTGCGACCCCGGCCCTTATTAGTTAACAACTAGCTTAGCTAGCTAGGTTTCTCAAAATAAAATTAACAATCACGGTAACTAGCAAGCTTGGAGTAGTAAGCAGCCAGGAGACCGACCTTTTTGAAGAAGAAAATAACGACAGCAATTTAGGCTCTCACTCACTGAAGTCTGAAGCTAAGTCTGAACAGATCGAGAAGTAACTCGATCGATGTGGGCTAGCTAGGCGGCTAGCTGCTGCGGCCATGCATGCCATGCCACAAGCTGACAAGCAGAACGTGCACCCCGCTCGCTGATTGACCGCTTCAACCTTAAAGCATCATCCGATCCGCATGCAATGCAACGCCCTCGATCACCTCACCCCATCGTGAGCAGCAGCAGCGCATCAGCATGTCCATGCCTAGGATACCGGATCGATCATGATGAGTCGTCGTCGTCATCATCATCATCATCCCACCGTCGCGACAGAGGAAGAAGACATAGAGACAGGAGGGACGACGACGACGACCGCTGGCGCTGAGACGACGACGACGGTCGTGGTCGTGGAAGAAGCAGACCCTGCTCCTGACGACGCAACCCCGAGCCCTAAGCCGGCGGCGGCGGCGGCGCGGCATCGTCGGCGGCTGGTGTGCGCCTGCTAAGCCGCTGCCCCTCTTCATCTCGCTCGCCGCCGGCCTCGCCGTCCGCTTCCTCGTGCCGCGGCCGCCGAGGTACCCCGCAGGCATGGCAGCTGCTCTCCATCTTCCTCTCCACCATCGCGGGGCTCGTCCTCGGCCCGCTCCCGGCCGGCGCGTGGGCGTTCCTGGGGCTCACCGCCACCGTCGCCACGCGCACGCTCCCCTTCGCCGCCGCGTTCGGGGCCTTGACTAACGAGGTCATCTGGCTCATCGTCATCTCCTTCTTCTTCGCGCGCGGCTTCGTCAGCACCGGCCTCGGCGACCGCGTCGCCACCTACTTCGTCAAATGGCTGGGCCGCAGCACGCTGGGCCTGTCCTATGGGCTTGCCATCAGCGAGGCTCTCGTCTCGCTGCCATGCCCAGCACCACGGCCAGGGCAGGAGGGGTTTTCCTTCCCATCATCAAGTCGCTGTCGCTCTCGGCGGGAAGCAAGCCCAACGACCCATCATCGGCCAACAAACTCGGCTCTTATCTTGTGCAGTCGCAGCTACAGGTACGTACGTACTGTACGGTGGTAATTAATTAGTAGTAGTAATAAGGGAAACGAAACAACCCTGATGATGATATATACAGTATGCTTGCTTGATGTGATGATGATGACGACAGATGCACTATGTATGTTATTACTAGTCTGATCGATCGATGCTTGAGTTGAATTGAATTGAATGCTGGTTTCTGATGATGCTTGACTTGATTACTTGACAGGCAGCTGCCAACTCCAGTGCTCTCTTCCTGACAGCGGCTGCTCAGAACCTCTTGTGTCTCAAGCTAGCAGAGGAGGCTGGTGTTCATATCGGAAACCAATGGATTACTTGGTTCAAGGTTGCTAGCTTGCCAGCACTTCTTGGGCTTCTAGCGACTCTTATTTGATTTACAAAATATTCCCCCCTGAAATAAAGGACACACCTCAAGCCCCAGCATTAGCTGCCGAGAAGCTAAAGAACATGGGTCCAGTAACAAAAAATGAATGGGTCATGGTTGCAACGATGCTTCTTGCAGTCTCACTATGGATATTTGGGTAAGAAATTTTCTTTTCAAAGAGGATTTTCCTGTAAATTGAGTCTAGTTGTTGATGGATCCCTTCCTGTAAATTGTACGTCCCCATATATAGTAGGAGTATACATCATATATAGGAACACTGCTCAAGGAGGTAAGGTATTGGTAACAATGAGCCTCCCACCAGAGGTGCCTTTCCATGGCTAAAGCCTTTTCCTCACTTTTTCTACCACCCCTGTGGCCCTGTCAAAGCTTGAACCCCTAAATGCGTGTATCAGAAATTGGGATACCTAGGTAAGTCATGGGAAAAGAACCTATGTTGCAATTCAACATGCTAGCAGTAGCAATCCTGTCTTGTTCCTGAGCATGGTAATTGATCTTCAGTCCTGACATCCATTTCAAAGCAATATAGTATATGAATTTAACATTTCTTACCGGCTTCTCGTCCCCTTCCATGAATACAATGGTATCATCGGCGTACTGATATTGCAGGCAAACTATTGGCGTATCCAGCGTTGTTGCTGCAATGATTGGACTCTCTCAACTTCTTCTGCTTGGAGTGCTGAACTGGGACGATTGTTTGAATGAGAAGTCTGCATGGGACACCCTAGCTTGGTTTGCTATTTTAGTTGGTTTGGCTGGACAACTTACTAACCTCGGCATTGTGTCCTGGATATCGAATTGTGTTGCCAAGATTCTTCGATCTTTCTCATTGAGCTGGCCTGCAGCATTTGTTGTTCTTCAGGCCTCGTACTTCTTTATTCACTATATATTTGCAAGCCAAACTGCACATGTTGGAGCTTTATACTCGGCATTTCTTGCAATGCATTTAGCAGCTGGTGTCCCAGCTCTAATGTCGGCACTTGCTTTGGCATACAATGCAAACCTCTTTGGAGCACTAACACACTATAGTAGCGGGCAATCTGCAGTATACTATGGAGGTAATTGTGCTTTTCCCACATCTTTGGTTGCATACATATTTTCCAAGTTTGCTTGCAATCCACCGCGTTGGTTGGTACCGTTCCATACTTGTTTCGAGCCTGGTTTTCGATACCAATTTACTTATAGAGCAGTTAATAAACTGATTAGGTTCTACTGGTATTGCAATGTGTACAGCTCGCATTTCTTGATGCACCATCTTTTCTGTTCTTTCTGTCGATTCAATTTGCTTTTTTAGGGAAACAGGAGGGACTTGCCCCTACTCAATTTTATTAAGAAAATTTAAAACAAGCAGATACAGGGAGAAAGGGATAGTTCAAGATAAAAAAAAAGTAAAAAAGATGAACCAAGCTAGAAAAATTAAACTAGATTCTGGTGTGGCCACCCTCTCTTTTGTAGGTTGTGTGTCGTAAGAATTTTATCTTGCACTAGAATCTAGGCGAAGATCTTGCATTTGTTCTCCACTTGCGCTCTCTAGATGAGTTCAGTAAGGAACAAGCCGAGAGAGCCTTTGAATTAGATTCTATAAGCAGAACGGGTGGAGTAAGACTCATCCTAGGTCCAACGCCAGGTGCTGGAGTCCTGAATGCCCTGCTGTAGGTGCATATCCCGATCTGTATCCAAAGGGACACAAATTCCTCTATGTGGATAACCGAGGTGATTTTCTCCCTTAGCGCACGCATCCAATTTGTTTCAGAGTTCATATCGTACTATTTGGTTTTATCTCGACACAAGCCAAAACAAATTCGGGGCTAGGCACCTTGGAGCTTCTCCTTCAAGCCATTTATGGTGCCAAAACAAAGCCTTTGCGCCATCACACAGAGTTATTTTGACTGAGGAGTTGAACATGAGATGATCGACATCACTACATGGAAGCTCTGAGCCGATCCATGGCTTGGAGTCCTCCACCCATTCTTGCCAAAGGCAGCGTACGTAATTGATGAGCTCTTCCAAATCTATCAAGATCAGGCAGCCTAAGCCCCCGAGGTCTTTGGGTCTGGTAACTGTTGGCCAGTTAACCAAGCAGTGTCCACCGCTAGCATTCTCCTCCTTCCACACGAACGATCTCCTGATTTTGTCAATCTTCCTTCGAGCCCATGCTGCCAAGGGAAATACTGTGAGGTGGTAGGTTGGCATCGAGGAGAGGACTGAAGTTATTAAAGTGAGACATCCCGCTTTGTTTAACCATCTTCCTTTCTAGTTAGGTAACATTTGTTCAATATGCTCAATGAGAGGTTGCACATGGACCTTTTAGAGTGATCTGGTGTGGAGTTGCAGCCCCAAATATTTGCATGGGAAGACACCTCTAATGTGGAGTCCTGAGAAAGTGTCGAACGCTTAGAGAATAATTTTGACAGCTCTACATCCTCTTTTATTGGGTTGATGAAAATAGTCGTATCATCTGCATACATAGAGGTTCTCCATTTTGCTTCCATGAGGGGCAGGGGATGAGTATATATGCCATGTTGGGTTGCTTGGTCAAGCAAGCGTTGGAGCGGGTCCATACCAGAATGAAGAGCATGGATGAAAGAGGATCTCTTAGTCAAACGCCTCTAGCATGGCTAAAAGTGGGTCCATGCCGCCCATTGAGCAAGGCAGTCGAGGTGGATGTACAGAATAGAATGCAGACCCATTCACGCCAGCGTTGTCGAAACCCAGAGCTGGTAAAATTTACAGTAAGTACCCCCAATTTACTGTGTCGAAAGCTTTGTGGTTGTTTAGTTTCATGAACAAAGGCGGTATCTTCAGCTAGTGTAGATTCCGCACAGCTCCGTGAACATAAAGAAAATTATCGTGGATGCTTCTCTTTTTTATGAATGTGCTCTGGCATTTGGAGACAAGGGAGTTCAGTCGAGGGGCAAGTCTATTAGCAAGCAGTTTGGAGAAGATCTTTGCTATGCTATGGATTAGACTGATGGGTCTAAAATCGGTAATCCTTGTTGCATCCACTTTTTTGGGTAGTAGGACGATGCATGCCGAGTTTAGCCATTGAAAACCCTGGTCGTTCATTATGAATAGGATGTTTATGGCAGCCATAACATCATCTTTGATAATTTCCAACATGCTTTGAAGAAGGCACCAGTGAAGACATCCAGACCTGGCGCTTTGTCGGAAGTAGAGAATTTATAGTATTTTTTACCTCTTCTTGGGAGAAAGGCGCTTCTATGTCCAAGAGATCATGCTGAGTGTAACCGAGAGAGTGCCAATTGATGGTTGTGGTTTTTGGAACTGCGGAGCCAATGTGATTTTTGAAATAATCTTCTATCACCTTTCCTTTTTATTCATGAGCAATTGCAATCCTCTCATCTGTATGCAAGCAATGTATGTAATTTTTCCTTCGAAGTGCACTAGCTCTAATATGGAAAAATTTTGTGTTGGCATCTCCACAATGTATGCAAGTGAGCCTCGATCTCTATCTAATTCTTGATTTTTTGATGGCTGCGAGCCCTATACTGTGTGCATTGAGGCGCCAGCATAAGTCGAGCTCCATATGAGTGAGCAACCTATGCTCTTGAGCTGCTTCTAATTGTAGCAAGACTTCACTATGGCTAGCTGCAGTTTTGTATCCTCTATTTTTTCTCTCTTCCCATGCTTGATTCCTTTTGCCACACATACCATTTTAATATGCAAGTGTTTCATCGAAAGAGCAGAGGTGACCGACCGATTCCAAATGTTTTGTACAAGATCCTAGAAGCCTTCTATCTTAGTCCAAAACTTTTTAAACCAAAACAATAAGTTCTGATGGTGGTCAAGCTCTCCCTGCAATAGTAGCAGGGTGTGGTCCGACATGAGCGATTGGAGGGAATGCAAGAAGCAGGTGGGGAAGATTGGTTCCCATTTCGGGTGCATATGAGCCTATCAATTCTGGTGAGTGTCGGTTTGTCCTGCTGATTGCTCCAAGTTAAGAGACATCCATTCAACTTGATTTCTTTGAGCCACAAGTGGTCGATCACCGCCCTAGATGCCCCATCAGCCGCTGGTTAAGATTGAAGTTGTTTTTGTCTTCTGCCTGATAGATGAGATTGAAGTCACCCAGAATGAGCCATCTATTGTGCTCCGGTGGAGGAATGTTCTTCAATTCTTGGAGGAACTCAAGTTTGGTTGTATCTCCTTGCGGGGCTGTAGACGATAATAATTTTCCACATTATTCCATCCGCCCTCATGGTGATTTGCGCGGTTATTGCATTCGCGGTCAGCTCAACATCGAAGAGGTCAAAGAAGTCTTCGTTCACAGCAAGGAGAATGCCTCCCTGGGTCTGCTCAGCTGGGAGCCCGGGATCATAGCAAAGGAGTTAGCAAATTTTGCTCTTGCTATGCGACTCACCGCATTTTGATCCAGTAGCTGCATCTTTGTTTCTTGCAAACATACAATGGTGGCATCGGTGCTTCTCACTAACTCATTAACTGAGTCTTGTCATGCGCCGTCATTTAGGCCCCTAACATTCTAGTTAAGAATTTGGCAATTTTGTTGTGCCATAAAAACCAGCAAGGGACCCTATTTGAGCAAGACATATGTATGGAGGCAAAAGGAAGGCCACCCGGGGCTGTAGTTTGCAGCTGGGAACACAACAAAAAATACATGGGCAATGACGATCAATTTGAAGCACATGTACAAGAAAGCAACAGTTGCTGGTGCCGATCTAGGTGCCGGCGCAATGATACTATGCAAGGGATCCTTGCATACAGTGGTGCTGCTACAACAAACTGCTAGGTGGAGGGGTTCAGGGGTTCCTCAGTCTGATGGGGAGGCAACCGTAGGCCTCTTGGCTCTGGCTATCGCCCCACCCAGCGAACTAGAAGCACACAAACTGAAGGACGACCATAGTTGTCATGTAGTGCTAATGGTTTTCTAACATTGATATGTTAAGTAACCCTCAACAATAGTAGGTTTCTAAACTTGCGCAGTGGGTGTTGCAGCTGTTGCGTCGAGGCTGCATAAGGCTGTCAGAGCCTTCACGACGGCGTTGGTGAGCGGTCCCTTGTACAAGCTAAAGTAGTGTGGTAGCAGATTGTCGTGGCTAAGTCCTTCCTTAATGATGCACAACCTTTTTCTGAGTACCTGCTTGGCCTTCGCTTGTGTGTCGCCTCTAGGCTAATTTCTAGCCGCTATGTGCACGCTCCTACGTGCTGGAACCACGACCTTCTTGCATCGCTGTGGCGGGGTGGCTCAGCATGGTGGGGCCTACAAGATGGGCTGGGGCAGAGGGTGTGAGATCCCCTCCACAAATTTAGTCACCGCCAACGTAGCAGCAGTCGTTGTGTTAGTGGCAGCCTGTACCAAATCTGTGGTAGCCTGCTCTGAACATTGCAACCGGAGACCAGTTGGCGCGCATCCGTAGCGCGAACCGGTGGTGCTTGGGCCTCGAGTGTGGCGCCTGAAGTAGAAGAGTCCAAGGTGAAACTGCAGCACTAGCATGCTCCCCTCTGGTTGCGCTTCTCGCCGGTGTGGTGGAGGACGAGTTTGCCTAGAGTGGACGCGTCCCGGGCAGAAACGGTGTTCTACAGCGAGGTTGTTGTCATCGCCAGAGAGAATTTGCAAGTCAGGTGAGTATAACATGGCTACAACAATTGTTTGCGAGGCCAGTGTAGTGCTGCTCTGCGGCACGTTGTCAGTTTGGGAGGTCGGTTCCAAAGTTTGTGAGGCTTTTGGAGGAGTCTCTGCCGAATCATGCAGTTGAACATGATTTGCACGCGCCTTTGGAGGATTTGGTGATTGGTGATGGTTGTTGCCGATGCTGCCTCCAAGGTCCGGCGACTTGCAGCTCATGGGCAAAATTGTTGCGATGGCTACATTCTCATTGCGTGGTTGAGGGTGAACGTGTCGATTCAATTTACTAAATTGTTCTAAAGCATCAATTTCTATTTCACAGGTATGATAGTGTATTTGATCATGAAAAATACCTTCATATATGTTTGTGCGCATAACAAAATGGCAAATCAAATCGAGTCATTATAATAAAATGAAAGCACAAGCTGCTGCACATAGACATATGAAGAAAATTATTTGATTGTTTCTATTAGTTAGGTCATCCTTATCTGACAAAAAGAGTTAGGTCATCCTTGTAAGGGCTTTAATAAATAAGCTTTAATAATATTTGTTATGTGCTGAGTAACTAATGTTTTCGTTTCCTTGTGTAGCGGGATATGTTGGCCTTCCAGATGTATTCAAGTTGGGTTTTATAACAGCCGTAATCAATGGTGTAATTTGGGTTGTTGCTAGTGCATTATGGTGGAAAATTTTGGGTCTTTATTGAGTCTTGCGGTAATGTAAGTATGATCCACCATCGGACACCATCGGAGGTGGGGGGTTCGGTCTCCTTTGTGAGATGTTTATGAATACATTATGCGGAGTAACATAGGAACACTCATCTCTATAAGTATTTGAGCATTATCATCATCCTACTAGAAAGTAGATGAGTTTTTGTAGGTTGTTAAGACTGTCTTATATATCCTTTGATTTGATTGATGACTGATGTACCATCATATCTCTTCTCCTCAAGGCTGAAAATAATGCATGATTTACATTTTGAATTTTGATGGCCCAAATCTTGTCTTATATCCCTAAATCCATGTTGAAGATTAAGCACATGAATGAATTTGATTGATGCGTTAATCTTATGTTTTGATGCCGTGACAGCCTGTTTCCCTAAGACTGCTATTTGTCTATCTGCATATATACATAAACAGAACCGTAGTACATCAACTGTGTCTATCCCGTTGGTTATTAATCAACCTTGTGCTTGTACAATACTCCTCCAATCCGTGGGTGCGATTGGAGGGTACATTGAAGAGTGGATGCGCATAGGTAGGTGTGCGATTGGACGGTACATTGAAGAGTGGATGCGCATAGGCAGGTATACCTTTGATCCATGTGGTGTGTTGGCAGCAGTCCACCCTCCAGTCCACTCGAGTCTAGGTTTCCGGCGATGGCAAATGGCAACGACTGGCCGAGTGCCGACTACTCCTATTAACCTATCTTATCCTAAAGAGAAAACACACACAACTAGCTACCTGATCTCAATGTCCCTATTTATTTATATAACGTCATGTCTCCGAACCAGACAACTAGCTACTTTTTTTTGACAAAACCCTAGCTATCTGGTGCTCCTCCTTAGCTTGAGAACACCCCACAAACCAATAGCTAGTTGTGGTCTTTGTGGTTTGTGGGGGGAATGTAGAGATAGCTGCGGATAATGTATTATGGAAATCATCATGCAACAGAAAAGGCACATCACAATGACGTACATACTCATACTAAATATGAAAGCCACCACTTGAGCAGTTAGGGTGTACTCCCTACGTCCCATTGAATGTGACATTTTTTAAAACTTTTAGACTTCTTATTTCATTGTTCGTCTTATTCAATGTTGATATTGAACATCAATGCACCGATCTAAGACCTAACATAGAGAGAAGAGAGAGCGGGAGAGCGAGAGAGACAGCTGAATCCAAGAGGAGAACAAGTGAACCACCCCCTCTCGTCACCACCTCCCCCTCTCCCCTTTATAGGAGAAATGAGAGGTGATATTTTCATTACTTTTTGAAGGGGTTTGTTTTTTTTTAAAATACCACAAAGGGCTACAAATAGGCTCTAAATATTATTTTACAAGTCCTACATATTATACTATGTCACCAATAGTATATAAACTTTGAACAAGACAAACAGTCAAACAAGAAGTCCAAAAGTAAAAATGATACTTTTAATGAGACAGGGGAGTACGTTAGACAGTAGTAGCCCTAACCTTGTAGGGCGATGGATGTCATCATATTGCAAGATAGCGTTTCGTTGATGGGATGGGGTGGGATGGTCACTCTTTCAGGGTTGTTTAGTTGAGGGGCGAGATTGGGTGGGATGGTCCCTAAGGGGAATATTCCTCTTAGATGTGGGATACCTCTGCCCCTCCAAACCGAGTGGATGGGAATGCCTATGGTCGGATGACCACTGCTACGCTCGAGAGAAGGGAAGAGTAGGTGGTGTTCCTATGTGGAGGTGAGGCTCTAATGGGTGACAATGAGGTGACGCGATGGCGTGGCAGCATGCGAGCTCCAGGCGCATGACAATGGGCAGCGCTCCAGGAGGGATGACATGGGATGGCAAGGCGGGCCTTGACAACGAACTCAGCCCCGGCTCCAGGCACGTACTCCCTACGTGAGAAGGTGAGCTCTGGCTCTAGGCGTGAGCTCTGACTCTAAACTCAAGCTCCCCAACACAGGCTCCCCGATGTGGGCTCCCATGCGCAGGCACCATTGGCGTGAACTCCCCTACGCGAGTGTGAGATTCCCCAGTGTGGCCTCCCTCGCGTGAAGGGATAAGGATGAAGAGGGGAAGGGATAAGGAGATAAGGAAGAACAGAAAATAAATTGATAAACAGACCCCACATATTAGTGGGTAATCCTATTTTTGATGTCCCAAGACCAAACAAAAATTGGGTGGGTCACATCCCTCTTGAACCAAATAGAAATAAGAGTCCTTCTGTCCCCGTCCCGTCATAAACTAGATACAGAATAGTCTTACACTACCTTGACTCGAAACCAAATGCTACCCAAGGCCATCATCATTCATCATTGTATGGATAGAAAGTCAACTAACCAATCAGTTGAGTTGGACATCATTTCATCCAGAATAGGAGAACAGGGAGAGCTGGTTGCACCCAAACAAACTCTCTCTCTCATTTCGTTTCCCTGCGTTATCGTGACAGGGTCAACTCGGTCGCCCTTTGCAATTTGATTGGTGCGAGCAGGGATGTGAAAATAAAATTACTCTTCTTCCATCTCTACTTTGATTGCTATATATTGTGGAAAAGCCAAGAAGGTTGGCAAAGGGGTTGGGCGGGTAAAGGGTCGAGATGGCGGACTAGAGGGGGGTGAATAGTCCTTTCTAAAAATAATCGCACCGGCTAACCGAAACAAATGCGGAATTAAAACTATCAGTCTAGCCAAGACTACACCCCTCTACTTATACTCTATGACACCTTACAAAAGATCCTAAACAATGCAAATAAGGTGTTGGGCTAGCTAGAGCTCACCTAACCAATTCTAGAAGCAAGGTCACACAATACCTATGCAACTAGTACTTCAAACACCGGGGAGCTCCTACACAATCTAGTAAGCAAAGCACAAAGCTCCTAAGCTCACTAGCAATGCTCAATAACAAGGCTACACAAGCCAAATTAGTGAGCTCAACTTAGCTACACAAACTAAGCAATGTGACTAGCAAGACTACAAGTCAACTAGTCACTCACGGGATCAACTTCTATGCTACACAAGCAAAGAAAGTAACTAGCAAGCTACACAAGCTAACTAATTACAAGAGCAACTACACAAGCACAATATATATATGAAAGTAAATACAAGCTTGTGTATGGAGATAGCAAACCACCGAGAAGATGTAGACAATGTTGACACGGTGATTTTATCCCGAGGTTCACTTGGTTGCCACCAAGCTAGTCCTCGTTGTGTCGACCACACACTTTGGTAGTTCGGCGGCTAATAGGCACCACACCTAGCTCGACACTCGAGCGCCGCAAGAACTCACCCACAAGTGAGGGTAACTCAATGACACGCGCAATCCACTAGAGTTGCTCTTCGCGATCCCCGCGGGGCGAGCACAATGCCCCTCACAAAGCCTTCTCCGGAGCCACGCACAATCTTCTTGCGGGCTTCACGACGGAGACACAACCACCAAGCCGTCTAGGAGGTGGCAACCTCCAAGAGTAACAAGCACCACCGGCTTACAACACGATCACCTAGTGCCACTCGATGCAATCTCTCAATGCAACGCACTAGCGATCACTCACTCGCTGTCGATTCACACACTAGCAAGCATAAGCGAGTTAGAGGGCTCCCAAGCACATCCACACAAGCCACAAAGGCTCTAGAGTGCTCAGCAACCAGCCCAAGGCCGGTTACCAACGCTATATATAGCCCCAAGGGCTGACTAGCCGTTATGCCCCTTCACTGGGCATTCTGCGCTAGCATTGGACGCTCCTGCCGAACCCATCGGACGCTGAGGCCAGCGTCCGATGCCCAGATGCTCGCCACGTGTCCTCCACATTTAACCTCGGCCGAGAAATCCCAACGGCTATATTCCTTCCCGCGCTGGTTAAAATCGGACGCTCCGATGCCTCTGCTCAAAACTGTGCAAGATCGCCCTCACATCGGACGCGCCGGACCCTTAGCATCGGATGCTAAGGACCAGCGTCCGATGACACACCAGAGAGGTTCCAGAACGCTCCCAACCACATCGGACGCGTCCGGTGGAACCACATCGGACGCAGGCCAGCGTCCGATGCTCCCAGCTAAACCTGCTCACGCCACGTCACTGCCATCGGACGCTCGGACCAGCGTCCGATGCAGCGTCCGATGCATCCCTTGCAACAAGGCTTCATCTAGGGTTTGCCATCGGACGCTTGGCCCAGCGTCCGATGCCTCTCGGACCAGCGTCCGATGCTCCCTGAGCAAAGCACTTCACCTCCGAAAACCGCTGAATCCTGCCTCGCAAGCTCGGCAGGAGGGAGAGAGACTATACACTAGTTTCTCCCACTTCTCTATGCCTCTTTTCAACACAACTTATTTTCAACACAACTTCTCCTTTGCAAATGTGCCAACACCACCAAGTGTACATCATCATGTGCATGTGTGTTAGCATTTTCACAAACATATTCAAAGGATTTTCACTTGTACTCACCACGCCACTCGATCCTAGCAACATCGCAATGTTAGATCGCTCAAGTGGCACTAGATGACTGATATGCAAACAAGTTTGCTCCTCTTGATAGTACGGCCATCTATCCTAAATCCGGTCATCAACTTCTCTACTCACCTATGACCGGTGAAATGAAATGCCCTACAAATACACCTTTGCCTTGCGCATTCCATTCCATCTCCTTCGGTGTTGATGCAACACATGCACCAACCTAGATCAAATGATATGATCCACTTCATATCATCACATGGCCTCCATGGTCCATCGATCTTGACCTCACTTGCTCTTCACCATTGCTTCGGTCCTTCAGCGCCAAGTCTTGCTTAAGCCTCCCGACACTCGGTACCAACGGCTTCAAAGCCTCCAGCTTGCCCTTCACCTTCGCAACCGGTCCATCAAGCCAAGTCTTGCCTTGATCTTCACCATCTTAGCCACATGACCACATGTCATGTTTCATGTGCATTAAGCTCCTCCATGATCATCACATGTGTGAGCTTCACATCAAGTCCAAGCCATTCACCTCCATGGCTCAAGTGCTCACACACATGTACCTGTGGACTAATCCCTGTGTATCTCACATAAACACCATTAGTCCACCTAAAGTTGTCACTCAATTACCAAAACCAAACTAGGACCTTTCAATCTCCCCCTTTTGGTAATTGATGACAACTCTACAAAGATATGGAAATTAAGCTTATTCCAAGCTAGCACTTTACAAGAATGTAAATTGCTAACTTGGTTTGGATTCTATGATACTTATCCAACATTATGACCACATGAAAAGATTTGGATAAGTACCATACAACCCGACTTGGTAGTGTTAACTCCCCCTACATGTGTGCTCAAATGGTTTGGTTTCAAGCTTGCACACATGCATAAGTATGAAATTTGTGGGAGTGTTAGCACTACTAAGTGATGCTAAGGTTGAAAGCCCTAGTTTGGTTTTGGCTAATTGATGAAACCTATTTGGTCTAATCCTATTGCTAAGCATGTGTGTAGCTTATAAGAAAGGATTATGACCAAGCCAAGTGGTGGAGCTAGCAAGGTGGCAACCATGGAGGATGGTGATGGCCACAAGCACCCAAGAGATCAAGTGCTCTACCATTGGTGAAGTGAAGAAGAGAAGAGATGGAGCAAAGAGGCCCGAAGGCAAAGGTATAATCTTTAGGGCTCTTTGTTTTGGTGATCAAGACACTTAGCGAGTGTGATCACATTTAGGATAGATAGCCGTACTATTAAGAGGAGATTATTCACGGCTTATGTGGTGTTCAAGTGCCACTAGGTGTTCTCTAACATATCGATGCTATAGACCTAGTGAGTGACTAACTAAACCCTTGGTAAATGCTTTGAAAAATGCTAACGCACGTGCACAAGTGGTGAAACACTTTGGTGTTGGCACATGGGAGCAAGGGTAGAAGTTAGAGAGTGAAAAGATGCCAAGTTAGGGGCATCGGACGCTGGCGTCGGCAGCATCGGACGCTGGCCGAGCGTCCGATGGTAAACCCTAACTTCTGACTGTTGACGAGCTAGCATCGGACGCTGGCAACGGACGCTGAGGAAACACTGTTGCTGCGTCCGATGGTCATGACGTGCCGCGATCGTGTTGTGCAAGGAGCATCGGACGCTGGCCTGCGTCCGATGCAGAACCATCAGACGCGTCCGATGTGTTCTGGACCTCTCTGGAACCTTTCTGTTGTGCCATCGGACGCTGGGGTTGAGCGTCCGATGTAACTGTGCCGGTGCGTCCGATGTGGCGCAGAAAAGAGCTGAATTGAGCAGAGGCATCGGAGCGTCCGATGCTAGGCATCGACGCGTCCGATGCCACTTTAACCAGCGCGAGAAAGAATGTGACCGTTGGGATCTAACGGGCTGAATTCATAGCAGAGGGACACGTGGTGCTCATCGGAGCATCGGACGCTGGGGCAGCGTCTGATGGCCCCGACACCGGAGCGTCTGATGCTTCTGTTTCGGGCCCAACGGCTAGGCCGACTTGTGAGGCCTATTTAAGGGGCTTGGCCGGCTTGCTAGGTTTCTCTCTTGCACATTTTGATTCCTAAGCATTCTAGTGAGCCTTGGCAAGCCTCCCAACTCATCTCCCAAGTTGAATTGATCAAACCAAGTGAGATTGAGTGATCTAGTGCGTGATTTGAAAGAGTTCAATCTAGTGGCACTAGTTCTTCGCATCGGCATTGAGTTTTCTTGTTACTCTTGGCATTTGCCGGTGCCTAGACGGCTTGAAGGCGTTGAGGTGGTTGTTGGCAAGATTGGTGTTTGTTCTTGGCCACCACCGTTCGAGATTGTGAGAGGTTTTGGAGCCTCACCTCGCCGGAGCGGCAAGAGGCATCCTTAGTGGATTGCTCGTGTCATTGAGCTACCTCACTAGTGGTAGATCCTTGTGGCGCTCTTTGTGAGCTTGGCTTTGCGCCGATTAGCCACCGGGTCACCTAGTGTTGGTCGACACAACGGGGAGTAGCGTGCCGGCAAGCACGTGAACCTCGGGATAAATCTTGGTGTCCCGTGTGTTTATTGTGATTGTCTCTACATCTTGGTGATTGGTCTTCATATTCCATATTCTTGGTGATCGGCATCACAAGTGGACTTCACCGGTGATTGGCTCTCTACTAGATGATCCCGAAGGCTCGGTGAAACCACTTCTATCTAGCTCATTTACTTTGTGTATTTACTTTGAGCTTTCATTTGTATAGATATTATCTCTTGTATACTTTGTGTCATATACCTTGTGTAGCTCTTTGTGATTAGCTTGCTTAGTTTGTCTATTGCATATACTTTCACATATATCATACTTGTGCTAGTGCTAGATTGTTTATTCCGCATTAAGAAGTTAGCTCTAGTTGTTTGTGTGACATAGAAATATTAGGTAGAATTGTTGATTAGGTGGCTTGCAACACACTATTAGGCTAGCGCAAAAAGCTTCGCCATTTGTTATACTAATAGTGTTTACCTAAGTGATTTTGTAGATTTTTTAATTAGGCTATTCACCCCCCTCTAGCCAATTTGGACCTTTCAAAGGTATACAAATGAAAATGTACCTTTGAAGCGTGTATACCACATTTGAATTCACCCTTAGCATCAACCTTGCTAGAGACAAGTGAAACTAGATACCACGTGAGATCATCATTATGAACAAGGTTCTAGTTACCACTTGCTACACTAAGACTAAGCTCTAAATACCAAATAAAGGAAAACAATCATCATCCAAGTCTTAGCTCTAGCAAATATTGCACACAAGCATGTAGGAATGTAAAACATATGCAATGTGAGCAAGCAAATGTAATGCATAAACAAATGCATCAATCATGTATTCATGAGCTTGCTCCCCTACTTGTGTGCTCTCTTTTGTCCAAGAATTTTGATCCTTTTCCATTGTTCAATCTTGCTCCCTCTTGATCCATGTCCATCTTTTGTTTTTCTCCCCTTTGTCCTTGACATATTTTTGCCACAAACTTCCCTTATCATATCATATCTTTGGCACTTTCTCCCCCTTTGTCATCAATGACCATAAAAGGTAAGCTCTTTTCATACAAAGGGTGACACTAGGGTAGATGGTTGACACTTGAGTCTTGATTTTTGATGGACACCACCATATGTGTTGGAATGACACCATGTGTAGGATCTTTGACCTTGATACCAATAGGTGGGGCACCTTCTCTTATGTAGCATGGGTCATTCACTTGATAAACTTGAGCTCTTGTTGGTGAGGGATGCTTTGCTTGATTTGATCACTTAAAGTTGAGGATCACTTAACATCTTGTAGGATACCACTTGTGAGCTTGATCTAGACACCACTTGGTAAATATCACTTGAAAGATCATATACCATCTTGAATAGATACCATGTGAAGAAATGATGAGTCTAGATACCACTTGAATGATAGTTTAAACTTGATATCCATTTGCATTATTGTCTTCTTCCTGAACTCTTGTCATGAGCCTCTCATTTGTCACTTGAACTATTAAACTTGCACAAGATATCTAACTCGGTTTGCTCTAGAGTAAGCTTCTTCACACATCTTTCAATGGTTATCTTACTCACGTTGAATTAGACACTTGAATGCTCATCTTCTAGATCAATTACTTGGGTTCACAAGCTCATGAACAAACTCATATACTAACCACTAGATCATATAATCAATCAAGCAATAGTGGTAGGCTATGAATTCAAACTTTTTATTTGTTATGCATGATCCTATTAAGCATGTACTATATGCACTAACCGTATACTAGTAAGGGATGAAATGATCATGCACATTACAATGATACCTTCGCTATCTTGGAGTAGAGGATAGTCATTTGATTCCAATTAAGCTCCAAATAGCAATGTGAAGTCCATGGTGAAGACCAATAGATACCAATTGATAGAACAAATCTTCACCCATATGATCAAGTGCACTTAGTTCAATGTTGTGGTTGGCTTGCTTATTCATTTGATCATAGCTTGCATATATGAATACCACTTGAGTTGCCATGATTTGCTCTCTTTTGGGTGTTTTGCTCTCTAGATCAACCCTTTTGATTTCTTCAACTAAGCATCTCCAATGATACTTTAGATCACCACTTCCATGTTAGCCTTCCAAGCCTAGCTTGGTTAACCTACCAAAGGCGGCAAGCCCCTACAAAAGGGAGAAGTGACCTCTCTCCAAAGAATCATCCTTGATACTCACTTGAATTGACCTTGTTTGATTGATCCTTTTGAACTCTTCTTGAAATGTGACTTTGAATCCATCTTTGAGTCCTTTTCTTTCTTCCAAATGATCTTTAATAGATATTAGAACTTGATCTTCATCTTCATTTTGATGTTGGTCTTGATCTTCAATTTGAGTACCAATTGTGTGCCAAATACACTCCACAATCAAGTGACCTTGTACTCATCTTTGTCATGTTTCTAACTCATATCAAAACCAAACATAGGTCCCTCAACCACTTATAAACATGATTCCAACTTGAGGGCCTTTCAATCAAAGTGACTTGTGATCAATCCAATAAATATCACTTATATGGCAGATTTTGTCATCTTCAATGAAATAATCATATCTCACAATATATTGATCCAATTACCATGAAATTTGGTGGAGATGTGCCTCACTATGTATTCTAGTAGCCATAAAAATTGGAGCTTCATTGGCTTTCTAGATTGCTACCAGATTTCAATTCTTTCACTTGCTGTCCATGCTGAAAACTGCTGCAATAGAGTTGACAAGATCCACTACCATACGGAGTTTCACTTATCCAATGAATTCCAATTTTCTACAACAACTAATACTATAAGTGTAGAGCATGCACACCAAATATCAAGTCAATCCAATTAGATTTGATCATCCAAACATGGCTATTTTCTCAGCTCACTCAGATTTTGCAATATTGGACAACTTTGAGCAATTGAGCTATACTCTAGCAATTTGAATCAAACTTGAAGCTAACTTGTTTGAACATCAACACAAGACATATATCCATGCAAATCCACTTACTAAAGATCATCTTGTGAACATATCCAATCAAACTAACTCAAACTTGATCACTAAGCAATTTATCCATTCAATCATCTTATAGTAAGCAACATATGCATATATATCCAATTCGATCATCTCATATGCACCCAAAAGAATATGATCAACAAGAGATATACCTTAGTAGCATATGATCATCCAATAGCAAGCTTCTTCATCTATCATTTGCAAGCCTTCAAATATTTCCAATCAACCACCACAACTTGATCTTTTGCACTTGTATGTTTTGCACTTGGACTTCACTTGACTTGACTTGGCATTGGGATGGATTTGCACTAGGCTTTATAACTTGACCCAATCATATGATTAAAAATGAATACCAATTGAATCAAGCCTCCAATGCCATGGTACCTACACACATTCATCCACTAGTTGATGGTACCCAAACTTGTTTGGGTCCTCTCAAGTTAGGTGCAACATACTTTGGCATAGCCTTAGTATGAGTAGCGGGATGAGTTGCAATAGTAGACTTAGAGGTACCATTTTCATCCTTTCTAAGCACAATATTATCATCAATTGAAATAGGCTTAGAAGTTTTACCTAGGGGACATGAATTTGCCATGTGTCCCCTTTCCCGGCATGAGTAGCAAACTCTCTTTGATTGAGCCTTCTCTTCCTTGCTCATTTGTTGCTTCTCATTGCCTTGCCTCTCATGAGTTGCTTGAGCCTTCTTCTCAAGCTTGGTAGGACACTTCGAGGCAAATTGTCCCATATCACCACACTTGTAGTACTTGATGTGAGCCAAATATTTCTTTTCATCTTGATTCTTGCTCATCATCATCTTGGCATCTTGGATATGAATTGGATGCCTTGCTCTTCCACCCCTTCTTGTTTTTCTTCTTCTTCATCATCAAGTCACCATCATCATGGTTGATCTTGACTTGATCTTGGGGCTTCTCTTTTTGCTCAACTTGTGGCTTTGGTTGAGGCTCTTCTTGTTGCTTCACCAATTGCTTGGTTGGGCACATAGAGGTGAGATGTCCCCTAGTGCGGCACTTGAAGCACTTGACATGCTTGAGTCTCTCTTCTTCCTTCTTCAACTTGAGCTTCTCCTTGTTGGGGCAAGCATTTGCAAGATGTCCCATCTCATGGCACCGATAGCACATGAAATGAGATAGCTTCTCTTGTTCTTGCTTCTTCATTTCTCTTTCATGCTTCTTCTTTCCCCATCTCTTGCCTTTGATCTTGCTCTTGTTGAAGCCAATGCCACTCTTGTCACCATAGCTCTTTTGATTCTTCATATGTGCTCAAAGGTGACTTTGGAGTTGTAGCACCTCTCTAGCTTGTTGCTCAAATTCTTCACTTCACTTTTAAGCTCATTGTTCTCCTTAGTGTCACCGTGTGACATGAAGCAATGTGGTGTAGTAGAAGAGCTTGTGGAGACATCACTCTCATAGCCATCATCATTTGCATCACTTGAGCTTTGGCTATGGTCACCATCATCCTTGTCAAGTGATCTTGTGGATTCATCATCATCATCATCACTTGACCATGAGGTGGAGCAATCTTCCACAATCACCAAGTTGTGGTCATGCTCATCATCCTCATGTGCCTCTTCCTTGGGCTCACTAACATCAACATCATTTGGAGCACTCCCATACTTGTCATTGAGATACTTCCACATGTTATGGGAGGACTCCATATCCATGATTTCGCTAAAGATATCATGCAAAGAAAATTACTCTTCTTCCATCTCTACTTTGATTGCTATATATTGTGGAAAAGCCAAGAAGGTTGGCAAAGGGGTTGGGCGGGTAAAGGGTCGAGATGGCGGACTAGAGGGGGGTGAATAGTCCTTTCTAAAAATAATCGCACCGGCTAACCGAAACAAATGCGGAATTAAAACTATCAGTCTATCCAAGACTACACCCCTCTACTTATACTCTATGACACCTTACAAAAGATCCTAAACAATGCAAATAAGGTGTTGGGCTAGCTAGAGCTCACCTAACCAATTCTAGAAGCAAGGTCACACAATACCTATGCAACTAGTACTTCAAACACGGGGAGCTCCTACACAATCTAGTAAGCAAAGCACAAAGCTCCTAAGCTCACTAGCAATGCTCAATAACAAGGCTACACAAGCCAAATTAGTGAGCTCAACTTAGCTACACAAACTAAGCAATGTGACTAGCAAGACTACAAGTCAACTAGTCACTCACGGGATCAACTTCTATGCTACACAAGCAAAGAAAGTAACTAGCAAGCTACACAAGCTAACTAATTACAAGAGCAACTACACAAGCACAATATATATATGAAAGTAAATACAAGCTTGTGTATGGAGATAGCAAACCACCGAGAAGATGTAGACAATGTTGACACGGTGATTTTATCCCGAGGTTCACTTGGTTGCCACCAAGCTAGTCCCCGTTGTGTCGACCACACACTTTGGTAGTTCGGCGGCTAATAGGCACCACACCTAGCTCGACACTCGAGCGCCGCAAGAACTCACCCACAAGTGAGGGTAACTCAATGACACGCGCAATCCACTAGAGTTGCTCTTCGCGATCCCCGCGGGCGAGCACAATGCCCCTCACAAAGCCTTCTCCGGAGCCACGCACAATCTTCTTGCGGGCTTCACGACGGAGACACAACCACCAAGCCGTCTAGGAGGTGGCAACCTCCAAGAGTAACAAGCACCACCGGCTTACAACACGATCACCTAGTGCCACTCGATGCAATCTCTCAATGCAACGCACTAGCGATCACTCACTCGCTGTCGATTCGCACACTAGCAAGCATAAGCGAGTTAGAGGCTCCCAAGCACATCCACACAAGCCACAAAGGCTCTAGAGTGCTCAGCAACCAGCCCAAGGCCGGTTACCAACGCTATATATAGCCCCAAGGGCTGACTAGCCGTTATGCCCCTTCACTGGGCATTCTGCGCTAGCATCGGACGCTCCTGCCGAACCCATCGGACGCTGAGGCCAGCGTCCGATGCCCAGATGCTCGCCACGTGTCCTCCACATTTAACCTCGGCCGAGCAATCCCAACGGCTATATTCCTTCCCGCGCTGGTTAAAAAAATCGGACGCTCCGATGCCTAATGCTGCAAGATCGCCCTCACAATCGACCGGCGCCGGACCCTTAGCATCGGATGCTAAGGACCAGCGTCCGATGACACACACCAGAGAGGTTCCAGAACGCTCCAACCTCCACATGGACGCGTCCGGTGGAACCACATCGGACGCAGGCCAGCGTCCGATGCTCCCGCTAAACCTGCTCACGCCACCAGTCACTGCCATCGGACGCTCGGACCAGCGTCCGCGCAGCGTCCGATGCATCCCTTGCAACACAGGCTTCATCTAGGGTTTGCCATCGGACGCTTGGCCTAGCGTCCGAGCTGCTCTCGGACCAGCGTCTGATGCTCCCCGAGCAAAGCACTTCACCTCCGAAAACCGCTGAATCCTGCCTCGCAAGCTCGCAGGAGGGAGAGAGACTATACACTAGTTTTCTCCACTTCTCTATGCCTCTTTTCAACACAACTTATTTTCAACACAATTCTCCTTTGCAAATGGTGCCAACACCACCAAGTGTACATCATCATTGCATGTGTGTTAGCATTTTCACAAACATATTCAAAGGATTTTCATTTGTACTCACCACGCCACTCGATCCTAGCAACATCGCAATGTTAGATCGCTCAAGTGGCACTATATGACGATATGCAAACAAGTTTGCTCCTCTTGATAGTACGGCCATCTATCCTAAATCCGGTCATCAACTTCTCTACTCACCTATGACCGGTGAAATGAAATGCCTACAAATACACAACCCTTTGACTTGCGCATTCCATTCCATCTCCTTCGGTGTGATGCAACACATGCACACCAACCAGATCAAATGATATGATATGATCCACTTCATATCATCACATGGCCTCCATGGTCCATCGATCTTGACCTCACTTGCTCTTCACATTGCTTCGGTCCTTCAGCGCCAAGTCTTGCTTAAGCCTCCCGACACTCGGTACCAACGGCTTCAAAGCCTCCAGCTTGCCCTTCACCTTCGCAACCGTCCATCAAGCCAAGTCTTGCCTTGATCTTCACCATCTTAGCCACATGACCACATGTCATGTTTCATGTGCATTAAGCTCCTCCATGATCATCACATGTGTGAGCTTCACATCAAGTCCAAGCCATTCACCTCCATGGCTCAAGTGCTCACACACATGTACCTGTGGACTAATCCCTGTGTATCTCACATAAACACCATTAGTCCACCTAAAGTTGTCACTCAATTACCAAAACCAAACTAGGACCTTTCAGCGGGTCATACCGCAGTTAGCCTAGGCAAAGTTGTGAAGCTTTGGTCTCTTGAATAACTTTTTTTATCAGTTATGGCACAATATTTTTCTTGCATAATAAAACAACATCAATTGACTTATCATCCGCAAAAACCATCAGCCGAGTAGGTCTTGAGATAGAAGGCGACTCCAAAACAAAAAGTTGCATGGAATTGACGTCTTGCGGCAGAAGGAGAAGGGTATGCTCTGCCATTGCTTTGGCTTTGTCCATTCGCCGTCCCACAACCTTCAAAAAAGGTCGCCACCTTTCCTACTTACACTTGCCCCGGCTACCGGCTGCTCGACATCGCCATGCCTGCTAGCCTCTTGGTGACTGGCGTGAGCAGCCGCCTCTGCTCTCGCGAGTGAAGAGTGAGTCGCAAGAGATGCATGCAGTTGCAGTCAGAGTCTGCGAACACAAGGTTGATATGTGCCCTTGTGGATCGGCCCTTTGTGATGAGTGATTGATCAGTAGGCTCATGGGTAGGCGTGAGTGGGCAACATGTCTCTTGGTTGTGTTGCTGTGTATGTGTGAATCTCAGAGGCAATGGTCGATGGCGAGGTGAAGGTCAAGTAGAGATATGTCGTGTCGATGGACCGGGAGTGGCACCCATGTGGCCCGAATTGGTTGGTCGGGCACAGAACCCGTGATCTTGGTCCAGTAAAAGCACGACACAGGTCTGGTGGTTGCGGGCTCAGGTCGGCCCGACACAGAGTAGGTCATGCCTGGGCTGCATCTCAGGCACGTGGGTCGGTATGACACGACCGTAAAAAAGTGCAGGCCCGACAGAGGCCGCTAAAGACCTACTGTGAGCATCTAGGCCCCCAGTGGGTTTCGGTGATTGGATGACAACGGCAAATTACTATGACTAACGTGTCTTTTGCAGAAACAATTGAGTTAGGTCATGGTAATGATGATCGTGAGGGCATTATGGTATTCATTATTGATGGAATTCCCAATATTGATGGATATAATGTTGTATTCATGGATGGACGACAAAGACAGTGATAGCTAGTTTTAAGTGTCATTTGGTGTTGAAGGACACTTATAGTAGCATAGGTCTTTTTTTATCTTTGGCCGTACTATTAAGAGGGGTTTGAATGGGTAGCTTGAACTAGGTGAGACTTTTGAGTTAGGTGTGGCATACTTGTTAACCAAAGCCCTAGGTAGCTTAGAAAGGTTCCTAAGATCATAAGGAAGAAAGTTCGTGAAGGGAGCATCGCAAACCGAAGTCGTTTTGGACTTCAAACTGCGACCTGGCGCTCAAACCCTAGGGACCGGGCGCTGAGGCATGCGTCCGGTCAGTGGGCTGGCTGAGGGGCAAGTCTGGTTGTGACCGAACTCACCCTCAGCAATCGATCGGACGCACCAGTGGGGTGAGTCCGGTCGCGTCCAGAGAGGTTCCAAAGAGAGTTTTTGATGACCGGACGCGTCCGGTCAGTGGTGATCGGACGCATGAGTGCGTCCGGTCAGTACTTCGTACAGGTGTCAGGCCAGACGTCACGTAGCCGTTAGACACTGACCGGACGCGTCCGGTCACCCCGACAGGTGCGTCCGGTCAGTGTATAACTGGCTGGACTTACCCCTTCGTGCATGTTTTGAGTTGGGGGGTATAAATATGCCTCCCCCTCATTCATGCTGTAGCTCTTGCTCATTTGAAAGGTTGCCAAACACATTGTGATTGCAAGTGAGTGCAAGAGGCCTAGTGAGGTTGAGAGATTTGATGATTGAGTGATCAAACACCTCATTAGTGAGTAGAGAGTAACAAGTGTGCATCCACCCATCTCATTAGCCTTGCGTTGGTCAAGTGAGAGTTCTTGCTTGTTACTCTTGGTGATCGGCATCACCTAGACGGCTTGGTGGCGATCGGAGAGCTTGGTGATCATCCGGAGGCATTGTGGATGACCCAAGCCATGTTGTGACCGGTAGCGAGCGATTCACCAGGCCGGAGTGGCGAAGAATCAGCTCGTAGTGAGCACTTGATCCTTGCGCGGATCAAGGGGGAGCGATACCCTTGCGCGGGTGCTCCAACGAGGACTAGGGGGGTGTGCCGACACCTTGATACCTCGAAAAAAGATCGTCGTGTCATCTCTACTCTCTCTACTTACGCATTTACATTTGAGCAATTCAATTCCGCAATTTACTTGTTGTTCATCCATATTTGAATTGCCATGGTAGAGTAGAAATGTCATAGCTTTGATCTTTTGCTAGGTTGATTCTAAAGAAACACACTTCTAGGCACTAGGGGGTTAATTGGGCTTGTTAGGATTTAATTATCGCAAAAAGTTTTAGAAAAGCCCAATTCACCCCCTCTCTTGAGCATCTTGATCCTTTCACCTACATCCCAATCCCAACCCTAACTCTAACGGGCCATTGACGCACTTGGACATATTCTCTACCCCACAACCCCCACACCGTGCCACACTCGCGCGCCCGTTCCTCTTCCCTTGCAGACGGCCAATGCCGCACTCGCAACCCCTCCCCACGCCGCACGACAGCAGACGACCCCTTTCCCTCGCGTCCTCGGTGTCTTTTCCTTGCGTGGACGCCATGCCCTTCTTCTTGGCGTCTTCGCGCGGACATGGGATGACAAGACGCCTCCTCCTCTCTCTCTCTCTCTCTCTCTCTCTCTCCCTGTTCATTGCTGTCTCTTCCACTCGCCCACGGGACTCGAGAGGCACCGCTAGCTCTTCACCTTCGCGTGGCCATGGCTTGGAAGCGAGAGCGCCGTCCCCGAGCTCTGTTATGTTTACCTACTCCCCCTCGCTAGCGGTGTGCGCTCTTCCGACCCATCGGCCAATGATACCTTGATCTGGCTCCACCGGAGGTGAGTCCTTCGCCGTCTTTGGCGTCAACGTCGAGCGCCGTCATCGCCACCACAACAACGCTGCGATGCGATCGGGCTGGGGCTGGCCCGTCTCGCTCCGCTGGCCAGGCATGAGGCCTACTTAGGCACGACCCAGGAGACACGACGTGCCATGCCGGCCCGATCTCATGGTGTTGTGTCTAGCATGGGCCCGGGCCATGCCGAGCCGGCCCGGCCCTTTAAACATATATATCCAAGGCACAACACCGTGGGCTGGGTTAGTTTGTTTTTGTATTTAGGCCCACCGGTTCTCTCAAAAGCTTGTTTTAAATTATTGGGGTGCAGATTATGGACATTAATTTATTGCATGGTTTGCCTACAACGACTGCACGAACATCAGCTGCTACAATTTTTACAGGAAGAAACATGTATTCAGTCAGCTCATAAATAAAATTCATATGGATTGCAATTAACTATTTTGGGCTTGCCTTGTTCCATTTCCTGCTAGTAGATAGAGAGATAGAAATGGAGGCCGGGCGGGCGGGATGATGGTATATGCATTTTGGCGCCGCAGCTGCAGCATGCAATTAAGGGGTGCAGCACACTACTACTATACATAGCATTTTCCGTTTTCTTGTACGTGCCGTGTCTGGCCCAGAGCGTCGGAGCACTCGGGATCCTTAATTCCCTGGAATTTCGATCTCAGTCGCGAGGATCGGAGCATCCATTATTGTTAGGGGATTCCTGTGGCTTGTGGATCGGATCGTCGTCCGGCACGGACGATCAGTCGGCAGTGACCGGAGGATCGATTGATGCCGCATGCCGCCACCGACGCTGCCACCGCCGTCCCCGGACGAGCCATCGATGGGGCGGCGGGAGATGGACGACGAGGACCTGGTGGAGGAGCTCGTGGTGACCGTGAACTCGGCGCGCGCCTTCGCGGAGTTCCGGCGCACGCAGCGCAAGGAGTGTGCCAACCTCCTCCGCTGGCTGCAGCTCGTCCTCCCACTCCTGGAGGAGCTCCGCGACGCCGCGCCCCGCCTCACCGACGACGCCTACCGCCGGCTCGCGCTGCTCGGCCGCGCGCGTCGCCGCGCGACGCTACGAGATAGTGCCATCGTGCCGACGGCAGCAAGATCTACCTGGTACTCATGCATGCATGCTGGTGTTCATGCATGCTCTTGCTCTCTCATTTGATTTGATTTGATTTCAGGCGCTTGAGAGCGAGACGGTGCTGGCCAAGTTCCGCGACGTGTACGAGAAGATGCACAGCGCGCTGGACGGGATGCCGTACGCCGAGCTCGCCATCTCCGATGAGGTCAAGGAGCAAGTAAGCTCAGCTATCGCATGGGCAATTGGGCATCTGATCAGGGCATGCGTGCGTCTGCCATTACTCCAGACTCATTGATTCATGAATCAATAATCATCCCCTCCCCCTCCGAGCCTCTGATGTGACGAGGACGCTGACGAGGTGCAAGAAGCGAACGGACACTCAAGACATGGAGCTGTCCATGGATCTCATGGTGATCCTCCAGAACAAGGGAGGAAGAACGAACGCCGACAGGGCCATCCTGGAGAGGCTCGCCAAGAAGCTGGAGCTGCAGACGCTGGCGGAGCTGAGGGCAGAGACGATGGCCATAAAGAAGCTCATCAACAACTACAACGGCGGCGCGGTGGCGGACAGCACCAGCAGCAGGCAGATGGTGGACCTGCTGAGCCGCTTCAAGGAGATCGCCGGCGTGGACGAGAAGGACGTCCTGGGCGGCGACGTGTGCACCTCCATGCCCCCCAAAAGCAAAGGCCTGGACAAGTGCCCCTCCCTGATGATCCCCAACGACTTCCTCTGCCCCATCACGCTGGGGATCATGACGGACCCCGTGATCGTCGCCAGCGGGCAGACGTACGAGCGGCGCAGCATCCAGAAGTGGCTGGACAGCGGGGAGAGGACGTGCCCCACGTCGCGGCAGCCATTGGCGCACCTGTCGCTGGCGCCCAACTACGCGCTCAAGAACCTCATCCTGCAGTGGTGCGACAAGAACATGGTGGAGCTGCAGAAGTGGGAGCCGGAGCCGGAGGAGCCGGAGCACATGGTGGACATCATCCCGTCGCTGGTGGAAGGCATGTCCTCCATCCACCCCGACGTGCAGCGCATGTCCGTCAAGAAGCTCCGGCGGCTCTCCAAGGAGTGCCCCGAGAACCGGACGCTGATCGCCGACCACGGCGGCATCCCGGCGCTGATCGGCCTGCTGGCCTGCCCCGACAAGAAGGTGCAGGAGAACACGGTGACGTCGCTGCTCAACCTGTCCATCGACGACAAGAACAAGGCGCTCATCGCCAGGGGCGGCGCCATCCCGCTGGTGATCGAGATCCTCCGCAACGGCACCCCGGAGGCGCAGGAGAACTCGGCGGCGACGCTCTTCAGCCTGTCCATGCTGGACGAGAACAAGGCGGCCATCGGGAGCCTGGGCGGGCTGGCCCCGCTGGTGGACCTCCTGCGCAGCAGCAGCACCGCCCGCGGCAAGAAGGACGCCGCCACGGCCATCTTCAACCTGGTGCTCAGCCCGCAGAACAAGGCCCGCGCCACCCAGGCGGGGATCGTGCCGGCGCTGCTCAAGGTCATGGACGACAGGGGGCTCGGCATGGTGGACGAGGCGCTCTCCATCTTCCTGGTGCTGTCGTCGCACGCCGCGTGCCGCGCCGAGATCGGCACCACGGCGTTCGTGGAGAAGCTGGTGCGGCTCATCAAGGACGGCAGCAGCACGCCCAAGAACAAGGAGTGCGCGCTCTCGGTGCTGCTGGAGCTGGGCACCAGCAGCAGGCCGCTGCTGCTGCACGGGCTCAGGTTCGGTCTCCACGAGGACCTCTCCAAGATCGCCAAGAACGGAACCAGCAGGGCGCAGAGGAAGGCAAACTTGCTCATCCAGCTCGCGCGAAAGCTCTGAACCTCTGTTTTTTTGTACACGTACAATGCAACGTCTTTCTTTCGGTTTCGGCAGATATATTTGGGCATCATAGAAATTTGTGAATTTTTTAGGGGGCCAATTTTGTCATTGAATTCAATATTTGACTGGAATTCGGCCTGCATTGCACTTGCACTCCCAAGTCCCAACTCCCATGCTGGTCCAGAAAAAAAAAAAAAGAGAAACAACTCCCCAGCAGGCAGCAGCAGATGCTCCCGCTCCGTGGCCCCGCCTCCCTCGCCGCCCGCCGCCTCCTCCGCGACGACCAGCGCATCAGCGCCCTCGCCCGCGCCGGCGATGTCGCCACGGCGCGCCGGGTGTTCGACGCCATGCCGCACCGTGACGTCGTCTCCTGGAACGCGCTCCTCACCGCGCTCTGGCGCGCCGGGCGCCAACACCTCCCAGCCGCTCGCCGCCTCTTCGACGAGGCCATGCCCTCCCGCGACGTCGTCTCCTGGAACTCAATCATCGCCGGCTGCCTCGCGCACGGGGACTTGGACGCCGCTTCCGCCTACTTCGCCGGCGCCCCGAAGCGCAACGTGGCCACGTGGAACGCCATGCTCGCGGGGCTCCTCCGGCTCGGCCGAGCGGGTGACGCCGACAGGCTGTTCGGAGAAATGCCCACGAGGAACGTGGTGTCGTACACAACCATGGTGGACGGGCTCGCGCGGCGCGGTGAGGTGGCGAGGGCGCGGGAGGTGTTTGACGCAATGCCAGACAGGAATCTGGTGTCGTGGGCCGCGATGATCAGTGGGTATGTTGACAACGGCATGTTTGTCGAGGCGAGGGAATTGTTTCAAGCGATGCCCGAGAAGAATGTTGTGGCATGCACTGCGATGATCACTGGATACTGCAAACAGGGGGATGTGGAGAGCGCTAGGAGGCTCTTTGGTGGGATTCGTGCCAAGGATGTCATCTCCTGGAATTCCATGATCGCTGGTATGTCCTGCATGTTGAACCTTCTTTCCTACGATTTCATTTTTGTTAGATGTTCAAGCTGGAGAAGAGGCTGCCCACCCGCATTCCTTAACTACTTGTGTCATTGAGTTGCTTCAAACGATAGATAATAAGCTTTGAAGAATGTTTATGTGCAATAAACTTCTTATGAATTAAAGTTTACAAAGTGTACACCTACTAACGGTTGTAATACTCTGAAGTTTACAAAGTTATGACCATGCAATGATAGAAACCCTCACGGTTCACTTCTCCATATTTCTGCAGGATATGTTCACAATGGACACGGGGAAGAAGCCATGAGATTGCATGCTGTAATGTTCAGAGAAGGTGTAAAACCAGATCACGCGACTCTTATTGCAGTCCTGACAGCTTGTTCTGCTCTTGCTTTGCTCAGACAAGGAAAATCGACACATGCTATTGCCATCAAAGCAATGCTAGAATCTGGCGTTTCTGTTTCTAATGCCTTGATGACAATGTACAGTAAATGCGGCAATGTGGGTGAGTCAGAGTTAGTCTTCATCAATCTTAGAACCAAGGATATTGTTTCTTGGAACACAATAATTGCTGCATATGCACAACATGGTAAATATCAGAAAGTTATAGCACTGTTCCATGAGATGGAAAGGACTGGATTTATTCCCGATGATATCACCTTCCTTAGTGTGTTATCAGCATGCGGGCATGTTGGCATGGTGGATGCCAGCTTGAAATTGTTTGATCTGATGTCATCTAAATACGCCATATCCCCAAGAGCTGAGCACTATGCTTGTATTGTGGATATATTGAGCCGAGCAGGACAATTGGAGAAAGCTTCTAGTTATATAAAAGATATGCCATTAGAAGCTGAGAAAAATGTATGGGGTTCTTTGCTTGGAGCATGTCAGATACATGGTAACGTGCAGCTCGGTGAACTTGCTGCTAAGATGCTTGTTCAGTCAGACTCTGAAAGTTCAGGTCCTTATGTGATTCTGTCGAATATATATGCTGCTGCTGGCATGTGGGGTCAAGTCAATCAAGTAAGAGGTCAGATGAAAGAAAGAGGTGTGAAGAAACAACCTGGATACAGTTGGACTGAGATTGCAAATGAAGTTCATATGTTTGTGGGTGGAGATGCATCTCATCCAGAGATGAGAAAGATCATATCTGAACTAAGAAAAATCAGCTTTCATATGCGAATGGTCAACAATGAAGCTCATATAACGGTAGAGCTGGCACAAGAATGTGGTTACTTTTCATAATCTCAAGTGCTCATGCCATTTGAAACATCCAGTCTACCCAGTATCTTATGAGTTCAAGGATCAATTTTTTTTCGAGTACGAGCATGTTTAGATTCTTTACAGGTTACTGTGTCGCCAAGCTGGGCAAGGGGCTGGTGTGGAATCAGAGTTTGGTTCCCTAGTTAGCATTGCCTTGGTGCCTGTGCTTTCCAGATTTCCCTTGCTAGCAAGAGTGAGCCAATGCTGCTCACCGTCGTGGGCAAGGTTATGCTTGCCTGGCAAAGCTAGCCGTAGCACCAAACTTGCCCTCACCTCGACCACATGGAATTCCAACAATTCAGCATGTCCTTCAATCAGACAAGTCTAGTGGCTATTGTAATGATGACACTGGATTCTTTGCGAGAAAATAAAAGAAGGGACTCAAGTTTTGAAAACTTGATGGTTGGAGCTACAAATTAGAAGGAGCGGTTCTTAAAGGTAATAATCGTATTCATTTGTGTTGTCGTTGGAACTACTAGTGTTTTAGACAAAATCTGGATCCAACTTACCTTAGACATATTTGCAGGTTTCACAGCAAACTTCTAGGAAAACTACAAATTACCTAAAGGAAAGCGATATGGTTCTTCAGACAGTGTCATACCGGTCCTCCACAGACCTCTGTAGTTTTCCTTAAACCTCGTAATGAAATACTTTTATGCAGTTTTACTTAGGCCTATTCGGATGGTGGGGGATTCCAGTACTTCATAGATCATTCATACACATTTAACTTGTAAATATACTATTTGGAGATCCTTGACACAAGTTCTTTCAATGTCCTTATTAACTGTATTAATCAACGTATTTCCCAGAATGATAAGGTAATGGGAATACTGTAATCTGGCAATATGGGCTATGTAACTGCAAATAGCAGGACAAGATTTTATAGATATTCTAAAATGCAGAAACTTATAAAACCATAAAGGCAACGACACCTTATTTCATTCTCTGTATGTATGTTCCATTTTTTGTAGTCTAAATCCACGACATGAATGAAGTAAAAGAGAAAAGGGTTAGCCAATACAGCTTTTCATCATTGTAAATCTTTGGCATTCCAGCTGTCGTGTGTTCAGTGGATCTGAACAAACAAAATTGAAGCTATACTGCTTTCATAATACTAGATTACAATCTAGGAGTTTCTTTTCTTCAATATTTCACCAAATTTTCTGAGAATTGTCTTCTTTTTCTGCTTTCCAGGGTTTTTATTGTCGTCTAGACGAGTAGATCTTCCGACATCGGAATACTCATCATCTGCTATCACAGAATTTTCTTTCATCTTGCTTCCCTTGGCCTCACGAGGTGATGCTTCTGCTGACGTTTTGGTCGATTCCGAACTGAACATAGCATCAATCATATCCTTCAATTCTTTAATGCTACTCTGTGCCGCTGCCTCACTGATCTTGAGGGATTCATATTCTTGCTTGATACTCTGCAAGGTACTCTCTTTTTCAAATATCTGTTCATTAAGGCGAGAGTTCTCCACCCTGGCAATCTCCAGTGATTCCCTTGCTACATTAGCTTCACCCACCGCGTGCTTCAGCATCTCCCTCAACCGAGAATTCTCATTTCTGATCACCCTCTGTGATTCAATCAGCTTATCATTCTCTTCCTTTCCTTTACTTAGGTCGTCCTCAAACATCTTGATGCAATCAACGAGGCCCCTCTCTTTTTCTTTTGACGCCGCTGCCAATTCATCTGACTCAACTTTTAGTCGCTCTGCCTCTTCCAGTGCCAACTGGAGCTTGCCCTCTGTGCTTTCTAGCGAGGCCTTCAAGCTCTCCACTTCGATCCTTGCATTATTCAACTCAGCTTGCACCAATGAAAGCTTCGCTTTTGTTTCTCTGGCCTCTGTAGTTTGTTCATTCAAGGCTATGACCAAGTCATCCATGGCCTTCTTGCACTTCTCCTCAGATTCCACAGCTAGCTTGAGGTCACGCTGTAGCGACCATGTCTCAACCTCTCCAGGGTCGGCAAAGGAGAATGACATTATACCCCTTCTCCTGAAATTCTTCAACGGCTGCCTAGCGGGATTAGAGCTGCTGGTGCTGTCTCGTAGCGAAGCTATCTCAATCTTGGCTTCCTCCAGAAATACCTTGGTCTGCTCAAGCTGCTTTGTTTGGGCCTCCAATGACAGCAGCATCTTCTTCTCTGAATCTCTTGCTGCCTCCAGTTCGCCTTCCAGGTGCTGTAACCTGTCTGCAAGGTCCAACTGTTCTTCGCCTCCATTGCTCTTCAATTTTTTGTTCCTATTCTTGTTCGTCGTCCTGAGCTCTTGTATCTCATCTAGGGCTCGCGCCTTCTCCTCTTTCTCCCTGCGCAGCTCCTCCTGCAGTCTGCTCAACTGTTCCTGCACGTCTGATCCCTGAATGAAGTCCTGGCTGGGGACTCTGCTGCCATTGAAGGATGACCTGAGGCTGACGTCAACAGAAGCACAACTCATGTCAGCTCATGGATCGGTGACAGGAATCAATACAAGAAAGGGAAAAACAACATCAGCAGAGATCTAATGCTCAGTGAAGAAGATCGGCTAGTGACAAACATGATCGCAGAATCTGATGAATGAATGAATGAATAAGAAAAAGATATCGAGTGCGTGCGTATGTACCTGGACTTGAAAGAAAACATATTCTCCAACCAAGAGCCCTGGAGGATGCAGCAGCCAGGCTCAGAATCAACCAACAATACCACTGGCGGTGGGCCTATGAAGCCGCAACTTTTATGTCAGAGATGATCCGGCGCCGAGCCGGAAAGTTGGTTCACGCGCACAGGAGACCTGTAGGTTGGAGCAAGGAATTTTCTCTCTTGGTGTCGTCAGAGGAAAAGGGCAAGACGAAGACGAGGCCAAGTCAGGATTGTGGCGTGGGTCGGAATTGAAACGGTCGAACTCTCAGCCTCGCAGGAGAGGAGGAGCCGCTGAGCCGGCCTGAAGATGGAGGGGATACGAGTGGCGATGGTCAAGACGTGTGGTTTCTTTATTATTATTATTTTTTTGGGTGCTGGTTACCGAAAAAGTCCTCTGACCTTGACGTCCTACGTCAGCTAGGCCCAGCAGTCAGTCTGTGAGACTAAACTTTTCATTAGTACGAGTACTCCGTAATATAGAAGAGGAGCCGGTGACTCGGCTTAGGCCCACAAATCCACTCCAATTCTCGTGTTGTTGGAGTAGAATTTAAACTAAATTCTATCCTAATTTCTCCTAATTCATATGGATTAAAGTGGATTTGCGTATAGCCAAATAAAACCTTACGCGGTTTAGGATGGCAACGATGACACCTCCAGCTCTACTAGGTAAATGAATCCTATGTTCTATGCGACTCCGTCATGTCTTTCCTCTTTCTCGGCCGTTCCTGGCGCAATCAAGAATTGATTAGTATTTTGCGCCTTGCCAAAGAAAGGAATTGTTTGTTTTGGTAGTTCGTTAGTAGCGTGCACGTATTGGCCATATGGAATTGGCATTCCTGGGGAACAAAAAAAAAAGAAATACTGGAGGAATGATGTGCACGTAGTATGGGCCTGTTCGGTACAGCTCACAACGAGCTGTGTTTTTTTTTGTCAAACACCTTTTTTTAAAACAGCTTTTTTATTCTCTCTCTCAAAAAAGCATAAGCTGAGATGAAATTGAAAAAAATAGTTTTTCACAGCTTACACCCTCATTTCTCTCTTCCAACCATGTATGAAGTTGTTGGTGAAACTATTTTATCAAACACTTTTTTCAAAACAACTTAGCTTCACTTAAGAAGTTGCTCATAAAGCTATTTTCTAAAAAAACAACTTCACCAGTGAAGTTGAGGTGTACCAAATGGGGTCTATGTTTATGTGTGCACATTTGATACCTGACAATTTGGGCGCCTTTGTCCCCCCCTCCCCCTGCAAAGATGTGTTGAGCTTGAGCGCAGGGATGCGCTGGCCCAAATCAATTGTTGGCCGCTGGACGCTGGTGAGGGTGATTAAGCTTGCGTGTACGCAAATGGTGTTTAAAGCTTCATTCAGTTTGCACATTGTGTCATGAACCTCTCACTGCACTGGCATAAAAAGACGCCAATTTTAACGCTCCGGCCTCTCCATCTTCCATCACATGCCAGTGATTCTGGTTTCACACCCTGTTGGGTTGAGATCACTGACCTGCAACTGCAGTAGCTCCTGCGGAGGAAGGGGCGAGCATAGACAACGCATTCTTGTTACTGTTGCTCATTTTCGATGAAAACCGGTCCGTGCGGCCCACAACAGTGGGCATGTTCAGTTGGTAGGAATTTTGACGTAAAATTCTTGTAGCATTTTTGTTGTTATTTGACAAATTTTGTCCAAACATTTACTAACTAGACTCAAAAGATTTGTCTCAATATTTACAGACAAATTGTGTATTTAGTTATTTTTTTACCTATATTTAATACTTCATGCATGTGTTTAAAGATTCGATGTGATGAGAAATCTTGTAATTTTTTGGAAACTAAAGGGTTGTTTGGTGCCCAGCCACCACTCGCCACCAAAGCTGCAGCGCCGCCTTCAAAAGTGTGGCAGGCTGTGGCGAGCATATCGGTCACCACACTTATGACAAAATTTCTCCCACATAAGTTGTGTGGCTATCTCGTCCTACGCGTCATCCAAACAGCAGTCCACCTACCGTGGCAGCCACTGTTGTGGCGTGGCGAGTGACGCCCTCAACCAAACAACCCCTAAACATGCCCTGAGTAACATTGCTACATTATAGGATCCTATCGTGCGCTGCGCCCCACGCCCTCTTTTTCTTCTACCTCTTTCATCTATCTTACTAGCCTGTCTATTGGTGTCTAGTCGCTAAAATTATTCAATGTACAATACAACAGAGAAGTCAGTCTATGAATTATTTGAGAATAGTCTAAATAGCATTTAAACGTTTAATGACATATGACTATATACGATAAATGATACCCTCTATAGTGAAGAAGATTATTTGCCTTGTTCACTTCAACTTATCAACCTGATTTATCAGTTATGGTACAATGTTTTTCTTTTATAATAAAACAACATTAACCAACTTCTTATTACCCAAGCAACCCTATTGCTTATGAAATTCCTCTCGATTTGTCTAGTAAATTACTACTCTCTCCTAAAATAAGTGCACGTCTCGTATTTTAAGAAGCCAACTAATTTTAAGTTTGACTATATTTATAATAAAAGAATATTATTAATACTTGTATCTCTAAATAGATTTTTAATGGATATATAGCATGGTTAATCTAATAGTAATATCGCTTATTTGAATCATAACTATTAATGTTTTGTGTTTTTTTTGTTAAATTTGAGTTTGGTCGGCTCCTATCACAAGAGTGAGGCTCCTACGAGAGAGGACATAAGATGTGCATATTCTTGAGTCAACCCTCTACTCTCTTTCTTTCATGTCAGCTAACAAGTGACATGGCTTATGTCACCTCATCGCACATGCTCTGAATGGCTACTTCACTCCTCCAAGGCAGAAACAACAGTATCCATGAGAAAAATATGTTCGTCCCTTGCAGATATGCAGTGCAGATTTATTATTTTTTATTATAAAAAAAAACCCTTAACAAGTTCTTCAATCGGCAATAGCACGGAACATAGGAATGTATCAATTCAAAATTCATGAACGAGATTAAAAACCAAAAGACTAACCTCTATTGCGAAAGGGTACAAACCAGAGCGCACAATGGCTTCCTAATTCCCCGAGATGAAACCATCAGCATAACGTCACATCTGAGTCTCACGACCACTAGGCAGTAGGCACTAGCCGAGGTCGACAGACCATGTTCTCCTAATCCACTCCCAGATATCTTTGGCTGGAAAGCCTACAGACCAGCATAAAAGCTCAATAGTACAATGATACATCCCAACTAAATGCATCTCCCATGATTACAATTATTGTATCTCCAGCTGCGATCCATGAATTCCCAAGATCAAAAGGTGATGATTGTAATCACAAACAGCTAAACACCAATCCACAACCTCACCATCACTAGGGTTTGGTGGATACACATCCAACGTGCATAACCATTCATTCAATCAGACTCAATAGTCCACAAGAGTTGGCGGCAATCCATGTACTAGTTAACAGAGGGCTTAGGTTATTATCTGCCACACACTAACAGTAACAGGGTTCCAGTTGAAGGTGAAATGATACATTGGGACCACAATATAGAAACATAACAAAACGAAAGGTAAGCAGACCCGATGATAAAGGACACACGAAAATGGTCCTTGTACAAGCATCACGACTACCCCAAGGGTTAAGACTTCAGAGACAGAGAGATGGCAGTCACTTGGATGGTTTGGCTACTGCTCATCGTCAGGCTTGCTTGCATCCCTCATTTCATCACTGCCATCCTCCTGAACACACAGCACTATTAGCATTGCTGACAATAGAATTCCCAATGTGTTCTGAATTGTTGTTGGTATCCTTGTATGATGAGGTTAGCAATGCTGACAGTAGAATCTCAAGTGTTCCACACACTACAAAAGAGAAAAGGGTAAGGTTTACTGATGTACCTGCATGTCAGAAGTCCACAAGGTGAGGTTGTCACGAAGTAGCTGCATGATGAGGGTGCTATCCTTGTAGGACTCTTCCCCAAGAGTATCCAGCTCCGAAATAGCTTCATCAAAGGCCTGGGACCAAGTAGGGACATGATATGATGTTACATAAAACAGCTTGCGCTACCTATGTTGGCAAATTAATAACTGCTTTCACCAAAGTACCGGATTGTATGGTCCGTATCGGCAAAGGAGGGATTTATACAAGCAAAAGAATTCAGTTCAGTGCCACAAAGTCGGATGCAAGATTAAGAAATGGCTCATGTCATGGAAGCATGGGACTACCAAAAGAGCACCCCCACTCAGATGCCCAAGCTGATCGCACCCAACAAAGAGGCACCATTGTTTTGGGAGATTCCTGAACACAGACTTAGCAAGTTGCAGTGGATCCGGAAAGGCAGCATGGCACCCTCCATCTTGATATCATCATCCAGGCAGCAGCACATGGAACGAGTGCATGACAGTAGCAAGCCAGCAAAGCATGTGGGGGGCACTACACTGTGGAAGATACTCGGTAAACAATCACATCTTGGAAGCATCCGGCAACTTGGGCAGGCATGGACGACGCATCGGATACTAGGACGCAGGGACGCAGGTGCGAGTGGACAGCGGCCAAGGTAACCGGCGCTTTAGAGTCAACACACGCCAAACCAAACGTGACTCTAAACGAAGAACTCAAGTGTTGCACAGTGCTGCTGTGCAGTAGTGATAAATGTACCGTCCGTCATCCCTCATCACTCACCAGTCATCGGAAAATAATAATTTAAAAAAGGAAAGTTGGAGAATACAGTAATTAACTAATGGAATAATAATAACGCATTGATGATTGGTGAAAATTAAGGAGGTGAATCGGGCTAAATCACTCATCCACATGCACAGAATGAAATCGCAGTCCGTCCTACAAATGTTGGATGGAGGTTTAGCTTAGCAGTTACGACTCTGTGTAGCAAGCAAACTACGAACCTAGTGAGATGAGATCTACTTACTATGTAGTAGTAGAAGCGTTTGTTGAACAGCTGCTGTACTAGTAGTAACTAGAGTAGTGTAATAGCGAGCGAAGAAATTAAGACAAGTGAGCTGAGGAAGAACCTGCTTGGCGAGCGAGCATGCGCGGTCGGGCGAGTTGAGGATCTCGTAGTAGAAGACGGAGAAGTTGAGGGCGAGGCCGAGCCTGATGGGGTGCGTGGGGGGCAGCTCCTTGACGGCGATGTCCTTTGTTAGTAGTTAGGGTTTGTTAGAAGAGGAGAGGAGAGGAGATCCAATGAATCCATAAGCATCCATAACCATCCCATCCGTATACCCCCTACCTGCGCGGCCTGGTATGCGGCGAGCGTGGAGTCCGCTGCGTCCTTGCGCTCTGCTCCTGTCTTGAACTCTGCGAGGTAGCGGTGGTAGTCCCCCTTCATCTTAAGGTAGAAGACCCTGGCATCAACGGCGGCTGCGGCCGGGACGAGGCGGTCGTCGAGGAGGCGCAGGATCCCGGCGCAGATTCCGGAGAGCTCGGCCTCGACGCGCGCGCGGTAGGCTCTGGCGGCGGCGGCGTGTCCGGCGGCGCCCCGCGTCTCCTCCTTGTGCTCGATGGAGGAGACGATGCGCCAGGAGGCCCTGCGCGCGCCGATGACGTTCTTGTAGGCGACGGAGAGCAGGTTGCGCTCCTCGACGGTGAGCTCGGAGGCGGCGGCGGCGGCCACGACCTTCTCCATGAACTCGACCATCTCCTCGTACCGCTCCGCCTGCTCGGCTAGCTTGGCCATGTAGACCATCTCTTCGCGGGTGCCGGCGGCGGCGGCGGCGGCCATGGGTGCGGGTGAGGGGATGTGTGTGGCTCGTGCGGGTTGGGGAGTGGGTGGGTGGAGAACTGGAGATGGGAACGGGAGAGAGAGCGGCTGCGGGCCGGGCGGTTACCCTTTTCCCTTGTTTTATTTTAAACGGAGGGAGGGGAGGGGAGGGGAGGGGAACGGGAGGCGACTTTAAATTTGCTTGCTGCTGTGCTGCCTGCCCTTTGCCCCTTTCTCCCCTCCCCTCCCCTCTTGTTCGCCTTTTCCCTTTATTACCCTTTTCGTTCGGACCTGAACCTGTGTGTGTGTTTTTTTTTGAGAGAGAGAGAGAGCCCGCGCGCGCGCGCACAAGCACACTGCACAACGACGCAACGCAACGCACGTTGCTGCTGCTCCCTGCTGCTGCGTTGGAGATAAGAACGAACGAAGTGAACGAGCGCGAGCCGAGCCGACAAGAGGATGGCAGGCGGGCGGGCGGCGTGTCAGTTGGTGATAGGCCAACAACCTTTGGGGAACGGGGCTGGGCTCCCCATGTTGGGCCGGGCCAAACGAAGCGCCCAACGGCCTTATTTTTCACTTCCATTGGACCTTGACCGGAGCGGGCTAGATTACCCATCCCAGCCCAGCAGGCCGATTTGAGCAAATTTGTACGTACCTCATCTCACTCGTTTCCTTTGGTTTTCCGCCTGCCCGGATCCATCCATCCATCCGTGTGCTGCAGGGCAGGGCTGCCAGCGGTTTCCGCACCCCCCGTCGTCCACGCCCCGTGAGTCCGTGACCGTGAGGCGGCATCGCAAAATGAATGGCTTGTGCGCCCCCAGGAACAGGAACATTGCTGCGCTGGTTGGGCTGCCTTGTTGGCCAGCGCACTGCATCCGCATCCGCGTGTTGTAGGAAAAAAATGTTTCGCAAAACAGCTTAAGCAACAACTTTATGCATGGTTGAGAGAGAGAAATGAGGGTATAAGCTGTGAAAAACTAATTTTTTTGGCTCCATCTCAGCTTATAATTTTGTGAGAAGAGGAACAAAACAGTTTGGAAAAAGATATTTGGTAAAAAAAATAGCACACAACAGTTCATGAAGTTATTGTAAGCTATACGAAACAGGTATATATATATATATATATATATATATAGGTAGATCAAGACTAGTACGTACTGTACAGGTACAACAGACTCTAGATGGAAATTAAAAGTGCACAGCCACCTGACTGAATTGGAATCCAGGTGCACGTCTTTTCCTTTCCACCAGCCCGGTCGGCCAAGTCCGTTCCCGACCCGGTGGTTGTTTTGCATCTTACTATACCACTAGCAGCGTGCGTGCGTTGCGTGCATGGAAAAAAAGGGGGGGGGGGGGGGGGGGGGGGGGGGGAGCGCCGACGGGAGACGACTAATGATGGGATGAAGAGAAATCCCTTTCTTTTCACGCTATCCGTGTCTTAATGAGCAAAGTAAGAATGCATTTCGTTCGTCGGAGTGGAATTGGGATTGGGATTGGGATTGGTCTGGGCATCTGGCCGTGCGCGCGTCGTAGAATAATGACTCAGCTAGCTCTGCGGATAGGATGAGATGGTTATAGGTGAACGTGGTCACACCTGTTTGGATTATTAGGATGCGATAAGTGACGGATTATATATTTATATTTATATTTATGTGGTCTTAATTAGAGTTTCTATAGTGTACACATAAGACTGATTTTTATAGTATGCGTTCCTCTCTATTTGCGTCTTCTATTCGAGAACTGTTTTTTACACCTAAATAAAACACTGTATAGTAGTACCTATTTTGTACGTATTTGGGTAGCGTCTTGCATGCGCTATTGGATACAGGCTATTCCGGAAATAGAACAAGACAAGGCAGTATCAATATCAAGTGGGCGCTACCTGTACAAAACTCAAACCCCGATATGGATTGGAATGGACGCTGGGTGTCTGTCTGTCGAGATCCCAAGCGACCAAACAAACAAGTTGAGTGTGCAGCAGCAACTTGTTTTTATTTATACTAGCAGTTTTTTGTCAGTAAAAAGGGGGCGAGCGAACGCAGCGCCGTTAGAAACAGCTGCAGGCAGGGCGGTGCACGGCGGGGGCTGCTGGGTTGGCTGGAACTCTCGGAGGCCCGGGGGCCGCCACGCCAAGGCCCACGGTTTGGGCGGTCGAGGCACGCCCGAACCCGGCGGAATGTGTTTGCTGTGCATCTGCGTGCAATTCCGCTGCATCCAATCCAGACCACCAACCTTTATATATATATAATAAATCCCCGAGCGAGCGCGAGCGGTGTGTGTGTGTGTGCGCGCGGCCTACAAATTCCAGATTCCCAATTCGCAATTCCAGAGCGCGATCGACACGACGACGACGACGACGACCTCCATCGCTCGCAACAAGTTAGTTAGCATTACCATGGCCGCCGTGGCGTTCCCGCCGCACATCATGGCGCTGAGCAAGGTGCAGCGGCTCTACGACGCCTGCGACGTCGTCTTCTCGTCCCCGGCGGCGGCGCCCACGCTCGGGGACATCACATGGCTGCAGAACATCCTTGGTAAATACTAAATAGTTTTCCGTCATGCTCATGCCTTGCTTGCTTGGTGGTGTTCGCCGGCCGGCCGACTCATATCATGTTTTCCTTTGGTATGTACTTCAGATGGCGTGGAGGCAGCCGACGTCGGGATCGACGACGACGAGCTGAGCCCCAATCAGCAGAGCGGCCGCCGCCTCCTGCCGGCGCCGGCGTTCACGCGGATCACCTACGTGCACATACACCAGTGCCACGATTTCTCGGTAAGCATACGTGTAGCAAGCGGCACGTACTAGCGAGCACCAGTGCTGCTGTGTTTATATATTAGCTGCCGCCGTCCCTCCCGGCCTGCTCATCGATCACGTTCACGTCACATATATAGATCGGCGTCTTCTGCTTCCCGGCCGGCGCGACGCTGCCGCTGCACGACCACCCGGAGATGGTGGTGCTCAGCAAGCTGCTGTACGGGTCCGTGCGCGTGCGCTCCTACGACTGGGTCGCCGCGCCTCCTTCGATGCCGGCGTCCATGAAGAGGCGGAAATGTGGCCTGGCCAGGGTGGTGGCCGCGGACGTGGTGCGCCGCGCGCCCTGCCAGGCCTCCGTGCTCTTCCCGCGCAGCGGCGGCAACCTGCACGCCTTCACCGCCGTCACGCCCTGCGCCATCCTCGACGTCCTCACGCCGCCCTACTCCGAGGACCACGGCCGCCCCTCCACCTACTTCACCGACGTCCCCGTCCCGTCCCTCCCGGGTTTCGCTCTCTTGCAAGAGGCGGACCTGCCCGACGGTTTCACCGTCGCCGGGGCGCCGTATCTTGGCCCGGAGCTGACGGTCGACGTCGATGACGACGACGACGACGAGAGCAGCAGCTACGACGACGATCGATCGATGGATGGATCCGAAAGATCGAGCGCTAGATGATGTGCGCGCATCGATATATACTCTGATCTAGCTATAGATAGTTGCAATTGCAAGCACACATATGCACAATCTGCTCAGAGTACGTAGAGTATTAGCGAGCACCGCCGCTGGTTCATGGTCTAATACTGTGGTTTCACAAACTGACACCCCTTGTATGTATGTAAATTAAAGAGCCTGCTATATATTGTTCGACGTCATCACTGTATATTGCTGGTGGTTTCAGAAGCTGAAGCTGAAGCTGAAGCAGATCGGACTCCCCGCGTTCGTCTCTTGCACCGCTGTCCGATGGATACTCAACTTTAATTTGCAATAACCTGTGTACTCTCTCTCTCTCCCTCTCTTATTTTTGCATGTCACAAGTAAAATCTACTAAGTCACACGTTTCTATGTTTGAACGTCGATTTCACATAATGTGAGCTGTATGTATATTATAAAAGTGGCACTGTTCGTTTAAACTACTTTTTTTTATCTCTCAGAGTAAATCTAGTCTAGAAACATAGATCCTATGCTGTTAACCTCTATACTTTTTTTCCAATTTTATTTGGAAAAGGAAGATTTAATTGCATACAAAGGACAGTACTCCAGTTGATACATGGCTTTAGAACCAAAACTCTCAACCTCTGCCTAAAAGCTAGACATGTATAGCTAATTAAAGATTAAAAAAAACTGAGCATACTCTGGTGACATTCAATCATAAAACTAGATCGCCACCTGTATGTCTAGGTAAAGACATCCTACGCCACTTGCTCCAATTATCGCGATTCCACCACAATAGGTAATCTGCAATGGAGATTTTTTTTCTTTTCAAAATCAAAATCATTCCTATGTAAACAAATATACCAATATGTTAGTGTTGCCATATATAACAAGTACTAATTAAAGACCCTCAAATGTTTTGTCACTCCATTTAACTAGTAGCCAAACATGCATGCTACACTTTGGGGTTTTGTAAGATTTAAAGCAAGTTGAGAAAAACTCCAAATGACAGCCAAAAAGTGCTGCATTGTCTTCTCTTCCTAACAAAAGCAACAGGTTGCCAATTGCACTTAATTAAATTGTCCTTTCTTAACACTCCCCCTCCTAAGATACCACGTAAAAATATTTAACTTAAGAGGTGCTTTTTCGTTTCAAATTTATTGTCAAAGATAAAAAAAAATATTTGTCGGTGTTTCGAACCGGGGGTCTTAGCACCGGCATGTGAATTTGTATCTGCATGTTCCTAGCTCCGGATGGTGATGCAAGAAGAACACAAGAGGTTTATACTGGTTCGGGCAAAGCGCGCCCTATGTCCAGTGTGGGATGCGGAGTTCGTGTTATCTTGCACTGGGGTGCTCGTAGTAGGGGTACAAGCCGGTGAAAGAGGGTGCTTGACCCAGGTCTCGTGCGGGGATGAGCGAGTTGTATGTTTCTCGTTCGATGGTTGTGTCCTCCCCTGCCTCTGGGGCGTCCTTCGACTCCTCCTTTTATAGCCTTAAGGAGGGCCCAGGTTACAAGAAGATAGTACATCATTGTTCTTAGTCAAAAAGGCGGGGGTGAGCTACTGTGGCTCTATAGTGACGGTATGGTCGCTGTGCTTGTCGTCGTGGCCGGGCACGTCCGGCATTATGGCGAGTGTCGAGTATCTCCGCCCCGTCCTTGCGCCTGTCAGCTTGTGCCAAGTCTTCCGGTCGGCGGGTTGGACCTCGTCCGAGGCCTGGCTACGAGGCCTCGGGCGAGACGAAGAGTGGATTCATCCTCCGAGGCCTGCCGTGGAGGGCTCAGGGGATGAGATCGTGTGGACTGGCAATCCACAGTGACGGGTGTACTTGATGCATAGGGATTTTGACTCTCGAGGAGAACCGAGTCCTCCGCTGCGCTGTAGCTTGTCAGATGGTCGTACGTCATAGTGGCCCCGGAGTGGGTATAGTGCCGAATGTCAACGGGTGTGGCTTTCCACGCCCGGATCTGTCGGTGGTGGAAAAAGAGGATGTGACTCCCGTCTTGTCTTCCCACGCCTCCTGCATGCCCCTGCCCTGTCCTGACAGCAGGTGTCAGCGCGTTCCAGGGAAGGGTGCGGTTCTGTTTGACAGGACGCGGGAGCAGCAGGCGGTGGTGCGGTTGTCAGAGCTGAGGAGCGGGGAGCTTCCTTCTTGCGGAAGGCTTGAGAGGTAGTGGAGCGCTCACCCGAGGCCTGACGCGGAGGGCTCGGGCGAGACGGAGATCGATCGTTTGCTCGAGGCCTGGCTCGAAGGGCTCGGGCGAGGCGGAGAATCGAGCGTTCGCCCGAGGCCTGGCGCGGAGGGCTCGGGCGAGGCGGAGAAAGAGCGTTCTCCCGAGGCCTCGCTCGGAGGGCTCGGGCGAGACGGAGAACGAGCGCTAGCCCGAGGCCTGGCTCGGAGGGCTCGGGCGAGACGGAGAACGAGCGTTCGCCCGAGGTCTGGCTTGGAGGGTTTAGGCGAACGCCCGGATTGTTGGGCCGCCGCGGGCTGCTTCCGTTTGACGGGTTTTCGGGCTTTGGCTTGGTGGGCCAAGTAGCGTCGATTGTCTTCTTGGCCCTGGTTATGCTTTTCCGAAGCGGAGGTTTTGGGGTATCCCTTTTCGGTAGTGGTCTTACCGCCCTCCTCCCCTCTTGCTGTGACAGTGTGGCGTACCACCGTAGCCTCCTTCACTTGCCATCGTTGCCTAATAAAATGGCTTTGTCACAACATTATTAGAGAGCATCTTCACAAGTCTTCAGGTCACCAAAATCTCTATTCGTATCGATACGAAACGATAAAAAGAGCCTTTGAGAGTTACCCTTTCGGATAACCCCATCTTAGCACTACACGTCCGGCTGTTTCTGCTGCTTGTGGCCTGCAGCATCCTCACTATGACCATCATCCTATCATCCTAGTATATAGCCAGCCCAATGACTTCCTCTTAATCTACCGGCCATAAAATTCCGTAGGAATATAGTCGGTCACTAAGACCACACATTCCACCTCTTAACCAAACATATCACTTTCAGTCGTCTCAATATTTTGCGTGCAGTGTGGCAAATAAACTAAATAAGCTTATAGTAAGGTAAAAAGAAGAACAGGGGGGAAAATATCCCTTTCTAATTTTTAGGGAAAAAAAGCTAAGAGTGAACGAAGCTATTATATTAGACCGGGTTGGAACATCTGAAAAATATTATTTTATAACATATGTTAGTAAAAATAGGAGTATTCAATAACGATAAGAATGCCACAAAATGATTTGCTTGTGTATATCATTTTGCTATTTGTGTGATTCTTTTTCGTTTCCTATTTACCATAAAATTACATAAAAAAAACTTGAAAAACGAGCTCTATGTATTTTGTTTCACCTTTATTTTATCCCCACACGTGTGGTGGAAAGTCAAGCTCAGCTAAGCCCAAGAGACTATGAACATAGTAGCGCATATAGAGCTGCCGGTTCGATTATTAGTGTCGGAAGGTTCTAAAAAGTGAATGTGATAACATAGTATGATATGATATGATGCTTGCATTTTTTTTTTGACAATATATGATGCTAGCTTGCATTGGTTTGCAGCTTACCGGCCACCAGCACCGTCTTGTTTGGGATAAACGCGCAGAAAAGCTAGTGTACGTGTGTGCTGTAGTGCCCTGCCGCTGGACTGATTAAGGAAGAAAATACGGCACAAAGCAGGGGGAAAAACAAAGCGATGTGATTTTGATTGCGCTCAAGACCACTAACAAACTACTGCGGCCAGCTGCTTAGCGGTGGACCGTTACATGTTTAGACACTTTCTAGTACTCCTAGCTTAGAGCATCTCCAACAGTTTTGCATCTCTGTTCCTCATCCATCTATTTAGGAAACGGAAATGCTACCATCAAGACGTCAGATGGCCGTCTAATCCTCCGGACGGACATGGCCCACGCCCACTGCTGCACCGCACCTCTCGCTCCTCTTTTTATCTCTGCCACGCCACATCCCTCATCCACTCCCAACTCACCTACCGCCCCACCTTATCCCTGTTGTATCTCTCTCGTCCCACCTCGGCTCCTCCTCCCCACGCTCGAGCATGGCCATGGCGCCTCCCAACCGTTGCCGACGGCCTCATGCACCCAATGCATCCTTCTCCTTCCCCACCTAGACGGCTCTTTCCTCATCACGACAACACCGTTCATCCATCCTAGCGAAGTTCGAGCCTCCTCTACTTTCCTCATCATGACGGCGTTGTCCATCCATCCCAGCGAAGTTCGAGCCTCCTCTACCCTGATGCTCCTTCTTGAGCCCGATGGCGTCCATGGCGGTGGCCACACTACTACAGAACAGGGTCATAGGCCGATTCTCAAAATCATCTTTAGTCTCGGCGTTTTTGCCGCCCGGGACTAATAGACCCTTTAGTCCCGGTCGGTAACACGAACCGGGACTAAAGGGCCTGCCCCAACGGCTACTGCGCAGAGCTGCCGGGGCAGGGACCCTTTAGTCCCGGTCCGTGTTACCAGCCGGGACTAAAGGGCACTCTTTAGTCCCGGTTGGTGCCACGGACCGGGACTAAAGATTTAGCCACGGTTTGTGGCTTGCCCCGGGATAAATGATCACCTTTTAGCCCCAGTTTTTAATACGAACCGGGACTAGAGCTCCTGGTTTTATAACCAGCCAACTTCTTCCTCCCCCGAGCCAGAGACATTCAAATTTCAGTGAGCTTCTTGCTTGTTCTTGCTGTTGCTATTGCTTGTTCTTCATTGTTCTTCGTCTCCGGCGTTAATTGGTGATCTTCTTCGACTCCGTCATCGTCTCTTTGCGTTTAGAGGTAACTATTTTCATCTCCTACCATGTCTTTTGAATATGAGAGGAATTTAATTAAAATATATACTTTGCAAGAACAAGCATAGAGAGTTGAGTAGTTTAAATTGGTTCATCACAATCACTTGATAGTTTTCTACTGCTAGGTAGTATCCATTCTATATTTCATACTTATGCAAGACGAGTAATATTGAATTTTAGTGTCTTTTTAGTATATTTTCTTTAGAAAAATGTGGAATTTATAATAGTTTGCAACAATAAATATAGAGAGTAGATAATGTGGAAATTGGTATTGTTATATCATATTTTTCGATTATCTAAACAAATAGAAAAATTTAGAGTCTTTTTTATTTATAATTGTTTAGAAAATTAGGAATTTGCATGTAATAGTTTAAAAATGAGCATGGATATAGTAGATGGCAACCGTGACCGGGTCCTCAGCCTCTCATCATCGGGATCCGAAGCGTTTGCGGCCGGATCTTCCTCTCATTGCTTGCGGCGAGTGTAAGCAGAAGATTGTGAAGGAGTACCGAGTGAAAAAAGAGGGAATCAACAAGGGTCGTATATTCTACAAGTGTCCGGACCATGAGGTGGGTTATTATTTACCCGTATTTGATTAATATGGTTCATTCGTATCGGTTTTGCTTGATGATGTTGTTTAAATTTCTTATTCTTTGTTCTAATTGCAGTGGGAGGGCACCGACGGATGTAAAGGTTGGTACTGGGAGGAAGAGTACGTTCAGCACGTACGAAATTATGTTGCACAGGAGGTTGCCGCTGAAGGTGATGAGGCAGTGAGTCAGCGGCAGCAGCCCATCCATGCTGATGAAGCGAATGATCTGTCTATTTTAGTTGGGATCGGACGCGATCTAATTATGTTGCTTAAGTGCATTTTATTTTTAGTTTGTTTAGTGCTAGCTGCGATAGTCTTCGTTGTAGTCAAGCTTGTTTGAATTAATCAATCATGTGATGTCATGAGTGTTGTGCAATAACATGAGAAACTACTAAGTGCATGGTTGTAATATTTAATGCAGATGTTGTCACGCAATTGGATGTATAATGTCGATCGCCGCTCCAAAGAGTTCATTGTTGGCGTGCACTATTTCTTAGGTGTGGCTGAGGCAAACAAGCAAGATGGTTTCACGTGCTGCCCATGCGCCGTCTGTAAGAATTTGAAGGAATATTCATGCCCAAGGACTCTTCATACGCATTTGTTGAAGTCGGGTTTCGTAACAAACTATATTTGTTGGACGAAGCATGGAGAAAGGGGGGTTGTAATGGATGATGGTGAAAAAGGTGAAGAAGAATTGGCCCACGCTGATATTATTGCTCAGTACGGTGCCTTTGATGATGATGCAGTGGGGGGAGATGGTGAAGAAGATGCGGCAGCGACAGAAGATGTGACAGCTGATGTTGATGCTCTTGGTGATGCCATTCGTGATGCACAAAGTGAATGTGAAAGTGACAAGGAGAAGGTCAAGTTTGAGCGCATGCTAGAGGATCATAGGAAATTGTTATATCCCACTACTGAAGATGGCCAAAAAAAGCTGGGTACCACGCTGGAACTGCTGCAATGGAAGGCAAAGAATGGAACATCCGATAAAGCATTTGGGCAGTTATTGAAGATAATGAAAAAGATGCTTCCAAAAGCGAACGAATTGCCCACCACTACGTACGAAGCAAAACAGGTCGTCTGCCCTTTGGGATTAGAAATCCAGCAGGTACACGGATGTCCTAATGACTGCATCCTGTACCGTGGGGAGGAATATGAGAATTTGGATGCATGCCCGGTATGTGAAGCATCACGGTATAAGATAAGGCGAGATGATCCTGGCGACGTAGAGGGTGAAGAACGTCCAAGCAGGAAGAAAATCCCTGCCAAGGTTATGTGGTATGCTCCTATAATACCACGCTTAAAACGTTTGTTCAGAAATAAGGACAATGCAAAGATGTTGCGGTGGCATAAAGAAGACCGTAAGGTAGACAATATGCTGAGGCACCCAGCTGATGGATCCCAGTGGAGAGCGATAGATAGAGAATTCCCAGAGTTTGCAGATGAGGCTAGAAACTTGAGGTTCGCTTTAAGTACGGATGGTTTTAATCCTTTTGCGGAGCAAAGCAGTAGTCATAGCACTTGGCCAGTTACTCTATGTATCTACAACCTTCCTCCGTGGTTATGCATGAAGCAGAAGTTCATTATAATGTCGTTGCTCATCCAAGGGCCGAAGCAACCTGGCAACGACATCGATGTCTACTTGAGGCCATTAGTTGAGGAACTTCTACTTCTATGGAGCAAACCAGGCATACGTGTGTGGGATGAGTACAAACAGGAACACTTTGACCTGCGAGCCTTATTGTTCGTAACAATCAATGATTGGCTGGCTCTAAGTAATCTTTCAGGCCAGACAAACAAGGGATATAATGCATGCACACACTGTTTTGAAGACCTTGATAGTTTATTTTTGAAAAAGTGTCGGAAGGTCGTGTATGTTGGGCACCGTCGGTTTCTTCCTGTGGGCCACCCAGTAAGAAAGAAAGGCAAACATTTTAAAGGTAAGGCAGACCACCAAACCAAGCCTCGTAACCGAACCGGAGATGATATACTTGAAATGGTGAAGGATACGAAAGTAGTATTTGGAAAGGGACGGGGCAGCGAACCTGTTCCTAAAGACGCTTCGGGACACGCACCCATGTGGAAGAAGAAGTCCATATTCTGGGAGCTACCCTACTGGCATGTCCTAGAGGTCCGCCATGCGATCGACGTGATGCACCTGACAAAGAACCTTTGTGTGAACCTGCTTGGATTTATGGGTGTCTACGGAAAGCCTAAGGATTCACTTGAAGCACGACAGGACTTGCAGCGCATGAAAGAACGAGACAACTTGCATCCGGAGAAGACAGATGACGGGCGCCAGTACTTAAGCCCTGCTAGCTACACTCTTAGCAGAGAAGAAAAGGAAAGCATGTTTGAATGCCTTAACAGCATCAAGGTCCCATCTGGATTCTCCTCCAATATAAAGAGAATAATTAATGTGCCAGAGAAGAAGTTCCAAAACTTGAAGTCCCATGACTGCCATGTGCTTATGACCCAATTGCTTCCTGTTGCTCTAAGAGAAATTCTACCTCCACATGTACGTCTAGCCACCGTGAAGCTATGTGCATTCCTCAATTCAATTTCACAAAAGGCAATCAATCCAGAGGAACTTTCTACTTTGCAGAATGATGTCGTTCAATGTCTCGTCAGCTTTGAGTTGGTGTTCCCTCCATCCTTCTTTGATATCATGACACACCTCCTAGTTCACCTGGTCAAGGAGATCATTATTCTCGGTCCTGTGTTTCTACACACCCTGTTCCCATTCGAGAGGTTCATGAGTGTCCTGAAAAAATATGTTAATAACCGTTCTCAGCCTGAAGGAAGCATCGCCCAGGGCTACGGAACAGAGGAGGTCATAGAGTTTTGTGTGGACTTTATTCCAGACCTTGACCCGATTGGCGTTCCTGAATCGCGACACGAGGGCAGACTCAGTGGCAAGGGAACACTAGGGAAGAAAACATATATCGGTACAGGAGACGATTACTTCGATAAAGCACACTACACAGTTCTACAGAACTCCTCATTGGTAGATCCATATATCGAGGTACACAAGGATTTCCTTCGATCCAAGTGGCCCGGGAAGAGTGAATCTTGGATTACACGTCAGCACATGCAAACCTTCGGCGATTGGTTGCGAAAACAATGTCAGGGTGATGACAACATAGATGAGCAGCTTTATTTGTTGGCCAGACAACCATCGTGGCATATCAGCACGTACAAAGGGTACGAGATCAATGGGAATACATTTTACACAGTAGCCCAAGACGCAAGGAGCACCAACCAAAACAGTGGTGTACGTGTGAATGCCACGGATCCAAATGGGAACAAACAAACATATTATGGCCGCATACATGACATATGGGAACTAGACTACGCACCTAATTTTAAAGTCCCTTTGTTCCGGTGTAAATGGGTCAAGATGACCGGTACCGGAGGTGGGGTAACAGTCGACAAGGAGTATGTGATGACAGCAGTGGACCTCAACAATATTGGGTACAAAGACGAACCATTTGTCCTTGCCGCAGATGTGAGTCAAGTGTTCTATGTGAAAGACATGTCTACAAAACCAAAAAGAGGGAAAAATGATAACAACTCGATCGTCAACGAGCCAAAGCGCCATATAGTTCTTTTAGGGAAAAGAAACATTGTCGGAATTGAGGCAAGTCAGACATGTCAGGTGATTATGAAAGAGATGATCGAATTCTGCCATTCAAAGTGAACGAAGACCCAAACATTTTGTTAAACAATGAGGAAACTCCATGGTTAAGGAATGATCATAACCAAGGGACATATGTCAAGAGGAGGTTCACAGTTGTGCCCGCTTAATAGTGGGTTGTAAATATATTATGTAATAATTAATTAATTAAGACTTCATTTATTTGATAATGGATTTATATATACATTTATTAGTAGTGATCATTGATTTATGTGCTTCTCTAGATGTGAATCTCATACTAATTTTTAAAAGAAAGTATATCAAATATTCAATTTTCTGTTCAATTAGAAAGATTTAAGATATATTTAAAAAAACTAAATTTAAAAATCTAAAACTACTGCATCTGTCGCGTATAACAAAATTGGGCAATGATTGTTTAGGTTTTAAACAAAAGATTAACGTCCAAATGATATGAAAATAAATTTTCTATTGAAAGCCAACAATTTTTTAAATTTAAATTGAACATTACATTTTTGCATTAACCAAATATGAATAGTTATTTACATTTATATTCGTTATTATAAAAAAAGAAAAGAATTTATGCTACAAAATTTTCTACTATACAATAAGGTTAAAGGATATACAACTGTTATTTTTAAGTAATTTTATGCCTACTGTTCAATTTACTATGCAATTAACAAGAATTACAACATATTTATATAGTGGAAACTTAATACAAAACCCAAAATACTGAAAACCCAAAACTGTGGCGGGAAAGAACCCTTTAGTCCAGGGCCGTATTACGCACCGGGACTAAAGACCCCTTTAGTCCCGGTGCGTAAGCCCGCCCGGGACTAAAGGTCCAACCCTTTAGTCCCGGGGCGTATTACGCACCGGGACTAAAGACCCTTTAGTCCCGGTGCGTAATACGCCCCGGGACTAAAGGCCCTCCCGGGTATATAGGTCACAGGGCACAGTGCCCTCCAATCTTCCCGGCCAGATCGACGTTTGCCCCGCGCCGCCGCCCTCACCTCGCCGACGAGCCTCTGTCCGCGCCGCCGTCCTCCTCGCCGTCGAGCTCCGCGCCGCCGTCCTCCTCGTCGTCGAGCTCCGCGCCGCCGTCCTCCTCGGCCTCGCCGCCCTCTGCCGCCGTCCTCCTCGGCCTCGCCGCCGTCCTCCGCGCCGCCGCCCGCGCCACCGCCGCCGTCCTCCGGGCCGCTGCCGTACGGCCTGTGCGTGTGTGTGCGTGTGCAGTGTGCGTGGTGTGCGTGTGTAGCAGTGTCTAGCAGTGGGTGTGTGAGAGTGTAAAAAAAAGAAATGAAAAAGAAATATATATCTAAAAACTAAATATAGAAAGTGATATATAAATAGATATATATAGAAACTAAATATATATGTATTTAGAAATAGAAAGTGATATATATAAAATAAATATAAATAGATATATATATTTATAGATTATTTTCTATTTAACTTTTTCATTTCTTCTTTTCTAGAAATAGATATATACAAATAATGAATATGAATAGATATATTTATAGAAAAAGGAAAATAATATATATGTTTTTTTAACCTAACAAATATGTGTTCGACCTGTAGTCCTGGTGACCGCTGCACCGACCTCGCCGCCGTCCACTGTCATCCGCACCGTCGTCATCCTCGCTGCTGTCCGCCGTCGTCGTTCTCGTCCACGGTGTGTAAATCACGTGACAAGGATATGTTTAAACATGTATTTATTACTCTTAGAAATATGTGTTCATCGAAAATCATGTGTCATGTCGGAACATGTATTTATTACTCTTTACGAATATATGTTATTGTCATGTTATTTTTATGAATTGTCATGTTATTTTTATGAATTGCCTAAAACTCGAAACCCTAAAACCTAAAACCCTAACCCTAAACCCTCGAACCTAAACCACTAAACCCCGAAACCCCGAACCCCGAAACCCTAAAACCCGAAACCCCGAACCCCTAACTCTAAACCCTCAAACCCCTAAACCCCGAAACCCTAAACCCTCAAACCCCTAAACCCCGAAACCCCGAACCCCTAAACCCCTAAACCCTAAAACCCGAAACCTCGAACCCCTAACTCTAAACCCTCAAACCCCTAAACCCCGAAACCCTGAACCCTAAACCCTAAAACCCGAAACCCCGAACCCCTAACTCTAAACCCTCAAACCCCTAAACCTCGAAACCCTAAACCCTCAAACCCCTAAACCCCGAAACCCCTAAACCCTAAAACCCGAAACCCCGAACCCCTAACTCTAAACCCTCAAACCCCTAAACCCCGAAACCCTAAACCCTCAAACCCCTAAACCCTGAAACCCTGAACCCCGAAACCCCGAACCCCTAAACCCTGAAACCCTAAACCCCGCAACCCCGAACCCCTAAACCCCGAAACCCTAAACCCCGAAACCCCGTACCCCTAAACCCCGAAACCGTAAAACCTGAAACCATAACCCTAAACCCTCAAACCATAAACCCCGAAACCCTAAACCCCGAAACCTTAAACCCTAAACCCCGAGACCCCAAACCCTAAACCCTTAACCCCTAATTAAACCCCTGGTTTTCGGTTTTCGTTTCACATACATGTATAAAGCTCCTTTAAGTGTTCGATCATATTGTATATATATTTTAATATTCACAGAAATGGCCGACCCAAATGAGAATGTGATGGAGGAGGAAATGATGAATATCATAGCCGGCGACGATGACGGGAGTCAATACTTATTGAATTACGAAGACATGACCATACATGATGAAAATCTCCCTGAACAACAAGTTGAGATGGAAGAAGGCAATACAGGCGAGGTATATATACAATGTGTCATGTTAGGGTTTACATTTACTTTATTACTTGATTAGGTTTTATGTCAACTTGTATTAGGGTTTCATCTTCATGTCTTTACCTATATGTAGCCCTCTGGATCGACGTCTGCGACAGGGCAGAGCAGACCAAAACGAGGGCCGAAGAGGCCGTTGAAGGGCCGTCATGTAATCTCCGAATTCGATATGGCTACAGGCCAACCACTAGGACCCAATGCAAAGAAATATGTCTTTCACTGTGGGTTCCTTGTGAGAGATCGGATTCCGATAAGTGCCCGTGAATGGAAAGAGAGGCGAAGTGCTCCCGAGATCAGTTATGTCTCCAATCTTGACAAGCAGCTAGTCTGGGATGACGTCCAAGCTCATTTCTCGTTTGACACGGATGATGAGGAGCTGCTGAGGCGAATTCGGGAGTGGACAATGAAGAAGATGGCCACACTTTTTCAGGACTGGAAGAAGAAATTGTACCACACCTTTGTGCTGAAGAACGAGACGCCAGATTTCAACTCTAAGGCGTATGTCAAGATAAGGGCCGATTGGGATGAATTTGTACAGTACAAAAGATCACAAGAGAGCGAGGCCCGGGTCAGAGTAAACAAACTGAATGCAGCTCAGAAGAAATACCACCATCATTTAGGATCAGGTGGCTATAAGACTGCCCTTCCAAAGTGGGAGAGACAAGAACACGAGATGCTTGCCAGGGGGGTAGTCCCAGAGACAATAAGAAGAAATTAGAGTGAACGGTCCAGAAATTGGTTCTACGCTCATGGGGGAACCATAAACCCTAATGATGGGGAGCTTGATTGGGGCCCGCAAATTTCAAGAGCAGCACATAGGCTAGTTCAAGCACGAAATGCGGTGTTGGCTGGCGAGTTCAAGCCCAACAGAGAGAAGGATGAACTCACGTACGCGCTGGAGAATCCTGAGCACGGTGGGCGTACGAGAGGCTTTGGGGCCGTTTCGTGGCTACATTCCTTCGAAGCGGATCGAGAAAGTTATAGAAGCCGCCAAAGAAAGAAGGACGAGGAGGCAGAGCGACTCTTCAAGTTGGAGGAGTATGTTCTTCAAACACAAGAGCGTGAGAAATCTCGTGAAGAATGGATGCAGGAGGAAATCAAAAGGCAAGTGCAAGCGGCACTTAGTCAAATGACGAGTGGGCAAGGTACATCATCACAGCATCCTCAAGTGAACATTAGCCCCCCAGGTCAGATGAAAAGCAGTTGCGCCTCCACGGAAGTACCAACCATTCAAGATGACTCCAAGCTACGCTTTCCCATGGATGACGTTAAAGAACCTTTTACTACTTGTGAGCTGCACATTCCAGATGGAAATGCCACGAAAAAGGTGGTTGTCGGTGTTGTAAACCCTATCGACCGCACAAGAACACCAAGAATCCATGGTCAACCAGTGCCAGCCGGATACGCTAGCGTTTCGGTGGATAGGGTTGAGACAGGTTGTGGCAGCGTGGCACTGGAAATCGAAGGGGGAGATGGGGAGAAGACTTTAGGTGAAGGAGAGAAGACATTTATTTGCTGGCGCAAGCGCTTCATTATTATTCCTGGAGTGTCACCGCCGCAACCTCCTCCTACTGATCAAGATCCTCACCATAGGTAGTGTGCGCGTGAATGAGAAACAATTTTTATTACACTAACTTCCTATATGTATATATTAGTTGGATGCTCACATCATTCGTTGTTTTGCGTAGCAGGAACTATAGTCCAGTTCGTCATTATTCCCCAGCGCATCAGAGTGCTGCGGGCGGTGACGATGTGTTGGAGGACACGGCTTCAACCCCATCTCCTGCACAAAGATCTCCACCGCGGGCTCCAACACCGCCACCAGCCCCACCATCTCCTCCACCGCGGGCTCCAACGCCACAACCTCCACCGCGGGCTCCAACACCGCCACCGGGTCCACCATCTCCTCCACCGCGGGCTCCAACACCGCTGCCTCCACCGTGCGGCCCTAAGAAGCGGTCCGCCGCCACAGAACCAAAGGCCCCACCTCCAAAGAAGAAGGCTCTTGCATCAGGAAAAAAAGCCCAAGAGAAATTAGCTTATGAAAAGACTGATGAGGAGTTAGAAATTTCAGTGAAAAAAGATGTGCGGAATTTTTTAGAGGAATGTGACGTCGCTGCTAAAGCGAAGAGGAACCCGGAGAAGCCTTACCTCTTGTTAAACCCGCAGGAGTTAAGGAAAAGGGTGGACCAACATGGTATCAAGATGCGTGAAGCCCGAAAGGCTCCGCGAAAATCAGATTACGAACGCTCTCTTATGAAGTCCGCAAAAGAACAACAATCCAGCAAGAAGAAAGTGGGAAAGGGTGTTCCACAGCTCGGGGAAACATCAAGACCTTTGTCCCCGTTAGTTGTGCAAAATCAGTATGGTTCAAACATGGGCAGAGTACAGAGGAAATCTGGAGAGACAACTTTGTCTGAGATTGACTCAATGGACAATTTTTTTATTGACAGCGGTCTCCCGTACGACACCATTAAAAATATTGCTACTGGGCTGGAGTTTCCACGAGCGGAAGTAGTTGATGAATGGAGGAGAAATTTTGCACCGGGCAGGAGTCTAATGAACCCCAATCACTTACATGTACTTGGTACGCAGATGTTTGCAATCAACAAATGGTGCATGAAGGCTTCTAAAGACGGTGAAGTCAATTGGATTTCTGTCCGAATTCGGAACCATCACTACTTCCGTGGCGATGACCTAATCTTAGTCCAGATGGAGGAATTACACCAGCTATGTCATATGGACGCACTGGACAAATCGCTCCTTAGCTGCTACTGTTTGTAAGTGTTTCTTTTATAGTTTTCATTGAACTCTCTAGTATGTGTATATAGTAGTATTCTTACACACATACTTGTGGATCGACTCGATATTTTGCAGGTATCAGATGACTCAGCTCAGAGATAAACACGACAATTCTATTGGGTTTGTTGATCCATATGTTGTTTTCAAGGCTCCAACCCTTCAGCGACTTGGAGCGATGAGTCGTGTACGAATCTCATGAGGTTCTTCGTGAACCAAAAAGATAGAGAAAGAATTCTCTTCCCATACAACTTTAAGTGTGTCAGACATATATAGTTCATAATAAGTATGTGCACATTTTATTTTACTTAACCCTAATAATATATATATGAATCATGTGTATGAACAGCTATCACTGGATATTGATGGTCATCGATCTCAAACAAAGCAATGTGTTAATCTATGACTCGTTGAGCAAACCACAAGCAGATTACCAAGATATGATAGACATCCTCCAAAGGTAATTTTTCGATCCCTACCTTGCATGCTTATAGTATAGACTAAGCTTGTATATGTATACTAATTAAATAATGATCCAACTATTAATGTTTCATTGGTCGGATTAGGGTTTGGGAAAAATTCATTGCTCGGGAACATATGAGTCAGTGTAAGGCCCCACTTACAATAAAGCCACGACTACCAGTAAGTTTACACCTTCGTCAATGTACGTGTATCTTTATTATATCATGTCATATATCATATCTTTATTACGAGTTGAATCTTTTCATTCTACAGTAGATTTTGAGACAAGAACAGGGCAACAACTTATGCGGATTCTTTGTTTGCGAGTATATGATGATAGAATCAAATAGAATTCCTGAAGAAATCATCAAAGTACGTAACCTGTTTCTTTTCATTTTTTATAGACTTAATATTGATAATATAGATATAACTAATATCTTCTTTAATTCCAATTGAAGACTGACTGGTTGAAGCAAAAAGTGATGCTACAAGGCCCATTGAAAGCAATACAAGAGACAATAGCAGGATTTCTTCGGGAACAAGTCATAAATCCAAAGGGTGAGTTTTACTATAATACCAACGAGAAGTTGATTCTAAACAATGATGATCATTTGTATGCCCTGTAGATCTTTAGATGGAGTACAACTTGTAATAGGTTTACAGTACTAACTTTGGAGTATAACTTGTGTAGATATATATTTGGACAACTTCTATATGTATATTACTTGTAATTTTATGTACATATATTTATATTTATATATATATAGTTCTATAGTTCAATTATATATGCATGAAATAAGCTTATTGTGTTATGTTGCTAATATATTAGCAGCAAAGAATATATATTGGAAAACCTATTAAATAAATAAACAAAACTGAAAACAGAACTAAAATGAAAATAAAAAGGAAAAAACCAGGGGACCCTTTAGTCCCGGCTGGTAATACCAGCCAGGGCTAAAGGGTGCTGCTGCGTTGCACCGCTGGCAGCACCCTTTAGTCTCGGCTGGTATTACCAACCGGGACTAAAGGGTGGGCTTTAGCCCCGGTGGCCGGAGCCAGGACTAAAGGGGGGGGGCCTTTAGTCCCGGAAGCGTAGTCCCGGCTCGGCAACCGGGGCTAAAGGCCCTTGCCGACCGGGGTTAAAGGCATGTTTCTGTAGTAGTGCCACACAAGCAGATCTAGCGGCGAAGGCGACCCATCCCACCTCATCCATGGAGGCGGCTCAATCTGCACCCCCGACGGCGCCCCATGTCATATGTCTTCCCTCTTTTCTCCTTATCTTACAACTGCAGTGGACTTATATGGTGTTGTACGAATCATTTTGAGGATGTTGCAACATGTATTTTCTGGATGTTGTAGTTGTCGTTTTGAGATGTTGCACCATGTGTTTTTTGAATGTTTGAAACAATCGACTTTTTGAGATGTTGTAATATGTTTTATCCAATGGTGAAACTTCTGATATGAGATGTTTCATCATGTGTTTCGTGGATGTTGCAGTCGATTTCAACATGTTTTTTTTCGATGTTGTAACTGTCAATTTTGAGTTGTTGCAACATGTTTCTTTCGATGTTGCAACTGTCGATTTTGAGTTGTTGCAACATGTTTCTCGGATGTTGCAATAGTCGTTTTAAGATGTTGCAACAGTCAATTTTAAGATGTTCATCATGTGTTTCGTGGATGTTGCAACATGTTTTTTCGATGTTGTAATTGTCAATTTTGAGTTGTTGCAACATGTTTCTTTCGATGTTGCAACTGTCGATTTTGAGTTGTTGCAACATGTTTCTCAGATGTTGCAATAGTCGTTTTAAGATGTTGCAACAGTCAATTTTAAGATGTTGCAAATCACAGCGCTCTCTGTAACCCTAGAGCGGTGTCCTACCCTATCCTCGAGAGAACGACGCTTGCTCTCCAACCTAGTGGGGCGCTCTTTTTCACCTTCTCTGCGCTGACGTGCAAGGAACGCGGGCGCTGCTACGGGGATGCAGGCGCTTTACGGATGAGAGGGTGTGCTTGGAGTGGGGCGGGACGCGGGGCCGTAGGACCTGTGAGATGCGTATGCGGAGAGGGGTGTGCTTGTGACGGGGCGGGCGTGCGTAGGTGGGCGGGAGGCCGTCCGATGGATCTCGTCCACATCGGACGTCCGAGCGGCAACACTTCTGTTTAGAAAAAAAAAGAGAAAAAGCAATCTCCAACAGTTTCTCATCTTTCTTCCCCATCTTTGGAAAATTGGCAAAAGTCCTTCCATCGTGCGTATATTTGCGCGCTCGCGGTTCCTTCCCCATCGTAGTTCGGCACGACGTCAGAGGCCTTCCCGTGCGGCACCCAGCCCTTCGCGCGCACTTCTCTCCTTCGCGCCATCGCCAGGGTCCGTGGGGGCGCCGCTGACCTAGGGTGCAGGTATGCCATGGATTTCATGTTCCTCTCTGTGCCGCCGACTTATAGGGTTTGGGGTTTTCGTAGCCGCTGTCCGAAGGCCATGGCCGCTGGTGCCCAGGGTAGCAAGTGGTGCAGCCGCCAACAGCCGGCCCCAGAGGCCTGATGGTCTGCTACAAACGCGTGTGGCCAAGCAGAGGTTGCTGTTGTCAGCACCTGGCCATGCCCAGTTGTGGCCTGGCCTTCTGCCGGTCGGCCTTCATAAGCACGAACCTGTGAGATGGCCGCGCTTGATTGGCTTCTTGCATGGAGATCGTACGTCCACAGGCACCAGAAAGCTGCCGACCTTCTATACGTCACCAAGAACTGCAAGGAGCGCTACTAGCGACCACCGGAAAGCTAGCAGCAGGGAATGACGGCGCTGAGGGCAACCACGACGCAGAAAAAGGACTGGGAGACAGCTTGAAGGAAATCTACGAGAAACAAACTTGGGGGGTCCACAATTTTGGTTTTTTTGAAGTCAAATTATAGGGAACTACTGGAGATAAACTATTTTTTCCTTTCCTATACTATTTTGGGAGTTGCCAAAATCCATGATATAGGAAATAAAATTTGCAAAACTGTTGAAGATGCTCTTAGAATTAGTAATTAGTGATGCTCATTCAGACAATAATGGTGTGTCAGTTCACTCAGTTGTCAGTACATGCTCAATGCCGGATTTTGTTTTGGCTAAACGGCTCCCTATTGACCTAAGCTATAGGAAGCATCATTTTTGTTTAATCATCACTGAGCATATATATATCTTAAATGATTGAGCTGATATAATAGTATATGGAAAGATCTTCCGATGACTACGATTGAGCATTGTGATAGAGAAGGGAATCAAGTTGCTCATGAGCTAGCTCGGCAAGCTTTAGTTGCAAAAGTGTCAAGAACCTATGGGTTATGGGCTAATCAGCTATTGGGTTCGGCTCCAATACCGGACTCACCTTGGCCCATGAAGGAAGACATGCAAGATGCAGTGATACATATACAGAAGCGTGCAAAGGGGAGGGACCGTCGAAGGACCTGAACCTGAACCTAAACTTGGCGGCGGCGAGCGAGAGCTCGAGGCGAGCGTTTGCTCGATTCTACCCTTTTCCTCTCTTCCTCCTCCTCTCAGCTACCAATTCATGTACCCATAATATCCTAGAGAGTAGATTTGTGTTGCTATATTTGATTTGTGAGTTGGATTAGATGGTGGTCGGTAACAAATGGTATCAGAGTTGTCGTTCCTAGGGATCGAGTTGTCTGATTCTGCCATGGCTGGTGCAAAGGAGGCATCGCTCTATGGTTCCATCATAGATGATGCACCAGAGGCACGACGCAAGGAGATGCTGGACCAGAGCCTCTTCAACGCCGATGGTGGGGGCGACGACCGCCTCAGCCGTCTCCCTGACTCGCTCCTACGCGGCATCATGTCACGCCTCCCCATCAAGGACGTCGCACGCACGACGGTGCTCTCCCGCCGCTGGAGCCCCATCTGGCGTGCTGCCCCGCTCCTCATCGGCCACACCGACCTCGCCGTCCTCCACCTCACCAACAGCAACATGGTGACGACCGCCTTGGCCTCAACTGCTCCTTCCCCAACCTCCGCTCCTAGCAAGGACGTGGCTCTCAACTTCCAGATCGGCATCACCAAGGTCTTCGTGGCCTCGCCCACCAGATGTTCGACACATGGTCTGTACCAGTCTGCCGATGCTCTGATGACGGTGATCACTTCCTCACCATCAGTCCCAGCTTCCTCGGCTGATGCTTCTGATCAGGGTGTCAAGCTTGACATCCTAGCTACAATCGTGGAGTTATGTGTCAACACCAACAACAGCATCACACATGAGTGGTTTGAGGTATTGTCACTCTGCCCCTGTGTTCTCTCAGTTGATGACAGACAATGCTCAGAACAGATTTTGCCGAAGCCCCCATGGTCAATAGTGCATTCAGAAGGTAGATTTACATGTGTTTTGCTGTCAGCTATTGTTAACAAAGGGGTTGAGATGTTGAGTTATCCCACTGCTCAGTTTCATTGCTTCACTGATTATGTGGAATGACATCTTCCATGGATACCACCATGTGTTACCCTCTGTTGGATGATATGCAGAATTATTGATCAGCACATGTGGAATTATTGCCAGATTTCTATGGAGAGCAACATAGATTATGAACAATTTATTTATTCGATGCGTGACTGGAAGCCCCCATGGATGCCTACTGTTCACGGAAACATTGTTGGCCACTATCTTGCTAGTAGCCTAATCATACTGCTCTTTGACACTAACACTGAGGCAAAGAATTGGGAATGCTACAAGTTGAGCTATAGATGGATCGTGATTGCTGAATTGTTTTATTTTACTGATGGCCTGGATAGGAATGGATTCAAGTATCAAGACAATTGTCAGGCTTGGCATTTGATTGAGACAAAACAGTATATCTCTCAGTTGGTATTTGTTTCATGGATTTTGGAGACCTATTCATCAGAAGAGGTGGGGTTAGATTTTCCATGGTACAATCAGTGCAGTCGTTATTTCCATCTCATGGCCGATACTAGAAGGGTAGTGTTGTGCTTCCATCAGGAATTATTGTTGTTTGACAACGTATCATTCACTGCTCGTTGGGGGGTTGCTCTATGGATACCTCATGGACATGCTGATGCCTATGCTGTAGATGAGAATTGGTCTTCTAACCCACACAATGAGAGGACACCTTTGAGTGATGGGTTTCTGCTTGAGTCCTTGCCATGACACAATGAGTCTGATATTTTTATGCAGTCTCCATGGCCTTTGAGCCTCCATGGCCTTTATGCAGTGAAGTTTTTGTGTCTTACCATGACCTACAGCATCAACAGTCATCTTCTTCCAAGGGCCATTGCATAGAAAGTACATCTAAGATGCTATCATTGCCATTGGTTATTTGCAGGGTGTTGCATTCATGGTGGCCATTTGGTCACAATGATGACCATCTGATGGATTTTCCGGTTACTGTTGATGCAGAAATTCCTGTGCATCTCATTTCAACTGTTAACAAATCCAAGTTTGAAGCCACGGCGTCCCAGCTTTGCCGAATTGTGGTGTTCAAGCTACAATGCAGATCAAAGGTTGGAACCTTTCAACATACGTTCTACTGGTGTTTTCACATACGTGTGCAGCTAGCAAACTCTCAGTGCAATACAACGTACTTGCATGGATTATTGCTGACCAAGGTTGGTGTCTACCGAACATCATTCAACATCAGAGAGAAGCATGTTCCATGGGACCCCGGTGGTTTACAACAGCCACGGCTTGGAGACAAGCCGTGTTTCAAGGAGGAAAGTACGTCAGGAACCTATGGGTTATGGGCTATTCAGCTATTGGGTTGGGCTCCAATACCAGACTCACCTTGGCCCATGAAGGAAGACATGCAAGATGCAGTGATACATATACAAAAGCGTGCAAAGGGGAGGGACCGTCGAAGGACCTGAACCTGAACTTGGCGGCGGCGAGCGAGAGCTCGAGGCGAGCGTTTGCTCGATTCTACCCTTTTCCTCTCTTCCTCCTCCTCTCAGCTACCAATTCATGTACCCATAATATCCTAGAGAGTAGATTTGTGTTGCTATATTTGATTTGTGAGTTGAATTAGATTGAGGTCGGTAACAAAAAGTTTCTAGTGTTTGGGTTGATCCACAACCCACATTTATTACTGCATTTCTAGCCAATGATACAACACTTTTATCTGATGAATAAAGCTTACCTATTGGCTTTGTCATAAAAAAACACATAAAGGTGAGTTACACTCAGCTGTTCGCTAACTCATCATGTACTTGATCCAAACCCAATAATTAAATAAATATGCCCAAACAAAGATAGTAGCGTTCTGATTGTAGTAACTACTAATATATATGCAGTTATGAATGCTAATGAACTTTGCTGCTGGGACCAACCTATCAAGCATGGATGACGATGTATGCTTCTGGAAATGAGAAAAGACCGGCTATATATATATATATATATATATATATATATATATATATATATATGAATCACAAGTGGTGCCCTGCTCCGTGTCGTCCAATTGGAGATACTGTATATGGATGTTTGTATGCTCCTCCATGTTAATTTCTATGCTTCATGTGTCATGGATATTGTTAGTTTGAGCCCATGCTTGATTCAATATACCACTAGGTGCTTGATTCCTAAAGATGCTGCCAGGCGGAGCCTGTAACAGAGCTTCCTATTCTGTCTCGTTGTTGGTGGCCTGCCAAAGGATCTAGACGTATTCAGTTGCTCTCCCTTTGGAGAGATGAACAGTACTCTTCCGCCAGTGCCTTGGAGCTTCATAGATTCGCATCGAAGTACATGATCCAATGTTTTCGCGATTGCTGATGGTACTGCGGATTGGATTACCGTCCACTCGACCACGGAGTTGACCAAGGCTTGGGCCTTAATAGATGTTCGCGGGATGAAGTCGCATTAGCCATTGATGAAAAAGGAAAGACTACCAGTAGCTTTTTATCCTTACCCATTAGCCATTACTAAGCGAACAAACAAAACAAATGATTCTACTGGGAGGAGATAACTGATGCTATCTTGGAGATCGATGAACAAACAAAACAAATGATTCTAAAGAAACAAAAAAACAAAGACTTTCTAATTGATTTTATCGTGGAGATTGAATCCCTAAATAGGCTGAATCTGTCATGCTAAGATACGCATTAGCATTGACACTAAGTTCTAGTATTTCAGAGGACGTCCCTGTCCCCGGTGATCCGACAAGCAAGGCCTTGAGCTCCTCCTCATCACAAGTCTCTTCTTGGCCTTGGCCCCTCCACGGATGCTGCGACAGCTTGCTAACCCTGTCGAGCTCTTCTGCAACCTCCCGCATGGAGGGCCTCTTCTCGCTGGCCATCTGCAGGCACTGCTTCGCCAGCTCGGCCACCTGCTGGATCAGCTCTATGCTCTGCTCGGCCTTTATCTGTTGGTCCAGTATCCCATCGAGCATCTCGTCGCCCATGGCGCGGAGGAACTGCGCCGAGAGGTTGACCTCGTCGTCGTCGAGCGCCTGGAGGTTCATGGCCTTCCTGCACGTGAGCAGCTCCAGGAGCACGACGCCGAAGCTGTAGACGTCGCTCTTGGTCGTCAGCTTGGAGGTCTGCATGTACTCCGGGTCCAGGTAGCCGTAGGTGCCCTGCACGAACGTGACGAACTGCGCCTCGTCCGTGGGCGCCAGCGCCGAGGCTCCGAAGTCGGACACCTTGGCGGCGTAGCCGTCGTCGATCAGAATGTTGGGCGACTTGACGTCGCCGTGGATGATCGGCGGCGACGCCCAGGAGTGGAGGTAGGCGAGCGCCTCGGCGGCCTCGTGCGCGATCTTGAGGCGCGTGGCGAAGGAGACGCGGCGTGAGCCGCCGTGGATGAGGTGGTACAACGTGCCGTTGGCGACGAACTCGTAGACGAGCATGGGGACCTCCACCTCGAGGCAGCAGCCGTGGAGCCTGACGACGTTCCGGTGGTTGACCTGGGACAAGATGAGCATCTCCTTGCCGAACTCCTTCTCCTGTCTCTGGCTCACCTGCGGCTTGCACTTCTTGATGGCGACGGCCCTGCCGTCCCTGAGAGACCCCTTGTAGACGGTGCCGCTGCCTCCCTTGCCCAGCACGTTGCGCTCGTCGAACCCGCCGGTCGCCTCCTCCAGCTCGTCCTCGGTGAAGAGCGTGAAGGAGAGGCCCTGCTGCTTGGACCTCATCTCCTCGAACAGCAGGAGGCCGCCGTGCTGCCTGAAGTACCTCTGCTTGACGGCGGCGAGGCTCCGCCTCTGGCGGATCATGTAGGCGCAGGACACGGTGACCACCAGCACGACCAGGCCAGTGCTAACGCCAACTGCGACGCGCACTCCGAGCTGAGATTTGTTCGCCTCGCATGTGCCATTGTAGGCGTTGCCTGTCGTCTTGTCGGGGCAAGAGCAGATGAAGCTTCCACGAGTGTTGGTGCAGGTCCCAGGAACAGAGCAGGGAATAGGATCCTGCTCGCACTCGTTAATGTCTTGGCAGCCGCCCGGGACGTACGGGTTTCCTTGGTAACCTGCGGAGCAGTTGCAGAGGTAGCCGCCGCCGGTCCCGGTCCCGTTCCCGTTCCTGGAGTCGACGCACTCGCTGTCGTCGCTGACGCACATGTACGCCGTGGCGTTCCGCCTCGCCTCCCGGCACGTCTCCCTGCCGACCACCCAGTCCAGCAGCAGCGGCACCTTCCCGCCGGTGGACGCCATGAAGTCCCCGGTGGTGACGTAGGTGGCCCGGAAGTCGAACGCGGCGGCCTCCATGAGCACGGCGTAGCTGCAGGGGCTGAAGCCCGTGACGGACGAGGTGTTGAAGCGGTCGTCGAACTGCACCCCGTAGGTGTTGATGCCCCGGGGGATGGCCGCCTGGCAGCAGCCCATGCCGGCGCAGGAGCCGTCCACCAGCGTGCCGGCGTCCGGGCACGTGGCCATGCATCCCGTCATGTAGACGGTGCCGGTGTTGACGGACTGCACGTACGCCAGCGAGTTGCAGCCCACGACGACGAAGCGGTTGCCCTCGTCGGAGAGCCGGAACTGGGAGTCGGAGAGGTCCGTCCACCACAGGCTGTTATCGCCCATGGACCGCGAGGACCGGTTGTAGCACCAGGCCTGGATGTCGTTGCCTGGCCGAGGCGCACGGAGATGCCGGTGACCTCGACGGACTCGCCGCTGAAGGCCTGGAAGCCGCCGCTCGCGGTGCGCCTACAGGTGAGTTCGAAGGTGATGTCGCCCTGCCCCGTGTAGTGGTAGCATCCGCGCCCGATGCCGAACGGGTACGGGATCTCCAGGTCGCCGCACCGCCGCTGGCAGGAGCCGTTCCCCCCGTAAGGTGGTGGTGGTGGTGGTGGTGGCGGCGCGGCCGCCGCTGCTGGCGGCCATGCCGAGACGACCAGCACGACGGCGATCAGTATGGGTGTGGCGACAAGCATCTGCTGCTGCCTCTCCCCCGATCCTGCAGGTGAGCTGCTGTGACAAAGTGTTGTTCAGACCACAGACTGATAATGATAATGATATCTGACCATTAATTGTTTCCATTGACTCCCAAGTAAGTTACTATTAGGGGCCGTAAACGTGGCTGAAAACTAGACGCGTCCTAGGAGTAGTTTACTTGGCACACGCGATGCCATATAGAATTAGAATTGACACCAAGACAGAGACAAGTCCTAGCAAGATATTTCAAGGTTTCGAAATGGGGTATGTGCTGCCTGGTCAAAAAAAAGTACATAGAATACTGTGTAATTCAGGGATCCGTCATAACAAACGATCATCCGAGAATACGTATTTGGTGAACCATTATACTCGTGCTTTTGACAGTGTGGTCAAAATCAATCCTGTTCAGAATATGAATATGATCACGTACATAGCTCTTCACAGACTTTTTGCAGGCATGCATCTGATCTGACGACGTTGGGTAGCTAGGGACGTGTTCATCTCATCACACGAAAGACGAGACCCTGGCGCTATTTTAATTTGGAGGAGAAGGGAAGGGTGAATTGGCATACACAATCAAGTTCTTCTAGGCCGTGCAATTAGCTAACGTACACGTACTAGGAGATCTTTCCACGAAACATGAGAGTCCCGTTCAGTGTGATGTCAGGGCCGCCGGACTTGGAGAAGTAGGTTGACGAACTAGCGTTTCCATTCCCATTTCCGTGTGAAAGGTAATAACTAGGGAGAGAGAAGAACAACGTGCCTTGTTGAAAATCGACGGCTGCGTCCATTGGGGGTTCACACTAGCATTTTCGAAAATTAGAAGATATGCCATATGTTTCTTTTCCCAGTTTCCCAACAACTGCTCGTGTATGCTGGTCATTTAAAACTGCACACATAATCACAAGTTCCAACAGACCCAAGTTACATTTCAAAAGTACTGTGCTAGTTTTTCTTCTGTATCGGAAATGATGAATAGCACAGAACTTCAGAATGAAAACCAGCGGGATACCTATTTGGATGGCTTAAGAACTCTTCACCATCCGCCAACAGCATGATGTGCAGTGCTACATCAGCCTATGTACTCGGCAGCCTATACATGGTGTGAAAGAGAGGTTCTTGATTGTCAGCATTGAAACTCCACGTTGCTATCATCTCCTCTGGTCTAATCAATTAGCCTTGACAAGATTTCTCATCTTCTTCTGCACAGGCTTTCAGGCCAAAGCGATACACCATCCTTTCAAGGAGATCCTTCCTATCCGGGGGAGAAACCATAACATTTATAGTCCCCTTCCCTCTCCAGCAAACAATGGCAATTGTAGAGGGATCCTTAGAGATGGAATCTACATGCTTATGCCCTGAAATACTAGAGAAAGTTAGATTATGAAGTCATGATTTCTTATATCTTCAGATAGCGCATAATGTTACCTTCAAGTAGCACTACAACACAGCAACCAAGCATTAAGGACGCAGCTTGCTCCCCCAATCTCGTGTCAGGAAAATGAGCGAAGTTTATGCTTCCGTACTGTAAAAGGCGGTGGAAATCAGGTGGGGATGCATATAGTATCCGCTTGCTGATGTATGGAAGCAGTAGTGATAATCCCTCATAAGACAACCTATACGCACATGGACAGGCATCCTTTGATCTATGCCTTTCCTGAAAGAGAACAGAGTACCTCAAAGTTTGAGTAAAATATGTATGTTCTTCCACTGTTGAATGTTCCTAAGAAATCTTGAATCAGTAAGGAACACGTGTTTAGAGTACTTTATACTTACAAACATTTTAACACCAAGTGAAGCTATCTTGAGCTGCTCACCGACTTCTGCATTCAGCTCCAAAATATCTTTAACTGATTTTGATACGTAATATATTCTCCTTGCATTATCAGTACTTCTAGTCACCAGATGACCTTCAAGTGGGAATGATTCCTTGATGCCAAAGAAGGATGTTATACTCTTTATCGCCGCTTCATCGTTCAAAAATAAGACAGGGTCAACCCCTTCCCACCTGCTTTGCCTTTGCAACTTCATTCTATCTCCTGACTCTGCTTTAATGCTTTCTACATCGCTGAAAACCATTTCAACTTCAGTTGAGTTCTTATCCTTTGAAGTTTGGCTACCTGTGCTTAAATTCTGTTGCCTGCCCAGCATATCAGTATCATTGACTTCTTCAGAAACATCGTGCTGTTGGAGTGTCAAAATAGTTTCAAAGGGTCTTGTTTCTGGCTCAGGTTCTTTCTGAAACTGAACAATCCTGTCTGTTCCAAGTGTGTGCTGAATTTTAGTGCCCTTTATTTGACTGCCTGAGAATGTGGAGCATTCAAGCATACAGTAGTAGTACTATTTATGCATATAGGCATATAAGATTAAATGCAAACTTTCGTGAAAGGTATTGAGTGGAACCATCAAAAGAAAAGCGGAGATTACCATTCAAGGGAGACAATTTATGAAGAACTGCGATGAAAAATGCCCCACTGTTTTGGTCATGAGGAACAATCCTCATGCATCGATGAAGTGGAAATTTTGAACTCTCAGTGTTAGAAGTGCAATCCAAAATTTTATTGGGTCTGATAGAAACTTCATCCATACGATGATTTACTTCGTTTGTTTCTTCAATGTTAATGTTTCTTGAGAAGCTGCTCATATTATACATGTTCACTTCAGCATCAGCACACACAGTATGGCTTTCCTCAGTGCTATTACTTGCAGGAAACATGCTTGGCAATACTACATTCTTCCTATCGCGTGGAACTTCATCGTGACTCTGAAACCAAGATTCTCGATCTTGTACCTGCAAGAGTCAGAAAAGAAACCACTGGGATAACCAGAATAGAAGGATAAGATTTTCGCCACCTTGGTTATGTATTATACATGTCAAGTATTCCCTCTGACGTTTTAGCTTTTCTAGATGGGAACGTATACTATGCAAACTCAAATCAAGACCACAAGAATCTAATCTGATGGCTGGAAATTTTAGCACTCACCCCCCCCCCCCCCCACTTATCCTATTCGGCTGTTGCAAAACACCCCATGAGTGGAGGGGTTTGAGTGCTAAAATTACCAGTCATCAGATTAGATTCTTGTGGTCTTGATTTGAGTTTGCATAGTTTGCATAGCATACGTTTTCTTTCTAGATACATTCTTTTACTATGTCAAAACTATGAATCTAGAAAAGTCAAAACGTCTTATAATTTGGAACGGAAGGAGTAGGAACTAACTGTTCGACTAAAACACTGAGATGGCAAAATGGTTTATTCTAAAAACAATCATGATTCTACAAAAAAAAAAAAAAAGAGAACTATTGATCCTCTGCTTACAAATAATTGTCAACTTCAACCAATACACATAAACCAATTAAAACAATCTGTGATATCAATTGGACCAAAACACTCCTGGTAGACAAAATATATATAGAGGCATTTCAGGAATCATGAACAAGATAAATAGAGTGGTCAAAAGTGATGAGTATCTGTACTTCGAGAGAGTAATAAAAATGAACATGTGTTGACATGCTTAATTAATTTCTTCGTGTAAAAGATTATTAATAAACTAAAAGAATCATAATGAAACTAAAGCCATTGGTACAGTATGTTGTGTGGCAGAATCATGAATCCAGACACATACAAACCAGGGTAAAAAATGTAATTAAGAATGAGCAACCTTATTAGATACAACACACACAAAAGAAAGTAACAAAGGGATCAACCTTGATATATAGATATAAGTACACAAACCTTCCAAGTGCTAAGCCCAGGACGCCGAACCAATTCAGGTAGCTCGCTAGAAACATCAAGGAGTTCAACAGAGTTTCCACTTCTTCGAAGGAGCTATATGATTATGAGATATATGAAAGAGAATTCATGTTACAGCACACATATTGCAAACAGAATGTAAAAAATGAATACCAAATGGTATTTGTATGCACCAGCCTAAAGGCAAGGTAACCATGCAGAGTTAAGATTTGAAAAGCACACCAAAGCAAATAACAAATAAATTCTTCAGAATTCCTCTACAGATCTCGAGTTCCAATGAGACAGTTCAGATTGGGGCTTGTGTTTAAGCTGCCTCATAAATCCAGTGGCATGAGCCTGTAAGCATACAAATCGAATTTCCCCAAACATCATTTTAGATTCTATAAGCTACCATAATTGCCTTATTAAATGACCAGCCAGTAAGGGACCCGAAACTGTGTCTGTGTTTAAAGTACTCCAGAAGGCCTTAAACAATACAGAGATTTTGCTCATTTCTAGGGTATAAGTTGCAAGAAAATAACAGCTTTATGTTAAACAGCTAAAGGTAAGAAACTACAATAGATACCTCAGCTATAACAGCTTCGTTTTCAACTGGATTCATTGAACAGGTTGAATAGACCATCCTTCCACCCACTTTAAGTAACGCAATACCTTAAGAAATAAAATAAAATAAAATTGTGATATTGCATACTGTTAATCTTAAAACTTCAAATGATATATTTTGCTCCCAAACCATATGCAGTAGAACGCCGCAGAAATTCCCAGGTAGGTATGTTTAACAAATCATGGTATACTATGATTACTCAATTAGAAAGAAAAATCAAAATCACCCCCAGAAAAGTGTCAAATCAATATTCACAGATCTGTACCACCCATTGCGATATTTACTTGCAGAAGATGAAGTTTGTTACCCATGCCTGAGTTCCTGGACAACAATAACAGATTGCGACCTGAGGATAAATACAGGAAAGCATAAAGCAGTAGACAAAACAAGGATTCAGTTATTACCACTTTCTCCACATGTCATGGCCCTTGCGAATAGTCCCATCACCACTACAGGGAACATCACAAAGTATGCGGTCGAATTCTAACCTTTGTGGTTTGCAGGGATCTTTATATGATTCTGAATAATCCTTTGCAATAGAACAATAGGGGAAGTTTTCTGCTTCATGGTTTGTTACTATTAGGTTGGTGGTGCACATTCTCTTTGTATTATGGATAAGGAGGTCGCATCTTCGCACATTGAGATCATTGGCTATCACCTAATCAGTCTCACAAGAGGAAGGGAGAATATATGTGTTAGTACTTAGATTACCACATATTAGGGAGGGGGAATTGGGGGAGAAGTGAGAGAGACAGTAGGAACGGTGACCAGTAGGCCGAAACCCAAGTCAGGGGCACAAGAGATGGGCTAAGCCCTTGTTCTACTGCTTTACGTTGCAAAGGGTACATGGGGCCTAGGGACGACTTCAGGACAGAGGTAGTACAGGAGATAGATGTCCTAACATTAGGCTCTAGATCCTTCTTACCACACCAACACCACCGCCTGCCGTTCACCCCTTAACAGCACAGCAGGTCTGAATGAGCCGCTTACTGGGCCCAGTTGGTCATGGGCTATACAAATATAACAAAGGTATTCATTTCTAATAAGTCTTTGGAAATTATAACAAAAATAGTTCTAGCTACATCTAACAAAACTAAATACTTCCAAATAATATGACTTAAGTTTTCATTTCCAAAAATCAGCCAGAGTTATAAGAGCAATAGTTTTGGTGCCACATGAAACTGAGGGAGAAACATACCAATGCTCCTGGAAGTAGCCCTTGATCTTTTGATTGGTGAATCATCTCGAGTAACTGAAAAGTTTTAGAGCCTGGAGCAGCACACACTGCACAAGATACACAAATACATGTGAGGCTATACTATTGGAGTATTTTGTCAACTAATCAAAATGAAATTGACACAGTCGGTTTTTATGAGAAGCACAGGATATTTAAGATAACAGAAAAGAGTAACACAGGGGACATACTATCAAGAATGTGGTGATCAGGTTGTACATTAAGAAACAGTGGTGGAACCTGTACAAATAAATTTCAGTTATTGAAACAAGTCTTAATCTAAGAGAGTATAAAAAAACAACTAAAATACAAGATAACAAAGGTGAGTAGGTGACAATATCACAATATTTATCACCAAATTGGTACAGGATGCCCACCATGCTAACAGCCTCTTGCCTAGTTATGTTACCAACCTCACTCTCATGCTTTAGAAACTCATGAAAACTGGAATAGAAGAGTGAACCAATAGAGTATATTAATCGATAGCACATTAAGATAGCAAGAGAAATTAATTGTTCCAAATAATAATAGTTTGAAAGTGAAAAGAAATATATTGCCAACCTCCCCATAACAATTTAAGCTTTTAGGAAAACTGGTTGTGCTCATAAAAACCAATACTATATAAGCCAATGTTCCTGAAATTAGATAATTTTAATAACATAATTGTGGAACAAATATTCCCTACTTTAACCTGATACTCCACCAATCTGCAGTACCGGTATCTGATGCTTATTGGACATACTGATACTTCTGACCCAGTACAACTCAGTTTGAGGCCCACTTCAAGAAGATCTAGAAATCTCCACCCCCACCCCAAATCCCCACCATATATTCACTGATGCAAAGGCAAGACCGCAAGAATGTCTCATGTTTACGTTACATAGACCAAGCAAGGTTCATGTCATGGCAAGACTCATGCTGCAATTAATTACCTCTCGAGTGCCTTACTTTTCCTCAATTCCTTCCGAGAGAAATTCAGATGCCATGCAAGATTGCATGGATACCAAGGCAAGGGAGTTATAGCATCTTCTCCATACTCATCACTAACCTTTGCAGTGAGTTTTTAATTATACGTTAGATAGTGTCAAGGACTGAGTAAGGAGAAATTCATAGACAATAGAGAAAGGCTACCTCACTCTCCAAAGATCGACTAAATTCATTTTCCAACTTTGAGCAGATATCTTTATAAAACTGGCAACTGAAAAGGAAAGTAGAAATGTAAACCTTCAGCTTACATGGTAAGCACTAGCTGTATTCATGTATCAAATATGCAAAACTAAATTTAGCCTTTGTGAGAATACTATGATATTTCCTAATGGAATAAAATTTTGCAGTAACTACACTGTAAGATTTGTTAATGGCACACTTGAAGTTACCGTAAAACTCCATGAGTCTTATAATAAGTGAGTCAGAAGTACAGGTATACATGCATGCCTAAGAGCAATTCAGAAATAAGAAGCACAGGTCCCTTATTGGAGTACCATAAAGCGCATACTGCAAATAAACTATCTAATACAACCCTTGCACAAGACTAATTGAATGGCAGATTAACCAGATATCCAAGTCATGGAGTAGCCAGCCTTTGATAACCAAAGGCTTTAGACACAGGACCAGAAGGAGAAATGGGCATCATGTCCAAGAGAACATGGATAACACTGATGGCAGTGGCCCATGTGGAGTTACTCAAGCCAAGGAATCAGATTACTAAATGAAGACCTCGGTAGCAAACCATTATTTCACTTGAGAGTAACCAGCATTACCAGGCATTGATCCGAAAGGTCGCTGGTAACGGTTTCCGCAGGACATTCATGAAGGCATTCCACTCCTCCTTGCGGACAATTTGCTGAACCTGCCCAAACAAATATGCAGGGTGCGATCACACACACTGACGCACATGCACATCCAGAAGAACTTGTAACTCTAAATTAATAGGAAGACTAAACTCACCTAGTACAAGAGTACATAGTGGTAATCAGTTAAACCACAGACCTATGATACAGAAATATTGTTCATATATGAACACATTTGTCGTTACTGCAGCAACAGAAAAGTTCCAAACTCACAAAAGCTGCCACCCCAGAGACTGCAGCCTGATTTCAGTTCCAATCGCGCCAGCCAATGCCATAGTCCCATAGATAGGAAAGAAGCTATGTGAAATCGAAATAGGCACCACCCACCTTGTAGTACTCTTCGAAGGCAGCGTTCTCGAGTACTGGCGGCTGCCGGTGAGGCGGCTTGGCCTCACCGCTGGTGGCGGTGCCGGCAGCGGGAGGGGCAGGAGGATGGGTCCGGGGACTGTTCCTCCAGAGGCTCTCGAGCGCCTGCGCGAACTGGTGGCACGGCGCGCGGCCGCGCCTCCTTTCGCTGCCCCCGGCGCATCGCCCTCGCTGGCCGCCGGCGACGATGCGGTGGTGGAGCGAGACCGGGGTCCTCGCGGCTAGCATGCGAGCAATTCAATTCGCGCTCGCCCGTGGAGTGGACCGCTGGTGGCCAGGTGGGGTGGGCTCTGTAGGATTAGGATGTCATCAATCAACAGGATAATGTGCAGATGCAAAGATGCACAGCAACGGAGCATCTAAGGCCTTGTGCAGTGTGCTGCTGCAGGGAGTAGAGTAGAGCCAAACAAAACAGGAAGCGGTGAATCTAGATTCACCGACGCCCAAAAATATAATATATTAAATCACTGTAGCATGGAGGAACGAGAGGAAGGCAATGAGGATTTTTTCTCCCGCGAATGAAGTGGACGGATAAGGCAGTGAGAGCTATTTTATTCAATGCGGGTCCCAGCAATCTCATACGGGCTCCGCTTCCAACTTTTTTCCACACGTACTGCAGTCTGCTAGGCACCACTGCAAAAGCCAGTAAATGGGACCCATATATTTTATGGCATCACTACCACACTGCAGAAGGCCTAATGCTAATTTCAAAACCTGGCATGTCGAGTATTTAAATTTCACGGATGGTTTCATTCGACCAAACCAATATGATACTCCGTGTCCAAGATTTATATTATACTCCGTACTGGCCAACATTTAAGCAATAATGGCCGTGGTCAGAGGGAGTCCAAAACGACTTCTTTTACCAAACTAGAGTAGTATATACACTAGGAGTACTCCCTCCATATTGCTCTTAGATATTGTTTAGGACAGCGACACGGTCTCTAAAGTATAACTTTAACCACTTGTTTTTTAAAAATATTTGTTGTAAAGTGGTATATGTATATTTTTATGAAAATATTTTTTAAGACAAATTTATTTATATAGTTTTTACATCTCTAAACTCAATAATTTCAAAGTTATTCATGATTTATGTTTCTAATATTTAACTCAAACCTTATCCAAAACATCTATTTCCGATATGGAGTGAGCAAGTGCATAATAGTTATAATTATTTATATTAACCCTCAAAACACAAGAAGAAAAGACGATTGGATCAAAATTATAAAACAAACAAGCCATAGTACACAAATTTATGTCCACTCATGATTCATGAATCGGCATATACACGACTTCTTTGATCACCAAGAACCCGGAAGAGAAACTGTAACACCTCTGGTGTTTAAGCCAAATAAAACCTGACATGTCATCATGAGCATGGAAAGCATTCATGTAGCAACACTAATGATGCATTTACAATTTGCATAGAACTTGATCTCAAATGCATCATGTGCTTGTTTAAATTCTGTTTTGCTCATTCGATGTGTGATGCTTAGGGTATCATAGTGGCTGATTTCTAGGGGAGATAGGATTATAGAGTCATATGGTTCATGAAATCACAAGTCATTATAGTGGCCCTATGATAAAGACTAGGATCCAAGCTGAATCTGGATATGGCCCTTAAAACAAAGTTGTAGATATTAATGAATGGAACAACTTTGGTATTTAAAGTTTACACAGATTCTGCACAGGATTTGAATTGAAACAAATTTGCTTAAACCCTAGAATCTACCCTTGAACTACAACTTTCAAACCTTTGAGAATTTGACCTTGGTCCTTTAATCAAAGTTGTAGGAAATGCTAAATGTGACAACTTTCATATTCATAGATTTTAATGTTCTTCAGGAAATTTCAAAGTAATTTGAGAAATCAGTTTGGAGCAAATTTGAATTCAAACCCTAATTCAAAATCTAGGCCGAATTGGAACATGATTCTTTAAGCAAGTTTGTAGATCACAATTCTGAACAACTTTCATTCTTACGGATTTTGCACTTTAGTTCAAAATTTTGGCGCAATTCAAAAGGGAACAAACTGCACTGTGGCTACAGTTCATGGAGCCTTGCATGGCGTCCACGACGGCCACCGCGCGCTGTGGCGTCTTCCGGCATCGACACGCCGCCTCCACGCGCCAGCTCATGCACGCGCATGCGCAATGCGTTGGCACACCGTCCGCACACCCCCCTCGCCTATAAAAACCTCACCGTTGCCGCACTCCTCTCCTTTCTCTTCTCTCTGTTCTCCGCCGGCGAGAGCAGTGAGTTTTCGGCGGCGAAATTCGTCGCCGACGAGCTTCCACCACCGGCCTTCGCTCATCCACAACCTCGCCACAACCCTGACCACCTTCCTGACCCACTGAATCGAGTCCTCGTCGCCCACATTGCCCGGTCGAGCTTCTTCTTCCCCAGCTCCGGCGAGCGGCCGCCGCGGCCACGCTCGTCGTCGTCCGGCGGGTAAGGAGACTCTCGGGTAAAATTGGTTGCGCCATTAGCTCCGCCTCAACTCACTGATTCGCATCGGCTCACCGTCCAGGTCGCTACCGCGCCGGAGGGGCCAGAACGCCACCGTGAAGCCCCGGTCCGCCGCCATCTTCGCCGCCACCGTCGACCTTCATCTCCCCGACCTTCTACGACCAAGCTAGCGCGAGCACCGAACCTAGGTGAGGCCCCTGGTGCTTATGCTCACTCCCTTTTCAACGCTACCGCCTCGATTTGGCCGGAACGCCGGCGCGCGTTGGGAACGGCGGAACCGAGCCGCCATTCTCGTAGCCGAAGCTAGCTCCGTCTGCATTCACCCCCTAGCCCGACCGAGACCTTGGGTGTGATCGCGAGGCCGAGCCGAACACGTAGGTAGCCTCGGATGAGCCCCTGGCCTCGCCGCCGGCGAGTTTGGCCGGCGGTCAGCGCTCCGCGCCGCGGTCAAGGTCGAGGTCGAGCCTGACCCTCGAGGTCGAGCCTGAGCCTCGAGTTCGCGCCCCGCGCCGCTGGTCAAGGCCGAGGCTGGCCTGACGCCCTGACCCCGCCTGCCAGTGAAATAGGTTTAGGGTTTTTTTTCATTTTTGCGCTTATGAACAGTAGCCAAATTTGTTATTTTTGCTGTATTTTTATTATAGCTCCAAAAATCACGAAAATTTTTGTGTAGCCTCTCTGTTATGTGAAGAAAATTATAAAAATATGAAACTTCAAGTTTGGATAAATTTTGTTGGGGTATTAAAATAGTTAAATAAATGGTTTAGGCACTTTAATAATTTCTGTAGGTTTTTCCTGTGGTCCAAAAATTGTGAAATCAATTTTGTGGTCAATTACAGTACAAAACATACCTCTACAAAAATTATGAGCCTTTTTGGTAAAAATAAATATTTAACTCTAATAAATATGCCATTAAACCCTATTTAAAATAATTATTCCTTGATTTAATTCTACAGCTGTATATACTTGTTCTAAAAATCTACAAGTTGGTCTACCATTGTTATGCTATATGTTTAACCCACACAAAAAGTTTGGGGTCAGTTTGCCACATTTTGGTTTAACCTTAATCTTATAATTAATAAAAAGGTTAGTTATTTAATAAAAGCCTATAACCATGGTTACATTCCTATTTGGAGAAAGATCATTAGTGCATAAGGGAACATGTTGGGTTCCTGCTGGTTGTTCATATGTTGGGATAAACGTTTGACCCTTAGTGGTCAATTAGATAGCTTAAGTTGGAAATTGCTAAGTTAATTTTTATCTTTGGACCAGTTTGGATAGGAGCATGATAACACCATAATAATTTGGTTTTCTGTCAAAATGTTGTATAGCAAAGTTGTAGCACTTTTGTATATCCAGTTGCTCCTAAAATTTTGTAATTATTGGATGTATATGCTGGGAGTTATGCTCTGTTCAATCTGGGTATGTGATGCTGTCCAGAATCTGGACAGTTTGTGCAAACTGAATTGTTTAGGGTATTTAACTTGCGAATTTGATCTGGTGTATTATAATAAAGTTGTAGAGGATTTCATGTGCTTTCCAGAATGGTCTAGATCACGTATGTTGATATTTCTGAGCTCCAGATATGGTCTGTGGAACAGTAGTGTTTGAATCTGTCCAGAATCTGGACAGGTTTAACCAAATAAATTGTTTGGTACATAAGATCCTGGAATCAGCTGTTGTGTATTATAGAAAAGTTGTAGAGAATTTGTTAAGCTTTCCAGATTCTCCTGAATCACCAGAATAGCTATTTTGTAGCTCCAGTTATGGTTAAAATAAGTTGGTACATGAAATCTGTTCGGGTTATCGCTTATGCAAATCTTGTTCCAATTGTGATGTCAATTTTAGTATTCATATATGATTGTTGTTTGCTGCTGTACCCTTTTATTTATAATTGTCCAGCATCATAAGCATTCATTCATATTCGCATCACATGCATCTTATATATGCTCGTTCGTATATTGCGTTTAGAAACCGAGGTTAGCAAGGAGCAACCGGAGATTGCAGCTCGTGAAGCACCGGTATTCTACGAAGTTGGATTTGATATCTGTGGGGACGAGCCTGAAGAAGAACCCCAAGGCAAGCCCCGGTGCATTTGCCCCTACCTTGCAATTTCAAATAACATACTTGTTGATAAAATTGGTGCATTAAGTTTAGGAGTTAATTGTTACCTATTTGATGCATTAACTACCTTGATTACTCCTTATATTATCCTTGACACTGAGTTATTTACAAATGCTTAGATTGCTTAGCCTTGCTCAATAGAGTAGGTTTTGAAAAGAGAGATGCTATTGTTGGGAACCCTTCCCTCGGTTTGGGATGGTATAATTAAAATGAGACCGGGCGGGTAACTTGCACAGGAGATGGAGTCCTGGTGTAGTGTTTCCGTCTGTGTCGCCTAGGGCCCGTCCGCTGTTGGCCCGTTGGATCGAGAACTATTTGTTAGTACTGGTCACATGCTACGGTAAGCCCTACTGTGGCTATGCTCTTACTGGAACGGCGCACCCACGCACTGGGAGTGGAGAGATGGCGGGAGTAGCGTGTACCCACCCTGCTCGGTCCCCTGTTGGACGAACTCAGCAAGGCCGAGGTAGGGCGGTGGTGTACTGTACTCCCGGATGGCGCGGCTCCGGTCCAGTTTGAGCGGATCCACAGGACGGTTGATATATGCGAGTTCGGTCTCACATATGTCGTGTGATAAGGAAGCCCCAGCTGGGTAGATCAAGCGGTTCGAATCGTCGTTTGCTCCACGAGAAAAGGAGACTCGTCCTCGCACCCTCAGCGTAGTTTAATGATGAAACAATGGAGAATTAATGGGTTGTTTATGAGATGTTCATTTAATTACTTAGCTAATATTAGAATTATGGAAGGACATAACTACTTAATAGTAAGAGCTTTTATGCAAAGGAAAACTTTTGGATTCTTGCTAAAGCCTTACCTTGACTTTCCCTCAGCCTGCATTCCGGAGTCTTCTCCCCAATTTATTAGTCGGGTAAGTCTTGTTGAGTACTCCTGTACTCAGGGTTCTATGACCCCTTGTTGCAGGTGAGCCCGCGGAGCAGATGTGCTTTGGACCGTGTTGTATGACCATCTTCCCGGTGGAGGATGATAAGTGACGTGCCCTTGGGCAGGGTTTATCAATATGGTTATGTTATTAGACTTTTATCCAGCACTTAGTACTATCGCAACTTAAACTTCTTTTCACCTATATTGTAATAAGGAACACTGGTTTGTAATATTATGTTTATGTAAGTCTTCCGCTGATATTCTCCGATCTAGTATTTTGTATAAACTGAAATTGTGCTGTAATGATTGTACTCGGATGATTCCTGTGACCTATGGATACGTCGACCGTATCCAACAGATTAATCCAGTCATGTGGCACATCTACATTGCAGTCAGAGGTCGTTGGACAGGTGACAGGTGTAGGTGGGCCACATTATTGGGCGAGTCTGTTACAGAAACCGGGGGATAGTATTTGAAAGACAAATGCAAAAGTACAAGATTCCTGCTTCAAATGGTTATGCTACCAGTCTTCCATCGCCTGTTCCTGTTCATTCATGTTCAACCGATTACTGTATCAACTTCAGTAACCGCCTATTCAACCTACCAGATTGATTCAGTGTATAGTGAAATTTTCAAGAGGGAAATTTAGAACAGCTGCTTTCCGAATAGGAGAGCAGGTGAAGGTAACCAACCACTTTATTTTTATACTCCCTCCGTATCTCTTTTAGAGTTCGTTTTGGAAAAGATTTCGGTCAAACATTGAGAATATAAATCATGAATAACTTTTAAATTATTGAGTTTAGAAATGTATAAAAATCATATAAATAAATTTATCTTGAAAAGTACTTTCATAAAAGTATATATATACCACTTTATAATAAATATTTTTAAAGAAATAAGTGGTCAAAGTTATGATTTGGAGACCGTGTCGATGTCCAAAACGAACTCTATTTGTGATACGGAGGGACGACAATGGAAACCAAAAGGTTCTCGCTTACCACCAGTACACTACAGCAAATTCGACACGGCAACTAAAACAAAACCGAATGACTAGTCCTTGTCAGTGAACTTATCACAGTTCACAGACGAATGGAACCCAGCTGGTTTGTGTACAAAGGCGACGAGGCAATCCTCCTTTTCCTAAGGCGCTCTGCGATGATGAATGCCATCTCCAGAGACTGAGAGGCATTGAGCCTTGGATCACAGTGCGTGTGGTAGCGTGAACCCAGATCATCAAATGTCACTGTACGTGATCCTCCAATGCACTCTGTAACATTTTGTCCAGTCATCTCTAGATGCACTCCTCCAGGGTGGCTCCCTTCTTGTTCGTGGACATCAAAGAACGCACGCACCTCGGCCTGGTTTGAACAACATAGCCATCAGAAAGAGTCCGTTTACTTATTCTCCAGTATGACATTGGATGCACAGAAATTATTCAGCACTCCTATCACCTACCAGGCACTAAGTGATAGCAACAAGCCAACAACCAACAGACTTTATTTATCCTAATCTTTGGCTGCTGACTGATGGCAAAATAGATAGTTGGAAGGACCAAACCACTACATCCGACCAGAATTTATAAAGACAATGGGGCTGGAATATTCGAGGAATATCCAAAATATCCATGAGAGAGCAATAGGTTGGGGCAAAAAAAAATTATCAATCGCTTTCAACCTTTTCAAGTAATTTTCACTTCGATTGGATGGTCTCATGGATATATTGTACTATTTACTCTCGAGACCAAAACAATGTCCCTTGTAAACTCACACTTGCACACTGCATAGACAAACTGGCCCCACAAAGAGATAACGATTAGTCACTACTGTTCACTAAAAAAGAATAAAGACCATTGACAAAAAGACAAGCAAATAGCCCAACATGGAGATAAGATAGCAAGCAAAGAGAATTACCAAAATTCTGTCGAATGAGCGGGTTTTGAGTCCACAAGGGGCCTTCATGGTGTTCCCATGCATTGGGTCAGTAACCCATGTTACTATCTGGCCGGCCCCACGGACGGCGCGTATCAGGTGTGGAAATTTCACCCTCATGTTTTCAGGTCCCATTCTTGTGATGATGGTTATTCTCCCAGCCCTGTTTTCGGGATTCAATATATCAATCAACCGCACAAGTTCTGCTGGGTCCATCTTATCACTAACCTGTATTACAATGGACGAGGAGAAATTTCTCAGAGAATGCCTAAACCTTGAGCTTTTCAATTTTCAAATGCAGAGGTCAAACAGGAGCTGCTAGATGTTGAGTATTATATTTACCTTGATACCAAGAGGGTTGGCAATGCCTCGAAGGAACTCCACATGAGCACCATCAAGCTGGCGAGTGCGCTCTCCGACCCACAGGAAGTGAGCAGAGCAGTCATAGTAGAGGCCACTGGTGGAGTCTTCACGGGTGAGCGCTTGCTCATAAGGCAGAAGAAGGCACTCATGTGACGTCCAGAATTCTGTTGTTGTCATTATAGGGTGATCTAAAGTGAGTCCAGCAGCTGACATGAACCCCAAAGCTTCGTCAACTCGGTGAGCCAATTCCATGTACCTATTCACCATTTCCCTCATGTAAACCGCGAATTGGCACAGTTGAATAACTCTTGAGTGTTATTAAGTGTGTTGCAGTCACTTTGTGCAAATCAGGATTCCTCTAGACTAAACAAATAGCAAATCACTAAGACCATAAAATGAACTTCAAATGCGCTAATCTTAGCATGAATTGCAATGTTAAAGAAATAAGTGCATCAATCAATGGGCATGAAGTTTAATCATTGTTGATTCAAGGTAGCCCACCTATCCCCTTGTTCACTATGCTCTGTGAAATCAAGGTTCCATTGTGTTACCCTCTGCATTGCAGCATAACCTCCAGTTGCGAACGCCCGCAGCAGATTCAGCGTTGCTGCAGACTGAGAGTACGCACTTATCATGCGGTGTGGATTTGGCAATCTTGACTTCTCATCGAATGCATCCCCATTGATATTGTCCCCTCTATAGCTTGGCAACTTCACTCCATCCCGCTCCTCAAAATCATCTGACCTTGGCTTTGCAAACTGACCTGCCATTCTTCCCACCTAAACATCCATATGCATATTATTATAGTAAATACAAAGTTATCTGAAGCATGGTTTAGAAATAACCAACGACGTTCAATTACTCATGTCAAAAAAAGAAAGAAATGCATGACATACTTTGAAACATGCTGTGCTCTGTTAATAAGTTTAATAAAAAGATATAAGATGTACAGTCGTTGTCCTTCCATCAATCATACCCCCACTTTGAACGACAAATAATTCGATCAGTCAGTGATACATCTGAAAAATAGGATTTAACTTACGCTGAAAAAGCGGACGTAAGATGTCTAAATAATTTGATCGAACGATCAACAACACTAGAGGTTTGAGGTGTATATACTACCTTAACGATAGGCATCTGGCCTCCGAACATGAGCACGACGGACATCTGCAGAAGGACGCGGAAGGTGTCCCTGATGTTGTTGGCGTTGAACTCCTTGAAGCTCTCGGCGCAGTCGCCGCCCTGGAGGAGGAAGGCTCTGCCGACGGCGGCCTCCGCGAGGCGCTCCTCGAGGGTGCGCGCCTCGCCGGCGAAGACGATGGGCGGGAACGCCTCCACCGTCCGCAGCACCTCGTTCAGGTCCGCCTTGTCCGGGTACTCGGGCTGCTGCAGCGCCGGGCGGCTCCGCCAGCTCCCGACGGACCACTGGCTTGGGGGCCGCGGCGCCGCGCGGACGGCGCGGGCGCGGTGGAGCGCCCCGCGGGCGCCCCGCCCCTGCCCCGCCACGGCGAGGGGAGGGCCGGGTTGGGCGGCAGCGCGGGGGGTGATGGCGCGAGTGGCATTTTGGGGAATGCGGCGGTAGGGTTTTTCGGCTGCGGACCGGATGGATGGGTGCCGGAGGAAGCTTCTCGCTCGCTGCTGGACCTGGAGGTGGTCGTGATGCGCGTGTGCGTGACTGCGTGTCCCCGTGTCCGTGGGCTGCGCAGTTCAAGTACGCCGGACGGCCGGAGTAGGAAGAAGGAGCGTGCGCGATATGCGCTCCGTACGACCTGACCTGGTCGGGGGAAGGTGCCCATTCGGCCATTCGGCTTGGGGATATACTCCAGGGATATGTATCTTGTCATCACGGATAACGAAAGCTTTTTGCGTACTTGGTGGTGTGTCATGTGGTCCAATCAAGAGAATAATGTGTATCCTCATCTCATCCGCTCCGTTAGAGCAGGTACCTACAATAATTGGCTTATAGCTAAGCAAATGCTGATGTGGAGGAAAGAAGGAAGAAGAGAGAGAAGAACTTGGCTCTCATACAAGCACCGAGCTGGGCACGGAAGTATAGGTAGTAGTGTGCCCAAGTAGCAAGTGTTGTGAGAGAAAATAGGAAAGAGAAGTTTTGTAAAACTAAATAAGAGACAACTTGTTATATAGCTTGGCTCTTATAGCTTGGCTTATGTAACACCTCTGGTGTTTAACTGTAATTAACCTGACATGTCATCATCATTAGTCATTAATCATTCTTGCCTTGCATTTATGTTTGCTTAGTACTTGTGTAGCAATCTCTTTTCAAAAACCCTAAAAGCCCAAATCTTCCTATAAGGGCAAAAATGGTAATTTCACCTCTGTGCCTAGCTTTGTGTAATTCTTGTTCAGTTGGATGTCTTGAAGTTTTGTTGTGTTGGCCAAAGTTCAAAAATCAAAATCAGATTTCAAATCCCTTTGCAAAACCCTGATTTCCAAACCCTGGATTTTATCCCTCTTTTTGTAATTCAAAAATCATTCAAAATTTGAGGTTGGTCCAAAAAGCAAAGTTGTAGATCTGGCCAAGAGAAACAACTTTGGTATTTACAAATTTTCAAGTTTTTGTACAAAGTTTGAAGTAAATCCAAATTCATTCAAATTCCAGTTTTTGTCCCCTTTTCAGTTTTCAAAATTTATTTAAAAACTATTGAGTTTAAGAAAAAGGGTATATTAGCAAAGTTGTAGGTTTTGATAAAAGTAACAACTTTCATATTTGCAGATTTCCAACTTTCAATGTAAAATCAAAAGTAATTTTGAAATTATTCAAATCCTAAAAGTGTCCCCTTTTCTGATTTCGTATTTAATTCAAAAACTGTTTGGAATTTGAAAATATTCTTTTTGACAAAGTTGTAGATCTCTTTTTTCTGAACAACTTTGGTGTTTTGAGTTTTTGCTGCTCAGTTCAAGTTTTGGAAGTAATTTGCGAAATACAGAAAGTCAAACCCTAGACCTAGCCCTGTTCATCCCCTACCTCTAGCCGGCACAGAGCAGGAGGGGGCCCCGACCATGGCCGCGCGCCAGCGCCGCTTGCGCCACGCGCGCCTGGCAGCCGCACGCCCGCCCCCGACTTGTCGCCTGCGCCCGCGCCATCATGCCGCACCCGCACGCGCAAACGCTGACCTCCGCCCCCGTCCCCTACAGTGCCCAGGGCGTCGCCGCCGCGTGGTCGTCACCGGCGAGCCTTCGCCCAGGCCCTGGGTGCACGCCCGTCCTCCCGCCGGCTTGCAATCGAGTGCGCACGCTTCGGCCGAGCTCATCCACACCATCCCGTGCTCTCTACCGTCCCCGACCGTGCCTATAAAAGGGACCGCCGGCCGGCAGACCTCCTCATCCCCTCCGCCACCGTGGCCAGGCCAGTCCAGAGCTTCCGTCGCTCAACCACCTAGCCCAGCAGCTTCGCCTCGACGTCGCGCAGCTCCCCAACCCCTCAATTCCACCGCTACCGGCTCCCACCGCCGAGTGCAAGTCCTTCTTCCTCAGCGCCGGTGAGAAGCCGTCTGACTCGGGTCGATGGAATTCGCCGCCGTCGCTCCACCTCTCCTCCCTCTGGCCTCTGACCTTCATTCCTTGCCTTCTTGCGTTCCTAACCAGCTACTGGTGGCCGTGCCTGGTGTACAGGGTCGCCGAATCGCCGAAGTGCCGCCGCGGCCGTCTCCTCCCTCGAGCCGCATCTCTCAAACGTGTCGAGCCTCACCCTCGAGAACGTGTCGAGCCTCACCCTCGAGCCTCACCCTCGAGCACGTGTCGAGCCTCACCCTCGAGCCACACCCTCGAGCACGCCTGCGAACCGCGCTCCCTCGAAGCAGCCGAAGCCTGCCTCCGACCCGTGGTAAGCACTCGAAGCCCCCCGGTCTCTGCTTCCACTCCGCTTCGCCCGAGCCTAGCCTCGAGCAGACACGTACCCTCACCGTCTTCGCCGAGCCTAGCCTCGAGCGGACACACAGACCCTCACCACTTCGCTCGAGCCAGGCCTCGAGCGGACTCACGCACCCTCAGCTTCGCTCGAGCCAGGCCTCGGCGAACACATGCTCTCCGCTTCGCCCGAGCCAGGCCTCGGCGAACACATGCTTTCCGTCTCGACCGAGCCTCCCGGCCAGGCCTCGGACGAAACGCTTGTTTCCGTCTCGCCCGAGCCTACCAGCCAGGTCTCGGACGGCCGAGTGTTTCCGCCTCGACCGAGCCCCTGCGAGGAAGGAGCACAGCGCTCTTTTCTTTTTTCCTTTTTGAAAGAGTGTGAATAGTGTTCTGTTTTCTCCTTTTTGTGTGATTTAATCTATTGTTCCTTAAATCTTGAGAAAAATATGGTATGCTCCTTGCTCTGTGTAGAATTTTATAAAAATATGAAACTTGACTTTTCTGCAAGAATTTGAAAATGTAAAATCCCTCTTTTAATTAATAAATGGATGGTTTTGGATTTTTAGAAAATTATTTATAACTCCAAAAATCATGAGATAAATTTTTGTGAGCTTCCTATGCCATGTTTAGTCTCTGGTGAAATTTTGAAGTCTTTTGGAGCAAGTTGATTTTTGAGCATTTATCTTTAATTGTTAATAGTGCCTTCTGTTAATTAATGTCTGATTTTATTTGAGCACCTTAATGACCTCCAAAAATTATGAAATTTGTTTTGCCATCTATCTACACCATAATGAACTTATGTGATTAATTTGGTAATTTTTGGAGCAACTTCATAAAATGACCTTTTTAAATAATTAAGAAAAATAGAAAAAGGGATTAGGGTTCATGTTGTATGCCCTGTTTTTGCATTGTTCATGCTAGCATACTCATGTGCATGCATCATTGCATTCGTATAGTCACCGAAGAAGGAGTCAAGATCGAGGCAGCCGCCGACGAACCTGTCCCTGAGGCTACCCCGAGCTCCGACAACTGCCCTGCCGCCCTCGAGCCTGCCCTCTTTGCTCTTCAAGGCAAGCCCCGGTGCATTTAACCCTTCCTTGGTTTTATAAAATGTTTTCCTTAAATGCTTTTGAGTTAAACTACTGCATTAGGTTTATAGGAGTTGTGTGCTATCCTAATTGATGCACTATCCACCTTGACCACTGATACACCCGATACCTGCTTTTCAAAAGTATTTGAAAAATGCTTAGCAATGCTTATTGAATTAGACTTTGCAATAAAATGTCATTTTCAAAAGTGTGATCACTGAAAGAATCTTTATGGGAATTTGGCTTTACTTCCCGTTCGATGACTGCTTGCCTAGCTAGCATGTGGTCATTGTCGAGAAGAGGTTGTCTGCGCGTACGGTGCCGTCATGTTGTAGTCCGGGACTCAACAGTTGACACCGACCGGGACAGGGTTGAAAAACTGACAGGACTATTACGCTTGGGTGAGATATAACCAAGGTATAGTTCTGGCTGGAAAATTAGGGACCATCCGTATGGGGGCCTGCTGGTCAAGACTTGTAACTATTCACATACTTCGGAAAGCTTTGGCTCCGAGGAATCCTTTATTGGACCGACAACCGCGCACTGGGAGTGGAGAGATGGCGGAAGTATCATGTACCCACGTGGTCGTCGTACCTGGATAGGAGTGGTGTACTGTACTTCCGGGTGGCGTAGGACCGGGTCCAATCTTGGAGGAATCGTGGTAGACGAGTTGGCATATGCAAGCTTGGGTGCTACATATGCAGTGTGGATAGGGATCCTCAGCTGAGTATTATTTATCCGGATTAACGTTGCTCCTCGGTTATGGAGACTTGGTCACTGACTGTCAACGGAGAGTGGTTCTCAACTAGGAATGTTTTGAAATGTAAAATGAATCAGGAATGATGAAGAATTGAGGAATACTGAATCTTTCAAAATAAAATAAGGTTTACAAAAATGCTTTTCTGCAAAATACTTGATCTTGCTTAAGCCTTACCTTGACTACCCTAAGCCTCTCATTCCTGAGTCTTCTCCCTTTTTCTTTAGTCGGGTAAGTCTTGTTGAGTACCCCAGTACTCAGGGTTTGTTACCCATGCTGCAGGTATGACAGAGTCCCCGATGTGTCTTGCACCCTGCTGCGTGACCATCGTCCAGGAAGAGGCCGATGAGGCCGAAGAATAGTTGTACACCCTCGGGCTGGGTGATTATAAGTATCTTTGTTGTTCTCCACTACGTTGCCTATGTCTATTTCTATTATCAGAACTTGGTTTGTAATAACTGCACCTTAATTTCTATTTGGAACCCTGTTTTGTAAAACTAATGTTATTTAAGTCTTCCACTCATTATTCCGATGTTATTTGTAAAAGTATGCAATGCTGTAACCGAATTGTGAGATGATCCTGCGGACATTGGGCACTGATGTAGCCCGGTGGCGAACAGGTCTTAATCACATGGAACATGGGTTCGGCTGTCAGAGGTTGACAGGGACACGTGGGCCATGGGATTAGGGTCGTTCCGTCACAGCTTATAGCTGAAGGGTCGAGATGGCGAACTAGATGGGGGTGAATAGTCCTTTTTAAAACTTAAACATAATCGGAGCGACTAACCGAAACAAATACGGAATTAAAACTATCGGTCTAGCCAAGACTACACCCCTCTACTTATACTCTATGACACCTTACAAAAGAACCTAAACAAAGCAAAGAAGGTGTCGGGCTAGCTAGAGCTCACCTAAATAATTCTAGCTTGCAAGGTTTCACAAACCTAAGCAACTAGTACTCAATCAACCGGGGAGCTCCTACACATGCCACTAAGCAAAAAGCACAAAGCCTAAGCTCACTAGCAATGCTCAATAACAAGGCTACACAAGCCAAATTAGAGAGCTCAACTTAGCTACACAAACTAAGCAATGTGACTAGCAAGACTAGAAGTCAACTAGTCACTCACGGGATCAACTTCTATGCTACACAAGCAAGGAAGATAACTAGCAAGCTACACAAGCTAACTAATTACAAGAGCAACTACACAAGCACAATATATATGAAAGTAAATACAAGCTTGTGTATGGAGATAGCAAACCACCGAGAAGATGTAGACAATGTTGACACGGTGATTTTATCCCGAGGTTCACTTGGTTGCCACCAAGCTAGTCCCCGTTGTGTCGACCACACACTTTGGTAGTTCGGCGGCTAATAGGCACCACACCTAGCTCGACACTCGAGCGCCGCAAGAACTCACCCACAAGTGAGGGTAACTCAATGACACGCACAATCCACTAGAGTTGCTCTTCGCGATCCCCGCGGGGCGAGCACAATGCCCCTCACAAAGCCTTCTCCGGAGCCACGCACAATCTTCTTGCGGGCTTCACGACGGAGACACAACCACCAAGCCGTCTAGGAGGTGGCAACCTCCAAGAGTAACAAGCACCACCGGCTTGCAACACGATCACCTAGTGCCACTCGAAGCAATCTCTCAATGCAACGCACTAGCGATCACTCACTCGCTATCGATTCGCACACTAGCAAGCACAAGCGAGTTAGAGGGCTCCCAAGCACATCCACACAAGCCACCAAGGCTTTGGAGTGCTCAACACCCAGCCCAAGGCCGGTTACCAACGATATATATAGCCCCAAGGGCTAACTAGCCGTTGCCCCTTCACTGGGCAACCTGCGCCACCATCGGACGCTCCGGATCGGGACCATCGGACGCTGAGGCCAGCGTCCGATGCTTGGATGCTCGCTACGTGTCCCCCACGTTCAACTTCGGCCGAGCGATCCCAACGGCTATATTCCTTCCCGCGCCAGTTAAAGTGGCATCGGATGCGCCGATGCCTAGCATCGGACGCTCCGATGCCTCTGCTCGATTCTGCACGAAAACACCCTCACATCGGACGCGCCGGACCCTCAGCATCGGACGCTAAGGACCAGCGTCCGATGACACACCAGAGAGGTTCCAGAACGCTCCCAACCACATCGGACGCGTCCGATGGAACCACATCGGACGCAGGCCAGCGTCCGATGCTCCCAGCTAAACCTGCTCACGCCACGTCACTGCCATCGGACGCTCGGACCAGCGTCCGATGCAGCGTCCGATGCTCCCACTGCAACAGGCTTCAACTAGGGTTTGCCATCGGACGCTCGGCCCAGCGTCCGATGCCCCTCGGACCAGCGTCCGATGCTCCCAGAGCACAACGCTTCTCCTCCGAAAACCTCTGAATCCTGCCTCGCAAGCTCGGCAGGAGGGAGAAGGACTATACACTAGTTTCTCCCACTTCTCTATGCCTCCTTTCAACACAACTTCTTCTCCAACAACTTCTCCTTTGCAAATGTGCCAACACCACCAAGTGTTCATCAACATGTGCATGTGTGTTAGCATTTTCACAATCATTTTCCAAAGGTTTTTCACTTGAACTCACCACGCCACTCGATCCTAGTAACATCGCAAAGTTAGATCGCTCAAGTGGCACTAGATGACCGATATGCAAACAAGTTTGCTCCTCTTGATAGTACGACCATCTATCCTAAACCCGGTCATTAACTTCTCTACACACCTATGACCGGTGAAATGAAATGCCCTACAAGTATACCTTTGCCTTGCGCATTCCATTCCATCTCCTCCGGTGTTGATGCAACACATGCACCAACCTATCATCAAATGATATGATCCACTTCATATCATCACATGGCCTCCATGGTTCATCGATCTTGACCTCACTTGCTCTTCACCATTGCTTCGGTCCTTCGGCGCCAAGTCTTTGCTCAAGCCTCCCGACACTCGGTACCAACGGCTTCAAAGCCTCCAACTTGCCCTTCACCTTCGCAACCGGTCCATCAAGCCAAGTCTTGCCTTGATCTTCACCATCTTAGCCACATGACCACATATCACGTTTCATGTGCATTAAGCTCCTCTATGATCATCACATGTGTGAGCTTTACATCAAGTCCAAGCCATTCACCTCCATGGCTCAAGTGCTCACACACATGTACCTGTGGACTAATCCCTGTGTATCTCACATAAACACCATTAGTCCACCTAAAGTTGTCACTCAATTACCAAAACCAAACTAGGACCTTTCAATAGCCAAACACTTGGCTCTATTACTGTTCTTGCTCTTAAGGATTTATGGTCAACAAGATCAGCCTCGGTAGAAGTTTTATATAAGTTTTAGGCCTTGATTAGTTGGGTGTAAAAAGTTTTTGTGTGGCACATCGGGCTCCGACACTCATTTAGTCTATTAAAACAAATTACTCCCTCCATATAGGAAATAGAAGTCCTTTAGGACAGCGACACAGTCTCCAAAGCATAACTTTGACCACTTATTTTAAAAAAATATTTATTGTAAAGTGGTATATGTATATTTTTATGAAAGTACTTTTTAAGACAAATTTATTTATATGATTTTTACATCTCTAAAATCAACAATTTTAAAGTTATTCATGATTTATATTCCCAATGTTTGACTCAAACCTTGTCCAAAAGGACTTCTATTTCCTATATGAAGGGAGTATATATTCTGCTTGAAAACCGTGACACAAATTTATTAAGACTAATTAATCCGTCACTAGTACATGTTTACGGTAGCACAACACTGCCAAAACATAAACTTATTAGGCTTAAAAAATCGTTTTGTAAATTACATGCAATCTGTGTAATTAGTTCTACGATTAGTACTTCATGCATTTGTCCAAACATTTGATGTGATGTGTGAAAAGTTTTTGCGTTGGGAACTAAACAAGACCTTATTCGGATTAAATAGATTGTTACATAGATATTTTTATGACATGACAATGCATTTTAGAAGTGAGAGAAGAAATGATGAAACTCTATTGACACGATTACCAATTCTCTAAGAGTCATGAAATTAAACGCATATGAAACTATAGAATAAAACTCTACTCTCAATGGATGGAGAGTTTTATTCAAATTTCATTTTATTTTATATGACATAGTAGTCTTGGAAACAACGCAATGAAACTCTCTACTGAGACTGACATACTAATATACACATTTTGATCATATAATAATGGGTAAGTTTGATCATATAGTTGCTTGAGGTTTTGGTGACAACATCAAGACGGAGTATAAAATTGAGGCATCACAAAAAAAACGATATATACTCCGTCTGTTCGAAATTGTAAATCATTTTGATTTTTTTTATATATCTAGACATAGCAAATTTGATGTACAAAATAAATAAAAATAATTTATAATTTAGAACAAATGAAGTATTTTCTTTGTTCTAAAAATATCGTGTGCATATAACCATATAGTAACAACTATTGCATTGTTAGACTCTTTGTGTTATTCTTGCTCATCATAGTCCATGTTCTTTTAGCACCATAAATCACCTTTTATTTTTGTTGTTCGCATAGTTGATGTAATTGTGAAATGGAATTAGATAACTTATATGATTATAGATGAGGATTGCTTGCCCAGTGTTGAAGCCATGACCTTATTTCAACTGTTATAATAAGATATAAATAACTTATGAAATATACCTATGTTGAATCTTTGTACCATGAATACCTTTTCTATCAAATAACATATGAAAGATATCCTTTAATAAATTTCACATACAACTTCAATCATCTTTTTTTCTTCAATAAAAAACAAGTAAAGTAAAATGTCATGAAGCCCATGGGCCATGGCCCTGTGCAAGTGTCTTTTCAACCTTGGTACAATCTTGATTAGCTATCCTCTTAGGTCTTAAGTTAAATAAAAACCAGGGGCACCTTGTTCCTCTATTTTCTTTTAAGCGATGGAAGTTTTATTCACATAAACCTTTCTCGCTACTATCAATAAAGTGCTTTTTCTTTATTAATAAAGTACTGTAATATCCGATATCACACGGAGTAAACTCCAACGCGCTCGTGGCCCCGGCCGCCGCGGCCCGAGCCCTTTTCCGCTTCTCCATTGCGTGCGAGCGAAGCGAGCCCGCCTCCGCTCCTCTCCCGCTCCGGGCTCGTGGGCCTGCCGACCGGGCCCTGCCCCCCCCCCCCCCCCCCCCCCCCCCCCCCCCCCCCGCCTGGCTCCACCAGTCATGCAAAGCGACACAGGCATTCGCATTCGCAGGAGAGAGAGGCACCCGGCGCTAGCGATGCACAGCGGCGCGAGGGGAGAGGAAGAGGAGGGACCACGCGGCCGCGGCCGCCTCCCTAGGGCTAGCGCGCGGCACTGGCCACTGGCAGCCACCGCGCCCGCGCGCCGCTCGCGTCCACGTGAACCGCACCGCCACCACCACCCGCCGCGGCCCGCCCGGGCGATGGCACAGCCAAGCCCCCCCCACAGCACCCAGAAAAAACCCAACCGCCCATCGCCCATACCCAGCCCCCGCCTTATCCTCCACCGCCGCCGCCGCCCCCAGCTCATCCCCCAACTACTCGTCCTCACCCTTACTCGCCGCCCGCCCGTCCCGCCCAGATCTAGATCTGAGCCTCCCGTGACCAGATGATTGCCGACGACCCGCCGCGGCGTCCGCCGTCGGCGCTGCCGAGGAAGAGCGCGCCGGCGCAGCCGTGGTCGCACGTCGAGACCTTGCACCTCATCGACGCCTACGAGCAGCGCTGGACGGCGCTGCGCCGCGGCCAGCTCAAGGCGCACCAGTGGGAGGAGGTGGCGGCCGACGTCCTCGCCCGCTGCGCCGCTACCCCGGGTGTCGTCGCCCAGCGCAAGACGGGGACCCAGTGCCGCCACAAGCTCGAGAAGCTCCGCAAGCGCTACCGCACCGAGGGCGCCCGCCCCGTCACCTCGCTCTGGCCCTACTTCCGCCCCATGGATCGCCTCGAACGGGGGCCCCTCGCCGCGTCATCCGCCTACCCGTCCGCGGCCGGCTCCCCTCCTGCCGCCGACGGCGACCAAGAGGAGGAGGAAGAAGAAGAAGAAGAGGAGGAGGAAGAGGAGGAGGAGGACGTGCAGGAGGAGGAGGAAGAGGAAGAGCTCGTCCCCCGCAACAACACCCGGAGCATCAACGGCATCATCCGGGAATTCGGCACCGGCCTCGCCCCGCGCCACCCACAGCTGCAGCTCCACCAGCCGCTGCCGCCGCCTTCTTCTTCCATCACGCCGTCCACCGCGCCCCCGCGCAAGAGAGTGGCCTACGAGGCGTTCCAGGCCAAGGCCGCGGCGGCGGCGGCGGTCAAGGCCAAGGACGACGACCACGACGAGGCCGTGGAGATGGCCCGCCGCGGCGGCTCCTCTGGGCGCGGGGCCGCGGGAGCCGGCGCGCAGCTGTCGGCTGTGCTGAGGGATTTCGGTGACGGCGTCATGCGGCTGGAGCGGCGGCGCATGGAGGTGCAGTGGGAGATCGAGCGCGGGTGGCAGGAGGTGGACGCCCGCCACGCCAGGATGCTCCAGGACGCGCAGCGCCAGCTCCGCGACACCGTCAACGCCGCCTGCACCTTGCCGCCGAAGAAGGCCAGGAGGGACCATGGAGACTCGTAGCAATCAATAGCAATTGACACCGTCGGTTAGTGATCTGATGCTGATGCTGATGCTAGCAGGGAAGGCATCCCATCCCATCCCATCCCAATTGGATGTTCCTTCCTCTTCTATTAGCAGGGAAGGATGTACTCCTCCCCTAGTGTTCGTATATGGTGGTAGTACTGATTTGCAGTAGCATCTTCTTGCCTTAACCTATTATGTTTATTTATGTTATAAGCTTGCGTTATGGTGAATGGCGATGCTTTTGGTCATATATCTGTGTTTGTGTTGCTAATTGTCTGTGGTTTGCTTCTACCTGTGCTCGTATGGCCTGTGAAGTGACTGACTAAATTGATCCTGATGACTGATGTTTACCATACGTAAGCCTCCAGTCCATCGCAATGAGGCCTTGTTCAGTTCGCGAAATATTTGGCGAAAAGTTACTTTAGCACTTTCGTTGTTATTTGACAAACTTTGTCCAAACATGACCTAACTAGACTCAAAAGATTCGTCTCGACATGAGTAGACTAAAAGTACAATTAATTATTATTTTTACGTGCATTTAATGCTTTATGCATGCGTGTAAAGATTGTACTGCACAAAATATTTTGGGCAATGTTGTGAACTGAACCAGGCCTGAATCTGCATGTCGCATATGAAATGAAGGAATGCTGTGCGTTGATGGTAATTGCACAAGCTGTTCTGATTGCCAAGGCGATTCAGGCTGCCTATCTAATAGATAACGAGTACTAGTACGTATTGTTCAGATATTAGGGTCACAGCTTCACCTGTTTAAGTTGGAACTACCCTTTTGTGGTTAATGCTGAGTTGCTAAAACCGTTTTCCGTTGAGTTGCTGATTAGTCACCTACGAGTACGGGTTTATCTATTCTGTGGATTCGTGGACCATCCTTTATTATCGCATATTTTCAGTCCTTGTTCAGTTCGCGAAATATTTGGCGAAAAGTTACTGTAGCACTTTCGTTGTTATTTGACAAACTTTGTCCAAACATGACCTAATTAGACTTAAAAGATTCGTCTCGACATGAGCAGACTAAAAGTACAATTAGTTATTTTTTTACCTACATTTAATGTTCCATGCATACGTGTAAAGATTTTACTGCGCAAAATATTTTGGGGAATGTTGTGAACTGAACGAGGCCTCAATCGCGTTGTCATCTCGGGTGTTGTCCAACATGATCTAGGATGTTCAGTTGCGCGAGTCTACCTGAAATCGACGTTTCCCTTCCATTTTTCTTGGCTTTTTATCAACAAGCATGCTGTCTTTCACGTTATTATTACTATATATAAATAAAGCCGCGGTAAAACCTAATGCCCCTTGTCAACACTGCCATCGATGGATTTGATACCTAATGCCCCTTGTCAACACTGCCATCGATGGATTTGATACGGAGGGTATCCTCCGTATCAAAATAGATGTCACTACAAAACCGTGTTTTTCTCACAAACACGTTTTCATAGTGATATTTATTTACAGACGGAGGGAGTATGTACGTACTTCCTCCGTCCCTAAATAAGTGTCATTCTCGCTTTCCGAGAAAATGTTGTCGGCAATTATATATTAAAATATATTAATATTTATGTTAAGTAATTAGTATCATCGGAAAGATCTTTACATCTAGTTTTTTAACAAAATTATTTAGAGATATAAATATTGCACATATTTTCTACAAATTGAGTCAAACACGTGGCACGTACACCAACGACGACACTTGTTTAGGGACGGAGGGAGTACCTACCACGGGATGTGATGTGACGCCGGATGCTGCCACTGCCAGTGCAAATCACAGGCAAAACTGGGTTTGCATAAAGTTTGGGCCCAGCCCAGAGAAAAAAACAATAGAGCCGGCCCGGTCCGGTGTCTCCTCTCCATTGTCCTTCGTTTCCAACCGGTGACTGTGTGGCGTCGCCCGCCCCCGCGCCCCCGGCCACGACATCGTCACCCCCCCGCCCCCCATGCTGCTGCCGCCGCATCCCAGTCCCCACGCGCCGCTCCGCGCCAGTTCCTCCTCCCCGGCCGCGCACCTCCGCTTCCGCTTCCGCCTCCCGTTCCTGTGCTCTCCTTACTCCTCGCAGCTGCTCTCCTCGCCACGTCCCCGACGCCGATGGCCTCCGCCGATTCGCGCCCACGCGTCCGGTAACTCCCCATCGGCTCACTTGCACCAGTCACACTCATCCCACCGCACCTCGATTCGAACTAAATCAGTAATACCGTGGGCATTTCGCAGGCGAGCAGGGGCTCGGCGGTCGCCGCGGCGTCTTCGGCCTCGACGCGCTTCTCTCGGCTGCGGAGCTGCTCTGCCTCGCGCCGCCGGCCATCTGCTCGGTGGTCTGCGCCGCGCGCCTCGTCTTCCTGCCCGGTGGCGCCAGCACCGGGGCCCCGCCGCCGCTGCAGCAGCTCGCGGGCGGGAGGCTGCTGGTCCTGCAGTACGTGCTCTTGGTGGGCGCGGTGGCCATCGGGAGCCTGATACGGCGGCGGCAGTCGGGACGGCTCCGCTCGGCGGCCGGTGCTGCCCAGGCTGGGGGTGGATTGACGGGGAGGGTGGATAAAGTGGAGGAGACTGTCAGGGGCATGGTGGCGGCCGTTGCTGTGCTCTCGAGGACCGTCGAGATGCTCGGCCTCAGGTTTAGGGTGTTGCGGAGGACCCTGAGGGACCCTATCACTGAGGTATACTAGTGCTTATTTTGTCACAGTTGCTACTTGCCAACTCATTAGACTCTTGTGCCGTGCGCTACTAGGCTGTGACTTTTGAGAGAGCACATAATAATATTTGATTGATTTATTGCTTGAAATTAGATCCAACAAGTGAGGTGACGAAAATAGAGTGTTCATGTTTGTTGAGTCGATACTAACATAGTAGCATTGTTAGGAACTCCATAATGAAATGTTCAATGGACATTGTAGTTGTGCTTGAGTTTAGTCCTCAAGGTAGTGCACCTCATGAGTTTATCAGTCAACTGTATGTAGACGTGGACATTTGGGTTGTTGGCTACTTTTTCTGTAAACTGCTCCAGGCTATTGTGCAACAGGATATTGGCTGCAACCTTGCTAGATCAGTTATTGCTTGTCCAAACATAGTGCTATCGTTTCTTTTGATTCACAATGCTGGTGTACAGCCTCATTCAACAACCTGCCTGGGTCTATGTTGTATGTATGTATGATCTGTTTAGCTTAGTTCTGAAATGGTTCATAGATGGTTGCTAAACAGCATGAAAACTAGTACCTCCTTTGGTTTCTTCTCTTTCTTGTCCCCCACAGTTACCTTTTTCGAGAAGCTGTGCAGCAAAATGTGTCAGGATTAACTGTTCTGGAGGTAACAGGAACGCATGACTGTTACTCCACAATGCACTGGTGGCTCTGAAGGTCTCCTTTGGACATGGTCAAACCACCTCAACTGATCGATTGGTGCTACCCCTAGACGGTCGCGTATATCGTCATTCCTAACTTGGTCCATCCTTCTGTGACACCTATGTTTGCTTTCTCAATATCATTAGTTGTTCCAATTTGCACAAATTGCTTTGGAAAAAAGAAGCATCTCTTTGAGATAATACCAATGATTTATTTCAGTCATACTTCTTAGTGACATGCACTGACGCAAGTCTTTCTGGGATGATTTGTGACTGTTCCTGAATAAACCTTAACATGCTTGCACTGCTATAATTGCCTCCATTTAGCTTCACCTATTATTGCTTTCTTCCACAGACAGCGGCTTTAGCGCAGAAGAACTCTGAAGCCACTCGTATTCTATCTACACAAGAAGACCTCCTTGAAAAAGAAATCGGTGCAATTCAAAAGGTTCTTTATGCAATGCAGGTGATGTATCTTGGCTGTTTGCTTTGACATTTCTCAAAAGCTTTCTTGAGTAATCTGTATTATTTAGAAAAGTTTGCTGAGATATTGGTTCTGCTTTGTATAGTTCATTAGCCGGTTGTGGCTGACTGGCACTATGTTCCATGTTGTGGACTAATAATTGCGGAATTTTTTCTCTCTTTATTTTTCTCGAATGACGCGGAGAGACACGTTGTCATTTAATTAAGATGGAAAGAACAAGAGTACAAACGGCTGGGGAAAGAAACCCAGCCAAAGTACAAAAACACACAAACACTCAAAAAGAGCCAAGACCCCATCACCTAAGATGCTGGAGATAGCGACCATGATAGAAATGCTAGAATACTTTCATTATCATTGTACTTCAGTACATTTATATGGTTAGCATAAACACATGTATTCGATATGTTGAGATAGATATTAGAGTAGGTTTCAACGATTTGTCTTCCCCTCCTACCTATGCTCACATGAACTCAGTTCATGATAATACTACAGCAAGGTACTACCAGCATTTCAGAAATCAATTGGATGTTGGCCAGAGTATGCCACACAATAGGTACAGGCACACCAATTTGGCACAGAAATTAGTTCTTTAAGGTTGGCAACAAATAACAAACATGATGGATTTGGCATGTTTGGATAATATGCACACCCCATTGCCACACTTTCTTAAATTTTTTTTTTGCATAAGGTGTGGTTTAACAATTTGCTCACCACACCTTAGGCTATAATGTTTGGCAAAGAGACGACTCTATGACGGGGCATAGCTGAAAAAGTGTGGCAAGCCACAACCACAACTGTGGCAGGAAATCAAACCCTACACCAAATCTAATTGCATCAGGGATATATATTTTCCCCTTGCAAGGCATGGTATATCTTACCTTTCCTGCTCAAATTATTCACCCTGAACAGTGATCGTACGCAATTAGTTGTTCTCGTCGCATGCTGAAGACTCAGAGATAATCCAGTTCTTTTTCCTTACTAATACTCCAAGGCAATGCTCGCTGTCTGATACATAATTCGCCTTTGGCTAAAGACCTAACCTGTCTTGCAGGAACAACAGCAAAAGCAACTTGACCTAATCCTTGCGATTGGGGAAGCAAGCAGGACACTGGATGGCGAACAAGACTTGTTAGACCGGGACAGTTCTAGATCTTCCAGCGCAAGTCCAGCTCCAGAACTGAAGAACAAACAAGTAGGAGCACAATCTGAAGCTGTTACAGGAGAAAACAACAAACCCTGATTTTATCTTCTGAAAACGAAACAAGACGCAAGCAGGGTAGACCACAGTGGTTTGGTTCCATCCTAGAATGAGGAGCATGAATGGTTAAAGCTGGCTGTACTGACCACATTTTTTGGGCAAATACAGTCCAGGAGGATTGTACAGGGCAAGCTGGTGTATATTCACAATATTCTGTGACATTTCTGACTGGTCACCGACAGCTTTTGCACGGCTTTGTACTAACCACATCCGAGTCATTGATTGATGACATACAAATGTTGATTGATACGGACACCGCCGATCAAGGACTAATCTCGTTCGGTGTTCTTGTGTACTAGTACATGTGTAATGATGTGCAATGATTCAGTGTTGTCCGTTTGCTTCTCAAGGCTTGTACGCCTGTACCAATGTACTTCAACGTTGGTTTGCAAGGTCTTGTTTGATACTAGCACTATCGGTGTTCACAGTTGCATGTTCTGGTACGTGTTCATTTCATTTCGGTGGGTGAGGAAACAGTTGGGGGCTCGTCCTGCACTATAGCATATGATTGGGGCTATTGCCACGGTGTAAACAAAGACGACCCACGACCGTGCTATCGCCAAAGTTCGTGGACCCTCGCTCGCTCAGACGCTCACTTTACAATTTCACATGACATCTCTAGAGTGGCTATAGCGAGCTCGAGCTCGTGGTCGTACTGGCACGAACAAACCCTGAACGACTGATTCGAATGGTTGAGGACGGGGCCCTAGATTTTGTTTATAGGAGAGTACTCCGTATATATTTGTGTACTCGAGCAGCAGCGGCAAGCAAGCTATGATGGCTCCATCCTGGCCATGGTGCTCTTGCTCTTGTCCTGGCTGGCTTGCAGATGCAGAGCAGGCACCACCAGCAAGCTCGACTCGATCGGGTGATGGTCGGATGGACGATGGCAATGATGCGTGCGTGCAGCGTTGCCGTGCCTCTGCTTCATCAATTCTTCTCTGGACGACCGGCCCGCTGCCCGCTGGCGGCGAGTGCGATGCCACTGGTGTTTGGTTCACTGTTGCATTAACTGGCATTTAACACATGCTGGGATGGGATGGGATAGATGTGTCTGTCCTGGTGCTCTGCTGCGTACTGCGTACGGTGCTCTCTCGTGTCATGACACATGAGAGAGGTACTCATCCTACTCGAGTGCACAGCACAGAGACACACCACTGTCATTTGTCAATGATGGTCGGCCATGAAATTAAACGTACAGTACTTACCACGCATTTGATGCATGCAGCTACCCTTAATTAAAACATTGCAAGCAACGCTAATACAGTAACACTACTGTATCATCGCATAGGTACTGCACGTCCTCCCGTCATGACTCAAACTAATGTGGAAGCTACTACAGTACTACCTACTCCTTCCGTCCCTAAACAAGTGTCGTTCTCGCTTTCCGAGAAAAAGTTGCCGACAATTATATATTAAAATATGTTAATATTTATACTAAGTAATTAGTATCATCGGAAAGATCTTTACATCTAGTTTTTTAACAAAATTATTTGGAGATATAAATATTGCATATATTTTCTACAAATTGAGTCAAACACGTGGCATGCACACCAACGGCGACACTTATTTAGGGACGGAGGGAGTACGTCCGTCCGAAACTGGGTGTGATTGTAAAAAGAGAGAGAGAAGCAAATTACATGTACGTTTCCGGGGTGCAAATACAGTTGTTTATTAAATTGTAAATAAAAAACAATAAATGCTCTGTTCGTTCAAATTTTTTTAAGAAAAAGACGTTAATGGGAGGGATGAAAAGTCTCCATCTAAATAATTTCTCACAGATAGATAACGAGAAAGCCGAGAATGATGGGTGTTGGCCACCTGGTACAGTATAAAGGTCAGAGAAGGGTGTTGTCGTTGAAGGAGGGAAACAGTAGCGAAAACACAGTGCAGCATGTATATATCTGCACCATTCAAAACTGCTTTGAGATTCGTGTTGTACACAGTATCCAATATGAAGTACTACTGTTTTGAATGACATATATATATATATATATAAAAACCTGCTCTGAAACAGTAGCGCCTACAGTACTCGTCTCCATCCGTCATGGGCGACTGCGAGCTTGCACAGGCAGAAGACAACTGGCTCTCAAGTGTGCGCCATGGATGTGACCAATTTGAAAAGAAGGAAAACACGGAACGGAGCAACCTGGAGTGTGTGGGTGTGGGACATGAATGGTGGAGCATGCAGATAGATACTGTAGAGATTAAAAAAAAGGACGGAAAGTAGTAGTAGTAGTAGTACCGCACCGTACGTACCACACGCAGAGCAACGCGACAAGCCAGAACCACAAACACAAGCACTTGCACGCCACTACTCACTCCACGCAAGCAGCGGCACAGCACTGTGTGCTCCTCACTCGCTCAGTGCATGTGCATGTGCATGCAACAGGGAAGGAAGGCAAAGGCAAGCGGCGGCCAAGCGGGGCAAGGAGGCATTGCTGCTGCCTTCACGCGTTCCATGGGCCATGGCTGGTCGTGTCGGATGGGCCCAGCCCAGCCCAGCCAAGCAAGTCCGTCCGTGCAGCCATGTCTGCCTGCCTGCCCCGCACGGTGTTCATGGTGCTTCACAAACGCAGTGCCACTGCTGCGGTGCTGTAGGCTTTCTTTCTTTACAACATTTCCATTTTTTTTGGTTTTTCAAGTTGCAAGTTCCACTCACGAAAGACACGAAATGCATGGACGAAATGCATGGGTTGGGTGTATCCACAATGGAAGCGAGCACGAGACACACCGGACGGAGTCCGTCCGGGACACCACGCAACAACAAGCCACTACTACTACCATCACCACCGCCGCCTCGAGCACCCACACCTACTGTACGTAGAGTAGCTTACACGAGCGGCGCGGAGCACTGCGCCGTGGCGGGGTCCCACATGGCCGGCAGCAGGAACCGTCGCCCGGCCACCCCGACGGCGTTGTAGCTGGCGCCCGTGGCGGCGTCCACGCGCACCTGCCCGGGGTACCCCGGGTACGCCCCGGCCCCGAACACGCCCGCGCACGCCGACACCGCCTCCAGCGGCGCCTCCGCGGGGCCCTGGAAGAAGCCGCCGCCGTACGGGTTGGTCACGGCGCCCGCCAGCAGCGTCGCCAGCGTGATCACCGCGCCGTCCATCCCGACGTCCGCGTTCGGGGCCACCAGCGGCGCCGCCTGCCGCGGGCCGTACAGCGGCTGGTGGAACGGCCACGCGCACTCCCCCGGGCACTGCTCCGCCGGGTTGCCCACCCACGCGTACGCGAACCGCCCGCGGCCACCCCCGCGCCCGTGGCTGGTGGCGGTGGCCGACGCGTGCAGGCCGCAGCGGGAGAGGCAGAACCCGTCCACCAGCACGTCAGGCGCCGTCACCACCACCGCCACAGTGTCCCGGTGCGGGCCCAGGCGCGACGCCAGGGACGCCAGCGAGGACTCCGAGAGGCGGCGGCCCAGCAGGGACTGCGACGGGTCCAGCAGCACCTGCCGCCCCAGCGACAGCCGCGCCGCGCCCGGGTGGTACCGCGCCGTCGTGGCCCACCACGCCGCCACGGACCCCGGAGACGATAGGGACAGGATGAAGTCGGCCACCACGGCGCGCTGCGCCGGAGTGAAGCGCCCGTACCAGAGCAGGTTCACGGAGTAGTTGCCCCTCAGAAGCTGCCCGTGGTGGTTGGTGAGCGTCACGGGCGGCTGGCTCACGAGGAACAGCTGCCGCGGCGTGGCTCCGGTGGCTCCGGTGGAGGCCGCGGCGAGGAGGATGACGAAGACGAGGCGGTGGGGCATGGCTGTCAGCGAGAGCTTGGTAGTGACAAGGGAGGGAGGAGGGGCGGACCCTGGCATCTGGCAAGGCAAGCGGCCGTGACTGGCGAGAGGGGTTTTATAGCCAGAGGGTTTATTAGCTAGCGCCGCCCGTGGGCCCAGCCCAGGCCGATGTGGATGTGGCTGACCAGAGGCTCCGGTGGGCGTGGTCCACTAGGCCGGGCGCGACTTTTCACGTTTTTTTTGGTTCGCTTTTCCATTTCCACGTTCCCCTTTTTTCCTACTGTATGTAGTCCCTCCGTCCATCAAAACATGCAACTATGGGTTGCGTGCTCTGGAAAATACTACGCGTTTGACCACGTTTCTAGTGAACAATATTAATATTTATTGATTCAATTAAATTTTCTATAAAAATATATTTCGTAATTAATTTAATGATGTTTATTTGATATTATAAATATTAATATATTTTTATCTATAATTGTTTAAACTTAAGATACTAAAACATAGTACTATGCTAGAATTGCATGTTTTGTTGGACGAAGGGAGCATGTACTACTACTTGGCCGGACCGCCGGACGGACACAGACAAAGCATTTGGGCTGGTCCTTGTGGTGGGACCCCTGGGTGCTGCTGCGGGTGGAGCCCGCGTCGTCGGGGGTTTCTTGCGTGGGAAGAGACGTGCCGCGTGCGTGGGTTGGCAGACACGTGACACCGCTGTGTGCCAGTGTCACTCACATCAGTCACGGCACTGGTGCGCCTACTCTGGACCTGATGTAACCAATCAAGGTAGTTAAAAAATTCTCAGGTAAACTTTAACTAGTTTAAAATACTAAATATAAACTAATTATATTAAACTAATTATAGAAATCCTAGACTAATTCACGAGACGAATCTATTCAGCCTAGTTAATCTTTCATTAATATATATTTACCATAGCACCACATTATTAAATTATAAATTAATTAGGCTTAATAGGTTTATCTTGTGAATTAGTCTCTATCTATATAATTAGTTTTGTAATTAGCCTATACTAATAAATTATCTTAAATGGTATCTTAAATATATAATGTGATAGAACTAAAATTTAATCAGCCAAACATCCTATCGGCGTCCTACAAATCAAAGATCATACTACTTCGTTCTAAAAAGAATAATATTTTAGCAATAATTCTGGATAACTGGGACGGAGAGAATACGGAAGAAAGATGCTTTAAGTCACACTGCAGTCAGTCCAAATGCGGCGGTGTGTTCACGTGCTACCCTATCTTTTATCGTCTTTCGTATCGGGAACCTATGTCATGGAAATCAGGTTCCGTGAAAACTATAGAAACTCGCATGTGGATCGTTGGATCTAAATCCGATGGCTATGGCTAATGGTGTTGTGCACCGTGTTGTACCTGTGTTGGCTATATATATTAGGGAGAGATAAATGGGAGGAGTTAATTGCTAATCTACACCATTAGCTATAGCCATCGGATTTGGATCCAGCGATCCACGTGCGAGTTTTCATAGTTTCCAAGGGAACTTGGTTTTCATAGCATACGTTCCCTACTTCATATTGCCTATGAGGATGAAGATGTACTAAGACTATCTCGCACTTAGGTTCCTTTATTTGTATCCTCTATATTATCTGGTCATCAAGATTCTCTCCTGTAAACTCATTTCTCTCGCATCCATCCACCCTTTATATCATCATCTATCCACTATGAATCCACCTATCACTTTATCTAAATATATCTATAAGAGATCTTGTTTTGAATAATTAATTACAACTAATTTAATGATGCAATCAGAATTTAATTTGATGTTTTGGTCTGTGACTTATAACTTTTTTTGGTTGAAAAAAAGTAGTACAGCTCTGCCACGCATGCGGCTCTCCGTCTCATCTCGTAGAGCAGCAGCGGCCGGTAGCGGACGACCGATACTGCGCTAGGAATAGCGGAAGTCTTCACGTAGCCTAACTCTTTACAGTACCCGTTGTAGCACAGTTTTACGTCAAATGAATCGTTGCGGACGTTTTAGAGAGAGAGCCGATGCGGTCAGTCTAATAAAAATATTTAATTAATAAAAATCAGGTTTGAGAAAGCAGCCCAACCAAACAAACCACACGTTGCTACGGATATGCCTAACCAGGCTTTAATTCTAACCGGGCTCAACCTAAGGCACGTAAACAAAAGCACCCTTATAGTATACCATAGTGCCCGGCCCATGACCAAGCATGTGAGGTCTGACTGAGAAGGCCCATGTTGCCCGTCTGATATTTTCTGTTCTGAGATCTGAATAAAAAAGAATACGTAATAAAGAAGGCGATGTCCTCTCAACTCGACTCTATTCCAGGCAACCGGTGTCAGTGGAAGTTTTATAGATATTTAATATGTTAACATAACATTATATTAATGAACAGAGAGATGATAAGAGTTTTATGAGAGTAGAGATAGTTTTATTCTCATGAAACTCTTATGCACTGTTTCCAAAATCTGAATGCATTGAAAACTGGGAGATGAAATCCCCACTGATAGTGGCCTAAGGTCACGTTCAGTTCCCCAAAAATATCTAATTTTTTTTTAAGATTCTCCGTCACATAAATTTTTAAACACATGCATGAAACATTAAATATAGATAAAAAATAAATAATTATACTTTTAGTCTCTTCGTGTCGAGACAAATTTTTTAAGCATAGTTAGTCTATATTGGATAAAGTTTATATCAAATAACAACGAAAGTGCTACAAGAATTTTTTCCTAAAAATTTCGCGAACTGAATAAGGTCTAAATGTGTTGGCGTTGAATTTCACAAGCGTGACAAATTCAATTCTGAATTCGCAGTTCTGAATGACCTGCCGTCTCCTGGAGGATAACGGGGAAGCTTTTCCAAATCACCTCGTTGAAGAAGAAAGAGGACTGGATAGCAGCATTGGAGGGTAGTCTACTACTGCTTCTTTCTAAGGCTAGTCTTAATAAAAATTTTATGTGAGTTTTATTTATATTAAATAGGTTGCTATATAGTTATTTTTACTGACATGACAATGTATTTAAAAAAGTGAGAAAAGAAACGAGTTTTATACATATGAAACTACAAAATGAAACTTTCACTCTCAATAGAGAGTTTTATTCAACTTTCATTTCATTTCATATGACATGATAGTCTTGAAAAAAATACAATGAAATTCTCTACTGAGATTGACCTAAGTTTGATAGGCATATTAGTCATGAAAAAGTTTTTAAGATTCATAGGCGCACAGGTTTTGTAAGCCGTTGCAGGTCTCATTTCCATTGGATACAGTACATATGGTTACATGCAAAAATTTCATGTGAGTTAATGCATATGAGTTGATACGTTATTGTCTTTGTCCAAAATATTTATGCGCCTATAAAACTTAGAATGTATTTGGTTCCTCCCTTCTAAACTTTAGTTATTAAACTTTAGACTCTTCCAGTGGCTAAAATAATAAGCACCCCATTACCCCATTAAAAGAGACTAAAAATACAAATACGGTGTTTATTATTTTAGCAACTAAAATAGACTATAGTTTACTGACTGGGAGCACTGTATCTGTCTATTGGGGAGGGTAGAAACCAAATCCACTTCCAATTGCCTATTGGTGTTGTGGGGTTGGTGTCATTCGCTTTCGCCACGTGATCCCGAAGTGGCGGCGCCCCGGGCGCCTTGGGGTGTGTTTGGATGGGTGCATGTGCCCAGCCTGTATGTGCGCGTGCCTATAAACTGGCAGAGCAGCGTGTTTGGTTGGGCTACTGCACTGTGCGTTTCTGCATCCGCGCATGCAAAAATACGGTGGCATGCAGGCTGCGGTGGTGCGGCCGAATTGGCCTTCGCTGTGGAGCCTGGCTGGGTGGATGCATGCACAGGAGAAGCAGACCCACATGTCAAACTCTAGAACAAGATAAATTGCATCCACTCATACGGCTAACCAAACAAGATTCTGATACTTTTTGTATCCGCTCATGCAGTTCTACCAAACACATTCTTTCTGAGAATTTGCACCCGAAAGCCTGCTTCCCCTCATACAGGATATACAATGCGGGTATACAAAATTCCATTCGAGCAACCAAACACACCCTTGACGTCTCCCATGACGCCGCGCGGCGTGGGCGGCCGAAGCTTCCGTCGTCGAGCCGCTCGTCGTCTCGTCCGGACGGGGACCTACTGCGACGGCCCCGCCGCAACGCGACTTTACACCCTCCCCCAGACCCCCATCCCCCGAGCACACAGAGCACCGGGACGGGAGTCGAGAGGAGAGCAGGGGGATCGCTTCCTGTGGACTGTCAAAGGAAGGAAGTGCGCTTCGTTCTGCCGGCGTGCTCTGGCGATGCCGTCTGGGTGGAGGGGCATCCTGGGCTTCGACTACGGCATCGTGCAGGCGCCGCTCGGCCCCGACATCTCCGGCCCCGAGCTCGTCGCCGCCGTCGCCAACGCCGGCGCCATCGGTCTCCTCCGCCTCCCCGATTGGGTAGGTACCGCGCGCCTCATCTCCGACTCCGTACCCTTTAATTAATTAATTAATCGCTAGTGGTAGCTTTGCATTTGCTTCCTGTGCTGTCCTCGCTGCGCTGATCAACCGCTTCGTTGTTTGTTTGTTGCTGACCGCAGCCGGCGCCGGATCACGTCAGAGAGCTGATCCGGAAGACGAGGAGCCTCACGTCCAAGCCGTTCGGGGCGGCCATCGTGCTGGCCTTCCCGCACGAGGAGAACCTCAGGGTCGTCCTCGAGGAGAAGCTCGCCGTGCTGCAGGTCTACTGGGGGGACTTCCCCAACCACCGGGTCCAAGAGGCGCATCGCGCCGGAGTTAAGGTCTTGCATCAGGTGCGCGCCATTGCTAGTTAGTTGCGTCTGTTATTGTTATCCAAGTAGTAGTATTAGCAACAATTCTCTATCACTGGGAAAAATATACCCATAGCACTTCATAGTAACTTTGGCAGGGAATATTTTGTTGGTGGCCAGTAACACACTTATCTTTTGTTTGAGTCCACAGAAGTGAATGCTGCCTGTTCATGCTGATATGAGAACTCCATCTTGTGTAAATTATTGACATTGTTGTGATTGGTGGTTTCATAATTTATTCTTTTGGCTGATATCTGAACAGGTCGGCAGCCTTGAGGAGGCAGCTAAAGCTAAAGAAGCCGGTGTAGATGGAATCATTGTTCAGGGACGTGAAGCAGGGGGTCATGTAATTGGTCAGGTAATTCCCAGCTGGTTTCTGGTCTCCCCATTGTTTTAACTTTTAACACTGTTGGGCAATCTTTCACCACCCATCTGCTTATGCAGTCATTTGTGCGTTTAGAATCTTCACCATCCTGTGGAATGCATAGCAGCATTTTGCTGCCACTATGCAGATTTCAGTAAAAATGCTATATGCAGGGCTTGATTCAACCTCCTAGCTTAGGGCCTCTGCATCTTCTCATCTCTCATAGCATAGCATGCATTTATAGCTCGTGTCCTTTTAATTGTCTTTTTTTCATGAATGTTCTCTCAATCAGCTTCTATTTGGAAAAAGCAGGAAGGGCTGTTCCCACTGTTGCCTAGAGTAGTAGATCTTGTTTCAGACTCAGGCATTCCAGTTATCGCTGCTGGGGGAATCGTAGACGGGCGTGGCTATGTTGCCGCATTGGCACTTGGCGCCCAAGGTGTTTGTTTAGGAACTAGGTATTATCTTGGTCTCTTGTACTGAGGATATACCAAAACAGAGCCTTTTCATTATAGTTTGCACAATCTTAATTTCTTATGCTTACATTACAACGGTTCTTGAACATTCAGGTTTGTTGCTACCGAGGAAAGCTTTGCACATCCTATTTATAAGCAAAAGCTAATCGAGATGAGTTGCACAGGCTACACAAATATATTCGGACGTGCTAGATGGCCTGATGCTCCACAACGTGTCCTGGAAACACCCTTCTATGCTGAGTGGAAGAATAATTTTCCAGATCAGGAAACAGAGGAAAATCAACCCATCATAGGTCACTCTATCATCCATGGTGTGGTATGTATTTGGATATTCGATATGCCTTGAATTTGTTCACACATTCTGGATTTAGCAGTTGCATCCATTTTTCATGTCTTTTCTGTCCACTTGCTCTGGACATCTGCACAAATTATTCCATTTGTTTGCAGGCTAAATAGTAAAGAATTGGAGCACACTGAACACTAGAACCTAGGTAGTCTAGTTGCGAACAAGAACTGTGAGCCATATATAGTTGTAACCATGAAATTGTTTGACCGATAGATCTAGGCTGTCTACCTGACACGATCATACAAAAAGGATATGAAATTCAGCGTGCCAGAGGTTAAATAAAACAGTATAACACTTGTCAGAATGGGTTTGCTCCAATTCAGAGGGCAGAAGCACAAAGCAGCAGTATAGAACTGTTTACTTGTACATCCAATATAAAGAATTGTGGCTTTGAAACTCAGGCAACCAGATTTGAAATGGCTACCTTAGTTTATGAAATCCTACTTAGTTGTTATTACGCATCCGAAAATGGTTCTTCAGTTATGCTACAATTTGGGAGGAACAAACATCATTCTGCTAAATTCGCCTCAGGACAGTGGAGGGTGGCTATTAGGTGCTTGCCATCAAACAAAATAGTAGATTATAGTGTCGAACATGCATCGAGTATTGAGGTTTATGTCAGCACTCAGTTGTATTGTTGGCGGTCAAACCTAAGAACCTGCTCGATCCGGATTTGCAGTATCTTAGCTTGGACTATTTTCCATTCTTCCAACTAATAGTTGTCTCATAGTTATTATTCTATTTGCCATTGTTTTAACCAGAACTATTTTGTTCGAAGGAAGGCAAACATTGATATACTATGCAATTTGTACATGACGGATCTCAGATTCTCAGTACAGTAGTTCGGTGCATCACTTATTGCAACTTGAATTGCATACTCTGTACTCGCGCATCTGAAACTAGGAAATAGACAACTGACTAATAATTCCTGACCCCAGCACAAGGATATTCGTCGGTCTGCCGGTACTGTTCCAAACGCCACGGTAACAGGAGATATCGACATCATGGCCATGTATGCTGGTCAGGGTGTTGGGCTAATCAAGGAGATCATACCAGCTGCTGAAGTTGTCAAAAGTCTGGTCGCTGAAGCAAAGGAAGTCATTAGAGAAAAGCTTTCTGGTTATCAGTAAAATCCTTCCTGAACTGCAAGCTAGAACGTGTCAAGTATTTATGAGTAGTCACCAATCAGAATAATTGGGGGTACAAAGGTTTGTTTCTTGTGCTATTTGTAAGTAAAAAAACGATGAAAATAAATGAGACTGTCAGCCAATTCTTTTGTGCTGCTATAGTGTCATCTGCCATGGAATACTACCTGTAATATTTTTGGAGTGTCTTCACATAGCCCTGAAGGGCCTCTGCCCCATTGCATTGTTGCTCAATTCTGTATGATTTTGCTCAATTCACGGAGCTAAGAAACGTATTTGGTGGTACAGTGGGTGTGATGGTTCGAACTCTGAGGCCAACTCAATGTGAGGGAGTTCCTGGCTGGAGGGGCAAGGCTCCTCTCATATGGATGTAACGTGTAAGCTAACCTTACTTTGGACAACATTACAATTTACTCAATGTCAGTCATCAAGTTTTCGAGATGGGCAGTAGAAACTATAAACCCTTACATGGGTCACTTGAGCTTACAGGAGTAGTGAATCCTGTTCATTTGAGCTTATCAGCTCTACCTTTTAGCCACGAAACCACATTTTTCTCATAACAAAACAACGTTAACAGTAATAAGGCTTGCCGAACAACCCCAAAAGATGTGAAATGAGAAGAAGAATATTAATCTATTAGCAAAAGAGAAATGTGCATTAAAAGCCAGAATAACAAAACTAGCATCTTAGGTGGGACTAAGAAATTATTACAAACACTATTTTGGACGGATGTGCTTACAAGGTTTGTTTGCTTCAACTTATTTCGGTTGATTTAGACTATTTTAATAGTATTAAAATGTTTGCGAATCTTATTTAGACTTTACTCATCTAGAAAAATGTTATAAGAATATGATGTACTGTACTTTTTTTTAAGTAGAACAACGGAGGGTTATATGATGTACTGTACTTTTTTTTTAAGTAGAACAACGGAGGGTTAGAAACAACCCCACCTGATATATTAAACCACATATCTCGGGTGAGCCGGTGTGTGGCAAGGTAGATAGCCTGCACACAAATATACAAATCTTTACCTGCGGGAGGTTTCACGCAAGGAGAGGGTGTCTGCTGCCGCTCACAAATTAAACGGTGACACGCCTGACCATACAGTTGTGTTGCCTCCACGCTTGTGGTGTCTCGGGTGGAATCGGCGTTGCACACCCTCAACTAACATCAGAATAGTTTACTTGCATTCCAATTCTTTTGCTTAGTTTTAGTAGCAGTGCTGCAGGGACACCAAATTACTCACTGGTGTTTTTCTATAGGCCTTGCTGCTATTTAAGTGTGTCCACACAAACAGTGGCGGATCTAGCATAAATGTTTAGAAGGGGCTAAGTTCAAACTATTTAGTAAAATTAAGACCTAAATCCCTCTTTGTGACATTATCTTTCACCTCAAACTCTTTTCTAACCTTGTCTCATGACTAAAAATTTATGGAGGGGCTAAGGAGGGGCTTCATTGACGCGGCCGCCGTTGGGGGGGGCTGCAGCCCCGGCAGCCCCCCCTGGCAGATCCGCCCCTGCACACAAATGATTCCTAATACGGTGCCAACAAGTGTTCCAAAACACGTTCTTTTCCTTCACTGCTCAAGGCTGTTACACGGACAAAACTCAACAAATTGAAAAGGGTGAGCTAGCTTATTCTAAAAGCCACATTATTACCAAGGGTCCTTCTCTTTCTTTTCTTCAGAGATGTTTAGCCTATGCATGCACGGTTAAGAAATTGATCTTTGTTGTTGGTGCAATCAAATTGGTAACCATTTAGCTGTGAAGATTTGACAAATTTTGTCCACACATCGACTAATTAGGCTCAAAAGATTTGTCTCAACATGTACATACTAAAAGTACAATTAGTTATTTTTTACCTACATTTAATGCTCCATACATGCAGCTAAAAATTGATGTGACGGGGAATTTAAAAAAAATATTTGAGGGAAGTTGGACAAACTAAACAAGGCCTTGGTGTCATTCAGTACGGGCGCGGCGAAGCGCGCCGTTCTTGCTAGTGTTTACAATACAGGGAGAGAAACGAACCTGTTTGGACTATTTCGTCATAGAATTTTTCTTCAAAAAGGATGAGCCATTTTTATTGTGGATTTGCCACGTAACCGCCCGCATGTCGGCGAGCACCGTGGACGGTTTCTGTCGCCGCGTAGCTCGCCATCGTAGCCTGCTGGGGAGCTATAGCGCGGACCGCCGAACCGAATCGACCGCGCCTCGCCACCACCAACTCTTCTCCTCCCCAATCATCATACTATGTACTCCCTCCGTATAAAAAAAAATCGTTTTGGACAATGACACGGTCTCCAAAGTATAACTTTGATTTTTTTTAAGTACTAGGACAAATGCCCGTGCGTTGCAACGGGAGAAGAAAGAGACTCTAAAAATCTATTAGGTTAAGTTTAATTCGAAGTTTTTATTTTTAAACTCTAACTATAAATAAACTCTTTTGGGTTTAGTTTAAAAAAAAATAAAAGTGATGTAAGTAGATCCATTTCAAAATTTAATTTCAAAATTTAATTTCATAGTACATATGCCCGTACGCTGTAACGGGAAAAATACATAAGGATTGTTCGGCATGATTTATGGCGGTTGTTGTTGTTGTTGTTTTGTTATGATAGAAAAACATTGACCAACTTTGACTGATCATAAGCTTTAACAAACAAGGTCATTAACACAAAATAAGACATGAATGTTAAATACCTAAATATTTATATTTGTTTCTTTCTATTAATTTTTTGAGCTATAATTTTCTTTACGATGGATTCGTAATGTAGGTTAACATTGATAATAATATCATAATGTCTAGTTTATCTATACCTAATAATAAAGAGCCCTCGTTGGATGGAGCTTAGGGCCCTGATGGCAGCAATGGTGGCCGATCCAAGGAGGGGCGGGGATGTCAGGTGGATTTGACGGAGCTCACCATAGCGCCATGGGGGAAGGGAGGAATAAAAAGTGTCTCGATGATGGTATGGAGCTCGGCGAGACCGGCTGATGATGTGGGGCATAGGAAGATGAAGGCGAGGGCGACACGAGGAGAGGAGAAGACGAGTGAAAGAAGATACGTACGCATCCGGATTCTACAGCCACCGCACGCTCCCGGCCGGGCATCCGTATCACTGACCCAACAACAACCCGCTGACGAACAAGGAGCAACATAGTTGCAGCCCGGTCGTCCGGGGCCGCTGGACGTCCCGGACCTGACCTGCCACCGACGCGCCCGTCCGCACGCTTGTGTCCACGCCAGCGGAAGCGTGCGGACATGTCACCTCGGCTCCAGTGGCCCCGACAAGACAGGGTTCCTACCCTTCTCCGTATGGGGCACCATGCGCCCCGACACCTGTAATACTTTTTGTAACCCTGGCCACCCCTTGCTCTATAAAAGGGGACGCTAGGGCCCTCATTCGGGACGACGGACACACAACACACGAGTCCACGCACAGACACAAGTCCGGACTCCGGTCCACGCTCACTGAGCTTGTATTCTCCCCTATACAAGCACTTAGGTGCAAGTAATACAAGAACATCTCCCCCCGCTGGACGTAGGGCCTTCTTTGCCCGAACCAGGATAAATCCTTGTGTCCCCTTGCATCACCATCCAGGAAGAGAAGCACGCGATCATATTACTCGTTGGTGTGATACCCCCGGGTACGAAACACCGACAGTGGGGTTTCCCCAGCCGGGTACGGGTTTGGAGAAATTTTCTTACCCGTCATGGGTATGAGGATTTTGATGGTATCATTTTTCATTGATGGGGATGGGTCTGGAGAACCAATACCCGATGAGGATTTACCCATTGCCATCTTTAACGAGGATCCGTCTGTGTCGCACATGACGCCGCCGCCAAGGCACCCAGGCACACCGAGATATTTCTGGCGGCCGACGGGTGGAAGCGGAATCCCGGATCACCACAAGCGTTGCCGCGCGGGCGCGGCCCCACGGGCTTGGTTGCCATGCCGCTATGGACTGGAGTCTCGAGTCTCGACCGACGACTCCGAGCGAGCGGTGCCGGACGTACTACGATGCGCGCGGATCGTGCTGCCACCACACGTACGTCGCGCGATCGTGGGCGCGAGGCCGCGTTGGCGCCCGGATCACCACCGATCACGCGGCCGACTGGGGCTCGGTTCGCGTGGCCGCCGCCGCGTGCGATGACGATCCTGGTGTGTGCGCGCGCGCCCGCCCGCGGGGCCGTCACCCAAGACCGAACAGCTTGTATTCTGTGCGGGGGCATGACGGACGGCCATCCACGTCGAGGCGACGCGCACGTACGTACGTAGGGGTCCCATGGAGAGCGCACGATGAGACGACGACGTCGTCGTACGGAGTACTACGTAGCACGTGCCGGTTGGTTGTCGGATATTTTTTCTTCTTCGTCGTCAGCAGGTTCTGGTGCTCGATGCGCGGGACGATCGATGAATTTCCGTTCATGCATTAATGTCTCGTCCTCTGACTGATTGACTGAGTGAGTGGTCGGCGTCGACGGCACGGGACGAACGACTAAAAAATTGAACGACACAAGCAAATGTTCTGCCTGCCACAAGCCCACGCACGAGGCGCTCTTTTTATAGCGTGAGCTCGTGGCTCGTCCGCCTTCAGCTGGTGAGGTGGTGCTAAACATCCAGACCGAAACTGAACGAGCGCTCGTCTCCGCTCTACTGCCGCTGAGATCTCATGGGCTACCGAGACTGGGCCTTCAAGTTCAGGCCGATTTCGTTGCAAAGAGGTCCGGGCCGAGACGAAACTGCCAGACTGGATCGGTTTTTGCTCCAACTGGTGCTGTCGACCAGACGAAAGGGGGGAGGAACGGACATGCTATTAGTCCCATATCGGTCCCCTAATCTTGTGGGAATCCTAGTTAGTCTATATAAATAGACTTGACGAAAAGGCTAGACCAAAAACAGTGAAGAAATTTTGCCTCTTTATTATTAAATTAATTGTTATATTATAAGGACTAAAGGGGGAGGAACGGACATGCTATTAGTCCCATATCGGTCCCCTAATCTTGTGGGAATCCTAGTTAGTCTATATAAATAGACTTGACGAAAACGGCTAGACCAAAAACAGTGAAGAAATTTTGCCTCTTTATTATTAAAAAAAATCTTTATTATTAGGTAGGTATAAATTTATTGAAAAATGATATATGTATACTTTTATGAAAATATTTGTCAAATCTATTCATATATATATAGCTTTTACATTTTAAAACTCAATAATTTAAAAGTTATTCATGATTTATATTTTTAATATTTGATCAAAACTTTGTCCAAAACGACTTTTTTTTCTCTATACAGAGAGAATATGTTCTTATTGGTCGATCGTCACCCATGTTATACCTATTGTTCGAACGAAATATGGGCCACGTTTGGTGTGCATGATTGGTTGAGAGATTGGGCAGCCCGGCTCACATCTTAGTAGCCAGGCCCATGATTGGTGCCTCGTGCATGCGGCAAGAGAGGAGCAAACGTGAGCATGCACCGCATAAGCCAGGCTGCAAAGAAACAAATCTCATTTTCGTTTCCCATGAGCCAGGCTCCGCAACGACTTTTGCATACATCGGACCAGGCTCAACTCAGGGTACAGGTAACCAATCATCCGAAGGATGCATGCCATGAGCCAGGTCAGGATAACTTCTCGCAACCAATCACCCCCTAGACGGCTGACAGAGATGTTGTCGCAGTAGCGAGGCCACCCTCGCGCCGGAGACGATGCAATGTAGCTCGCCTAGCATCAGCTGTCGTGCCAGATGCACTTGACCAACAGCCTTCACCACATCTCGATACTCGATCGGCCTCCACGCTGGAGCGCGACACATACATCAGTCTCTTCGACGACCAGAAAACCAAAGCGGGGCTGACACTACCGGATTTCGGCTCAGGCACTCGGCATAAGACTAAATACACTCGACAAAGTCTTTGTCGAGTACCATACTTAGCAAAGAGCACACGACAAAGAAATACTCGGCAAAGAGTGTCTTTTGTCGTCGGACACTCGACAAAATATAAATTCGAAAAAACCTAGAAAAATAGCAAAAAAAAATTTAATCGATGGAGAGCCACATCGTCTGTCTCCATTGAAAATGCAAGTCACATGTGGGCCAACAATATTGTTGGGGAGCCCATGTGGCATATGGGCCAACTCTCTCTAAAGAGCCCCAATAGGAGTTAGTTCAGTAGCTTGCAAAATCCTCCTCTACTGAGGGGTCGCTTGTAAATTACCATTTGTCTATATAATACCAGTAGTACGAGGGCAAGAGGGCGTTATCTTTCATGGAATATGAAAATCCTAATCTTCGATATCTCTTTGACTCTCCCACTAAACCTGTTCAGAACTACCTGCTCGAACAAATATATATGTATAAGTTCCAAAATATGAGAACAACAACTATCTTCAAACATATAATGAAACAATACATTTTAATTTAAAAAAATTAAGGAAAGAAGGAGCTTAATTAGATTTATGTTTGCCATAGAGATCATCAAATTTATTCGAGTTGTTGAGAACCCGTTCCCCTCGAACCACCCTAGCAAACTCGCTACAATCTGTGCATACTTCAATTGAAGATAGACATAGTTGCATCGCTCACTTTAGGTGTAGACACATAGCTGAAAACTTGCATTTTACTTCATCTACCACCTCATACCACATCACTTAAATCTTTATTCCATATAACCACTGCAATTTTAGCACACTCTTCATCTGTGTTGTATGACACATCACTCTCGTCCTTGTATAGAGGCTATGGTCATATAGCGTGTGAGTGATTGAAGTATCCATGAACCAATTAAATTAGGGTTATAATCACATGCTCATCACAAAGATAATCCAAAAACGGTCTTCTACTTAATCTAAGCATGCATTCTATATTTTTTAACAAGTCATAGGATGTGAAATAAACTACTCTAGCCAAATTCAGATGCGAATGGTATGCTCAATAGATTCCCTGTGACCTCTTCTTATCTGAAAGAGAGAATAAATCAATTCTTTTATCTTCAAAGCAGGTTCAATAGTATGGAAAATGTTTTTAACATTGTTAACTTTCGAGTGACTCTTCCAGTTGATTATATATTTATCTAGTGCATTCATAAAAGAATTAATCCCTTTGTGTCCTTAGATAAAATGTGGAATGACAGCGTCTTGATTTGACAATTTTCAATAAGTGACACAAACACAAAAATCCAATACCTCTTTGTGAAGGTGACGAGAGTTGGCAATAAAATGTTACATCTTGATCTGTAGGGAAGCCCATATTCTATCTCTTAAAATAATATTGTGTCCTCCAGTACCAAATGACATGTATTGTACATAATAACATTACAAAATGACTAAAATCAACATGTGGAGTTTGCAAGAGCAAGTTAAATTTAATTAACATTACAAAATGACTAAAATAAGCATGTGGAGTTTGCAAGAGCAAGTTAAAGTTAACTCTTTTAGTGTAGATCTGGTACTAACTACGAAGGTGATGAAAGATTGCATGTTGCGTGAGCACATCTGCATCTGAGACATCGATTGGCGACGATAGACAATCGTGCTCTCCTTCACGACAGTTGTGGCGGTGTGGCGGACGTCGGGCATCACCTGACTGCGGCCAACAAGTGCACCCTCTTTTACGATGGTTGTGGCGTGGCCCAATAGACGCCGCCATCGATCCCTCATGACAATAGTCAGCTGCTCTAACAGAGCTAGCCAAGAGAAGGAAGGCACCGCCCAACGTTTTAGACCCCTTGTGCTCCATATTGGTAGAATAGCACCCGCCTCACCAATGGCCCAATAGGCGCCGCCATCGATCCCTTATGACGGTAGTCGGCTGCTCTGACAGAGCTAGCCAAGAGAAGGAAGCCACCGCCCAGTGTTTTAGGCCCTTGTGCTCCATGTTGGTAGAACAACACTCGCCTCCACCTTCGTAGAAAAGTGTGTTGTACGAAGGATCGTGAAACCTGGCATTGGGGTGTAGAGGATGACAGTCGTTACCGCAACCAATGACCACCACCGATCCCTCGTCACGATGGCCAACCACCTAGACAGTGCTCGGCGAGGAAAGAGTGAATTTCAACAGCTTGACCCCAACGACTACTTCACTTCGCGTGCTTGTTAATATGGCATCAGACGCGTCGACACCTGAGCATCGGACGCACCAATGCTTTTTACTCTTTTCTGCACATAACGGCTTCATATCAGACACACCGGCCCCTTAGCATCAGATGCTACACCCCAACGTCTGATGGGTGTCTAGAGAGGTTCCATAGAGTCCCGAAACACATCAGACGCGTCAAATGAGTTCACATCAGACGCTAGGGAGCTCCCAACAGAGTTAGCTTGCGCCACGTCACCAGCATCGAACGCTGGAACAATGAAACTGTAGCGTCCGACGCAGCGTCCGATGCACCTTGTTGCATCAGATTGAGTTAGTGTTTGCCATCAGACGCACCAGGACAACGTCCGATGCTCCCTGGTGGAGCATTTGATGCCCCTTTCTCAGCACCTTTCACTTTCTAACTTCTACCCTTGCTTCCATGTGCTAACACTAAAGTGTTTCACCACTTGAGCATGTGTGTTAGCATTTTCCAAGAAATTTTTCAAGGGTTTTGTTAGTCACTCACTAGGTCTAATGCATCAATATATTAGAGACCTCCTAGTGGCACTTGAACACCGCATAAGTTGTTGAAAGGTCCTGAATGGCTAGAGAGGGGTGCATAGCCTAATAAAATTTTGACGCCGGCAAGAGATAATCAACCACAATAAGAATACCAAGAAACTCCGAGAGAAGTCCAAAGAGGCAAGAGACACAATGATTTTCTCCCGAGGTTCACGTGCTTGCCGACACGCTACTCCCTATTGTGTTGACCAACCACTTGGTGGTTCGGTGGCTAATAGGTGTTCACAAACCTAGCTCAACACTTGAGCGCCACAAGAACCGACCCACAAATGGAGGTAACTCAATGACACGCGCAATCCACTAGAGTTACCTTTTGGCTCTTCACCGGGGAAGGCGCAATACCTGTAAGGACCTGTGTGGCCTAGAGGGGGGGGTGAATAGGCCTGTCAAAAATCACAGCTCGAAACTCAATTAGTAATGCCCGGCACTACCGCCCTGAGCTCGGCACTGCCACGCAGACAACGAGACCAAGCCTGCAATTCGAAATCCAGCCACAACAAACCAAATCTATATGAATGGAAATGTAGCACTTGGTTCTCTAAACCAACAGAACCAACTCTAACAAGCCTAATATGAGATAAGAAGTAGATCGGGCCAAACCCTAGAATCTATCACAAGCTCACAAGTATGAAGAATGAAACTAAGCAAGCACAAGAGACAAGTGATTTATCCCGTGGTTCAGCTCGCCACCAAGGCTTGCCTACCTCCACGTTGTTGAGGTTGACCACTTAGGTCATGAGCTTTGCAACTCTACCTCGTTCTCAAGTCAAGGAACCAAATCCTTGAAGTGAGGGGTAATAATACTAGCTGCACAAGTGGTTACAAACCTCCCTAGGCCGCCACACAAGTTGGCAAGGCTCTAGGGCGACGCTTAGCCGGCTAGGGTTCCAAGAACCCAAGAGTAATAGAAGCAAATCCACCGGCTATGGCTCAAATCAAGTGCTCTAGGAAGTAGATCTTAGCTAGGGCTTCTCTTTGGTGAAGGTTTGAGGCTCTAACTCACTTGGAAGCAATAGGAATCAAAGATTAGGTGAGAGAGAGCTTGGGGGCCTTCAATAGGGAGAACAAGCCTTGTCTGGAGGTAGGAGAAGAGTTATGGTTGTGGGTGACCGTTGGGGTGGCAGGGAGATGGAGTAAATATCCTCTGCCTTCCAACGGTTACAACAAGTCGCGGCAGTGCCGGCCTTAGCCCGGCAGTGCCGCGGCCCGGCACTACCGCGCCCTGGGCGGCACTGCCGCGCCTACCAGTCAGACAGAGACAGATCTGAATTCAGTGCAGCTGTCTTTGGTTAGGAATAAGGATGGCTTGGGTTGGTTTGAGCACATGTCATTCAACCATAGCAATGTATTTGCATTCCCCCTTGATAGTATGACATTCCTATAACTCAAATTCAAATGAAAGAGTTTGATATAGCAGTTTGAGTCCGGATTCGATGAAATATAGCATGAGGGGTCCACCAACACATATGCACCATCCTTTCTTATCATTAACCTGCTTGTCATCTTCATAAATCTCGTTAGTTCTCCAATCGTGTGGTCATTATCACCAAAACCCACAATTAGGGCTTGATTGCACTTACAATACCCCTCACAAATCACCGGGAGATGGCCACGAACAATCACCAACTCGTGCCAAAACTCCTCCGCTGCTCCAAGCCGTCTAGGTGGCGGCAACCACCAAGAGTAAAGAGAATACCCACAACAACAACGATCCCCAAGTGCCACTAGATGCAAACACTCAAGCAAATGCACTTGGAATCACTCAATCTCACTTTGATTCGCGCTATCAAGCAAGGAGATGAGTGGGAGGGAGTATGTCTAGCTCAAAGGGATGTCCAAGAAGTTAGAGAGCCAAGAGAGACCTCTCAAAGCCGGCCAGCTCGTATGTATATGGAGGGGAGAAAAAAGAAGGTCGTTCTCCCCTTTTTTCGGAGCTCCAGAGGGATCATCGGTACTTCCGATGTGGGCCACCGGTACTACTGGTCAGCGCACCGGTACTTCCGGTCGCTGACCGGTACTTCCGGTCAGGACCCTATCCGCTCGTTGGAGAAGAAAAGCCCACTTTCGGTCATCTGATCGCCCGACCGGTACTACCGGCCGACGACTGGTACTACCGACTGATACTACCTATCGACGACCGGTACTACCTGTCGACGACCGGTACTACCTGTCGACGACCGGTACTACCGGTCGACCACTTGTACTTCCGGCTGCAGCCTGAGCTCCACGCTAAAACGACCATAACTCTTAGTTCCGAACTCCGATTTCGATGATCTTGGACATTTTGGAAAGCTTATTCAGAGGGCTACACAACCCACATGAATACATGATCCAACGCACAAAGGGTTAGTACAGATTTCCAATCCAAGAACCATCACTTCTCATTTTCAACCAAAGTTTTCTCCAAAAACTTCTCCAAATTCTTCTCCTTTGTAAATGTGTCAACACCACCAAGTGTACACCATCATGTGCATGTGTGTTAGCATTTTCACAATTAATTTCAAAGGATTAGAGGTTAGCACACTAGGTCCTAATGCACATGCACGTATGAATTCACCTAGTGGCACTTGATAACCGCAATCACCGAGATAGTCCCCTCTTAATAGTACGGCTATCGATCCTAAACACACTCACACCCTCTATGGTGTCTTGAGTGCCAAAACAAAATCCCTATTTATACCTTTGCCTTGATCTCCATAGGGTTTTGCTTTCTCCTTTTTCTCTTTTCAAATGTGGAGCACTTGATCCATCTTTTGGTCATCACCACCAACACCATGGTCATCATCTAGCTCCCACACTTGGTGTGTACCAACCTAGCTCATAAACACTTCATGACAAATGTTAGTACCCTAGGTGACATCAATTACCCAAAACCAAACAAGGACTTTCAATCTCCCCTTTTTGGTAATTGATGATAACCTTTCGCAAAGATATGTATTTGAAAAATTTGAGTCACCTCTTTGTTAGTATTAGCTCCCCCTACATATGTGCTATAGTGTTTGGTTCAAGTTCGGCACATATGCATAGATATGAAATGTGGGAGAGTAATAATATCAAATGATGCTAAGGTGTAAAGAATGAACCTTTGAAGTGTGATACCAATCGGAGTTGCCAATGTATACCATCCTTAGCACCATGGTTAGCTAGACTTACAAAAACACTAGATACCTCATGAGATCAATATTATATGAAAGGCTCTAGTACCACTTGTAAGAACAAATTATATCTAGCTACCACCTATGCATGCTAGTTTGCAAATCATCATTCAAACTCTATTTCTAGCATACACCACACAAGCATGGATATCAAGTTAAACAACTTGTGCAATGCAAGCAAGCATATGAACATGCACAAATCAAATGCAACAACCAAGTTCATGAGCTTGCTCCCCCTACTTGTGTGCTCAAAAATCCTTTTCAAAGTTTTGATCCCCCCTTCATTTTATCTTTGTTACTTTCTCTCCCCCTTTGTCATCTATTCCCATAAAAGGTTTGCATAAAAAGAGTTCAAATTGTTTAGAGAGAGAGATAGTTCTTTCACATTTGGTTCAATCTAGTTCATTTGCATGAATCATTCAACACAGTTTGCTCTAGAGTAAGCTTCTTCACACATCTTGCAATGGTTATCTTACTCACGTTGGTTAAATGTTCCATTGCTCATTCTCTAGATTAAACACTAGGATTGCAAGCCCATAAACATGTCATATGTTACCACTAGATCAAGTAAGACATAGACACAATAGTGGCATCGTACAAGCATCAAAGTCATTTTATTTCCATGAATGAGCCTAATGATTGTGAGGAATGACTAGATGCACTAAACATGTTCCTAGCAAAGTATGGATGCATATGACAATCAACTTTTTACCTTGCTTTGTTGGAGGAGAGACATGTCATATAAGTGGGGTGCATCAACACATATTTGAGAAATCAAGTATGTTCAATTCATTCCTTAGCTTGCAAAACCTCTTTTCATCAAGTGGCTTGGTGAATATGTCGGCAAGTTGATCATCGGTACCAACACTCTTAATCAAAATATCACCCTTTTGTTGATGGTCTCTAATGAAATGGTGCCTAATATCAATATGCTTTGTTCTTGAATGTTGCACGGGGTTGTTTGTGAGCTTCACCGCACTCTCATTGTCACATAGCAATGGCACTTGTTTGAATTTGATTCCAAAGTCATCCAAAGTTGCTTTCATCAAAGTAATTGAGCACAACAACTACCGGTGGATATGTATTCGGCTTCGGCGGTTGAAAGTGACACACTATTTTGCTTCTTTGATGACCAAGACACAAGTGATCTTCCCAACAATTGACATGTGCCCTATATGCTCTTTCTATCAACCTTGCAACCCGCATAATCGGAGTCCGAATATCTAATCAACTCAAAATTTGACCCCTTTGGATACCACAAACCAACATCTTGTGTATGCTTCAAGTACCTCAATATTCTCTTAGTTGCCTTCAAGTGACTCTCTCTTGGTGAGGCTTGGAATCTTGCACACATGCATACACTCAGGGTCGTGCCCATGGGTGTGCAACCTGTACGACCGTACAGGCCCCCTCAGTTTTTAGGGCCTCAAAAAATCAGCCCAATAGTAGAAGGCCCTATGTATTCTAGTGAGGCCGGAGCAGCAGCACGCACGTCTCCGCAATTCGGCAGCCCTCGACGACTTCACATCTTCATGTTTGGAGACGGCGCGACGCTTCGTGTGTTGTTCATCTCATCTCCAGCCCTAGCGGCCCTGTGGCTCGTCCATTCATCTAGCAATCAATTAATCAAAGCAAGGCTGCAAGATGCCAAGCCACTAGCACTAAGGCAACAACGACATCACAGGTCATAGGAAGAGGGCGAGAGGTGGAGGCACCTACAGGACTCCAGGTATTTTTTTTTCAATTCCATCTATGTTGTTACTATTGTACTAATTAAACCCTTCGTGTAGAAGTCTAAAAGTACTTGTATAATTTTAATTTTATTCTTTTCATCTTTTGAAGTCATGTCCTCCGCAAATCGATTTAGAAAATATGAATCTGGTTCCCAAAAGCGTAAGAAGAAACAAAGAATTGAGGAGTTAACTCAATCTCAAAAGGGAGCAATGGATAGATTTATTATAAAAGAATCACACGTGCTTCCTGGTAATGAGGCACTTGATCAAGGTCCTGCACTTGATAGTAATATTGAAAATAATCTTAGAGATGGTCACGCAGAGACAGAAAATACTTTTGAGGTTCAGAAAGTTCTTATTAATAACACAAATGTGGAAACCGATAATGATGGTGACAACATTGAGAATATTGGTGATTCTTTTCAGCCTGATATATTTGATCCAAGATATTGGGATTCACTTAATCCTAAGCAGATAGACATTTTAGCACAAAAGGGCCCTAGAAGAGACTTATCAATTCAGAAAGGTCCCAAGGATAGATATTCTAGAAGGTTTTCTGCACTATTCTATACTAGAATTCTATCAAATGGAGAGCATTGCGATAGATATTGGCTTGTCTATTCTAAGGAACTCGATAGAGTATTTTTCTTCAGTTGTAAATTATTTACAAAAGGGCATAGAAAGGGTCGATTGGCAAATGAGGGGCATAATGATTGGATACATCTCGGTAGTAGGCTTAAAGAGCATGAGACAAGTGCAGATCATATTTTGAATATGACCACTTGGTATGAGTTACGCAGTAGGTTGCAAAGTGATCAAGCTATTGACAAAACTGCTCAACGACAACTTGAGAAAGAAAAAGACCATTGGAAAAAAGTTTTATTTAGAATTGTTTGCATTGTTAAGTTTCTTGCCAAACATAGTCTAGCATTTCGTGGTACTAACAGCAAACTATATGAAGATAGCAATGGGAATTTCTTATGTTTGATAGAGATGTTGGCAGAATTTGATCCAGTTATCCAAGAGCATGTTCGTCGTATTACAAGTGAAGAAACTCTATATCATTATCTTGATCCAAAGATCCAGAATGAGTTGATTCACTTGCTTGCTTCTGCTATTAAGTCTAAAATTGTAAGGAAAATAAAGAGAGCAAAGTATTTGTATGTCATACTTGATTGTACCCCTGATGCAAGCCACCAAGAACAAATGTCTTTAATTATAAGATATGTGAATTCATCTTCAAATAGTATTTCCATAGAAGAATCTTTTCTAGGATTTTTAGATGTAAATGATACAACCGGGCAAGGACTTTTTGATGTGCTAGAGAATGAACTAAAGTCTCTTGATCTTGATATTGATGATGTGAGAGGACAAGGTTATGATAATGGGTCAAATATGAAAGGAAAACATCAAGGGGTGCAAAAGAGACTTTTGGATGTAAATCCTAGAGCTTTCTATTCTGCTTGTGGTTGCCATAGCCTTAATTTAACACTTTGTGATATGGCCAAGACTTGTGGTAGAGCTAAAGACTTCTTTGGAATCATACAACGCATTTATACAACATTTGCTAATTCCACTAAGAAATGGCAGATTCTGAAATATAACATAACAGGATTGACTCTCAAGTCAGTGTCAGCTACACGATGGGAGAGTCATGTTGAAAGTGTTAAAGCTATCAGATTTCAATGCGCTGACATTCGAGAAGCTCTACTTCAGGTATTTGACATTGACATATTAATAACTACACATTTTCTCCGGTTGTCCTCAAAATTTAACTTATTTTTCCTTTTTTATTGTCAGGTATCTGATGTTGATAATGATGTAAAAACTAGCAGTGAGGCTAAAGGTTTGGCAAATAATGAACTTGGAGAATATGAATTTATAGTGGCAATAGTCATTTGGTATGAGGTACTGTATGTTGTTAATTTAGTAAGCAAACACTTGCAAGCAAAGGATATGCTTATTGATGTTGCCATCGAGAAAGTGCAAGGGTTAATTTCTTTCTTCAAAGGGTACAAAGAAACTGGTTTCTTAGAAGCATTGGAGGCAGCCAAAGGAATTGCAGTGGAGCTAGATATCAGCACAACATTTCGTAAAAAGCGAGAAATTAAAAGAAAGAGACAATTTGATGAGAACCCAGATGACACAAATGTTGTCACACAGTCTCCAGAGGGATTATTTAGAATCACCTATTTTATACCTATTGTTGATCAAGCTATTTCCTCCCTTACAAGAAGATTTGAACAATATCAGGATTACCAAAAGAATTTTGGTTTCTTATTTACTTCTGACTCATTGCGGTCATTGGATAGTAAGAGCTTGAAATCTTCTTGTGACAATCTTGAAGCAGTCCTTAGAAGAGATGAGAAATCTGATATTGATGCCAATGAACTATATACAGAGTTGAGATTTCTTCAAGATTTCATTCCAAACGAAAATATGGGTCCTCTTAAAATCCTTAAGTTTCTAAAGCGGCATGATTGTTTTCCCAATGCAGCTATTGCATATAGAATTTTATTGACCATTCCTATGACTGTTGCATCAGCAGAGCGGAGTTTTTCTAAGTTGAAGCTATTGAAGTCATATTTGCGTACTACAATGACACAAGAAAGACTTAATAGTTTGGCTACGATAGCACTTGAGAGTGAATTGCTGGAGAAGATTAATTATGAGCATATTATTGAAGATTTTATTTCAAAGAACACTAAGAGAATGATGTTATTCAAGTAAAGATTATGCAAACCAAGAGTTCAAAAGGTACTATTCATGATATATCGTATTTTCTCTACATTATCTACATTATTTTGACTATATTTGGTACTTTGCTTTAGGCCTCACTTAGAACCTCATACTGGGCCTATAAATCTGACGGCATGGCCCTGCATACACTAAACATGACATCCGGTCTTGATGCGGTCATATAGAGTAGGCTTCCAATCATAGACCGATAGAACTTTTGATCCACCATATTGCCACTTGCATCACTATCCAATCGGCCATTTGTCCTCATAGGCGTGCTAATGGCTTTGGCATCTTGCAATCCAAACTTTTTGATCATGTCTTTTATATACTTGCCTTGACTAACAAATGTGCCTTCCTTCAATTGCTTGATTTGTAGACCAAGGAAGTAGCTAAGCTCTCCAATCATGGACATTTCAAACTCATTAGCCATCATTTCACCAAACTCTTCACAAAAATCTTGATTGGTTGAACCGAAAATGATATCATCAACATAGATTTGCAACACAAACAAGTCTTTTCCAATCTTCTTGGTGAAGAGAGTAGTATCAATCTTTCCCATCTTGAACCCTTTAGAGAGGAAAAAATCCCTTAATCTTTCATACCATGCTCTTGGTGCTTGTTTCAAACCATAAAGTGCCTTCTTGAGCTTGTAAACATGGTTGGGCTTCTTGTCATCTTCAAAACTAGGAGGTTGCTCAACATATACAAACTCATTGATGTATCCATTGAGAAATGCACTCTTGACATCCATTTGATATAACTTAATGTTGTGGGAACAAGCATAAGCTAATAGGATTCTTATTGCTTCTAATCTTGCAATCGGTGCATATGTTTCACCAAAGTCAAGACCCTCTACTTGAGTGTAACCTTGTGCTACTAATCTTGCTTTGTTTCTCACTACAATGCCATCTTGATCTTGCTTGTTGCGAAAGACCCATCTAATGCCAATCACATTGTAGTTCTTAGGCCTCTCTACTAATTCCCATACTTGATTTCTTGTGAAGTTGTTAAGCTCTTCATGCATGGCATTGACCTAATCAACATCTTGCAATGCTTCCTCAATCTTGGTTGGCTCGATGGATGATACAAAAGAGTAATGTTCACAAAATGAAGCCAATCTTGATCTAATTTGCACACTACTTTGAATTCCACTAATGATTTGATCTAAAGGATGATCTCTTGCAACATTGGTTGGTTGGAGCACTTGGACTTGATTGCTTGTACTTGCTTGATCATTTGGTTGAGATGAACTCGCCACTTGTTGATCTTGCAATTGAGAACTACTAGCTTGCATGATTGGAGAGGTGAGCACTTGATCTTTGTTATCTTCAACATCAATTACTTCCCTAGGCCGAATATCACCAATGTCCATACTCTTCATTGCATTTTCCAATTGAGTTCCTCTCACATCATCTAGATTTTCTTCTTCATCTTGAGAGCCATTTGTTTCATCAAACTCAACATCATGCACTTCCTCAAGAGTACCACTAGCCAAGTTCCAAACTCTATATGCTTTGCTTGTAGTGGAGTAACCAAGTAAGAAGCCTTCATCACATTTCTTCTCAAACTTGCTCAATCTAGTGCCTTTCTTCAAGATATAGCATTTACAACCAAAGACTAAAGTATGCAATGTTAGGTTTTCTTCCATTCAATAGCTCATAGGGAGTCTTCTCCATCATGGGGTGACAATAGAGGCGGTTGCTACAATAGCAAGCCGTGTTGATAACTTCGACCCAAAATGAATGACTCACATTGTACTCACTAAGCATAGACCTTGCCATATCAATGAGAGTTCTATTCTTTCTTTCAACAAGACCATTTGATTGTGGAGTGTACTTGGCCGAGAATTGATGTCTAATTCCAAACTCATCACATAACTCATCAACTCTTGTGCTTCTAAATTCACTACCATTGTCACTTCTCACTTTCTTGATGGTTGTTTCAAACTCATTGTGACATCTCTTGACAAAAGATTTGAATGTAGCATATGTATCACTTTTGTCACTTAGAAAGAACACCCATGTATATCTTGTGAAATCATCCACTATTACAAAGCCATATTTGTTTCCACCAATACTAGTGTATGTTGATGGTCCAAATAAATCCATGTGCAATAACTCAAATGTCTTGCTAGTACTCATCATGCTCTTCTTAGGGTGAGTGTTTCCAACTTGCTTGCCGGCTTGACAGGAGCTACAAAGTTTGCCCTTCTCAAACACCACATCTTTCAAGCCTCTAACTAGATCATGCTTAATCAATCTATTCAATTGTTTCATTCCAACATGACCAAGTCTTCTATGCCACAACCAACCCATGCTAGATTTGGTGAACAAACAAGTTGACAATTGAGCTTCACTAGCATTGAAATCAACCAAGTATAGATTCTCATATCTAAAACCTTTGAATATCAAATTTGAGCCATCTACACTGAACGCATCTTGGCCCCTAGTGGTTTCGGTGATTGGATGAAACACAAGATTACTGTGACTAACGTGTGTTTTGCAGAAACAGAGATGAGTTAGGTCACGGTAACGGCGACGATACGGGCATATGGAGTTCATGTCCCCTTGCGATGGAAATCGTTTCGGTTTTCAAAGGACGGACGACGAAGACGGTGGTAGGCTAGGCTAAGTGTCGCATGGTGTTGAAGGACACTTAGGTAGTCTTAGGTTTTTGTTTTTTCCTTTGGCCGTACTATAAAGAGGGGTGTGAATCAGTAGCTTGACCTAGATGAGTCTATTGAGGTAGGTGTGGTGCACACTTGTTATTTCATAGCCCTAGGTAGCTCAAAGAGATGCCTTATGTCGAGAGGAACAAAAGTCGTTAAGACCGCGTCGCGATCCGAGTTGATCTTGCCCTTGGTATGGGCATCGGATGCTGGATCAGTGGGCATCGGAGGCTCCGATGCCCACACCGACCTAGGGTTTGGTCTGGTGCGTGGCATCGGAGGCTCCGATGGTGCCACATCGGATCGTCCGGTGTCACTGTTCACTTGGAGTGAACTGTGCAGGGCATCGGACGCCGGCATCGGACGCTGAGGGCCAGCGTCCGATGGCCATGCAGAGAGGTTCCAGAGAGGTCTTTTCGGCATCGGACGCGTCCGATGCAGGGGCATCGGACGCTCCCTAGCGTCCGATGCTCCATAAACATGTCTGACAAGAAGGTACAGTAGACCGTTGGACGAGGTCATCGGAGCGTCCGATGCCTGGCATCGGCGCGTCCGATGCCCCCGCAAAATACCTGTCTTGTGCTGATTTTGGATGGCCGGGTTGAGGGGTATATATTCTTCCTTGCCTCCATACTTTTGAGTGTCCTTGCCACTTCCATCAGCTGAGAAACACCTTGTGAGTGTGAGTGAGTGCAAGAGCCCTAGTGAGGTTAAGTGATTGCTAATTGTGAGAATTAGACACCTCCTAGTGAGAATTGAGTAGCAAGTGTGCATCCATCCATCTCTTTGGCCTTGTCTTGGTCAAGTGAGAGTTCTAGCTTGTTACTCTTGGTGATCGGCATCACCTAGACGGCTTGGTGGCGATCGGAGAGCTTGGTGATCATCCGGAGGCTTTGTGGATGACCCAAGCCAAGTTGTGACCGGTAGCGAGCGATTCACCGGGCCGGAGTGGCGAAGAATCAGCTCGTAGTGAGCACTTGATCCTTGCGCGGATCAAGGGGGAGCGATACCCTTGCGCGGGTGCTCCAACGAGGACTAGGGGGGTGTGCCGACACCTCAATACCTCGGCAAAAAGATCGTCGTGTCATCTCTACTCTCTTCTCTACGCATTTACCTTTGAGCAATTCAATTCCGCTTTTACTTGTTGCTCTTTCATAAGTTGAATTGCCATGCTAGAGTAGAAATGGTTTAGCGATAATCTTTTGCGCAATTGATTCTTGTCAAACCACCTCTAGGCTCTAAGGGGTTAATTGGGGCTTGATAGGTTTTATTATCGCAAGAAGTTTTAGAAAAGCCCAATTCACCCCCCCTCTTGGGCATCTTGATCCTTTCAATTGGTATCGAAGCCTCGTGCTCTCGATTTAGGCTTAACCGCCTAGAGTTAAGATGTCCGGAGGTGATGGACCACCTCCCATGTTTGAGGGTGACGACTTTCCATATTGGAAAATCCGTATGGAGTCGTATCTAGAAGCGGTTGATGTGAAATGCCGTGATGCCGCCATAACCGGCTTTGCCAAGCCCAAGGAAGGCACAAGCCTTACTCCTAATGAGGAGGAAAATGATAAATGGAATGCAAAGGCTAAAAACATTCTTTTTAGAGGCATTTGCAAAGATGTGTTCAACCGTGTTCGGAACCACAAAAATGCCCATGATCTATGGGAAAACATTTGTGCGCTCCATGAGGGAACCAAGAGTGAGCGTGAGGAACGCTATCATTTAGTTATGCAAAAACTTCACTCTTTTGATATGCATGCTAATGAAAGTGCAAATGAAATGTACTCACGGTTGAATGTTCTTGTAGAAGAGCTAAATGGACTTGGCCTCACTCAAATGCAACCATCCGATGTTGTGAGGAAGATTCTTTGTGTCCTTCCAATTGAGAAGTATGGACACATCGTGACGGTGCTACATCAAGGTGATCTTTCCACCGCTACACCAACTCAAATCTTGGGAAAGATCAATGCGCATGAGATGTACATGCACATCACACCAAGTGGTGGCTCTTCCACCGACAAGAAGAAGGACTTGGCCTTCAAAGCAAGCCATGACAAGAAGGGCAAGTCCAAGGCTATTGAGGTACATCATGAGAGCACAAGCGATGATGATGAAGATGATTCCAACATTGCTCTCATGGTGAGAAGGACCACCAAGATGTTGAAGAAGCTTCACAAGAATGGAGTCAACTTTGACTCAAGAAAGAAGAAGTTCTTCACAAGTAGCAAGAGGAGGCCAATCTCCGAAATGGATTGCTACAATTGCGGTGAGCTTGGCCATCTTGCCATCAATGCACCAAGCCCAAAGAAAGATAGCTACAAGAACAAGAACAAGAGCAAGAAGTATGACTCATCAAGCGAAGATGAAAGAAGAATGACAAGTCCACAACGAAAGATGGCAAGAAGAAGCAATACCACAAGAAAGGTGGGAAGGCTTACATTGTTGTGTGATTGGCTCACCGACATTCTCCTCCGGTGAGCGCATCAATAAGATAGTGATTATGAGAAGGAGAAGGTGGCCGCTCTAGTCATTGGCTCCTCTACACCACCACCACCATCATCGCCATCATCATCTACACACCTATGCCTATGGCCAAGGTGACCGGAAGGTACAAACGATGATGACTCTAGTGATAGTGATAGTGATGTGAATTTGAGGCTCCCACTTATGATGAACTTGTAAATTGCTAAATGACTACTCTAAAATCATAAGAAAGACTAGAGCTAAAAATGAGAAGCTTGTTAATGGAAAGAATCTCTTTTGAAAAATGTGATCATGCTACTCATGCTAGTGATGACTAAAAGATGAACTTGCTACTATGTCATCCACTATCAAGAGCTAAGTCCTCTAACAAGGAGCTCAAAGCTAAAAATGAAAAACTTGATAAGATGCATAGTGACCTTTCCACTAGTCATGCTTTGCTTAAGGAACAATATACTCAAGTGAAAGTAGATTATGATACTCTCACCATTGCTTATGATATGCTTTCACATGAGACCATGATGCTCCTACCTTGTTGTTAAGTTGACATAGCAACATCTTGTGAGGACTTGGTTAGTGAGCATGTTGAGCAATGCTAGTGGCCAGGGCAAGAAAAGTGTGAGGCCGATCACTATGATACTATGTGAAGATCAAGAATGAGAATGCAAAGCTCAAGATTGATCTAGAGAAGCTTACAATCACCAAGCAAGTTGTCATTCAAACTCATGATGATGACTATAGCATGACACTTGAGCTAGACATGCTAAAAGAAGAGAACAAAAGATTGAAGATGGAGAGGGACTACAAAATGACACCATCTCAATTGGAACTCCAACAAGAGAATACAAGCTCAAGAAGGAGAAAGAGCACCTTACCACCGGTTTTAGAACTTCACCAAGGGTCAATGCCTCCAAAGTGAGCTTCTCATGAACACCGTCATGAAGACCAATAGAATGGCATTGGCTTTCTTGAAGAGAAGATGAAGCAACGCAAGAGCATCACAAAGCCAAGAAGAAGAAGATTGGGAGATGCTATGAGTGTGGAAAGGAAAGGACACTTTGCTCATGCTTGTGAGAGCCAAAGCCCACACCTTTGCCCAAGCATGCTAGACCCTTTGCTTTCAATGCTCACTACATGCTTAGACAAGATTCTAGTGGAAAAGTGAAAGTAATGTTTATGGGGCCACTAACAAGAATAGACCAAGGCAAATTTGGTTGCTAAGTCACTAGTTGAGAAAGTTAAGGGACCGCAACAAGTTTGGGTCCCGAAAGCTCAAGCTTGATTTCTTGGTGTGTGTAGGTGAACTACAGACCGGTGGATCACATTGGGTAATTGATAGTGTTTCACTCAACATATGACCGGCGATCCCGGATGTTCACCTCACTAGAGAGAGATGTCGATGACCAAGAAAAGATAACATTTGGTGACAATTCAAAGGGTAATGTCAAAGGATTGGGCAAAGTGGCTATATCAAATGATCATACCATCTCCAATGTGCTATTGGTTGCATCTTTGAGCTTCAACTTGCTATCCGTTGGGCAACTTGTGATCTTGGCTTTCAATGTTTGTTCACCGACAAGAAGTGGTTGTAACCAAGAAAGATGATACCCAAGTGATATTCAAAGGCTTTAGATACAACAATCTCTATCTAGTTGATTTCACCTCCGAAGATGCCAACTTGAAGACATGCTTGTTCACTAAGCAATCACTTGGTTGGCTATGGCATAGAATTAGCACAATGTTGGAATGAACACTCTCAACAAGCTATTGAAGAAGGATTTGGTTAGGGGCTTGAAGGATGTCAAATTTGAGAAGGACAAATTGTGTAGTGCATGTCAAGCCGGCAAGCAAGTTGCTAAACACATCCAACCAAAGCCTTTGTGTCAACATCAAGAGAGTTGGAGCTACTTCACATGGATCTATTTGGACCAACAACATATGCTAGCTTGGGTGGAAATCTCTATTGCCTAGTGATTGTTGATGACTACTCTAGATACACTTGGGTATTCTTTCTTCATGACAAATCCGAGGACAACCCCTTCATTCAAGAAGTTTGCCAAGAGAGCCCAAAATGAGTTTGACTTGAAGATCAGAAGATAAGAAGTGACAATGGAAGAGAGTTTGACAACACCCACATTGAGCAATATTGTGATGAAGTTGGGATCAAGCATGAAGTCTCCGCAACCTACACACCACAACAAAAATGGGGTAGTTGAGAGGAAAACCGAACACTAATCCCCTAGCAGGACTATGTTAGATGAGTACACTACACCGGAAGATTTTGGGCGAAGCATCAACAACCGCTTGCTATGCATCGAATCGTTTGTTCCCCCATCGTCTCCTTGGCAAGACCCCCTATGAGCTACTCAACAACAAGAAGCCGGATGTATCCTTCTTTAGAGTGTTTGGGTGCAAATGCTACATCTACAAGAAGCGCCAACACCTAGGGAAGTTTCAACGCCGATGTGATATTGTTTTTCTTGTTGGTTACTCATTGAAGTCCAAAGCATATCGAGTATTCAACCATGCCACCGGATGGTAGAAGAAACATATGATGTGGAATTCGATGAATCTAATGGCTCTCAAGGAGAGCATGAAAATCTTGATGATGTAGGTGATGAACCATTGAGGGAAGCAATGAAGAATGCCGGTTGGAGCCATCAAGCCTAAAGATGATGATGATGATGTGCAAGTCATTGACAAGCCATCCTCATCCGATGTACCACTTGATGATGACAAAGATGGAAGGGATCCAAATGAAGATACTCATGTCTCCACATGATCAAATGGTGGTACAAGCTCAAGATGTTGGTGCTCCACAAGCGGCCCCTCAAGTGGTTGATCGAAGGACTACTCCTCTACTACAAGCTCATCCTCAAGATCTCATCATAGGGAGTCCGACAAGGGGTGTAATGACTCGCTCTCAAAACTTGCTTTGTTATGGAACATCACTCCTTTTTTCTCTTGTTGAGCCTACCATTGTAGATGAAGCTCTAGGTGATCCGGATTGGGTGAATGCCATGCATGAAGAATTAAACAACTTCACCCGCAACAAGTTTGGACACTTGAAGAGCGACCAAAAGGCGCAAGAGTCATTGAACAAAATGGGTGTTTAGGAACAAGCAAGATGATCAAGGCACGGTTGTTAGAAACAAGGCAAGGCTAGTGGCAAGGGGTTCTCTCAAGTTGAAGGCTTGGATTTTGGAGAGACCTTTGCACCCGGTTGCAAGACTCGAAGCCATTCGTATCCTCCTTGCATATGCATCACATCATGACATTAAATTATATCAAATGGATGTGAAAAGTGCATTTTTAAATGGCTTCATAAATGAACTAGTCTATGTTGATCAACCTCCCCGGTTTGAAGACCCTAGATATCCTAATCATGTTTATAGGTTGTCCAAGGCGCTATATGGGCTCAAGCAAGCCCCTAGAGCGTGGTACGAGCGCCTCCGGGACTTCTCATTGAGAAGGGCTTCACCATTGGGAAGGTTACACCACACTATTCACCAAGAAGCTTGATGGAGAGATCTTCATTTGTCAAGTCTACGTCGATGATATCATCTTCGGGTCAACAAATGAAGCCTATTGCAAGGAATTTGGTGATTTGATGTCGAAGAGTTCGAGATGTCTATGATTGGCGAGCTCACATTCTTCCTAGGCTTTCAAGTCAAGCAATTGAAGGAGGGGACTTTTATATCTCAAGAGAAGTACACAAAAGACTCCTCAAGCGCTTCAACATGGATGATTGCAAGCCTATCAAGACTCCAATGCCAACCAACGGACACTCGACCTAGATGTGGGAGGTAACCCGGTTGATCAAACTTTCTACCGTTCTATGATTGGTATTTGTTATTGACCGCATCTAGGCCTGACATCATGTTTAGTGTTTGCATGTGTGCTCGTTTTCAAGCCGATCCTAGGGAATCACATCTCATAGCAGTGAAGAGAATCCTTAGGTACCTAAAGCACACCCCAAGCTTTGGCCTTTGGTATCCCAAAGGAGCTAACTTCCAACTCGTTGGGTATTCCGATTCGGATTACGCGGGTTGCAAAGTAGATAGAAAAAGCACATCCGGAGGGTGCCATTTGCTTGGGAGATCACTAGTGTCATGGAGTTCAAAGAAGCAAAATAGTGTGGCCTTGTCTACCGCCGAGGCGGAATACATAGCCGCGGGTGCTTGTTGTGCACAAATCCTTTACATGAAACAAACCCTTTTAGACTATGGTGTAGTTCTAGAAAGGGTACCTTTGTTGTGTGACAATGAGAGCGCGGTTAAGCTTGCTAACAACCCTGTTCAACACTCTCGCACAAAGCACATAGATATTCGCCATCACTTTCTTAGAGACCATGTTTCCAAGAAAGACATATCCTTAGAGGGAGTTAGAACCGAAGATCAATTGGCGGATATCTTCACAAAACCCCTAGATGAAACACTCTTTGTAGATTGCGAAGTGAGCTTAATGTGCTTGATCTAAGTAACTTTGTCAAAAGGTGAAAGGAGGTTGTCTTTGCATTGCATTGTATCATATGCCATGTTTAAATTCCGCTATGCATATAGGCTTGTCAGACGTGGTTAAGATAACCGCCCTAAAAAGCGTGTGAAGAAGCTTACCCATGAGCAAACTTGACAAGCAACCTAGATTCAAATTCCGTATTGCATTGCATATGCATGTTTTTTGCTGCTTTGTCGGTTTCTTTTTGGTTAGGTTTTGAGCAACCGCTGTGTTCGTCCACCGCTAGGGGGAGCATTTGAGGCTCCTTATGGTTGAGACCCCTAGTTTTGGTGGCCACATGTTGTCTCCTCGGGATTTTATCGCCTATTTTACCTAAAATGATATGAAGCCTATGGCAAAATATTTATAAATAGAGGGTTTATGCGAGGATGCTCATACTAGGTTCCAACTGGTGTTTATTTGCTTCTTCTTTTTGAGTTGGAACTTGGTTGGGAAGGGAGCCGCAACGGAGATCTTCGAAACTGCTCAAATAGAGCATCGGATGCAGCATCGGACTCTGCATCGGACGCTGTCCAGCATCCGATGCCTGCACTGTAGGCAGCCCCGGCTGAAACAGTAGCGGAGGAGCGTCCGATGTGTCACCATCGGATCCTCCGATGGTCCATCGGACGCTCCCCAGCGTCCGATGCTGAGGGCCGGAAGCTTCCGATGTGATCTCGGCGGTTTTGGAGCTCTCTGGACAGGCATCGGAGCGTCCGATGCGTTATCATCGGCGCGTCCGATGCTTCTTTAAGCGGCGCGTTCAGTTCTTCTACTGACGGTTGGGTCCCACGTCATCTTCCATCCAGTCACGCCGTCGCTCTCGCCCACGATCCCTGCCGATCCTGCCGCCGAGCCGGCCCTACTCACACCGCCGGCCACCCACCCCTCGCCCGAGCCTTCGCCGCCGGCCGCTCAACCTCCGCGGCGCCCGTGCTTCTCCTCGCCGGACCGCCATCTCCTCGCCCCCGCGCGCGCGCCCTCGTCAGGATCCGCCGCGCGTCTCCTCCACCTCGCCGGAGCTCGCCGCCGTTCCGGGCCTCTTCACCGGAGACCGCCTTCTCCTCCCCTCCTCTCCTCTCTCTCCGGCGTTCTCTCGGCCGCCGTCCCGTCCAGTGACCCGAGCACCCACCCTCCCTCCCCCTCCATACCCTTGTCCACCAGGTGCTCGTTCAAATGCTACATGGCTGTTCTCCCCTGTTTTAACCCCGTTTCACCTCCACTCTCTTGCAGTCCTCCCGTGTGACGTGTGGATCCTAGGACGTCAGTGCTCTCCTCCTTCTTGGGTCGTTTCGTCGGCTGTCAGGTAGCAAACAGCCCATTCTCTCTCTTATCCATTGTCTTTGCTTCCATAGGTCCGCTTACCTCTAGCCTCTATATGCTTATGTATATCCCTCATCTCTATGCAGCGAGTCGTGTCCGTTGTCAGTGGCAGCTGGGCAGTGTCAGTTAACCGGGGCCAAGCCCGCGGGTACGGATCGAGGCCAAGCCTCGCGAGTGACAGCGGCAGCGTTTCTCCGTGTCAGTGGGAGTTTGATCAGTGGTTGCTTCTCAGCTGGTTTGTCAGTGCTTCTCAGCGTCAGTTGCTCTTTCAGAGGCAGCCCAGGTTGCTGTTCTTCAGCTATGCCACGCTACAAGAACGTCGGTGGTGGCCCTGGAGACTCTCCTCCCCGTCGTTCCCCTTCCGGTCAGCGGCCTGGGAAAGGGAAGCTTATCGTGCGCCGGAAGCGCACTCGTCAGGAGCGAGAGGCAGCTCAGGCTCAGGCAGTGGCAGACGCCGCTGAGCGTGCAGAGCGCGGTGGCAGTGCGGGCGGACTTAGGATTGAGGATCAGCTGTCCCCCGAGCAGCGCAGAGCGATCAAGGAGGTTGAGCGTCGCCACGGTTCGCCGACTGGCACGCTCATGGCTGCCGGTCGTCGGACGACGTTCACCTCGCCCGGCGTTGAGCCCGAGAGCTCCGGGCAAGGCCAGGCAGAGGCCGAGGCCGCAGAGGCACCTGAGGCAGAGGCAGAGGAGGAGGTTCCTGAGGAGGTTCCACGACGCCGGTCGACCCGTCGCAGGATTGCGGTGCCACCCCGGCTCGACGTCCCTCTGCGGGGAGCCCGTCCTCCGTCGCGGCGTGCACCTCCGCCGATACCGCGACTAGACCTCAGGGGCGCCACTTGCTCCCAGATCCAGACCCTTCGACTTGTGCCAGTGGAGCAGTGGTTTCCCAGGGAGCGACAGGAGCAGGCTGGTCCGTCCTTCTATACAGTGCTGCAGGAGGACTTCTACCAGGGATACAGGAACGCTGGGATCTCTTTGCGGCCCCAGCGTGTTTGCTCACTTGAGGCAGTTGTAGGCGCAGCCGGAGAGCAGATTCGCCCCTCACTCACCTACCTACCTGGTCTGGCAGACCTACTGGGGCGGTCTGGTTCCTATATTGAGGACTGGGTATTTCAGTTTTACGCTTCGCTATGGGTGCACCCCGACCGAGAGACTATTGAGTTTGCACTTGAGGGGGACCACTATAGACTGTTCTCGTCCGAGATCCGGGATTGGTTTGGATTGACATGCTCCCAGACCCGGATCCATGACTTGTGTTATGACCGGACAGAGCCACCCCGTCGCCCTCACGGTGGCGCCCAGCCTTCGACCGATTTGGTCCGTCCATGCTTCACAGAACCGTTCGGTGAGGGTTCGAGCCGCACTCCGAGGGATCTCACCCCTACGGCTCGGATCCTCAACGCGATCCTACGGCGGACTTTACTTCCTCGGGTCGGCTTCGGCGAGGGACTTTCACGGCTGCAGCTATGGCTTCTTGCATATATGGTCAGGCAGCAGGAGTTCGATGTCTGGGACGTCATCTTGTGTGAGATAGAGGACATAGTGGCAGAGGGCATTAAGGCCCGCAGGCAGCTACCGTACGCGCACTGGATCTCCTACATTCTTTGGAAGGTAGCTGCCACTACAGGTACTCGCCTCAGTCAGTCCCTCACCGGGTCAGCGACCGTCTTCCCCGAGTATAACATGAGCCAGTTGTTGGGATACGGTCGGGACCGCAGACAGCCAGAGCAGCAGGCACAGACTAGCACACGTCAGAGACCTGAGGTGCCAGAGTCAGCTCAGCAGCAGGACGAGGCCGTTCAGGCGCTCGCGGAGCAGGAGCTTGCCGATCTCGAGGGAGGTGACCCCCACGTGGCCTCGGATCCCACAGACAGCTCAGATGAGGACTACCAGCTCCCGCCTCGCTACCAGCCGCGTGCTCACGACCACCAGGCAGGGTCCAGCGGTACTGCTTCCTCCGACCCAGCTCTACTCGCTATTCTGGCCCGGATGGAGGAGCAGCAGAGGACTGTCACCAAGGACGTCCAGAGGCTTGCCCAGGAGCAGCAGCGGTTAGCCCAGCAGCAGGCCCTCGCTCAGCAGCAGGCACAGGAGCGGTCTGATGCTCTTCAGCGCCAGATGATGGCTCTACAGCAGTAGACCTTGAGCTTCATGGAGAGGCTGGCGAGTGGACCCTCCCCAGTGGCAGTGGCAGCAGCCTCCCCCACAGCAGCAGCTTCAGTGGCAGCCACCTGTCCTTTCTCAGCCGCAGTTTGGTCAGCAGCACCAGCAGCTTCCGGGCCCCAGCTCCTCGCAGTTCACGAGTTTTACTACTCCAGGCGGGGCCCGCTCTTCAGTCCGCTACGGACAGGGTTCACTCCCAGGCCGACAGAGTCGCTCTTCGCTACGACGACCTCTGTCACTCGCGACCTGTCGGCCACGTTCAGCGAGCTCACCGGATTTCCCACTCCAGATCTTCCGATTCCGGTTCAGACGTCGACGGCTCCTGTGACCTCCACCACAGAGACTCTTCCGAGCTCAGTCGCGTCTTCAGAGCAGACAGAGCCAGTCCAGTCCGAGACGACCACGTCCGTGCAGCCTAAGTTGTCAGCTATCCCAGAGCTTCCGCACTCCGAGCCTCAGGCTAACACGACTACACAGACTGAGACTGCGCCAGCGATAGCGTCAGAGCAGATCGAGCAGACAGAGCAGTCAGTGCCGGACCCGTCCCAGACCGCTTCTCCACAGCGTCCAGCTACAGAGGGTCAGCAGCTCCCGGCGACTCGTCCTCCGACTCCGAGGCCCTACTTCAGCAGTTTGAGTTCACGCAGAGGACTCCGGAGACGGCACCTGACTCGTCTGCACCACCTCCGCCCTCCGACGCTTAGTTTGGCGTTTGATGCCAAAGGGGAGAGTGGCCGAGTATAGCGATAGGGGGAGTGTTGTGAGAGGGCTTTGTGTCTTTTGATGTGTTATATTCACATACGCTCTTTACTTATCGCATCTTTTGTGCATATTTATGATATATACTTATGCTATGGATCTCATGACATGTTTTGCTCACTATGATTTTATATATGACATGTCATTTCGCTTCGCTCTTTACTTGTGCTCAATTCTCACTTGTTTATGTATATGAGCTCTTTACTCCTGCACTTGCTATTCACTCTAACTTGTGTGATGATGGCATGACATGGGAACTGAATCATGTTTTGACTTGCCCCAGTCTATTTATCTTATTTATTGCAAGTTCATACATGTCATGATTTAAAACCTCTTCTCTCTATACTCGATCTCGTGTTGTCATCAATCACCAAAAAGGGGGAGATTGAACGCATCTTGGCCCCTAGTGGTTTCGGTGATTGGATGAAACACAAGATTACTGTGACTAACGTGTGTTTTGCAGAAACAGAGATGAGTTAGGTCACGGTAACGGCGACGATACGGGCATATGGAGTTCATGTCCCCTGGCGATGGAAATCGTTTCGGTTTTCAAAGGACGGACGACGAAGACGGTGGTAGGCTAGGCTAAGTGTCGCATGGTGTTGAAGGACACTTAGGTAGTCTTAGGTCTTTGTTTTTTCCTTTGGCCGTACTATAAAGAGGGGTGAATCAGTAGCTTGACCTAGATGAGTCTATTGAGGTAGGTGTGGTGCACACTTGTTATTTCATAGCCCTAGGTAGCTCAAAGAGATGCCTTATGTCGAGAGGAACAAAAGTCGTTAAGACCGCGTCGCGATCCGAGTTGATCTTGCCCTTGGTATGGGCATCGGATGCTGGATCAGTGGGCATCGGAGGCTCCGATGCCCACACCGACCTAGGGTTTGGTCTGGTGCGTGGCATCGGAGGCTCCGATGGTGCCACATCGGATCGTCCGGTGTCACTGTTCACTTGGAGTAAACTGTGCAGGGCATCGGACGCCGCATCGGACGCTGAGGGCCAGCGTCCGATGGCCATGCAGAGAGGTTCCAGAGAGGTCTTTTCGGCATCGGACGCGTCCGATGCAGGGGCATCGGACGCTCCCTAGCGTCCGATGCTCCATAAACATGTCTGACAAGAAGGTACAGTAGACCGTTGGACGAGGTCATCGGAGCGTCCGATGCCTGGCATCGGCGCGTCCGATGCCCCCGCAAAATACCTGTCTTGTGCTGATTTTGGATGGCCGGTTGAGGGGTATATATTCTTCCTTGCCTCCATACTTTTGAGTGTCCTTGCCACTTCCATCAGCTGAGAACACCTTGTGAGTGTGAGTGAGTGCAAGAGCCCTAGTGAGGTTAAGTGATTGCTAATTGTGAGAATTAGACACCTCCTAGTGAGAATTGAGTAGCAAGTGTGCATCCATCCATCTCTTTGGCCTTGTCTTGGTCAAGTGAGAGTTCTAGCTTGTTACTCTTGGTGATCGGCATCACCTAGACGGCTTGGTGGCGATCGGAGAGCTTGGTGATCATCCGGAGGCTTTGTGGATGACCCAAGCCAAGTTGTGACCGGTAGCGAGCGATTCACCGGGCCGGAGTGGCGAAGAATCAGCTCGTAGTGAGCACTTGATCCTTGCGCGGATCAAGGGGGAGCGATACCCTTGCGCGGGTGCTCCAACGAGGACTAGGGGGGTGTGCCGACACCTCGATACCTCGGCAAAAAGATCATCGTGTCATCTCTACTCTCTTCTCTACGCATTTACCTTTGAGCAATTCAATTCCGCTTTTACTTGTTGCTCTTTCATAAGTTGAATTGCCATGCTAGAGTAGAAATGGTTTAGCGATAATCTTTTGTGCAATTGATTCTTGTCAACCACCTCTAGGCTCTAAGGGGTTAATTGGGCTTGATAGGTTTTATTATCGCAAGAAGTTTTAGAAAAGCCCAATTCACCCCCCTCTTGGGCATCTTGATCCTTTCATACACTTATGATCTCTACATCATCAACCCCAAATATGCATTTGAATCTAAGATCACACAATTGAGCCACGGATAGCAAATTGAAGTTCAAGCTCTCTACTAGCAATACATTGGATATGCTCATGTCATTTGATATAGCAATCTTACCAAGCCCTTTGACCTTGCCTTTGCCATTATCACCAAATAATACTATCAATCCCATTGTCATCATTCTTGTTGATTGAATTGAACATTCTTGCATCTCCGTTCATGTGTTGAGTGCACCCACTATCAAGCACCCAATGCCTTCCTCCGGCTTTATAATTTACCTACAAGAAAAGATCAATTCTTCTTAGGTACCCAAACTTGCTTGGGTCCTCCAAGGTTAGTCACTAAGCTCTTGGGCACCAAATTGCCTTATTCTTTGGGCCAACAATGGGAGCACCAATAAACTTAGCCTTCACACCATTTATACCCTTGGTAAGCAAATAACAAGAATCAAATTGAATTGAGGATACATTAGCATTCTTGTTCTTGTTCTTGCAATATTGCTCTATATGCCTGGATTGCTTGCATTTGTTGCAAAAACCGACCATTGCTTCTCACAAAAATAGTCTTGTGAGTCACAAAAGTCGCCTTGCCAATCTTGGGGGTATAGCCTAATCCTTCTTTATTAAGAGAGAACCGTTGGCTACCCAAGCACTTAAGCAAGCGGGCATCTCCCCCATAGGCATTGCCTAAGGCACGAGTGAGCTCATTGACCTCCTTTTTCAAGGTCTCATTCTCCACCATTAGTGAGGCATCACAAGTGAAACCATCACTCATAGTAGAAGTAGTAGTGGATGAGCTACATGAAGCGTTAGTGGGAGCAACAACAATAGGAGTATAGAAAGATTCATCAAGAATATCACAAGTTACTCCTATGTCACATGTTGGAACAACATCCTCAACCTTGACTTGATCAAGGAGGGAGGAGTGAGCCTTGTCAAGCTTCTCATGGGCTACCTCTAGCCTCTCATGAGTAGACTTGAGCTCATCAAGGGATTGCTCAAGAGCACTAAGCTTCTTGCGCAATTCCTTGCACTCCTTCCTCTTCATCTCAAAGCAAGTGTGAGCTTGCTCCAACATGTCTATGAGGTCCTCCTTTGAGTGCTCCTCATCATCATCGCTCTCACTATCACTCTCATCATCAGATTGTACCTTTGTTGGCCTAGCCATGAAGCATGATGGAGTGTCAAATAGAGAAGGCATGTTGTTGATTGCAATGCTTGCAAATGCCTTCTTCTTGGTGCTCTTCTTGTTATCATCATCACTTGAGTCTTCACTATCGGATGATGCATCACTATCCCATGTGACAACATATGAGCCACCTTTCTTCTCCTTGAAGCTCATTTTCTTCTCTTTCTTCTCCTTGTTATCTTTCTTCTCATCTTCATCATTGTCACTATTGTAGGGACAATCCGCTACAACATGATCCTTGCTATTGCACTTGTAGCATATTCTCACATAGTCTTTGTTCTTGTTGTAATCTCTTCTCTTTCTTGCACCATAGCCCTTCTTCTTCATGAACTTGCCAAATTTCCGCACAAAGAGAGCTAAGGCTTCATCATCAATGTCACTAGCTTCTTCATTTTCACTTGGTTCTTCCTTCTTGGACTTGCCCTTGCTCTTGGATGAAGTGGCTTTGAATGCCACACTCTTCTTCTTCTTGTCCTCTTCCTTGACCGCTTCTTCACTATCTTCATTGTATTGATCCTCGGTCATGACATCACCAAGCACCTCATTTGGAGTTACGTTCTTCAAGCCTCCTCTAAAGATGATGGTGCGAAGTGTCTTGAATCTCTTGGGCAAGCAACTCAAGAACCAGTGAGAGAAGTCTTCATCCGGTATCTTTTCACCCAAACACTTGAGATCATTGATGATGACTTGCAATCTATAGAACATTTCCGGAATTGATTCATCATCCTTCACCTTGAAGTTGGTGAGCTTGTCCTTGAGCATGTACAACTTGACACTTTTTACCGTTGAAGTGCCCTCATATGTTTCTTCTAGTCTTATCCATACCTCACTTGCATTGTCAAGATCTTTGATTTGCTCAAACACCTTTGGATCAATGACATTGTATATGGTGTTGAACGCCATTGTGTTGCATTGCTTGTTGATGGAGTCATTTGGTGTTCGATTGGTAGGATTAAGAATCACAAACTCATTTTCTACCACATCCCCAACCTTGTCATTGATTGAACCCAAATATATTTTCATCTTTCTCTTCTAATAATCAAAGATGTGTCATCAAAGAACGGTGGTTTGCCCCCAACATGATTGAACACAATTTGGGCCATTTCTAACACCGAAGGTTGTTAATCCTTATGCAAATGGTGACCACAACTCTGATACCACTTGAAAGGTCCTAAATGGCTAGAGGGGGGTGAATAGCCTAATAAAATTTCGACACCGGTAAGAGATAATCAACCACAATAAGAATACCAAGAAACTCCGAGAGAAGTCCAAAGAGGCAAGAGACACAATGATTTTCTCCCGAGGTTCACATGCTTGGCGGCACGCTACTCCCCGTTGTGTCGACCAACCACTTGGTGGCTCGGTGGCTAATAGGTGTTCACAAACCTAGCTCAACACTTGAGCGCCACAAGAACCGACCCACAAATTGAGGTAACTCAATGATACACACAATCCACTAGAGTTACCTTTTGGCTCTTCACCGAGGAAGGTACAATACCCCTCACAAATCACCGGGAGATGGCCACGAACAATCACCAACTCGTGCCAAAACTCCTCCGCTGCTCCAAGCCGTCTAGGTGGCGGCAACCACCAAGAGTAAAGAGAATACCCGCAGCAACAACGATCCCAAGTGCCACTAGATGCAAATACTCAAACAAATGCACTTGGAATCACTCAATCTCACTTCGATTCGCGCTATCAAGCAAGTAGATAAGTGGGAGGGAGTATGTCTAGCTCAAAGGGATGTCCAAGAAGTTAGAGAGTCAAGAGAGACCTTCCAAAGCCGGCCAACTCGTATTTATATGGAGGGGAGCAAACAACACGTCGTTCTTCCTGAAAGGACCGTGACTCCTAAGAGTGCGGGGGGGGGGGGGGGGTGACTTAGGCAACTTAAAACTTCTACTCTAAACTATGGCCTCTAATTTCTACCTAGTCAAAACCTATGCAAGAAGGTAAACTATCCAATGTGCAACTAAGGTTTTGCTAGGTGTGTTTGCTATCTCTACCGCAAAAAAAGGAGTTATGCAACCTATGTTCCAATCCTATCAACTAGCCTATCAACTAAGCTAGGAAAGGTAAAGCACATAAACAAGGTCTAGCAATATAAATGTGGAAGCTAAAGAGTGGATAGAGATGCAAACTCCCGTCGACGACTCCGGTATTTTTACCGAGGTATCGAGAAGCACGCAAGCTTCCCCCTAGTCCTCGTTGGAGCCCCTCGCAAGGAATCCCTCACAAGGGCCAAGCTCCCAGTCGGGTAACTCCGTGGATAGCTCCGGTCCTTCCCCACACGCAAGTGGGTCTCCGGTTAAGCCACTCGTGGCAAAGCCTCTCCCCGATGCTCCCCGCCGTCTTCACTATCAAGCTTTCGGCCGAACCACCGCGGGCCTTGTTCCCTTCGGTACACGGAGGCGGCCACACCACAAACGCGGTTGGTGTGGTCTCACAAGACTACAAGCCCCGCTAATGTACAACAACGGTGCACGCAAGCACCAGTAGATAAGAGGTTTTCAACCTCACTAAACACTAGGCCTCACACCTACAGCAAGCGCAAAGTGGTGGTCTAACTAGCTTAAGCACTTCGCAAAGCACCTACACTAGTCACCTAGTATATCACTTGAGCACTTTGGTGGCTAGAGCAACTAAATATGTGTCTAAGCACTTGGTACACTTCCTTGAGCTCTAACCATACTATTTTGGCCGGCCATGGGTATATATAGGGCCCCAAGCAAATAGAGCCGTTGGACACCAAAGATGGGCTTTCCTGCGTAGCATCGGACGCTCCTGATGGGAGCATCGGACGCGCGTCCGATGTCACATAACGGCTACTTCTGCCAACCTGGCACTAAGTCACATCGGACTCTGACGAGCGTCCGATGTCTTCAGAGCCTCTCTGGAACCTTTCTGCATAGCCATCGGACGCAGGGTCCTGTAGCGTCCGATGTAGCATTGGTGCGTCCGATGTAACGCTGTGCATAGCGCACAGTGTTACCGGTGCGTCCGATGTGGTACCATCGGCGCGTCCGATGTCTCTGTTGGCGCCAACCCGAGCTAGGGTTTGGCATCGGTGCGTCCGACGCTTTTGAGCAGCGTCCGATGTCCATGTTTGTTCGTTTCTTCGTGATTTCTTGCGCCGTCTTGGTTCCATTCTTGTGCCTTGGACTTTGCTTGATCTTTGTGAGTCTTCTACCAAGCTTATAATGACTTGCTTGAGGTGTTGATCATCGGATCATCACGTCGTCTTAGTCCAAGTCACATTTACACCCTATTAGACTGCAAAATAAACACTTGCAACCATATTAGTCCAAAATGGTTGTGTTGATCATCAAACAACAAAATCTAAAGTTAAATGGGCCGAGGTCCATTTTCCTTACACTTCCTTTTTTCCCGAGCTCCAGAGGGATCACCGGTACTTCCGGTGTGGGCCACTGGTACTATCGATTAGTGGACCGGTACTTCCGGTCAGGACCCTATCCGCCTGTTGGAGAAGAAAAGCCCACTTCCGGTCATCTGATCGCCCGACCGGTACTACCGGTCGACCACCGGTACTTCTGGCTGCAGCCTGAGCTCCGCGCTAAAACGGCCATAACTCTTAGTTCCGAACTCCGATTTCGATGATCTTGGACATTTTGGAAAGCTTATTCAGAGGGCTACACAACCCATATGAATACATGATCCAAAGCATAAAGGATTAGTACAGATTTCCAATCCAAGAATCATCACTTCTCTTTTTCAACCAAATTTTTCTCCAAAAACTTCTCCAACTTCTTCTCCTTTGTAAATGTGCCAACACCACCAAGTGTACACCATCATGTGCATGTGTGTAGCATTTTCACAATCATTTCAAAGGATTAGAGGTTAGCACACTAGGTCCTAATGCACATGCATGTATGAATTCACCTAGTGACACTTGATAACCACAATCACCGAGATAGTCTCATCACCACCAACACCATGGTCATCATCTAGCTCCCACAATTGGTGTGTACCAACCTAGCTCATAAACACTTCATGACAAAGGTTAGTACCCTAGGTGACATCAATTACCCAAAACCAAACAAGGACTTTCAGTCGTAAATTATCTCCTCTTGATAGTACGGCTATCTATTATAAATGTGATCACACTTTTTAAGTGTCTTGATCACCCCCTATAGGTTATACCTTTGCTTCGGGCCTCTTTGCTCTATCTCTTCTTTTCTTTTTCCATTATACCAACTTGTTGAGCACTTGATCACTTGAGTACCTTGTGGCCATCACCTTTTCAATATGGTTCACCTTACTGCTCCATCACCATGACTGGGTCTTAATCCATTCTAATTGCTACACACATGCTTAGCCATAGAATTAGACCAAATATGTTTCATCAATTAACCAAAACCAAACTAGGGCTTTCATCTACACCATAAGCGAGGTTATAGAATATTGCTAAGGCATACAATGATTTTTCATTCAATTTATATTGCACAAATATTATTTCACTAATGTCATTTTTTTGTTGTTTCTAGGTATTTTTCATTCAGTTTAGGTGTCGTGCTCTCCGTGACTATGTTAATTTCATGAACTTTGACTTTTGTTTATTATGTCACTTTAACGTTAGTATTTAATATCACAATATTATTACTTTATCATGCGATCCGTATGTTTTTAGTATAAAAGTTCAACTATCCCATAGCAAGCACGGACACGTTGTCTAGTCAATAACAAAGAAAAAAACATTCATGCTGCATAATAATCAATCATATATAATAAGCACACTAGGCGCAAGAATTCCATCTGCCAACAACGAAAAGTCCAGGTGACTTCGGCTACGGCCCATGAAATCCTCAGAAGACACTACGGCGGGCCGAATTAAAGCCCACAAGGCGCAGCGAGCCTTCATGGAATGGAAACAACGGGCGCAGCCGAAACGAAACAGCTCCGTCCGCCGTCCGCCTTCCCGTTTCCCCATTTCCGTCAGGAGCAGGAACCGGACACGCCCCCAACAACCCAAGCTCCCCCCTACTACTAGTCTCCTCGGCGAGCGACACGCTCGGATCGGTCCCCGCTCCACCGCCGCCGCCGCCGCCGCCGCCTATCTCACCCTCTGCAATCCAAATATCCAATCGGCGACCCCCTCGTGCACGGAATGGCGACGGAGCTGCTCCCCGTGGTGGACCTCCGGTCGCTCTCGCTGTCCGACCTGGACGAGCTCGCCGCCGCCTCCGCGCACGCCCTCGCGCCGCGGACCTTCCCCGACGCCGACCCGCTCCCGCCCCTCAAGATCGACCGCGCCGTCTTCAACGAGAGCGCCGGTTCCCGGAAGCAGACCTTCTCCCGCCTCCGCCTCGGCGCCGCCGCCGCCGCGCCCTCCTCGTCGCCCTCGTCCGTCCGTCACACCTCCTCCGGGCAGTCGTCCGCCTGGCCGGAGTACGACCCCCAGCGCGAAATCGTCGCGTACCACCTCCGCTGCCTCTTCGTCCCCGATGACCCCTCGCTCCCGCCCCCTCCCGACCCCCAAACCCTAGCCCTACTAGCAGAACCCTCCTCCACTCCGCCGCCGCCCCCCGACCCCGACCGGGAGACCACCAACGCCAAGGGGGTCTCCGTTGACCTGCTCAGGCTTGCGGGGATGGTGGGCCCCTACGATGCCGAGCTGCACAGGCGGACGGCCGGGATGGCTTCTGACACCGAGCTGCAGGGTTTCATCAACAGCCTCGCAGGGAAGTTTGTCAGCCAAAGGCAGCGGAGGAAGAATGTGGACGCCTCCTTCTTTGGGGATCACCTCCCTCGCGGGTGGAAGCTGCAGCTCGGGCTCAAGCGAAAGGGGGGACAAGTCTGGGTGAGCTGCTTCAGCTACGTGAGGTTTGCCTCTTTTGCGCTGCCCTGTTATTCTTTCTCTACAAATGATTACATGCTAGTGTTAGTATCTGGAATGGAACTATGCTGCCATGCTGGAATACCTTACCTGATGATCGCGCTAGTAGTGTGCCTGAGATATGCACAATATAAGTGGTGGATTGGGTTTATGAACACATGTGATAGTGATACCTCTGGCAGTCAACGCTATCAGTTGATTCTGCTTAGCTTTGGAAATCGTCTGGTGTGGATGCTTCTGTTTGAGTGAATGGACGTATGTTCAGATGTTAATAATGTTACTACATCACTGGAGTGCGATGGTTGTTAAGTATAATGTTGGATTTTCTGGGCTCGCAAATACAGTCTTGGTGCTTGTCATGGTAGCTGCATTTGATGCTATTGTTTAAGTATCAACAGTGTTTACTTGATGCCTTTTTGATAGTTGTTTTCATGTATGTTTCAATTGCATCATTAGTATGTGATTCAGCTAACATACCCTGATTATGTGTGTCCATGGATGTGTGATGCTTATTAGACATTTATTATTTTATTTTCCTTACTATTGTTGCTGGCTTATGTTGGGTTTCATCTCTAGCCTACCCAAAACTTGATTGGGACTAAAAGGCTTTGTTGTCATTGTTGTTGAATGCTGATAGTTGTCTACCATGTTGAAATATTTGAACTTACTAACTTTTAATGGATTTATCTGGGTCGCTAGTTTCTTTCACTGACATGCAATCCAGTCCCCCATCTGTGATTGAGGGGGAATCTGAAAAATAAGGGCATGTGAGCATTTTCATATCATCTTAATTGATCCTAAAATCCAATCATATGCACTCAGATTTACCACTTGCATTTTCAATCTACCTTTTTTTTTGTATAACAACACTAGAGATGATTTCTCCTCATTTGGATGTAAACTTATATATCGCTATACATTGCTTGATGTTTGCTGCTTGGATAGGTTGAGAACTTGAGATTTAAATGTATTTTTCACAATCACAATATATATTATTTATGTGCTTCTCGGTTGATGCATTTCGAAAATTCATGCCCATTTTGATTTGGGTGTTTTGCATGTCTCTTTTCTATATGACTCTTCATCTAGCTAAATGTGCACGCCATACTTTCCAGCCCCAAGGGAAGTCAGTTTTCTACTTGCAAGGAGGTTTCTGCATATCTCATGTCACTTCTTGGGTATCCAGAGCTCAAACCAGCCACTAATCAGTATGAAAGCACAGGACAACATTACTTGATTGCTAACGATGGTGATGATAGTGTAAGTCTGAAGTGTACGAAGCTAATTTTATTTACTTAATTCAACTGTTTTAATTTAAAAAGTATGTAACAGGTTTTAGGTTTTCAAGATCAAATTGGTTCAATTATGTACAAGACAAATGTACATTCAGTTCCTTCTCTTCCCTTCTCCAGCTATTCCAGTGATCCAAACGATGCGGGTGAAAGGAACACAGGCAATGTAAATGCTTATGAATGCCAGGAATGCAATTTGACCTTTGGTGACCGGACTTCATATGTACGACACCATTTGTCATATCATGAAATGAGTGCTAAGAGGCGCAAGACTGGCAAGTTTGGTGAGCCAGTAGTAGGGAAAGATGGAAAGTTTGAATGCCCTATTTGTCATAAGATCTTTGAAGAGGAATCACGGTACTTTGGCCATGTCGGAGCTCATGCAAGGTATGAAGGGTTGACTCCTGAAGCATTTCTGGATAAGGCTACTTCCAGAAGGACATCTAATGATTCCTTGGCAGAAATTTCATTTGGCCTTCAGGAGTTGACTGAATCACATGTACAGAACAACAAGGTTTCTTATGGTGAAGCAGGCTTTCAGCACCAGAATCATTCAAATCAACATGGTGAAACAACTCTACAGTCACTGAGCTTTTTAGTACAAATTATTCAGATAATTTTATTAGGCCAAATAAAACTTGGAGTAGGCCTGCAGAGGGTCCTTCCTTTAATGATGCTCCAAGTGTATGTAGATACACAAATTTTACAGGCCATGCTGATGTGACAGTTCCAGAAAGGGCATCGATCTCCAATAATCAATCTGTTAGCAACATTAATGGCTTTGTGGGAGTGGCTATGTTTGGTGATCAGCCGGGAAGTAACCATGTTGTCAAACCTACTGCCTTTGGAACAGCCAATCATTACCAGGACCAGATTATTGATCGTGGCAGGGCTGCTCCGAGTCATGCTGACAAAGCAAGAGATGTGAACCTCAATTCATGTGTAAATACAATATCTTTCCCTATTGCTAATGCAAATAATGAAACATCAGTTGCCCTTAATGAAGTTAATCGGTCATCTTCTGTCGCAAAATGTTTTAGTGGCAGTTTTAAAAACAATGATGGTGCATCTAGTGCCTCTTCCTGTTCCGGATCGACGAATAGAATATCTAGTTCATTTGGCACAGTAAGCAAAACCCAAGCTGTTGGCTCCAGATGTTTTGGTGCAAGCTATGAACCTTATGGTGATGATTCTGGTGCTCTTAAAGCTAACCCTTTTGCCAGCAAGAACAATAGTGCGGTGTATCAGTCCAATTTGGGTACACAACCTGTCTATGCTGTGGCAACCAGGGCAGATTGTTTTGCTTCTGGTTCAATGCAGGCAAAAAACGGTCATAAAGAACTTGCATCCAATTCCAAGGAACGGATTGATAACGTGAAGAACAGAACAAGTAAAGCAGGATTTGTCACTGATGCTTATAATAGTGATGTCTTTAGTGGTGGTATCACTGAAAAGGGTTTTGCACAGTTCAGTAACAGTTCTACTCACATAAAGCCCAATGCTTCTGGCCGTCCTCTACCTGAATCACAAACTCCGACAGAAGGTAACTTTATCAAGGAAATGGAAATAGAGGTGATGTTAGCCTCACAAAGAGCTCATTTATCAACAACAACGAACCAAATGTAGCTAGGCTTGAGGTGATGGGAAAGTTGAATAACGAGATGCAAAACAACTATAATGAGCGTGCTCCTGGTTTTGACCCTCATGCTGCAGCTAGTGGTAGCCGGAATAACAATGGTCTTATGTCTGCACAGGCCAATTTCGGTAGCATGTCCTCTGCAGTTCAATCTGTTGCTGATGTTTCGATGACCGGTACATCTCAAGATCAGGTAAACCTGCCAGAATATGTAGGCTTTCGTAACTCTTGCGCTCTTCAGCAATGATTTGAATACTTTTAAAGTTCTAGTGGAGCATCATGGTATTATACCCACTTAAATTAGTGCTTCCCTTTTATGATTGGATAAAAGAGTAAGATAGGTGCTCCTCTTTATTATGTAAATGACCTTTAATTAATGATTCAACAAGTCTTGCAGCAATGTAGCATGGAAACATATTGACTACAAAAAAGACATCAATAGATGTAAACAATGTGCTATGACTATAAGCTTTTTGTTATTTGCATCTTGTCCACATAGAATCCCAGTATCCGATAAGTTTTTTTTTTCGTTGCATTTTGCTTCAACATCTCTCCAACTAGTATAATCCTGCAACTGATTACCGTCATCTAATGTGTTTATGAACTAGTATATACTACAATATGGTACCACCTATATGTGTTATCCATTTATCTAATGTGTTTATAACTAGTATATACTCACACAACTTGGTACCGGTCATCTTGGACATCAACATTCTCCAAAACCCATGTTTGACCATTAGTCTTTCTAAATATATATCAATAAAATAGTTAAAATACGATGCATGGGAGATATTTTCCTGAAACTTGCTAATATACTTTTCATATGGCAAATAATTATACTTTTGTTGCCTGATTTGTCAAATCAATTAAAAATGTTGATGTTGTCTTGCTCTGACAACTTCTTATACCTACCTTTTTTTGTGGTTTGGTATTACCAATTCTTTGTTCTTGATGCTGTTAGCATGTACCAAGTGATTTCTGCGACATGAATATTCATGACCTTCAATACTGAGTAACCAAGTGATACTTTGCTATTTTTTAAACAGTGTGATTTGCAACTTGGATTTGGTGCACAGAAGCAGCAGATATTTTCTAGGCATGGAGAACTTGGAGCTGCTACAGCTGGATCCCCTCCACTTGGGAGCATTGCCAAAAAAAGTTCTTTACCCACTGAATCCTCACAGTTTGGGAGCATGGATGGGCCTAAATCTTTCCCCACTGGAACATCTCAGTTTGGAGGCTTTGCAAGGCCTACTTTTGTGCCTGCGGCAGCTTCCTCATTTTGGAGCATGGCTCAACCTAATTATGTGCATTCTGCTCAATCCTCTCAGTTCACAAGCATGTTTCAATCAAATTCTATTCCTCCTGCTGAATCCTCTCAGTTTGGAAGCAAAGTGCAATCTAATTCTGTGCCTCCTGCTAACACCTCTCAGTTCAGGGCAAGCCTGACCCAATTCTGTACCTCCTGCTCAGTCCTCTCAGTGTGGGAGCATGACTAGACCTAATTCTGTACCTCCTGAATCTTCTCAGTTTATTGGGAGCACGGTTCAAGTAAATTCTGTAACTCCGGAATCCTCACAGTTTGGGAGCATGGCCAGACCAAATTCTGTACCTCCTGCTGTATCGTCACAGTTTGTTAACATGCCCAATCAAAATTTTGTTAGTGCATCCGAGCCAACTCTAGTTTTGGGGTATGCACCGCAGATTGGAGGTGGCCCTCCACCTCAAGTCCAGTTAGGATGGGATTTGTCTTTGCCAAAGATGGTTACTGGCGGCAGCATGGTCACTTGTTTGTGTATATGGTGCAACAGTCAGTTCCATCATTTTGGCCCTGTTGATGGACAGCAGCCTATTTCTTTTGGCTTCATTTGCCCCACCTGTAAAGATAGGATGTCTGGTCATCACAATATGCCCAACAATGGTTCATGGCAGCCTTGAGGTGCGATGTCATTTGTTAATCATCTGTATTGCTGCATCTGAGGGAACTTATGTTTTTATGTCTACTACTCACGTCTGGACTGTCGAGACTGAACTGTCTGCAAGTGTTCCGCCTCCAAGTTGAGTGGACTGTCAAGGAATGAATGGTATCTGTATCGCCATTGTCTTGAGTGTGGAGCAGGAATGCCTGAGTCAGTACTACTAGGGGTATGTAATGAGAGAAGTTGGGTTTCTCTGCTACTTGTCAAAGATGTCTTGAGGTGGGAGCGGGAATGCTTGAGTCAGTACTACTAGGGGTATGTAATGAGAGAAGTTGGTTTCTCTCTGCTACTTGTCAAGAGATGTCTTGAGGTGGGAGCGGGAATGCTTGAGTCAGTACTACTAGGGGTAATGAATGAGAAAGTTGGGTTTCTCTGCTACTTGTCATTTGTCAAAGATAGCAATGGGAGACCATGATGAATTCAGGCCATCTTTTTCTTGAATCCACTAGTTATATTACGTGGGAATGTCTTCAGTTCACCACCGGTTACATCTGAAATTTTGCTGCCAGCAGATGAATACCAATTTTCCTGAAAGTTTGCTGCCCGCAGATGACCCTACCAATTTTCCATTGGGCTCCGAGGGACCAAGGATGTAGCCACTCAGGTAAAGCTTTCGATGTTTAGGGATCAAGCTGGCATGTTTGTCGGTGGTTCCTCAAGCTATCTTAGGTTACCTTTGTTATTGGTACTAAACTTGAAATGACTCCAGTCCAATGTCTTGGTGGTTGTGTAAAGTATGTGGTAACTCGGGTGGGTTAGGCGCCTAGCTCTTGTTGTAATATTTCCCCAACTCCGGGGAGCCTTTGTGTATCCTTGGCTATTGAAGTTCTGTATAATCAATCTGAAGTACGTTTCTAGGTAAGCGTGGCTCTTGATTCTTCGACTTATAAGCCTTTTCATCTGTTTCAAACCCTATTAGAAGGTAGGCGTATGTAGCTAGGTAATACATTTGGGTAAACAAGTTTTGGCTTGCAGGACGAAGCTCAAGGAAACTCTTGTGACAAGTGAACGATCGGCGTTGACAACCTGATGCTCAGAGAGCCAAGCTCTCTGATGCTCCGGCATGCCTACACAGACAGAAGCAACAGGACGTCCCAACTCCCAACAGACTCGAAAAACCTGCCTGGCTGCCTGCCGTCGCATCCACGAAAACAGGGGCCAAGGAGCAAAATCCAATCCAAAGAACATATATTACTGTTGTGCCAACAGCCTAGGCAGCGGCTTAATATGCGCTGGACGACAGTAAATTCAATTCAACGGCTGCTGAACGCACGGCAGTCTTGCATCCAGCCTGTGGGGTCCGCACCTGCCCCCTACCCTCGATGAGTAGCACGAGGGCGGTGAGGCCAGGGTTTCCCTAAATACTCCCTCCGTATACTATCCTCGACGAGGAGCATGAGGTAGGTGAGGCGAGGGTTTTCCCATAAATACTCCCTCCGTATAGGTATCCTCGATGAGGAGCACGAGGGAGGTGAGGTGATGTTTTCCCCATAATACTCCCTCTGTATAGAAAAAAGAAATCGTTTTTGATAAGATTTTGATCAAACATTGAAAATATAAATCATGAATAACTTTTAAGCTATTGAGTTTTAAAATGTAAAAACTATATACATAGATTTTTATTGACAAATATTTTCATAAAAGTATACCATTTTTTAATAATATTTTTTTATAAAATAAGGAGTCCAAGTTATACTTTGGAGACCATGTCGTTGTCTAAAACGACTTTCTTTTCCTATCCTCGATGAGGAGCACGAGGGAGGTGAGGCGAGGCGAGGGTTTTCTATAAGTACTCCCTCCGTATAAAAAAAGAAAGTCGTTTTCAACAAGGTTTTGGTCAAACTTGAGAATATAATCATGATAACTTTTAAGTTATTAGGTTTTAAAATGTAAAAAACATATAATAGATTTGTATTGACAAATATTTTCATAAAGTATATGTATATCATTTTTAATAAATATTTTTTATAAATAAGAAGTCAAAGTTATACTTTGGAGACCGTATCGTTGTCCAAACGACTTTCTTTTCCTATATGGAGGGTGTAGACGTCGGTCTTAGCGAGGAAGGAACAAGTCTAGGTGGAACTAATTGAACTGGAGTATCATAAATAAATTTTCATTTTATCTGTTTCTTTATACACTGCCGTCTCTAGATATTTATAGGCTATACCAAGGGCGTGATTCAATTATGTTAGAGTACAAATCCCTTTTTAATGGTCGTGGGTCACACTGAGGGCAAAAAGATACTATTACACCAACACTAACTCCTCGACACATATCTTCTCCACCGTCACCGCTATTGGGGTGAAATCCCGCCCTCTTGGGCCTAGTGGTCCGTGAGGCAAAGATAGGTGGAGAAAACGCTTGGTGTGGTGTTTATGATTTGGTTTTGGAGTTGGACCATACCGTTGTCACATGTGTCTCTCGGATAGGGGTGGTAAAGGACCTTCTAATTTAGCCTAGCAAATTTATAGATCAAGCTTAATAAGGATGAAGTCATAGATAGAGTCAGTTTAAATTGTGAAAGAATTATAATGGTCATGATCCATTACCACTCCTGCTCTCAGGCCTATTCCCAAAGATCTATGAGGAGGATAATAATGTACGCCTACTAGTATCAAACCCGCCACATAACATGATATGCCTTGCTCACAATAATTCCAGTATAACTTCAAACTATAATATGGTCTTGCTCATGTTTAACAAACAAACATCCAACTAGGACCAATACACATGGATCGACATCGACCGAAACAAAATTCCTATACAAAAGGATTGAACAATATTCCAAACGCCTATATCCCAAATCTGAACCCATAAGCATCGATGGTTTGGGGAATCCCTCAATTTAAATTATAGTCTAGGCACATAATATCTCAAATCCTAACCCATAAGCATTAATGTTTTGGGGACTCATCCGAGGGAGGAGATCGAGTAGGTTGCAGCTAGAACACATACCACTCGCGAGCTGCTGCATAGGGAGTATTGATACTTCTGCAAAACAACTCCAAGATCAGCGCTCCTCCAAAAGCTAGCAGGATCGAGTTTGAAAGACAATCGCAGGTGTTTCTTCCTTCCAACATGTACCTGTGATCTAGTTGGAGGCGCGGGGCAAGAACTCGTGGCTGGCCTTTGGTTTTCCCAACTTCTCCTAAATTTTTTAGATTCTCCGTCACATCAATTTTTAGCTGCATGCATGAAGTATTAAATATAGGTAAAAAATAATTAATTGTACTTTTAGTATGTAAATGTCGAGACGAATCTTTTTGAGCCTAGTTAGTCCATATTTGAACAAAGTTTGTCAAATAACAACGAAAATGCTACAGTACATTTCCCAAATATTAACCAAAACTAGAGGATCCATTGCTGGTCGAGAAGACAGCAGGATAGACCTGCTTTTCACCAGGATTGTCGCATGGGGATTGAAAATTTGGAAGACCGCGGGAATCCTCGCGCACGCGGAACGCAGGGGCCGGTTCGACCGCACGCACACAAGGAGTTTTCGTACGCCGGGCGATTGGTCGAACGAAGCCGCATATTGTGCGACACCAACGAGTAATATAATCGCGTGCTCTCTTTCTGCATGGTGATGCAAGATGACACAAGGATTTATCCTGGTTCGGGCAAAGAAGGCCCTACGTCCAGCGGGGGAGGAGGTTCTTGTATTACTTGCACCTAAGTGCTTGTACAGGGGCGAATACAAGCTCAATGAGCGTGGACCGGAGTCCGGACTCGAGTGTGTACGTGTGTGGACTTGTGTGTTGTCTCTCGGAGTTGTGTCTGTAACCGCGGAATGAGGGCCCTGGTGTCCCCTTTTATAGAGCAAGGGGAGGGCAGGGTTACACAAGGGTATTACGGGTGTCGGGGCGTACGGTGCCCAATACGGGAAGGGTAGGAACCCTGTCTTGTCGAAGACATTGTAGCCGACGTGGGGGTTGTTGTTGGGCGTCCTTGAAGCGTGGCCTCCATCCCGGGTGCGGACGTGGAGGCGTGGCGACGTGGAGGCCGTGCACCGCCCATCCCGGTACGTACAGGACACGGCGGGGTCCCTCCGGGTCTTAGGGGTACCTGTCCTCCAATAGCATGAAAGCAGTCAGGGCTCGAGGGGCTCAGAGCCGGCCTCGAGGTGGCGCCTACGGGGGCTCGAGTCCCCGCGGTTATGGGCAAGTCCCAGAAAACCGACTAAGCAGCAGGAAACCGGGCCTCGAGACGTGGTTTGGACGTGCGACAGTTTAGGGTATGGTTTAACAGTGCCGTACTGGCACCTTTTTGCCCATGCTTGTGGTGAAAACGAGACTGGACTCTGCCCTGGTCACTGTGGTACACGTCGGGCTGCAGAGGACGTGACTGGAGTAGGGGACGCATTGAACGCGCGGTATGGGGTTAGGGAGCAGAAGCTTCCCCCCGTGGAGGGCTTCGAAGGGTAGTGGCGCACTCGCTCGAGCCCGTGCGCTGAGGGCTCGGGTGAGTGGAGGTTGAGCTCCGGCTCGAGGCCTAGATCGAGACGAGCCCTGAGGATGGCTATCGTGCTGGAGGGGCTCGAGGTCCCCGCGAGGTCCCGAGGGGCGATGCACAGCTGTTGCGGTTCGAGGGGTGGGCTATCAGGAGGTGGCCGGTAAGGTCTCGACAGTCTAAGCTCCCTGGTGGTGAGCCAGCGTTGCAGGCCCCGAGGGTTGATTTCTTGGGAGGTTAGCTTAGTTGGATTTATTAATTGGTGTTGTAGGTTTAACCTATTTGTTTTGCGTTGATTGGGGGTACCCTTTGTGGACCCCCGACAGTAGCCCCCCGAGCCCTTGTTTGAGTGCTCGCACTCGAGCAATGGGCTCTCGACTGGGACCTCGGGTTAGCGGTTCTCGAGGCGGCTTTTGACCGTGGTTCTCGTGGTTCCCGCTTTGTGGTGTTGTCTCCGTTGTCCCTGCCGGGGGTGTAGCCCCCGAGCGTCTCCCTCGTGGGCTTTTTCTTGTGTGAGTGTTAGTTGCGTTTTTTAGGTTCGGGAGCGTCGAGCCCCGAGTTTTTAGGCCCTCTTTCGTCGAGGGGTGCCAGGCTGAACCGGCCGTCCGGCTCTTCGAGCTGTCCGGCACGCCGGTTGCCCTAGCTTGTCATCCCCCGAGTCCTTTCGATCGGATGCGAGGTGGGATGCCTCGTACTACCACGAGCGACGAGTATCGAGGTTCCCGGTGAGCTGGTAACGGGGAATCCAAGTGAGACCTCGTGCCCCGTTCGATAGGGTCGACTGTGGCCCAGAGGCGATCTCATAAAGCATGGGTGCTCAGTCCTGCAAGAGTGTCGGGCCCATTCGATAGGACCCGGTGGCTCGATGCCTCCCTCCGAGGGGATCTCACTGCATGTCGGCTCCCCGCCTTGGATACACATGAGGGCCTCGAGGGCTTGCCCTCGAGCGATGCTGCGAGTGGCGCCTCTTGTGTCCCTGACTCGGGTGCTCGAAGCCGGCTGTCGAACCCTCTTCGAGGGCCAGCCTTCGCTGCTTCGGGCTTAGGGCCGGGGCCCATTTTTACCTTCGTGAAGAAGCCTCCGTCGTCTGGGAATCCTTCTGCCCGTTGGGCGTGCCCTTTTAGGCGAAATCTGCCGGGGAGGGCGGCGGACGCGAAGCCGGGGCGACGGTCGTGGCGGGCCGGTAGTGGAGCGAATGGAGAGCTGCCGCGTGTACCCTGCATCCGGCTCGAGACGTAGTTAGGTGGGCGCATTAAATGCTATGCGGTTACCTTTTTCGTCGCCGTGGGACGCCTCGCCTGTTGGGGTTCTTTCGTATAAATACCGAGAGAGGGGGAGAGAGCTCTTCTCTTTGCCTTTGCCTCCATAGCCGCCACAGTTCCCGCACCCCTTCCTCCCTGAGCCCTCGCAGCCAGCAACCTCCTCGTCGTTTCGTCCGCCGTCAAAGCCCACCTCATCGTTGCCATGGCCGACAAGACCCTCGCCGCAGCCGGCCGAGGCCTGGAGACGGTCGAAGGTGACGCGGTGCGAGATGGACTCGCTGTGGCTTCAGGGGCTTCTTCGTCCCCACCCAGAGGGGGATCTGCGTGGTGGGTCATCCCATCGGAGGACCACCGGAGCCGCACCCGCCGGAGGGGTACGTGGTGAGCTTCACACCCGTTACCACCGCCTGGGGCTTGGCGTCCCGCCGAGCCGCTTCATGCGGCGTTAACCCACCACTACGGGGTGGAGCTTCAACACTTCTCCCCCAACTTGATCTCGCACGCCGCCATATTCGCTGCGTTGTGCGAGGGGTATTTGAAGATGGAGCCGCATTGGGAGATGTTCGTTCACATCTTCCGGGGCGAGCTCTTCACCAAGACGCTGAAGCCCAGCGGAAGCGGCTCGTGCGCGCTGGCTCCCTCGCCATCACCATGCGGACCGGACCTTCGTCGGCCGGTGTCCCCCGCGAGTATCTCCACCAGAGGCTCTCGCCCAACCAGTCGGGGTGGGACGAGCACTGGTTCTATCTGCGGAACGAGGGAGGGCTCCTCCCGCAGTATTCCGCAGGGTGCTCGACCGGCGCCCGGACCAGTGGGTCTGGGGCATCGTGGCAGACAGGCAGCGCCACCTGGTGTTGCTGATGAAGCTGATGAAGAAGCTGGTGGACGAGGAGGGGTTGACCGTCCCGGCGGTCATCTGGCGTTCCACCAACGGAGGGTCCCTCCCTTTGGCGGACCGCCCCTCTTCCTGTATCAAATGGGGGAGAAGGCCACGGCCGAAGCGCTGAGCGGGTCGAGGATGGCCGAGGAGGGATTGCCCTGCAGCGAGGGCATCTCCCGGTGTCGATCACGATCCATGGGTCGTTCACCCCGAGAGTACCAAGCTAATCCCCATGGCGCCCGACGAGGGGTGCCTCGATCTGGTAGGTCCCCATCGAGCTAGCCCGTCTCGAGCCTCCCCTCCTTCTTTCTTCTTCGAATCACGTTTCCTTTTTCGCAGGGGACTTTCACGTGTCGTGCCTCGAGGCCCCGGTGAGGGAGGACGCCGCGGAGACACAGGTGAGGCGCCTCTCTGCCCAAAAGGAAAAAGAGAACAAGGATTCGAGAAGAAAGAAAGAGAAAAACAAAAAAACTTGCGTCGGTCGGCTCGGAGCAAAGGTTGGCGAAGGCTCGCCGCAATCGGCAGCCTGGGGACGAGTCCCCCGAGCTCAGCTCCCCTCGAGCTCGGATGATGATGATGATGATGATGATGATGAGAGTGACGACGAGGGGATGGACGCGCGCCTGAGATGCGCGGGGCTCGGCGACATCTGGGCTGACCGCTCCCCTCCCTGTGCAGGAGAACATCTACGAGGTCCCCCCGCAAAGGTACCGCGCGGGGTAAAGCAGCAGAAGGCCACGCCCAGCTCCGCCTCGTCGGAGGCCCAGGGCACGTCGAGCTCCCGGTCGGACGCGCCCCCCGTCGTGAGGAAGCCCCGAACCCGGAGCGCCTCCGCCACAGCACCAACGGCGGCCGCCCCTGCGTCAGCCCAGGCGGGGGTCTCGAGAAGGGGCCGATCCTCAAGGGGCAGTGACCACATCGGGAGGGGCTTCGGGCCCGACCGCCGCGCGAGCCATCGAGGTCGGGGTCGAGCCCGCGGAGGCGGGCGTCAGGAGAAGGCGTCGAGACCGCACCATCACGAGCTCGGGGAGGGAGCCCCCGGCGTCTCGTGACCAGGGGCGTGAGCGTCCCCGGAGTCCATCGCCGCACCGCCGCCGTACACAGAACGGACGCGGGAGGGCGCGACCGCCAGCACGAGCGTCGGAGCAGGTCCCGGAGCCCGCGCCGGGACAGGCGCCACGACGACATCACGAGGGAGGTCGGTCGCCCTCCCGCGATGTGGGGCGGAAGGAGGGCTCTCCCTCGAGGTCGAGCCACGGGAGGCATCGGGAGCCCTCCCCCCATCCCAGCCCTGCGGAGACGGCTCAGGCGCAGGGCTCGAGCCGTGGGGTGGGCTCGAAGCCCCCGAGTGGGTCTGGCGATTCCGGAAGAAGCCCAGCCGCCGCTTTGGGTGAGTAATTTTCTGGGATCTCTCGGTAGTGAGGCTTTACCTCTTTACTTTGGTGATGCATGTCATCTCTGGTTTCTCAGGGGGAAGCGCTCCTACCAGGAGGTGGAACCTCGCTTCGTCCAAGCGGGCCAAGACCTCGAGCCCCGTCGAGGCACAACACCTGCGAGTATGACACCTTCCTCTGCTAGAGCCGCTTGGCTGGAGAAGGCTCGAGCTGCCATGGCTCGAGGAAGCCAATGATCGTTGCGATTTTGGTGAGTCGTCGCCATCGACCGCAGGGGTCAGGCATCCTTCCCGGTTCTGATATCACTGTCATCTCATATTGCAGGGGCCGCAGCTTACGCATCGAGCCCGCCACCACCATGTCCACTGAGGCGCTGCCTCCTCCCCCTCCTCCTCCTCCCGCGCTTGTGCCAGCTGGGAGCGCCACCCTTCCCCCCACCACGACGTCTATTTTCGAGGGAAGCGCCTGGGCGAGCACGGCCCCGCCGTGTCTGGGCTGAGGAGACTGCGCCCCTCGAGGCCCCGACCGACAACGAGCCGGGCTGCGGAGGAGGGAAAGGAGGGAGAGGCGTTGGCGGAGAAGGAGCCGACGGTGGAGGACCTCCTGAACGAGCTGGAGCAGGCGCACTCCTCGCCGCGGGCTCGATGATGGTGGAGGCGCCCGAGGCGCCGGCTACGCTGATAAGGACGCCGGAGGACCCGGCGGGAAGAGGGCCCGGGGTCGACCTTCTTTTGATCGACCCGTCGCCGCTCGAGTCTTCGTCCCCACGCGAGGTTGTGACGCCGCATCGGAGGCGGCGGAGCGACAGGAGGTGCCGACGGAGGGACGGAGGGACCGGGGTCCGTGCCGTCGGGCGGCGGCCGCAGCTGGGGCAGCTCGGGGAGGAGGAGGATCTGCCCGACATCGAGCTTGACCGACCAGTATGGTTGTTTCCCGACGCGCCGAGCGCCGTCCCTTGCCATGGTCCCCGTCGAGCAACCGGCCCAGCGGGGGGCCCCGCGCGAGGTACGGTCCATCTTTCCGGAGGTGGCGAGCTCATGGCGGAGGCGGAGCGGTCCTGCTCTGAGGAGGCGGGCCGGTCCGCACAGGTGTCGGCCGCCCTCGCGAGGGCTGAGGCGGAGCTTCAAGATCTCCGCGCTGAGCTGAGCCGAACGCCCAAATGGCGAGCCGGCTCAACGAGGCGGAGGCGGAGGTCCGGGCGCTCGAGGTGAAGGTCGCTCGATCCAAGGAGGAGGCCGCCGCCGCTCTCGAGGCGTCGATGAAGGAGGCCGCGACGCCCGAAGCGAGGCCACTCCGCCCGGGCTGAAGCTGAGGCGGCGAAGAAGGAGGCCGCTGACGCCCGAGGCGAGGCTTGCCACCGCCCGAAACGCGAGCGGAAGGCGGCGAGAAAAGATGCTGAAGATGCTCAACGCGATGCCGCCGCCGCTCGGTCCGCAGCGGAGGCGGCGAAGAGGGAGGCCGAAGACGCCGAAGCGGTGTAGCCACCGCCTCGAGCTGCCGAGGGGGTGGCGCGGCAGGAGGTGATCCGAAAGGATCTGGCCCTCGCCGAGGCGGGCAAAGCTGGTCGAGGAGCTTAGGTCCGAGAAGCTCCTTACGCTGGCCGAGAAGCGCAGGCTCGAGCAGCGCGCTGAGGGCCTTACCACGCGACCTCCGCCGCACTAGGGCAACATTGCGATGGTGAGGCTTACACCTTGTCCTTCCTTGGGCCTCGAAGTTTTTTTGTTACGCCGCCGTCTCACCTCTCCTCGTTCGTTGCGCAGGGGTCGAGAAGACGGTCGAGGAGCTCCGCAGGACAAACCAGCTCTCTGGACCAACTCCAAGACGAGACGATGGTGGCGGAGCGGGCTCACACTTCCCTCGACCGGCTCGGCTCCATGTGGGGTGCTCCTCCGTGGCTGCAGCAGAAGGTGCGGTGGCCCGAGGCGACGCCTTGGTCGACGCCCTTGTGCTGCTTCCTCGACGTAGCGGCGCGGGACCGTGTCCGGCAAGCTCTCCACCATGGTGTCAAGCAGACGCTCGCGGTCGTTCGCTCCGGCTTCCGCTTCCCGGTCCACATTGTCGCCAATGGCTTCATCGAGATCGAGGGGAAGGACGAGGAGTGGAACAACCACCGTGTCGACAAAATCTTGGAGAAGATGGAGAGGCCGGGGACGTCACTCGCGAAGATCTTCGAGAGGACGTGCTGCCTCCTGACGCCAGCAGCGGTGTCGAGGGCCCCTCCTCCCTCTAGCTCGGTTGTCGAGGCTGAGCCGGCGTGGAAGACCTCGGGGAGGATATCATACCGACGAAGATTAGGGCCTTGCGTGCCAATTTGGGCGTCGAGGCCCCTGTAAGAATTTATGGCTGAATGAGGTCCGTCGAGACCCGTATGTATATATGACTTGTTTGTTTAAAGGAGTTGTTTCTTTCTCTTTCAAATTTGTTGACACTTCTCTTGTTTGCAAGCCGAGTTTCTGCTAGCTTAGTCTGTGTTCCTTCGATACGTCGCGAGCCCCTCGAGGGGAGGCATAGGTAGGGTACCGTAGCCCAGGGGCGTAGGTGGCCGTCTACGTCAACGCCTCCCGACCCTTGGAGGCTCGAGGTATTTTAGGATTTAGACGTCGCTAGTTCACTCGAGGCATGAGTCGAGATGAGGGTCGAATTTTTGAAAAGAAAACGCGTTTCCCCGGAGTCTAGGGGGGTCCCCCCGTCAACCCCCGAGGGAGGCTCGACCCTGAGCTTGGCAGGGTCGAGGCTACCTTTAGTTGCTAAGCAAAATGAAAGACAATGCACGAGTTTGTTCATTCATTTTGGGCGTGTTTGTACAAAGCAACAAAATGAATGAGGCCTCGAGGCCTTAAGGGTAGAAGCGGACGTAGCTGAGATATGTTCCACACGCATTCGCCAGGATCCTGCCTTGATCATCGTAGAGCTTGTATGTTCCTGGCTTGAGCACCTCAGCTACGGTGTATGGGCCCTCCCATGGAGGGGTAAGCTTGTGGCGCCCTCGATTATCCTGCAGCCGTCGAAGCACGAGGTCCCCCACCGCCAGGTCCCTCTTGCGCACGTGCTTGTCGTGGTAGCGTCGAAGTGTTTGCTTGTAGCGCGCGGAGTTGATGAGCGCCACGTCTCGGGCCTCCTCGAACTGGTCCTTGGCGTTGGCGAGCCTTTCGTCGTTGGTTTGCTCGTTGTAGGCTCGAAGTCGAGGTGAGCCGTACTCGAGGTCCGTAGGCAAGACGGCCTCGGCCGCCGTAGGTTAGAAAAACGGAGTGAACCGGTGGCTCGACTCGGCGTAGTCCTGAGGCCCCACAGCCCGAGGGGAGCTCTGCGGCCCACCCCTTTCCGAAATTTTTGAGGGTCTTAAAACAGCCTCGGCTTCAGCCCATGGAGTATCATGCCGTTTGCGCGCTCGACCTGCCCGTTGCATTGAGGGTATGCGACCGAGGCCCAGGTCACGCGAATGTTGTGTCCATCGCAGAAGTTGGTGAATTTTTTGCCCGTAAATTTGGGTGCCGTTGTCGGTGATGATGACGTTAGGCACCCCAAACCGGTACATGATGCTGCGATGAACTCGACGGCTTTCTCGGAGGTGGGGTCGCCTATGGGCTTGGCCTCGATCCACTTGGTGAATTTGTCGATGGCCACGAGAGCACATGCGTGTACTTTCCGGTGTCATCTTGAAGACCCACGAGGTCGAGCCCCAGACGGCAAACGGCCAGTAATGGGGATCATCTGCAGGGCGTGCGCGGGTTGATGCGTTTGCTTGGTGTAAAACTGACACCCTTGGCAAGCTTGGCCCAGGCGCTTGGCATACCGATGGTGGTTGGCCAGTAGAAGCCTTGTCGGAAGGCGTTCCCTACCAAGGTCCTCGGCGCTGCGTGATGGCCGCAGCCCCCGAGTGCATGCCGTCGAGGAGCCTGCGTCCCTCCTCGAGGGGATGCAGCGTTGAAGGATTCCTGATGGGCTTCGACGGTACAGCTCCCGTTCGTCGCCGTAGATGACGTAGGTCTTGGCCCTTCGAGCGATGCGTCGGGCCTCCGTCTTGTCTCTGGTAGCACGCCTTGGCGTCAGGTAGTCGAGGAAGGCGTCCGCCAGTCGAGGGGTCGTGATGACGAAGAGGCAGGTGCGTCGATCTGCATCGCCTCAGTGGATGTCGAGGGGTCGTTCTCGAGGGGTGGCGTTGAAGGTCGAGCCCCTGTCTGGTTCGAGGGTGGCGTCGAGGAGCTAGCCCCCCGGGCAGATTTTGACGGATGGCTCGAAGATATTCCCTCGAGAAGACGTCTGGTGGAACCGTGCCGCGCGTGGACGCCAACTTTGCCAGCTCGTCTGTGGCCTCGTTGTACTTTCGAGCTATGTGGTTGAGCTCGAGGTCGTGGAACTTATCTTCTAGTTTGCGCACCTCCCCACAATTGCTTCCATCCTGGATCGATGCAGCTCGAGGCCTTCATGACCTGGTTGACGACGAGCTGCTGCGAGTCCCCTCGAACGTCGAGGCGTCGGACCCCAAGCTCGAGGGCTATGCGCAACCCATTGACGAGGGCCTCGTACTCAGCGACGTTGTTGGAGGCGGGGAAAGTGTAGGCGCAGCAGGTAGCGCATGTGGACTCCGAGGGGTGAGATGAAGAGCAGGCCTGCGCCTGCCCCCGTCTTCATGAGGGATCCGTCGAAGTACATGGTCCAGAGCTCGGCTTGAATTTGTGCTGGCGGGAGCTGGGGTCGGTCCCTCCAGCACACGAAGTCCGCCAATGCTTGCGACTTGATGGCTTTTCGCGGGGCGTAGGTGATGGCCTCCCCCATTAGCTCGGCGGACCACTTGGCGATTCGCCCCGTGGCCTCCCGATTGTTGATGATCTCACCGAGGGGGAAGGACGACACCACCGTTACGGGATGAGCGAGGAAGTAGTGCTGGAGCTTGCGCCTCGTGATGATGATGTCGTAGAGCAGCTTCTGGATGTGCGGGTACCGGACCTTGGCCTCGGAGAGCACCTCACTGGTGAAGTACTGTAAGGACCTGTGTGGCCTAGAGGGGGGGGGTGAATAGGCCTGTCAAAAATCACAGCTTAAAAACAAATTAGATAGGCCCGCACTACCGCCCTGTGCCCGGCACTGCCGCTCCCCGGCACTGCCGCCTCAGCGCGGTACTGCCGCCCGCAGATGAAGACCAGAAGCTGCAATTCGAAATCTAACCACAATCTGCAGATTCTATATGAATAGAATGTAATAATAGGCTATATGAACCAACAGAAACAACTACTCCAAGCCAAATATGAAAGATAGAGTAGATCGAGCCAAACCCTAGAATATATCACAAGCTCATGAACATAGAGAATGAAACTAAGCAAGCACGCGAGACAAGTGATTTATCCGTGGTTCAGCTCGCCACCAAGGCTTGCCTACCTCCACGTTGTTGAGGTTGACCACTTAGGTCATGAGCTTTGCAACTCAACCTCGTTCTCAAGTCAAAGAACCAAATCCTTGAGATGAGGGTAATCTTACTAGCTGCACAAGTGATTACAAACCTCCCTAGGCTGCCACACAAGTTGGCAAGGCTCTAGGGCGACGCCTAGCCGGCTAGGGTTCCAAGAACCCAAGAGTAATAGAAGCAAATCCACCGGCTATGGCTCAAATCAAGTGCTCTAGGCAGTAGATCTCAGCTAGGGCTCCTCTTTGGTGAAGGTTTGAGCCTCTCAACCACTTGGAATCAATGGGAATGAAGATTTTGGTGGTTGGAGCTTGAAGGGCCTTCAATGGAGAAGAGAGAGCTTGTCTGGAGGTAGGTGGAGTGAATGGTCGTGGATGACCGTTGGGAGGCAGAGGGGGTGAAGTAAATACCCCCCTGCCATCCAACGGGCAAATCAAGTCGCGGCAGTGCCGGCCTTAGCCCGGTAGTGCCGCGGCCCGGCACTGCCGCGCCCTAGAGCGGCACTGCCGCGCCCACCAAACAGACAGGAACTGATCTACAATGGGTGCAGCTGTCTTTGGTTGGAAATGTGGATGGTTTGAGTTGGTTTGAGCACATGTCATTCAGCCATATCAATGAATTTGCATTCCCCCTTTATAGTACGGCATTCCTAAAACTCAAATAACCAAAATAGAATTTCTTTGAAGCACTTTGAGTCCGGAACCGATGAAATGTAGTGTGAGGGGTCCACCAACGCATATACACCATCCTTTCTTATCATAACCTGCTTGTCAACTTCATAAATCTTATTAGTCCTCTAATCGTGTGGTCATTATCACCAAAACCCACAATTAGGGCTTGATTGCACTTACAATCTCCCCCTTTTTGGTGATTGATGACAACACAATTAGAGCTTACAAGAGAAGGTATAAAACTGAGATTTTGAAGCTTAGGTGTGAAACCTCCCCCTAAATGTGTGAATGAGAGCTGAAATCTCAATTTGGCATTAAAGGCCAACATTCACATATTTTGAAAGTGAGAGATAGGTTCAGTTTCACATCTAATAGCTTTGTGGGGTGCAACAAACTGTGTCAATAATAATACGTGATGCGAATGACAGTTTAAGCACACATCAGAGATGTTTGCTGTCTTCTGCCAGAGCGGCACTGCCGCTCTGGGCGCGGCACTGCCGGGTCCCGGCACTGCCGGCCCTGGAGCGGCACTGCCGCTCAGGCAATAGACAGCAAACGCAGCGGACAAAAACGTAACCACAAAGCATATAACAAAACTGATCTAAACATGATAGCACAAGCTAAATAAGCAGGTAAGATACATGTCCACATCCAAGCCTAAGAAATAGTACTATAGAGTATTATTACATAACATAGAGTTTTGATCGTATCAAACTCTCTCACAACTCACAACTACAACTAAAGATGGGGACATGAAGCAGAAAAATGGTTGTACCCCCTTCTCTTCACCTAATTCTCCCCCTTTGGCAACAAGTCACCAAAAAGAGAGAAAGAGAGAAGAGAAGAGTGTCCAAGCACTCAATCATCATCCGAAGCTATCGTGTCCCACTGAACTTTCTTCTTCTTCCTCCTCATCATCATCGTCGTCGTCGTCATCGGACTCTACCACGGCCTTCCCCTGACGGTGTGTGGAACTGGTGTAGCAGGTCGAGGTGGAGGCACGTGTAGAACGACGAGGTGGCACTGGCACGATCTCCTCCTGCTCTCCTCCTCCTCATCATCATCAATATCATCTGAATCAAGGCTGGAGAGGTCGAAGCGAGGTGGAGAGCGGGGTGGAGGTAACGGCGAACGACCCGCCCGCTCTCGCTCGCGCGCTGCTCAACAAGTGCCTGGTGCGCTGTCTGGGCTGCGTAGGTGCAGGTGGAGAAGATGCCTTGATCCATCTTGCTAGCTTGCTCTTCTTCTTCCTCCTCCGATAGGAAGGATGGGAGCTCTCAGGTCTATCTGCTGCTGCTGCTGCCCCTGCTGACCTCCTGCTGCCCCCTTTCCTTCTTCTTCTCGGCCCTGTACGGCTCATGCAACCCATCCTTAGGAAAAGAATGGCCGGAGACCATCTCTATCATGAACATGACGTAGGGTGCATAAAGAACCGCCTTCCTAGCATCCTCAGCTGCAACCTGTAGCTCAGTCCATATGAAGCTGGATATGGAAAAGGGAGTAGCCTGAGGGGCCATCCTAGCCAACATGTTCCTGCCATATCCATATAAGTTAGAGTGCGAGCCACTCTTTGGGTTGAGCGTCTGTCTGAAAAGGTTGTTGAGCATGTAATAAAAAGGTTTTAGCCCCTTCACCAACCCATCAGCCTTGCTAGGTGCGGATACATGGGTGTATGCCGAGTCTCTGTGTGATGAGTGATTGTCAACGGAGATGATGCGCATGTTCTTTGGCTTGTGTTGTGCAGGTGTCGAGCACGGAGACAGTGGTCGATGGCGGGTGAAGGTCAAGTTGCGACGTGTCGTGCCGACGGACCGGGCGCGATGAAGGATGGGCGTGCCGTGCGGCGGACGTGCCATGCCGATGTATCGGACGGTGAAGGGCGGACGTGGACTTGGACTGATGGACTGGAGGCCGGAGGATCAGCTGTGGTGGCTGGCAGCCTGCGACAGCTACAGGCGGAGAAGTGCGATCATGTCGGTGGAAGGGGTGCACAGGCGGTGCATCCCCTCTACGACGCCGGTTTGTTGGTAGAGCCCGGGAAAAACCAACGGTGGACGGTTTCCAGGTTTGGGCCTCAAAACCTGGGTGCTTGGGTTTCCAGGCTGAGCCTCAAAACCTGGGAGTGGGCCGGTTTCCGAGTTTGGGCCTCAAAACTCGGGCGCTGAGGGTTTCCGAGTTTGGGCCACAAAACTCGGGCTGGAGGCTGGTTTTCCGGTTTGGGCCTCAAAACCGGGGGCTGATGGAAAAGGCTGGTTTCCCGGTTTGGGCCGCAAAACCGGGGGTGCAGAGTGGTGGCGGCACGTGGCGGCGATCTGAAGGTTGCGTGGAGGCGACGCGGAAGACCGTGCGGGCGTGGCCGTCGGATCTACCTACCACCAGCGGGTGGACTAGAATAGCCTTAGGGTTAGGCTGGTCCGCTCTGTAAATTAGAGTAGAGAGGGGTAGAGTAGGAAATAGACTTAGGCTAGGTTAGTATAAGTAGTCTAGGGGAGACACCCTCCTCCCTATCTCAATCTCAGTTAGCGCAGTCATTTGCTTCCTAGCACCTAGGGTTTCCACTCTCCCATCCCCTGCTCTAGCTAGTTGAGATCCGCAGAGAGACTCCACTCTGTGTACTGTTGATTTGAGGAAGTGAGGCCGTATCCTCACTTTGAGCAGACAGATCGATGGCTTGATTTGCGTCCTTAATTCGAGTTCGTGGCTGTGATTCGCGGTTTCTTTGTGTTCTTCGCGGAAACCTTTTTCTCCACGATTTTCCCGTCGCTTGATCTCTTTGCTCGGTTCATCTTCTGCAATTCCGTTTGAACCAAGTTGTTCTAGATCGTGAAGCTCTCCTTTCCACCGAAGGAATTAATCTCTAACCTCACGGTCTAGGAGATCGATCGATTTTCGTTTTGGATTGCGTTCTTGCCTCCATACCCCGAATTTTCTTCGATTCACCGATTTGGAGTTAGGTTCGAGCCATGATCTCTTAGGAGTAGCTCACTAACATCCTTGTGACTCCTCAAATCGGATCCTAGGCCTAGGGCAATTGATTCGAAGGAGATCGGGTTGAATCGTGAAGAACAGCGCTGTTTTCGGGGGCATCGGACGCTATCACAGGAGCATCGGACGCTAGGGTTCCTAGCATCGGACGCTCCGGTGACGCGTGTCACGTTTTCAGCGTTTTAGTTTGCATCGGACGCTAGGCATCGGACGCGTCCGTTGTCCATCGGACGCGCCGGAGTCTTTGCATCGGACGCTGGGTGATCACTGTTCACACGTGCGTCGATGGTGGAACAGTAAGGTTCCAGAACCGCCCAGTCTGCATCGGACGCGTCCGGTGGTCTGGCATCGGACGCAGGCCAGCGTCCGATGCGACTGGTTTTGCACGGTTTTTTCGTCCGCGGTTCGCTCGTTCGTTGTCGGAATTGATTTCCGTCTTTTGCGTTGGCTTTCTAGAGTTGTCTAGTGTCTCGCTGTGCTTCTAGGAAGCATCCACCCTACATATAGGGTCGTGGACATTAGCAAGTTCTAGGGTTCGCTCTTGGGGTCGATTTTGGGACAGTGGCATCTAGTTTCCGTAAGGAAATTTTGAAGCTCCCATTCACCCCCCCTCTGGTCGCTTTCGTTAGCTTCTCGGTCCTTCAATTGGTATCAGAGCGGGTTAAGGATCTTCCACCTTAGCCGTTTTCAGATCCACCGAAGGCGACATGGATCGCGGCGTGGGCAAACCGCCGTTTTTCGATGGGACGAACTATGCGTATTGGAAGATACGTATGTCGGCCTATTTGCAGAGCTTGGGCGCTTCGATCTGGGATATTTGCAACTCCCCTGATTACGTGGTCTTGGCTGCTCGTGTGACCCAACAGCAGGTCGATGAGCACGATGCCAATAGCCGAGCCCGTAATGCTCTTTTCTCTTGTTTGAGCATGGTGAGTTTGATCGTGTTTCTCACCTCGCTACGGCTCGGGAGATCTGGGACACCTCATGCGTTTTCATGAGGGTACCTCTCAAGTCAAAACCCGACTCTACGAGTCGTTCAAGCGAGAGTATGAGAACTTTAGACATCAACCTGGCGAGAGCATAGAAAGTTTATTCGCTCGCTCGCTTCAGGTGATTGTCAACAGGATGAGGGCTAACAGAGAGCAGTTGCCATTTGACGATCATGAGCGTGCTTTGAAGCTTTTGCACACTCTTGACCGTTCGGTGTGGGACTCCAAGGTTCAGGCAATCATCGAATCGCCGAACTATGAGACCCTCACCTGCGACGAGCTCTTCAGTAAGCTCAAGTCCAGTGAGATTGATGCTATGGCGAGGGCTTCTTTTGAAAATCCTTCTCGCCCGTCCATGGCTTTGGTTTCCGGCTCTTCCCCTAACCCTTCAGCTGGCTTTGCGCTTTCTTCTCTCTTCTCTGTGACAGAGGACCAGCTGGAGTCTTTGGGAGACGACGAGTTGGCTTTGCTTGCAACCGGTTCTCGCGGTTCCACAACAACCGCATGAACGTCGTCGCGGAGGAGGACGCCCGGATGCTACGAGTGCGGCGACCCCGACCACTTCATTCATCGCCGACTGCCCCAAGAGAAGAACAAGCATCTTGGGAAGGGTGATCACGGCCACAGGCGCGACTCCAAGTACAAGGAGAAGCACGTTCCCCCAAGGCACAAGAAGCGGGGCGGCTTCAACAAAGAGTACATCAAGAAGAAGTACTTGGAGAAGCAGCAGGCTGAGCAGCGAGCGTTCTTCGCCACGCTCAGCGACGTCGACGGCTCGGATGACGACTCCGCTCGATCGAGTGATGACGAGTCCGAGAAGAAGAAGCTGGAGGACACGTTCAACGGCTTGTGCTTCTTCGCCGGCGACGAAGGCCTGTGTACCATGGCGCTCGGAGATGAGGTCGACGGCGAGCCGGAGCGTACCCCTCGGAACGACGACGGACGACACACCTCCCAGGAGCAGGAGCGGTGGAGGACATTGGCTTGTTGGATTCCGGTTGCTCGAGGCACATGACCGGAAATGCCAAATGGTTCTCCAGCCATTAGTCCGGTCGCCGGAAAGAGGTACATAACCCTCGGCGACAAAGGTAAGGGCAGGTATTGTCCGTGTGAAGTGCGGTTAAGAGCACTTTTGTTTGCGCGAGGTTGCTCTTGTTTCTAACCTGGCATTTTAATCTGCTTTCTGTTTCGCAACTTTTTCGTGAAGGCTATGAGATTCGTTTCAAACCGAACCTTAGCCGGATCTTAGATCCTCAGGGTGATCTTGTATGTCTGATTCACCCTTGGGAATGTCTTTCGCGCGCGAATTTCTCAAAGTCGTTTGGATCTTCTCGCTGTCTTTTGGCTAGTCCTTCTTCTTCTGATCTTTGGAAGTGGATAGGAGGCTCGGTCACCTGAGTTTGACTTGCTTGCAAGACTTAGCTCACTTGGCTTAATCCGAGGATTGCCCAAGCTTTCGTTGGAGAAGGATCTAGTTTGCCATGCTTGCCGACATGGAAAGATGGTTGCTGCTCCCCACCATCCTTTGACCAAGGTTATGACCTCGCACCCCGGAGAGCTTTTTGCATATGGACCTTGTTGGTCCGGCTCGGGTGAGCTCGGTGGTGGGGAAGTGGTATGTGCTTGTTATTGTTGACGACTTTTCGAGGTATTCGTGGGTCTTCTTTTTAGTTGAAAGTCCGAGACATTCTCCTTCGCTCGCGATCTGATTTTGCGTCTTCAGAACGAGTTCCCTTTGAACTCGATGCGAGCGATTAGAAGTGATAATGGTTCCGAGTTTAAAAATTCGGATTTTGAGAAGTTTTGTAAACGCCTTGGTTTGGAGCATCAGTTTCTTCTCCCCTATACACCACCCCAAAATGGTGTTGTAGAGAGGAAGAATCGGACCCTTGTTGAGATGGCCAGGACGATGCTTGATGAGCATAGGACTCCTAGGCGCTTTGGGCCGAAGCTATGAACACTGCATGCTATATTTCGAATCGCATTTTTCTGAGAGTGTTTTTGAAGAAGACCTCTTATGAGTTGCGTTTTGTCGCCAGCCCAAGGTGAGTTATTTTAGAGTCTTTGGTTGCCACTGTTTTATATTGAAAAAGGCAACCTAGACAAGTTTGAGTCTCGTTCTTCTGACGGTGTGTTTTTGGGTTATGGCACTCACACTCGAGCTTATCGTGTACTTAACCTTGACACTAACCGAGTCATGGAGACATCAGATGTCACCTTCGACGAGACTCTTGTTTCTCCTTCTTCTCGTTTTGAGCGTGCAGGTGATCATGAGGTTGGAGAGCCTCTTTTCGATGACGAGGAAGAGGGTGCTGAAGGTATAGATGATCCAGCACCCCCTCCGCCTGCCGCGCCGCGGAGCGCGCTTCGACGACGACCGTGGCCCCGAGACGTCTTCTTCCTGGGGGCCGTGGGATCCACCTCGCGCGGTACCTTTTGTACCCGGGTGGAACCAGCTACTGTTGAGGGGGAGGTTACTTCTTCCCGGGAGGCGCCACGACACATCCAGCGCCAGCACCCCCCTGAACAGATGATCGGCGACATCGACGAGCGAGTTACTCGCTCCAGGTCACAGCACATCTCGCACTTTGCTCATTCTGCTTTTGTTGCGTCTTTTGAGCCCCGAGATGTTGGACACGCATTGACGGATCCGGATTGGGTCAATGCCATGCATGAGGAGCTAGAGAACTTTGAGCGAAATCGGGTTTGGGTTCTAGTGCCACCACCTCCTGACTGTAAACCTATTGGGACAAAATGGGTATTTAAAAACAAGCAAGGAGAGGAGGCCACATTGTGAGAAACAAGGCCCGGCTTGTAGCGAAGGGTTATAGTCAGAAGGAGGGGATAGATTATGAGGAGACCTTCGCTCCTGTAGCTCGTTTGGAGGCTATTAGGATACTCTTGGCTTATGCTGCATCCATGTGTTTCAAACTTTTTCAAATGGATGTCAAGAGTGCCTTCTTAAACGGCTATATTGAGGAGGAGGTCTCATGTCCAGCAACCCCCCCGTTTTTGAAAATCCCAAGTTTCCAAACCATGTCTTTAAACTCCACAAAGCTTTGTATGGTTTGAAACAAGCCCCTAGAGCCTGCCGTATGAGAGATTAAAAACCTTTTTGCTAGCTAAGGGGTTTTAAAATGGGATGTGTAGATAAAACGCTCTTTCTCCTCAAGCAAGGCAAAGATACTCTTTTGGTCCAAATTTACGTGGATGATATCATTTTCGGTGGTTCTTCTCACGCTTTGGTTGCCAAGTTTGCAGATACTATGAGCAGGGAGTTCGAGATGAGCATGATGGGCGAGCTGACTTTCTTTCTCGGGTGGCAAATTAAGCAATCCCGAGAGGGGACGTTTGTGCACCAGGGCAAGTACACAAGGGACTTGCTGAAGCGGTTCGACATGGGTTAGGCCAAGCCTCTTCCAACGCCCATGTCGACAACGACTGCCCTGGATGCTGACACGGATGGAGAAGCAGTGGACCAGAAGGAGTACCGCAGCATGATTGGATCGCTGCTCTACCTGACGGCGACACGGCCGGACATTCAGTTCGCCGTGTGCTTGTGCGCGCGCTTTCAGCTTCGCCACGCACTTCTCACCGTCAGGCGGTGAAGCGCATCTTCAGGTACCTTCGTTTCACGCCTGAGCTCGGGATTTGGTATTCTGGCTTCCACCCTCTCGCTTTGTGGCTTTTCCTGATGCGGATTTTGCTGGTTGTCGCATTGAGCGCAAGTCTACTTCAGGGACTTGCCAGTTTATTGGATCTTCTCTTGTGTCGTGGTCTTCTCGCAGCAGTCTATGTCGCTCAGTCTACCACGGAGCTGAATATTTTCTGCGGCTAGCTGCTGTTCCCAGTTACTCTGGATGATGGCCACTTTGCGTGATTTTGGTTTGAGCTTTACTCGAGTTCCTTTGCTTTGTGACAGCACGAGTGCCATTAGCGTTGCTAAGAACCCTGTGCTTCACTCGAAACCAAACACATTGATGTGCGCTTTCATTTCTTGCGAGACCACCAGAAAGGTGATATCGACCTTCGCCATGTCGATACTCATCACCAATTGCTGATATTTTCACACCAAGCCTTTAGACGAATCAACTTTATATAGGTTGAGGGGTGAGCTTGGTGTGTGTTTCCCCTTTTAGATGGGGAAGCATTTTGAGATGTACAGACTGACTCTTTTATTTTGAGGCTTTTTTCTTTTGAGTTTCTTGAGTCTCTCCTTTTTGATCTTCTTTCCTTCAGTTTTGTGTCGGGCATACGCATTTACATTCTGAGCTTCATATCTATATTCACTAGAATGTAATTATGCCTTGTTAGTATTGCTCCGATACTTATGATGATGCTTGTAGCTTATGCTCTTTCTGATCACTGTTACATGTTATGAGCGAGCTATTTTTTTGGAAGGTGAATTATGCCTAATGTATATAAATCTGAAATGTTCACCATTGAGATATGCAACTAGCATGTGTGTAGGGTGTGTTGAGTCCATTCCTGCTTTTCATATATGCTAGGTTGCTATGTCTCTAGTTCTGAGTCATTCACTTGCTTGGTTGTTCATAACTTGCTTAAAATCTGAACCAAGTATTGTTGAATGTGAAAGATCGAGATGGGATTGCCTGTCAACACCTCATGGTATTGAGACTGTTTCTCATTGCACTTTGAGTTAAACTTGAGCCATGTAGTGTATGACCGAAACCGTTGCTTTAAGCTTCTGATTGCTTCGGCATAGGCTTCGCACGGTTGAAAAGTTAGGCGATGACAACTTTCAACCCAACCTCTCGCAATCACATGCTAAAAATGAACTTGTGAATTCTTTTACCGCTGCAACTCCGATATGAATTTGAAATCACAAGTATATGCCTCATTCCTATGCATGATGATTGAACTTTGCTAGGGGTAGTTCACCTTGTATATATGCTTAGCAATTGTTTGGATTCCTTCTATACATGTCTAGTGCTATGTTGATGGTGACTATCCTTCTGGCTTAAAACTGCTCACATGCTCATATGCTTCATATTTCGTATAAGTGATCAGTTTGAGCCTTTGCTATTTGAGTGCTTAATTGAGATGTTGGAGCTATACTGATTAGAGCATCTTGCACTCTTTTGACTATATCCTTGAAGCTCCTAACTTGCATTTTGACTTCATATGCACTGTGGAAGGAGATCTTGTGTTCAGGGGGAGTTTATGTGAAGAGAGTTGACTTCTCCGATACCTTTTGGCCTTGATAAGTGCATTTTCAACTAGGGGGAGAAATTTAACGCAAATCATATGCCCTGAAAAAATCTTTTGTCCTAGTTGCTTGCATTTGTCGAGGGGGAGTTGCTAGTTGTGTTTGAGCCGTTGCCTCTGTCTTGAGGGACTAGCAAACGTTCCTAGCTTCTCATGATGCTTTCATAAGCTTTGTCATTTTTTGGCTTTCAATTGGTATCGTCTGGTGTGCTTTCCCATTTGGTTGGGGTTGATTTCAATTGGTTCGGAGGATTTTCTTGCTAGTTGTGTTGAGCCTCTGTGCCTCTATCCTTGAGGACTAGCATTTTGCTTCTTCTGTTGTCCTCCGATCTTCAATTGCTATCTGCTAGCGGTGTTGAGCCTGTTTTACCTCTTCTTGAGGGCTATTTTGCTTTACTTGGTTGCGTCAAGCCGTTGCCCATGTCTTTGGGGACCAAGTTTTTGCTTCATCTCATCCACTTGACCTCTTTCTTCGCGCTTTTGTTAAGGCTTCTGGGTCATTTGGTTGGGTTTTCTCTTCCCACTCCTTCCTACCTTCTTCTTCTTCTTATTCATTGATTTTGTTGTGGAGTTGACAATGCACTCAATCAAGGGGGAGATTGCGGATCATGGGTGTATGCCGATCTCTGTGTGATGAGTGATTTGTCAACGGAGAGGATGCGCATGTTCTTTGGCTTGTGTTGTGCAGGTGTCCGAGCACGGAGACAGTGGTCGATGGCGGGTGAATGTCAAAGTGGCGACGCGTGTCGTGCCGACGGACCGGGCGCGATGAGGTGGGCGTTCCGTGCGGCTGACTGTCCCTGCCTTGGTATCGTCCGGTGAAGGGCGGACTTGGACTTGGACCATTTATTTCCTTTATTCCTTATTATCCTAACTGTTGTTGGCTGGTCAGCCTGCGACAGCTCACCATTGCTGAGAAGTTCTTATCATTCGGTGGAAAGGGGTTTAGTCACAGGCGGTGCAATCCCCTCTACGACGCCGTTTTTGTGGTAGAGCCGGGAAAACCAACGGTGGGAAACGGTTTCCTTCCAGGTGTTGGGCCTCAAAACCTGGGTGCTTGGGTTTTCCAGGCTGAGCCTCAAACCTGGGAGTTGGGCCGGTTTCCGAGTTTGGGCCTTCAAAACTCGGGCGCTGAGGTTTCCGGTTTGGGCCACAAAACTCGGGCTGGAGGCTGGTTTTTCCCCCGGTTTGGGCCTCAAAACCGGGGGCTTGATTTGAAAAGGCTTGTTTTCCCGTTTTGGGCCGCAAACCGGGGGTGCAGAGTGGTGGCGGCACGTGGCGGCGATCTGAAGTTTGCGTGGAGGCGACGCGGAAGACCGTGCGGCGTGGCCGTCGGATCTACTACCACCAGCGGTTTGGACTAGAATAGCCTTAGGGATTATTGTCCGCTTCTGTAAATTGGTAGAGTAGAGAGGGGTAGATAGGAAATAGACTTAGGCTGGTTAGTATAGTAGTCTAGGGAGACACCCTCCCCCCTCCTCCTCTCAATCTCAGTTTGCGCGACATTTGCTTCCTAGCACCTAGGGTGTTCCACTCTCCCATCCCCTGCGGTCTAGCTAGTTGAGATCCGCAGAGAACTCCCACTCTGTGTACTGTTGATTTGAGGAAGTGAGGCCCGTATCCTCACTTGTGGGCACAGATCGATGGCTTATTTGCGTCCTTAATTTCGAGTTCGTGGCTGTGATTCGCTGTATTCTTCTGTTCTTCTTTTTTGTTCTTTCGCGGAAACCTTTTTCTCCATCGATTTTCCCGTCGCTTGATCTCTTTGCTCGGTTCATCTTCTGCAATTCCGTTTGAACCAAGTTGGTTCTAATCGTGAAGCTCTCCTTTCATTCCACCGAAGACATTAATCTCTAACCTCACGGTCTAGGAGATCGATCGATTTTCGTTTTGGATTGCGTGTTCTTTTCTTGCCTCCATACCCCGCATTTTCTCTCGATTCACTTCACCGATTTGGAGTTAGGTTCGAGCCATGATCTCTTAGGAGTAGCTCACTAACATCCTTGTGACTCCTCAAATCGGATCCTAGGCCTAGGGCAATTGATTCGGAAGGAGATCGGTTGAATCGTGAAGAACAGCGCTGTTTTCGGGGCATCGGACGCTATCCACGGGAGCATCGGACGCTAGGGTTCCTAGCATCGTGACGCTCCGGTGACGCGTGTCACGTTTTCAGCGTTTTAGTTTGCATCGGACGCTAGTCATCGGACGCGTCCTTTGTCCATCGGACGCGCCGGAGTCTTTGCAATCGACGCTGGGTGATATACTGTTCACAGCGTCCGATGGTGGAACAGTAAGGTTCCAGAACCGCCCATCTGCATCTGCCGCGTCCGGTGGTCTGGCATCGGACGCAGGCCAGCGTCCAGTTCGCCGACTGGCCTTTTGCCTCGGCTTGCCTCTCGTTCTTTCGCTCGTTCGGTCTGTGTCGGAAATTGATTTCCGTCTTTTGTTCGTTGGCTTCTAGAGTTGTCTAGTGTCTCGCTGTGCTTTAGGAAGCATCCACCCTACATATAGGGTCGTGGACATTAGCAAGTTCTGGGTCGCTCTTGGGGGTCGATTTGGGACAGTGGCATCTGTTTCCGTAAGGAAATTTTGAAGCTCCCATCACCCCCCCTCTGGTCGCGTTTTCGTTTAGCTTCAGAAAGTTCTTCTCGGCCTCACTAGGGTCTTCATACATGTGGCAATCTCACTCTCTGTCAGGGTCCTCTCATCATGTAGATTGTCAAACTCCCTGTCCTCGCTGCCCAAGCCAAGGATCCTACTAAAGGTCTCATAAGTGACCTTGTAGTGGCGACCCTCGGTCATCCAGTGCATCTCCTCACCACATTGTCAACTACAGGGTGGCATGGAACTGGTGGATAATCTCTGTGTTCCAGTTGTGGCTGATCCTCAATCAATACATTTCCTTTGCTTGCACGCAGCCACTACCCTGTTGATATCACGGTCAGTCTTTGCTTCTAGGTGCTCCCAATCCACATACTTCATGTTCAGAATCTTGGACTTCTTGGCATTGTACAGGACTGAGCGGTAGAAGTCAGAATGAAACTCATTCCAGAACCTGTAGTCAATGCCCATATCCTTTGGAGCATTGTATGGATTATGCTGTCGCTGGGACTTGACCGAGCTGAACTGCTGATAGTAGGACACAGGCTGCCTTGCTCTTGTGTCCTGCGGTGGCCTCTCCTGGACATCCTCCTCATAGGGCTGCACATGAGCCCTGCTGACCTCTGCCAAATGCTCAGGGTGGCAGGGTAAAGGTCCTCCCTGATCTGACGACCCTGCATCTGGAGACGTGCCTCATCTCTGATCTGCTGTCTAGCTGACACATCTCCTTGGGAGCTAGCGCCACCACGACGGGCTGGCTGCTTGCTCCTCCCCTGAGCGGATCCATCCTTCTCTTGGTCCTCCTCTCATCATCACCTCCGCCCGACATCTAAAACATGGAAACTGTGGATTAGAAGACTGCATAAGGCTGGTAGGTTATAGTGAGGCGATAGATTTTGATGGATAAGGTTTACTTGGATCAAATCCCTGCTCATGGTCCGGCACTGCCGCTCTGGAGCGGCACTGCCGGGGCCCGGCACTGCCGCGCAGGCGCGGCACTGCCGCGCAGGAGGCTGATCTGACCAAGGAACACCACATCCATCATCTACTACTCACTTCCCTATCATCTACAACCCTTCTACAACCTCTAAATACAATACCCATGGCGCATTTTACAAATCGGGAAAAACTTGGGTTAGGATTTTGAACCTTCACCTTGAGAGGAAGGAGAGGGAAGGAGACCCTTGGAGAAGAGGACAACGGAGCAGCACCGACGAGGATCCCGAGCAACACCTCCGGTGGCCGGAAGTGCCGGGGAGCACACGCAGGTGGGAGAGGAAGGGCGGTCGCCCTTTCGCCCGAGAGAGAGAGGAGAGGGAAACACGGGTGCGGTGAATGGATGAGGGAGAGAGAGAGAGAGGGGGTCACGGGTAGAGTAGGAAAGTTTTTTCCCTTGCCCCACTCGGTAACAAACTGATTCAGCCGAATCGGTAAGTCGCGGCACTACCGCGCCTGGCGCGGCACTGCCGGGGCCCGGCACTACCGCGCCTGGCCCGGCACTGCCGGACAGTTACCTACAGAGAGAGTTATTCTCTAAGATACTACAACTTATTCTTGGAGTGGACAGGTACCTCTTGCATGATATGACCAGCAGCAAGTAATCAATACAGAACAATGGTCATACCAAGCAAGTTTCTTACAAAGATTTTGAAACACAATATGAAAGTTTTGAAATTTGTTTTACCTAGGTCAAACTAGTTGATCAATCAAGCATGCTAGGTTTCAAACTAAGTTACGAGAGTCAAGTATATTTAGTTCACTCCTTAAAGCACAAAACCTTGACTCATCTAGAGGCTTAGTGAAGATATCGGCTAGTTGTTTGTCGGTGCTCACATGTTTGATGGCGATATCTCCTTTGATTTCATGATCTCTCAAGAAGTGATGCCGGATGTCTATGTGTTTTGGTTCTTGAATGACACACTGGGTTGTTTGCTAGCTTTATGGCGCTCTCATTGTCACACAAGAGTGGGATATGAGTAAATTGACATCCGAAATCACGAAGGGTTTGCCTCATCCAAAGTAGTTGCGCACAACATGCACCTGCTGCAACATACTCGGCCTCGGCTGTGGATAGGGCTACACAATTTTGCTTTTTAGAACTCCAAGACACTAAGGAGCGTCCAAGGAATTGACATGTCCCCGAAGTGCTTTTTCGATCTACCTTGCAACCGGCGTAATCGGAATCCGAATAGCCAAGTAGATCAAACTTGGAGCCCTTAGGATACCACAAGCCAAGTTTGGAGTGTGAACTAGATATCTCAAGATTCTCTTAACGGCCACTAAGTGACACTCTTTCGGGTTAGCTTGAAATCTAGCACACATGCACACACTAAGCATAATATCGGGCCTAGATGCGCATAAGTAAAGGAGGGAGCCAATCATGGAACGATATACCTTGATGTCCACGACTTTTCCTTCCTTATCAAGATCAAGATGTCCATTAGTTGGCATGGGTGTTTTGATAGGCTTAGCGTTCACCATGTCAAACTTCTTTAACATATCATGGGTGTACTTGGTTTGGCAAAGAAAAGTCCCTTCCTTCAATTGCTTGATTTGAAACCCAAGGAAGAACTTGAGCTCACCCATCATAGACATCTCAAATCTTTTAGTCATGATCCTACTAAACTCATCACAAAAGGATTTGTTAGTACTACCAAATATTATGTCATCGACATATATTTGGCACACAAAGATATCTCCATTGACTTTATGAGTGAAGAGAGTAGGATCGGCTTTGCCTATTTCAAAGCCTTGTTTGAGCAAGAATTCCTTAAGGCATTCATACCATGCTCTAGGTGCTTGCTTAAGCCCATAGAGCGCCTTTCGGAGTTTGAAGACGTGGTTGGGAAACGTGGGATCTTCAAAGCCCGGTGGTTGCTCGACATATACCAACTCTTGTATAGGGCCATTGAGGAATGCACTCTTCACATCCATTTGATATAGCTTGAATTCATGATGGGCTGCATAGGCTAGAAGAATCCGAATGGCTTCAAGTCTTGCAACCGGTGCATATGTTTCTTCAAAGTCCAGGCCCTCTACTTGTGTGAACCCTTGAGCTACCAATCTTGCCTTGTTCCTTGTCACCACACCTTCTTCATCTTGCTTGTTGCGAAAGACCCATTTGGTTCCAATGACATTGGTATTTGGTCTTTCCACGAGTGACCATACTTGATTGCGCTCGAAGTTGTTGAGCTCTTCTTGCATGGCCATCACCCAATCCGGATCATCCAGGGCTTCTTCTACCTTGAGAGGTTCCAAAGAGGAGACAAACGAGTAATATTGACAGAAATTGCCAAATGAGAGCGTGTCGTTACCCCCTTTCGTAGACTCCCAAGATATTATCAACGGGGTGATCTCGTTGAATAGTTTGCTTGAGTCTTGGATGATCGATGGGTTCTGGTTCATCTTCGGCTTCCTCTTCTTCATCTCGCTCGAAGATGGGTTGTAGGTTCACTCCATGAGGTGGAGTAGCTGCAGCTGCTCTGGGTGTGCCCGGCACTGCTTGGCTCCGCGCGGCACTGCCGGGGTCCGGCACTGCCGGGGACGAGCCCGGCACTGCCGGGGACTGTATCTGACCAGTCCCAGCAGAAGCTTCAGCTTGAGGACCATCCTGACCAGTAGCCTGCTGTTCCTGTGGTCTTATATCACCAATGGCTAGTTGCTTGATTGCTTCACAAGGAGGTTCCTCATCACCTACAACCACCTCATCAACTTGCTCTACTTGAGCCATTAGTTTCATCAAACGTCACGTCTATCGCTATTTCAACCTTGCCGGAGCCTTGTTGAAAACACGATAGGCATGCTCGTTTGATCCATAACCGAGAAGAAAACCTTCATCAACCTTGGATGCGAACTTAGAGACTTTGGGTTTCTTGTTCAATATGAAACATTTGCACCCAAATACCCTAAAGTAAGACACCTTAGGCTTGTTACCGGTTAGCAGCTCATAGGAGGTCTTCTTTCTTCTCTTGTGGAGGTAGAGGCGGTTGATTGCATGGCAAGCGGTGTTGACGGCTTCGGCCCAAAAGATGTCCGGCGTCTTGTACTCATCTAGCATCGTCCTTGCCATGTCAATGAGCGTTCTATTCTTCCTCTCCACCACACCATTTTGTTGAGGGGTGTAAGGCACTGAGAACTCATGCTTGATGCCCTCTTCATCAAGTAACTCTTCCACTTGGGTGTTTCGGAATTCGGTTCCATTATCACTACGAACCTTTTTGATGTTGAAACCGAATTCCCTTTGAGCTCTTCGTATGAACATCTTCACCTTCTCTTGCACTACACTCTTATCATGCAAAAAGAATACCCAAGTGAAACGAGAAAAGTCATCAACAATAACAAGACCATGTTTGTTACCGCCGAGATGCTAAGGTAGGCAACCGGTCCAAAGAGATCCATGTGAATCAATTCCAATGGATGAGTAGTAGTGTCATAGCTCTTTGGTGGGTGAGGTACGCCTACTTGCTTTCCGGCTTGGCAAGCTCCACATACTCTGTCTTTCTCAAAATGAACATTGGTTAGTCCTAGGATGTGGTTGTCCTTTTGAAGTTTGGCCAAATTCCTCATCCCAACATGAGCTAGTCGGCGGTGCCATAACCAACCCATGCTAGATTTTGCCACTAAACAAGTCTCAAGTTTGGCTTCACTTTTGTTGAAATCAACTAAGTAAAGCTTCCCTTTCAAACGACCTGTAAAGACAATAGAGGAATCCTCCCTTCTAAAGACTTCCACACCCTCATCCGTAAAGAGACAATTGAAACCCATTCCACACAATTGCGAAACGGACAACAAATTGTAACTTAACGAATCAACATGTAAGACATTAGTAATTGAATGTTCAAGTGTGATAGCAACTTTACCAAGACCTAGCACATCCCCCTTGGAGTTATCACCAAATATGATGTTCTCACTTGCATTTGTAGTTGGGGAATATGATGAGAACATACTCCTTTCTCCGGTCATATGATTTGTACATCCGCTATCAAGCACCCAACTTGATCCACCGGAGGAGTAAGCCTGCAAAATAAGTTTAGTTCCTTGGTTTAGGTCCCCAATTGATATTGGGGCCTTGCATGTTAGTCACAAGTATCTTAGGAACCCAAATAAACTTGTCGGCTGCCCTCTTGTCATTACCAACATACTTTGCAACAACTTTACCACTGTTGTTGTGTCCTAAAAAGTAACAAGAGGACATGCTCATTCTTGGAGCTTCTATCTTGGGTTGATGCATGAACTTGTTCTTGGTTACCCAAATAGACTCCTTTGGTTTCTGAGACCCTTGCTTCTGATTTGGCATCTGCTTGGGCTGTGTGTGAGACTGAGCAGAAGGGGAACTGGTAGCCTTCCCTTTCTTGGGCGCGCACTGCCGGCCTGGGGGCGGCTGCCGGGCCGGCCTGCCGCCTTCTGCGCGGCACTGCCGCGGTCTGTGCAGGCTGAACTGTACCAATGTAACCCTTCTTCTCAACCTCACACACTCATAGCCATTCACCTTCTTCCTTCCATTGGTTTTGCCTCCCTTTACATGCCCCAACCCATCCTTTATGAAAGGACGTCTTCCGTTCTTGAACTTGGGCATGTTCTTGCTTTGGGTCTTCTCACTAGCACTTATAGTAGCCTTGACACAACCACTTGCAATAACACTTGTCAATCTTGCTATTTCTTTTCTCATGACCTCCATGTTTGCAAGGTTAGTGGAATAGACATTCAAATCAAGATTATAGCATTTTCCACAACCTTCACTAGTGGAGGGAATAGAGTGACATTTGCCTTAGGGAGAGTTGAGTTGCTTTCCCAAAGAAGGTTATATTGCAGCTCAAGTTCCTTGTGCTTTACATCCAAGTCACAATACTTTTTCTTGAGTTCAACATGAGCCTTCTTTAGGGAAGCATGTTCATCTTGCTCTTTGGCCAAGGCCTCATGCAAGACATCCAACTCACTTCTCTCTAATGCAAGAGCTTCCTTGCAAGCAATATAGAGATCCTCTTGTTTGATAAGAGCATCCTCACTTATTTCTAGCTCGGCTTGTACACCCTCTAGTTCCTCCATTAGCTTAGTGATAAAGAGTTTGGTTTTCTTATCTAAGTTCTTTGTTATCATGTTTATCTCTTCATCACTAGAGCTATCATCACTAGAAGAGTCACTAAGTTCACTACTAGAGATGTCACTAAGTGGAAGAGAAGGTTTAGGAGTATGAGTCTTTTTCACCTTCTCTTTCTTGGCCATGAGACAAGTGTGGGAGTTGCCTTCATCATCATCGGACAAGTTGTTGAATAGCCTTGGTGAAGGAGATGACTTTTGGAAATGCAATGGTTGCCATCTTCTCATCTTCTTCACTTGAGGTTTGTGCGGTTGAATCCCATTCATGTCCGATGTGAGCTTCTCCCATGTATCTCTTGTTGTGCTTCTTGTAAGTGGCTTTGTCATCTTTCTTGCCCTTGTTGTCTTTCTTCTCATTTGGGCAATGAGCAATGAAGTGCTCGGTGCTACCACAATTGTAGCAAGTTCTCTTTTTCTTGTTAGGAAACTTCCTCTTTACAAATTTGTAACCTTCTTTCTTGAGCCCCTTGCGATATCTTCTCATGAATAGAGCTATATCATCAATCTTCTCAAACTCTTCACCATCACTCTCACTCTTGCAAGAGGATGATGTGCTGTCCTCAACCTCTATTTTCTTCTTTTGTTGCTTGGGCTTGCTTGTAGAGGCTTGCTTGCTTGAACTTGACTTGCTTGATGTTGCTTGTTTTGTTGGCTTGCTTGCCTTGAGTGCCACTTCCTTGATCTTCATCCCATCTAGCCTTGCTTGCAACTCTCCAAGCTTCCTTCTTTCATTAGCTTCCTCTCTTTGCATATCAAATGTGATAATCCTCCCAAGCACATCACTAGGTGTGAACTTCTCAAACTTCTTCTTGTCTCTAATCAATGTCACTACGGTCTCATTTCTTGGTGAATAAGCTTCCAACATAATCTTCACAACCTTGTGATCATTGATTTCATTTCCACCTAGCCCTCTAATCTTGCCAACAATGACCATCAACCTATCAAACATCTCTTGAGGACCTTCACCATCACAAATCACAAACCGGTTGAGCTTGGCCATCAACAAATCAATCTTGGATTGCTTACTTTATCAACCCCTTCATGAGCAATATGCAATGTGTCCCAAATCTCCTTTGCAACCTCAACTCCCATGACCTTGTTGTACTCATCACCATCCAAGGCACTAAGTAGCACACTAGTGGCTTGGGCATTGAGATGAATGTTGCGGAACTCATCTTGAGTGGGGTTCTTTGGATCAACCGGTGCTTCAAGTCCATTGTGCACAATCTCCCAAATACCTGGATGGAGACCAATAAGATAGGTCTTCATAATGTGCTTCCACTTGGCAAAGTTGGTCCCGTCGAAACGAGGCAACTTGCCCGCGGGTACATTAATGAGAGGCCTAGAATCATGGTTAGACATAGAAGAATAAGTGTAGGATACGGCTCCGTATGTCTTCTTGGTCTCCTCCTTCTTCTTCTTGTCCCCTTGAGATGATAGGAGATGTCATCATCACCATCTTCGGTGCTACTTGAGTCTTCACTCAAGTGCACACTCTTCTTAGCTTTGAGCTCTTCCTTCTTCTTCTTTTCTTCTCTTCTCTTGGCTCTTTCTTCTCTTCTAATCTTTCTTTCTTCTCTTCTTTGAGCCTTGTCTTCCTTTGCTTTGAGAGCTGCTGCATCTTCTTTTTTGCTTTGGCTCTAGCTTCTCTTCTCAACCTTCTTTCTTCCTTTCGTCTTGCGAGCTCTCCGGCCGACACAACCAATTGTGGAAGTGTCCTTCCGCTAGCTGTGGAGATACTCTCGCTGCTGCTAGTGGTGTGCACATCCGGATCTTCAAAGGGTTTGGGTTGCACAACACTAGCGTTACCCGTTCCTCCGTCAGTGGCCATACTCTCGCACGGTTAAGTGCTGCTGAGAGACCAGGCTCTGATACCACTTGTAAGGACCTGTGTGGCCTAGAGGGGGGGGTGAATAGGCCTGTCAAAAATCACAGCTTAAAAACAAATTAGATAGGCCCGGCACTACCGCCCTGTGCCCGGCACTGCCGCTCCCCGGCACTGCCGGCCTCAGCGCGGTACTGCCGCGCAGATGAAGACCAGAAGCTGCAATTCGAAATCTAACCACAATCTGCAGATTCTATATGAATAGGAATGTAACAATAGGCTATATGAACCAGCAGAAACAACTACTCCACTCCAGCCAAATATGAAAGATAGAGTAGATCGAGCCAAACCCTAGAATATATCACAAGCTCATGAACATAGAGAATGAAACTAAGCAAGCACGCGAGACAAGTGATTTATCCCGTGGTTCAGCTCGCCACCAAGGCTTGCCTACCTCCACGTTGTTGAGGTTGACCACTTAGGTCATGAGCTTTGCAACTCAACCTCGTTCTCAAGTCAAGGAACCAAATCCTTGAGGTGAGGGGTAATCTTACTAGCTAGTGCACAAGTGATTACAAACCTCCCTAGGCCGCCACACCAAGTTGGCAAGGCTCTAGGGCGACGCCTAGCAAGCTAGGGTTCCAAGAACCCAAGAGTAATAGAAGCAAATCCACCGGCTATGGCTCAAATCAAGTGCTCTAGGCAGTAGATCTCAGCTAGGGCTCCTCTTTGGTGAAGGTTTGAGCCTCTCAACCACTTGGAATCAATGGGAATGAAGATTTTGGTGTTGGGAGCTTGAAGGGCCTTCAATGGAGAAGAGAGAGCTTGTCTGGAGGTAGGTGGAGTGAATGGTCGTGGATGACCGTGGGGAGGCAGAGGGGGTGTAAAGTAAATACCCCCTGCCATCCAATGGGCAAATCAAGTCGCGGCAGGCCGGCTTAGCCCGGTAGTGCCGCGGCCCGGCACTGCCGCGCCTAGAGCGGCACTGCCGCGCCCACCAAACAGACAGGAACAGATCTACAAGGGGTGAGCTGTCTTTGGTTGGAAATGTGGATGGTTTTGAGTTGGTTTGAGCACATGTCATTCAGCCATATCAATGAATTTGCATTCCCCCTTTATAGTACGGCATTCCTAAAACTCAAATAACCAAAATAGAATTTCTTTGAAGCACTTTGAGTCCGGAACGATGAAATGTAGTGTGAGGGGTCCACAACGCATATACACCATCCTTTCTTATCATAACCTGCTTGTCAACTTCATAAATCTTATTAGTCCTCTAATCGTGTGGTCATTATCACCAAAACCCACAATTAGGGCTTGATTGCACTTACAAGTACACCGGTCGTTGGACCGGCAACGCATGACCCTCCTCGTGCCTCTCGACGACTATGACCGCGCTGACCACCTGAGTGGTTGCGGCCACATAGAGGAGGAGGGGCTCGAGGCGATCGTCACCCTCGGCCGGTCGCGGTGGCACGAGGAATGGCGCGGAAGTCAGCAACCCCTTCAACTTGGTTAAGGCCTCCTCGGCTTCGACAGTCCACGCGAAGCGTTCCGTCTTCCTCAGCAGGCGGTAGAGGGGTAGCGCTTTTCCCCTAGCCTCGAGATGAATCTGCTGAGAGTGGCCAGGCAGCCTGTCACTTTCTGTACACCCTTGAGGTCTCGAAGTGGGCCCATCCTCGTGACTGCTGAGATTTTTTCGGGGTTGGCCTCGATCCCCCGTTGTGAGACAATGTAGCCAAGTAGCATGCCTCGAGGCACACCAAAGACACATTTCTCGGGGTTGAGCTTCACATTCTTGGCCCGGAGGCATTTGAACGTGGCCTCGAGATCGCTGATTGAAGGACCGAGAAGCTACCCGAAAGCGACCAGAGGGGGGTGAATGGGAGCTTCAAAATTTCCTTTCGGAAACTAGATGCCACTGTCCCAAACTCAACCCCAAAAGCAAACCCTAGAGCTTGCTAATGTCCACGACCCTAGATGTAGGGTGGATGCTTCCACGAAGCACAGCGGGACACTAGACAACCCTAGAAGCCAACGCAAAAGAACGAAACTCGAGTCCAATCAGAACGAACGAACCGCGAACGAAACGCCGCGAAACTGGATCGACCGGACTCTGCCTGCGTCCGGTCAGCTGGGACCGGACGCGTCCGGTCAGCCAAAGACCGGTTTTGGACCTCTCTGGAACTGACCGGACGCAGTGACTGCGAGCGTCCGGTCGATCCCCGTGCGTCCGGTCACAAGCACGTTCGAGTAGTGAACAGGACTATGGCGAGTCCGGTCACCACTAAACTCCAGCGTCCGGTCAGAGCAAAAACCAGAACACGCTCAAACCTTCAACGACCGGACGCGTCCGGTCAAGTCGTGACCGGCGTCCGATCACCCCGAAACTGCACTGAAACTCCGGCGATTCAACCCGATCTCCTCCGAATCAAGTGCTCTAGGCTTGGGATTCGAACTGAGGGTCACAAGGAGGTTAGTGAGCTATCTCTAAGAGATCATGGCTCGAACCTAACTCCAAATCGGTGAATCGAAGGAATTCGAGGGAGGAAGAAAAACAGACCCGAAACTAAAACTTGATCGATCTCCTAGACCGTGAGGTTAGAGATGATTTCTTTCGGTGGAAAGAAGTGCCTCACGATCTAGAACAACTCAGTTCAAACGGAATCGCAAAAGATGAACCGAGCCCAAAGATCAAGCGACGGGAAAAACTCAAGGCACAAAGCAATCCGCGAAGACACATGATGAACATGAAATCAAAACGCGAATTGACACTAGAGATGGGATCCAAGTGAGGATACGGCCTCACTTCCTCGAATCAACAGTACACAGAGTGGAGTCTCTCTGCGGATCTCAACTAGCTAAAGCAGGGATGGGAGAACAGGAAACCTAGCAAATGAAAGCACTAACTGAGATAGCAAAACTGAGATGGGGAGGAGGGTGTCTCCCCTGGACTACTTATACTAACCTAGCCTAAGTCTATTTCCTACTCTACCCCTCCCTACTGTATTTACAGAGCGGACCAGCCTAACCCTAAGGCTATTCTAGTCCACCCGCTGGTGGTAGGTAGATCCGACGGCCACGCCCGCACGGTCTTCCGCGTCGCCTCCACGCAACCTTCAGATCGCCGCCACGTGCCGCCCCACGCTCTGCACCCCCGGTTTTGTGGCCCAAACCGGGGAAACCAGCCTTTTCCATCAGCCCCCGGTTTTGAGCCCAAACCGGGAAAACCAGCCTCCAGCCCGAGTTTTGTGGCCCAAACTCGGAAAACCCGCAGCGCGCCGAGTTTTGAGGCCCAAACTCGGAAACCGGCCCACGCCCAGGTTTTGAGGCTCAACCTGGAAACCGTCACGCCCAGGTTTTGAGGCTCAACCTGGAAACCAGCACCCAGGTTTTGAGGCCCAAACCTGGAACCGTCCACCGTTGGGTTTTCCTGGGCTCTACCAACCAACCGGCGTCGTAGAGGGATGCACCGCCTGTGCACCCCTTCACCGACATGATTCGACTTCTCCGCTTGTCGCTGTCGCAGGCTGCCAGCCACCCAGTGATCCTCCGGCCCTCCAGTCCATCAGTCTAAGCCACGTCCGCCCTTCACCGTCCGATACATCGGCATGGCACGTTGAAAGTCCTTGTTTGGTTTTGGGTAATTGATGTCACCTAGTGTACTAACCATGTCATGAAGTGCTTATGAGCTAGGTTGGTACACACCATATGTGGAAGCTAAATGACGATCATGATATTGGTGGTGATGGCCAAAAGATAGATCAAGTGCCTCACATTTGGAAGACGAAGAAGAGAAAAGCAAAATCCTATGGAGATCAAGGCAAAGGTATAAATAGGAATTTTGTTTTGGCACTCAAGACACCATAGAGGGTGTGTGAGTGCGTTTAGGATAGATAGCCGTACTATTAAGAGGGGAATATCTCAGTGACGCGGTTATCAAGTGCCACTAGGTGAATTCATACATGCATATGCATTAGGACCTAGTGTGCTAACTCGAATCCTTTGAAAATGATTGTGAAAATGCTAACACACTTGCACAAGATGATAAACACTTGGTGGTGTTAGCACATTTGCAAAGGAGAAGTTGTTGAAATAGTTTTGGATCAACTCAGAGATGAAAATGGGTTTTTCTGTGTGAAGCCGCGGTGGTACCGACCAGGAGGGGTCGGTGGTACCGCCCTAAGAGGCAGCGTGCAGACCTCTCTGTGAGGGGCGTTTTTGGCCTAGCGGTGGGTGGCCGGTGGTACCGCCATTACCTCGGTAGTACGCGCCGGTACTACCGACCAAGGTCGGTGGTTGGCGAGTAGTTTTTGCTGAGCTCTCTGTTGTTTGAAAAATGGCTTGCCTGGTAGTACCGCCATTACCTCGGTACTACCGCCCACGGTGGTGGTACCGACGCAAGGTCGGTAGTGGCTGGTTTTTCGCGAGGCTCTCTGTTGTTTTCGAAAATGGCTTGCCGGTAGTACCGCCATTACCTCGGTACTACCGCCCACGGTGGTACCGACGCAAGGCGGTAGTAGTGACTGGTTTTTCGCAGAGCTCTCTGGTCGCGGCGCCTTTTGGCCTGGCGGTAGTACCGCCATCACATCGGTACTACCGACCTCGGAGGAACCGACCAGGGGTCGGTGGTTTGCCGAAATCAGCGGGATATGGGAAAACGGCTAGTTTGACTCTGTCGGTGGTACCGCCCAGGAGGGGTCGGTACTACCGACCAAGCGCAGAAAGGTAGGGTTCGGGCCGCCGCCGCCCCTTCCCTATATATTGAACGTGGCCGCCTTTGGGGTTTCTTCTTGACTCTCTGACTTCTTGAACATCCTCTTGAGTAAGATCTAATCCCTCCCTCCGATCTCTTTGCTTGTTAGTGCGAATCCAAGTGAGATCGAGAGATCCAAGTGCATTTGCTTGTGAGTTTGCATCTAGTGGCACTTGGCGATTGTGGTTGCTGCGGATATTCTTATTACTCTTGGTGGTTGCCGCCACCTAGACGGCTTGGAGCAGCGGAGGAGATTAGGCACGAGTGGTGATTGTTCGTGGCCATCTCCACGGTGATTTGTAAGGGGTTCTTGTACCTTCCCGGCGGAGCGCCAAAGGTAACTCTAGTGGATTGCTCGTAGCTTGTGGATCCCCATCTTGTGTTGGTTGTGCGGCACCCTATTGAGGGTTAGGCGTGTGATGCCTATTAGCGCGTGAACCTCCAAGTGGGTGTATCGCTACAACGGGGACGTAGCTTGCCGGCAAGCAAGTGAACCTCGGAGGAAAAATTATTGTGTCAACTTGTCTCCGTGGTATTCATTGATATTCATTTATTAATCTCTTGCCGGATCGGTATACACACTCCTATCTCTTGTACTTATTTTGTTACATTCTTGCAAGTATTATTTATATGTTGTTGCTATTCTAGTTTTTCTATCTTGTGTAGTGATTCATATTGTGGATAGGTGGCTTGCACTTTTGTAGAGCTAGCGCTATCTTTGCTACGCCATTTAGTTGTATAACAAGTTTGTTTAAGTGTTGTTGTAGAATTTTTTATAGGCTATTCACCCCCCCCCCTCTAGCCATTTAGGACCTTTCAAGTGGTATCAGAGCAAGGTCACCGTTTATTCAAGGCTTAACAACCTTCGGTGTCAAAATGGCTCATATCAACAACACTAAAAGGCCACCCCAATTTGATGGCACAAAATTACAGTTATTGGAAGGCAAAGATGACTACTCACATCAAGTCAATCAATAGAAAAATTTGGAGTGTGGTAGAAACAAAGATTGAGATAGTCGATCCAGAGCATCTCACCAATGCCGAAGAAGAAGAGAAGATGCAAAACAATGATATTGCTCTCAGTGCTATTCATGATGCTATTGATGCAAATGTGTTTGAGCAAATCAAGGGCATGGAACTGGCTAATGAGGCATGGAAGAAACTAGAAGAGTCATATGAGGGCACTCAAGCAGTCAAGGGAGCAAAGGCTTATATTCTCAAGGAGAAGTTTGCAAGTTTGCAAGCTTCAAGATGAAGGAAGATGAAAGTGTGCCGGAGATGTTCAATAGGCTACAAGTGCTAGTCAATGATCTAAAGGCACTTGGGGAAGAAGTGAAGGACAAGGACTTCTCACACAAGTTCTTGAGATGCCTCCCAAAGAGGTTTGGTATGTTGGTTACTTTGCTAGTAAGAAGTGGTTTGGACACAATGACACCAAACCAAGTACTTGGAGATGTGATGACCGATGACACATATAGAGAAGAAAATGAAGAAGAAGAGAAGAAGGATGAAAAGAAGAAAAGTGTGGCATTCAAAGCCACAACATCATCATCCAAGACCAAGAGCAAGGGAAAAGCAAAGAAGGAAGAATCAAGTGAAGATGATTGCTCAAATGCTAGTGACGATGAAGATGAAGAGATGGCCTTATTTGTTAAAAGATTTGGCAAATTCATGAAGAAGAAGGGCTACCGGGCAAGAAGGAAGAAGACATCATACAAGAATAAGGATGAACCAAGAAGGTGCTTCAAGTGCGGTAGCAAGGACCATCTCATTGCTCAATGTCCATACAACAGTGAAAATGATGACAATGACAACAAGAAGGACAAGAAGAGGGAGAAGAAAGAAAAGAAGAGTTACACGAAGAAGAAGAAGGGGCAATCATACATGGTCACTTGGGATAGTGATGCTTCCACAAGTGATAGTGATGAAGATAGTGATAATGAAGATCACAAGACAAGCAAGAAGAAGGCACTTGCAAGTATTGCTATCAACAACAAGCCTTCAATCTTCGATACTCCATCATGCTTCATGGCTAAGGCCACAAAGGTACTATCTGATGATGATGAGAGTGATAGTGATGATAGTGATGATGATGAACCCACTAAAGATGAATTAATTGAAATGCTTGATGATGCTAGAGAACATTTTGATAAAAAGAGAAAGGAGTGCAAAGAATTGCAAAAGAGACTAAAAGCTCTTGAGCAATCCTTTGAGGAGCTCAATGCTACTCATGAGAGGCTAGTGGAAGCCCATGAGGAGCTTGGCAATGCTCACACTAAGCTTAAGGAAGCTCACTCCTCACTTGTTGATCAAGCTAAAACTGAAAAAGTGGTTAAAACATGTGACATAGGCATAGCTTGTGATATAATTGATGAATCTTTCTATAAGCCTATTATTGTTGCTGCTACTAACCCTTCATGTAGCTCATCATCTACCACTACTACTTCATCTATGGATGATGGCTTCACTTGTGATGCCTCACTCATGGTTGAAAATGAGACATTGAAGAAGGAGGTAAATGAGCTCACTCACGCCTTGGGTAAAGCCTATGGTGGTGAGGCCCGCTTGCTTAAGTGCTTGGGTAGCCAACGCTTTTCTCTCCACAAAGAGGGATTGGGCTATACCCCCAAGAATGGCAAGGCGGCTTTTGCTACTCACAAAACTAGTTTTGTGAAGAGCAATGGTCGGTTTTGCACTAGATGCAAGCAAAGTGGGCATATAGAGCTATATTGCAAAAACAAGAACAAGATTGCTAATGTATCCTCTATTCAGTTTGATTCTTGCTATTTGCTTACCAAAGGTGTTAATGGTGTGAAAGCTAAATTCATTGGTGCACCAATTGTGGGCTCAAAGAAGAAAGCCATTTGGGTACCAAAGAGTTTGGTCACTAATCTTGGAGGACCCAAAAAGGTTTGGGTACCTAAAAAGAATTGATTTGTTCTTGTAGGTCAACTATAAAGCCGGAGGAAGGCATTGGGTGCTTGATAGTGGGTGCACTCAACATATGACAGGAGATTCAAGAATGTTCGATTCAATCAATTCAAGTGGCAATCATGGTTTTGACTCTATCACATTTGGTGACAATGGAAAAGGCAAGGTTAAAGGGCTTGGTAAGATTGCAATATCCAATGACATGAGCATTTCAAATGTGTTGCTAGTTGAGACGCTTGAACTTCAATTTACTGTCAGTGCTCAGTTGTTGATCTTGGTTTCAAATGCATTTTTGGAGTGAGATGTAGAAATCATAAGTGTAGATGGCTCAAATTTGATATTTAAAGGATTTAGATATGAGAACCTTTACTTGGTTGATTCAATGCTAGTGGAACAAATTGTCAACATGCTTATTCACTAAGTCCAGTTTGGGTTGGTTATGGCATAGAAGGCTGGTCATGTTGGAATGAAACAGTTGAACAAAATAGTGAAACATGATTTAGTTAGAGGCTTGAAAGATGTCACATTGAGAAGGATAAACTTTGTAGCTCTTGTCAAGCTGGAAAACAAGTTGGTAACACCCATCCCTAAGAAAAGCATGATGAGTACCAGTAAAGCATTTGAGTTATTGCACATGGATTATTTGGACCAACAACATACACTAGCATCGGTGGAAGTAAATATGGCTTTGTGATAGTGGATGATTACACTAGATACACATGGGTTTTCTTTCTTAGTGATAAAAGTGAAACTTTTGAGATCTTCAAAACTTTTCAAGAGATGTCAGAATGAGTTTGAAACAACAATCAGAAAGTTAGAAGTGACAATGGGAGTGAATTAAGAATACCAGAATTGATGAGTTGTGTGATGACTTTGGCATTAGACATCAATTCTCACCCAAGTATACTCCTCAATCAAATGGGATTGTTGAAGGAAGAACAGAACTTTGATTGATATGGCAAGGTCTATGCTCAGTGAATACAATGTCAGTCATTCTTTTTGGGCCGAAGCTATCAATACGGCTTGCTATTGTAGCAACCGTCTCTATTGCCATGGCATGCTAGAGAAGACACCATATGAGCTATTAAATGGAAGAAAGCCAAATATCGCATACTTTAGAGTTTTTGGATGCAAATGTTATATATTGAAGAAAGGTGCAAGATTGAGCAAATTTGAGAAGAAATGTGACGAAGGATTCTTACTTGGATATTCAACAACAAGCAAAGCATATAGAGTTTGGAACTTGGCTAGTGGTATTATTGAAGAAGTGCATGATGTTGATTTGATGAAACTAAGGGCTCTCAAGAAGGAAATGAAAATCTTAATGATGTGAGAGGCACTCAATTGTCAAATGCAATGAAGAATATGGATATTGGTGATATTAGGCCAAGACAAGTGGATGATAATGAAGATGACCAGATGTTCTCCTCAAATGTGCAAGTTGATGCAAATCAAGCTAGTGGTTCTCATGATCAATCAAGTGCTAGTGAAGATCAACAAGCTAGTTCATCTCAACCAAGCAATCAAGTGCAAATCCTCCAACAACCAATATTGCAAGAGATCATCCCATAGATCAAATTGTTGGGATATTAGAAGTGGTGTGCCATTAGAAGTGCGTGTTGCCAAACAAGACGAGATTGGCATCTTTGTGAGCATTTTTCTTTTGTGTCATCATTTGAGCCAACCAAGATAGAAGATGCATTGATGGAGTTGATTGGGTAAACGCTATGCATGAAGAGCTAAACAACTTCACCCGCAAACCAAGTTTGGGAAATTTGAGAGACCAAAGAACTACAATGTAATTGGAACAAAATGGGTATTTCGAAATAAGCAAGATCAAGATGGGATAGTAGTAAGAAACAAAGCAAGATTGGTAGCTCAAGGCTACACTCAAGTTGAAGGTCTTGATTTGGAGAAACATATGCACCGGTTGCAAGAATGGAAAGCAATTAGAATTCTATTGGCTTATGCATGTGCTCATAATTCAAGTTATATCAAATGGATGTCAAAGTGCATTTCTCAATGGGTATATCAATGAGTTAGTATTGTAGAACAACCTCCGGTTTTGAAGATGACAAGAAGCCCAACCATGTTTACAAGCTCAAGAAGGCGTTGTATGGTTTGAAGCAAGCACCAAGAGCATGGTACGAGAGGTTGAGAGATTTCCTACTCTCTAAAGGGTTCAAGATGGGCAAGGTGATACTACTCTCTTCACCAAGAAGATTGGCAAAGACTTGTTTGTGTTGCAAATATATGTTGTTGATGATATTATTTTTGGGTCAACCAACCAAGAGTTTTGTGAAGAGTTTGGGATATGATGGCAAATGAGTTTGAGATGTCTATGATTGGAGAGCTTAGTTACTTCCTTGGTCTTCAAGTCAAGCAAATGAAGAAAGAAGGTACTTTTGTGAGTCAAGGCAAGTACATCAAAGATATGCTTAAGAAGTTATCTAGATGATGCAAAAAAGGTATTAGCACACCTATGGGAACAAATGGACATTGGATAGTGATGCTAGTGCACATGGGGATCAAAGTTGTATCGGTCTATGATTGGAAGCTACTTTATGTGACCGCTTCTAGGCCGGATGTGATGTTTAGTGTATGCATGTGTGCAAGATTTCAAGCTTCACCAAGAGAGGGTCACCTGAAGGCAACTAAAAGAATATTGAGATATTTGAAGCATACACCAAATGTTGGACTGTGGTATCCCAGGGGTCAAACTTTGAGTTGATTGGATATTCGGACTCCGACTATGCAGGATGCAAAGTGGATAGAAAAAGCACATCGGGCACATGTCAATTACTTGGAAGATCACTTGTATCATGGTCATCGAAGAAGCAAAACAGTGTTGCACTTTCAACCGCCGAAGCAGAATACATATCCGCAGGAAGTTGTTGTGCTCAATTACTTTGGATGAAAGCAACTTTGGATGACTTTGGAATTAAATTCAAACAAGTACCATTGCTATGTGACAATGAGAGTGCAGTAAAGCTCACCAACAATCCAGTACAACATTCAAGAACAAAGCACATTGACATTCGCCATCACTTCATAAGAGACCATCAACAAAAGGGTGATATTTCAATTGAGAGTGTTGGTACCGATGATCAACTTGCCGATATATTCACCAAGCCACTTGATGAAAAGAGATTTTGCAAGCTAAGGAATGAATTGAATATACTTGATTTCTCAAATATGAGTTGATGCACCCTCCGTTATATGACATGCCTCTCCTTCAACAAAGCAAAGGTAAAATTGTGTGGCATGACATTCATTCTTGCTAAGGATATGTTTAGTGCATTTAGTCATTCCTTGCATCTTATAGGCTCATTCATGAAAATAAAATACTTTGGATGTACATATGGTACCACTATTGCTTCTATGTTGATATGATCTAGTGGTAGCATGACATGTTTATGGGCTTGTGAACCTAGTGTTTGATCTTGGAAACAAGCATTCAAGGGTTTAACCGACGTGAGTAAGATAACCATTGAAAGATGTGTGAAGAAGCTTACTCTAGAGCAAACCGTGTTAAATATCTTATGTTTGTTTGCTAGGTTGAACCAAACTTGATCACCTTTTTGTTTAACTTAACTCCTAAAATTGGTGTGCTTTTATGGTACTTAATGACAAAGGGGGAGAAATGGTTAAGATAGATATATATAACAAAGGGAGGATCAATTAAAATTTGAGCACACAAGTAGGGGGAGCAAGCTCATGAACTTATTGTTGCATTTGAATGTGCATATTCATATGAGTGATTGCATTGCAAAAGTTAAATTCAATACACATGCTTGTGTGATGTATGCTAGAAATAAATTTTGAATGATGATTTGTGCACTAGCATGCATAAGTGGTAGCTAGATGTAAGTTGCTTTTACAAGCGATACTAGATCCTTTCATATAATGTTGATCTCATGAGGTATCTAGTGTTTGTTTTTAAGTCTAGCTAACCATGGTGCTAAGGATGATGAAATTGGCAACTCCGATTGGTATCACGCTTCAAAGGTCCATTCTTTACACCTTAGCATCATTTGAGAGTATTACTCTCCACATTTCATATCTATGCATATGTGCCGAACTTGAACCAAACACTATAGCACATATGTAGGGGGAGCTAATACTAGTAGAGGTGTTTCAAATTTTCAAATATATATCTTTGTAAAAGGTTGTCATCAATTACCAAAAAGGGGGAGATTGAAAGTCCTTGTTTGGTTTTGGGTAATTGATGTCACCTAGTGTACTAACCATGTCATGAAGTGCTTATGAGCTAGGTTGGTACACACCATATGTGGAAGCTAAATGACGATCATGATATTGGTGGTGATGGCCAAAAGATAGATCAAGTGCCTCACATTTGGAAGACGAAGAAGAGAAAAGCAAAATCCTATGGAGATCAAGGCAAAGGTATAAATAGGAATTTTGTTTTGGCACTCAAGACACCATAGAGGGTGTGAGTGCGTTTAGGATAGATAGCCGTACTATTAAGAGGGGAATATTCAGTGACCGCGGTTATCAAGTGCCACTAGGTGAATTCATACATGCATATGCATTAGGACCTAGTGTGCTAACTCGAATCCTTTGAAAATGATTGTGAAAATGCTAACACACTTGCACAAGATGATAAACACTTGGTGGTGTTAGCACATTTGCAAAGGAGAAGTTGTTGAAATAGTTTGGATCAACTCAGAGATGAAAATGGGTTTTTCTGTGTGAAGCCGGTGGTACCGACCAGGAGGGGGTCGGTGGTACCGCCCTAGGAGGCAGCGTGCAGACCTCTCTGTGATGGGGGTTTTTGGCCTAGCGGTGGTACCGCCATTACCTCGGTAGTACCGCCCCGGTACTACCGACCAAGGTCGGTGGTTGGCGAGTTTTTGCTGAGCTCTCTGTGTTTGAAAAATGCTTGCCGGTAGTACCGCCATTACCCGGTACTACCGCCCACGGTGGGTACCGACGCAAGGTCGGTAGTGGCTGGTTTTTCGCGAGGCTCTCTGTTGTTTTCGAAAATGGCTTGCCGGTAGTACCGCCATTACCTCGGTACTACCGCCCACGGTGGTACCGACGCAAGGCGGTAGTGACTGGTTTTTCGCAGAGCTTCTGGTCGCGGCGCCTTTTGGCCTGGCGGTAGTACCGCCATCACATCGGTACTACCGACCTCGGAGGAACCGACCAGGGGTCGGTGGTTTGCCGAAATCAGCGGGATATGGGAAAACGGCTAGTTTGACTCTGTCGGTGGTACCGCCCAGGAGGGGTCGGTACTACCGACCAAGCGCAGAAAGGTAGGGTTCGGGCCGCCGCCGCCCCTTCCCTATATATTGAACGTGGCCGCCTTTGGGGTTTTTTTCTTGACTCTCTGACTTCTTGAACATCCTCTTGAGTAAGATCTAATCCCTCCCTCGATCTCTTTGCTTGTTAGTGCGAATCCAAGTGAGATCGAGAGATCCAAGTGCATTTGCTTGTGAGTTTGCATCTAGTGGCACTTGGCAATTGTGGTTGCTGCGGATATTCTTATTACTCTTGGTGGTTGCCGCCACCTAGACGGCTTGGAGCAGCGGAGGAGATTAGGCACGAGTGGTGATTGTTCGTGGCCATCTCACGGTGATTTGTAAGGGGTTCTTGTACCTTCCCCGGCGGAGCGCCAAAGGTAACTCTAGTGGATTGCTCGTAGCTTGTGGATCCCCATCTGTGTTGGTGTGCGGCGGCACCTATTGAGGGTTAGGCGTGTGATGCCTATTAGCGCGTGAACCTCCAAGTGGGTGTATCGCTACAACGGGGACGTAGCTTGCCGGCAAGCAAGTGAACCTCGGAGGAAAAATTATTGTGTCAACTTGTCTCCGTGGTATTCATTGATATTCATTTATTAATTCTTGCCGGATCGGTATACACACTCCTATCTCTTGTACTTATATTTGTTACATTCTTGCAAGTATTATTTATATGTTGTTGCTATTCTAGTTTTTCTATCTTGTGTAGTGATTCATATGTGGATAGGTGGCTTGCACTTTTGTAGAGCTAGCGCTATCTTTGCTACGCCATTTAGTTGTATAACAAGTTTGTTTAAGTGTTGTTGTAGAATTTTTTATAGGCTATTCACCCCCCCCCCCTCTAGCCATTTAGGACCTTTCACACGTCCGCCGCACGGCACGCCCATCCTTCATCGCGCCCGGTCCGTCGGCACGGCACGTCGCAACTTGACTTCACCCGCCATCGATCACTGTCTCCGTGCTCGACACCTGCACAACACAAGCCAAAGAACATGCGCATCATCTCCGTTGACAATCACTCATCACACAGAGACTCGGCATACACCCATGTATCCGCAATCTCCCCTTGATGAGTGCATTGTCAACTCCACAACAAATCATGATAAGAAGAAGGAGGTAGGAAGGAGTGGGAAGAGAAAACCCAACCAAATGACCCAAAAGCCTATCAAAAGCCAAAGAAGGTCAAGTGGATGAAGCGAAAAACTTGGTCCCCAAAGACATGGGCAACGGCTCGACGCAACCAAGCAAAGTAAAGCTAGCCCTCAAGAAGAGGTAGAACAGGCTCAACACCGCTAGCAGATACCAATTGAAGATCGGAGGACAACAGAAGCAAAATGCTAGTCCCTCAAGAAGAGGCACAGAGGCTCAACACAACTAGCAAGAAAATCACTCCGAACCAATTGGAAATCAACCCAAACCAAATGGGAAAGCACACCAGACGATACCAATTGAAAGCCAAATGAAAAGGTTTATGAAAGCTCATGAAAAGCTAGGAACGTTTGCTAGTCCCTCAAGACAGAGGCAACGGCTCAACACAACTAGCAAACTCCCCCTCGACAAATGCAAGCAAAGGACAAATGATTCTCCCCTTAGTTGATCAACACAGGAGCACACAGGAGCATATGATTTGCATAAATTTCTCCCCCTAGTTGAAAATGCACTTATCAAGGTCAAAAGGTATCGGAGAATCAACTCCCTTCACATAAACTCCCCCTGAACACAAGATCTCCTTCAGAATGCATATGAAGTCAAAATGCAAGTTAGGAGCTTCAAGTATATAGTCAAAAGAGTGCAAAGATGCTCTAATCAGTATAGCTCCAACATATCAATTAAGCACTCAAATTGCAAAGGCTCAAACTGATCACTTATACGAAATATGAAGCGTATGAGCATGTGAGCAATTTTAAGCCAAAAGGATAGTCACCATCAAAATAGCACTAGACATGTATAGAAGGAATCCAAACAAGTGCTAAGCATATATACAAGGTGAACTACCCCTAGCAAAGTTCAATCATCATGCATAGGAATGAAGCATATCCTTGTGATTTCAAATTCATATCGGAGTTGCAGCGGTAAAAGAATTCACAAGTTCATTTTGGCATGTGATTGCGAGAGGTTGAAAGCTTGTCATTGCCTAACTTTTCAACCGTGCGAAGCCTATGCCGAAGCAATCAGAAGCTTAAAGCAACGGTTTCGGTCATACACTACATGGCTCAAGTTTAACTCAAAGTGCAATGAGAAACAGTCTCAATACCATGAGGTGTTGACAAGCAATCCCATCTCGATCTTTTCAATTCAACAATACTTGGTTCAGATTTTAAGCAAGTTATGAACAACCAAGCAAGTGAATGACTCAGAACTAGAGACATAGCAACCTAGCATATATGAAAGCAGGAATGGACTCAACACACCCTACACATGCTAGTTGCATATCTCAATGGTGAACATTTTCAGATTTATATACATTAGGCATAATTCACCATTCCAAAAATAGCTCGCTCATAACATGTAACAGTGATCAGAAGGAGCATAAGCTACAAGCATCATCATAAGTATCGGAGCAATACTAACAAGAGCATAATTACATTCTAGTGAATATAGACATGAAGCTCAGAATGTAAATGCGTATGCCCGACACAAAACTGAAAGAAAGAAGATACCCATTGGAAGGACTCAAGAAACTCAAAAGAAAAGAGCCTCAAAATAAAAGAGTCAGTCTGTACATCTCAAAATGCTTCCCCATCTAAAAGGGGAAACACACACCAAGCTCACCCCTCAACCTATTAAAGGTTGATTCGTCTAAAGGCTTGGTGAAAATATCAGCCAATTGGTGATGAGTATCGACATGGCGAAGGTCGATATCACCCTTCTCCTGGTGGTCTCGCAAGAAATGAAAGCGCACATCAATGTGTTGGTTTTCGAGTGAAGCACGGGGTTCTTAGCAACGCTAATGGCACTCCGTGCTGTCACAAAGCAAAGGAACTCGAGTAAAGCTCAAACCAAAATCACGCAAAGTGGCCATCATCCAGAGTAACTGGGAACAGCAGCTAGCGCAGCAACCTATTCAGCCTCCGTGGTAGACTGAGCGACACTAGACTGCTTGCGAGAAGACCACGATACAAGAGAAGACCCAATAAACTGCAAGTCCCAGAAGTGGACTTGCGCTCAATGCGACAACCAGCAAAAATCAGCATCAGAAAAGCCACAAAGCGAGAGGGTGGAGGAAGCAGAATACCAAATCCCGAACTCAGGCGTGAAACGAAGTACCTGAAGATGCGCTTCACGGCCTGACGTGTGAGAAGTGCGTGGCGAAGCCTGAAAGCGCGCGCACAAGGCACACGGCGAACTGAATGTCCGGCCGTGTCGCCGTCAGGTAGAGCAGCGATCCAATCATGCTGCGGTACTCCTTCTGGTCCACTGCTTCTCCATCAGTGTCGGCATCCAGGGCAGTCGTCATCGACATGGGCGTCGGAAGAGGCTTGGCCTCACCCATGTCGAACCGCTTCAGCAAGTTCCCTCGGTGTACTTGCCTGGTGCACAAAACGTCCCCTCTCGGGATTGCTTAATTTTGCAACCCGAGAAAGAAAGTCAGCTCGCCCATCTGCTCATCTCGAACTCCTGCTCATAGTATCTGCAAACTTGGCAACCAAAGCGTGAGAAGAACCACCGAAATGATATCATCCACGTAAATTTGGACCAAGAGAGTATCTTTGCCTTGCTTGAGGAGAGAAAGAGCGTTTTATCAACAACTCCCATTTTAAAACCCTTAGCTAAAAAAAGGTTTTTAATCTCTCATACCAGGCTAGGGGCTTGTGTTTCAAACCATACAAAGCTTTGTGGAGTTTAAAGACATGGTTTGGAAACTTGGGGATTTTCAAAAACTGGGGGGTTGCTGGACATAGGACCCTTCCTCAATGTAGCCGTTTAAGAAGGCACTCTTGACATCCATTTGAAAAGTTTGAAACCCATGGATGCAGCATAAGCCAAGAGTATCCTAATAGCCTCCAAACGAGCTACAGGAGCGAAGGTCTCCTATAATCTATCCCTCCTTCTGACTATAACCCTTCGCTACAAGCCGGGCCTTGTTTCTCACAATGTGGCCCTCCTCTCCTGCTTGTTTTAAATACCCATTTTGTCCCATAGGTTTACAGTCAGGAGGTGGTGGCAACTAGAACCCAAACCCGATTTCGCTCAAATTCTCTAGCTCCTCATGCATGGCATTGACCCAATCCGGATCCGTCAATGCGTGTCCAACATCTCGGGGCTCAAAAGACGCAACAAAAGCAGAATGAGCAAAGTGCGAGATGTGCTGTGACCTGGAGCGAGTAACTCGCTCGTCGATGTCGCCGATCATCTGTTCAGGGGGGTGCTGGCGCTGGATATGTCGTGGCGCCTCCCGGGAAGAAGTGACCTCCCCCTCAACAGCAGCTGGTTCCACCCCGGGTACAAAAGGTACCGCGCGAGGTGGAGGATCCCACGGCCCCCAGGAAGAAGAAGTGTCGGGGCCGTGAGTCGTCGTCGAGGCCGCCCTTTGCGGCACGGCAGGTGGAGGGGGTGCTGGATCATCTATACCTTCAGCACCCTCGTCCTCATCATCAAAAAGAGGCTCTCCAACCTCATGATCACCTGCACGCTCAAAACGAGAAGAGGGACAAACAAGAGTCTCGTCGAAGGTGACATCTGATGTCTCCATGACTCGGTTAGTGTCAAGGTTAAGTACACGATAAGCTCGAGTGTGAGTGCCATAACCCAAAAACACACCGTCAGAAGAACGAGACTCAAACTTGTCCAGGTTGCCTTTCTTCAATATAAAACAGTGGCAACCAAAGACTCTAAAATAACTCACCTTGGGCTGGCGACCAAAACGCAACTCATAAGAGGTCTTCTTCAAAAACGCTCTCAGAAAAATGCGATTCGAAATGTAGCATGCAGTGTTCATAGCTTCGGCCCAAAAACGCCTAGGAGTCCTATGCTCATCAAGCATCGTCCTGGCCATCTCAACAAGGGTCCGATTCTTCCTCTCTACACACCATTTTGGGTGGTGTATAGGGGGAGAAAACTGATGCTCCAAACCAAGGCGGTTACAAAACTTCTCAAAATCCGAATTTTTAACTCGGAACCATTATCACTTCCGAATAGCTCGCATCGAGTTCAAAGGGAACTCGTTCTGAAGACGCAAAATCAGATTGCGAGCAAATGAGAAAGTCTCGGTCTTCTCAGCTAAAAAGAAGACCCACGAATATCTCGAAAAGTCGTCAACAACAACCAAAACATACCACTTGCCACCAACCGAGCTCACCCGAGCCGGACCAACAAGGTCCATGTGTAAAAGCTCTCCGGGGTGCGAGGTCATGACCTTAGTCACCGGATGGTGGGGAGCAGCAACCATCTTCCCATGTCTGCAAGAATGGCAAACTAGATCCTTCTCCATCGAAAGCTTGGGCAATCCTCGGATTAGGCCAAGTGAGCTAAGTCTTGCAAGCAAGTCGAAGCTTAAGTGACCGAGCCTCCTATGCCACTTCCAAAGATCGGAAGAAGAAGGACTAGCCAAAAGACAGCGAGAAGAACCAAACGATTCCGAAAATTCGCACAAAAGACTTTCCCAAAGGGCGAAATCAGACATACAAGATCGCCCTGAGGATCTAAGATGCGACTAAGGTTCGGTTTAAAACGAATCTCATAGTCATCATCAAAAAGTTGCGAAACAGAAAGAAGGTTAAAATGCAGGTTAGAAACAAGAGCAACATCGCGCAACACAAAGTGCTCATTAACCCGCACCGTCCCACGAGACAATACCTTACCTTTACTATTGTCGCCGAAGGTTATGTACTCCTTTCCGGCGACCGGGCTAAGGCTGGAGAACCACTTGGTGTTTCCGGTCATGTGCCTCGAACAACCGGAATCCACCAACCAACGTCCTCCAACCGTCTTACCTACATCAATAGAAAGACATAGGGTGAGCATACGGTCCAACACTGGGGTTAGTGAAATAAGGGAAATACCAGTGTTGGGCCGGCTGCTCAAAAGAACGGTTAGCAGAAAAACCATTCCTAGCACGTCTACGAGGGAAGCGATCACCACGCTGAGAAAACGTGGTCCGCTGGGGAAGAAGCGCTCACCGCGATACTCAAACTGCGGTGGGGGAAAGCGCTCAACTAAACCTCCGCCACGGGGTCCGTTACCTGCAAAAGCAGGACCCCGTCGGGCACGCTCTCTACGAGGTTTACGCCTAGGAGCCTGGGGCTCAACTGCTCTAGCGTCTCTCTTCGGAGCTCTCTCCTGCCTAGGCCTGGGACCCTGACGTCCGACCTAGCTGCTCTCCCCTGGGCCTTCGGTACATGTCCACCATGAGCTGGATGGTACATGTCCGGGTTCTCCATCTCCCGAGCCCTGCGCGCCTCTCTCTTGCGCCTAAAGCAGAACTCGCTCAAGTGACCATCTCTCCCACAAAAATCACACTGGTACCTCACCGCACGCAAAGGGGGTTGTTGGTGACCAGGGCTGTGGGTGTGGCTCACTTTGCCTTTGCCCTTCTGTGGCAACTCCTCACGATGGGTGGCATAGCATCAAGCTTGTTTCTGAGGTGGTTTGGCTTGGGTGCCCAAACTGGGTTCTTGGGAGGAGCTCTCGGGGGTTCCTCAACCACACCATCTTTGGTGATAGGCTTGGCTGGCTCTTTGAGTGGAAGCTTGGCAAGTTTGGGAGTAGTGGTGGAGTTGGGCTTCTCACATGGGTTCAGACCACTAGACTCTCCAATCTTCCCAAAGGCTGAGAGATCAACACTCTGAGCAAAACCTACACCAGGGGCCCAACAGCTCGCTTGAATTGGGAGATCATCATCCCGAGCTGCGGCTCACTACTGGAGACCCATGACAAGATGGACCGAAGGTATGTGTTTTCTTCCTCGGTTTGCATCTTGCCATGCTTCACATTGGCAATCTCCATCTCCAGGCCCTCACACAAAGCACACCTCAAGACACAAGTGCTATCTGAGCTGGCCTTCTCTAAAGACTCAAGCTTGGCATTCTTCTCTGCCAACTCAGATTGCAAGACAGGACAAGTCTTGCACGCACCCAACAGCTGCGGCCTAGCTCGGAGCTCATCCACCTCATCTACCAGCGCAGCATGCTTACTCCTCAGAGTGAGAAGATCCGTCATGTGCGCGGCGCAACTCTCGCACTCCAACTCCTCCGACACAACCACGGTGGACCGAGCGACTCAAGCTCCTTCACCGTGTCCTCCCACTTCTGCCTAAACTCCTTGCGCTCTCTAGCGGCACGCCTAAGCAACTTATCTTGGCTAAGGAGGGCAGCAGTCAACTTCTCAACCTCGGAGGAAAGCTCGTCGTAGGTGAGAGATACCTGGGAGGTGTCGTCGTCGTCGTCGTTCGAGGGGTACGCTCCGGCTCGCCGTCGTACATCGCCCGGGCATGGTCGCCCTCATCGCGTCGCCATCCGGCGAAGAAGCAGAGGCCGTTCAGCTTGTCCTCGATCCTCTTCTTCTTCTCGGACTCGTCATCGCTCGAGCTGGCGGAGTCGTCATCCGAGCCGTCGACTCGCTGAGCGTGGCGAAGAATGCACGCTGCTCAGCTTGCTGCTTCTCCAAGTACTTCTTCTTGATGTACTCTTTGTCGAAGCCGCCCCGCTTCTTGTGCCTTGGGGGAACGTGCTTCTCCTTGTACTTGGAGTCGCGCCTGTGGCCGTGATCGCCCTTCCCAGATGCTTGTTCTTCTTCTTGGGGCAGTCGGCGATGAAGTGGTCGGGGTCGCCGCATCGTAGCATCCGGCGCGTCCTCCTCCACGACGGCGGTTCACGCGTTGTTGTGGAACCGCGAAACCGGTTGGCAAGCAAAGCCAACTCGTCGTCTCCCAAAGACTCCAGCTGGTCCTCTGTCACAGAAAAGAGAGAAGAAAGCGCAAAGCCAGCTGAGGGGTTAGAGGAAGAGCCGGAAACCAAAGCCATGGACGGGCGAGAAGGATTTTCAAAAGAAGCCCTCGCCATAGCATCAATCTCACTGGACTTGAGCTTACTGAAGAGCTCGTCGCAGGTGAGGGTCTCATAGTTCGGCGATTCGATGATTGCCTGAACCTTGGAGTCCCACACCGAACGGTCAAGAGTGTGCAAAAAAGCTTCAAAGCACGCTCATGATCGGTCAAATGGCAACTGCTCCTGTTAGCCCTCATCCTGTTGACAATCACCTGAAAGCGAGCGAATAAACTTCTATGCTCTCGCCAGGTTGATGTCTAAAGTTCTCATACTCTCGCTTGAACGACTCGTAGAGTCGGGTTTTGACTTGAGAGGTGCCCTCATGAAAGCGCATGAGAGTGTCCCAGATCTCCCGAGCCGTAGCGAGGTGAGAAAACACGATCAAAACTCACCCATGCTCAAACAAGAGAAAAGAGCATTACGGGCTCGGCTATGCATGTGCTCATCGATCTGCTGTTGAGTCACACGAGCAGCAAGACCACGTATCAGGGGAGTTGCAAATATCCCAGATCGAGGCGCCCAAGCTCTGCAAATAGGCCGACATACGTATCTTCCAATACGCATAGTTCGTCCCATCGAAAAACGGCGGTTTGCCCACGCCGCGATCATGTCGCCTTCGGTGGATCTGGACCGGCTAAGGTGGAAGATCCTTAACCCGCCCGATACCAATTGAAGGACCGAGAGCTACCCGAAAGCGACCAGAGGGGGGTGAATGGGAGCTTCAAAATTTCCTTTCGGAAACTAGATGCCACTGTCCCAACTCAACCCCAAAAGCAAACCCTAGAGCTTGCTAATGTCCACGACCCTAGATGTAGGGTGGATGCTTCCACGAAGCACAGCGGGACACTAGACAACCCTAGAAGGCCAACGCAAAGACGAAACTCGAGTCCAATCAAGAACGAACGAACCGCGAACGAAACGGCGCGAAACTGGATCGACCGGACTCTGCCTGCGTCCGGTCAGCTGGGACCGGACGCGTCCGGTCAGCAAAGACCGGTTTTGGACCTCTCTGGAACTGACCGGACGCAGTGACTGCGAGCGTCCGGTCGATCCCGTGCGTCCGGTCACAAGCACGTCGAGTAGTGAACAGGACTATGGGCGAGTCCGGTCACCACTAAACTCCAGCGTCCGGTCAGAGCAAAAACCAGAACACGCTCAAACCTTCAACGACCGGACGCGTCCGGTCAAGTCGTGACCGGCGTCCGGTCACCCCGAAACTGCACTGAAACTCCGGCGATTCAACCCGATCTCTCCGAATCAAGTGCTCTAGGCTTGGGATTCGAACTGAGGAGTCACAAGGAGGTTAGTGAGCTATCTCTAAGAGATCATGGCTCGAACCTAACTCCAAATCGGTGAATCGAAGGAATTCGAGGGAAGGAAGAAAAACAGACCCGAAACTAAAACTTGATCGATCTCCTAGACCGTGAGGTTAGAGATGATTTCTTTCGGTGGAAAGAAGTGCCTCACGATCTAGAACAACTCAGTTCAAACGGAATCGCAAAAGATGAACCGAGCCCAAAGATCAAGCGACGGGAAACTCAAGGCACAAAGCAATCCGCGAAGAACACGATGAACATGAAATCAAAACGCGAATTGACACCAAGAGATGGGATCCAAGGTGAGGATACGGCCTCACTTCCTCGAATCAACAGTACACAGAGTGGAGTCTCTCTGCGGATCTCAACTAGCTAAAGCAGGGATGGGAGAACAGGAACCCTAGCAAATGAAAGCACTAACTGAGATAGCTAAAACTGAGATGGGAGGAGGGTGTCTCCCCTGGACTACTTATACTAACCTAGCCTAAGTCTATTTCCTACTCTACCCTCCCTACTGTATTTACAGAGCGGACCAGCCTAACCCTAAGGCTATTCTAGTCCACCCGCTGGTGGTAGGTAGATCCGACGGCCACGCCCGCACGTCTTCCGGTCGCCTCACGCAACCTTCAGATCGCCGCCACGTGCCGCACCACTCTGCAACCCCGGTTTTGTGGGCCCAAACCGGGAAACCAGCCTTTTCCATTCAGCCCCCGGTTTTGAGGCCCAAACCGGGAAAACCAGCCTCCAGCCCGAGTTTTGTGGCCCAAACTCGGAAACCCGCAGCGCCCGAGTTTGAGGCCCAAACTCGGAAACCGGCCCACGCCCAGGTTTTGAGGGCTCAACCTGGAAACCGTCACGCCCAGGTTTTTGGCTCAACCTGGAAACCCAGCACCCAGGTTTTGAGGCCCAAACCTGGAAACCGTCCACCGTTGGTTTTTCCTGGGCTCTACCAACAAACCGGCGTCGTAGAGGGGATGCACCGCCTGTGCACCCCTTCCACCGACATGATCGCACTTCTCCGCTTGTCGCTGTCGCAGGCTGCCAGCCACCACAGCTGATCCTCCGGCCTCCAGTCCATCAGTCTAAGTCCACGTCCGCCCTTCACCGTCCGATACATCGGCATGGCACGTCCGCCGCACGGCACGCCCATCCTTCATCGCGCCCGGTCCGTCGGCACGGCACGTCGCAACTTGACCTTCACCGCCATCGATCACTGTCTCCGTGCTCGACACCTGCACAACACAAGCCAAAGAACATGCGCATCATCTCCGTTGACAATCACTCATCACACAGAGACTCGGCATACACCCATGTATCCGCACTGATGAGGTTCCCGACTTCTTGGTTTTAACCACGATGTCATCGACGTAGGCCTCGACGGTTTTGCCTATGTGTTCGCCAAAGATATGCTGCATGCAACGTTGGTACGTTGCCCCGGCATTTCGAAGGCCGAAGGGCATTGTAAGTAGCAATACATACCAAAAGGCGTAACAAAAGAGGTAGCGAGCTCGTCGGATTCTTTCATCCTAATCTGGTGGTAGCCGGAATACGCATCGAGAAATGAAAGTACTTCACACCCCGCAGTGGAATCGACAATCTGATCAATTCTAGGTAAAGGAAATGGAACTTTTGGACATGCTTTATTCAGACCAGTGTAGTCTACACACATCCGCATTTTCCATTCTTTTTCCTAACTAGTACAGGGTTAGCTAGCCACTCTGGGTGAAACCTCCTTGATGAAACCGGCCGCCAAAAGCTTGTGCACCTCCTCGCCGATGATCCTGCGCTTCTCCTCGTCGAAGCGGCGCAGGCGTTGCTTCACCGGTCTGGACCCGGCCTGGATCTCCAAGGCGTGCTCGGCGACTTCCCTCGGTATGCCCGGCATCTCCGAGGGTCCCCACGCAAACATGTCGATGTTCGCGCGGAGAAAGTCGACGAGCTCTGCTTCCTATTTAGGCTCGAGGCTCGCACTGACGGTCAGCGTCTTGCCATTGGTCGAGGTCGGGTCGACGGGTATCTGCTTGGTGTGCTCTGCCGGCTCGAAGGTGCCAGCGTGGCGCTTTACTTCAGGGGCCTCTTCGGTGGCCAAGGCTGCTAGGGCCTCGAGCGAGTCGAGCTGGACGTTTGCCTCCCCACGCTCGACGCACTCCACGTCGCAGTGGTACGATGCTCGTAGGATGTGTCGACGGTGATGACCCCTTTTGGCCCCGGCATTTTGAGCTTCAAGTACGTGTAGTTGGGAACCGCCATGAAACTTGGCGTAGCCTGGCCGGCCCGATGATGGCGTGGTAGGTCCCTTGGAATCCAACCACCTCGAAGGTGAGTGTCTCCTGGCGGAAGTTAGCCGGCGTGCCCAAGCAAATCGGCAGGTCGATGCGCCTGAGGGGGTGGGCCTTCTTCCCTGGTACGACTCCATGGAACCCCCCGACGCTGGGTCGGAGCTGACCTCTGAAATCCCAGGAGGTCGAGGGTCTCGAGGTATATGATGTTGAGGCTCGAGCCCCATCCATCAACACCTTGGAGAACCGTACGTCGACGATGACGGGGTCGACGACGAGGGGGTACGCCCCGGGTTTATGACATGGTCCGGATGGTCGTCACGGTCGAACGTGATCGGCGCATCAGACCAGTCAAGATACCGGGGGATCGTGGCCGAGTGCAAAGATCTCTCGGCGCTCCTTCTTTCTTTCTCGAGCTGAGAGCCCGACGGTCGGCCCCCCGTAGATCATTGTAGCAGTCGCGCACGGGGGGAAGTTGCCGTTGTTTCGCGTCCCCACCGCCGCGCGCAATTGTTATCCTTGCCCTTAGGCGCGTCTTTTCTTTATTCGCCGAGCTTGGAGTAGTAGCCTTTCAACAGTCGGTAGTCATTTAACTTGTGATTTACGGGGCCCCTGTGATAAGTGCAGGGGTCCTCGAGCATCTGGTCGAAAACAGCCCCGTCAGGGGGGCCTCGGGGCTTCTTAGGCTGAGGGCGCCTGCGAGCAGCTCTTCGTCGTCGTCGTCATTGGCGTCGCGCTTCGCCTTCTGACCTTTGCGTTTGTTCTTCTTCTTTTTGTTGCTGTTATTGTTGTCGTTCTTGGCATCGTTGCCTTGTTCGAGCCCTCCGGCGCGGTCACGCCGTACCTTTGTCCGTGGAACGGCACCAAGAATGCCCCCAAGACCTAGTGCGCCTGAGGCAAAGCTGGTAACACGATCCATCAGGTCTCGACCGTCCTGGGACGGTAGAGTCCTAGTCATGAACTAGTCTTGGCATGTCGTGCCCGAGGAACTAGCGACGTACTTCGTACCGTCCATGCGGACGTGTAGCGCGAGCGAGGAGTCGAGAGGCGCTAGCTTGAGGCAGAGGAGCGCACGGGCGAGTGGGAGCGCAGGAGGCTCGAGAAACCGCCAGCCAGGTCTGGCACGGGAGCTCAGGTCGGGCCCCTTAGCCTAGCGCCGTCAGGTCCCCGTGAAGTCCTGTCCTGGGCACAGACACCACGCCTCCCTTACGAAGATTACCCGTATCCCATCGGCGGCGACACGCATGTCCCCGATCCCCGGGAGCGACAGCGATCAAGCCGGTGAAAGTGGGAGTTGGCCGTATGATCACATTTCCTTCGTCTCTCTCGTCCGTTGTCATGCACCCCTAGGTCAACTCCTAGAGCCAGGAGCTCGCTGGCCGAGCCAGGCGTCATAGGTCATGGCGATGTCACACGGTCGTGTTCTTCGGCCGGTGCCCTAGGCGGAAGTCGAGAGCCGAGCTTGGGCTCGACCGTGCGATGTTGGTCGGCGGTCGGAAGCGGTGGGGAGGGTGAGCGCGGATGCCCGGCTGAAGACTCTAGGGCCCGGGGGCTCGAGGACTTGCCGGTCTCGTCACTGTCGTAGCGCCCCCCTCGATGGACGCTATAGCCACGCTCTTGGACCCCCTTGTCCTTGCGCCGTCGGTTGATGTCGTTGCGGGCGTCATTGGGGTCTCGAGGTGGCCGGATGCGATGATCCGTTCGTGGACTGGCCTAGCTCGAGAGGCGCTCCGGCTGGTGGACGAATGTCTCGCGCTCGTTGCGGGGCGTGTCCGCCGGCTTCCCCGAGGCTGCTCCGCGCCGGCGTGACGCCGAGCTCTCGGCCTGCACAGCGGCTGTCTCGAGGAGGTTCTTTATTCCCCAAGCATGCGCCTGGCGTCAGGGTTGGAGACGACGGGTAGATCACGAAGCATCATCGCCGCCGCCACCACGTTCTGCCCGGCTCGCGGGAAGCATACTTCGGGGCGTGCTGGTGCCCCGTCCTCGAGGATCCGCTGGTGGACCTCTCGAGCCCGACCTCGAGGCTCCGGCTCCTCGGGGCTGGGGTGGTTCCTGCATCAGAGTTTGCCGGAGCTGCAGCAGGTGTCGCCGTTCTTCCTTGCTTTGGTGATTGCCTCCTGCACCTGCGCGAGGTTGCGCCGCCCGACCGTCGTCGTGCTGAGGCGGTGCAGCCGGTGCTGGAGGTTCGTTCCTCCCCTGAACACGTGATCCGCCTGCCGCGGCCACGTCGCTGGGGCCCTCTAGATCGAGCGCCGGCCTGCCGTCGTCGCCCTCGTCCTCGGTATCGCATACGACCCCCTCGAGTTGGAAGCACTCCCTGGTGGGATCCCAGAGGTCGGGGTCGTGGTAGTCGTATTCGTTGGAGTCGGAGCTGTTGACAGCGTGCCGCTTGGCAGATGCTGGGACCGCAGCTCGCGGTACCATTCTCCGACGGTGGCTCGCCGGGGTGGCTCGATGGCTCGCGAGAAGCCGCGTCGACGTGCGCGGGTGGACGATCTCCAGGTTGGCCATGGCTGCAGTAGCACGCCCGGGCGCTCCTCCTGGTCTGCCGGCGGTCGGTCCCGACGGCGCTCGTTGAGCTGGGGGCGTAGGCTGCTGCGGAGCTGTCAAGGCCGAACGGGAACGCCGGCGTCGTGCGCGGTAAACCCCGTGCGGGAGGAGGCTGGGGGCGTCGACTGTGCACGGCTCGGAGGCCTCTGGCCTGGCTCCTGGTCCGTGCGCATGATGAACGCGAAGTCGCTGGGTGGGCGCGGGCGCGCCCTGGAAGTCTCCGGCCGTGCGCCGGGCAGGCTCCTCCTCGGGAACTCCGCGCCGCCACGGGGAAGTGGGTGTACGCCGCCGGCACCGCCTGTGCCTGGCGACGATGGTGACGACGGCGCCGCTCACGGGGTGGCGACGCGTGGTGGTGTGGGCGACGTGCCACGCTCCTCGCACGGGGTGGCGTGACACACCCTCCACTCGGGCCCTCCGTGGAGACGCAAGGTCAGCTTGTTGCCGTTGTCGGTGGCCAGGAACTCGAGGCTCCCGAACCAGGATGACGGCACCGGCAGAGAACGAAGGAGTCGAAGCCGCCATCCAGGAAACAGCGAGAAACGACTCGACACGCGAAGGCCCCACCTGGCGCGCCAACTGTCGGTGTTTCGAACCCGGGGGTACGACACCAACGAGTAATATGATGTGTGCTCTCTTCCTGGATGGTGATGCAAATGACACAGGGATTTATCCTGGTTCGGGCAAAGAAGGCCTACGTCCAGCGGGGGAGGAGGGTCTTGTATTACTTGCACCTAAGTGCTTGTACAGTGGGCGAATACAAGCTCAATGAGCGTGGACCGGAGTCCGGACTCGAGTGTGTACGTGTGTGGACTTGTGTGTGTCTCTCGGAGTTGTGTCTGTAACCGCAGAATGAGGGCCCTGGTGTCCCCTTTTATAGAGCAAGGGGAGGCCAGAGTTACACAAGGGTATACGGGTGTCGGGGCGTACGGTGCCCAATACGGAAAGGGTAGGAACCCTGTCTTGTCGAAGACATTGTAGCCGACGGGGGGGTTGTTGTTGGGGCGTCCTTGAAGCGTGGCCTCCATCCCGGGTGCGGACGTGGAGGCGTGGCGACGTGGGAGGCGTGCACCGCCCATCCCGGTACGTACAGGACACGGCGGGGGGTCCTCCGGGTCTTAGGGGGTACTGTCCTCCAATAGCATGAAAAGCAGTCAGGGCTCGCAGGGGCAAGAGGCAGAGCCGGCCTCGTTGGTGGCGCCTACGGGGGGCTCGAGTCCCCGCGGTTATGGGCAAAGTCCCAGAAAACCCGACTAAGCAGCAGGAAAAACCGGGCCTCGAGACGTGGTTTGGACGTGTGCGACAGTGTAGGGTATGGGGTTAAAAAGTGCCGTACTGGCACCTTTTTGCCCATGCTTGTGTGGGTGAAACACGAGACTGGACTCTGCCCTGGTCACTGTGGTACACGTCGGGCTGCAGAGGAGTGACTGGGAAGGAGTAGGTGGACGCATTGAACGCGCGGTATGGGGTTAGGGAGCAGGAAGCTTCCTCCTCGTGGAGGGCTTCGAAGGGTAGTGGCGCACTCGCCGCAGCCCGTGCGCTGAGGGCTCGGGTGAGTGGAGGTTGAGCTCCGGCTCGAGGCCTAGATCGAGACGAGCCCTGAGGGATAGGCTATCGTGCTGGAGGGGCTCGAGGTCCCCGCGCGAGGTGCCGAGGAGCGATGCACAGCTGTTGCGGGTTTCGAGGGGTGGGCTATCAGGAGGTGGCCGGTAAGGCACGCGTAAGGTTCGACAGGTCTAAGCTCCCTGGTGGTTGCAGCCAGCGTTGCAGGCCCCGAGGGGTTGATTCTTGGGAGGTTAGCTTAGCTGGATTTATTAATTGATGTTTTAGGTTTAACCTATTTGTTTTGTGTTGATTGGGGTATCCCTTTTGTGAACCCCCGACACATATGTTGTTTGGCACGCCGTGGACGATTCCTTTGTACGAGTCTGTTTGAAACGGAGGAAATTCGCAGAAATCAATTTAATTTCACATAAAAACGTAAGAAAAGAATTGGAAAAACTCCCTCGTTCTAAACATGGCCTAAATGTTTAGTTCTATATAGAGAGAGATTATAATTCAATTTAGAAATATTTTAAATTGAATACTCCAGCACGTGCTCCCACCGGCAAGTGGCACCGTCCACTACGGCGGACTGCCCGTTGGCACTTGGCACTTGGCGCGTAGCAGGCTCGACTCGTGCTGCACGCGCATCGCGACCACCGGCTCCACGCTCCAGGACAGTCGGTCAGGTCGCCAACCCAATCCAGCCCACGGCGGCACCACTAGACCAGACCGCTTCGCCGCCCTCCGCCGCCGCCACCCGTCCCAGTCTCTGGTCTCGCTCCCGCAACAAACAGGACGCGACGCGACTGCAACGCATCCCCGCGCACGAGCAACGCCAATGCTCCGGCCGCCGCCGCTACACGCTACCGCCGCCGCCACCGCTAGCTAGGCCCGGTCGGCCTCCCCCCTCCCCTCCTCTCCCCGATGATGGACTCGGCCACGCCCGTCCTCGCGCTCTCCAAGGCCTTCGTCTCCTCCCGCACCAAGCCCTTCCTCCTCCGACGCGGCCGCCTCCTCGCCCCTTTCCGCCGCCGCTCCCCCTTCGCCGCCCACGCGTCCGCCCCCGACTCGGCTCCGCGCCGCGCGGCCTCGCCGTGCGGGCGACCTCCTCTTCGTCTCACTCGCGCGGCTCGCGCTCCGCAGCCCGGATCCCCCGGGGCGCATAGGCGGTGGTTCGCGAGCGTCTCTGCTGCGTCGCCTCTCGCCTCGGGTGGTCCGCCCCGCGGCGGCGGCGGCGGCGGTCCGGGGAACGGTGATGGTGACGGCGGTGGCGTGGTGGCGCGGCGGCTGGAGGCGCCCGCGTGCTTCCCAGGGAGCGGGTGTGGCGGAGGAAGCGGCAGCGCAGGGAGCCGATGTCATCGTCCTTGACGTTGGGGTATGGCAATTCCTATAGTACGAGGTGATAAGTGATGCCTATACTTGGTTGGTCAAACACTTGTAACTAGTATCAGTACACACGGGTTGTTACTGTGCCGGCTTGTAACTGGTTTTCGTATTTAAAATTCGGATTGACATAAACATTCTCATAGCATTCACCAAAACGATCATGAACTGCCAAGGTTATTTTGTTGCGTCTTCAACTACAAATCGGCCAGCGAATCACCGATGGTCAACAACCCATCTAATCAGCATTGTGTCTGGGGCAATTACTAGAATCTCCAAGTAATTAATATTGCTCTGAATTAATACAAAAAACTTATAACCTGTCGTTTGTGTTCATGTTTGTTCTACAATTTCTGACCACCTTGTAATTTGTATCTATATTAGCCACTTGATTAGCTTCATTGCAGGGAATGTCATGTGGTGGATGCGCAGCAAGTGTTAAACGCATTCTGGAGAATGAGGTTAGATAAGTTAGATCGGCATGCCTCAGACATAGTGCTTTTGGCCAAGTGCTTATTCGCTCTCTACTAGCTGTAATGTTGTTTGTAACTCTGCATGTGCCTGGATTTTTCAGCCCCAGGTGCGTTCAGCAACTGTTAACCTTGCCACTGAGATGGCAGTCGTCTGGGCAGTGCCGAAGATAGAGATGTCCAGGACTGGAAGGAGCAGTTGGGTGAGAAGCTTGCCAATCAGTTGACGACATATGGTTATAAATCCAATCTTCGAGGTAAACACTGCAATAATTGGTCAAGTACTGTCAAAGGGCTAAACTTGTACGTATAGTTGGGAGTGATGGGCAGTTGAATAATGGATAGTATTGTTAGTTTGAAACTTTGAATACAGAGCTAAAATAATACCTTTTCTCTTCAATAGAAAATGTTGACGATCATAACTCAAATCTCTTAGCATCGGATGTTCTTCTGGATATATTAATGAAAAGATGAAATGATGCTTTGGAATTCCTGTTGCTTATCAGTCAATCTTGACTTGAGATACATGAATGCAAAGTCTTCTTTGTTCACATGATACTCTTGAGCACAGACATGCTACAAATCTATAATATCCACTTGTTGCTGCTATGTACGTTCAGATCTTATGCAAATGTCTATTTTATCTGCAGATTCTTCAAAGGTTGGTTCACAGACAGTTTTCGAAAAAAAGATGCAAGACAAACTTCACAGCTGAAACAAAGTGGTAAAGTTTTTTGTTGAGACGAGTAACCATTAGTTTACGAGCTTCTCCCAGTACATGATGTTTTTTATTATAAGAAAATTTGCAAGCATACCACTGCTCACTGGTCATCATCCCTGTTTTGCCATGGCATATCTCAATGACAAGTGGGCCCCAGTACCACTTGCCATTGAGACATCCAGTGCAAAAATAGAAAACTGGGGTTTGACCATTGTTATGTTTGCAAAGTTCCCATTTTTTGTAATACAAAGTGTTAACTTTATTGCTGACATGATGCCCTGATTTTTCTTCTAGGTAGAGAACTTGCTGTATCATGGGCATTATGTGCGGTTTGCCTTCTGGGACACATTTCTCACCTTCTGGAGTTAATGTGCCATTGATGCACCTCATTCATTCCACTGGATTTCATTTGTCTCTGTCAATATTTACATTTGTCGGTCCTGGTCGAAGACTGACTAATACTTGACGGGCTAAAGAGTCTGTTCAAGGGGTCTCCAAACATGAATACACTGGTTGGTTTAGGTGCCTTGTCATCGTTTGCCGTCAGCTCAATTGCAGCCTTCATTCCGAAGCTGGTAGCTCCTACTCTCCTTTTTCTGAAAGATTTTTTTGGTTTGTTTGCAGATATTGTTGGCCAGTTTCATAGTTTAAACTCCTTTTGTTACCCTCTAGCTCTATAATATGTTCCGTTAATTTGCATCATGGCATATGGCCAATGTGTCAGTAGTTTGTTTATATCATTCCATTTTCCTGCAGGGGTGGAAGACATTTTTTGAGGAACCAGTTATGTTGATAGCTTTCGTTCTTCTAGGCAAGAATCGGGAGCAGCGGGCAAAACTTAAAGCTACCAGTGATATGACTGGACTGCTTAGTATTCTTCCATCTAAAGCACGCCTAATTGTGGATAACAATGCTGAGAAATCATCATTGATTGAGGTCCCATGTGATACTCTTGCTGTTGGGGACTACATGTTGTGCTACCTGGGGTGAGTACAGACTGTAAAGCATGCACAAACATGTGTGATAGTTTCTTTTTCCTTGCTGCATATGGCTTTCACTACTCTTACTTGCATACTAAATAGTAAACATGTGTGCACACTGTGGCAGCAGTTACATATTCACATATAAAATTCACTCATATTATGAAATCTTTTATGGATGGTATGATGCTCACACTGATCTTGTTGGTATGATCTTTTTGTTGCTTATTTACTCACCATACAGGATCGCATCCCAGCAGATGGTATTGTCAAAGCTGGAAGGAGTACAGTTGATGAATCAAGTTTGACAGGTGAACCTATGCCTGTCACAAAGATAGCAGGGGTATGATGTCTCTAAATGCCTTAGTTTTTTTCTCTTAACATGAAGAAATTGCCGTTATCTCATTATCTTGCTTGCTGAATTCAAGTGACATCTCAGTTTAGCAGCTTATTGTGCTGAATATTGATGATTCCTCTCCTTCGTTAGGCAGAAGTATCAGCAGGAAGTATTAACTTGAATGGTAAACTCACTGTCGAAGTTAGAAGACCTGGTGGTGAGACTGTCATGTCTGACATACTTCACTTAGTTGAAGAAGCCCAGACCAGGGCAGCTCCTGTTCAACGATTAGCTGACAAGGTATAATATGTGAACTGATTCTTACTCTTTTGAAAAAGTAATTGGAGGTATGATGTTCAAAGCTCATTTATGCCTTTTGTCCTGCTAACCATCTCAATCATCTCCATGGGATCGGACTACATATGTGTCAGTATCATGGTCAACAGTAGTTCATGGGTTTTGTAGAGCTTTTTACAGACAAGTAATGTCAGAATATGGGTGATTGGTTACTTTTTCTTTTTTTTTTTACCCTTTGGTATGAGTTAATATTTAAATGGATTATTTTAGTTGGAGCACTTTTTCCTCTCTTCAGGCACTCAGTGTCATTCCATTATATGTTAATTTTCTGATCGATGGAAATATTGTTCTGTTATTGTTTTGGTCTTCCATGTTCGGTGCTTGTGAATTTATTTGATTGCCCGTACTGTATTCTGGGCATCACTTGGATGATGGCTGCTTTGATGTGTGTTTCCATGTGGGTGGATTTAGTAATTAGTAGTACAGTCTTAGACAGTGGCGGAGCGTGAAACGAAGTGTAGGAGGGGCCAATTTGCTAATCCGTACACAAGTCTTTCCTAATTTTCCATGTACTTTAATTGGCATCCAAATAGCAGGTAGCAGCAGCTCACCACTCTCTTCTCCATCCAGTGAGCACTAGCTCCATCAGTAGCAGACTAGCACTTCATCATCTACTCTCTCTCTCAATCGAGTAATATTACATACAACATCGTTCTGCTCATCCGAGACATATGTATACTAAATTACTGGTTGACAAGGGGTGGCCATGGCCCCGTATGGCCCTACGTGGCTCCGCCACTGGTCTTAGAGGCTCTTTCTTTACCGCTTTAACCGCATTATTATCTGTGACATAGTTTTTGCTCTATGATTCAACGTCAATTTTTTTGTTACAACAGGTTGCAGGGAACTTTACATATGGAGTCATGGCACTTTCTGCTGCTACTTATATGTTCTGGAGTATTTGGGTTCACAACTTGTACCTGCTGCTATCCAACATGGAGGTGCATTTCTTTGGCATTGCAACTTTCTTGCAGTGTTCTGGTATGATACTGGAAGATATGTTTATAGCACCACGTGCTTTGGCTATTTTACTTTGAATGAGCGAACTTTCTAGTTCCTAAAACTAGGTGGCTTGTATACGAAGATATACAAATCCTTCATTTTGAAAATGAAGATTTGTTGAGAAAAATTATGTTCTGATTTCAAACTGAAGCTATGCTTTTGAACACCAATTACTCGCATAATTCATTTCAGGATTCAAAATTAGAAGTGTTTCTAATCTTATAAAAAAAATATAAGGGTATGACTTGATGAAGCATAATTTGAGTGTTGATATTTGAAACCATCATGTGCATTCAGAATATTAGTTTCATGGGTGTTGTTTTGACGAACCCACATAAATGTGGCAAAATCCCTAGCAGTTTTGGATTTGGATCCTGAGTGTTGATATTTATTTATGTTAAATTGATTTAATGTTGGACTGCAGTGCCTGTTTTCTCTGGAGAGAAAAAAGCCATCCCCGTTCTGGTGTCTAATTCAATAGATTGACTATGCATCTTCAAAGCTAGTAATATTGATCTTCATTTGCAGGTAATTGCTTGCCCTTGTGCTCTTGGGCTTGCCACACCCACTGCCGTACTGGTTGAAAAAAAATGATACAGAAATTTTTTGGTTGAATATACATCACATCAATGTTTTATTCGGGTGTCATTTTGCCAGGTTGGTACTTCATTTGGTGCAACGAGAGGACTTCTTTTACGTGGTGGGGAATGTTTGGGGAGAAGTTCTCGGAGCGTTGATGCCTCGATCCGTGTTTGGACAAGACTGGAACTTTAACAATTGGTAGACCTGTGGTAACTAAAGTAATAGCTTCCAGAGGCATGGGAGATGCGAATACAAAGTTGAGTGTCTCTTGTGTACTCTGAATTTATATGTTGTACTTAATTACACTAGGTTTTAATCTGATATACCTACTTTGGACTTCACATCTGATTGAACATCTTTCTGGAGAACTTACCTGTGAATAGGTCGACACAATGCAGTTTCCAATGTATTTCCATTGAAAAGTGCTATATTTCTCATGGATTTTTCTCTGTAAATCTAATGTTAATAGATGTCAAAGTGAAGATTATTTCTAAGACTTTCTTGTTGACAAACCATATTCCCGTCATCAGGATTGGGGGCCAACCAGTGGACAGAGGCTGAAATTCTGAGTTTTGCTGCTGGAGTGGAATCGAATACAACCACCCGCTTGGAAAGCCATCATGGATGCTGCAGGGTCTGCCAATTGCATCGTTATGAAGGTAGTCATAGCAGAAGTGCACAATAAATGTAGATTAGATATGTTCTTCTCTATGAACTGATGAACTAAGTGGGTATTCTGCAAGTTATAAAAGACTAGTTTCAGGATAAATGTTTCTCTGCTTGAGTACTAATCATGTCTGCTGAACTGCAATCTTATAATCAATAATAATTTTCCCATACTAGCTCTGGACTTCTTCCAAACTTTCTTGGCACATATTATGGAATGGGATGACCTATTTTATATATTTTATCTTTCATCACACACTTTCACTTGTTACAAATTTACCTTTCTGGTTTTTGCACTTTACTTATGTGTTTTTTGGCCACAGGCAATGATGTATCCTTCATGGAGAACAGGATCTGGTGCTGTGGCTACCATTGTGAGAAACAGGTTTCTGTCGGAACATTGGATTGGATTAGAAGGTACAAATGAATTTCTTATTCTAACAGCTCATCCCTATGCTAAATTCACTAACAACATGAGACACTTTTAATTGTCTCATGTTCCTGCTATACCTTCTGTAAGTATTATATGTTCTAAACTTTTTCTCCATGCACTAGCTGTCATTGCAATTATATGCTGTACCGATTGAGTCTGTTCACTAGTAAATTGTAACGTTTCAGGCATGGGTCATTAACATCCTTCCCGAAAGCAGAGCATTTTGGCCAGTCTGTTGCATATGTAGCAGTGAATGGTGCTCTGGCTGGTCTTATTTGTTTTGAGGATAAGCTCAGGAAGATTCTCGTCAAGTATCGACACTCTATCTAAGCAAGGAATTAGTCTATATATGTTATCTGGGACAAGGAAAGTGCTGCTATGAATGTGGCTTCTGTTGTTGGTATCCAGGCAGACAAGGTAACATCCACTAAATTTGGTGTTTGTGTTGTTCTTGTGATGAATAATTTTTTCCAGTTTTCTGTTGTAAAGTGGCTTAATTCTCTGGTGTTTGTGGCATTAAAGTAGCCAGAATGAACATATTATGAGGTTGCTCGCTATCTCTTTGGATGTTATGTGCACCAATTACATCATCTGTAGTAATCTTGGAGATGCACCACAGATTATGATTCTATGGGTTTCAGAAAGCAGCTCATACATTTTGGAAATGGTCTCATCTTAAAAAAACCCGTAATCGTAAGAATGTAGGGTTTTTTAGTGCTGGACCTAGCAAAAGGAAATCACCATATACTAGGCCCCTCCAATTTCTTAAGGGGTTTATCTAAAAGATTGCAATGTAACTAGAAGACCTTTTAATACCACACACACATGAGTCACTGGACATGCTAGTTGATGTATCCCATTTGATATCTTTGTATCCGAGAATCACAATTCTAATTCTACCCCCGACATTTTTGACAAAATCTTTTGTCTTTGTTTTCATCTACGCTCGCTCGAGAGTTTTCCACGAGCACAAATTCTGCTTTTTTATGGTCCCAAAATTTTTTCGCAAAACAGTCCATCTTTTTCTGGTTTATCGGTTTTTATAATGAAAAGTGGAGGGTCTTGTGATATGATTGTACATTCTTATGATGTCAATTTCATGCTCAGAACAGTTTAGTATTAGAGATAGTAATGATCAATCTGTAGTGTCGAAGGCTGTGCTGGGTTAAACCGTGCCCTACACTTTGGAAAGGATGGAGTATAACTTAGTAGGAAGACAAACGTGCCAAAGAATAAATATGTGAAATCACTTAAAAGTTAAATGTTACTCTCTCTCGTCAACTCACCGTCTGACTTGAAAATGGTCTGTTTGTGAAGTGCACATACTGCCGCCGCTTCATATTTTAATAAAACAAGAGCACAATTTGTATATAATAGGTCATTGGTTTATAAAATGTAAATAGGTAGAAGCAGGTTCATAAATAGATAAACAAAATATCTATCTGGTAATCAGATTGGAACTGACTGAAACACAAAAGGCAGCTCAGGAAAAAAACTGTTTTTTGTATCTTTCATTTAGATTGCTTTTGCTAGCACGACTTTTCATTGCCATTTCAGCATGGTTCACTTATCTGTGTGTGGGAAAATGTCTTAGGTTCTTGCTGAAGTTAAACCACATGAGAAAAGAGGTTCATATCTGAACTTCAGAAACAGCACAGGTTAGTCGCCATGGTCGGTGACGGCATTAATGATGCTGCAGCACTAGCTTCAGCTGATGTTGGAATTGCAATGGGTGGAGGTGTTGGGGCAGCCAGTGATGTATCTTCAGTTGTACTTTTGGGCAACAGGTTATCCCAGGTAATTTCTTTCACTACAGTTTGGAATTTCCTGTAGCAACCCAGAGTGAAAAATTACAGTTGTTTCTTTACATATTGCTGTATTTAGGCCCTGTTTGGATGCACCAGGTAATTTTAGCCTGGCTAATTTATCTGCTAGGCATCCAAACAGCCCAGCTAAAGCCAGCTAAAATTTAGCTGAGTCTATTAGCTAGAGCATCCAAACACCTAACTAAAGTTTAGCTGAGAAACTTTTTAACTAGCTAAAGTTTTACATTAAAATTTTAGCTAGCTAAATTTTAGTTGGGTACATCCAAACATGTCCTAACTCAATTAATTCCATTTTTCCCTAGTCACCTACTAGTATGATTCTTAAAACCTGTCCCTTTGATGCAGCTCGTTGATGCTTTAGAGTTGAGTAAAGAGACCATGAAGACAGTGAAGCAGAATCTTTGGTGGGCTTTCCTGTATAACATTGTATGGTTCTATCTTATTTCTTAGACATGGCTTCTTTTTTTAATCTAACAGATTAGATTTAAAATGGTAATTTCTTTTACTTGCTGACCATTTTGGAATTATTATTGCAATATTATGAAGCGCCTAGAAAAGAGAGCCAGTGAGTTATGTACAAATTCTGCAATGTTTGCTGCATATTGATTTTGGTATAGGCTGTCAGCTACGTGATCGCCAAAATGTTCTTAGACTTGATTTCATATTTAGGGCCTGTTTGGATCCCAGAGCTAAAAATTAGCCCATCTCGTGAAAATAGTTTGAACATGAGCTAATTTTAGGCTAATAAAGGCTAATGGACTCTAACAACAAATTAGCCCTTACTTAGTAGTCTAAAATTAGTCCATATTTAGACGTTCTAATTGGTATTCAAAAAACGCGGGCCAAGTATTAGCTCTAGGATCTAAACACCCCCTTATGTTGACATGTATAACTTAGATTAGAAGTATACTGCCTGCTCGGACCTCTGCTTGCACGTTCTCATATACTTAAGTAATTTGCAGGTTGGACTTCCCATTGCTGCTGGATCACTGCTTCCAGTTACGGGGACAATACTGACACCATCAATAGCTGGAGCTCTAATGGTTTTTAGTTCCGTCGGTGTGATGGCCAACTCGTTGCTTTTGAGGCTGAGGCTGAGTTCAAGGCAGAAGCGAGCGAGCCAGGCTGATACCAGGCGAGGGCCACAGAGAGCCATCTCCGATGGTCCATCAGAAACTACTGATGAAGTTCAGGAAAATTACTCATCAAAATGGAGGAGTACCTGAGTAGGTCGAATCTTAGACCACGGCGCTCTTGGTTTATTCATGATGATTTTGACACGGTTCGATGACATGGGCCACTGAAAAGACCACGGTTGGGTGACAATGCCACGGATTCCTCAAAAGTGTATGCACGGAGCAAAGGTTGGATAGTGTGTGATCTAGCTTGACTAGTTGTCTAGTTCCCTTGGCCATAGATGGGCAGTCGTCAGCTAAACAGATGGGGGATGCATGGGGGCTGTAGCCCTGTAGGATAGGATAGCAGCTCCTGTTGTTTGGTAGGTCTTCATGGTCATCTCCCTCTCTCTCTCTCTCTCTCTCTCTTTCTCTCTCCATGGATGCTACTGGCCAACTGAACAAACAACCTTTTATATGTTCCCCAAAAAGACTTTTATATGTAACAGTTCTGCCTAGCTCTTTGTAGCTTGTTTCGTTCTCTTTTTTTTACGCTCAACCCTCACTTAAAGTTGCGATTGTTCTCGGATGAGGTGATGCGAATGCTGTTTTTCACTACGCCTCATAGATCAAGCTTTATAGCTCGTTGACTTGCGGGGTAAAAGATTATTCAGACGAAAAACATGTTAGCAAGAACGGCATCCGAACCAAATTTTGAAACTATGGTTATTCCACATTTCAATGAATGCACTCAATTAGAGGGTTATTCCACATTTCAATGAATGCACTCAATTAGGGGCTTATACACTTTATAGCCGTAGAGGAATTTTAACTGCATTGTACAGTCCGTATTCTGCACCGTGTGCAAAGGTTTGCTAAGACCATCCGCACCGGTGTCCGGACACCATCCTCTAAACACTATAGCATAGAAAACTAGCTGCAGTGGATACCATCCGCACCGGCGTCCGGTACACCATCCTCTAAACACTATAGCGTACAAAACTAGCTGCAGTGGATACCGGTACAGCGTTCGCTAAACGCTTGCGTTCGCCAAACGCAGCGGAAGAGACGTCCTTTAGCGGAGACGTAGCGGACCTGCGGCATGCGCGCTGCGCGCACGTGAAGAGCGGCACAGGTGGGTCCCGCTTTTTTAAGTTACAAAAAAATGTTATATCTCACAAACCGAAAATCCAAATTAAATTTCGATTGCACCATTAAATTCGTTGCAATTAATTCTTTAAAACTAGATCTCTCATGGATATATTTAGATAAAGTGAGAAGTAGACCCACAATTGATATAGAATGATATAGAAGATGAATGGATGCGGGAGAAATAACTATAGAGGAGAGAATCTTGATGACCAGGCAGTATAGAGGATGAAAACAGAGGAACGTGAGTACGAACAGTCTAAAACTGACCGCGGCAGAGTCCGCTATCCCTTACGCCAAACGCGTTTAGCGGAAAAAACAGCCGCAGCGGATACGAGAAACACTTCCGCTATCGTCCAGGGCGGTCGCTCGTCCGCCAAATGAAGCGGACGTAGCGGACGTCCGCTACGCGCCAACGTGGCCGTGCGGAGAGCGAGGATGGGGAGAGAGAAGGAGGGCCGCCGGTGCCGGTGCCTGCCCGTCGCCGCTCGCAAGGTCGCCGTGTGCCGGGGCCCCGCGCGCGCCCCGCCGAGCCGGCTCGCCGAGCGCCTCAGCCGCCGCCGGAGAGAATGGGACAGGGGAGGGAGGGAGGAGAGGATATTATAAAAAAAATCTGACATGTGGGTCCAAAGTGGTATAGAGTAAAAATATAGAGGATGAATGAGTGCGGGAGAAAGTAGTATAGAGGAAAGAATCTCGATGACTAGACTAGAATATTCCTTTTAGAGGATGAAAATAGAGAGATGAGTGCGGGTAGTCTAAGGAAACCGCATTGGTATAAACTAGTTGCTATCTATAAGCTAGTTTTCTCAATAGTGCTAAATTTTAACATATAGCTTGCTCTCTAAGCTAGCTTTCTCAATAGTGCTAAATTTTAACATATAGCTTATAATATGAAATGATCTTAGAATATGTATAAAGTCTACCTCTTGATCGAAAACTAGCTTAAAGCTAGCTTGAGTCATCCAATGTGGTTGTGTATCCCCCAAGACCGTGTTCGCTTGAGCTATATACCAGCTTTAATCCATAAATATAACCGTAAAATGATGTTTTTCTCTCACCAAACAGAGCCTAAATTAAAACCAAACAGAGCCTAAGCTGCCACACCTCGTGTGCCCATTGCCCGCGCTGAAGTAAATTCAATCACCAAAAAGTCAATTGTGCATTACTTTGGTGACAACAGCCTCGTGGGAGTTCAAACGATATTAAATTCAATCACCAAAAAGTCAATTGTGCATTACTACATCGTCACTCGCATGACGTTTCACCCAACAAAATACAGTAATAATTAAGCTACAAACAAGCCAAACTTGTCTGAAACGTCACATACATAGGACTAGAGAATGCAGGCCAAACTTCTCTTAGCCTAGTAATTAATATATGAAATATTACATGGATCCACTCGCATAGTTTGAGGACTTGAGGTTACGAGGTTCATCTTGGAAATACTTATATAACCCTCTATTTAAAATAGCTTACTTAACCAAAATTACAACTTAAAGTGTCATGTTATACCAATGTTAACTACATTTAGAGTAAAGAGGGAATACTAGTTAATCTTCTATTGCATGTATTTATTGATACACAACAAACATCTTAAACCTGATACTTTGTAGAGCTCCAATTAGCTAATATTATAGTCAAAATGAGATGGGACAGTTGTACTCTTGTATACTACCACAAACAGTAATTATACAAACCTTATTTTACAAATACATTTCCAGATAGAGAAGACATGGTACTATTGAGCCTTGGTACAAGAACATTGAGTTCATGGATTTTATTACTGGTTGCTTAAGAGATTGAATAAAGCTAGAGCATCTGTAGCAAAAGGTGTCACTCAACACTACCAAACTAAGAAAACATGAAAGAGAAGCAGCAAAATAATTTAGTTCACCACCGCCAAATGATCAACAGGACCCTCGCTACTCATAATTGACACCTCCATTCCTGTGCAGAGATTATTAGCCATGTACGTGTACTATTGTCACTATGAGTACACCCCTCAGCATCTCTGCCACTCAACACCATGTTCCAACTAGAACTGATGCAAAGCAGTTTGCCAATAGGGAGAATAACAACCAACATAACTTGTAAGCATCATTGTGCAAAATTTCTTACCAATCATGAGACCCATCTGGAATTTCATGATTTCATCGAGAACCTCTCGAACAAAAATAAAGACTGCATCAAGATGGTTACTGTCAGCAGCATCAGCATCGATACAATATTGGCATTGTCGCATCATCAGCTGCACCCATCGCCATATCAACACCAATGACAGACTAACAGCAAGACATCATCCACCATAGTCGGTCCCGTGCAATACCATTCTACCGGTAAACAGCAACCCATCTCACGAACAGATAACTAGAAAATGCACAAATGTTTTAAAAAATTAATATGGCGGTATGAAGAAACTAATGCATATAAAGTAGATGATGCAGTACAAGGTATAAAAACACAATAGAGGTCGAAATACAAACCAACAGCATATTTTTGACAACTGGAAAACACAATTCTAGAAGCCATTAAAAGAACAACTAGCAACCTTGATAGCGGTTGGTTGCTACTTCCATTGTGCTCAATCAACCTTCTCAAGGCTCTGCAATCCCATGGGAACACTGTTCTTTAGGCATCACCAGATCAACAAGCTTCATTCCTGGCATGAATTTGCTTTTGAAAGTAAGATACGTGAACAAATCCATGGGCAAAAAACTACATAGCCAGCAGTTAAAACACCAATCTAACCTTGCCATCGCTGCATGGGCTATGGGAGCTTGCACGCTTTGGTGATGGAGAAACACTGTGTGACAGTGGTGAATCTTTTCCATTGGTATGCTTCTGAGGAGTGGGGCTCCTCCGTGGTGGTGGGCTTTTGTGAGGGCTAGCACTACGCCGAGCAGGTGAAGCACTGTTGACAGAAATCAAATTAGAATTTGGGAACATGTAAAGAATAAACAGATGGTGGAACTGCAAATTGGTATTGAGGCACCTATGGTATGAGCGGCTTCTACTCCTCCTGCTTCTGCTCCTACTCCTGCTTCTGCTCCTGCTCTTGCTTCTACTCTTACTCCTGCTCTTGCGCTTGCCATCATCTCTTGCTCTACGATGACCTTTGTGGTCAGGGCTTGAACTCGGACTTCGGCTTCTACTTCTGCTCCGACGACGATAGTCCCTGTCTCTATCACGGCCATGCCTTTCTCTGCTCCTGCTCCTGCTGCGACTTCGTCTTCTATGATCTCTCTCTCTGTGCCTAGTTAAAACAATGCATGCACTATAAGTTGCCTAGACTGCTGATCTAGTAAATAAAAAAGAAGGCAGTTAAGGATATGCTAAATTGATATATTAGAAATCATGCTTCTCCACAAATAAGGTGAAAGCAGTGTTAATACCGACAGTTTGCTTCTCTACAACAAAAGCAAAGGCAGGATTCATATCGACACTTAGTTTCAGAGGAAGAAGTGAATGACCACAGCAGAGGCCTAGAGGGAGGGAGAGTTACCGGAGCAAAAAGGGGGGAAATACCATAAAACACAATTTAAAGTAATTCTGGAGAGAATGTGACAGGAACTAAAGTCTTCACCTTGGCCTTGGACTACGGCTTCTTGACCTGTCTCGTGATTTCTCAACCCCCTCTTTGACCCTTCCTTTCTGGCTGCAGAAACAAAACAAAAAAAAGCAGGGACGAACTATGGTGACCTGACGGAAATAAGTAGAGGATACGATAAATGGATGCATAGACTCTAGCACACAGCTTCAGGAGATAAATAATTCAAGGAGAAAAAAAACATTCTGTAACAGCCTAGTGCATGAGATTGAATACAAGTGCTGTCTTTGAACTGTATACGTTTAACTCAACAAACTGTTTTACACAAATTACCTCATGAATGCATATGGCAGATTAGATGTACATGATGAATATTTATGGGTACTGGAATTTTAACATAAGAAAAACAAGCTATATATCTCAAAGCTATATAAATACAATGCTCGACTGTTCATACATTTATTATACAATCAATTCTCTCACACCCATTTTCTGTATTAGTATCCAAAAAATATGCAGAGGACGATAAGAATTTCGCCCCGTTTTTGTTTCTGGAGACTCATTTTTTTAGTAGTTTTTGAACTAAGGAACTAAGGACATACAACTCCAAAATGTTTCATTCAAATTATCAAGACTAAATGAACTAAGGCATAACTAGTACATTGGTATGCTCATGTCAGAAGAGTAAACTAAACGTGTTTGGGTAACAGAAATAGATAATCAGTCATCAACCAATCAACAAGCACAGACCCATCAAAAACCAGACACATGAACCAAATCATATTCCTTGTTGTTAGCATATATTATTGTAACATCAAATGAAGAGTGGTTTACAACAAATGAGATAAGCACACATGGTTCATATTGTTATGTTAGCTAATAAACACCACAAGTAACAGGGTATCAACATACAGGTGTGCCTACTCACATTGGCTCAGCATTGGGGCCGTACTTTGCAAACTGCACCATGATGTTCCTCCCATCTACATTACGGCCTGCACAAAAAAAACAAAGTTCAGGTATCTTATATCAATAGAGGTACAAAAATAATCCCCACAGGGGGAATACAGTTAAAAAAGGGCCAACCCCCACCATCGAGCCGATCTATAGCCTTCTGCGCCTCGTCGGCATACTTGTACCCGCACGACGCGAAACCCTCGAGTCCCCGGTCCTGCGAGCCACCAACAAAAAAAACTGAAGAAACAACTATCGAACCACCGCCCCGAAAACTCAAACCGACGCCTCACCTCCGGTCCCTCGGGATGAAGACGTCGACAACCTTGCCGTAGCGCTCGAAGAGCGGGAAGAGGTCGTCGGCCGTGGTGCCTGCGAAGCGGATGAAGGCGAGAAGGAAGCGATTAGAGAGAGAGAGAGAGAGAGGGGCGCTGCGCGCGGCGGCGCTGTAATGGGGGGGCTAGGGTTAGGTCTCGCTCACGGAAGCTGATGTTGAGGACGAGGAGCGAGAAGGTGTCGCGGATGTCCGGCGGACCCGATCTCCCGAAGTGCGACATCGCGGGTCCTCCTGCGGCGCCGCCTCCGACGACGGCGAGGACTAGGGTTTAGCGCTCCCCCGCGCGCGGGGGTGGGGGAGAGGGAGAGCAGCGGAGTCGGGTCGGGTGAATGCAAGTGGGAGTAGGTGGTGGGCTCAGCGAGAGGGAGAACGGAGAAGCTTATCCGCTAGCTGCTGCTGCTTGCGCAGCCAGTCGCGCGGGAAGGCCGTTGCGGCGAGGCCTGCTGCCTTTTGAGGCCAGCCCATCTGGACAGCCGTGGAAATGGCCTGGACTGCAGAAGCGGAAGAATGGAAGGCCCGTGTCCTCTGCTTTGGCGGCGCAGGCGAAATTTTGCCGCGCAAGGAACATGGGGCACAGTCGCATTGGATAGTCTTCGTGACGATTTTATCTGAGTTTTATATTTATATTAAATATATTGTTGCAAAAATATTTTTATAACATAACAGTATATTTAAGAAAAGATAAAAAAATATAAAACTTACCCATTCTATATGAGTCATGAAATTTAATGTCTATGAAATTTTAAAATAAAACTTTCACTCGTAATGAATAGTTTTATTTATTTCATATGACGTGACAATGTTGAAAATAACGCAATGAAACTCACTATTCAGTCTAGCCTTAAAAAAATATCCTCCAAACATTGATATACACTTAAGAACTACATATACATACATTACAATAAAATGACTTATAAACATCCTTCTATCTCTAGTAACTCACCACACACTACCCAAGCTCGCTGCAATGTACATGTAGTATAGTATCCAAACACCACCCGCGCCAAAAGGCTTTAAAAATTGAAATAGCCACTCTTCGGTGGTGATGAGATCTAGGGCATGTTTGGAAGAGTTGTGCTCTTTGATTCTTCAGTTGTGCTCCTAGATTCTATGATGAAATGATTCTATGACTGAAAGTGATTCTCTTTGATTCTTTAGCATAAATTCTCAAAATCAGAATAGAGAATCACTTCACAGAATCAGGTGAAGCTACTTTTTTCAGCTCTCAGCCTCTTAGTTCATTTCAAAGAATCACTTCACATATCAGCAAAGAATCACTTCTCGCTGGAAAAATACGTTTGGTAGCCAGAGAGTGCTTCTCCATGAGAATCCGCTTCGTGGAGCTCTATGAAATGGCCCCCTATAAACCATTGAAAAACGATTGGGGATTCATCCCAAACAACAGAAGTTATGCAATCTTTCGCCACAACAATAGAAAAGTGAGACATTGAACCTTACCGCAGAGCCACTAAATGATGAGGACATAGGCTCTATTCAGCAAGACTTAAAAGTAACTATAAATGATTTGTTGTGAGAGAAAAATATAGTTTCACAATTGATTTATACAGATTAAAGCGGCTAAATAGTTATCACTGATGGTGAAGGAACCACACAAAAGATGATCATTTGAATAATTACCACTGATGCCATCACCATAAGAGGGCAAAGCACCTGACAAAATTGGACACCATGATACGTGGGCTTAAGGGCCTGTTTGGTTGTCGGCTACAAGTTGTCACGCCTAACGTTAAGTATTTACCACACTATGGCTTTGCCACATTATGTGGTAAAATCAAACTGTTTGGTTCGTTACTAAACTGTGTCAAAATTATGTGGCTATTGTTTGGATGATTGCCACAGAATTTTAAGAAAAAAATTCACATATATGTTAAAATCAAATCAGAATTTTGTATGATGTTTGTAATAAACCAAGAATAAACATAAAATAAGATTTATGTAGCCATATAGGTAACCAGTTGCCTAGAATAGCCTTGTATTTTTGCCCAAAAAGTTACCCTACCCTCTATTTATTTTATCGGAAAAAAGAATCCTTCTATTTCTTTATTTCCACCTTTTCTTACCTTTTCTACTAATAATTATTTTATTTTCCCTCTGTCCTCTTTACTCACCCCAGTACCTTTTCTCTTTACCCCGTCCACCGCTCCGCTCTCACTCTCCCACGGACGCACCACTCCAAAAAAAAAAGAGACCGCAATCTTATCTTCTTCACCGCACGCATGACAGCCATTGGCGGATCCAGAATCAGCCCACGAGGGGGGCTAAATACATAGAGAGCCGAGTTTGGACCGAAATTTCCCTTTTATTTTGACCCAGGAAGATTTTTGGTAGATTTTCAGGTGATTTGGACTAAATTTTCCATTATTTTTCTAACCCGCGGGAGATTTTGGACTAATTTACAAAAAAATAGACAAATTTTAGCTAAAATCATATGTACATTTTTGGCCAGGGGGGCTGCCACTGATGACAGCCGCAGTGTCGCACGCTCCTGCATCCCCGCAGCCCGCGCGGCCGACGACGCCGGCGCTCGCGTGTCGGCGCCTCGGCGGCCTCGTGTCCTCGCGTCTCCGTCCACCTCTCGGCGGCACTCCGCAGAGCGCATCTCGTCTGGCTCGTCGTCATCGCCATCGCCATCTGACTCTGCGCTCTCGCTCCCAGCTGGTGCATTCACCACTCGTCCTCTTGCGCTTTCGGCCGCCGCTCAAGCTCAAGCTCCTACCACCCACTCGACCCTCGCCCTTCTGGGTCGCGTGCTCTGCTTCCGCGTCCTGCGGCGGAGCATTTTGTGGCGAGGGCGGAGGAATCGTCTGCCACACATTTGAGGCGAATAGTTGTGGCGAAGGATTCTTTTGGCGGTGGCGTGTCGACGAAATATGGTCGATAGTCCACCTAGGGTTATGCCCAAGGTGGTAGATTAGAGGGGAGGTGCGCAAGACGACGACCCAGACGTTGACGCAAGGTAAAAGTAGTGATGAACACAGAGGTTATCCAGGTTCGGGCCGCTAGTTAGCGTAAATACCCTACGTCCTCCGTCGAGTTGTATTGATTGGATGTGGCTTGTGGCTTATGACCTATGATCTGCTGTCTATCTCACTTGTCCTCTCGGAGGACCCCTGCCCCTCCTTATATATTCCGAAGTGACAGAGTTATATGGTAAGTATCCGAGTTGGTACTATATCTAGATTACAACTGTCGTGCGGTGCATGTCGTGCGCCGCACGTCTTCATCCTATGGGCCGGACGACCCCTAGTAGTGTGGCCCATGTACCATCGTGTGGTACCCTAGGTCTATATTCCCACAGCTAGTCCTCGAGCCTGACAGCAGGTGACTCGATCACGTGGTGCCAGGGTCTTGAGAATATCAACTTATATACATGTGCGAACGAGCGCCATGTATACACGGTAGTCCCCAAGGCTGCTATAACATGAAGAATAATCTTATAGCAGGCTTATAAAAAAGGGCAATCTACTATAGTGAAAGCAGTATGTCGTTCGAGCAGGTTGCCGAATGACGAGTCCCGAGCACCGAGCAGTCCCCAGGTTAGTTGGTGACCCTCGGTGTAGCCGTCAATGAACGTCGAGGAGTCTGGCTAGCTGGTCGGCGATGAAGTCTGAGCGCTAGGGCAGTGAGCACCGAGCGATCCGACCACCGCTGCTGACGATGTTGGTGTAAAGCCCGAGCACCGAGGAGTCCCCAGGTCACTGGTGAGCTCTCGGTGTAGCCGTCGATGAGCGTCAAAAAGTATGACCAGCTGGTCGACGACGAAGTCCGAGCGCCAGGCGGTGAGCAGCGAGTGAATCGAGCGAAGCGACCAACTGGTTGATGACGAAGTCCGAGCGCCAGGTGGTGAGCTGCGAGCAAAGCGACCAAGTGGTCGACGAACCCGAGCACCGAGGAGTCCCCAGCTCAGCTGGTGAACTCTCGGTGTAGTCGTCAATGAGCGTCAAAGAGTACGACCAGCTGGTCGGCGACGAAGTCCGAGCGCCAAGTGATGAGTACCCGAGCGAAGAGACCAGCTGGTCGGCGACGAAGTCCGAGCGCCAGTTGGTCCCAAGCAATAATCTTCTCGTCCATCGTAACTGGTCCAGTCCCCGAGCGTAAAGAATTAGCTCGTAGACCGAACATGGTTCATGTAAAATAAACATAAAGAATGGTAGTACATGACGTACAAATAAAATATGGAGAAAACAATAGCGATGAAGAAACAACATGTGCCGCTCAGCAGTCAGTCGGCTGGATTGAACGCTCAGCATTAAATAAAATTCCCCCGAGTAGTTTGTTGTAACTGAGTTGTCAGCCCCGGCTAGCCGATAACTCCGGAGCGTGAGGCGCGGAGCCCAGGCACGCGTAAGAGCACCAGTGTCACCGAGGAGCTGCTGCCGACCACGTAATAACGCAGAGCGCGGAGCTACATTCACGTGTAGGGAGGAGCCAGAGACAGGGCCGTCTCTAGAAAGCACGAGTGTAAAACGTGACTGTTCGGGAAGACACATGTGTCATCCTCAGGATGATATATATAAAATAATAAAGAGCCATTATAAAAAATAACGCGTGACCACAGAGGCACGATCGAAGAAATATTTGATTGATGTGAAAGATAATACTTAGCTTAATTGTCGTCCGAACGGAGTAGTCGACGAGAGGCGTCGAGGACGGCGATGAGTCAACAACGAGCTGTCGGTGAGGATGGCGGTGAGACGATGATGACGACGTGATGGCTCGTCGGTGGCTCGACGTCGGCTCGTCGGTGGCTCGACGTCGGCTTGTCGATGGCTCGTCGGTGGCTCAATGATGGCTCCCTTTTGGCTTGTTGGCTCGTCGATGGCTCGTAGGCTCGTTGGTGGCTCATCTTTGGCTTGACGACGACGTGATGGCTCGCTTCTGGCTCGTAGATGACCAGAGCGAGCATAGGGCACAGGTCGTCGAGCAGCTTCTCGTAATCCTCGTCGTAGTTGATCAGCCGAGCCAACGATGTCTTCTTGTCGACGGTGATGGAGTTGCCTAGCCCTCGATCTTTCCTCCCGGTCGTGGTCGTCATAGCGCCGATTATTACAGTGATCATCATTGTGACACAGTTAGAGGTCGGAGCGAGAGGTACGGGCAACGTTGTGCTCGGGAGATCGATCTCTGATCAGATCTACGAGAGCGAGAGTGTCGGTGATGCCTGTTGTGACCGATCGAGGGATTCGATCAGATCGGTATTGTCAACGCGCCGTCCCCGATAGCTGGGAAGCGTGGTCGGAGCGCCGGGGAGATGACCTCGAAGAGATGTCGAGGCTGGTCTCACCGACGCTGAAAGTGGTGGAAGCAGATCTGTTCGGCATAGGAAAGCCTGCACCGCCTCCACGGCCCTGGCGGCGCCGTCGACGTCGGGGGTCGAGGAGAACGACCTGACGACGAACGTGAAGCCTCCGGAAGGGTCGTGGAAACGAGGAAGGAAACCATCTGACTCGTCATGGCGTCCGTACGCACATGCCCCACGGTGGGCGCCACTGTCGACGAAAATATGGTCGATAGTCCACCTAGGGGTATGCCCGAGGTGGTAGATTAGAGGGAAGGTGCGCAAGACGACGACCCAGACGTTGACGCAAGGTAAAAGTAGATGAACACAGAGGTTATCCAGGTTCGGCCCGCTAGGTTAGCGTAATACCCTACGTCTTGCGTCGAGTTGTATTGATTGGATGTGGCTTGTGGCTTATGACCTATGATCTGCTGTCTATCTCACTTGTCCTCTCGGAGGACCCCTGCCCCTCCTTATATATTCCGAAGGGACAGAGTTACATGGTAAGTATCCGAGTTGGTACTATATTTAGATTACAACTGTCGTGCGGTGCATGTCGTACGTGCGCCGCACTCTTCATCCTAGGGGTCGGACGACCCCTAGTATGTGAGCCCATGTACCATCGTGTGGTACCCTGGGTGCTATTATCCCCCACATGGCGAGCCTAACTTCACTGCTCAACCAAACACCTACCTAAGCATCTGTGGCAAGCCTAACCTTAGTTGTGGCAATTTGTGGCCGGCAACCAAACAGGCTCTAAGTTTTTTACCTCTTGCAAGAGGATCTTTTATCTCATTGCTTAAGTACAATTTATTTCTACTAAATCAATTTTTTGGAGATCTCTTTTACTTTTCATGGAACTAATGAACATCAAACATATACTTTGATGGGTGGAAGGAGTAGATGGGGGCAAGGGGGACTTTCGTAAAGCAAAGAGCCAATGTAGTACTGTTAGTGATTTGCCGCTAAAAATGTTCGCTCAAGATTCATGTTGAGGAGAGTAGACTAGAAGATGCAAGAGCACTGCGGCGCTTATGAGAGAGCAAGAGAGCAGGGGATTCTTCCATTTTTGTTCTAAGGGGGGTTAGTTTCATGGAAATACACATGTCGTGGACCCTTTTCTCTGGAATGGATATGTGTGTTTCCGTGTTCTAAATGTGTCTAAGCGGTTCCGTTCTAGACAACAGCGAAGCTCGCTAGCACAACACCTAGAGCCACTCCATAGGCCGATTTTTGCGATATTGAAGATTAGGCCTCTTAGAATAGGTGTTATATATATATAGAAACCACAGACCAAATCTAGGGCCAACAACCCTAAGCTTTCCTCCACCAATGTTTGTAAAGGAACGAGAACTCTAAAGGAATCAGATTCCTATAGTTTTAAAATTGTAGAAGCATTGGAATGGAGGATTTACGAATTCTTTGCAATGGTAAGGTTGGTGCGCTTGTAAGTTTTGAAGGAAAGATCCACTTCCATCTATTTGTTTCTAATCCTTTACGAAGTTCAAAAGACTCATGCACGCTAATGGCTACTGCTAACTTTCACAAAGACACACGACCAAACAATCATTAATTAGAGACACACGGTCTAAGGTATTGTTTAGTTGCTCCTAAAACTCCAAAAGATTTGAATTTAGGCTACTTTTTGGAAGTTCGAACTAAACATATGGTCTATAAAGTTTGAGAAAAGGAGTATGTAAAGATTTTGGAATTTGGAACCTTTGAGACCCAAAACCTTGTAATTTTGCATTGGAGCTCGTGTAGGCCGGCCAATTATACAGTCTTATTTGCAACAATCTACGTAAAGTTTTAGGTTGTAAAGTTTACAGCCAAAATATTTGAAATGTAAAGATTTGGGATCTAAACAGGGCCTAAGTAATCATGTTTTCCACAAAACCCTAAATTCAGGTGTTGCACATATTCCTTTGTTCCAACCGCCAAATCCTTATAGAATTTCTGTGTTTTTCTATTTCTCTATTATACACATGTGTATTTCTATTCCTGTGTTTTTTCCCGTTTCTATGTTTATATCCTTCGTTCCAAGCACAGACCTACATTTTCTTTTTTAAAAAAATCCTATGAGCCAAACATATCCTGAACCCAAGCAAACCCACGTAACGACCATGTACTCTCAAAGTTAGCAAGTAGTAGTGCAAATTGTTTGAGCCCACCCCTTGTTTTTTCAGTTGGCTGCAAGCTAAGGTCCGCCACTGCCACTATACGTCCCACTCCATTATACGTCCTCCATACTCGTAAAGGAAACTGTTTCGGACATCGACACGATCTCTAAGACATACTTTGACTCCTTATTTTTATATAAAAATATTTATTAAAAAATAACATATATATATATATATGAAAATACTTTTAAGACGAATTTATTTATATAATTGTCACATTTTCAAACTCAACAACTTAAAAATATTCATGATTTAATGTTTGACTTAAATCTTGTTAAAAACAACCTTCCCTTTATGAGTATGGAGGGAATATCTGCGGTGAGTGAGTCTTAGCTCGAGCATCTCTTCAGGGTGCGTGCGCGACGTGATGAGCTTTCTAAAAATTCTTCCTAGCCGGCCTAGCAAGTAGCAACCGCGACCAACTCCACCTTCCGTTGTATTAATTCCTGCTTTCGCCTCCTCCCGCCCGTTGCTCGAGGATCGTCGTCGTCGTGGTCGTGGTCGTGGTCCAATATAGGAGGCCATATATATACCGGCCGGCGGCAGTGTGAATGAAACTGCATGTGAAGTTTCTTCAAAGAGTGGATCGATCTTGTAGCTTCCACCCGTCAGTGAGATGATCCGAGTCTGACTGAGTGGAAGTGGATCAACTCATACCTGCTCGCCAGGAAAAACGGAGAATTATTTATTTTGCATTGCGGTTCTCTTTTAAATTTATTAAAGCCCGTTCTTGTTGACATGACACGCATTGACACAGCCATACCATGTTGTGAAGGACATGTACTGTACTAGAGAGCTAGCGGGTCTCACTGTTATTAGTGTTTAGGGTTAGGGGAGGTTTGGTCGCCAACAAAAGCCGCAGACAGCAGATACTCGCACCTCTCTGAACACTTTCCAACTGTTGTGGTCAATGTCATGCATACTAATTAAAGCTCATCAGCAAAATAAACTAAGGAGCAAAAGCAAAGGCATGGAATATACTGCATATATATTCATTCACATAATAATATTGTGTGATGTTTGAATGTGCATGCCATTCTATATATCTCAGAAGATTCAGAATATCATATATGGAGCGCGCACACACACAGTAGTCCCTCCGATCCATATATATATATACTGAAGGCATGCAAGTATTTGTATATGTATGTCATGTGTGTACGCAAATAAAGCTTACAAATAAAACTCTCAGAGGGAGGAGATATTACGTATATATTTTCTATATTTAAGAAGATCAGCGTGCGTAGCATGCAGTATGATGGTATACAGTACAGAGGTAATTCAGGTGAAATGGTATGGTGGACCGGCGATGATGTCATAGGAAATCAGTGATGAACGGGTCGTCGTGGAAGAACAAGTCCGGCCAAGGGAACGGGCTGCTGGCGCTGGCGGAGCCGAAGCCGGACGACGACGGCGTGGCGCTGCGCATGCAACAAACCGTCCATATTCCCGGCAGCAGGGGCATCATGCTGCCGCGTCAGAGAGGTCGGTCAGGGGCGGCAGCAGCGACGATGAGTTGCCACCCTGGCACGCGAACACGTCGTCAACGTCGTCAGTGCCAGCACGGCCGCCGTAGCTGCTGCTGCCGAGGCCTGTTTGCCGTTGCTGCTGGGTGAATTTGTTGATGGCGTTGTTGTCGTCACCTTCTTCGCTGCTGCTGACGGCGCCTCGGCACGGCCGGGGAACATGCATGCTGATGCTGGCAATAGCTGGCCGCTGGCGTCGTCCGCGGACGGCGACACCACCGCCGGGGCAGTCGTGGTGGTGCTGTCAAGGTCAAGCGTCGTCGTCAGCTGCGGCGGCGAGCAGAGGGCGCCGAGACCGAGAGCCGCCGCCGGATCTGCAGAGTCGGCGATGGTGGTGGCCGCGGACGCGGACTGGAGGAGGGACTGCAGGTACTGGAGCTTGGCAGCCTGCTGGACGATGGGCACGCCGAGCTGATGTTGGCGGAGCGCGGCGAGCGCGATGAGCTGCGGGGGAGCGCGGCGGCGAACAAGTCGTCGGTGCGCGGGCGGTGCGTCATGGGGTCGAGGCCCATGTGGATGAGGCGCTTCTTGAGGTGCGTGTTCCAGAAGTTCTTGATCTCGTTGTCGGTGCGGCCGGGGAGGTGCGCGGCGATGGCGGACCACTTGTTGCCAGGACGGAGTGCAGGTGGAGGATGGTGTGCTCCTCCTCCCGCGAGAACTTGCCGCGCTTGATGTCCGGGCGCAGGTAGTTGGTCCACCGCAGACGGCAGCTCTTGCCGCAACGGTTCAGACCGGCCAGCCTGGGCAGGGTCCTCCAGCTGCCATGCCCGTTCTGCTTCTGGATGTAGTGCAGCAGCTTGTCGTCTTCCTCTTGAGTCCAGGGGCCTTCTTCAGGCCATTCTCGTCGCAGCAAGGAGACCTCCCCATATGGATATGGGAATGGGAATGGGAATGGGAGGGCCGCGCGCGGCCGGCCGGCCACGGCAGAGCACCCGATGATAGACACCACCAGGCACCAGCACGCCAACCGAATGGCGAATGGCGAATGGTGGCGGCGGCCTCGAGCAAGTGCTGGCTACGGGGCAGACTGCGTGCTCCTTGCTTATTATACTGGCTGCTGGTGCCTGCAGCGACCTTTGTTCCCTAGCTCTATCTATCTAGTACTCCTATCTGTGTGTGGCCTTCGTGTCTCAGCTACCTTCATATATTCACCATGCGTACTATACATCAGTACTCTACATGCTGAGGTGTGTGTCCTGCTGTGACCGTTTGCAGCAGTGTACTGTATGTATGTGCAGATCGACAAGAGACAGAGACTTGCTTGTCGGTCTACGCGTGCAAGGAGAGTATAGCATGGTTCTTGTCGTGCTGAAAGAAACTGATCGATGAGGCGGGGCTATATATATAATACAGTAACATAATAAGTACTTGTTCACGCTGACTTGCTCAAAATCCAGACAGTTATCAGTAAGTACCGGCAGAAAGAGTACAACTGCTACGGTAGTAGTATAATACTAGTTGTGTCCATATAATCCACAACCACAAGCAAGAAGCTTCTCTATATACAATTATACAGTATATGCATGCCCTCCTCCGTCTGCACACTGGCGGAGGCCTGTTAGGGCCATACGGGCCCATGGCCCCCCCTCTGTCCTGGATTGTGTACATATGTACTAGTATCATACATGCATCAAACTAGTTAGGTTATATATAAGACAAGTCAACCCTCAAACTAGTTAGGTTATATATAAGACAAGTCAACCCTTTCCGTCCTTTTGTACTTTTTTATTTTCCAAAGCACAATAATTGCAACTTTACAGAGGCATTTTGGTAATTTGTTAGGGTATTGGTAACCGTGCTTAGTCCTAAAATTACATTTATTTTGGGATGGAGGGAGTACATACATATGTAACAGAGAACTAATCTTACAGTTTTGTGCTAGTTGTACTTTGTTGAATAAAAAATAATTTAGTTTATAAGCTCTTACACTACAATTATGTGATCGTGGTATACAGAGAAGATTTATATGTGTACCTACAGTAGAATTGCCCCCCCCCCCGTAAGTTCTGAGCAGGCTCCGCCACTGCGTCTGCAATTCTGCTGTTGTACTGTACTCCTCTACGACCGAGCCTATAGTGATAGTACACATAATTTTCCCCTGTTTTGTTCCAATGAAACAAGTAAGCCTACTGTAGGTTCATTGGCACCTGTTTCTCTGCAACAACAAGCTCTTTAATTATAATTGATTGATCGTCTCAAAATTACATTTTTTTTCTATGTGTCACGCTAGCTACATAGGTCAGTTGGCTTAAATCATGTGTTTTCTCGGGCAACCGATCTGAATCGTTGATTTTTTTTCCTTATCCATTAGCTTCTTTGTATTTTTTTCCCCAAAACACAATGTATGCTCACATTCACCTCTATGAGCACATGCACACACGGCTGTGACTGTGACTCTGTGATCTGACAAATTGAGTCACTACACATATTGTCATTGATGAATATATAGTTAAACCATGTAATAAATTTAAGAAAAAACAAACATAGCACGAAGCCGAGGAAATTAACCCTAACTAGATACACATTGCTAGGTCCATCCTTGTTGTCGTCAATACCTCTAACCACTTCATTTTGATCTCCATTTCCCTAGCGGTGGCTCATCACCAGTCTATTATTGAGCGGCATCATATGTCCCGGTGAAGAAGGGAAACCGGCCTCAAACTAACTCTAATACCAAACCACATAGTTCACAAATTGTAGCTTGGCTGTTGACTGACCATTGTGCTCAAATTCCAAGCGATTGAAATTCAGAGGATGTGTTTTCTAAACATAATACAATAAAATGCTAAGATTATTGGGCGTCCTAGACAATCATTAGTATAGAATAGAATATTACAACGATCTGCCTATTCACTTGAACTTATCAGCTACAATTAGTCCTACTTTTCAGCCATGAAAACAATATGTTTCTTTCACACAAATTAGACGTAACAATATTTTGCAACCGCAGAAACCATCAGCCGACAAAAACCGAATGTTACATACTCTTTACATCAAAAGAATACATCAAATCTTATACTTGGAGTTATCATAAGTCAAATTATTTAAGGTGACTAAACTTTTTATAGAAAAAGTACCAACTGAGCATATTGTGAATGAAAATACTTTTTGTAGTGCATCTAGTTATTTTGTAGCATGTATATACCATTATACCCAATAAGTATACTACAAAATATATTTATAGATAATTTGATGTCATATATAAATTGGTGTTGTTTTCTACAAACAAACTTAATTAACAAAGTTGACTTAGAACAGCTACCTAGAAATTAATTTGTTAGGCACATATGCTTATTTTTTTCATATATGTGTCTGCCAGTTCTGCCACACTGCCAGAATTGAAAGCAAATATACACAGCTTTATTTGTGTGCATGGTACTGGTACTGGGTTAGGTGGTGCAATACTTTTAGTAGATGACAAATTCGCATTCTACACAGACGCAGCAGAATAATAGCACAGAACAATTTATAAAATAAAATGATTATTGGCTGAGTTCATGCGGAGTTGTCACGTAGCGGCTGGACTGTGCTCTCCTGGGATGCTGGTTGGCTTTGAGTCAAGGTGAAGGACAACTCTAAACGGCTTTCTGGGCTGTCTTCGTCTTGCTTGGTATGAGAGAGCTGTATGGAGGTGGACCGACGATACACTCACTACTGACTTCTTCTAATCCTAAGGTCAGCAGCCAGCGAGCAGCTCCGTCAAATCCAAGCATTTTCTCCCTCTCTCTCCATGCAAATGCATGCTTTGGTTGGACGTCCATGCATGTACGCAAAACACATATAATTAAGATAGTTTTCTTCTGATCACTGTCCCACCCTCCCAACCCCTAAAGCTAACAGGTGCCCTCAACTGACTTCCTCTTGTTGCGCATCTTTGATCATCTCGCATGCACAAGTCTCTTTCTAGACACATCGTGATTTTTTTTTTTTGTGAAGCGCATGGCACATCATTATTGTTGGCTTAATAATATATACTATAACCTTTTTCAATAGATCTGTTTCTACACAACCCTTCTACTCTAGCCTGAAGCAGGAGGTTACTCTCACTCTCATCCAACAGTCCAGACATGCCTTGTAATAATGCTCTAAATCTTGTTGACCTAGCGTGATCATCTAATGCCAAACTTAAGGGCTTATTACTTGGTAAAGCTCCTTTGGCTCCTGATCTCTTTAAAAAGTAATTCTGTTGCTGAAAATGATTCTCTAGAATAAACTCTAGTAAAAGTCATTCTCCACGTAGAGTGAATAAGAAGAACTTTATTTTTTAGCCCTCAACCCTCTATATATTTTAAATAATCAATTTATAATATTAGTATAGTATTTGATTGAGTTCCTCAGCTGGACTTAAGGGTTCTTTGATTCCTCGGCAATGCTAGCCATGCATGTTGTGGCGACGCCACATAAGTGTGTGAGAAAAAAAGAAAGGCCGCACAACTATGGCGAACATAAATGCACAAATAAACTGGAAAGAAGTGTGGTGGTTATCTAGCTTGCATGCAATCCAAACGCCAGCAAAGGTACCGTCCAGAGCTGCGCATTAAACCATGCATGCAATCCAAACGCCAGCCAAGTGTAGCGAGCATTGGGGGACCCCCCCCCCCCCCCCCCCCCCCCCCCCCCCTAGCGTAGAAGTCGGAAGCTGAAAGTAAGCTATGCCAATACACTTCTTATCTACTAAAACATGTTTTATTATAAATTTTATCTACCTTAATACAAAGATATACAAACCTTTTGTAATCGAGAAAAAATATTATGTCAAATTAAACCATGCAGCATTTGTCAGCCTAATTAATAACCTAGCTAGCAAGCCCTGACTCCAAGGGAAGGTACATACTCTCTCCATATCCATATTAATTGTCGTTTTAGACAAGATTTGAGTCAAACATTGAGAATATAAATCATCAATAACTATTAAGTTTCTAAGTTTGCAGATATAAAAATTATATGAAATAGATTTGTCTTGAAAAATACTTTCATAAAAGTGTGTGTGTATATATATCACTTTTATAAATACTTTTATAAAAACAAGAGGTCAAAATTGTGTTTGAAGACCATGTCGTTGTCCTAAACGATAACTAATATAAGTATGGAGGGTATATAAGTAGCTATTTTCTCACAAATTACAGATGCCTAGCTAGTTGCTCAACTAACTAGGAATAGCACAATGTCAGTGCATATGAACAACCCTGATCAACACAGTACATATGAAAGTCAAACGACCAATGCAACTTGTCGTACAAAGGGGTACTTTGTATATCCGTTGACTCATAATTAAGAAAAATAAATAATAATTTAAACATCACGTAAATTAATGTACCACTGTTACACGACAATGTTCAGGAAAACAGCACTCACAAATTAAAGTCCTATATATGAATTGGCTGCCATATATCTAGTACACAGGGCAATGTAAATTAAACAGCCCGGCCTATGCATTGTATTGTATTGGCTGTTATCGACAAAGAGTCGAAGATTATACGGCACTTGTCAGGAACTAACACTACGTCATGCTGCCACCTAGTCCTAGTGTAGAGACCCGTATATACGGCAGCTAGCATCATCGTAGACAACCACTGCACATGATGGGCTTAACAAGGCATTATTTAATTTGACATGTTGCTGCAAAAACAAAGACATTCGTCATGTGAACAGTAAAACACCTGCTGATAATTAACCAGCATGTTTCTAGGTATATCTTGCATGCATTCCAATCGTCTCGATGAGAAGGTCTCAATTAACCGAGGTGGTCACTTTGTCCATCTCGGATAATGCAAAAACTTGTAATTTTAAGGAATCAAAACCACGACTTCACACTCCACACTACTATGTCTCTACCACCAAACCTCATACTTGTTCATGTTATATATAATACTTTATTGTTTTATATCAATATTTCGTGATGTTATATTGAATATTTTGGGCTACTAAATGAACTCAAGTGAAAAGACTTGTAAGTACAAAGTTTTAAATCTTGTTAAGTACTACAACTTTAGTATAGGATGTATCTCCATCAGAGATAGTTTGAAAAAATTCAAAAAGTCGAGTCTCAAACCACATGAATTTCAAACACACATTTGAGACTCTAGATTATTTTTAAAATAAAAACTTGTTCATATCAAAGATGTAGCTCAGGTCGGCCAGTACAACTTTGGTATTTACTATGTGAATATTTGACATCGTTTAGGAATTTAAAATTTTAAATTTCAAAATCTATAACCTTCGAACATATATTTGAGACTCTAAACAACTTCAAATTAAAAAAAAATAACTACAAAATTGTAGATTCTATTGAGAACTATAACTTTTGTGTATATCATGTCAACATACGAGATCGTTTGATAATTTAAATTTCAAATTTTAAAATCTGTGCACTTATAACAAATATTTTAGAACCCTGAACAATTTCAATTAAAAAACTTTTCAACTACAAAGTTGTAGATCTGATCGAGGGCTACAATTTTGATATAAATTTTGTCTTTATCTAAATTCATATAAAAAATATGAATTATTTTTTGTTATAGTCATTAATTGAGGTGGACACCTTAAGATGTCCGCTTCAGTTAATGGATTTACTAAGACGGTCACAGTTAAGGATTTCCCGAGACAGTCGCTTAAAACGACCGCCACAGAAAATAATCGATTAACCAAGGCGGTTGCCTTGACCGTCTCGGTTAATCGATTAACGGAGGCGGACACTAGATGTCCGTCTTGGTAAATATTAACTGAGGCGGACATTGGATGTCTGTCTCGGTTAATACAAGCTTAGTGTCTCATAAAATTATTTATATATAGTAGTGCGTGTTCAGGACATGTTATATTGGACATGTAAATCTTTGACCTAGCTAGCTAGTTAAGCACGTGGGAGTATACAGTATATATTGGTATTCTCTACCTAGTCTACTACATACCGTACCATCATCACCTGCTACCACTGCTACGTAATAATAAGTTATTACTCCCTCCGTACCTATATTAGTTGTCGTTTAGGACAGCGACACGGTCTTCAAAACACAACTTTGACCTCTTATTTTTATAAAAATATTTATGAAAAGTGATATATGTATACTTTTATGAAAGTATTCTTCAAGACAAAATCTATTTATATAATTTTTATATTTGTAAACTTAGAAACTTAATAGTTATTGATGATTTATATTCCCAATGTTTGACTCTAATCTTTTCTAAAATGACAACTAATATGGGTATGGAGGGAGTACAAGTATATATCATCAAGAACAGTGGCACACGTCGTACAGCAGCAATACAGGTTGATTGTTTAAAACTCTTGGAAGATTTGCAGATCTGCTGAAGCTCATTATATAAGGATGTATGTGTGTACTACTCCGGCCATGATGTTCATCTTATAATCTCACCCAAAAAATGTATGATCGAGAAGGCTTTGCCTTCCTTTAATGCAAATTGAAAGAGATACGGTTGAAGAACCGGGTGATGGATATGATCCGCCTCAAAGCAATTCAAGAGACCATCGCTGGCTTTCTCAATGACTATGTCCTCAAGCCTGGCACCGAGTACTGGTTTAACAAAGATGATCCAATGAAGCTAAACCAAGATGAACACTTGTATGACCTCTAAGTGAGGAATAATATTTGTGTTGTAAATATCAAGGATGCATGAATAATGTTGTAAATTTTATGTGCATAGGTATAGCTAGCTCTATTATATATATATATATATATATTAACATCGAATAATACGAATTAGAAAACCTAATGTAATTGTAAAACCGAGAACAATAACCTAACCAATTAAATGAAAAGAAAAAAAAAAAAACACTCTTTAGTCTCGTTTGGCCAGCCACTATGGCCCGACTGGAGACCTTTTTAGTCCCGGTTGGTATTACCAACTGGGGCTAAAGGTTCTCATTTAGTCCCGGGCCAGAGAACCGGGGCTAAAGGTCCCGATTCCTTAGCCCCGGCTCATTGCCTGGGACTAAAGGCCAAAATGACCCGGGGCTGAAGGCCATCTCCAGTAGTGTGAGTCTAAACTCTAAAGTCCAAACTACATATTTGTTAGTTTATGAAAAGGCTAATCGAGCCAACTAAACCCACAAAGGGACAGGACCAAGCTAGGAGCAGGATGCCATGATCAGACACTAAACAAGTCAGCAATGCAAGTCTTTTCTCCTCTGCTCCTCCTTTTTGCGAGGCTGTTCCTGTGTGCTGTCCTAAACTTGCATCATTTGCTGTCGGCGACAAGCTAGCTAAGGACATAGTAGGAAAAAACACAGAAATCACAGTGCTAGCTAGAGCCTATCATCAAGCATTGTATTAACCAAATGAAATGCTAGTATGCATGCTGCCACTGGCATCACTCTGATATTCTATATCTGATTGCCTGCCTGTCGGTGTTTCGAACCGGGGGGGGGTATGACACCAACGAGTAATATGATCGCGTGCTCTCTTCCTGGATGGTGATGCAAGATGACACAAGGATTTATCCTGGTTCGGGCAAAGAAGGCCCTACGTCCAGCGGGGGAGAAGGTTCTTGTATTACTTGCACCTAAGTGCTTGTACAGGGGCGAATACAAGCTCAATGAGCGTGGACCGGAGTCCGGACTCGAGTGTGCGTGTGTTGGACTCGTGAGTTGTCTCTTGGAGTTGTGTAAAACGTGTGCGTGAGGGGCCCTGGCGTCCCCTTTTATAGAGCAAGAGGAGGCCAGGGCTACACAGGGATGACATGTACAGCGCTCGATATGGCGTAGGGTAGGAATCCTGTCTTGTCGGGGCCACTGGAGCTGACGTGGGCGTTGCTGTTGAGGCGTCCTTGGAGCGTGGCCTCCATCCCGGGCGCAGACGTGGAGGCGTGGCGATGTGGAAGCCGTACAGCACCCATCCCGGCACGTACAGGACACGGCGGGGTCCCTCCGGGTCTTGGGGTACCTGTCCTCCAATAGCATGAAAGCAGTCAGGGCTCGAGGGGCTCAGAGCCGGCCTCGAGGTGGCGCCTATGGGGGCTCGAGTCCCCGCAGTTATGGGCAAGTCCCGGGAAACCCGATTGAGCAGCAGGAATCCGGGCCTCGAGACGTGGCTTGGACGTGCGACAGTGTAGGGTATGGGTTAACAGTGCCGTACTGGCGCCTTTTTGCCCATGCTTGTGGTGAAAACGAGACTTGACTCTGCCCTGGTTATGTGTGGTACACGTCGGGCTGCAGAGGACGTGACTGGAGTAGGTGGAAGCTTCCTCCTTGTGGAGGGCTTCGAAGGGTATTGGTGCACTCGCTCGAGGCCGGGCGCGGAGGGCTCGGGCGAGCAGAGGTTGAGCTCCAGCTCGAGGCCTAGAGTGAGACGAGCCTCGAGGGATAGGCTATCGTGCTGGAGGGGCGAGGTCCCCGCGCGGGGTCCCGAGGAGCGGTGCACAGCTGTAGCGGGTTCGAGGGGTAGGCTACCAGGAGGCGGCTGGTAAGGTTTTGACAAGTCTAAGCTCCCTGGTGGTGTGCCAGCGTTGCAGGCTCCGAGGGGTTGGTTTCTTGGAAAGTTAGCTTAGCTGGGTTTATTAATGGTGTTCTAGGTTTGACCTATTTGTTTGCGTTGATTGGGGGTACCCCTTTTGTGGACCCCCGACAGTAGCCCCCGAGCCCTTGTTCGAATGCTTGCACTCGAGCAGGGGCTCCCGACTGGGATCTTGAGGGTTAGCTAACTGGTCTCGAGGGTTTGGCCGCTTTGATTCCGTGGGTGTCGTGCGAGCGACACCCGCGGGTGTAGCCCCGAGGCCACGGGGGAGTGGTTGGAGTGGTTAGGACTCCTCGTGGGCTCTTTCTTGTGCGAGTGTTAGTTGCGTTTTTTAGGTTCGGGAGTGTCGAGCCCCCGAGTTTTTAGACCCTCTTTCGTCGAGGGGTGCCAGGCTGAACCGGCCGGCCGGCTCTTCGAGCTGTCCGGCACGCCGGTTGCCCTGGCTTGTCATCCCGCGAGTCCTTTCGATCGGATGCGAGGGGGGATGCCTCGTACTACCACGAGCGGGCGAGTATCGAGGTTCCCGGTGAGCTGGTAACGGGGAATCCAAGTGAGACCTCGTGCCCCGTTCGATAGGGGTCGACTGTAGCCCGGAGGCGATCTCATAAAGCATGGGTGCTCAGTCTGCAGGAGTGCCGGGTCCATTCGATAGGACCCGGTGGCTCGATGCCTCCCTCCGAGGGGATCTCACTGCACGTCGTGCTCCCCGCCTTGGATACACGTGAGGGGCCTCGAGGGCTTGGCCCTCGAGCGATGCTGCGAGTGGCGCCCCTTGGTGTCCCTGACTCGGGTGCTCGAAGCCGGCTGTCGAACCCTCTTCGAGGGCCAGCCTTCGCTGCTTCGAGACTTAGGGCCGGGGCCCATTTTTATCTTCCTGAAGAAGCCTCCGTCGCTTGAAAACCTTCTGCACGTTGGGCGCGCCTTTTTAGGCGAGGTAGTGGAGATCGTGGCGCCAGGGCGACGGACAGGAAGTCGGAGCGGCGGCCGCGGTGGGCCCGGAGGAGTGGAGCGAGTGCGGAGTTGCCGCGTGTACCTGTCGAACAGCTCGAGATGCGGTTAGGTAGGCGCATTAAATGCGTGCGGTTACTTTTTTCGCCGTCGTGGGAAACCCCGCCCGTTGGGGTTTTCCCTTATAAATATCGAAAGAGGGGAAAAGGAACCCTTTACTTTGCCTTTGCCTTCACCGCCGCCGTAGCCTTCACGCGCCCTCTCCCTCGAGCTAGTTGATTGGGAATTTTCCGGCCGTCCGTCCACTGCTCGGGTCCGCGCCGCCGTCGTCATGGCTGCCCAGACAAGCGCTGTCGGCCGAAGACTGGAGCCCGATGAAGGTGACGACGCGCGAGATGGACTCGTTGGTGGCCCAGGGGCTTCTCCGCCCCAACCCGAAGGAGGGACCCGCGTGGTGGGCTATCCCGTCGGCGGAGCACCGGGAGCCGCACCCGCCGGAGGGGTACGTGGTGAGCTTCACGCGCTACCACCGCATGGGGCTCGGTGTTCCGCCGAGCCGCTTCATGCGGGCGCTGACCCACCACTACGAGGTGGAACTGCAACACTTCTCCCCCAACTCAATCTCGCACGCTGCCATCTTCGCCGCGGTGTGCGAGGGGTACCTGAAGATGGAGCCGCACTGGGAGATGTTCGTCCATCTCTTCCGGGGCGAGCTCTTCATCAAGGCCTTGAAGCCCAGCGGGAGGCGGCTTGTGCGCATGGGCTCCCTCACCGTCACTGCGAGGACTGGGACCCCTCGTCGGCCAATGTCCCCGCGGAATACCTGGTACAAGCTCCACAAACCCAGGCGGGGTGGGACGACCCACTGGTTCTATTGCGGAATGAAGGTGGTCTCCTTCTGCAGTACACCGGCAGGGTCCTCACTCAACGCCGGAGAAGTGGGACCTGGGGCGTCGCGGCGGACAGGCAACGCCACCTGGTACCGCTGATGAAGATGATGAGGGCGCTGGTGGACGAGAAGAATTTGACCGTTCAAGGCGGTCATCTGGGCGTTCCATCAGCGAAGGGTCCTTCCGCTGGCGGACCGCCCCTTCTCATGCACGAGATGGGGCCGAAGGCCCAGCTCGAGGCGCTAAATCGGTCGAGGATGGCCGAGGAGAGGCTGCCTCGAAGCGAGGGCGTCTCCCGGGTGTCGATCACGATCCAAGGGTCGTTCGTCCCCGAGGACGCCAACCTGATCGCCATGGCACCCGACAAGGGGTGTCGACCTGGTAAGCCCCCCTCGAGCTAAGCTGTCCCGAGTTCCTCCCCCTTTCTCTTTCCTCGAACCTGGTACATCCTTCTTGTGGTTTGTCTCGTCACGCTTCTTCTTTTTTGCAGGGGCGTTTACCTGTCGTGCGTCGAGGCCCCGGTGAGGGAGGACGCCGCGGATACCCAGGTGAGGCGCCTCTCTGCTCAGAAAGATAAGGAGAGCAAGGATGCCAGAAAGAAGAAAGAGAAAAAACAAAAACTTGCGTCGCTCGGCTCGGGAGCAGAGGCTGGCGAAGGCTCGTCGCAACCGGCAGCCTGGAGATGGGTCCCCCGAGCTGAGCTCCTCGAGCTCGGAAGAGGAGAGTGATGACGAGGAGGAGAGCGACGACGAGGGAATGGACGCGCGTCTGAGGCGCGCGGGGGGTCGTCGACGTCGGGGCTGACCGCTCCTCTGTGCAGGAGGTATACTGGAGGTCCCCCCGGCAAAGGGATCGCGCGGGAAGCAGCCGCGGAAGGCGGGCCGAGCCCTGCCTCGTCGGGGGCCCGAGGTCCGTCGAGCTCCGTGCCGGACGTGCCCCCGGACGCAAAGAAGCCTCGGACCCGGGGCGCCCGTCGCCGCGGCACAGAAGGAGGCTTCGGCCACATCGACCCAAGGCGGGGGGTCTCGAGAAGGGCCGGACTCGAGGAGTGATCATCACGCCGGAGGGGGATGCCGGGGTCGACCGCCATGAGGGCGTCGAGGGCGTCGTCGAGCCGCGGAGGAGCGGGCAGCATGAGAGGGCGCCGAGCCCCCGTCACCATGACCGTCGAGGGGGGAGTCCCCGGCCATCTCGCGACCAGAGTCGCGACGACCCCGGAGTCCGTCGCCGCACCACCGCCGGGAGAAGGAGGCAGATGTGGGGAGGCGCGACCGCCGGCCCGAGCGCCGGAGTAGGTCTCGGAGCCCACGTCGGGAAACGGCGCCGAGATGACTGTTCGAAGGAGGCGCGGTCGCCCCCTAGAGACAAGGGGCAGAAGGAGGGCTCCCCATCGAGGTCGAGCCACGGGAAGCACCGGGAGCCTCCCCCGATCGAGCCACACAGAGACGGCCCGGGAGCATGGCTCGAGCCATAGATCGGGCTCGAAGCCCCGGGTGAATCCGGCAGCCCGGGGGAGAAGAAGCCCGCCGTCACTTTGGGTAAGTAGTGTTTTTCAATTTTGCTGGTAGTGAGGTTTTACTCCCCCCCCCCTTTCCTTTTATCTTTTGTGATGCGCGCCGTCTATGGTTTTTAGGGGGGAAAGCGCTCCTGGCAGGAGGTGGACCTCGCAGCGTCCAAGCGGACAAAGACCTCGAGCTCTGCTGTGGAACAGGCACCTCGAGGTACGGCTTCTTCCTCTGCTCGGGAGGCCGCTTGGCTGGCAAAGGCCCGAGCGGCCATGGCTCGGGAAGTCAGATGGCCGCCGCGGATCTTGGTGAGGTCGCCGCCATCGACCACGGAGGTCGAGGCATCTTCCTGACTCTGACGACGTCGTTATCTTTTCAGCAGGGACCGCAGCTTCTGGCATCATCGATCCTGCCGTCACCGCGTCCGTCGCGACACCGCCTCTTCCTGCTCCGGTGGTACCTACCGAGGGGACGCTTCTCCCCCCGCCGTGACAACCATTTGGGGGGAGCACCGGAGATAGGCGCGGCTCCGTCGGCGTCTGAGGCCGGGGGGTCAGCGGCCCCCGAGAACCCAGTCGACGAGAGTCGGCCCACGGCGGAGGGGCAAGAGGGAGAGGCGTTGGTGCCGACGGTGGAGGAGCTCTTGGACGAGTTGGAGCGGGTGCCGCCTCCGGTCGAGGGCCCAACGCTGGAAGAAGCGCTCGAGGCCCCGGTCAGGGGCGACAAGACGCCGGAGGACTCGGCAAGGGTGGAGGGCTTGGGGGCGAGCCACCCCTCGAGTGATCCGCTACCGCTCGGGTCCCTGTCCCCACGCGAGGCCGCGCGTCGCCCCAGAGGAGGGTACAGAGCAGCGGGCGGAGACGGAGGAGAGGCGGAGGGAGCCGCAGCCTGTGCCACCGGTTGGTGGGCCGCAGCCGGACCGCTCGAGCCGGAGGAGGAGGGCCTGCCCCTCATCGAGGTCGATCGACCGGTGTGGCCGTTTCCTTACGCGTCGAGCTCGCCCAGGAGCCATGGTCCCCGTCGAGCGATCAGCCCAACAGGGGGCCCGCGGGAGGCGCGGTCCATCTTCAGGGAGATGGTCGATCATGGCGGAGGCGGAGCGGTCCTTTAGGAGGAGAGAGACAGGTCCGCGGGGCGGCGGCTGCCCTAGCTAGGGCGGAGGCGGAGCTCCAGGATCTCCGCGCTGAGCTGAGCCGGAATGCCCAAATGGCGAGCCGGCTCAACGAAGCGCAGGTAGAGGCCCAGGCGGCTCGAGGGGGAGGCCGCCCGAGCTAAGGAGGAGGCCGCCCACCGCTCTGGAAGTGTCGAGGAAGGAGGTCGCCGCTGCCCGAAGCGAGGCCACCACCGCCCGGTCTGAAGCGGAGGCGGCGAAGAAGGAAGCTGCTGACGCCCAAAGCGGAGCCGCCACCGCCCGATCCGCAGCGGAGGCGGCGAAGAAAGAGGCCGAGGATGCCAGAGCGAGGCCGCCACCGCCCGATCCGCGGCGGAGGCGGCGCGGCAAGAGGTGATCCGGAAGGATCTGGCCTCGCAGAGACGGGCAAGCTGGTAGAAGACCTCAGGGCCGAAAAGCGCGACGTGCTGTCCGAGAAGCGTAGGCTTGATCAGCGCGTCGATGGCCTTACCAGCGACCTCGCCGCTCTGGGCATGCACTGCGAAGGTAATTTTCATGCCTTGCCTTGTTTTGATCTCGAGGTTTTTGTCACGCCGCGATCTCACTCCTTCTTGTTTGTTGCGCAGAGTTGAGAAGACCGCCGAGAGCTTCGCGGGACGAACCAGGCTCTCCTGGGGCAACTCCAGGACGAGACCATGGTGGCAGAACGAGCGCGCGCCACCCTCGACAGGCTTGACTCTATGTGGGGCGTCGCTCCGGTAGCCGCGGCAGAGGGCGCAGTGGCTCGAGGCGACGCTTTGGTCGACGCCTTATGCTATTTTGACGACGGCCGCGGGGACCGAGTCCGGCACGCTCTCCACCATGGCGTCAAGCAGGCGCTCGCGGCCGTCCGTTCCGGCTTCCGCTTCCCGGTCAATGTCGTCGCCAAGGGCTTCATTGAGATCGAGGGTAGGGACGAGGAATGGAACGATCGCCGCGTCGACTTGATCCTCGAGAAGGTGGACAAGCCGGGGTCGGCGCTCGCGAAGCTCTTCGAGGAGGACGTGCTGCCTCCGGAGGCGGACAGCGGTGCAGGTGGCCCCCTTCTCCTGGCCCGGACGTCGAGGCCGAGCCCGCCGCGGAAGATCTCGGGAGGAGTACCAGACCGACGAGGATTGAGACCTGCGTGTCAAATTTGGGCATCGAGGCCCTTTGTAAAAATTTGTGTCATTACTTGTGGCCTGACGAGGCCAACATGTGTATATATGACTTGTTTGTTTAAAGAAGTTGTTTTCTTTTCAAATTTATTCGATCAATTCTCTTGTCGCTAGCTCGAGCTTCAACCGGCTTGGTCCGTGTTCCTTCGATACGCGCCACGAGTACCTCGAGGGGAGGCGTAGGTAGGGTACCGTAGCCCGGGGGCGTAGGTGGCCGTCTACGTCGACGCCCCACGACTCTTGGAGGCTCGGGGTATTTAAGGATTTAGACGCTGCTAATATGCTCGAGGTGCGAATTGAGACGAGGGTCGAATTTTTGAAAAGAAACACGCATTTTTCCGGAGTGTGGGGGGGGGGAGCCCCCCTGCCAGCCCCCGAGGGAGGCTCGACCCTGAGCAAAGCAGGGTCGAGGCTACCTTAAGTTGCTAAGCAAAATGAAAGACAAAGCACGAGTTTGTTCATTCATTTTGGGCGTGTTTGTACAAAGCAACAAAATGAATGAGGCCTCGAGGCCTTTAAGGGTAGAAGCGACGTAGCTGAGATATGTTCCACGCGTTCGCCAGGATCCTGCCTTGGTCGTCGTAGAGCTTGTATGTTCCTGGCTTGAGCACCTCAGCTACGGTGTATGGGCCCTCCCATGGAGGGGTGAGCTTATGGCGCCCTCGATTATCTTGCAGCCGTCGAAGCACGAGGTCCCCCACCGCTAGGTCCTTTTGCGCACGTGCTTGTCGTGGTAGCGTCGAAGTGTTTGCTGGTAGCGCGCGGAGTTGATGAGCGCCACGTCTCGGGCCTCCTCGAGCTGGTCCTTGGCGTTGGCGAGCTTTTCGTCGCTGGTTTGCTCGTTGTAGGCTCGAAGTCGAGGCGAGCCGTACTCGAGGTCCGTAGGCAAGACGGCCTCGGCGCCGTAGGTTAGGAAGAACGGAGTGAACCCGGTGGCTCGACTCGGCGTAGTCCTGAGGCCCCACAGCCGAGGGGAGCTCTGCAGCCCACCCCTTTCCGAAAATTTTTGAGGGTCTTGAACAGCCTCGGCTTCAGCCCATGGAGTATCATGCCGTTGGCGCGCTCGACCTGCCCGTTGCATTGAGGGTATGCGACCGAGGCCCAGGTTACGCGAATGCTGTTGTCGTCGCAGAAGCTGGTGAACTTTTTGCCCGTGAATTGGGTGCCATTGTCGGTGATGATGACGTTAGGCACCCCAACCGGTCATGATGTCCGCGATGAACTCGACGGCTTTCTCGGAGGTGGGGTCGCCTATGGGCTTGGCCTCGATCCACTTGGTGAATTTGTCGATGGCCACGAGCACATGCGTGTACTTTCCGGTTGTCATCTTGAGGGGACCCACGAGGTCGAGCCCCCAGACGGCAAACGGCCAAGTAATGGGGATCATCTGCAGGGCGTGCGCGGGCTGGGTGGTGCGTTTGCTTGGCGTAAAACTGACACCCTTGGCAAGCTTGGACCAGGCGCTTGGCGTCTCCGATGGCGGTTGGCAGTAGTAGAAGCCCTGTGTCGGAAGGCGTTCCCTACCAGGGTCCTTGGCGCTGCGTGATGGCCGCAAGCCCCCGAGTGCATGTCGTCGAGGAGCCTGCGTCCCACCTCGAGGGGGATGCAACGTTGAAGGATTCCTGATGGGCTTCGACGGTACAGCTCCGTTCGTCGCCGTAGATGACGTAGGTCTTGGCCCTTCGAGCGATGCGTCGGGCCTCCGTCTTGTCTTCTGGTAGCACGCCTTGCGTCAGGTAGTCGAGGAAGGGCGTCCGCCAGTCGAGGGGGTCATGATGACGAAGGGGTAGGTGCGTCGATTGCATCGCCTCAGCGGATGTCGAGGGGTCATTTCCGAGGGGTGGCGTTGAAGGTCGAGCCCCGTGTCTGGCTCGAGGGGTGGCGTCGAGGGGCCAGCCCCCGGGCCGATTTTGACGGATGGCTCGAAAACGTCCCTCGAGAAGACGTCTGGTGGAACCGTGCCGCGCGTGGACGCCAACTTTGCCAGCTCGTCTGCGGCCTCGTTGTACTTTCGAGCTATGTGGTTGAGCTCGAGGCCGTAGGAACTTATCTTCTAGCTTGCGCACCTCCCCGCAGTATGCCTCATCTTGGGATCGATGCAGCTTGAAGCCTTCATAACTGGTTGATGACGAGCTGCGAGTCGAGTCCCTCGAACGTCGAGGCGTCGGACCCCGAGCTCAGGGCGATGCGCAGCCCATTAACCAGGGCCTCGTACTCAGCGACGTTGTTGGAGGCGGGGAAGTGCAAGCGTAGCAGGTAGCGCATGTGGACTCCGAGGGGTGAAATGAAGAGCAGACCCTGCGCCTGCCCCTGTCTTCACGAGGGATCCGTCGAAGTACATGGTCCAGAGCTCGGCTTGGATTTGTCCGGCGGGAGCTGGGTGTCGGTCCATTCAGCAACGAAATCCGCCAACGCTTGTGACTTGATGGCTTTTCGCGGGGCGTAGGTGATGGCCTCCCCCATTAGCTCGGCGGACCACTTGGCGATGCGCCCCGTGGCCTCTCGATTGTTGATGATCTCACCGAGGGGGAAGGATGACACCACACGTTACGGGATGAGCGAGGAAGTAGTGCTGGAGCTTGCGCCTCGTGATGATGATGCCGTAGAGCAGCTTCTGGATGTGCGGGTACCGGACTTTGGCCTCGGAGAGTACCTCACTGGTGAAGTATACCGGCCGTTGGACCGGCAACGCATGACCCTCCTCGTGCCTTTCGACGGCTATGACCGCGCTGACCACCTGAGTGGTTGGTGCGGCCACATAGAGGAGAAGGGACTCGGGGGGATCGTCCACCCTGGGCTGGTCGTGGTGGCACGAGGATTGGCGCGGAAGTCAGCAACCCTTCAACTTGTTTAGGGCCTCCTCGGCTTCGACAGTCCACGCAAAGCGTTCCGTCTTCTTCAGCAGGCGGTAGAGGGGTAGCGCTTTTTCCCTAGCCTCGAGATGAATCTGCTGAGAGCGGCTAGGCAGCCTGTCACTTTCTGTACACCCTTGAGGTCTCGAATTGGGCCCATCCTCGTGACTGCTGAGATCTTCTCGGGGTTGGCCTCGATCCCCCGTTGTGAGACAATGTAGCCAAGTAGCATGCCCCGGGGCACACCAAAGACACATTTCTCGGGGTTGAGCCTCACATTCTTGGCCCGGAGGCACTCGAACGTGGCTCGAGATCGCTGATGAGGTTCCCGACTTTCTTGGTTTTAACCACGATGTCATCGACGTAGGCCTCGATTTTTGCCTATGTGTTCGCCAAAGATATGCTGGCATTGCAACGTTGGTACGTTGCCCCGGCGTTTCGAAGGCCGAAGGGCATTGTAACGTAGCAATACATACCAAAAGGCGTAACAAAAGAGGTAGCGAGTTCGTCGGATTCTTTCATCTTAATCTGGTGGTAGCCGGAGTATGCATCGAGAAATGAAAGTACTTCGCACCCCCGCAGTGGAATCGACAATCTGATCAATTCTAGGTAAAGGAAATGGAACCTTTGGACACGCTTTATTCAGACCAGTGTAGTCTACACACATCCGCATTTTCCATTCTTTTTCCTAACTAGTACAGGGTTAGCTAGCCACTCCGGGTGAAATACCTCCTTGATGAATCCGGCCGCCAAAAGCTTGTGCACCTCCTCGCCGATGATCCTGCGCTTTTCCTCGTCGAAGCGGCGCAGGCGTTGCTTCACCGGTCTGGACCCGGCCTGGATCTCCAAGGCGTGCTCGGCGACTTCCCTCGGTATGCCCGGCATGTCCGAGGGGCCCCACGCAAACATGTCGATGTTCGCGCGGAGAAAGTCGACGAGCACTGCTTCCTATTTAGGCTCGAGGCTGGCACTGATGGTCAGCGTCTTGCCGTTGGTCGAGGTCGGGTCGACGGGTATCTGCTTGGTGTGCTCCGCCGGTCGAAGGTGCCTGCGTGGCGCTTTGCTCCGGGGCCTCCTCGGTGGCCGGGCGGCTAGGGCCCCGAACGAGTCGAGTTGGACGTTTGCCTCCCCACGCTCGACGCACTCCACGTCGCAGTGGTACGCGTGCTCGTAGGAGGTGTCGACGGTGATAACCCCTTTGGCCCTGGCATTTTGAGCTTCAAGTACGTGTAGTTGGGGACCGCCATGAACTTAGCATAGCCGGGCCTGCCGATGATTGCGTGGTAGATCGCTTGGAACCCGACCACCTCGAAGGTGAGCGTCTCCCGGCGGAAGTTGGCCGACGTGCCAAAGCAGACAGGGAGGTCGATGCGCCGAGGGGGTGTGCCTTCTTCCCAGGTACGACTCCGTGGAACCCCCGACGCTGGGTCGGAGCTGGTCTCTCGAAATCCCCAGGAGGTCGAGGGTCTCGAGGTATATGATGTTGAGGCTCGAGCCCCATCCATCAACACCTTGGAGAACCGTACATCGATGATGACGGGGTCGACGACAAGAGGGTACGCTCCTGGATTTACGACATGATCTGGAGGTGGTCGTCACGAGGACGAACGCATCGAGCTCTCCATCAGAGAGTCGCGGGTACCGGGGTGCTTCGTGGCGGAGTGCAAAGATCTCCCGGCGCTCCTTCTTTCTCTGTTGAGCCGAGAGGCCCGACGGTTGGGCCCCCGTAGATCATGAAGCAGTCGCGCACCGGGGGGAAACCCGCGTCCCCGTCGTCGCGTCGATTGTTGTCCTTGCCCTTAGGCACGTCTTCCTTCTTGTCGTCGAGCTTGGAGTAGAACCCCTTCAACAGTCGGCAGTCTTTTAGCTTATGATTTACGAGGCCCTTGTGATAAGGGCAGGGGTCCTCGAGCATCTGGTCGAAAACAGCCCCGTCAGGGGGGCCTCGAGGTTTCTTAAGGTCGAGGGCGCCCATGAGCACTTCTTCATCGTTGTCGTCGTCGGCGTCGCGCTTCGCCTTCTGACCTTTGCTTTTGTTCTTCTTCTTTTTGTTGTTGTTGTTGCGGTTCTTGGCGTCGTCGCCCTTGTTCGAGCCCTCTGGCGCGGTCACCGCCTTACCTTTGTCCGTGGAGCGGCCAAAGAAGGCCCCCACTGCCTCGTCGCCTGAGGCAAAGCTGGTGACACGATCCATCAGGTCCTCGACCGTCCTGGGACGGTAGCGTCCTAGCTCATGAACTAGCTCTTGGCATGTCATGCCCGCGAGGAACGCTGAGATGACGTCCTCATCAGGCACGTGGGGGAGCTCGAGGCGCTGCTTCGAGAACCGCCGAGCAAAGTCGCGGAGGGGCTCGTCTGCTGCCTGCCTGCAACGTCGTAGATCCCAAGGGTTGCCTAGGCCCACGCAAGTTCCCTTGAAATTCCCGTCGAAGACCCTGACTAGGTCGGCCCAGTCATCGATCCGATCCGGCGGGAGCCCCTCGAGCCACCGGCGGGCGGTGTCCGAGAGGTAAAGTGGGAGTTGGCGTATGATCACACGGTCGTCGTTCTTCGCTTCGCCCAGCTGGCAGCCTAGGCGAAAGTCCGAGAGCCAGAGCTTGGGCTCGACCTCCCCGTCATACTTCACGATGTTGGTCGGTGGTCGGAAGCGGTCGGGGAGGGTTGAGCTGCGGATGGCCGGCTGAAGACTCTGGGGCCCGGGGGCTCGAGGACTTGCCGGTCCTCGTCACTGTCGTAGCGCCCCCCTCGATGGGCGCTATAGCACGCTCTTGGCCCCCTTGTCCTTGCGCCGGCGGTTGATGTCGTTGCGGGCGTCATTGGGGTCTCGAGGTGGCCGGGCGTCGACGATCCGTTCCCGGACTGGCCTAGCTCGAGAGGCGTCCGGCTGGTGAACGGACGTCTCGCGCTCGTTGCGGGGCGTGTCTGCTGGTTTCTCCAAGGCCGCCCCGCGCCGCCGCGAGGCTGAGCTCTCGGCCTGCTGCACAGCGGCTGTCTCGAGGAGGTTCTTCATTTCCCCAAGCATGCGCCTGGCGTCAGGGTTGGAGACGGCGGGGTAGACAGATCACGGAGCAGCATCGCCGCCGCACCACCACGTTCTGCCTGGCGCGGGAAAACGCACCTCGGGGGCGTGCTGGCGCCCATCCTCGAGGATCTGCCGGTGGACCTCTCGAGCTCTGCCACGAACACCGGCGCCTCGAGGCTGGGCTGGTTCTTGTGCTAGGGTTTTCTCGAGCTGCAGCAGGCGTTGTCGATCCTTCTCAGCCTTGGCGATGGCCTCCCGCAGCTGCGCGAGCTGCGCCGTTCGGTCGTCGCTGTGCTGAGATGGTGCAGCCGGTGCCGGGGGTTCGTTCCTCCCTGAACGCGTGATCCGCCTGCCGCAGCCACGTCTCCGGGCTCTTCGAGGTTGAGCGCCGGCCTGGTGTCGTCATCGCCGTCGTCCTCGGCATCGTCCACGACCCCCTCGAGCTGGAAACACTCCCTGGTAGGGTCCCAGAGGTCAGGGTCGTGGTAGTCGTACTCATCGGAGTCGGAGCTGCTGATGCCGCGCCGCCCTGGCTCGTGCCGGGACTGCAGCTCGCGGTACCACTCCCCGAAGGTGGCTCGACGAGGTGGCTCGACGGCTCGTGAGAGGCCGCGGTCGACGTGCACGGGGTAGACGATCTCCAGGTCGGTGGTGGCTCGTAGGAGTACGCCCAGACGCTCCTCCCGCTCCGCGGCCGCTCGGTCCTGACGGGGCTCGCTGAGGCGGTGGGCGTGAACTGCCGCGGAGTTGTTGAGGCCAAACGGGAACCGCTGGTGTCGGACGCGGTACCCCGTGCGGAAGGAGGAGGCCGTGTGGTGTCGACGGAGCACGGTCGGGGGCCTCTGGCCAGGCTCCCGGTCCGTGCGCGTGACGAACGCGAACTCGCTGGGGGAGTGCGCAGCGCGCCCTAGAAGTCTCCGGCCGTGCGCCGGGCAGGTTTCCCCTCGGGGACTCTGCGTCGGCCGCGGGGAAGCGGGCGTGCGCCGCGGGGTACCGCCCGTGCCCGGCGTCGATGGTGACGACGGCGCCGCTCGCGAGGTGGCGACGCGTGGTGGTGCGGGCGACGCGCCACGCCCCCCGCGGGGGTGGCGCGACACGCCCTCCGCTCAGGCTCTCAGTGGAGAGCAGCGTCAGCTCGTTGCCGTTGCCGGTGGCCAGGAACTCGAGGCTCCCGAACCAGACGACGGCACCAGCCGAGAACGAAGGAGGGGATGAAGCCATCCAGAAAACAACGAGAAATCGGCTTGGACACGCGAAGCCCCCTACCTGGCGCGCCAACTGTCGGTGTTTCGAACCCGGGGGTATGACACCAACGAGTAATATGATCGCGTGCTCTCTTCCTGGATGGTGATGCAAGATGACACAAGGATTTATCCTGGTTCGGGCAAAGAAGGCCCTACGTCCAGGGGGAGAGGTAGGTTCTTGTATTACTTGCACCTAAGTGTTTGTACAGGGGCGAATACAAGCTCAATGAGCGTGGACCGGAGTCCGGACTCGAGTGTGCGTGTGTGTGGACTCGTGAGTTGTCTCTTGGAGTTGTGTAAAACGTGTGCGCGAGGGGCCCTGACGTCCCCTTTTATAGAGCAAGAGGAGGCCAGGGCTACACAGGGATGACATGTACAGCGCTCGATATGGCGTAGGGTAGGAATCCTGTCTTGTCGGGGCCACTGGAGCTGACGTGGGCGTTGCTGTTGAGGCGTCCTTGGAGCGTGGCCTCCATCCCGGGCGCGGACGTGGAGGCGTGGCGATGTGGAAGCCGTACAACACCCATCCCGGCACGTACAGGACACGGCGGGGTCCCTCCGGGTCTTGGGGTACCTGTCCTCCAATAGCATGAAAGCAGTCAGGGCTCGAGGGGCTCAGAGCCGGCCTCGAGGTGGCGCCTACGGGGGGCTCGAGTCCCCGCAGTTATGGGCAAGTCCCGGGAAACCCGATTGAGCAGCAGGAATCCGGGCCTCGAGACGTGGCTTGGACGTGCGACAGTGTAGGGTATGGGTTAACAGTGTCGTACTGGCGCCTTTTTGCCCATGCTTGTGGTGGAAAACGAGACTTGACTCTGCCCTGGTTATTGTGGTACACGTCGGGCTGCAGAGGACGTGACTGGAGTAGGTGGAAGCTTCCTCCTTGTGGAGGACTTCGAAGGGTATTGGTGCACTCGCTCGAGGCCGGGCGCGGAGGGCTCGGGCGAGCAGAGGTTGAGCTCCAGCTCGAGGCCTAGAGTGAGACGAGCCTCGAGGGATAGGCTATCGTGCTGGAGGGGCTCGAGGTCCCCGCGCGGGGTCCCGAGGAGCGGTGCACAGCTGTATGTAGCGGGTTCGAGGGGTAGGCTACCAGGAGGCGGCTGGTAAGGTTTTGACAAGTCTAAGCTCCCTGGTGGTGTGCCAGCGTTGCAGGCTCCGAGGGGTTGGTTTCTTGGAAAGTTAGCTTAGCTGGGTTTATTAATTGGTGTTCTAGGTTTAACCTATTTGTTTGCGTTGATTGGGGGTACCCCTTTTGTGGACCCCCGACACTGCCTGGTGAAGCTTCCTTGTTTGATGGGCTACCCATCAAAAGATAACTTTAGCAAGCAGGTAATGTGTGACTACTTTTTCAAGATTCTTATGTCACCAGATTAATCGACATGCATATATGGTGTTAATAAAGTACTATCAGTTTGCATTGAGTATTTGTGTTTATACAAACCTTTAATCCCTTCACATTTAATCATGTAGTATGTAAGTTCTTTTAAGTAAGATAAACAAGGGATCACTACTGACACACACCGAGTGGGGTTTGGTTTGAGTTTGATGCAAGAGAAGAAAATTTGATTAAAGAAATAGAGAATTTAGAAAAGATAGCAGAGACAAATGGTTGAGTTCACCTGAGTAATTAACAACGGGTATCCTTGGATTTGTGTCCAGAAATGTGAGATTTTCTATGAGATATATAATAAATAAATAGCAGGACTATGATATTCTACATACTGATTGTTTGCAGATGCAGAGATTACAGGCCAGCATTTTCCTCCGAAACCAAAAGCATCTCTCCTTGTCATGTTGTTATGGGTCGATTATTAGGAGGTGGACAATTCAGATGGTCGAACGCGGTGGTTGACTTCAGGTACGGTGCTGGCGCTGCCCATATTGTTGGACCCTTCCGATTGCAATCTTTTGTGACACTGACACTGAACGTGAAGTAATTCTCGTTTTATGCAGGCAATATTATAGCATTTTGTGGGATCACATCTTTTTTTTTGTTTATTAATTACAGTAACAATGTCAGTTGTCACACATCAATGCCAAAATGACAGGCGGCTCTGGAGCATATTCATACTGTATAAGTAGTACTCCCTCCATTCCAAATTATAAGACGTTCCAAGAATCTTGGAGAGTCGAAGTTTTTCAACTTTGACCAAAATTATAGAGAAAAATATAAAGATTTATACCATCAAATATACATATTATGGAAATATAACTAATGGAGAATCTAATTGCACTTAGTTGATATCATAAATATTATTATCTTATTATATAAATTTGGTCAAAGTTAAAAAACTTTGACTCTCCAAGATTCTTGAATGTCTTATAATTTGGGATGGAGGGAGTAACTATATAATGCTCAATCTGTGCGTCAATCTGAACTATTAACAGAGGCTCCAAAAAAAAAACGAGAGATGGTTGTTCCTGCGATTGATTTGGAGAAACCAAAGCAATAAACAACCGTGCGTGTTGCGGTTGCATTGCATTGGTGTCACGCCTTGTCAGCTTGCTCCTGCCGTCTTCTTGCATTGCATGCTCTCGTGTGTTGTGTTGTTTGTTTTTTTTTGACACAGTAATGCAGTGATGATGACTTTATTAGAGCGGGTTGGTAATCCACTCACTGGTTGGGTAACACTGACACTGGCAGCAGATTCAGTCAGTGAGTCTACTGGATCCCAGCTACCTGACCTCATCACACTCACGGAACGCGCGGCGACGAAAAGAAAGCACTTGGTGTCGCCTTGACCTTGAACTCCGGTTTTTAGTTTCTACGTACTACACGCCGGGGACATGTGCCGTGCTTGACTGACGACTAGCTCCACGGAGAAATCAAGCTTAATTATCTATAGATATGACTATGGGATATATCAGGTTCCTCGTGTATATCTGGCATTGCCCTCTGATCGATCCTTTCTTAGCAGCTTTTTATCTAAAACATCCCTTCTTGCTAGCTGCTATTTTTAGATAAGGGATAAAATATCCGGCCTCTACGTTCAGGGATGTACACAGCCAATTATTACAAAGTCTTCCAACGCACTCTCGAACAAGAACAAACCCGAGTTTGAAACAAAACACATGAGACTTTGAGCAAAAGATAAACATACTTCCACCCTCTATTTGAAATCTCCAAAGCAATCATTTCTATCTTCTTGCTTATCAACGAGAGTGTGTCCATGGCTTGCTCATCACGCTGCAGCTGAGCCCAGCAGCGGAGCCAATACGCTCCCCTGAAAATGACCTGCGAAATAGAGTTAAATTTATTTTATTAAAAATAACATCATTCCGGCATCGCCAGATAGCCCAGCACATGGCAGCAACCCCAACCCAAACCAAATCTTTGGTGTGTTTAGGCTGATTAATAAGCCAATTACCAAACATATGTCTGATAGATCTTGGTTGGGTCAAATTGGTAGCGTAAAAGATAATCCTCCAAATCATTTTGGCACAAGGACAATCTAGGAACAAGTGTTGGATGGTCTCATTCCTATTGCAACAAATACATTGTTGGCTCCCAGGCCAATTTTTCCTAGCCAGGTTGTCCTTGGTTAGGACGACCCCTCGCTGCAGGAACCACAGAAAAATTTTAATTTTTAGAGGAACTTTTATCTTCCAGATCTTTCTATGAAGGAAAGGTGGTTGAGTATCTATAAGATGAAGATACATAGAGCGTACGGAAAATAAACCAGATTTGGTTAAACCCCATTTAAAGAAATCCAACCCTTCCACCAAATGAACAGTAGAGATCCTTGCTACCAAATTAAGCCACTCTAAAAGTTTATTAGCCACCAGAGCCCTTCTAAAGCAGATATTAAGAGGACTTGTGGCCATTACTTTCGATACAGTCGCATGTGGATCCCGAACTATATTAAATAAGGATGGATACATGACTTTTAGGGGCTTATCACCTACCCATGTGTCATCTCAGAACCTCGTATTGGTCCTATCGGGGGTCCACAAAAGGGGTACCCCCAATCAACGCAGAACAAATAGGTTAAACCTAGAACACCAATTAATAACAAACCTAACAAGTCTGACCTTCTAAAAAGCCAACCCCTCGAGGCCTGCAACGCCGGCCCATCACCAGGGAGCCCAGGGTCGCCGAAGCCTTACTGTCCGCCTCATGGCAGCCTACCCCTCGAGCCCCGGCACATAGGCCTCGAGCCCACTATAGCCGTGCGCCGCTCCTCGAGACCCTACGCGGGGACCTCGAGCCTCTCTAGTACGGTAACCTATCCCTCAAGACACATCACGCCTCCCTCGAGCGGCATAGACATCGGATGCCAGCCCCATACTGCGCATTTAATGCGTTCACCTACTCCGGTCACGTCCTCTGGTATACGACGTACGCCACAGTAAACCGGAGCCAGAGTCAAATCTCCTTTTTCACCACAAGCATGGGCAAAAAGGCACCAGTACAGCACTGTTCGGCCATACCCTGCACTGTTGCACACTCAAGTCACGACTCGAGGCCTGGCTACCCGCTGTGCGGCCGGGTTTTCCGAGACTTGCCCATACCTGCGGGGGCTCGAGCCCCCCGTAGGCGCCACCTCGAGGCCGGCCCTGCGCCCCTCGAGCCCTGACGGCTTTCACGCTATTGGAGGACAGGTACCCCAAGACCCGGAGGGACCCTGACACATATGTACGTGTCGGAATGGGCGCAACACGACCTCCACGTCGTCACGCCTCCACGTCCGCGCCCGGGATGGAGGCCACGCCCCAAGGACGTCTCAACAGCAACGCCCACGTCAGCTCCAGTGACCCTGACAAGACAGAATTCCTACCCCTCGTCGTATTGGGCATTGTACATCCCGACTCCCGTATCATTCCTGCGTAACCCTGGCCTCCTCTTGCTCTATAAAAGAGGACACCAGGGGTCTTCACGCCGGCGGTTACGCATGGGCTTGCGCGACACAAGTCCACACACGCACACCCGAGTTCGGACTCCGGTCCACGCTCATTGAGCTTGTATTGCCCCTGTACAAGCACTTAGGTGCAAGTAATACGAGAACCTCCTCCCCCGCTGGACGTAGGGCCTTCTTTGCCCGAACCAGGATAAACCCTTGTGTCATCTTGCATCACCATCCAGGAAGAGAGCACGCGATCATATTACTCGTTGGTGTCAGACACCCGGGGTCGAAACACCGACAGGTCCCATCTTTGATAACGCAAGAACCTAAAGCCAAAATCTCATCTTTGATACGCATGAGGCCTCTCCAAAAATGGGAGTCATTTGGTTTGGCTGTCGCTTGAGAAAGAGTCTTTGAATATAAGTATTTTTTTCTTTAGCATCGACTGCCACATGTCATCTGAGTTTAGTAAATTTACCACCCATTTGGCCAATAGGCATTTATTCTGTAAATGTAAATCCAGGATGCCTAGACCCCCTTGGTCTTTAGGACGACACAAGATGTCCCATCTGACAAGTCTATATTTATGCTTGTCGGAGGAACCTTGCCAGAAAAACCTTGATCTGAAATGGTCAAGCTTTTTGAGGACTCCTTTAGGAATCTCAAAGAAAGACATCATGAACATGGGTAGGCTGCTTAGTACAGAATTAAGCAGGATTAGTCTACCTCCGTTAGACAAATATTTTACTTTCCAACAAGAGAGTTTTTGTCGAAAACGCTCTTCGATCTTACTCCAATCAGAATTTAAGAGCTGTCTGTGGTGCATAGGGATTCCTAAATATCTGAAGGGATACTCTCCTGCATTGCACCCAAAGAGAGTAGTATAATAGGATTCAATCTCTTTGGCTTCTCCGTAGCAAAAAATTTCACTCTTATGAAAATTAATCTTAAGCCCAGATAACTGTTTGAAGGCGCGGGAGGCGTGGCGCGTCGCCCGCACCACCACGCGTTGCCAACTCGTGAGCGGCGCCGTCGTCACCATCGTCGCCAGGCACAGGCGGCGGCGCCCGCGGCGTACACCCACTTCCCTGCGGCCGGCGCAGGGTCCCCGAGGGGAAACCTGCCCGGCGCACGGCTGGAGACTTCTAGGGCGCGCGCGCACTCTCCTAGCGAGTTCGCGTTCGTCATGCGCACTGACCGGGAGCCTGGCCAGAGGCCTCCGAGCCGTGCTCCGTCGACACCACCTGGCTTCCTCCCGCACAGGGTGTACCGCGCTCAACGCCAGCGGCTCCCGTTCGGCCTCAACAACTCCGCAGCCGTCTACGCCCACGACCTCGACAAGCGCCTTCGGGATCGGGCGGTGGCAGAGCGGGAGGAACGTCCAGGCGTGATCCTACGAGCCACCACCGACCTGGAGATCGTCTACCCCGCGCACGACGGCGCCGCTTCTCTCACGAATCGTCGAGCCTCCCCGGCGAGCCACCGTCGGAGAGTGGTACCGCGAGCTGCAGTCCCAGCACGAGCCAAGGCGGCGCGACATCAACAGCTCCGACTCCGACGAGTACGACTACCACGACCCTGACCTCTGGGATCCCACCAGGGAGTGCTTCCAGCTCGAGGGGGTCGTGGACGACGCCGAGGACGACGACGACGACGGCACCAGGCCGGCGCTCAACCTTGAAGAGCCCGGAGACGTGGCTGCGGCAGGCGGACCACACGTTCGGGGGAGGAACGAACCTCCAGCACCGGGGCGCCACCTCAGCACAACGACGACCGGGCGGCGCAGCTCGCGCAGCTGCGAGAGGCGATCAACGAGGCCGAGGAGGACCGACAACGCCTGCTGCAGCTCGAGCAAGCTCTTGTGCAGGAACGAGCCCAACCTCGAGGCGCCGGCGCACGTGGCCGCGCACGAGAGGTCCACCGGCAGATCCTCGAGGACGGGGCGCCAGCACGCCCCGAGGTGTGCTTCCCTCGAGTCGGACAGAACGTGGTGGCGGCCGCAATGCTGCTCCGCGATCTACCCGCCGTCTCCAACCCTCACGCCAGGCGCATGCTCGGGGAAATGAAGAACCTCCTCGAGACAGCCGCTGTGCAGCAGGCCGAGAGCTCAGCCTCGCGACGGCGCGGGGTGGCCTCGGGGAAGCCAGCAGACACGCCCCGTAATGAGCGTGAGACATCCGTCCACCAGCCGGACGCCTCTCGAGCCAGGCCTGTCCGGGAGCGGATTGTTGACAACCGGCCACCTCGAGACCCCAATGACGCTCGTAACAACATCAACCGCCCGCCGCGCAAGGACAAGGGTGCTGAGGAGCGTGGCTATAATGCCCATCGTGGAGGGCGCTACGACAGCGACGAGGACCGGCAAACCCTCGAGCCCCCGGGCCCCAGGGTCTTCAGCCGGGCCATCCGCAGCTCAACCCTCCCCGACCGCTTGCGACCACCGACCAACATCGTGAAGTATGACGGGGAGGTCGAGCCCAAGCTATGGCTCTCCGACTTCCGCCTGGGCTGTCAACTGGGCGGGGCAAAAAGCGACGATCGCGTGATCATACGCCAGCTCCCACTCAACCTCTCGGACACCGTCCGCCGGTGGCTCGAGGGGCTCCCGCCAGATCAGATCCACAACTGGGCCGACCTAGTCAGGGTCTTCGACGGGAATTTCAAGGGAACTTGCGTACGCCCAGGCAACCCCTGGGATCTACGACGTTGCAGGCAGACAGCGGACGAGCCCCTCCGTGACTTCGCTCTGCAATTCTCGAAGCAGCGCCTCGAGCTCCCCCACGTGCCTGATGAGGACGTCATCTCCGCGTTCCTCGCAGGCACGACATGCCAAGAGCTAGTCCACGAGCTAGGGCGTTACCGTCCCAGGACGGTCGAGGATCTGATGGATCGTGTCACCAGCTTTGCCTCAGGCGACAAGGCAGTGGGGGCCTTCTTTGGTCGCTCCACGGACAAAGGCAAGGCGGTGGCCGCTCCGGAAGGCTCGAGCAGGGGCAACAACGACAAGAACCGCAACAACAACAACAAAAAGAAAAAGAACAAAGGCAAAGGTCAGAAGGCGAAGCGCGACGCCGATGACGACGACGATGAAGAAGTATTCGTGGGCGCCCTCGAGCATAAGAAGCCTCGAGGCCCCCCTGACGGGGCGGTCTTCGACAAAATGCTCGAGGACCCCTGCCCTTATCACAAGGGTGTCGTGAATCACAAGTTGAAGGACTGCCGACTGATGAAGAGCTTCTACTCCAAGCTCGACGACAAGAAGGAAGACGCGCCTAAGGGCAAGGACAACAATCGACGCGACGACGGGGACGCGGACGGCAACTTCCCCCCGGTGCCCGACTGCTACATGATCTACGGGGGGCCAACCGTCGGGCTCTCAGCTCGAGAGAGAAAAAAGGAGCGCGGGGGAGGTCTTTGCACTCTGCCACGACGCCCCCCGGTATCTCGACTGGTCTGATGCGTCAATCACGTTCGACCATGACGACCATCCGGACCATGTCGTAAACCCGGAGGCGTACCCCCTCGTCGTCGACCCCGTCATCATCGGCGTACGGTTCTCCAAGGTGTTGATGGATGGGGGCTCGAGCCTCAACATCATATACCTCGAGACCCTCGACCTCCTGGGGATTTCGAGGGACCAGCTCCGACCCAGCGTCGGGGGGGTTCCACGGAGTCGTACCTGGGAAGAAGGCACACCCCCTCGGGCGCATCGACCTCCCTGTCTGCTTTGGCACGCCGGCCAACTTCCGCCGGGAGACGCTCACCTTCGAGGTGGTCGGGTTCCAAGGGACCTACCACGCAATCATCGGCAGGCCCGACTACGCCAAGTTCATGGCGGTCCCCAACTACACGTACTTGAAGCTCAAGATGTCGGGGCCAAAAGGGGTCATCACCGTCGACACCTCCTACGAGCACGCGTACCACTGCGACGTGGAGTGCGTCGAGCGTGGGGAGGCAAACGTCCAACTCGACTCGCTCGAGGCCCTGGCTGCCCTGGCCACCGAGGAGGCCCCTGAAGCAAAGCGCCACGCTGGCACCTTCGAGCCGGCGAAGCACACCAAGCAGATACCCGTCGACCCGACCTCGACCAATGGCAAGACGCTGGCCATCAGCGCCAGCCTCGAGCCTAAATAGGAAGCAGTGCTCGTCGACTTTCTCCGCGCGAACATCGACATGTTTGCGTGGAGCCCCTCAGACATGCCAGGCATACCGAGGGGAGTCGCCGAGCACGCTTGGAGATCCAGGCCGGGTCCAGACGGTGAGGCAACGCCTGCGCCGCTTCGACGAGGAGAAGCGCAGGATCATCGGTGAGGAGGTGCACAAGCTTTTGGCGGCTGGATTCATCAAGGAGGTATTTCACCCGGAGTGGCTAGCTAACCCTGTACTAGTCAAGAAAAAGAATGGAAAAATGCGGATGTGTGTAGATTACACTGGTCTAAATAAAGCATGCCCAAAAGTTCCATTTCCTTTACCTAGAATTGATCAGATTGTCGATTCCACTGCGGGGTGTGAAGTACTTTCGTTCCTCGATGCGTATTCCGGCTACCACCAGATTAAGATGAAAGAATCCGACGAACTCGCTACCTATTTTGTTATGCCTTTTGGTATGTATTGCTATGTTACAATGCCCTCGGCCTTCGAAACGCCGGGGCAACGTATCAGCGTTGCATGCAGCATATCTTTGGCGAACACATAGGCAAAACCGTGGCATACGTCGATGACATCGTGGTTAAAACCAAGAGAGTCGGGGACCTCATCAGCGATCTCGAGACCATATTCGAGTGCCTCCGGGCCAAGAATGTGAAACTCAACCCCGAGAAATGTGTCTTTGGTGTGCCTCGAGGCATGCTGCTCGGCTACATTGTCTCGCAGCGGGGGATTGAGGCCAACCCTGAAAAGATCTCAGCAGTCGCGAGGATGGGCCCAGTTCGAGACCTCAAGGGCGTACAGAAAGTGACGGGCTGCCTAGCCGCTCTCAGCAGGTTCATCTCGAGGCTAGAGGAAAAGGCGCTACCCCTCTACCGCCTGTTGAAGAAGACGGAACGTTTTGCATGGACCGTCGAGGCCGAGGAGGCCCTAACAAGTTGAAGGGGGTTGCTGACTTCTGCGCCAATTCTCGTGCCACCACGACCAGCGCAGGGAGACGATCCCCCCGAGCCTCTCCTCCTCTACGTGGCCGCAACCACCAAGGTGGTCAGCGCGATCGTAGTCGTCGAGAGACACGAGGAGGGTCACGCGCTACCAGTCCAACGGCGGTGTACTTCATCAGTGAGGTGCTCTCCGAGGCAAGGTCCGGTACCCGCACATCCAGAAGCTGCTCTACGGCATCATCGTCACGAGGCGCAAGCTCCAGCACTACTTCCTCGCTCATCCCGTAACGGTGGTATCATCCTTCCCCTCGGAGAGATCATCAACACCGGGAGGCCACGGGACGCATCGCCAAGTGGTCCGCCGAAGTAATGGGGGGGCCATCACCTACGCTCCACGAAAGGCTATCAAGTTGCAAGCGCTGGCGGACTTCGTTGCTGAATGGACCGACACCCAGCTCCCGCCAGCGCAAATACAAGCCGAACTCTGGACTATGTACTTCGATGGGTCCCTCATGAAGACAGGGGCAGGCGCAGGCCTGCTCTTCATCTCACCTCGGAGTCCACATGCGCTACCTGATGCTGCACTTCCCCGCCTCCAACAACGTTGCTGAGTACGAGGCCCTTGTCAACGGGCTGCGTATCGCCCTCGAGCTTGGGGTCCGACGCCTCGACGTTCGAGGGGACTCGCAGTTCGTCATTAACCAGGTCATGAAGGCCTCGAGCTGCATCGATCCCAAGATGGAAGCATACTGCGGAGAAGTGTGCAAGCTAGAAGACAAGTTCTACGGCCTCGAGCTCAAACACATCGCTCGAAAATACAACGAGGCCGCGTCACAAAACGACAATTTTTGAGGCCCTGGAACGAAACTTTCAGGCTCGTTACACTGTTTTATTAGTTTGGCTCAAGGCTAGTGGATGAAATTGAAATTGATCTATTACTAGTTGATGAAGAGTGTGGAGGAGTTTAGGTTGCCCTCGGAAGGCATTTAGAGCAGTGTGGCGTCGCCGAAAATCAAACCGAATCACAAAACGACAATTTTTGATGCCCTGGAACGAAACTTTTGGGCTCGGACACTGTTTTATTAGTTTGGCGCAAGGCAAGTGGATTAAATTGATCTATTACTAGTTGATGAAGAGTGTGGAGGAGTTTAGGTGCCCTCGGAAGGCATTTAGAGCAGTGGGGGCATCGCCGAAAATCAAACCGAGTCCCAAAACGGCCATTTTTGAGGCCCTGGAACGAAACTTTCGGGCTTGTGACACTGTTTTATTAGTTTGGCTTAAGGCTAGTGGATGAAATTGATCTATTACTAGTTGATGAAGAGTGTGGAGAAGTTTAGGTGCCCTCGGAAGGCATTTAGAGAAGTGGGGGCGTCGTCGAAAATCAAACCGAGTCACAAAACGACAATTTTTGAGGCCTTGGAACGAAACTTTCGGGCTCGTGACACTATTTTATTAGTTTGGCTCAAGGCTAGTGGATGAAATTCATCCATTACTAGTTGATGAAGAGTGTGGAGGAGTTTAGGTGCCCTCGGAAGGCATTTAGAGCAGTGGGGGCGTCGCCGAAAATCAAACCGAGTCACAAAACGACAATTTTTTAGGCCCTGGAACGAAACTTTTGGGCTCGTGACACTGTTTTATTAGTCTGGCTCAAGGCTAGTGGATGAAATTGATCTATTACTAGTTGATGAAGAGTCTGGAGGAGTTTAGGTGCCCTCGGAAGGCATTTAGAGCAGTGGTGGCGTCGCCGAAAATCAAGCCGAGTCCCAAAACGGCCATTTTTTAGGCCCTGGAACGAAACTTTCGGGCTCGTGACACTGTTTTATTAGTTTGGCTCAAGGCTGGTGGATGAAATTGATCTATTACTAGTTTATGAAGAGTGTGGAGGAGTTTAGGTGCCCTCGGAAGGCATTTAGAGAAGTGGGGGCGTCGCCGAAAATCAAACCGAGTCACAAAACGACAATTTTTGAGGCCCTGGAACGAAACTTTCGGGCTCGTTACACTGTTTTATTAGTTTGGCTCAAGGCTAGTGGATGAAATTGATCTATTACTAGTTGATGAAGAGTGTGGAGGAGTTTAGGTGCCCCCGGAAGGCATTTAGAGCAGTGGTGGCGTCGCCGAAAATCAAACCGAGTCACAAAACGACAATTTTTGAGGCCCTGGAACGAAACTTTCGGGCTCGTGACACTGTTTTATTAGTTTGGCGCAAGGCAAGTGGATTAAATTGATCTATTACTAGTTGATGAAGAGTTTGGAGGAGTTTAGGTGCCCTCGGAAGGCATTTAGAGCAGTGGGGGCGTCGCCGAAAATCAAACCGAGTCCCAAAACGGCCATTTTTGAGGCCCTGGAACGAAACTTTCGGGCTTGTGACACTGTTTTATTAGTTTGGCTTAAGGCTAGTGGAAGAAATTGATCTATTACTAGTTTACGAAGAGTGTGGAGGAGTTTAGGTGCCCTCGGAAGGCATTTAGAGAAGTGGGGGCGTCGTCGAAAATCAAACCGAGTCACAAAACGACAATTTTTGAGGCCCTGGAACGAAACTTTCGGGCTCGTGACACTGTTTTATTAGTTTGGCTCAAGGCTAGTGGATGAAATTCATCCATTACTAGTTGATGAAGAGTGTGGAGGAGTTTAGGTGCCCTCGGAAGGCATTTAGAGCAGTGGGGGCGTCGCCGAAAATCAAACCGAGTCACAAAACGACAATTTTTGAGGCCCTGGAACGAAACTTTTGGGCTCGTGACACTGTTTTATTAGTCTGGCTCAAGGCTAGTGGATGAAATTGATCTATTACTAGTTGATGAAGAGTGTGGAGGAGTTTAGGTGCCCTCGGAAGGCATTTAGAGCAGTGGTGGCGTCGCCGAAAATCAAGCCGAGTCCCAAAACGGCCATTTTTTAGGCCCTGGAACGAAACTTTCGGGCTCGTGACACTGTTTTATTAGTTTGGCTCAAGGCTGGTGGATGAAATTGATCTATTACTAGTTTATGAAGAGTGTGGAGGAGTTTAGGTGCCCTCGGAAGGCATTTAGAGAAGTGGGGGCGTCGCCGAAAATCAAACCGAGTCACAAAACGACAATTTTTGAGGCCCTGGAACGAAACTTTCGGGCTCATTACACTGTTTTATTAGTTTGGCTCAAGGCTAGTGGATGAAATTGATCTATTACTAGTTGATGAAGAGTGTGGAGGAGTTTAGGTGCCCTCGGAAGGCATTTAGAGCAGTGGTGGCGTCGCCGAAAATCAAACTGAGTCACAAAACGACAATTTTTGAGGCCCTGGAACGAAACTTTTGGGCTCGTGACACTGTTTTATTAGTTTGGCGCAAGGCAAGTGGATTAAATTGATCTATTACTAGTTGATGAAGAGTGTGGAGGAGTTTAGGTGCCCTCGGAAGGCATTTAGAGCAGTGGGGGCGTCGCCGAAAATCAAACCGAGTCCCAAAACGGCCATTTTTGAGGCCCTGGGACGAAACTTTCGGGCTTGTGACACTGTTTTATTAGTTTGGCTTAAGGCTAGTGGAAGAAATTGATCTATTACTAGTTGACGAAGAGTGTGGAGGAGTTTAGGTGCCCTCGGAAGGCATTTAGAGAAGTGGGGGCGTCGTCGAAAATCAAACCGAGTCACAAAACGACAATTTTTGAGGCCCTGGAACGAAACTTTCGGGCTCGTGACACTGTTTTATTAGTTTGGCTCAAGGCTAGTGGATGAAATTCATCCATTACTAGTTGATGAAGAGTGTGGAGGAGTTTAGGTGCCCTCGGAAGGCATTTAGAGCAGTGGGGGCGTCGCCGAAAATCAAACCGAGTCCCAAAACGGCCATTTTTGAGGCCCTGGAACGAAACTTTCGGGCTTGTGACACTGTTTTATTAGTTTGGCTTGAGGCTAGTGGATGAAATTTATCTATTACTAGTTGATGAAGAGTGTGGAGGAGTTTAGGTGCCCTCAGAAGGCATTTAGAGAAGTGGGGGCGTCGTCGAAAATCAAACCGAGTCACAAAACGACAATTTTTGAGGCCCTGGAACGAAACTTTCGGGCTCATGACACTGTTTTATTAGTTTGGCTCAAGGCTAGTGGATGAAATTGATCTATTACTAGTTGATGAAGAGTGTGGAGGAGTTTAGGTGCCCTCGGAAGGCATTTAGAGCAGTGGTGGTGTCGCCGAAAATCAAACCGAGTCACAAAACGACAATTTTTGAGGCCCTGGAACGAAACTTTTGGGCTCGTGACACTGTTTTATTAGTTTGGCTCAAGGCTAGTGGATGAAATTGATCTATTACTAGTTGATGAAGAGTGTGGAGGAGTTTAGGTGCCCTCGGAAGGCATTTAGAGCAGTGGTGGCGTCGCCGAAAATCAAACCGAGTCACAAAACGACAATTTTTGAGGCCCTGGAACGAAACTTTTGGGCTCGTGACACTGTTTTATTAGTTTGGCGCAAGGCTTGTGGATTAAATTGATCTATTACTAGTTGATGAAGAGTGTGGAGGACCGCGTCTCCTTCGAGCGGTCATCTTGGCGGGCAGCTCCAGGGGGCTACTGTCGGGGGTCCACAAAAGGGGTACCCCCAATCAACGCAGAACAAATAGGTTAAACCTAGAACACCAATTAATAACAAACCTAATAAGTCTGACCTTCTAAAAAGCCAACCCCTCGAGGCCTGCAACGCCGGCCCATCACCAGGGAGCCCAGGGTCGCCGAAGCCTTACTGTCCGCCTCATGGCAGCCTACCCCTCGAGCCCCGGCACATAGGCCTCGAGCCCACTATAGTCGTGCGCCGCTCCTCGAGACCCTACGCGGGGACCTCGAGCCTCTCTAGTACGGTAACCTATCCCTCGAGACACATCACGCCTCCCTCGAGCGGCATAGACATCGGATGCCAGCCCCATACTGCGCATTTAATGCGTTCACCTACTCCGGTCACGTCCTCTGGTATACGACGTACGCCACAGTAAACCGGAGCCAGAGTCAAATCTCCTTTTTCACCACAAGCATGGGCAAAAAGGCACCAGTACAGCACTGTTCGGCCATACCCTGCACTGTTGCACACTCAAGTCACGACTCGAGGCCTGGCTACCCGCTGTGCGGCCGGGTTTTCCGAGACTTGCCCATACCTGCGGGGGCTCGAGCCCCCCGTAGGCGCCACCACGAGGCCGGCCTTGCGCCCCTCGAGCCCTGACGGCTTTCACGCTATTGGAGGACAGGTACCCCAAGACCCGGAGGGACCCTGACACGTCCTGTATGTGCCGGAATGGGCGCAACACGACCTCCACGTCGCCACGCCTCCACGTCCGCGCCCGGGATGGAGGCCACGCCCCAAGGACGTCTCAACAGCAACGCCCACGTCAGCTCCAGTGACCCTGACAAGACAGAATTCCTACCCCTCGTCGTATTGGGCATTGTACATCCCGACTCCCGTATCATTCCTGCGTAACCCTGGCCTCCTCTTGCTCTATAAAAGAGGACACCAGGGGTCTTCACGCCGGTGGTTACGCACGGGCTTGCGCGACACAAGTCCACACACGCACACCCGAGTCCAGACTCCGGTCCACGCTCATTGAGCTTGTATTGCCCCTGTACAAGCACTTAGGTGCAAGTAATACGAGAACCTCCTCCCCCGCTGGACGTAGGGCCTTCTTTGCCCGAACCAGGATAAACCCTTGTGTCATCTTGCATCACCATCTAGGAAGAGAGCACGCGATCATATTACTCGTTGGTGTCAGACCCCCGGGGTCGAAACACCGACAGGTCACATCTTTGATAACGGAAGAACCTAAAGCCAAAATCTCATCTTTGATACGCATGAGGCCTCTCCAAAAATGGGAGTCATTTGGTTTGGCTGTCGCTTGAGAAAGAGTCTTTGAATATAAGTATTTTTTATTTAGCATCGACTGCCACATGCCATCTGAGTTTAGTAAATTTACCACCCATTTGGCCAATAGGCATTTATTCTGTAAATGTAAATCCAGGATGCCTAGACCCCCTTGGTCTTTAGGACGACACAAGATGTTCCATCTGACAAGTCTATATTTATGCTTGTCGGAGGAACCTTGCCAGAAAAACCTTGATCTGAAATGGTCAAGCTTTTTGAGGACTCCTTTAGGAATCTCAAAGAAAGACATCATGAACATGGGTAGGCTGCTTAGTACAGAATTAAGCAGGATTAGTCTACCTCCGTAAGACAAATATTTTGCTTTCCAACAAGAGAGTTTTTGTCGAAAACGCTCTTCGATCTTACTCCAATCAGAATTTAAGAGTTGTCTGTGGTGCATAGGGATTCCTAAATATCTGAAGGGATACTCTCCTGCATTGCACCCAAAGAGAGTAGTATAATAGGATTCAATCTCTTTGGCTGCTCCGTAGCAAAAAATTTCACTCTTATGAAAATTAATCTTAAGCCCAGATAACTGTTCGAAGGCGCATAGCAAAAGCTTTAGATTCTTTGCCTGCTCTGGATCGTGATCGAGAAAAATAATAGTATCATCAGCATACTGCAGAATAGACAGACCATGATCAATAAGGTCTGGGATGATACCTCTTATTTGACCATCGGCCTTCGCTCTATTAATAAGAAGAACTAGCATATCAGCAACGATGTTAAATAAGATAGGCGACATAGGGTCGCCCTGTCTCAGCCCACGCTTCGTTTGGAAGTAGGGGCCAACGTCATCATTGACTTTGATCCCCACACTTCCTCCCGAGACCATACTTTGAATCCACCTACACCATTTGGTAGAGAAACCTTTCATATGTAAGGTTTGCTGAAGGAAGGACCATTTAACCTTATCATACGCCTTTTCAAAGTCAATCTTGAAAATAACGCCATTTCTTTTCTTTGTATGCAGTTCATGGATAGTTTCGTGTAGGATAAGTACTCCTTCCATAATATTTCTGCCCGACATAAAGGCGGTCTGCATGGGACTGACCACCGTTTTGGCAACTTTAATCAGTCTATTTGTGCCAACCTTTGTGAAGATTTTAAAGCTGACATTAAGCACACAAATAGGCCTATATTGCTGAATTTTGTTGGCATTTTGAGTTTTAGGGATTAGAGTTATGATCCCAAAATTCAGACTAAAAAGGTCCAAAGCCTCTTTATGCAGCTCGGCAAAAAGAGGTAAAAGATCATCCTTAATTACCCCCCAAAAACCTGATAGAATTCTGCCGGAAAACCCTCAGGCCCTGGAGCTTTATTATGCTCCATCTGGAAGACTGCCTCCTTCACTTCAGATTCCGTAAAGGGATTAATAAGGACATCATTCTCCTCCTGAGAGACTTGTGGAATATCTAAGATTCGATCCTCCATCAAAGTGATCCCAGAGTTTTCCGGTGGCCCAAAAAGATTTTTATAATAATTTGTAATGTGGCTCTTGAGATGATCATCACCAACCACAACACCTTGATCATCTTCAAGTTTATAGATATTTGCTTGCGGTGTTTGCCATTTGCCACTAGGTGGAAGAATCTTGTGTTAGCATCACCCTCCAAAAGGGTTTTGACTTTGGCTCTCTCATACCACTTGTGCTCTTCCTCTCGCAAGAGGCAGACTAGGCGCTCTTTTAGATAATGCTTAAGATTAATTTCCTGGTCAGTCAAGGAATTACTCTCAGCTTTCTTATCCAGATTCTCTAAAAGAGTTAGCAGAGTCTTCTTCTCCTTTCTATAAGACCCTGCCGTGTGCCTTGCCCAGCCCCTCAGATACTGTCTGAGTCTTCTAATTTTAGATTGCCAACGCTTTAGAGGGGTTGACCCTGAGGTTTGAGATTGCCAGATATTTGCAACCATGTCATAAAAACCATCCCGAATAAGCCATCCCCTTTCAAATTTGAAGGGTCTGTTCTCGGTCTGGTGAGTCGAAGCTCCAGTATTAAGAATAAGGGGAGTATGGTCTGAAATATTTCTATCTCTGGGCTCGACCGTTGCTAATGGGAACTGGTCTTCCCACTCCGTGCTGACCAGAACTCTATCTAATTTCTCATACGTTGGGTCATCGCCTGGCCCAGCCCAAGTGTATAGGCGGCCTGACATCACTATCTCCCTTAGATCCAGAGAATCGATGACCGCATTAAAAAGATTCGGCCACTTCAGATCAAAATTACCAGAGCTCTTATCATCCGGAGATCGCATTATATTGAAATCACCTCCAATAATATAGGGGAGGGATTCTTTGGAGCAAGTGTTGGCAAGTTCAGAAAGGAAAGCACTCTTGTCAATATGTTGTGCTGGCCCATAAACTGAATAGAGAACAAATTTGAAGCCATTTGTCTTATATCTAAGGGTAAACTTGACATAAAAATCTCCCTCATCAATGGCTCCAATATCAAAGATATTCAGATCAACACCGCGAAGGATGCCCCCTGATCTACCCCGGGGTGTCATGGTATGCCAAAGGAAATCATGTCCATCACAAAGATTTTTGAGGACATGATCCGGAAAAGAATCTCTTTGAGTTTCGGAAAGGGCAATAAAATTAATTTGCTCCTCCTTAACTAATTCCGTCAAAAACCTATGCTTAGCCAAGTCTGCTAGACCTCTGCTATTCCAGAAAACTCCTTTCATTTTAGAATAATCTTTGAAGGGGTCCTAGGTTTGTTGGGGAGTTTGCCTTTTTTTTGTAGTTTTGGCATTAATATACTTCCCACGGCGACGGAGAGGAGAGAGGTCTATGATTTGATCACTCTCCACATCCAGCAAGTTCTCACTTAAATTTCCACACGCATGGCTGAGAACTGCTTCAAGTCTATTTTCCCGCTCATCATCACTTTCGGCAAAGAAAGAATTAGATTTTGGAAGGCGCTGCTTCTTGGTATTAGCATGAACAATAAGTCTATCAACCTCTAGATTTTTAATTTGAGCTATGTCCGAGGGACCTAGGTTGATGCATACCCTACCAAGGTTTGACGAGATACTAGAAGCCGGAAAAGATGTAAATGACGTACCTGCAGATTCGAGGTTCTTTTTTGCCGCTAGACGTTTTGCCTTGAGGAGGATAGTTTCATCGGCAGAAGCTGCAGTCCTGGAGCTACGGCGCGGCTTCTGGGAAGGAATAACATCCGGTCCCGGGACGTCAAGCGCGGACCCAGCACGCCTGGCACCCACCGCGGAAACTGCGGCCGACCCTACAGCGCGCACCACTCCGGAGTCCTGGGCCACAGCTGCGTCCCCGACCGGCGAGCCCAACACGGTCGGGGGGGGGCGAGCTGACCATCCGCCCGCAGCGATCCGTCTCCGGCGGACTCAGCAGCGACCGGCAGGGAGGAAGGGACTAAGGATTTGTCCACCCCACCATGGGAGCCAACAACGATGGCTCCGAGGACGCGGTGGCGGACCCCCCGGCCAGCTCCGAGGCCGAAGGAGGCTGCCCCGAGACGCGGGGCATCACTGAAGGAGGCAAGACGGTAGCTGAAGGCGAAGAGGAGCCGACCGTGCCCTCCGGAGCGGCGCCGACGAGGTGAAGATCCCCGGCACAGTCCAGCACGGGAGGGGAGGCAGACGGCGAAGAAGGTCCCCCACTCCCGGCCGGAACGACGTCGGGCGCCACGACCCCTGCTGAAAGCTCGGAAAAAACAGAGGATGGTTGAATTATATTTGGAGAACCCACCAGGGAATTAAACGTTCCCAATTCCTCCACTGTCAGTGGAGAGAATTTTTTCCGAGCGACCCCATCATCCTGCTCAATCATGACCTTGAAGCTAATCTCATTAATCAGCTGCTCACAGGCCAAGTCCAGGCTCTTTTCAATCAAGGCAGCTTGGTGTTGTGGAGGAACGTTTTGAGGAGGGGCCTGGACATTTCCAGAAGCATTATTAGGATTTGGAGGAGGCGGATCCTGAGCCTCCGCATCTTCCATCTCCCGGTCTGACCCGTCCGGATTGTTATCATTGTTTCCATCTCCTAGCAGGTCATCCTCTTCACGGTTGAAGTCATCAGCCTGAGCCACTTCATCCGGCTTAAAAAAGAGGCGATAAATACTGCTAGCCACACAAACATCAGCCTACTTCGGGATTTTTTTAGCATCAAAAACAGCTACGAGGATACAGACCTGCCCAGTGGCACGAAGGTGCGCCATATCGACCTTCTGTGTGGCCCCAACAATAGACCCAACTGCCCACAGAGGAAGAAAAGACCGAAGAACGCGGGGCACCTTGGAAACAGTCACCCATACTTGCTCCAGGGATTTAATGGGCTGAACATCATCAACATATTCATCAAAAATAATTGTGCCCTCTTTGTTCTTCGTAGTGACAGTACGGATGGCGATCATGCGTTCAAGCTCCTCTTTACTCGGAAACGGGACGACAAAAGATTTGGGCCCCTGCTCTTGCACTTCCCACACCCAACGGATAGGAATAATCCTGGACAGCTCCGACAGCAGCAGAGAAGCAGATACATCTCCGGATTCCACAGTGATGAGAGCTGCAACGGACGACTGAGCCAGATTAATAATATGATGGCTCCTCGCGGCCTGAATCTGAAAGAAGCCCATGCCATCCTCGGCAGCACCGCAGAAAGCAACTAAAGGTTTAGGCCCATGAAGCTGCGGGCACTAGTTAGTGTAATGATCCTCTGCACAAATTGTACAATCCAACCTCGGCAACTGCTCCCTGCGTTTTCTTTTTTGCTTACCCTGGTCCTCATCTGCAGGAGCAACTAGGGGATCATCCAATGTAGCCCTGTCATGACCAGCATGCATGGGAGGGGGATCCGGCTGGCCAGCCGCGTGAAGGGCGCTGGGATGGCCACGCGACCCACCCGCCACAGGCTCGACGGATGGGGTAGGACCAGCACCAGGAGCTGCTGGCGCCGCACCAGCACGACCACGACCGCCCGGCGGGGCACCCCCGCGGCCAACGACCTGGGCCGGCCCAGGGCCAGGCAGAGTCGGAGCGTTGGCGCCCCGGCCACGACCAGCCGGAGGGTTGCCACGAACTGCGGGGGGCGGACCACCGCGGCCAGCCGCAGCGCCACTAGGATGGGGCGGGCCGCCGCGGCGCCCACGGCCATGACCATCAGCGCGAAAGTGGTCCGGGGAGAGGCCCCGATCGCGGCCGTGGAAGCGATCACCCGCCCGGCGACTGCGGGCCGCGCGACCCCGGAATTGCCCGCCATGGCCACCGTCCTCGCCCGCCATCAGAACGTCACGGTAGGATCGGGCCGGTTGACCGGCAGGAGGAGGGTGGATCGGAGAGGACGGAACGCCGGCGAACGGACAGAGCAGAACGTCGGCGGCGGAGAGGAAGAGGTTAGGGTTGATCCGTGTACGCACTGGACGAGCGAACCCAGTGGAAACCGAACAGCCCTCTGGCCCCGCCCACCTGTCAGGCGCTGGCTGGGCCGCGCGAGGTTCGTAAGCGCAGACGAGGTCTGGCTCGACCGGACACCGGAGGCCATCCGGTCCAGTCCGATTCAGGCCGATCGGATCCACCTGAGCCCCACGCACACGGTCGTTCGGACGGACCCGGCGAGGATCACGGGCGCGAGGATGACGGACGCGGCGTCCCCGGGACTCGGCCGCCAGCGCGAGGTGGTCGCCAAGCGTCACTGCCGGCGTGATGCGCCTCGGCGGCAGAGGCCCCTTCCACAGCCTCTTCCGTGGCGCTTGGATGACCCGTGGTTGGGAGGGCGATGGAGGCTGCTGGATCGAAACCGGGGCCGAGGCAGCGCGCGTGACCCCCACACGACGAAGATCGACCTGGGCAGAGCCAAGCGCCAAGGTTGCTGAATTGACGGCGACTGCAATTGCTTGAGGAGATCATGCGGCCGAGTCTCCGCATCCCCAAAATCCTCACACTCGAAGTGGGAATCCCTTCACAATGATGCGAAGAAGAAGAGAGCAGCATCTCTTGATTCGAGAAAGCCCACAATCTCCTACTGAAAGCAAGATCCGAGCCATGGGAATCCTTTGCCGTGATGCGACGCAAGGCTTTCCGGATCGACGGGGCGATTGAAACGGACATACTCTGCCATCACCTCCGCAGCAAGCTCGCACCCAGATGGACGACGGCAGCCTCTGGTGAGAATCGCCACCGGCGAAGAGGTGGCGAAGTGCGGCGGCGCTCGCCCAGTCGTTGCTTCCAAAGGAAAGGATGGCGCCGGCGAAGGCCCGACGGAGGGCGGTGGCGGCCGCCCAGTCGTCGCCGCACGACCGCGGTGCTGAGCACGCTAAACTCAGGAAAGGGAAATAGAATCGGAGAGCTTGCTAGCTGCTATATAGTATAGTTTTCATGTGTTGGAATCTGCTCAGCCCGATTCGAGTTCTGTCTCTTCACGAGTGCTCACATTTATGGGTAATTAGTCGACTTGCTCATTGACAGCGAGAAGTTTATGATAAATTCACCAATCTTAATAAATTTTTCCGGCTGGATCTTTTAGGAGTGTACATAGGGAGGTTGTATATGTATATGCCCATATTATTTATTCTCTCTATCTCAGAATTAATTTATTTTGGAAAGAAGAAAGTATGTAACAGTAGATCATAAAACCCAGCTTGCTTGCTTGCTTGCTTGCTTTCTTCTTCTTCTTCTTCTTCTTCTCAAATGAAACATGGAGTGCTTTAAAAAAAAACAGGTGAAACTAGAGGTTGTTCCATAGAGCTCCTCAGAGCGGTACTCATCCAAACAACAAAACTAGGCATAAATTCTGGTGGGAGTAGACGAGAGCCAATTCTCTATTATATTACACTGGAAGCTAAAAAAAAGAACCATGCTCATCCGTCTCTAGTATTTATTTTTGAGGAAACTGGAGGGGCCTCAACGCCTAGGCCTTGTTTAGATACCCACAAACTATTAATTTTTTTTCACTCTCTCTCCATCACATCAATATTTGGACTCATGCATGAAGCATTAAATGTTGATAAAATAAATAAATAAATAATTGTACTTTTAGTATGTACATGTCGAGACGAATCTTTTAAGTCTACATAGTCCATATTTGGACAAAGTTTGTCAAATAACAACGAAAGTGGTACAGTTGAGAAAAAAACTCACCCTTGGCATCTAAACAAGGCCCTACAGGCAATTTTATTAAAAAGCATAAAAAGAAGGACAATATTTACAAACCAAGTGGAAGAAACAAAGAAAATAAGACAAAAACCAGCAGGGCTTATAGATCATTTCTAACGGTTATTGTATCCATTAATCAAAAATTAGTTGTAAGGCTCGTCTTCACTATCATAGAGATTGATTAGAGAACAGCCATGCATCTTTATGAAATTAGTTTTGTATGGTCAATTGGTTTCCATTGAAAATTATCTCGCTCATTTCTGGCCATCTAAATTGTCCAACAACTACCGCATGATATGATGACGATGATTGCCACATGAAGAACTGAGAGTTGTTCTGGCCTTTAAAACCATTTGAAGGTACCATTGTGAAGGGAAGTTGTGAAATTAATCAGTCCGCGACATTGCTGAGCAAAGGGAGGCCGGGAGTGCAGAAACATCCCTGACCGAAGACTGCTCAAGCCGCTAGCCCCCCGCCTGAGCCCAGCCCAGCGCAGGTCGTTCCAATTGTAGTTGTAGCTGAGGCCGGCCTGTCTGAAGCATCGACCAACATGAACAAGGAAGGAGTCAAATCCATCTCGCTGGGGAGTGGTGACGACCGTGCCAAGCCCGCTCTCAAGCGTCTCCACCAGCCAGTCGACGATTGTGTGTTGCCGCCGAACCCAGAGCCTGGCAGATCGAGATGTGCAAGCACAGCTCTCCATCCCTTGGGAAATGGGAAATGGACAATTTAATTAGCGACGACGTGGTCGATCGTTTCTTGCTCGTTGAACTGGTAGCATTCTTGTAGTGCTTCCAGACCATGCCTTGCTCGCGCGTGGATCACCACCGGTCCGATCCAGTGGGAATCGATATCGATCGGCTAACAATCCCAATCATCATCATCATCATCTGTTGTGTTCCACTTCCACTCGATCACCCAACCCAACCTACCCCGCCGGGGCCGGGCAGGAAAGGCCGACGGCCACGCCCCGGCGCATCCCGTTCCCAACCCTGCCCGCCGCGCGTCGGCCTCGTCCGTTCACCATGACGCTGACGGCATCGCCAAGGCCATGCACGTGATCCACTGCTGCACTGGTGCAGTCCACGTCTGCACCGGCCTGTGAGCAGTGGCAGCCCCCTGCCCGCTCCTCCGGCTGTGCGGCTGTCTGCATGCGCGCAAGCGCAGTGCGTGGCAGATGGCACCCCGGCCGCGCGCCGTGATTGGCTTCCGTCCCGCGCTCTCCGGCCGGCCGGCCAGCCGGGGCAGGGACGCAGCAGGCGAGACCAGCCAGGCACGCAAGTGCCGGCGGACTTGATTTGGATAGGCTGATGCTGATGGACGCCAAGCCTAGTGCTGCTGCTGCATGCTGCCGCTGCCGTCCAGGTCCAGTGCATGCATGTGCATCCATTATCCATACCACCAGTGACGGCGACAGGGCGACGAGGCGAACGAGCACCTTGCACTGCACCCAGTGGTCACTGTGTCTGCCACGGACACATCACTTCCAATAGATGATGGACATCTCGACACTCGCCTCGCCGCCGTGTCGAGTTCTGGATGCATGCATGCGATGCGACACGATGCCAAGTCAACTTGCTGATGCATAGTACTCTAACAGTAATAAGCGTTGTCAATGGATGATGATAGATCCGTGTCATGCATGGTTCTGGGATTCTTCCATTCTTCAGCGACAGACAAATTTTTGCGTGTGTCTGAATCTGAGGCCTTGTTCACATTGCATGCTGTAGCATTTGTTAATCAAAGATTAGGAAGACTAAATATCATCTAAATATAAAACTAATTACATGGGTGCACGAGAAATCATGAGATATATATCTATTAAGCCTAATTAATCTATCATTAGAGATTGTTTACTGTAGCACAACATTGTCTAATCATGACCTAATTAGGCTCATTAGAAAGTTCTCGCAATCTAGGGGGGTGGAATGAGTTTCGTCATTGTTGGCGTCGGAAGCGATCCGAATCCCACACCAGCAGGGCTAGAACGCCTGAAGAGGTTGCGGTTCAACCTGAGACAGCAGGAACCCTAGCTAAACCGTCAAAAACCGATCTAGAGACCGGTTTGGATCGATCTAGGGTTTCAGGCTCCTCTATTGATAACTCAAGAACTCTTCCCGGGAAGACCCGTCGGGGAGAAGCACGTAGAGGTTGTCCTAGGACCAGCAAGGCCGCCTAGGACGCCGTCGAGCCTCGCCAGGAGACTCGTCGAACAACAAGATAGAGGGAAAAAAGGGGTAAAAGGGATAGTAGATTAGTTTTGATCGATTGATGTTGGATGCCTCAATCGGCCATGATCCTCTCATATATATATATAGGGGGTTGGTCTTATCACAATAGAAAATATCTTTAGATACGATCTCCAAGTTTCCTATCCGGACTCTATCAATATATAGAATCCAATCCGGACGCAATAAGGTAACCCTAATCTCGCTGATCCTTAGATCGACCAGATTGGTCTAAATCAGTCTTAATGGGCTCTATCAGCCCATACTGATCAATGAATCATCGCCGGACTTAGCCTTCATCATAACCATAAGGCATCCGACCAGCGCCACCTGGTCGGACACAAACATTGACTGGTCGGAAGTCCAAAATGATCAGGCCCATTTGACTTAGAACATCCGATCCATCAAATACGAAATAATAGAAGACAAATTCGACTCTAATATTACAGACCGAATACTTCTTCTAAATTTACTTTTACCTGTGACACTTTTAAGTGTCAACAGTCATTAATTCACGTTTAATACTCTAAATTAGTGTTCCAACGTTTACTGTAGAACACAATTTTTTTTAGGGAAATAACTAAACAAGGGCCTGAATGAACCTTGAACAACAGCCAGGTGAGCAGTTCCGACATCAGGCTCATCAGCACATGCGCATGGAAGTTGGCAAAAACCTTTCACCAGCATGGCCATGCGCTATCAGCTCGTGGCTATGGCTATAGCTTACGGTACGGGGCTAGGCCTATCTATCAATCTATGGCTTGCACATTTCAAATCTCCCGGCCGGACCTAGAAATTGAGCTTCCTACCTCCGTGTCTTTTTAATTGTCGTCTGAAAAGCGTGTCTGCGAGGGAAACACGAATTTCTATAGACAATTATTTAGGAATGGAGGGAGTATGTCTTATTTAGTTCGTGAGTGAAAAGTTGTTAGGTGCCACAGGCGTGAGGGCGTTTAGATCACATAGAAAGAGCTAATAATCTCTAATTATTGGCCATGGCTCCATCTCTTCTTGGAAGGTGAGAGATAAGAATGTGAAAGATATAGAAGCTAAAAGGTAGTTATGATCCATCGTAACAATAAGACTAAGGGTGGGCTAATATTTGTCCAAGTCTACGGATAATTTTTAGCGTCTACTAATTGCCCAAAAGAGATTAACAGAACCCTGCTCTCCGTTCGATCACCGTCACAATCTCTGCTTGGCGGGAGTTGTGGCCCTCCACTCCAACAATGGAGACCTGTCAGAGGCTTGTTGTGTGAAATCGACCGACCCCACCTCCCCTTCAATTCTTTCGTCGTTCTTTTCTTAGTTCTCAACGCCGTAGAAGGAAGGGAGATGGGGTGACACAGAGACGGATAGGGTTATACCTGGGCAACGGCACGGCACGGCACGGTGCCTACCGGGCCAAGGCGGCACGTCGTGCCCTGCGGGCTGTGCCTCACTGACCTGCGGGCCTGGCCTTCAGTCTAGGCACGGGCCTGTGGGCTATTTTTTGGGCCGTGCTGGCCCGTAAAGCATGACAAAAAAAACAGGTTGTACCAGCCCACAACCCGTTATACAAAAAAACACCTCCAAATAAACATCTCAAACCATTTTAAATATCAAAATCAAGAGAACAAATCACAGATGAAGAGAACAAATTTAAATATCAAAATGAGCTTTTTTATGCAATGTTGCGTCATTAAAAACCTACCTAGGTAAAACTCACCCTTGTGAGAAACCCTAGGTATGAAAAAAGAGTGCAACCAGCTCCAAATGTCTTAATCTTAAGATAGTTATTACAGACCATTGATCAAATGTTCCTATCATCTAACCATAATAGCCAAGATGGGATATGTTAGTTTGTCGTCTTTCCACCACAGGAGAATGTCAAAACCATCATCATAAAAAGTTATGCAGTCGCTGTCCAAATAGCTTGAAAGTACAGTAGCAGTAGAGCGAGTAAGGATGGCAACGGGTCAGATTCGGATCGGATGGAGTCTCCGTGCACCCAAAACCAAAATCCGAACTCAAAACCCGAACCCGCCCTGAGAACCGATTCGGGTGAAAATCCATCACCATAACCAAACCCGCGGATACCCGAAACCCGATTGGATACATGAAACCCGTTTTGTGTTGCACTATACTAAAAGCAATAAGTACTTTCTTTATATATATATATATGTGATATATATATACATATTTACATGTATAATCAAGAGAATAAATAATAAATAATTTCATAAGTCAACTTAGAATAAATGTAATATCTAAGTAAACAATTTATTATTAGTACATATAAAACATGAGTTTTCATTCCAAACGGATATCCACTAGGCATCCACGGGTGAAAAACCAAAACCAAAACCGAACTCGATAGGTTTCGGAGCCCCGAACCCAAAAACCGTGGGTGAAAAACCGTCCCCAAACCTGAACCCGCTAGACCCGAAACCCGCGGATATCCGACCCGAAACCGAACCATTGCCATCCTTAAGAGTGAGAAGAAGAACAGGCAGTGCTAGTGGAAGGACCAGGCAGACCTGATCCTCTAAATATTACCCCCAAGCCTGTTTTCTCTTATCGGTGGTTGGCGTAGGACCAACAACCCTTTCTGACCTGGTTGCACAAAACTTCCTCAAATATTTCTCAAATATTTTAAGCAATTCAGTTTTCAAATCAGCATAGTGAGTAGTGTAATCAGTACCAGTATATTCACTAAGTAAATGGAGGACCCTTTGCATACCTCTGAGCTTAGCTCTAGGGTCAAGAATGAATGCAAATGAGTATAATAAAGGAATGTCCTTCCAATACTTAAGAAATTTATGTTGCATAAGGTACAAGATGCATGCAAATGGGTTGCAATCTCCAGAACATGGTGCAACACAAGAGGACTGGTAGGATAATAAACACCAGACAATGTAACAGTAGAGTCATAAAATACTTCCAGAAACTCCAATATTTTCCCAGCCACATGCCAATGAGCTGGAGACAACAGTGCAAAACCATAATTTGAATTTATGAACACAGAAAATACTTCACTGTAGAGAACCAAGTGTTTTAGCATGAGATAAGTAGCATTCCATCTAACATCCATGTCTAAGCCAAATTTTCTAGGTCTCATACCTTTAGCTTCACAGTAGTTTTTAAACATAGCAATTCTTTGATAAGAGGAGTTCAAGAAATTAATTGCAGCTCTAAAATCCTCTATATAAGATTTTATTCTTTTAGTCCAGATTTGACTATCAGATTAATAATGTGACAAACACAATGTTGATGCACAATACTGTAAGTTCTTTTATTAGGATCATCATCATCAGGTGCAGGATCACAACCAAGATAACCAGCAAACATGGGTGTCAAAGTTTCCATAGCCCTAGCATTAGAAGATGCATTATCTAAAGTGATAGAAAAGATTTTATCAATCAAGCCATACTCCTCAACAACAGATGCAATGGAAGCAGAAATGTTTTCACCAGAATTCTTAACTTCAATCAACCTAAGACCAATAATCTTCTTTTGCAATTCCCAATCAGCATTGACATAGTGAGCAACAACAAATATGTAATCCTCTTTAGCATTACCAGACCACATGTCAGAAGTCAAAGCAACAGATGTAGAAGCATGCACACAGTTTCTAATCATAGCACGACGTTCAGCAAATAACTTATCCAGATCTCTATGGTGGTTCTTCTAGATGACCTAACAAATCTTGGGTCGTGAGCACAAACAATATATTCCTCAAATGCAGCAGTGTCACCAAAACCAAGAGGAAGATCAAGCCTAGCAATCAATCTACACAGTTTAGTTCTAGCAATAACAGGATCATAGTTCCAATTATGCAAAGATCCATCAACATTAAAAGCTAGTCGAGACTGAACCCTAGAAGCATTATGAAGTTTCTGTTTGCAAGATTTTTGGTGCCTAAGAATGTGACCAGTACGAGCAGCAGATCTAGCACTCAACACAGTTCTACACATCTTTCATATAGCTTTAGCACGCACATCGACACCATTAATCTTCTCAGTAATCTCCTCAAAGTCATCCCAACACTTAGACTTGCGCTTACAGTTAACACTAGAGGAAGGAGTAGAATTACCATCAACATTACCATTAACACTAGTGTTGTTGGTGTGGGTGTTGGAGTCCACCGCCGTCCCTATCCTCGCTGCCCCTGCATCGACGACATCGATGTCGATCGCCGGCTATGTCCCGTGGGTGGCGTCGTCAAACACCGCAAAGGGGTCACGACCGTCGTCGTCATGCTCCGGGGGCAGCCCAGCCGCGACCAAGTCATCGTCACCGGTCACAGGGAACACGACATCGTTGTCGTGCGGGTCATACGTCATGGGGCCCTCGGCCGCGGAGGGCTGACCTCCAGCACCGTTCCTCAACGGTGCGCGGCTACGGCTTGGCCGTGGTGCCATTGCCCTTGCCCGTCGTCTGTCTACGCCACCAAGCCTAGTTGACGACGAGGCATCGGCAACAGACCTACGCAAAAAAGAACACAAAATAAGAAAAGGATGAGAAAAACAACAACAAAATCGAACCACAATAGTTAGAAAACAACAAATCTAGGAGGTAGGGTTAGAGTTAGGGTTAGGGATGGCACTTGCCTGCGCAACCGGAGCCCGGCGCCGGACAAGACGAGGGCCACACAACGACAAGACGGGATTAAGAAGGACGGCGAGCGACGGCGGAATAGAGACGGGGAGGCGGACTCACATGTTCGTCGGACAGAGGAAAAAGAGTAAAAAGGAAGACAGAGAGGGAGCAGGGAACTCAGGCAGAGGTTCTGGAGCAGTGGAGCGGCGACGATGTCACCGGATCGAAGGACGACGGTCGGACCAACGGCGAAGATGGACGGCGGCACAGGCGCAGATGGAGGCACGAGAGGAGAGGAGAGGAGACGAGAGCAGTGCGAGTGTGCGACGCCGGCTAGGGATTGGGGAATGATTTTAGGGTTAGGGTGGACGGGGAGCCGCGTGGGGGTGGGGGCTCGTTATATATGATGGGGAGAGGGTGTGTTGGGCCGGCCTGCTAGCCGTTGGGGGTACGGGTCGCTTCGTGCCTGCCCCCTTTTAACGGGCCGTGTTGTGCCGGCCTGTGGGCCTGGGGTGCGGCCTAAGCACGACCTACACCCCCGGGCCGGGCCAGCCCGGGCCCATTGACCTTCGGGTCGGGCCAAAATAGCGGGCCCTGTGTCGGGCTAACGGGCTCAGGCTGCATGCCCGGGTATAAATAGGATATACACACTCATGTCATGAAAAACGAGCAGAGGCGGCGGCGGTCATCGGCAGAGCCTATCCTCAGGTAGGGGCGTTGAGGCGTGGCCAACTATTGGCACTGCCAAAGGCCTGGCGACATGGATGGGGAAGGGTGGATGTTTGGCAAGGGCATTCTAGTCCAAATCTAATCGTTACATCTAATAGGGATGGAACACCACCACTAGGCTTATTAGCTAGGCTAATTTATCTATGGGCCTAAAAATTTCCCTTAATCCACACAAACAGGGGCATCGGCTGCTGGCTGCCCGCGCGCGCGCACACACACCAGCAGGAACGTTCGACAGGCCTCAGCGCAACCGAACGAACACTCTCCATGGACCATGGTTCGTTCTCGTTCATCATGCATGCATGGCTCATGATTGCAGTCGCAGTTGGAGTTGCCATACCGCCTGCCTCATTCTCACTGTCTTGTCTCATGGGCAGTTGGGGCGTTGGGCACAAGCAAACAAGTCCCGGCGGCGGCCAGAGGAGGAGGAGGAGGATCGGAGCCGGGAACAGAGGCAGGACACTGGACGCGCCCACATGGGCAGGGCAGGGCAGGGCAGGGCATGGCGCCATGGCATGTCAGCACACCACCGGGAAGCCCTGTCACGATGAACAGAGGCAGGGGACTAGGGGAGCCCGAGCCCTGTAGACTAGAGTCCGGCCAGCCGCTGCTCTGGTGGACGTGGACTGGGCTGGCCTGCTTTTGGTGTGGTGAGAACAAAAGAGGTGGTTATGAGAGGCAGTTGGACGGATAGCCTGTCTTTCCCATTTAAGGACGTACTCGTACACGTACTGCACTGCCCTGCCGCTCTCCCGTCCGTCGTCTTCGTCTCCCTCTTCCTCTTCCTCCCCAACCCGGGCCTGTAGCTTCTGTAGCTGTATAGGCACGCACACACACAGACACAGAGAGTGAGAGAGGACGACGCGAGCAAGAGCTCCATCTTGGCGTTTCTCGCGAGTCGCGTTTCTTGCAAGTGCTCGTGCTCGTGTGGGTGTCCATCTCCAACTCCAGGAAGCAGCAGCAGCAGCAATGGCTTCTTCAGCCTCGCATTGATATGATGGGGGGGCGCCCAGACCAGCAAGCATAAATAATCTAATCTATATTCATCTTCTTCATCCATCCTCTCCGGTCCGGTCTCCCCCTCCTGGAGCTCCTCTCCCTCCCAAGCCTCCTCTCTCTCTTCTCAGCTTGCTTCTGTCCATCTCTCACTCTCTCTGGCTTCAGCTTCACGCTACCTCCTGACCTGCTCGCGCTGCTCATTCACACGTTAACGTTATCTATATTCCGTCCATGGAGTCCTCCTCCCACGTCACCGGGGACGACGACGACGCCGCCGCGGGCGAGGGCTGCAACAGCTCCGAGTCCGGCTGGACAATGTACCTTGCCTCGCCCATGCATGCCAACCACGACGACGACGCTGGCCGCAAGAGCAGCGGCAGCCAAGGGAGCAGCGTCGACGACGGCTACGGCTACGGCTACATGGCCAGCCGCGGCAACAGGCAGGGCGCCTACCAAGATTACGCCGACGACGACGACTCCCTCGCGTCCGATGCCTCCACAGGCCCAGCTAAAGTGAAGTCGCCGCCGCCGTCGTCGTCTTCCCTGCGGCCGGAACACCAGCACGGCAAAGAAGATGACGACGACGACGACGACGGAAGGCATCATCCGCGTGGCAGCAAGGAGGAAGATGGCAGCGCACGTGCAAAGCAGCTCGCCGCCAGCTCCCGCAAGCAGAAACCTGCTGCTGGCAATGGCAATGGCAACGTGGACAGAGGAGGAGGAGAGCAGGGCAACTCGTCAACGCGAGGACATAGCAAGAGAGGCAGCGGCGGCGGCTCTTCAAGGAGAAGCTTCTTCCTCTGGTAAAACAAACAAACATCATGATCGACCACTAATAGAAAAAATGTACTGTTACTACTATTGTTAGCTTCGTTAGTTTCATTCATTCACGACTGTACCAGTCGATCAGTACCCGTCGTCAAGGTTCATACATGCATGGATCCTCCTTTTCGCCATTGCTATTAGAACAAGAAGCATCTAGCAAGCATATGCATTCATTCATGTGGAGATCGTTCAATCAATGGGAAGGCTATTTTTTGGTCCTTGTTTTTGCCTTCTCCATATGGTGGCCATCTCCTCCTCCTCGTTGACCACTCCAGTAGTAGGTTCCTTCATTATTAGCCGTTGCCATGTAAAAAAGAAAAAAGAAAAGAAAAGAAAAGAAACTACTGTAACCTCCTGTCATAATATTGCTGTTCTTCAGTGCCCTGTGCTTTTAATGTTGTTTGCAATCTCCTTCTGTGTTTGTAATAAGTAGATATTAATGAACACTGCTCTAACTCAACCTATATATGTACTGACCAGATGAATATATTTTGGAATGGAGGTAGTATGGGGTATATATATAACAGCAAACAGAATGAAAAAAAAAGGAACTGCTTCCCTGCTAGTACCCGTACTCGTATCTAGAACATCAGGAATGTGTGTGCAGTGCATATTCTGTTGTGTTGTCACAATACAATATCTATTGTTAAGAAAAAGAGTGCACATGCTCACATGCATGTAATCTTCATTCCTACCAAAATCTCCAACCATACTTATATAACAGCAAAAGAATAATATCCAGCAATCATCACTACAGGCACAGGCAAGCGTAATAAGCGTTGCTATGCTAGCTGCTGCAAGCTTTCCGAGCCAACAGCCTGCCAACTCACATTCCTCGAGCAGATGCTGAGAGCACAGGTGACATTGGCATGGTCTTGTAGCCTCAGCTCAACTGATCATTTGTTGCCAATACATATGCATGCCTATATAACAATTGCATGCGGCAGAGGAATGTGTTATGTGGCCTAAACTCCAGAATGGAGGAATATTTGTCTAACCACACGACTCATGCATGCAGCATCAACGCAGCAATTGCTGCACATGCCGTGGACAGGGTGGACACAATGATTTGCCCATCACTCAGCCCAAGCTAATTAATGGCCATAACCAAACCTACAATGATGTAAGATGGTTTAGTTATATATATATATATATATATATATATATATGTCTCTAAAACAAAACATCCCCCCTATCCCTATGCATTGTACAGTATTTAATTTTCTTCTGCCACACCAAATCAACCAAAAAAAAAGTATGTAAAAATATGCATGCCTCATGTTCTAGAAGAATATATGAAAAGAACAACACGAGTACAGCTAATGCACCTCTTTCCTGCACCAATCTCCTTGCATAGTGGTGGCAATGAGCTGCTAGACTTTATACGAGAATTAAACAAGGTATGGTTGCGTCTCCTAATGTGTGGTGGCAGCAACATGCTGCAATTAAGCCTCAGCACACCAATAATTCTCCATGAGCGAGCTTGATCATAGAAACGTATGATGCGGGTCTGCACGGCCCAATAAAGCATGCAGACAAACAGAAGAAGATGCACAAGCTAGCTTAAGGGAGTCCAGCTATCGCCGGCTATTCATTCCCATGTATGATTCCTTCTTTTCAATCCAGAGCAGCAAGTGTCGAAAGGCGACTTTGGCACCCTTCACATAGTCGTTCGTTCTGGGTGGGAATAATGCAGGCAAAGATACGCCTCTGGAGCCTGAACTCTGAGCAGCAAGGTGCCATCCTCATCCCTGGAAGTGGAACAGAAGCATTCAACAAGAAGAGCTTGGCAGTCTCTCTTCAGGTTCAGGAACAGGATAAAAAAGGGAGTTGGTAGTCACACTCACTCCACACTGCAAGTGAGAAAAACAAGATGACATTTTTTCAGAGATGGAAAAGGAAAACAAAGATCTATCAGAACTGCAATGCTCATATACAATTATATACGCTTATTATGTTCTACAGTTCTACTGTCTGACCATACTGCCAATATTTTTATAAGTGAAACAAAAAGAACATTTTTTTTAACAGAAAGTTGAAATGTTCAGAATCTTGATCTGTATTTACTCCTACTGAACAAGAACATGGACCGCCTGAACACAAAACTCTGCAAGATGGACAATTGGACAGGAAATCATAAAAGGAGGCAACAAAGCTCATCCGTTGTCAGTTAGAAATGAAGAAGCTCATGAGTTATGAGCCTGCAATTCATCAGAACATCACAATAGTTGACTTTGAGTGTATAAACCTGCCCATCAAGTCAGAACATCAAGGTGAACCACCGTGTTTCAGAACTGCTTTTCTTTTCCTGTAACTTTTTCTTAACGTATAAACGGGCATGATCTGCCGTTTAATTAATTAATTAATTAAATTAGGGAAATTTTCTATAATGGACAGCATGCTCAACTAAAGCGGGACAAAAAAAAGTTAATCAACGCCGAGTTCTTCTTTATCTAACAAAACGGTGACATTTGCAACCACTAAATCTCAGATTCAAAGTCATTAGCATGCAGTAACTAGCATGAAAACACAACCGAATACAGATTCAGTTGCAGTACACTGCGTGGATTATAATTACTAAGCAACCGAATCGTTCCCGTGGACTAATTAGTACTGTACGTACTAGATCTCTCTTTAAAAAACAGAAAGGTGGAGAGGATTCCGAGATCTTAGTCGATTGCTTCCCAAATTCCAAACATAGAAATCACCCGCTATTCATTACCCGAGCAGCCGGCGGAACGGATGAGCCGATGAGCGATGATGACCCTGACGGTGCGGAGCCAGCGAGGCGAGAAGCACGCACTGCGAACCATCGAAGAGAGGGGCCGAAGGGGCAAGGGCAGCGGCGGCGAGAGGAGCGCCGCCGCCGCCGGGCTGAGTGGCGGCAGGTCAACGTGGAGGAGTCCAGTCGGAAACGACCAAGGACACGTGCAAAATCACCTCGTACTTTTATGTGAAAACATAAATCCGAGGCCCCAAATTTAACTACAGTCTACCAGCAGGAGCGGACCCACAGGTACGCCGGGAATTAAACTTTGACCGAAATTATATACAAAAATACTAATATTTTTGGTAAAAAAATATAACATTAGATTAGTAATTGAATATATTTTCATAATAATTTTATTTAATGACATAAATACTAATACTTTCTATTATAACCCTGGTCAAACTTGAGTCAATTTGACCGGCACAGATCTCATAATTGCATGTTTTTATGGACGGAGGAAGTACTCCCTCCATATGGAAATAGAAGTCGTTTAGAACAGCGACACGGTCTCCAAAGCATAACTTTGACCACTTATTTCTTTAAAAATATTTATTGTAAAGTGATATATATATATTTTTATGAAAGTACTTTTCAAGACAAATTTATTTATATGATTTTTACATCTCTAAACTCAATAATTTAAAAGTTATTCATGATTTATGTTCTCAATGTTTGACTCAAACCTTGTCCAAAACGACTTCTATTTCCATATGGAGGGAGTACTACTCATATCTTATGTATGAGTGATTTTTTTTCCAGATTGTGACTTTGTGATTGTGACTTGTGAGTTTGCTAACCGAAAGTTCTAAACATGATTGTACCATCACATGTCAGTTTTGCTAATTGAGAGTGTTTTTCCGGAACTGTTCAATCACGAAGAGAGGTGGAGACATTGCGTCTCTTTTTCGAGATAACGTCGAATAAACAAGTAATATTGTAAGTCCCTTCTATGATTATATTTTAAACTATTTATACTTTATTTGAATAGTTTGTATTGAGATCCATTGTCGTTTTTAGCTTACTCATTGAATTTAAAGCTTATCATGTCATTTAATATATATGGTTTGTTAAATTGCATAAGAAATTTTTTTAGCGGCATACTGAAAGGTCGAGATGACGGACTAGAGGGGGGTGAATAGTCTTTTCTACAATTAATCTCACCGGCTAACCGAAACAAATGCGAAATTAAAACTATCGGTCTAGCTAAGACTACACCTCTCTACCTATTAACTTTAGCACCTTACAAAAGATCCTAAACAAAGCAAATAAGGTGCTAGGCTAGCTAGAGCTCACCTAATCAATCTAGCTTGCAAGGTCACACAAACCTATGCAACTAGTACTCTAATCAAACCGGGGAGCTCCTAATCAATCTAGTGAAGCAAAGCACATAAAGCCTAAGCTCACTAGCAATGCTCAATAACAAGGCTACACAAGCCAAATTAGAGAGCTCAAAATACTACTTAGCTACACAAACTAAGCAATGTGACTAACAAGGCTACTCAAGCCAATTAGTCACGCAAGAGATCTACTTCTAAGCTACATAAGCAAAGAAGGTAACTAGCAAGCTACACAAGCTAACTAATTACAAGAGCAACTATTTAAGCTACACAAGCTAGATAGCTACACAAGAGCAACAACTAAACACTAGCACAAGTATGAGTATGGAAATACAAGCTAGTGAATGGAGATAGCAAACCACCGAGAAGATGAAGACAATGTTGACACGGTGATTTTATCCCGAGGTTCACTTAGTTGCCACCAAGCTAGTCCCCGTTGAGACAAGCTCAAGGTTGTCGCCGGTCCTCTTGCTAGTGGTGACTACACTAGTCACACTCTCCCCAAGGAGTGTTTACCACAAGCTCTAGCACTCGACCCGGCCGAACCACTTTAGCAATTTGAATCAAACTTGAAGCTAACTTGTTTAAACACTCTCACAAGACATATATCCATTCAATCCACTTACTAAAAGTCATCTTGTGAACATATCCAATCAAACTAACTCAAACTTGATTACTAACCAATGAATCCATTCAATCATCTTATAGCAAGCAACATATGCATATATATATCCAATTCAATCAACTCATATGCACCCAAATGAATGTGATCAAATAGAGATATACCTTACTAGCTCATGATCATTCAATATCAAGCTTCAATTCAATTTGATTGCAAGCCTTCAAATATTCCAATAAATCACCACAACTTGAACTTTGTACTTGTATGTTATAGTACTTGGACTTCACTTTCCTTGACTTGGCATTGGGTTTGGATGTGCACTAAGCTTCATTTCTTGACTCAATCAAATGATGAACAATATGAAATCAATTGAATCAAGCCTCCAATGCCATGGTACCTGCACACATTCATCCACTCTTTGATGGTACCCAAACTAGTTTGGGTCCTCTCAAGTTAGGTGCAACATACTTAGGCAATGCCTTAGTATGAGTAGCGGGATGTTTTGCAATAGCCACCGATGAGGTACCATTGTCATCCTTTCTAAGCACAATATTATCATCAATTGAAATAGGCTTAGAAGTATTACCTAGGGGACATGAATTTGCCATGTGTCCCCTTTCCCGGCATGAGTAGCAAACTCTCTTTGATTGACCCTTCTCTTCCTTGCTCATTTGTTGCTTCTCATTGCCTTGCCTCTCATGAGTTGCTTGAGCCTTCTTCTCAAGCTTGGTAGGACACTTCGAGGCAAAGTGTCCCATATCACCACACTTGTAGCACTTGATGTGAGCCAAATCTTTCTTCTCATCTTCATTATTGCTCATCATCATCTTGGCATCTTGGATATGAATTGGATGCCTTGCTCTTCCACCCCTTCTTGTTTTCTTCTTCTTCATCATCAAGTCACCACCATCACGGTTGATCTTGACTTGATCTTGGGGCTTCTCTTTTTGCTCAACTTGTGGCTTTGGTTGAGGCTCTTCTTGTTGCTTCACTAATTGCTTGGTTGGGCACATAGAGGTGAGATGTCCCCTAGTGCGGCACTTGAAGCACTTGACATGCTTGAGTCTCTCTTCTTCCTTCTTCAACTTGAGCTTCTCCTTGTTGGGGCAAGCATTTACAAGATGTCCCATCTCATGGCACCGATAGCACATGAAATGAGATAGCTTCTCTTGTTCTTGCTTCTTCATCTCTCTTTCATACTTCTTCTTTCCCCATCTTTTGCCTTTGATCTTGCTCTTGTTGAAGCCAATGCCACTCTTGTCACCATAGCTCTTTTGATTCTTCAACATGTGCTCAAAGGTGACTTTGGAGTTGTAGCACCTCTCTAACTTGTTGCTCAGATTCTTCACTTCACTTTTGAGCTCATTGTTCTCCTTCAAAATGTTAGTCTCACAAGACATATAAGTAGAACAAACATCTATATGTGAAGAACATGGCATAGATAATAAATCATCACAAGAGGTGGATACATGCTTCTTCTCTACATCACATGGGTTAGCACAAATATGTGATTGATCATTTGACCCAAATGATGAGCTCTCACTAGTTTTAGTTTCTTCATTAGAAAGCTTCTTAGTGAGAAAAGCATGGTCTTGTACCAAGTTGTCATGAGCAACACTAAGTTCCTCATGAGTCAATTTAAGCTCATCATGTGAACAAGTAGTAACATAAAGTAGATGCTTTTGTTGTTCACATGCATTCTTTAGAAATGAGTTTTCTTTTGTCAATTTCATTGTTTTAGCCATCTCATTTTCTAAAGCCTTAGTGAGTCTACATACAAGCTCAAAATTTGTATCATCACAATCAACTACCACATTAGCAATTGATACCTTAGTGTCACCATGTGACATGAAGCAATGTGGTGTAGTTGAAGAGCTTGAAGAGACATCACTCTCATAGTCGTCATCATCATCATCATCAAGTGTGCATGGAATGGCGTCATCATTTGCACCACTTGAGCTTCGGCTATGGTCACCGTCATCTTTGTCAAGTGATCTTGTGGATTGATCATCATCATCATCACTTGACCATGAGGTGGAGCAATCCTTCACAACAACCATGTTGCGGTCATGCTCAACATCCTCATGTACCATCTCTATGTGATCCTCCTCCTTGAATTTGCCATCATCTCAAATAGAGAAATCACCATAGAGATATTTGAGTGCCATCCACATATCATGGGCACTCACCGAAGTCATCACCCTGCCAAATATCTCATCTTGCAAAGCATTTGTTAGAAAACATTGGGCTTGTGCATCGAGTATTAGGCAATCCTCTTGCGCTTGGGTTAGATTACTCTCATCCAAGGCATGAGTAAAACCAACAACAACGATCCACCAAAACTTCAGACCAAAAGCACGGAAATGATCAAGCATATGAAGTTTCCATCGTGCATAGTGTGTGCCCTCAAAAATATGTGTGTCACACTCAACATCTAGCCAACTAGTCGCCATCCTCTCGGGTCGGTGAAGACCACAAATGAGAGACCTAGCTCCGATACCACTTGAAGGGTCGAGATGGCGGACTAGAGGGGGGGTGAATAGTCTTTTCTAAAATTAATCTCACCGGCTAACCGAAACAAATGCGGAATTAAAACTATCGGTCTAGCCAAGACTACACCCCTCTACCTATTAACTTTAGCACCTTACAAAAGATCCTAAACAAAGCAAATAAGGTGCTAGGCTAGCTAGAGCTCACCTAATCAATCTAGCTTGCAAGGTCACACAAACCTATGCAACTAGTACTCTAATCAAACTGGGGAGCTCCTAATCAATCTAGTGAAGCAAAGCACATAAAGCCTAAGCTCACTAGCAATGCTCAATAACAAGGCTACACAAGCCAAATTAGAGAGCTCAAAATACTTAGCTACACAAACTAAGCAATGTGACTAACAAGGCTACTCAAGCCAATTAGTCACGCAAGAGATCTACTTCTAAGCTACATAAGCAAAGAAGGTAACTAGCAAGCTACACAAGCTAACTAATTACAAGAGCAACTATTTAAGCTACACAAGCTAGATAGCTACACAAGAGCAACAACTAAACACTAGCACAAGTATGAGTATGGAAATACAAGCTAGTGAATGGAGATAGCAAACCACCGAGAAGATGAAGACAATGTTGACACGGTGATTTTATCCCGAGGTTCACTTGGTTGCCACCAAGCTAGTCCCCGTTGAGACAAGCTCAAGGTTGTCGCCGATCCTCTTGCTAGTGGTGACTACACTAGTCACACTCTCCCCAAGGAGTGCTTACCACAAGCTCTAGCACTCGACCCGGCCGAACCACTTGACGCTCTTCACGTCTCTCTTTTACTAGAGTTGCTCTTCGTGATCTCCCGCGGGGTGAGCACAACACCCCTCACAAAGCAGTCGCCTTCGAAGCACCACTCAATCTCCGAGCGTGCTACCACGGAGCACACACAAGCGTCCAGGCCATCTAGGAGGTGGCAACCTCCAAGAGTAACAAGCACCACCGGCTTGCAACTCGATCCCCTAGTGCCACACTTGCAATCTCTCATGCACCGCACTAGAATCGCTCTCTCACTTAGCGGATATGATTAGCACTAATCCCAAGTGAGTTGGAGGGCTCCCAAACACTCTCACACAAGGACACTAAGTCCCCAAGGTGCCCAACGCACCAAATGGCCGGCCACCACCTCTATTTATAGAGGGAGGGCTCAAACTAGCCGTTTGGAATCGTGCTGAAATTTGAACTGCGGACAGTCCGCCCTTATAACGAAACTAGCCGTTAGGAGCTGCAACGGTCACCCCGGACAGTCCGCCCCTTAGGCCCGGACAGTCCGCCGTTGAAAATCGACAACCTACACAGAACCTGTCCAGCAACCTTGTTCTCCGAAAAATTAGCCGGTGGACAGTCCGCCCTTATAGGCCCGGACAGTCCGCCGTTCACCTGTCAACCCGAGAACAGTGCGCTCGTAGCGTCCGATGCATCCCCATCGGAGCATCCGAGGCCCGCGGACAGTCCGCCACTAAAATGACAGACAGTCTGCCACTCTCCAGAAAGCCTCCCACGAGAACGGCCATAACTCTTAGCTCCCAACTCGGAATTCGATGATCTTGGACATTTTGGAAAGCTTATTCAGAGGGCTACACAACCCACATGAACTCATGATCCAAAGCACAAAGGATCAATACAGTTTTCCAATCCAAGAACCATCACTTCTCTTTTTCAACCAAAGTTTTCTCCAAAACTTCTCCAATTTCTTCTCCTTTGCAAATGTGCCAACACCACCAAGTGTATACAACCTTGTGCATGTGTGTTAGCATTTTCACAATCATTTTTCAAAGGATTTTCACTTGCACTCACCACGCCACTCGATCCTAGTAACAACGCAATGTTAGATCGCTCAAGTGGCACTAGATGATCGATATGCAAACAAGTTTGCTCCTCTTGATAGTACGGCCATCTATCCTAAACCCGGTCATCAACTTCTCTACACACATATGACCGGTGAAATGAAATGCCCTACAAATATACCTTTGCCTTGCGCATTCCTTTCCAACTCCATCGGTGTTGATGCAACACATGCACCAACCTATATCAAATGATATGATCCACTTCATATCATCACATGGCCTCCATGGTCCATCGATCTTGACCTCACTTGCTCTTCACCATTGCTTCGGTCCTTCGGCGCCAAGTCTTTGCTCAAGCCTCCCGACACTCGGTACCAACGGCTTCAAAGCCTCCAACTTGCCATTCACTTCCGCAACCGGTCCATCAAGCCAAGCATTACCTTGATCTTCACCATCTTAGCCATATGACCACATGTCATGTCACATATGCAATAAGCTCATTCTTCATCACATGCATGAGCATTACAACATCCTTCAAGCCATTACACCTCTATGACATATGTTGCTCATACATGATCACCTGTGGACTTATCACTTGTGTATCTCACATAAACACCATTAGTCCACCTAAAGTTGTCACTCAATTACCAAAACCAAATTAGGACCTTTCACATACCCTGTCCTAAAATCCTGGGTCCGCCACTGTCTACAAGAGTCGGACTACGACATGTCCCACTCTCAAAATCCCAGGCTTAAATATTTTGATTTCAAATGATAGAGTGGTTCAAAGACACGATGTTTTTTCAAAAAAAAACTGAAAATTACTTTACAAACAATTATTCGCCTATAAATAAGAAGTTCAATATATATTAAGAAAAAATATGAGCAATAGGGTAAAAAATTTGGCTATAACTCCCAGTCGACGAGCTTCGTCCAGTAATGGCACTTGACCATTTCTCAAAGCTATGTAAGTAAAGCTATTAGGATTGGATTGGATCAGCGGTCTAACCGTAGAAAGGCTGAACATAATTAACTGTTGGTGTTGGTGTTCGTGCCACAAGTATGGCTTAATTTATAGAAAAACACATTCAATCTTTAAATAATTTTGTTAAAAAAATAGATTCAAAGATCTTTTCAATGATACTAATTATGTACGATAAATATTAATATTTTTAATATATATTTAATCAAAGATGTTTCTCGAAAAACAAAAACAACAATTATTTAAAGATAGAGAGAGTATATCCATATGAGTTAGAACAACTTGCACCTAACAATGATGGATATATGATCCGATACTGGATCGTGTTCTTTGTATCTCGTATGTGAGCCAGACTATAACCCACGCTCTTACAAGTTGGAACAACCCCACATCTAGTGATCCTATCAGGGCAATACACGAATATCACGGCCATGCTCACCAAGCACATTAGGGTGCGATTGGTTGAGAGAAAAACCCCAATCTCAGCCCGAATGTATGACACGCTGATTGGTTAGTTTAGTTGTATGGCCTAGCTGGTGTAAATGCGGCTTCCCAACTAGGCTCCGTGGAAATAGAAATGAGATCCGTTTCCCGCGAACCAGGCTCGCACGGTGCCGCGCGCACGTATGACGTCCAAATTTTATACTCTGTGAAGCATATGCACGAGTAACCAATCACCAACTCTATTTAACCTGTCTCGCGTGGTGATGCAAACCAAACAAAGTTTGCTTGCATCCAGCAAGCTTGGCCACACTTGGTCTGGATCCACAGGCAGCCTGGTCCATCCGCGTACTTCATCCAATCACGCCCTAGGAATTTAGGACACCCTCTCCACCTGTATCCAATATTAAACATTTCACTATACCTTTGGTGTGAGAGATTTAATTTTGCCTAGTTCCACCTTAAATATTTTAAACTATGTCTCAATAAAAAAATATTTAAATTGTACATATACATTATCGAAATATCGTCTGATTAAAAATAAACCATTTGAATCAGATTTTAGAGAAATGTCCACTATTTTCTCTTATTTTCATCATTCACTAAATCAAGATTGACAAGACCTACATTCTGATGTTTAAGGATTGCAAACTTACACTATTGGAGGATACCTCTAGCCGATGTTTTTTTTAATGGACACTAGATCTTGTTGTTAATTATGAGTGGCTTTTGCGGTCTTTAAAACCTTCAACCTATTTGTTTGAGCTTATTAGTCAGAATTAGTTCTACTTTTTTATCGTGGATTAGTGTTTTTATCTCGTACAAGTCAGCTAAAATAGTGTTTTTCATCAGAAACCATTAGCCAACCAGACCACTTGTTTGACAAGAGTGTTTGTAGATGTCTCTTTTCTTTACTGTTAGTGCGATCTTCAAGCTCTGACAAACAGTGATCAGTCAAGAAAAGAAAACGAGTAATTTGATCTTTAATATACTTTTATTATTTTTAGAACTCATTTTATATCTTGTTTCTCATCTTTTATAGTTTTTAATTTATGATCTTTGTTTTGCTTGACATATGAGTGTCTTTATAAGAAATAAAAGATTGACAGGGCCCGCTTTCATTGGTCATCGGTCATCGGTCAGCAGCATTCCCTCTTCCAAATGCCGTCCTCCCCGTGGCCTCCCGCTGCCGGAGCGCCGCCGCCGCCGCCGCCGCAGCGAGCGGCGCAGGGCACGGCCTCCACCGTGGCGCCGGAGTTTCGACCCGTCGAGGTACCACTTCCCTCCCTCTCTGTCTCTCGCTCTCGAGCCCTGGTCTCCATTTCAGCTCGTGCTCAGGCTCAGCTCACCTGACCTCATCACCTAGGGTTCCCGATCTCCGCCCGCGAAGGAAGCGGAGGCCGCGGCTCGGCTTCCGTCTGCGGACTACTACTCGTAAGGCCCTCTCACTTGCTCCCCCTCTCTCGTGCTCTGTGTTTGTGCAATTGTCGCCCAGGAGCTGTGCAGCTACATCGGGAACTGCCTAACTGGTTCCAGGTTCACGAATTAAGCGCATTCCCGTATGCTGTTGCTGCCTATGCCTAGTCTTGCTAGGATGGTTTCCTGCAACCTTTTCGGTAATAAGAATTATCCACGGCAACGGTGGTGCTGCCACCTACGTGCGCTTCTTTGTATGCACGCGTGTGCCCAATTGTGGGTGCTTCTTTGATACTGCCAACTGACAAGAGCAATCCCTAACGTACATGAATACTTTGAGATGATTTAGGTCTTGCAGTTTCTTGTTTGCTTTTCCTTGTGTAGCTCAGAGTTTGGGAACCCACATTGCATGTGTCCAGGACCAATGTGGCAATGTGTCCAGGACAAAGACGTTTCTGTCAAATGTCTTGTGCGGTTCGTTAAAAAGAAAAGAAAAATCGGTGAGATGCACCCGTATTAGTATTTCCTATCCAACATTCCTGCCGGAATAGCAATATTTTTTTCTTCTACCATGGATGAACTGGCCGTGGCAAGTTTGACTAATGAGTATTAGCAGTTTTGTAACTGTTGACAACATAATTTCGGTTTTTCAATAGTTATGTGAGGATTGCTTGGTCTTTCTGGTTTGACAGTTAAGTTTAACAGCATATTGCAGTGCATACATATATTGCTGTGAATACATCTCTGCGGGTTCATATGGCTACACAAGTTGTTAATAGTACAAAACAAGAATACCTTTACTGCAACCTGTGTTTGTGTCAAAAATCATGTTAGTTCCCCGGGACAAAACAAGCTTTTAGCCTATGGAAGGCATCTCAATTCATATTTTTCAACTTATCCATTTTTCTTCCTAACAAATTGACAATTGATCCTTGCGTTCGTTGAAAAAATAGTAGACCCCTACTTAGTGATTGTTATTGATAATGCATCTTTTCAATAATTTGTTAGATTTTTTTACAACCTCATTCTTATCTAATGCTTTTAGTTGTGAATTGTGTATTCTACTTGTCAAATTAAGCTGTTACGTCACTGTGCAAACCATGAAAGTTTTACTCTAAATGTTCTTTTTATTACTCTGCTTAGAGAGCTAAAGACCCTGGAGCATGTAGAGAAAACCAAAAAATATCAGGGTAAGCTTGCAGCACGGTTGAAGGCCAAATATTTTTCCAACAAGACTTTTGAAAAAGGTAATTTGTAAGAACTGAATGGCCTGGTAAATTAAGATGAACATTTGTTTCAGACAATATAATCTGTCAGAGTGTCAGTTATGTTATCCAGCATTTGCTGTTGATATATAGTTCACCATATTTCAGGATGCGCTACTCTCGAATCAAGAAGTCAACTTAATGAATTAAAATGAAATATGTTAGCACTAAATTTCACTAGGTACGAGTAAATATCCTCTGGAGTCTACAAATCCATTGTTTCCAAGGCTAGTTCACTGTATAGAGAAGCCAAGGGGAGCCAAGTGATAAGGACTAAGGAGACAGTTTAGGAATGCCATTTCAATTTATAGTGAGTTATGTATTTATTGGTTTGAATTTCAAAAGTCTGCATCAACCTTGAGGCACATCTGAAGGCGTTTATGGTGCATTTACCAACAAATACATGTATGCCACTCTCCTAATCTGAAATGCAAGTTGACAACTTGACACACCTAATAGTATTGTTGAACTGCAAAATTATGAATAATCATAGCACAAGTCTATGGATCAGACGTTATGACCTGATCAATAACCCGGTGCCTTACCGTTATGTCAAATTTTAGTTTCATAAGAAATGAATTTATGACTGTCTTCCATGCTTTGTACAAAAAAGACATGAAGTATGATAGCCAACTTGTTTTTTCCCCCTCTTTAGTCTGACTAATCAGTTGACTGCAAGTGGAAGGTCTATACTGGCAATGCAGTCATATGTGTAATTCTGATTCTCTTTACTGTTTTTACCATGCTGTGAACAGGATATGTGTTTGAAGAAATTGTTATAGGGTCCAAGACCATCCGGCTAAGCAGGTGGTGTTCTCTTAATTTGCTTCTTGGAGTACTGATCTGAAGTTTCACTGCAGCAACCATTTGTTTTTTTTTTTGGTTTTCAGGTGGCCGTTTACAAGGTTGTTTGCAGATCCAGCAAAATTTTGCCAAGAAAAGAGCTCAACTGAGAAGGACATTTCTCCATCTCTGGCTGGTGAAGCCATGTCAAATGATTAAGCACCTCATTTAGCTGAAGAAATATCTGACTCCTGGCATGTGGCAACTATCCATCATGACCACCCGGCAGATAAGAACCCAGTAGTTTGCTTCACTAACTTCTATCTGTTATCCTTAAAATCAGACCTGGAGCTTGTATATTTTTAACAGGCCCAAGTTAACCTTATACAGTTTTGAACCAAAGGCAAATTTCGTTTTGTAGACATGTTTACATGTATGCTGAGATCCATTGCCTATATCTATGGAAGTACACTGATATTGATATTATTCCTCCACAGGGATGTTTCAACTTTTTACCTGATATGGGTGTCATGTCCATGATCTTTGCATATTTTCTGATTCCTTTTCTTCTGAAATGATGTAATTTGTAGGGCAGTAGCATCTTGTCGCCTAATATTCTGTTTGCAGTACCAACATCCTAGCACTCTGATGCCAATTATTGCAGTGCATCTGCGACATCAATGGCAAGCTACAGCTTGCAATCTCGAAGTGCCCCCTTGGAATCATGATGAGCAGCAGATGGATGAACACACCTGAACTGCATCAGCTACTCTTATCTTCATGCAACTGTGCTGTTGCAGGTAAGACGCCTCCTGGGATTGGGATTTGGGAGGGACAGTTTGTTGAAGTGGTCTGCCCTCTTGTACTTTCCAGTTGTTTCTTCCTATTATAAGGAAAGCTCCATGGCCACCACTGTGAGACATGGCATGGTGGATGGTGCATTGGTGCTTCTTCCACCAGAACCTGGTGTGAGCCATGGAGCCATGAAGTGCCCCCAGCCCTTTTGTTCACTGTTGCTTGGGCCCTGTGATGTGAGCATCTCACGCTGGTGGCTACCTTTGACCCCAGTGTTCACACACGTACCCTCCTTGGACAGCCTGAGCTGATGCCGCACTTGCACTCGCAATGCGGTTGCGGCCTCAGGGTCTAGATCTGTTTTGCTCTGCTCTCACTCTCAGTGCTCGTGCACAGGGGGGCCGTTCCTATCTTCAGCCACACAATTTTGCAGTTGATATCTATATTTTTCCTCGTTTCTGGTCAACTGGATTTTATGTGGGTTGTTGCTCTGTCAAGAGTTCTGGCCATACATAGTCCATATCTACATTTGATGACTGAAATGCCTGTGCCGCATTTTTCGCAGTTGAAAACTGTGTATATGAGCTCAAAAGCCATGCCTCCAAGAGAAGTTCAGCTGGTACAGAGGCTCTAACATCATTTGTGTGAGAATAAAGGCATGCTTATTTATGTTTCCCTTTGGATAAACAGAGTGTCTGATTTTCATTCATTTGGCATTTGAATGATATTCCGAAACGGCGTAGATATTTGTGTTGCAGCACATGCAACACCATGTTACTGAATTTTCACTCAAGGTTCGCTGGAATCCTGTGCGGTAAGCATCTCAAGGAATAGGATGTTGGTTCGGTTCAAGATCTCGATGCTTCAATATTCATATACCAAGATTGTTTGATACATCTGCTGAAACTTGTCTGATACTTGATACTGACTGATACAGCATGATCAGGCTCCGCTTCTGCTCTACTGAAATAGAATAGCAGAAGCCACTAGATTATCTAGGAAATTTAGCATATACTCCCTCCGTATTGCAAATAGAGGACGTTTTGAAAAAGGTTTTGGTCAAACATTGAATATATAAATCATGAATAACTTTTAAACTATTGAGTTTAAAAATGTAAAAATCATATAAATAAATTTATCTTGAAAAGTATTTACATAAAAGTATATATATACCACTTTACAATAAATATTTTTAAAGAAATAAATGGTCAAAATTATGCTTTGGAGACCGTGTCGCTGTCTTAAACGTCTTCTATTTGTGATACGGAGGAAGTATATAATCAATCAGTTAGGCACAGAATTAAGTTCCTAGAGCCGTGTCATCACTCATCAGCTGCACGGAAGAATTATGCATGGCAAGTCTTCTTGTACTTCCTCCGTCCCTAAATAAATAGATTTCGGGAGTTGTCTTAAGTCAAACCTTTTAAACTTTGACCGAATTTTTAGAATAATACGTCAAGATTTATGATATCAAATTAGTATCATTAGATACATCATAAAATATATTTTCATAATATGTTTATGTTATATCATAAATATTTTTACTCTTTTCCATAAAGTTGGTCAAACTTTAAAAAGTTTGACCGGCACAGATTCTAGGAATTGATTTATTCAGGGACAGAGGAAGTACGTACTTTGCATGCTTTGGTTTTGTTTTTGATGAACACATTAAAATCTGGAAATCTCACAGTTCCATATTATGGCTGTCGCTCTCGTCCTTTGTTTGTCGTTTTCCACTGTTGCTGCTGCCCCATTAGCAGGTCTGTAGTAGAGTTAAGTTGCAACTCGAAAAATAGTAATACCATGATATCCTCGTTAACTTATCCTTATCCTTAGTAGGGTAATAAATACCAAAATGAGTAACTCGATCTTAAAAACTCTCCTAGAAATATCGAATGGATTGAAGCTGCTGCATGCATGCCTCTATCTCCTTAAATTAGTTATCCTTGCATAATCGCACATGCATGCTCTTATTATCGATATATAATAGTTAATTAACTATCCTCTCAAGTAGTAAAAAAATTGGGTCCGGATAATGCATTCGATCGATCATTCAGCAATACTGGTGCTGCCGGTGTTGTTGCTGTTGCTGCATGGCTCATCGGCCGCCGCCGACGAGCAACTGTGATTGCTCGAGGCGGCGCCCTTCTCCGCGGCCGCCTGCAGCAGCAGCTGGTCGAGCTTCTTGGCCAGCTCGGCCTTGTCGTCCCTGAGGCGCGCGCTCTCGCGGCGGGCGTCGGCGCAGCTCCTGAGCGCGCCGTTGAGCTCGTCGAGGAGGCGGCGGTTGGCGCCGCGGAGGTGCGTGACCTGCGCCCACAGCTCGCTGAGCTGCCGCTGCTTGCGCATGCGCGACCGCCGCGCCGACTCCCGGTTCGACACCATGCGCCGACGCCGGCGCTCCTCGTCGGCCGCCGCGGTCACCATCATCACAGCGTCCAGCTGGTAGCCGCCGCTGCCGGCGCCGTCGGAGCCCGAGCCCGACAAGCTGGGCGACCCATTGTTGCCGGTGAGGCGGGCAGCTGCGGCTTCGTCCCGGACGATGGTGTCAAGCTCAAAACAACAAGCCGCGTCGCCGTCGTCCATGGCTAGTAGGGTGGCGTCGTCTTGGAAAGCAGACGCCGGGAAGTAGGCCGGAGGCGGCAGGGCCATGTTCATGTGGTGGTGCTGGTGCGCGGTGGCGAAGGAGGCGCTCGGAGGGGACAGGAAGCGGAGGCTGGCCACCTCGCCATGGAAATGGTGGTACATGTTGCTCGATCGTGTCTTGTCTTCTTGTTCTCTCTTCTTCTTTGCTAGCTAGCTAGTGTTTATGCTTATTATTACTTGCTTGTTGTGAATGGTAGATCCAAGTCAGCTGCTAGCTAGCTCGCTGTGCTTTTGGTTTGCTCTTGCCTCTTGGTGCTCTGGAGAAGAAGGCCTGGGTTGGTGGGGGCCTTTTATAGTGAGGCACAGGCACACAGTAGCTTCTGCTTGCTTTGCTTACCTAAGAGAGAGAAATAATCTCTCTCTCTCTCTCTCTCTCTCTCTCTGTCTCTCTCTGAGTTGTGTTCTATCCCATCCCATATTCCTATCTGAGACTGAGAGAGAAGACTTTGGTTTGGTCCACCATATAATTATATATATTGAGCTAGTGTGTGTAATTCATAATTTAATCTTTTTCTCTTTTAGTGTTGAGAATCTTGTCGATCCAGTAGAGTTTGGTAGCTTGCATGCAAGTATGCTGGGCATAGGCCAGTGATGAGCTTTATTTGAGGCTTGGCAATTGGCATCTCCAAATACTCCTTCTGTTTTTAATTTGTAGATCTTTCTCCTCTAGATCACTTCTTATCCTGTCTTCCCAAGAGAATATTTGGATGGAGTTTTATTTTTTTTATATCTTTTTGCAAATGACTTTACTTGACTTGATGAGCCAGCAACTAGCCAGGCACATCTCAGGCGAAATTAGCTAGCTCTGGATATATTCATGCCAAACCTCCGATCCTGCTGGCTTTAATTTTTCTATTCTCTTGCTTTCGGTTACCACTTTTAACTTGTCCAGTACGTATAGATTATTGCATGCATGACCTAATAATATATGCAGAAATCTTTTCAGCTGGGAAGTGGTGTGAAATTCACAAGAGATGACAGCCACTTGCTGGTTGCCTGCATGCTGGCTTTGCTTGTTGATACGCACTGTGACACTAAAATAGCATCATTAGTGGACCAAAGCAGTTGTCGCTGACCCCGAAGATCCCCGAAAGCAGGCACACCGAGTAGCAACTTGTCGACATGCCACGACTTCCACCACCTCGCCAAGGATTCACCTGGGTTCGGACTAGCCAAGCACCAGGTGAACGCTTCTATATGCATGCCAACGCGGGATGAGCATCCGAACAATTAATGATGATGGTGAGTCCTTTAATTTGCTGCACGCCGCCTATGGAACTTCATTCACCAAGCTAGAGGGTACTTCGGAAGGTTGCCTTTCCGGCCGCTCCTCCCTTGACCTCCTGAGCAACCGCCAGTCACGATGTCGGTACTACCGTTGCACAGCAAGCGCCTAGCTAGCGGCTCAACCACTCTCTCGGGTGCCTACTTCTAAGCACGTACGATGAGGTCCTCATCATGCAACGTATGGGCCTCACTATAGCAGTTTCCACGCAAGCATCGGGAACGAAGGCATATGAGGGCCTCTTCAAGGTGGAACCGACCGCTTTTCCAGACGGTGCAGGCCGGGTCACGCAAGAAACAATAACAGTGGAGGACCACTTCTTGTTCTTGAGTTGAAGCTAGCATTATTGTCCCTTGGTTGTTTAGTCTTTGAGTAATACAGCAAATTGTATCAATTCACTAGGTCGGTCCGGCCTTGCGCGCGCTGCTCAAGACCGCCTAGCTAGGGGGCTCTTCTGATGTGCGAAGTTTGTATGTTGGATTTCTTCTACCTTAATACAAAAAATTTACAAATATTTTGCGTATTCGAGAAAAATATATACAACTTACATGTAAAATCCACAATTCAATATTTAAATTGGTTTATCATGATCTAGCTAGCTAATGAGTGACAATATAATAATTTCCCAATTATTGGTAATTTTCATGGGAGGGAGGGAGAGGAGAGGACGCTACTAGCTTCCACTTCCACTTTTTTTTTCCGAATGAAGAGAGGATTTTATTAGCTAGGCATAATGTTTGTACAATCCGTAGCGAGGGCTCCATCAGCACACGCAAGTGCTGCCTCTAACCAGATCTCCAACTATTTTCTACACCTAGCAAAACTAGGCAAAGCATTTGCAACTTCGTTGCCCTCTCTTTTCACTTGGGACATAACCCAATCACCCAATAATCGAGTGATATTCTTGGCCTCCTCTATTGCAAAACCTATCTCCGATCTACCTTTCCCGTCCTCATATAATAGCTGATAGAACATGAGCACAGCCTGTTTTGAGTATCACACACATGTTCCAGTGCACTGCCGCATCTTCCGACATATCACCAAGCCATGAAGATCACCGTTCCATGGCTGTCTGGTGCTACCACTCCCATACCAGCTTCGCCCGATGATTTGATGAAAGAACCATCAACGTTGATCTTGATCCACCCATCAGTTGATGGTGGTTCCCAGCTTTGTTTAGGAAGTAATTCACTGCCACTTTTAATATGAAGTAATTCCTACCTTGCACTATACTGTAATATATATCCTCCCCCGTATAGGAAAAGAAAGTCGTTTTTGGATAAGGTTTTGGTCAAACATTGGGAACATAAATCATGAATAACTTTTAAGTTATTGAATTTTAAAATGTAAAAGCTATATGAATAGATTTGTATCGACAAATATTTTCATAAAAGTATATATATATATATCATTTTTCAATAAATATTTTTTATAAAAATAAGGAGTCAAAGTTATACTTTGGAGACCGTGTCGTTGTCAAAATAACTTTCTTTTCCTATACGGAGGGAGTATTTGTTATTGATTACAGGCACTTATATATAGAGGGTGACTGGCATATATAGTGACAGCAAAGTTAATCGGACGTGGCGTTCTGTCCTTGTTCATTATAGCGGGAGTCGTATGCAAAGCAATGACCATTTGTCCACAAATAAAAGTTGCGAGTAACGTTGCATTATTTGTGGCTGAGACTGCCAATTGGATTTATATCAGGTGGTGACGCCATCCAAGTGCTCGCTTTGTGCAAAAGCTGAAAGGCAGAAAGGCAGGGGGCCATGAAGCTTTTCGCTGATTGAGGTGCTTGTCCATTGCAACGGACCCACTCTCCTACAAAAATTGTTAGGCCACACTCGAAATGGATAATAGAGATTTAATTAAAGAATAATACTCAGTCCAGTTCAAATATAATGTATATAGGGAAGGCTAGGCCGGGTTACTCTATGACGGCCACAAATTGACCATCTTATCTCATTTAATTAGGTTACTTGTGGTGAAACTTGCCTATCTAATTAAGTGGTAGGGGACGTGCTTCTCGTCACGAGACACATGTAGCGATCGATTTAGTTAATCTTAAAATCAATCTGTTGGTCCAATCGTTTTTAGTCGTGTATGTGTATGTGTATGTATGTGAGTGTCAGCGTCTATACTATGCTTTAAAAAAAATCTAATTGTTTTTTTATACTGATGGTCAAAGTTAAAAGAAGTTTGGCTGACTAAAATGTAAAACGACATATAATCTGTGTATGATGATTTATTAGGGGATGACTGACATCATGGTCGTTTTATGTATGTACGTATGTAACTAATTAATCTGTGTATCGAGTGAGGTATTAAAAGGGTGTTGTTATACACGACTTTGTTGTTGGATTGTAATCCACGAATGAATACTATTAATGGTACATAATCTACGTATAATATAAGCACCAACCCTACTAGCACAACAAAAGTAATTGACTTAAAAAGTCAACTGGAATGTGCCCGTTGAAATTTCAGAGGGAAAACATATTTTCTATAGGAGTTCTTCCTAACTTAGAAACATGCAGCTTGAGTGAAAGCAATATGCTTAATTCTTGTTGCCTAATTCTTTGGATACTGCCGCTTCATTCTATAAGTGAACAAACTGAACTTTTAGCGAATCTCGATACTACAAACACAAACACTCATGTAAACACACTATACTCATTATTATCAACGTACGCATGTACACCTTACCCTATGAATAACTTTCAGAGACTAAATTGTCAGATCTCAAGATCGACAAAGCCACCGCACTCCTCGCTGAAGGGTCACCTACTAGTAAAAAACAGTATCACTAAATTATAAAATAAATCTATAAAATGTGAGCATCCATACCAACTCGAGAACCTGAACCCCGATAGATAAATAGATCATACCACAAGGAACCTATAATAACAAACTGAGCTACTAGATGAGTGGGCTCTGGATATGTGCAAACTTAGACTAGAGTGTTTGGTCTATGGAATAAAGTAGTCCATCATTATCTCATTGTTCATTTTTTTTGTTTGGCTCGTGGAATAGAACGAGTTGATCTATCACCATCTCATTCTCTTATTCTTTACCAGCTACCCCCCCTATTCCTAAATATTTTTGTTTCACTTTTTGAGAAATGACTTTGACTAAATATATATTAGAAATATTAATATTTATGGTACATAATTAATATTATTGAAAAGATCTTTAAATCTAGTTTTTTAATAAATTTATTTAGAGATACAAATGCATCATCTGATCCAGAATAAGTAGATTTCCCAGACCAAACACTCCATTAGTTACCATCTGATTACTCAACACTCCCATTAACATAACCTTTTTTTAAGAATCTCTCTGTTTGAGCATCACCTTGCTAAAGTGTGCTTAACAACAACAAAGAATTTTGAACCTAATCAACACAAAAGGGCAATGCGTGTGTTGAGCTTCACCTTGGTGGTTATCTGGCTCCTTCGATTCTCTCCTTCGCGGAGGCAAAATATATATTCCTGGGAATCGAATTAGTTTCAAGCTCAACAAAGTGTCGTCTACCATAGGATCAATCGGATGGAATCCCACTTAGCAATACGAATCAAGAACCTATGCTTGAAAAGAGTCATATAATATAAGAGAACTAAAGGCACGTATCTCTCGTGGTGGTTCCTACTGTGTGCACATGTGAAAAGCGGGCAGAGAAAGGTGTTAATAAGTTGGCACCATAGAATTCGATCGTCCTTGTTATTATTATTACTTTAATTTACGTTAAAAGAAATATTCTCTCCTTTGGTCCTTTATCATCCAGATCGAGCTGTGTGTTACCAGAAGATTATTGTTGAGGCATTTCATAAACAATAACCACAATATATTAATTGAGATCTTTATTTTATCCAGATGAAATCATAAGCATGATCGAATTAGGACGTCTGTTATTATGGCTTGTGGAGGAAACGATACTAAAGGAGGTTATGATCGACCAAATCAATCCAATATTACATATCAATATTCCCATGCCACTAAAAAATATATAGAAATGATTTTTAGGGTGCCTCTCTTTTTTAGAGATGATTCTATCAAGAACCGACACTAGAAAATGGTTTCCAAGATTTTCACAAATCGATTTTTAGAGGTGGTTTGGAGTTTCTAATCGATCCAAAAAACATTACTTTTTCCAAATAAAGTAGAACGAAGACAAAATCTATATCAATGTTGTACAACCTAAAGAGATATACAACTTCGTATTTGAAGACCTTTACATTTAAAAATAATTTAGGGTCTCAAGATTTTTATTTAAGTTTATAGGTTTTAAAATTGTTTTTTTAAACCACCTCGGATGCAGAGACACCCTAAACTAAAGTCGTAGAGCTTGATAAGCTCTAAAACTTTGCAGTTCAATTTTTTCATATGAAATCTTTTGAGGGTCAAAATAGTCCATACAAGATCCGTGAAAGTTAATACTAGAGGACTGCGTTCAACACTCACTCACAATTGCTGATCAGACCATGTGGAATGGTGGTAAGGTAGGCTTGTGAGAGATTTGAGGTCTTGAGTTTGGTCCCCAAAGACTACACACATATGTACTTCGCGTGTGACTTATGACATCTAGAAAACAATTTCTAAAGACAGTTCAGAATTAGTCTAGCTCTAGAAATTGATTTCTAAGGACGGTTAGATACTCTCCTCTAGTTTTTTTAGCAAACGAGCAAGGAAATCGTACTCAGGAGACCCTATTAGGGCATACAAGTCAGTCGGTTACCCAAGGTCAGCTAAGCCTAGTGCACCATCTGAACAGTATATCGAGGTAGAAGGGAAAATAAACTAGATTGATTTGTTTTGTATCGTTAGAAGCGCTCAATTGACCGCACTTCTTTGTATTTATAGGCCAGGGTGGACTAGGTCGATAAGACGATAACCATTACAATTCTGACACATATCTTGGCAAAGGTTGGTAAACGCTGATTAGACATCACTTTAGGTTAATGATTTTCCATAATGGTATGGGTAAGTTAGTATATAAGAAGTAAATTGGATCCAATAAATATTATTATTACAATAATTAGAGTCTTCCGAATATATATAACTAGTCAAACTCTAAATGTTTTAAAAAGAAAAGGAATGTCACTTTAACCACTCTATTTTCATAAAATAGACACTTCGATGGTGCTTTCTTTGAGCACAATATATATATATATATAATCCATCCAAAGCTCCATGTACCTTGCATGCTAAGACGAAAAATGCTGATACACTCTACATAAAAATCTGAATCATATCAATCATAGCGATCTTTATCTGTCGTCTCAATACGGAAAATCACAACTCAAGGGTAGCAACCAAACACTCCTCTAATTCTCTAGATGCTTCAAGATTCATAATCCATATCTTGACCAACTTAGCATCTTCGGGTGCGAGGACAATCCCATCCACAAATTAAAGAAAAAAATGTAATGTGGCGCTTTATTTGAGGGGAACATGATGCATCTCCCTCGAAATAAAGGAGTCACAAAAGACTAGAGTGAAGGGAATGAAAAGAAACTTCTCTGTCAACTGAAGTTGATGTATACATATCTTGAGAGAGAGGAGTCTACATACAGTTCCATCAGTGACCGTCTATCCCAATTTTCGGTTATGAACATGACGCAATGCAATATAAAGTTCACAATACAGATACCATCTTGGTGGCGATTTGAACCTAGCTTAGATAGTTAGGTTTCTTGTGAGTTGCAATAGAAGTTGTCCATCTGAGATAAAGTCCTCAACTTGACACGAACACTCGTTTTTTCTAGATTCAATGAGACTCTAGTGGTGACTTCGTCAATCTCGAGAAATGCTAATTATGCATGTGTGCGTTCATGTGGATCATATATAAATGCCTCTCCCCTTCTTTGTAGTGTGAATCGCAAAAGAATAAAAAAACAATAGAGCTATACTTCTCTTGAGTGATTTGGAGTCATTCAAACTTTCTCTTCTCCAAATGTGACCTCTCCCCTTCTTTCTTCTCCAAGTTTGGCAGACTTAGAAAGGGGTTTGGTGGGAGGAAGGCTGGCTAGACGGTGAGGACGGGGGCAGCAGGCTCGTCGAAGGCCAAGAGCGGAGTGAGCAACGGCTTAGGGCCCCTAAAATTGAAGGGCCTCCAAATGTTACAACAAAGGCCAATAGCAATTTAGATTTCTAAGGTTCAGGCATTCAGCCCATGTCATCCAGAGATCAAGCGATGACGTCTCATCAATTGCTTGGATGGAAAGACACTCCGTCTATCCGTGAATCTATTGTCTGTTTGTGTTGTGGCACTGCTGTGTATCTCCACCTCGTCCTCGTGATTCTCCTTCCGCCGGGCGTAGAGCGTGACAAACTTGAAGGTCTCCATTTGCATTTCGCTCTCGGGCCTCCAAAACTTGGAGATGGCCCTGGGGGCGGGCTGCTTTGGGTCCTGGCGACAGTGGATGCATCCGACCAGGGTAGGGTTGGGGCGTTGCTGTCGTTCTTGCCGAAGTTGGAGAAGAAAGTGGCGTCAAGAGGCGAAGAGGGAGGTCGTCGCGACGGTAGATCTCTACCGACACCCTAGTACCCTACTACGTCATGCCAGGGCGCTTGCGGACGTCCGGAGGAGCAAGATGAACAGTATCAAGAGGAGGATAAAATCGAGTGATGGCTTGCACGGGTGACATATAGACAAATTCAAAAAAAACCACCTGGTGCTTCTGCTCATGTCATCCTCCAATAGCACAGTGTTAGAGGGTGTTTGGTTCCCCCCTAGAGTTTAGCCACTAAAATTTAGTAGAGGTCACTAGAGTTGTAGTATTAAAAGTGACTTTTAGTTAGGGTGTTTGGAACTTTAGTGGCTAAAAGTGACTAAACTTTAGTAACTAAACTCTAGGGGGTGAGAACCAAACCACCCCTTATATTACTTCCGCTGCCCGAACAGAGTTTTTTTTTTTGCGCCCTTGAATCAGCTCTCTCCTAATGACAGACACGTAGCAGGTAGCAACCGAACTATGAAGCTTTCACGTAGACATCGTTCTAAATACACTAGGATTATATTATTCCAGACTCGTTAATGATGCGATGAGCGAGTGCGGTTAGATAGAGACGACGACGCAGCTTTTCTCTCTCCTTTGCGTTTCTTTTCGGCTACAACACAAGCATCACTGGGTCTGGAATGGATACGTTATATTTATTTTGTACACAAAAGGCAAGAGTACGTGAGTGGTTTCAAGTTTTGTCACGGCAGGTTTTTTCATTCTTCTGGACGCTGGAGCTGGATTAATTAGTAGATGGTGAAGCCGTCTTGGATCATGTGACATCATCTCCACTAATAATTATCGTGCATGCATGTTCCATCAGGGCATGAATGATTGGGAGAAGGAATGTACATATTTATATTCTGGGATTTTCCTTGCTAGCTAGCTAGGGACACACTCTGAAAATAAACACACTCTGAAAATAAAGAAGAAGAAGAAGAAGAAGAGATAAAGCAAACATATAGAGTGTCCTAGCTTATTCCTCCATCTGATCTGGTTATTTATTTTATCAGAGGGCCCTGATGCATAAGGAAAACCAAGTCGATCTCCCCTCGTGCTCGTGCAGCACATGATTGATTTCACTGGGCCTGCAGTTGAGACATGCAGTGCAGTGCAGTGCAGAGACAATGACGCCGTACTTTCCTCCGTTCTAAAAGAATTCAGTTATCATTTGGAAGCTACTTATTAAATACCATTAAAGTAAAGATTTTTTTATATTAAATCTATATATTTGATCTGACCTTTTTGAAAGCTATAAGGGTATTTTTTTAGAACAGAGCGAGAGTGATAACTCCTTAGTCCTTACGGGTTTATAACGACACTAGTAATCGATCATGAGGCAAGTCTTTCAGTTATTGATTCTACGGAGCAGCAACGGATTTAGGATTAAAGCTCATAATGTTAAAAGTTCATCTTCAATCTCTAACCTTTGCTTCTTAAAGCAACCATGACAAAATTCTAGGAGGCTCCCCCGTGACAAAGTTCGATGAGGTCAACTCAACTGATATCATACACACACACACACACTACTTATTATGAGGTCAACTCAACTGTCCACGCGCGCAAATTGTCAAACGTCCCATTATCTCTCGCTACTACAACTTTAACACCGGAGTAGTAATTAAGTTAACAAATCAAACCGGTTGCGTACGCACTTGGACGATTCACAGAATCATGGAGATCAGCAGGGAGAAGACGCGCGCTCTGCAATGCAAATCAATTACCACATTAGTAAGCATGCATGCATGCATGAGTTCCAAAGTTCCCAAAGATATTTGCTTGAGTGGAGCGAAAATGGATAGATGCAGCCGTGTAGGTCAGATCAGTCCTCAACTATACATGCACTAGTAGATGGCGCGCGCCCTTGCGCGCGTGTTGATCATGCAAGACAAGCTGTAACGGTACACAATATTATAGTTTTGACAGATTTAAGTACAATACATATTATCAACTGTATGATTCGAGATTTTGATAAGATTTGAGATGGCCCTAATATGATTTTGACAAAGAGCATCATTGGAAGCATCCACTGTTCCTGCCAGAAGTATGTATGACTGAGCAATTGTTGTTCTTCACAAGACTGTTAAAAACATATGACCATAACAAAAATTGTAAAGCCTAGATCAAATCATGCTTCAGAATTTGAAGGTGTAGATCAACATATGTTCCACAGGGAGGTCACTTGCTGCCCACACAATCTATACTTACCCTTATTTTTGTAGATTTCGTCAGTGACTCATATCACTGCTCATGTTGAAAAGTGCAAAAACGACATGTCCCATAAACAGCACCTACCATGCCCATGAACAATATCCCACCATGTTCCATGAACAGTCGCCTGTCATGACCATCAACAGTACCCTGCCATGCCCATGAACAGTACTGCAATGACCTACCATGCCCATGCACAGTATCCCGCCATGTCCCATGAACAGTACCCTGCCATGACCATCAACAGTACCCCCGCCATGCCCCCATGAACAGTACTGTCATGCCTATAAGCAGAGCCTATATGCTCCGTGAACAGTACTCTCCATGGTTATGAACAGTACTCCTGCAATACGCATGAACAGCACCGTCGGGCCACGCAACTGCGTGGAGTTCTTGCTAGTTCCTCTAATTATACGCAACAACCAATAGCTCGTAAAGAACATTCAAATAAAAGGGGTTCAGTAGACATTACGTTAGTTGTTATTAAATGTAGCTCCGCACTCATGCTCAGTCCATGTTGCAGGCTTGCGACCCTACACGTATATGCAGCAACAATGTATAATATATTATTTCATTGAGCTAAATGAACTCTAAAAATATATGATTGTACAAAAGAAAGTTTCAGAAGAAGGTTATGGTAGAGTGCACCCAAAAACACATTCGCTCTATCTAGCATTGCAGATTATTTAGATCTTGACCTTTTTTATGATAATGCTCTGTCCTCCCAAAAACATTCTATAGATGGTCACTGTTGAAACAAACAATGCATCAAACTTCAGTGATTTGTTGGGCATCTATAACCTGTCAACTTATATTGTGACAGATTTTATTGAGCCTTTGGAAACAAGCTGGGCGAGATCATGAACTAATTTGTTGAGTTCAGAACTGACCTTTGAAATACTTCTTTCAACTCTTTGCAGCTGCGATGATATGATGCTCGTGCAATTGTTCCGGGAGGCTGACTGCAACTCTTATACCAAGCATCTTGCTGCAATTGACACCTGCACAGTCATGAAATGGTGTGGGAGAAGCACATTTGAGTAAGAATGCAGTAGTTGGAGGGACCTTTCATTTATTGCCTGACAAAGAGGAGAATTATGAGCAAGAACCAAAGACAAATTAGATTACCCACAGGTACGTGATCGAAGAGTTGCGGTGGCATGTCTACATATGGGGTCATAGCACCAAAAATGCAACGACTCATTGAGGTTAGAAAGATAACAAAATCATAGAATTCGCATGCAATTGAAAGCTTTGTAGGCAGCTAAGGAAACTGAATAACTCTAATCTGTTTCAGAGATCAGACGACCGGGACAATTTCAGGTGACATGGACGGCCGGGACAATTTTAGGTGGCGTGGATGCTAGTTCCTTGGGGAACCTGTGGTACTACGTACGACATGTAACTCAGTTTTTTTATTAACAGTTGTGGGGTACCTAATAAACAAACACAAATACCATATTCTAATTAGTATTGCATTTTGCTAGAATCAAACCTGAGAACAACTCATAATTAGTTGGCAAACTATTATGGAAAGAAACATACAGGGACTTGTGAACGTGTGTGTTTTTCTCTTTGTAGTGGGCTTTTTATTACGGGAACGAGATGATCAGTTTGATAAACTGTAATGGTTTTCTTTAGTGGTATGAAGTACCATGTACCTGTTTATGGTTTGTATTCGAATAGGTGTTGTGTTCATACTTTTAAGATGTACAGGTTTGAAAGCTAACATACTTCCAGAATTTTAGACGCCCAAAGGTTTGAAAGCATGTTTAATCCGAGGCAGGTAGAAGGAGAGAATGTAAATCAGGAAGGTGTGAAGCTGAGGAGGTTTTTTTTATGAAGACAAGCAAGCACACTATATCGTAATTAGGTATACAAATATTGAATAAAAGATTATTGTAACGCGTGAGCAGATCTGGGAGGCTGGATCACCGTAGTCAGATGTGAAGGGCCAACAGCTTCTTGTTCTCCTATTATGACTTGTTTGAGGTTGGGATAACGGTAGTTGTCCATTTTTTTGAATTTGTGGTTTGGTACTGTTGCACACAAGATCGATGCATGGAAGGTTAGACCATATTTTTTTTTTATCATGGAGGATTCATATATTGTGCTCCTATGTTGATATAGCCGGCACTATATACAAATTATGGCTGAGAACACAGGTAGGTGGCATTGTTCTTGTTTGATATATTAATCAGGGTTGTGTCTGAAGTCTGAATGTATTAGCGGTCAATAAAAATTGCATGAGTAGTTTTTTCCCATTTGTTTTTTGGAGTTTCAGTAGGAAACTCTAATGGTAAATAACCTAATCGGGCTGGAAAGGGACCATTAGATCAACAAACGGTGCTATGGAGGAGGAAACATATCATTTACACGTGATCTAAGTAGCAGAAAAACTGTTTTAAATATATGGAGTAAGTACAGATATGTATGTCTATGGGAATATTAGTGTGTTAGATTTAGAGAAAAAATATGAAACAGGTGTTACAATAGGCGCAAATATGAGGTGTACAACGAAACAGCAGAAGATGGCATCATGATAGATTTCAAGCATCAATTTTGTAGCTGTAAAAGTTCTTTGGGTCTGGGTTTGGGGATTTAGGAAGCCTGTTAGGTGGGAAAGAGTGGACAAGAATATAGTGGCCACTAATTACCTTGTGGTGGTGGCGAGAGCAGATCGGATCAAGGCTGTGTCGTGTTTTGTGAGATCTTCTATTGACCTGTTGTACATATAAGCCTATTCTGCAGTTCTGCACGAATCCGCGGTTGTAAGAGTTAGGCCAAGGTTTGTTGGACATGAGCAGGATATAAAGTTTGAAAGGGGAAACAATTACCTGGACTGTGGAGATAGGCGGGTGGTATTCGATCGGGGGTTGAGAGTGGACGGCGGCTGAGACGACCATGACAGAAGAGGTGAATATGTGAAAATACAAAAGGGAAAAAAGAAGCGGAACCAAGCTATTTAAATGATCTGATACATCGATGGCAGGCGCATGTGAGTTACCCAAATGGAATCTGTTTTGATGGGATTTCATCAATATCAATTTGAGATGGAGGCATCTACAAAGGAAATAAGATGAAGAGCTTGTAAGTATATGTGATTTACTGGACCACAGTGTATTCGATCGGTGTTTGCAGGACGGTGGTTAGGTTTTAAGGAGACTAATAAACACTTAGGTAGAAAATAGTAGCAGTACTTACTTAATAAACCTGCAGAAGAGTTTAGTGGATTGCCATTGGCTGCATCCTGGCTGATATAGCAGCTACATTCGTGGTAACTGCGCTACTATGATTATGCCTTTAAAACCAACATCCTACTAACACAAGGTGCAGCTAAAAAAATTCACTGTAAATAGGACAACAAGGGAGATGGGAACTCGTAACTAAATTACCTCTATCTCATCTGCGTGTACAGGGTTCTGTAGGGATCAAGAAATACGGTGCGGCCACTTGTAGTGGACCAACAAATTGGGACGCTGGCAAATGGAGCGTGAAGCGGAAAACAGTTAAAATGCAAACATTTGTATTCAACTATTTGCATAGAAAATAACATGGCGAAGTGAAATACATACCGAAGCAGCTGAGTTTCTTTCTCCCGAGGCTGCTGTGATGACGTCGGATGCTGGAGTCCTGGGATGCCGCTGTTCTTGTCTCTGAGTAAAAGGGATAATTTAGAATGTAGCAAATCTTAATTGAGTGGACTTTAGATTCAAGCACATACTAAAAGGATAAAAGCCAAGGAAGGACGATATTTTGTTCTATGAAACAGCAAGGATTGTTGCTAATCGATTACAACTAATTATGTCCAGATCGATAATTTCAAATGGGTTCCTTATTCCCTTTAGCTGAAACTGGACATATATATTCTAGGAAAAGTACGGCTGTTCGCTACAATCTAAACACATGCAGTACAATACGACCTAATATTCATATAGTTTCGGCATTCCAATTGGTATGTGTATATATAACTGAAAACACAGTGAGGTATAAACGGGGAAAGCACCTGTTAAGTCTCTGACGATGTGGTTTGAGATGGTAACAGCAAGGGGAATTCTTCTCATCAACCTGCAGCATTAAAAAATGTGTTTGCCTTGAGAACCTGAAATTAGGGAAGGGTAGGTGTCATGTGAGCGTCTAACGATGCGCGAAGCGGGTTTTAAACTGAAATCGCGATGAAAACGATAGGCTGCAAGAACCTGTCTGGTGTTGAACCGATGCTATGCACTGCTGTAGTTGCTCTGTGCAAATCAAAGTTTTGTGGAGTGTCTGATTGGCACTATAATATCAAACTTGATGGGGCTATGCTGTAGGGCACAAGAAAGTGTTAGAACTTTCACTGTTGCTGCGGGAATAATTATGTGGACCAATCATTACGAAACGATCAACACTAATTCATATACAGTCATTCGCATCTGCATGTAGTATGCAAACCCAAATTAGAAATTCTCACAAACCTCCCGCTGCAAGAAAACCAACGCATCTATTGATATACTATGCATCAGTATGCAGTAAATGGAGAGATGGGGATGCAGATCAAGGGGAAGCACCTGGCTTTTCTTGTAGACACACGTGCGGCGCGGGAGAGGGTACAACCACCGTCGGACCACAGCTGCGGCGACCGTCGGCACTGGCAGCTAGGGTTCCGTTGACCACAGGAGCACGAGCGGAGCGGCGAGAGGAAGTCGTGTCGCGGGCAATCGCGCCTGCGGCCACCGGCGGTCGCGCTCGTGATGTGGCACCGGGCAGGGATGGGCCCCGCTGGAGCGGCCGCCATGAGGGGCGTTGTCGCCCTGCAAGCGCGCTGCGCAGCGAGGCGATGCCGCTGGCCGGCATGACGATCGTGGAGGGAGTCGTGGAGGGCCGACGGTGCGGTGGCAGGCCGCAGCGACCCCGTGCGCCGCCGGACGGCGCGGGGTGCGGCCCGACGGCGAGCCGCAGCGGGCACAACACGGGGCAGCGCAGAGCGGCGCCGGCAACGCAAGCTGAGGACGCGGCGAAGCGGGGAGGGCAACGATGGGAACGACGGCGTCTCCGGAGAGGAAAGCGACCGGAAAGAAAGGGGAAAGGCGAGATTTTTTCCTCCTTTGCTGGGGACCGAGGATGTGGATAGGGACAAGCAGGCTCGGTCCCTTTTTCTGTTTTTTTTTACGGACGGAACCCGTCGCCTGGAATTCGCGGGCGATCGGCAGGCAAGCCAAGTGTCAGTAAGCTGCTGAATACTGAAGCCTCTAAAACAGGGATGGGCCAGGGGTCTCCAGAAGCCGGCGACTGAAGAAGCCCAACACACTCTACGTCGGGCCTAATTAGAGGAATCGTTGAAGACCATATAGAGAAGAGAGACAGCTTCTTGGAAGACAAGTTGAACCTAGAAGGAACTGGCCGACTGCGTCCGGAGAAAGGGGGGCGAGAGCACTCTGCTCGCCGTGCTTGTAATCCTACTCGAGTGACTCCCTGTTGAATTCCCCGTTAAACTCCAATACAAAATCGGTTTCGTAATACTATACTGTACTGGTTGAGTAGAGATCCTGACAATTGGTATCGGAGCAGTCGATTCTCGGCGGAAGTTCGTCAGTTCGGCGAGCGCGTCTCGCCGGCGATCTGGTGAGTCTAGCGTCGCCACCAGAGTATCTTCTCCCGACCGCAGTATCAAACTCGGGAGCAGAAGAGGTTGATGGAGATGGAGGGACAAATCGGCGATCTCACGGCGTTCCTCAAGGGTATGCAATCTCGAATCGACTCGCAGCACGAAGCAGTGAAGAAGTCGCTAGAGGCCAATACGTCCGTGCTGCAAGAATTGTCCTCCTGGAAGCCCAAGATACAAGCCAATGTGGAAGATTTGCAGGCAAATGTTCGTGACATCAACACCAAACTCGAGCGCATGTGGGTGAAACAACAAGAGCTGACAAATCCTGCCTACAAGACGTTCGATGTGGAGCATCTGGATCTGACGGAGTCAGCCGCCGCACATCAGGCTGGCAAGGTTTCCGAGGCGACTCCAAGGCCAAGTGGCCACGGCGATGCAACAAGCCACCGGGGTACTGGATATGGGATGGTTTCCACTCTCATTCCTACCCCGGTCACAGGTGCGAACGATGCTAATGTCTTCTCCCCGGTTCCTTTCAGTTTGGGCTGTTCTAGTGCTCATAGTGAAGAGAAATTTCAGATGCATCATGTTTTGCCCTATGTTGATTTCCCTGACTTTGATGGTAGTGTGCCGAAGATGTGGATTAAAAATTGTGAAAGTTATTTTGATATCTATGCTGTTCCACAACATCTATGGGTCAAGATAGCTTCTATGCACTTTACTGGAAATGCAGCTTTCTGGGCTCAGTCTCTTGAGATCTCTGTTCAAGCTTTGTCTTGGCATGTTTTTTGTAAGCTAGTCTGTGATAGGTTTGAAAGGGACCAACACAATCAGTTGCTTAGACAGTTCTTCCATATAAAGCAAAATGATAGTGTAGCAGATTATATTGAGAGATTTGATTGTTTAGTGCATAAAATTCTAGCTCATGACCCAAAATTCAGTGTTGCTACTATTACAAATCGTTTTGTTGATGGACTTAGAGATGATATCAGAGCAGTAGTACTAGTTCAACGTCCTGTAAATCTCGATATTGCTAGTTCTATTGCCTTGTTGCAGGAGGAATCAGTTAGAGAGGTACCCAGAAGAAAGACCGATGTCAGTAGTTCTTTCAGATACTCAGGGAGGTCTACTGGTTTCACTGCTCAAAACACTACAGCACTCACAAATACTCCAAAACAAGATCTGCAATTCAGTACTCCATCTAAGAAGACTGATTCTATCAGAACATTTCAGTCAGATGACAGAGCAGCAACTCTGATGAATTACAGAAAGGCTAAGGGACTTTGTTTCAAATGTGGCCTAAAGTGGAGCCCTGGTCATAAGTGTGCCACTTCTGTGCCTCTCCATGTAGTAGAAGAGTTGTGGCAAATGGTTATTGGTGAAGACCCACCTGAACAATCCAGTTCTGAGAAAGATGAAGAATCTAGGGATGAACTTATGGCCATCTCTGTGAATGTTGTTGTTAACACCGAGTTTTCGCACTATGACAAGTGGACCGACACTATGATGATTCGGCGAACGCCGCCGCTTGAAGAATTCGGCAGACGGCGGATGCGGTCGGCTAACTCAATGTATTCGGCAAGGCTGTGAAAGCGATTAGTCAACGGCGAGCAGATTCGGCAACGCAACGCTACGGTCGGTTACCTCAAGCCAAGTCGGTTTGCGACGAATACGGCACGTCAAGAAGATTTAGCGATGGGAATCTCGTCGTTTTAGCGCGTGCCGGTTATTAAAGGAAGCTTGGAGCAAAAGGCATCATGTTTTTGATAGTTTCCTAATTTATCATTGTAATCGTATCCTTCTAGGACTCAGAGAACACCAGGGTATAAATATAAACCCTGAGGCTATTGTAAAGACGTTCACAATCAAATACAACCAACCCGGCCCCGTGCCGTCTTCGAGTCCAAGTCGTGTCGTCGTGTTCTTCGAGAGGGGCCATCGATCCGTCGACCTCCGTAAGTTCCGGCAACCTTGTTATCATGTCTAGTATCGTGCGGCGGATTTAGATATGGTGCAAGTAGTCTCGTACGTTAAGCTTAGTATCGTGCGGCGGATTTAAGCTTATGACGGGAGGTCTTTGTTTATGTCTTGTATCGTGCGGCGGATTGAGACACAAATAAAGATAGTTATCGGCTCTATTAGATGTGGCAGTCTAGTAGATTCATTAAGTTACCTTGTGTTATGTTATGTTTATCGTAACACTTTGCCCAATCCAGATACCGTTCGTTCGGCTTTATCTTTTACAGATCTGCTCTGTTCTCTCACGTTTATTATCTTAAAGTCTTCCATGTAGTAGATCTATTGTTCGTAGTAGCCGATTGGATCGTATCTGGATTGCCACGTGGTGAGGGTTCATGCATGTTAAGTATGTTTGATCTATGACAAGGCTAGGTGTCGTGCGGCAGGCGCAGGCTTTAGATTAGCTTAGTCATGCTTAGTTTGTATGTTCAATCTCCATGGACCCCAACTCGGTTGTACAATCGAGATTGGTTAAGTTTTAACTTATATCTAATACATCACGCAAGTATGATTCTCATGCAAACATGTTCGGCAACCTGTTATTCACGTAACTTTGTTCATATTGCCGAATAGTCTTTTAAACCTGTTGGCAGATAGCTTTCATAGCTATATGTCGTCGTAAGTGGCTTCAGGGCCGTACATCTTGGAACTGTCTGGTCATACCCGGCACGTTCCAGCTTTATATTTAACAGTTTATCTCCCTTGTTAGTTGCAGGGCAAACTAACTGGCACGCACCGGACTTCTGAGCACCCGGGCCACGATTGAAGCCAGCTTCTTCGGCTTGCTGTGTGATTGGCGTAGTGCGCCACTTTTTGCGCCAACACACTTTTTGGCACGCTCGGTGGGACCCCTTTTTCCTGCAGCAATGGTCGAAGTCGTTGAAGCTGAGGCCAGCAACAAGGCGGGGCTCGTGCAGGTGCAGCTCGCTGAGCTGCCTGACGAGTATAAAGAGCAAGTGGATAACGCTTGTGCCGAGTTCCAGGCCAAGTGCCTAGAAGCCTTTTCCAAGAACAAGAGCGGAAAGGTTCGCCGTTTGCACGATCTGCCGAAGCCCGTCCAGCTCAACCCGGATGATCCCGGGGAAGCGGAGGCAGTGTTGAAGATGTCTCACATTGTCAACGAAGCTGTCTCTGCCGCCATCGGTCGCATGCATGGGGCGTTTCTCAACACTTTCCGTACCATCGTGATCGCCCAATTCGGCCCCAAGGCCGATGAGCTTATGGAGGCGGAGTTTGGCCCTCTAGCAGGACCACATCTTTTCAATCTGCCGAATCACCTCAAGGGGGCAGGAGCTGTCGGTGAGGAGACCCCGCCTAAGGCTCAATCAAGCGGGATGACCATTCAAGAGAAGCACACGCCAGAAGGCCAGTTGCTGACCATGGGGCAGCTCACGTTCGGCACTAAGGGTCAACCGCCAGAGTCAACACGCAAGATCTCCCCGCAGACCTATAGGCTCATAAAGGACTACTACGGAAACGGGTACCATGAGATGCTTGAGCCTCACAACATAGAGGGCACCCCGCATCCAGGATACGGGAAGCCGACGGCCGAGAAGACCGCCGACTCTAATGTCGATGTCATGCTAGAAAGGATGGCAGATATGATGCAGCGCACTTTCGGCCTGAAGCCCAAGGGTACTTATGCTTACAGATCTCCGTTCCCCGAATGGTTCCACCGTGTGGCTCTACCTCCCAGAGTCAAAGTGCCGACGGACCTGGCCAAGTTCTCCAGCTTAGACGACACCAGCACGGTGGAGCACGTCAGTCGTTATCTGCTCCAGCTTGGGGAGGCCAATACCGAAGACGCCTTCAGGGTTCGGTACTTCCCATCGTCACTCACTGGGCCGGCGTTCGCTTGGTTCACGTCTCTGCCACCGGGCTCTATTCTCTCTTGGGCAGACTTGGAACAGAAGTTCCATACGCACTTCTACACGGGCACCAAGGAGAAAAAGCTGGTGGACATCATGTATGTGCGCCAGAGGCCAAATGAGACGCCGCAGGACTACCTGCGCAGGTTTAGGGAAGTCAAGAGCCAGTGCTTCGGCATGTACCTACCAGACGACCAGCTTCCACCATTGGCTGTGGCAGGCATGCTCCCGAGCATCAGAGACAAGCTCTTCGGCCAGGAGTTTGAAGACCTGGGTCATCTCTCTCGCCGGCTGAATGAAATGACTATCCAAGCGCAAGGCTTCCGGAGAGAAGGGCGTTTCCAGAAGGACAATGTCGCGGCACAGATGTATCAGGCTTTCCTGGACGAAGCCGATGACTATACCGACACGGAAGATGAGGTGGCCGCTGCAGAGCTCAACTGGGACAAGGAGCCGACCTAAGCCAACAAGCAATGGCTGCGCCAGCAGAAGGGGGCATACGACTTCGACATCACAAAAGCTGACAAGCTCTTTGAGTTTCTGGTTGCCGAAGGGAGAGTCAGGCTACCCCCGGATCACCCGATGCTGCGTCCTGGAGGGGTTAAAGACAAGAAATACTGCGGCTTTCATAACACTAACACTCATTCTATTAATGATTGCCGTGTGTTTAGGACAAGGATCCAGAAAGCCATCCAGGACGGCCATATCAAGTTCAATGGCAAGATGAAGATCGATGCAAACCCCTTCTCCTAGAACGCCGTGTTCTTCTCAGTGAACATGGTAACCCCAGCGGATCCCAGAAGCAGGGGCAAAGTCAAAGTCCTCACCTCCGACAAGGCACGCGAATCTGGCGCAGTGGATCCCGATCGGCAAATCACTGGCGATGAGCTCCGGCAGCGCGCCCAGGCCACGAATAGCCGATACGAGCACGGAGAGTCATCTTCCAGGCGCAGGCCTACCCACAGAGATCTCCTTAACAAATGGCGCCGGCAAAATGAGAAAGAGCAGAGGCGTCTCCAACGCGAAGAACGAGAACTCGAAGAGGAATACCAGCGTGAAGATGGTCACACGGGAGAGCACCGGTATCGTCTGGAGGAGAGGGCTTACCACAGAGAACAGGCCCGTCGTTGGGAACAAGAACGCCGCCAAGAGCGGGAGCAAGAGCACTGGGGCTGCCCGTTCTTCCGCCACTGCTGGAACGAAGGCTTGAAACTGCCTGCCGTCAACAACTGCCCCGAATGCAGCGATCAGTACAGGGGGTATAGGCAGGATCGGGTCAACCGCCGTCCCGTCCACGAAAGATTGGGAGCGCGCATCCCAATGGACGATCGACGCCTAAAAATGAGGAGCCCGGATCAGCAAGCCAAGAGATATGCCGATCGAGAGTGGGTGCACCGCCAGGACGACGGCGAGGAGGCACAACCCCGCCCATATAGGTGGCAAAAGGGGCAGTGGTGTCCGCCAGGGCTCAGGAAGAGCCAGAAAAGGAGAGTGTAGCGCCTCCGGAACAGGGAGTTGGAAGAAGCAGTCGCCAATGGGAAGAAGCAAGAATGGCGCCCGAAGGAAAAACCAGACGACACTGGCAAAGGCGCTGGCGTGGCCATGACTTTTTTCCTTCCCCTGGAATTCATGGCTCCAATCGGCCAGGGGGCACAGGACGAAGCGCGTTCGGACTCCGACGAGGTCGAGCACAGCGAGCTCGCGGCACAGCTCGTGTTGTCTCAGAAGGCAGCATTTGACAAGCCAGCCAAGCATCGGCATTTGAAGCCGTTGTATGTCAAGGGGTACGTCAACGGGAAACCGCTAACTAAGATGTTTGTTGACGGCGGCGCAGCAATCAACATCATGCCTTACGCCACATTCAGAAAGCTGGGCATGAACGATGAAGACCTACTCAAAACAGATATGATACTCCGCGACTTTGCCGGCAATCCCTCCGACACTCGGGGTGCCGTGCACGTGGAACTGATGATTGGATCCAAGACGCTCATTACGACCTTCTTTGTCATTGATGGCAAGGGGGCATATAGCTTGCTTCTGGGCAGGGACTGGATCCACGCCAACTGCTGCATACCTTCAACCATGCATCAAATACTCATACAATGGGTTGGAGATGACATCGAGGTTGTCCAAGCCGATGACTCGGTGAGTGTTGCCACCATTGCACCCACTTACTGGGAATTCGACGGAGTAGACTGCTTCTCCGATCGCGTGTGAGGAGAAGGTCCTGTCAACGTCTACGGCAGGGATCAACAGCCGATCCAAGCAATCGGCTCTCAAAGCTTCTTTTATATGGACAACCCAACCGACAACAGCGAGGGCAAACTGGGACGTGGTTTCACATCGGCCGACAAGTTAGAGGAGGTGGATGTTGGTGATACGAGTAAGAAGAGGCCGATGTTTGTGAGTTCCAGTTTAGACCCTGATTTCAGAGTGCAGCTAGTAGATCTTCTAAAGGAGTTCAAAGACTGTTTTGCGTGGGACTACACAGAGATGCCCGGATTAGATCGGTCCATTGTTGAGCATAAGTTGCCGATCAAACCTGGATACCGCCCATACAAACAACCTCCACGCAGGATCTACAAGGAGGAGGTGTTGGCCGACGTGAAGAAGGAAGTGGAAAGATTACTAGAAGCTAACTTCATTCGGCCGTGTCGATATGCGGAATGGATCTCCAATATTGTCCCGGTGTACAAAAAGAACGGGAAGATGAGAGTCTGCATCGACTTCAGGAACCTCAACAAAGCCACTCCTATGGACGGTTATCCAATGCCGGTGGCCGACTTGCTAGTAGATGCTTCGGCCGGTTTTGAAATCATAAGCTTTATGGACGACAACGCAGGTTACAACCAAATCTTCATGGCTGCAGAGGATGTGGCAAAGACCGCCTTCAGGTGCCCCGGCCATATAGGTTTGTTTGAATGGATGGTCATGACTTTTGGTTTGAAAAATGCCGGTGCCACTTACCAGCGAGCCATGAATTACATATTCCATGAGCTGATCGGCAAAATCGTAGAGATCTACATTGATGACGTGGTGGTCAAATCCAGAGGCAAAGAAGGACACTTGGCCGATTTAAGGAAGACCTTGGAGTGCACAAGGAAACATGGTTTGAAGATGAATCCAACCAAGTGTGCATTTGGGGTGTCGGCTGGTGAGTTTCTGGGATTCCTGGTCCACAAAAAGGGGATCGAAGTCGGCAGGAAGAGCATGGAAGCAATTGATAAGGTAGTGCCGCCGACCAATCTCAAAGAACTTCAATCACTGCTCGGCAAAATCAACTTTGTCAGAAGGTTCATATCCAACTTGTCTGAGCGCGTGCTGCCATTTTCTCCACTATTGAAGCTCAAGAAAGATCAGGAGTTCGTGTGGGGTGACGTGCAACAAAAGGCTTTCGATGAGATCAAGGAGTACATGAAGGCACCACCAGTGTTGGTTCCTCCACAACTCGACAAGCCTTTCAAGTTGTACGTGACGGCCGACGACCTAACAATAGGGTCGGCCCTCATGCAAGAATTCGAAGGAAAAGAGAGAGTCATAGCCTATCTTAGCCGAAAGCTACTGGACCCCGAAACAAGGTATTCGGCTACGGAAAAGTTGTGCTTGTGCGTTTTCTATTCCTGTACCAAGTTTCGGCACTATCTGTTGAATGCCGAATGCGTGGTAGTATCAGAGTTTGATGTAATCAAGCACATGTTATCAATGCCAATTTTAAGTGGAAGGATTGGCAAATGGGTTTTGGCCCTTTCTGAATTTGATTTGCGTTTTGAATCGGCAAAGGCTGTTAAAGGCCAGATTATGGCTGATTTTGTCACTCACCACCGTGATCCTAATGCTAACATGGTAACCATTGTCCCTTGGGCATTGTTTTTTGATGGATCCTCATGCAGCAAAGGTGGTGGGGTTGGGATCGTGTTGATTTCTCCCAAGGGGGCACCCTTCAAGTACTCTATACCGATCGAGTACCCAGTGACTGCTCCGAGGGCTGCGGTTGCTTGTGGACATTAAAGCAGACGCCGTGGAGGTCTTTGGTGACTCGGAATTGGTGATCAAGCAATTCACCGACAAATACGAGTGCAAGAATGACACGCTGCAGGAATATCTCGAAGGTTGCCGAGAGCTCCTCAAACAGTTCCGGTCGGCAACCTTGCAACATATTCCTAGGGGGCAAAACGAAGAAGCAAACCAGTTGGCCCAGGCAGCATCCGGGTATAGGGAAAATCAAAACATTTTTGCACTTGAGGAAGAGCAAGCAACCCCAGAAGATGATCAAGCAGTCCCAGGTGATAATCAGACAATTGAAGACTGGAGAGACAACATTGCCGATTACCTCAGGGACCCATCCAGGAAAGTCTCCCGAAGACTCAGGTACAAGGCTCTTAAGTTCACGCTCTTGGACAATCAATTGTACTATAAATCCATAGATGGGGTTTTGCTTAAATGCCTTGTAAGTGCATCTAGCCCTTAGTGGGTTTTGGTGAATTGAGTGACAACATAATTAAAGGTCTAACAAGTTTGCTAAGTGTATCAAAGGTTCAACAAGAAAAGCAAACTTGATGATATTCCACATAGTGTTGAAATGAAGGCCAAAATTGTGTATTGTTGTATTGGAAGATCATGGAAACAATCTTGTTCAAGCAAAAGACAACAATGCAAATAGAGTTGATGATATGGCTTCTATGTTGTGGGATATCATGGCATCATGAGAAAGAAAGCATATTTGGCAAATGACAAGTGAGACATGGATTGATGATTTTGGAATGGTCTCAACAATGGGTTGCTTTTCATGAGCGAGAAGAGTTTGATAGTGAAATAGCTTTGATCAAGGTTGAAGAATGAATCAAGAATGCATAAGTGAGTAAATGGCAAGCAAAGTTGAAATGACAAAGGACACAACTCATATTGGATATAAGTCATTCTCTACTTTGGTTTGCTTGTATGGATAAATGTTTGGAGAATCACTTTGCATTGATTTGATCAAGCTAGAAGTATGAAGATGGAGATTGAAGTGAGTGTTGAGTGTCAAGCCAAAAGGAGAGGATATTAGGAATCGTGAATTGGCTTGACCATATTAATGATGATCCATATATGTCTCTATGTGAGTCAAACTAAAGCTTGATTGATCTCAACATGCATATCTACAAGATGTTCAAGCAAGGATCACAATATTGAAGAAATGGTTTTCAATGGATGCTCAATATGATGTGACTTGAGTGTGGCTTGATAAGGTGAAGATACCAAGGAAAGGGCTTCGAGGTACTAAGCGACGGTGAAGGTCAAGAGACCGAAGAACTATGGCTAGGGTGAAGAAGAGAGTACTTGCATTGAGTCGAGGTACTAATCAAGCTATGAGGATTCATATTGTGTTGAGGATCAAATCATTAGTGGAAGTGACTTGAAGCCATGGATTGAACTCATATGTGTGGAAATGGTTCAAGTCACATGCTCAAGGTGTGTTTGCTCAAAGAAAGGAGACAAAGATGATTGCAACCCCTTTCGAAGTGATATCAAGAAGAAATGGCATATGAAGACATTGAAGACTCAAGTGGTTAAAATGGTTATATTTTCTTTGTCTTGAGTATAGTTATGCCGTACTATCAAGGGGGATGCAATACGAATCATAGACAAGTCTCAAGTGCTCAAACTAACCGAACCCGAGTGCTAACATGAGAGAAAACACTTAGCACTGCACCTGCACTTGTTGATCTTGGGCTTGTTCTCTGTAGGGTTGGATAGCCCTCGAAACAAGCTTTCCGGAAAGTCCAAGATCACTGAAATCGGAGTTCGGAGTAAAAAGTTATGGCGTTTTTCGTGAGGTCACCTATGCTGTCTCAGGGAGCTGCGGCAGTGCCGCTCTGTCGAGCGGCAGTGCCGCTCCCCGGCAGTGCCGGGCTAAGTGCGGCAGTGCCGGGCCTGTACAGCCAGTAACGGCTAGTTTCTGACCTCCAACGGCTAGTTTTGGGTGTGGGGGGTATATATACCCACCCCACGCCTCCAGAGCTGGCTGCTGGTGCCCAAAAACACTTCTAACACATCCAAAGCCATTTGAGAGCTCTCCCCAACCCTCTCTTGTAAGAGTGACATGCTTAGTGCATGATTAAGTGTTGGGGCTGTGTGATTAAGAGCTAGAGAGCATATTAGAGCCTTTCAAACCTTGAGCACTTGTCGGGCTTCGTCGATCTTCGTTGTGCATCTTTTACTCTTGGAGGTGAAGCCTCCTAGACGGCTAGGCGTCGCCCGGCGAGCTCCCGTGCTTGTGGTGAGCAGCGGGAAGTTTGTAATCCTCTTGTGGAGCTAGTATTATTACCCCTCACTTCAAGGATTTGGTTCCTTGACTTGAGACCGAGGAAGAGTTGCAAAGCTCTTGACCTAAATGGTCATCCTCAACAACGTGGAGGTAGGCAAGCCTTGGTGGCGAGCTGAACCACGGGATAAATCACTTGTCTCTTGTATTTACTTGTGTTCATTCATCATACTTGTTAGCTTGTGATTGATTCTAGGATTTGGCCCCGATCTATTTCATACAACATATTTGGCTTGGTTGAGTTGGTTCTGCAGGTTCAGGAAACCAAGAGCAACACTTCTATTCATATAGAATTGGTTTCCTGTGGCTAGTTTTTGAATTGCAGGCTCGGGCAGTTTGTTGGCGCGGCAGTACCGGGCTGAGGCCGGCAGTGCCGGGGTGCGGCAGTTCCGGGCTTAGGGCGGTAGTGCCGGGCATCTCTAACAAAGTTTTGAGCTGTGATTTTAAACAGGCCTATTCACCCCCCCTCTAGGCGACATCAAGGTCCTTTCAATTGGTATCAGAGCCTGGGCTCTCAATTACGGGCTTAACCGCCTTGAGAGACGATGTCGACAAGTGAGGAAGTATCTCTAGAACTTTTACTTTCCGATGGCTCAAATTATACATCTTGGTCTGCTAGTATACTTGATGTTTTTAGGGCCATGGGTCCTCAACTCGAGCAGATTGTAGATGTGAGCATTTCACCTCCTAGTGATGATTTGGACTATCTAACTAGAGAGGAAGTGAAATGCTTACAACTCAATGCTCAAGCTACTAATGTCTTATTTAGTGCCTTGAGTGAAGATGTACTTGATGCCGTCATATTTGGAGATGGTGAACCACTTGAGGATGCTCATCTCATTTGGACCACACTCAAAGAAAGATATGATAAGTCCAAATGTGATGAGAGGTTGCTCTCATTAGAGGAATCACTTGAGGAGTGCTCAACTTCACCAACAAATAAAGAGCCTCAAGTGATTCTCTCAAAAGGTTTAGGTGATCATGACTCATCCACTCTCACACCAACATATGCTTTTACATGTGGTACTTCTACTTCCTCTAGTTCTTGTGAGACTAACATTTTTAAGGAAGAAGAAGAGTGTGATCGATGGAGGCCAAATGATGAGTCCACTTCACCGAGATGCTCAACTCTCTATGCCACTTCTCATATGGGTCTCATGGCAAAGAAAGAGAAGAATGTGGCAAGTGAGAATGAGAGTTCAAGTGAAAGTGAAAGTGAAGATGAGAGTGATGATGATGATGAGCTTGATCCACTCCTTGCACTCCTAAGCAAGAAAGACAAGTTGATGGTGCTCAAGCTCATAGATAAAATTGATGAGCAAGAAGAAGCACTTCACAAGCAAGAAGATTTTCTCATCGAAAAGATCAAATGCTTGGAGAAGTTGACCAAAAGGCATGAAAAGCTTAAGTGCTCTCATGCTACTTTGGTTGAAAGGTATGAAAACTTGTCAATTGAGCAAACTTGTACTATTAACTCTCTATGTTGTGTTTCTCAATTAGAAGATGAAAATTATATGCTCAAGGACAAAGTGGAAAAGCTCACTAGCAAGAATGAGACATTGCAAGAAAATCATGATGAGCTCTTGTGCTCTCATGAGAAGCTTATGGATTCTCAATTCATGCTAGAAATCAGTCATGAGGTTGTGGTAACATCGGTAAAATCCTTCCAACCTCACAAGTGCACATGTACACAAGTTCAATTTGATTTATCTCATGCTAACCCTTGTTGTTCGCAAGGAAATATGTCTTGTGTTGAGAATGTGCTTGTAGAGTCTTGTGATGACCTCATTGTGCAAGAGAATGATGAACTTAAAGAAGAGGTTGCAAGGCTCAAGGACTTGATTCAATTGAAGGGCAAGTGCATTGCTCAACCTTCTCAAGATAACCGTGAAGACATGGTGAAGAAGCTTGAGAAGGGATCAACTGCAGCATGCATGAAACCCCATCAACAAGGTCACAAGTCCGACAATGGCAAAGCCAAGGAGCATGTTGGAAAAGTGTATTTTGTCCATAGTGCGGAAGTGCCGCGCCCACCCACGGAAGTGCCGCGACGCGGTAGTGCCGCGCACAAACGCGGAAGTGCCGCACTTGGGCAAAACAGAAAAGCTCCCAAGGCCACCAAGAAAGAAGAGAAGGGCATGAGCAAGATTCAAGAGAAGAACAATATGGCTCATGTCAAGTGCTCCAACATGGGACACAATGCCTCGATGTGTTCCAACAAGGTTGATGACCAAGCCACACTTACAAACAAGAAGATGAGAATAAGTAAGAGAAAGTGTTATGAGTGCAATGAGAAGGGTCATGAAATTGCATCATGCCCCTACATGAAGGACAAAGGCTTGACATCATCAAGTAAGAGGCTCATCGGTAAGGAAGCAAACAAGAAGCAAGATAAGAAGATGTCTTACAAGAACAAACGCCGCATTTGCTACATTTGCCGAGGAAAGGGACATTTAAGTATGGATTGTCCCATGGGTAACACTCCTAAGCTCAACTCTTCAATTGATTTAAACTTGCTTAGGAGACCCAAAAATGACACTTGTGCTAGAAAGGTGATTGGTTCACCACATACTAGCACAAAGGCCATTTGGGTGCCTAAGTCTCTTGTGACTAACCTTGATGGACCCATCTTGGTATGGGTACCAAATTGTGCTTAGTAAGTGTTGTAGGTACTTGAAGGTGATATGAAGCCTTGGGGTGCTTGAGTAACTTTTATTGAAAATATCATCTCAAGCTATCAATCTTATTAATATTGACTATTCTATCAAGATTGACCCAAGGATGAATTGATGGATATATCTCTAACTTCATACTCATCTCGGTAACAAGTACCTAACCCTTGCTAGTTAGCCACTTGACTTGTGTAGTCTCTAGTAGTTCACAAATATGTGTATGCTTATGAATTATTAGGAGTGGCTAGAGTACTTTGAGTTCAAATGAATCATCTTTCATATGATGCTTTTAATGGCTCTCTAGTAGAGCAAGATCTTATTCATGTTGTAGGTAATGAGGAACCACTTTGTGAGACAATCAAGAAAATGCCCATTGGTGATATAAGACCACAAGAAGTTTTGGGGTACAAAGATAGGAGATCCTCAAGCTACTATTGCACCAAATTCCGCTGACATCTCTGATATGGTGGTGCCATGCCTCAGAGCGGCAGTGCCGCGCCTCAGAGCGGCAGTGCCGCCCCTATGCAGATAGTAGTGGCTGAGATAAGTCCAAGCCATGGATGAAGTCTACAACATGATGATAAGCAAAGTGAAGATGAAGAAGCCACCTCATCCATTATATTTCAAGAAGGGTGGTAACAACTAAATCTCAAGTGCAATTTATTTCAAATCTTATCTCTTTGTGTCTTGTGTAGTCACTTAGGGAAAGAAAGCACTTGAGGATATGTATTGGTTGTTGGTCATGGAAGAAAAGTATGATTGGAATTGAATTGATCAATCACAACAAGCAACATACATGACTTGGTGTTCTTTGTGGACCTTAAACCAAAAATTTCAAGAAAGCTCAAGTAGAAGCACTTATCACTCAAATCTCAAGAACTCTCTACTTGATGAAATCTTGTCATATGGTAGATTGGCAAATTCTCATTCTCATCTTATGGCCATCTACATGCTCAAATGGTTGTGAGTATTTCTTGGCATAAGTTAAATTTGATTATTCTATTGTTGCCATGACCTAGACATAGAGTAAAATGCCATGTTCTTAAATGAATAGAGTGCTATGTGAGAAATTCAAATACTTAGAGCACTTATAAAAGGGGAATTTACTCTATGACTAGAGTTGTGAGACTAACCATTTCTCTAAGTGATTTATGTAGTCTCACTAAATGAGAATGTGTTTCTCAAATGGAGTGTGCTATCATATCAATGCCATCAATCCAAAACTATATGATGTGTTCTCTCTAGTTAATTTTGGGTTGATTCGTCTATGATTAGCCACTCACCATAATATGGCTTAAATCTGCCCCCTGGACTTAAATGACCAACCATGCACATTCACACTTCCATTCGACTCAAAAGAGTGTGCATGTGGCATTAAGGGAGATTTAGTCCATGTTATGAGGTTTCTCTATTTTGGTAGCCCATTTGCCTTCCACACATAAAGGGTTACTAAATGAGAAACTAGTGCTTGTGCTACTAATACCTCTTGTGTTGAGCTTATTCATAGGAAATCAATAAGAAGAGGTTGTGCTTATTCATTTGGATGCATCACAAGCCTAATGGTTACTCTTCACCTAAAGCAAGATGAGGTTGGTAGATGTCGGAGTGTGTTGACTCACTCTCAAGATGTGGAGGCTCCTCATGTTGAAGATAATCTACAACCTACTGGTGATGTGCGAGCAGTAGTGCCGCTCAGCGGGCAGCACTGCCGGGCCACGGGCAGCACTGCCGGGCCACGGGCAGCACTGCTGCACCATGAGCAGCACTGCTGCACACCTCCACACACAGCAGCTGAGAACAGTCCATTTTGTGGACCTAGAGCATGATGTTGAGGTTGAGTTGGATATGCTATATTAGAAGAATTCACAAGACTTCAATCATTGACAAGAGGACTGAATGGTAATGACATCTTGTGAGTATTCTAAGCCAAAACCACCTCATTATTGGACAAGAAGAGAAGAATTGTAAAAATTATCAAATCTGTCCAGAAATCTGAAATTTTGAGTTAGCTGCTTTCAAGCATGAATTTGGAGGTTCAAACACTGATGAATTGACCTGAAACTTTGTGAGCATGATATATACATCTAGTACTTGCTGCTGTACAGTTTTCATGGAGATTGACTGAGAAGAACACCAGTTTTTGGTTGAATTATGTGAGTTTCAGCAATGCAGTTTCAGACTTGAGCAATTTTGGTGAAAAATTGATTTGACTGACTAAATGGAGTCCAAATGAGCTGAAATTTTTACAGAAGTTAAAGGACTCATAGATGCAGCTCTGTACCAAATTTCATGCATATTGGCTTAATGGTCTGAGAGATATGAATTTTTCTCCAAGGAAGACAGAATCTGAAAAGTTGGATTGCAAGCAGCTTGAAGGAGTTTGAAATGAGTTGAAACATAGTGTAGACTTCTCCTTTGATCTCATATTGTTGATGTGCATAAGTGTGCTTTGTGTACTCTTGTATGCACAAATTGAGGGGGAGTTTACTTTCTATCTCATGAGACAAAATGCCTTCTCTCAAGCTCATATTGTGTAATCTCAAACATTGGAGAAAGAAGAACTTCAAAGGAGGATGGATAGTTCCAATGGAATCTTTGGGTGCTCCAAAGACTATTCTTGGTCTTTATAAACCAAGTTCTCTCGGCTTAGTGTCGAATGGCCCAATTCTTTAGTGGAACATGCTTCTAATGAGTTGGAGAAAATAATTGAAGGGTGGACTCTCATTGTCAAATTCTCTACTCTAGAGCTCATCAAGTGCACAGGATCCATCCTATTGATCAACCAAGACCTTGTCAATAAAGAGTGGTAACTCCTAGTTCACAATTTGCAAATTTCATGAATTTTACCATTTGCTCTCTATGTGAGTTGTTTTAGGTAAAGAAAGAAATAGGAATCTATTATGGATCTTGGATGACCACAAAAGCTTCAATTCACCACATTTCATCAAGTGAGAACTATGGCCATCCAAATCATTGAAATCTTACTTATATGATGGTCATGTCAATCAAAATTTATGTGGTGGTCTAGCTACCTTAGTGGTGGTATGTTTTCTTGGCATAATTTCAATTGTTGCAAACTTATCATGCCTTGACCAAAATATAGGGTGAACTCCTCTAGACTCTTAAACCGATTCAAGTGCATTTCACAAGTAAATCGAGTACTTGGTGCACAAATTGAGGGGGAGCTCATTCTATGTCTTGTGTCTTTTGGGACTAACATTTTCTTCTAGTGAACTTGTGTAGTCTCTTGGTGAGAATGAGTTTCTCTTGGGTATTCTACATAACCAAATCAATCCAAATTGGTAAAGATATCTCTCATATTCATTTGGATTGCAACTTTAACTCTTATGTAGCTACTCTCCATAATATAGCTTAAATTCCCTTGATTGGACTTAATTGACCAAAAGTGCATATGTTCTACTTTCCACATACATATGTATGCACTATCAAATAGGGGGAATTTAGTCTATGCTATGAGGTTTGCAATTAGTGATCCACATGCCTTCCACATCCAAATGGTCACTAGTTGTAAACTGTAGCTTGTGCAATTTAATGTTATCTCTTGTCTTTGTGAGCATTCCCTAGGAGACATCTAGGTGATATTATGAGATACGAGCATCCATTCCTATTGGCATCAACTTGTGAAGATTCCTTCCATTGGTGTCAAACTATGAAGATCATATTTCAATTGATATTGGTGGATAATCTTTCAATTTGGTATATCAAGAAATATGTCTTCAATTGGTATCTCAAAATGAAAACAAGAGCTAGCAATGGATTTTCAACTAAGATGGAGCACAAGTTTGAAATGTCTCCTTGAAGATGATGAAAAGGAGAGATGGGCACAAATGAGATCTTTTGCTTAATGAAGTGCTAGGCCCATCAAAGCACTAAATTCAAAATCATCATCATGGTGGAGATTATGAGGCTTAGAACAAAGGTATATCACTCTATGAACATTTGTATTACCTTTGTGCATCTAGGCCCTTACATGCTAGAGTGTGCATGTGTATGCAATATTTTGAGTCACACCATGAGTTTGTTCTTATGGTGACGATTAGAGAATGAGTTAGATATTTGGTTGATACCTCTTGTGGTGATTATGTGAGTTTGTCTCATGTTATGTCACCTATGTGAGGTATGAGCTAAATATGCTAACCTCTTGAGAATCTTGACTTAAAGTGTTGCATACTTTGTTTGGTAGAAAAACATAGAAGAGAAATCATATATGCTAAACTTTTACCTACCTCTAGCCCTCACTTGTCTACCATCATTTCTTTCTTTTGGTGGAGAGATCCTTTTTGGAGATTAATGCCAAAGGGGGAGAAATTTTGGGGGACATTGTAAGGGAAGAGAGATTGATATGAGGATGGAAAGGGGTAAAGGAGAGGCATATAAGATTTTTCAAAATTATGTGGTGAGTGCAAGGATAGTTTAAATTGATGCTCTTGATAGGGACAATTTATGCTAGTGTGTGACATTCATGTGAGTGGTGCTTGTATTCTCTAGTGTTGTTCAGGCAGGTGCGGCAGTACCGCTCTCTGGTGCGGCAGTGCCGCTCTCTGCTGGCCAGCAATCTCTGAGTGCATGAACTGTCTCATGAGCATCACGGTTATCATGTTGACACCTTGCACCCCACGAATGCTAAGATTTAAGAGAGTTTCCACACTTTGTCTTAAATATGTGCATTTGGCATTTGAAGCCAAAATTTGAAGTTCCTTTCAATGCACACATTTAGGGGGAGCTCACTATATCATAGGATTCAAAATCTTAATGTTTATCAATCTCTTGTAAGCTTTAATTGTGTTGTCATCAATCACCAAAAAGGGGGAGATTGTAAGTGCATCTAGCCCTTAGTGGGTTTTGGTGAATTGAGTGACAACATAATTAAAGGTCTAACAAGTTTGCTAAGTGTATCAAAGGTTCAACAAGAAAAGCAAACTTGATGATATTCCACATAGTGTTGAAATGAAGGCCAAAATTGTGTATTGTTGTATTGGAAGATCATGGAAACAATCTTGTTCAAGCAAAAGACAACAATGCAAATAGAGTTGATGATATGGCTTCTATGTTGTGGGATATCATGGCATCATGAGAAAGAAAGCATATTTGACAAATGACAAGTGAGACATGGATTGATGATTTTGGAATGGTCTCAACAATGGGTTGCTTTTCATGAGCGAGAAGAGTTTGATAGTGAAATAGCTTTGATCAAGGTTGAAGAATGAATCAAGAATGCATAAGTGAGTAAATGGCAAGCAAAGTTGAAATGACAAAGGACACAACTCATATTGGATATAAGTCATTCTCTACTTTGGTTTGCTTGTATGGATAAATGTTTGGAGAATCACTTCGCATTGATTTGATCAAGCTAGAAGTATGAAGATGGAGATTGAAGTGAGTGTTGAGTGTCAAGCCAAAAGGAGAGGATATTAGGAATCGTGAATTGGCTTGACCATATTAATGATGATCCATATATGTCTCTATGTGAGTCAAACTAAAGCTTGATTGATCTCAACATGCATATCTACAAGATGTTCAAGCAAGGATCACAATATTGAAGAAATGGTTTTCAATGGATGCTCAATATGATGTGACTTGAGTGTGGCTTGATAAGGTGAAGATAGCAAGGAAAGGGCTTCGAGGTACTAAGCGACGGTGAAGGTCAAGAGACCGAAGTACTATGGCTAGGGTGAAGAAGAGAGTACTTGCATTGAGTCGAGGTACTAATCAAGCTATGAGGATTCATATTGTGTTGAGGATCAAATCATTAGTGGAAGTGACTTGAAGCCATGGATTGAACTCATATGTGTGGAAATGGTTCAAGTCACATGCTCAAGGTGTGTTTGCTCAAAGAAAGGAGACAAAGATGATTGCAACCCCTTTCGAAGTGATATCAAGAAGAAATGGCATATGAAGACATTGAAGACTCAAGTGGTTAAAATGGTTATATTTTCTTTGTCTTGAGTATAGTTATGCCGTACTATCAAGGGGGATGCAATACGAATCATAGACAAGTCTCAAGTGCTCAAACTAACCGAACCCGAGTGCTAACATGAGAGAAAACACTTAGCACTGCACCTGCACTTGTTGATCTTGGGCTTGTTCTCTGTAGGGTTGGATAGCCCTCGAAACAAGCTTTCCGGAAAGTCCAAGATCACTGAAATCGGAGTTCGGAGTAAAAAGTTATGGCGTTTTTCGTGAGGTCACCTATGCTGTCTCAGGGAGCTGCGGCAGTGCCGCTCTGTCGAGCGGCAGTGCCGCTCCCCGGCAGTGCCGGGCTAAGTGCGGCAGTGCCGGGCCTGTACAGCCAGTAACGGCTAGTTTCTGACCTCCAACGGCTAGTTTTGGGTGTGGGGGGTATATATACCCACCCCACGCCTCCAGAGCTGGCTGCTGGTGCCCAAAAACACTTCTAACACATCCAAAGCCATTTGAGAGCTCTCCCCAACCCTCTCTTGTAAGAGTGACATGCTTAGTGCATGATTAAGTGTTGGGGCTGTGTGATTAAGAGCTAGAGAGCATATTAGAGCCTTTCAAACCTTGAGCACTTGTCGGGCTTCGTCGATCTTCGTTGTGCATCTTTTACTCTTGGAGGTGAAGCCTCCTAGACGGCTAGGCGTCGCCCGGCGAGCTCCCGTGCTTGTGGTGAGCAGCGGGAAGTTTGTAATCCTCTTGTGGAGCTAGTATTATTACCCCTCACTTCAAGGATTTGGTTCCTTGACTTGAGACCGAGGAAGAGTTGCAAAGCTCTTGACCTAAGTGGTCATCCTCAACAACGTGGAGGTAGGCAAGCCTTGGTGGCGAGCTGAACCACGGGATAAATCACTTGTCTCTTGTATTTACTTGTGTTCATTCATCATACTTGTGAGCTTGTGATTGATTCTAGGATTTGGCCCCGATCTATTTCATACAACATATTTGGCTTGGTTGAGTTGGTTCTGCAGGTTCAGGAAACCAAGAGCAACACTTCTATTCATATAGAATTGGTTTCCTGTGGCTAGTTTTTGAATTGCAGGCTCGGGCAGTTTGTTGGCGCGGCAGTACCGGGCTGAGGCCGGCAGTGCCGGGGTGCGGCAGTTCCGGGCTTAGGGCGGTAGTGCCGGGCATCTCTAACAAAGTTTTGAGCTGTGATTTTAAACAGGCCTATTCACCCCCCCTCTAGGCGACATCAAGGTCCTTTCATGCCTGAACCAAGACGGGGCTAGGAAACTGATGTACGAGGTGCACGAAGGCGTATGTGGTGCACACCAGTCGGCTCACCGTATGAGATGGTTAATCAGGAGGACTGGATATTTTTGGCCGACTATGCTCGAAGATTGCTTTGAATACTACAGAGGTTGTCAGGATTGCCAGCGATTCGGCAATGTGCAGAGGGCCCCAGCATCGGCCATGAATCCGCTCATTAAGCCTTGGCCTTTCAGAGGATGTGGCATTGATTTGATCGGCCAGATCCACCCTCCATCTAGCAAGGGACATAAGTTTGTTTTGTTAGCCACAGACTATTTCACTAAGTGGGTTGAAGCCATCCCATTGAAGAAGGTGACATCAGAAAACATGGTATCCTTCGTCAGGGAGCACATCATTTACCGATTCGGCATTCCCCAGTCCATCACTACCGATCAGGGAACTCAGTTCACTTCCTCGGAGTTTTGTGACTTCGCTGAAGGGATGGGGATTAAGCTCTATAATTCTTCCCCTTATTATGCACAGGCCAATGGGCAGGCAGAGGCTTCTAACAAAATCATGATTAAGATCATTCAAAAGAAGATCGAAGAGAAACCCAAGAGGTGGCACTTGGTGCTCAACGAAGCTTTGTGGGCCTACCAAATGGCTTGTCATGGGTCAACTCAGACGTCACCTTACGAGTTGGTCTATGGGCATCACGCAGTTCTACCATGGGAGTTGCAGTCAGGGTCAAGACGAGTTACATTGCAAAACGATCTGGCTAAAGAGAATTATAAGGATTTGATGATGGATGAGCTAGAGGATTTGCATTTGATTCGTCTCAAGGCCTTGGAAAATATTGAGAAGAACAAGATACGTGTTGCCAAGTACTACAACTCGAAAGTGAGAGAAAAAGGATTCGAAGAAGGAGACTTGGTTTGGAAAATTATCTTGCCAATAGGTACCAAAGACAAGGTATTCGGCAAATGGTCCCCTAACTGGGAAGGGCTTTTTCGAGTTCTGAGACGTGCTCCGGGTAATGCGTACATTCTGAAAACCCTCCAAGGAGAAGAATTTACTAGGGCAATTAATGGACGCTATCTAAAGAGATTTCATCCTAGCGTGGAGGTCGGTGCATAACGGAATCAAGGACTAGCGGGCACCGACGGCCGATACAAGGTTGTATCGCCCTTAGCACAAAAAATGGCCGATAGGTTCTATCGTCCTTAGAGCAAAAAATAGCCGGCACGGCATGTGTCGCCTCTAGCGCAGAAAACGCAGAAAATACAGGGCCAAGTGCACGCGGTGCTGTGCAATCGGCTAGATAAATCAAACGCTCAACAAGCGCAGAACGGGAGAACAGATGGTGCGCATGAACATAGCAGAATGGAACATTGTTCATAAGTTGGGGCGGTACGAAAATGCAGATCAATTACCAAGCACCTTGTTGATGACCGTCTGCGGATTGCTGACTGCGGCGAGGGCGTGAGCATGATCCTCATAGGAGTCCAGAAAATCATCGATCTGCTCGACGTCCTCCGGACATGCCCCGCCGGGGAAGCCAACCGGCGTCACGGAGAAGTCCTCCTCTGTGCGGACCGTCAGCGCCGACAGCCCCAGCGCCACGCCGTGGTGCACACCCTGCAGGGCGACCTGCTCGATGCGGCCGTACACATTGGCCAGGCGCGCCTCGACGGTGTCGCCCAGGGCGTTCACCCGGTCTGCGACGGCGTTCGCCGCCATCTTCAGGCGCTCCAGCTTTTCAGACAGCGCTGTGAACGACGAGTTGAAATGGATCGGTTAAAAGATCAACAAGAACGACCGAAAGCCGATCTAGGATTGGGTGTTCATACCCGTGATTGCGTCGCAGAACTGCCGGCGCTGGTCCTCCCACTCCAGCTGATCGATCCCGTACTGCTTTGAGACGGCGGCCAGCTCTTCCCGGGACTCGTCCCGCAGCGCCATGAAGTTCAAAGCGTCGTTGTGGTCGTAGAGGCCGCCGTCGGAGTCCCGGTCCGGGCTCGCCTCCCAAGGATGGGAGTGGTAGGAGAGGCTATCGGAGGAGCTCGACGAGCCCGATGGTGGAGCCTCTGGCTTCCCCGGTGATGGAGAAGGCCGGGCATGCCCGCCGGCGGAAGAGATAACGGGGACCCTATCGGCGAACAGTAACAGAGCGTGAGCGAGGTTTTCAAGAAACTGCCACAAAGGACGTAAGCGAGGATGTCCTACCCGCGCTGACGGAGGCGCCGAGCGCGGCTCCCTTCGGCCTCCTCAGCCGCCGGGCGCTTGCCGCGGTCATCATGGCTCGCCATTGCACTCGGAAAGTTAGGGTTTTCTGGGGCGGAGCGAGCAAGGAAGCCGAGGCGGCGAGAGTACTAGGGGAACGGATGCAAGATTGGGAGAAGGCAGGACTCTAGGGACGATTTATGCCGAATATCAACCGACGGATTGGGGTTTTTTCTGCTTCCCAAGATGGGCCTCTACAGTGATGGGCTGTGCAAATCATCTGAATGCACTCTCGTGTTCGGCGGGGAATAAAGTGCCTGACTTCGGCAAAATTGCCGATTTAGGTGTTCAGGACAAACACTGGCCAGATTGCCGAACAGGTTCACACAGTTAAACACGATGTCATCAGAACGGTAACCGATTGGATGCCAAATACAGATATATTACAAGGTGCAAATGGCCAGGTACATGGAATGGAATATGCTTTGATCCCGAAAGATCAGTCACAGATTGATGTCAAGAAGATGGATAAAAGGACTTCTTATTCACATAACAAGAGTCAATTACAAATGAGGGATCAGTTCGTCCATGTCATTCTATTTCTAATCGGAAGATCAGAATCGAAAGAGTCGGCCAAGTCTGTTCCGGCTTCCTTCATATCCTCAACTGAACGTGCTATCCTAAATTCTAGTCCTCGCTCACAAACGTCAAAATGATGGTAGTCGGCGCCAGAATGGATCCGGACGGCATTGAAGGCAAGTGCTGCGCCGTAGCCCATGCCGGCCCTAGAAATGTCGGGAAGGACCCGCTTGATCTCATTCACCTGCCTTAGAGCCACCGTGCCTGACACATTGGCTGAAGTGGCCAGGTCGGCAATAGCGGCTTCGAGGGAGTGGAGCCTAGTCTCCAGAGCTGAAAGAAAGAGGGGTCAAGCAGAGGAAAGGGATAAGAAAAGGACAGTTGGGGAATGCTTACCGATGGCTTGTTCCCGAAAAGCATCGCGCTCCTGAGAGATTTGAGTAATCTCCCGATTCTTCTTTCCTAGATCAGACTGGAGATCTGTGACCTTCTGAGCCAGATCCTCGGTGAGGTCGTCGCCAGTCCTCCTGAGGAGGAAACAAAATGAGGCCGAAACGTCCAAAGCGAAAAGATCAAAGAAGAAGCAACCTTCTCTTAGAAGTGCTGGTGTCGCCGAGCTCGGGACTATAACGGCTTGCCTGGGAAGACATTTTCTGGTTCAGGGCAAGAGAAGAGAGGGTTTTTCTAGATGAAGAAGCTGAACAGAGGAATTCGGGAAGCTCAGGCCGAAATAGAATAGAGAGGAAATTTTAAAGGATCTCGAGTGCATCGGGAGGCGAGTCGGCAGCTGTGATGATTAATGACGTGGGAAGTCGGATGCTTCCAGAGACTCTACAGTGGTGCGAAAAGGAGAAAATGAATTTTAGAATAAAACATTTATCCCAAAATTAGGGGGCATGTGTTAACACCGAGTTTTCGCACTATGACAAGTGGACCGGCACTATGATGATTCGGCGAACGCCGCCGCTTGAAGAATTCGGCAGACGGCGGATGCGGTCGGCTAACTCAATGTATTCGGCAAGGCTGTGGAAGCGATTAGTCAACGGCGAGCAGATTCGGCAACACAACGCTACGGTCGGTTACCTCAAGCCAAGTCGGTTTGCGACGAATACGGCACGTCAAGAAGATTTAGCGATGGGAATCTCGTCGTTTTAGCGCGTGCCGGTTATTAAAGGAAGCTTGGAGCAAAAGGCATCATGTTTTTGATAGTTTCCTAATTTATCATTGTAATCGTATCCTTCTAGGACTCAGAGAACACCAGGGTATAAATATAAACCTTGAGGCTATTGTAAAGACGTTCACAATCAAATACAACCAACCCGGCCCCGTGCCGTCTTCGAGTCCAAGTCGTGTCGTCGTGTTCTTCGAGAGGGGCCATCGATCCGTCGACCTCCGTAAGTTCCGGCAACCTTGTTATCATGTCTAGTATCGTGCGGCGGATTTAGATATGGTGCAAGTAGTCTCGTACGTTAAGCTTAGTATCGTGCGGCGGATTTAAGCTTATGACGGGAGGTCTTTGTTTATGTCTTGTATCGTGCGGCGGATTGAGACACAAATAAAGATAGTTATCGGCTCTATTAGATGTGGCAGTCTAGTAGATTCATTAAGTTACCTTGTGTTATGTTATGTTTATCGTAACACTTTGCCCAATCCAGATACCGTTCGTTCGGCTTTATCTTTTACAGATCTGCTCTGTTCTCTCACGTTTATTATCGAAAAGTCTTCCATGTAGTAGATCTATTGTTCGTAGTAGCCGATTGGATCGTATCTGGATTGCCACGTGGTGAGGGTTCATGCATGTTAAGTATGTTTGATCTATGACAAGGCTAGGTGTCGTGCGGCAGGCGCAGGCTTTAGATTAGCTTAGTCATGCTTAGTTTGTATGTTCAATCTCCATGGACCCCAACTCAGTTGTACAATCGAGATTGGTTAAGTTTTAACTTATATCTAATACATCACGCAAGTATGATTCTCATGCAAACATGTTCGGCAACCTGTTATTCACGTAACTTTGTTCATATTGCCGAATAGTCTTTTAAACCTGTTGGCAGATAGCTTTCATAGCTATATGTCGTCGTAAGTGGCTTCAGGGCCGTACATCTTGGAACTGTCTGGTCATACCCGGCACGTTCCAGCTTTATATTTAACAGTTTATCTCCCTTGTTAGTTGCAGGGCAAACTAACTGGCACGCACCGGACTTCTGAGCACCCGGGCCACGATTGAAGCCAGCTTCTTCGGCTTGCTGTGTGATTGGCGTAGTGCGCCACTTTTTGCGCCAACAGTTGTACAGGGCACAGATTCAAGTAAAACAGTCAGAATGGTGGGTGACATTTTTGGCAAGGTGGTGGTCATACTAATCGATTCTGGCAGTACTCATAACTTTATCAGTGAAGCTTTTGCTTCCAGATGGAGGGAATGGAATGAGTTAAGTACACCAATGCAGGTTCAAGTGGCTAATGGGCAAATTTTGAACTATTCTCATGAGATTACTGCTTGCCCTGTTTGGATTTGTGGTTATGCATTTAAACTGCCACTCAAAATTTTACCTCTCCATTGTTATGACATCATTTTGGGGATTGATTGGTTGGAACAGCATAGCCCTATGGAAGTTGATTGGAAAGCTAAATGGATAACTTTTGATTATCAAGGTAGTAGAGCTTTTCTTCAGGGAATTCTGCCTACTGTTCATTCATGTCTGGAGATTACACCCCAAGAGATACAAGTGTTGCAAAACCAGGATCAGTTGTGGTGTATGCTGGAGTTATCTCATGTTGAAGCTAGTAAATCCATGGAGCTTAGGCCAAAAGAAGTTCAACAGCTAGTTGATCAGTTTTCTAGTATGTTTCAGCCTCCTAGTGGGTTGCCTCATAAGAGGGCTTCTGAACACACCATTCCATTGGTTCCTGGAGCTCAACCTTTTCGCCTTCGGCCTTACAGATATAATTCAGCTCAGAAAGATGAAATTGAGCTTCAAATTCAGCAATTGTTAGCTAATGGTTGGATTCAAGAAAGCCAAAGCCCTTTTGCTTCTCCAGTGCTATTAGTAAAGAAAAAACTGGTGATTGGAGATTGTGTGTGGACTATAGAAGATTGAATGCTATGACTGTGAAAAATAAGTTCCCTCTTCCAGTTATAGATGAGTTACTTGATGAACTAGTAGGAGCTAAGTGGTTTACCACATTGGATATGTCTTCAGGCTTTCATCAGATTCTGTTGGCTAAACAAGACATTGCTAAAACAGCATTTCAGACTCACAATGGTCATTATGAATACAAGGTTATGCCCTATGGGGTGACAGGTGGACCAGCAACATTTCAGCATGAAATGAATACAGTACTAGCTCATGTATTAAGGAAGTTTGATGTGGTGTTTATAGATGATATTCTTATATACAGTAAAACCTGGGCTGATCATCTGCAGCATATTCAGGAGATCTTTACTCTGCTTCACAAACATCAGTTTAAAGTTAAGCTAGCTGAAAGGACCGTGACGCCTAAGAGGGGGGGGTGAATTAGGCAACTTAAAACTTCTACTCTAAACTATGGCCTCTAATTTCCACCTAAGCAAAACCTATGCAAGAATGTAAACTATCTAAAGTGCAACTAAGGTTTTGCTAAGTGTGTTTGCTATCTCTACCGCAAAAGGAGTTATGCTACCTAGTTTTCCAACCTATCAACTAGCATATCAAGCTATGAAAGGTAAAGCACATGAACTAGATAGCAATGTAAATGCGGAAGCTAAAGAGTGTGATAGAGATGCAAACTCCCGTCGATGACTCCGGTATTTTTACCGAGGTATCGAGAAGCGCGCAAGCTTCCCCCTAGTCCTCGTTGGAGCCCCTCGCAAGGAATCCCTCGCAAGGGCCAAGCTCCAGGTCGGGTAACTCCGTGGATAGCTCCGGGCCTTCCCCACGCGCAAGTGGGTCTCCGGTTAAGCCACTCGTGGCAAAGCCTCTCCCGGATGCTCCCCGCCGTCTTCACTATCAAGCTTCCGGCCGAAGCGCCGCGGGCCTTGTTCCCTTCGGTACACGGAGGCGGCCACACCACAAACGCGGTTGGTGTGATCTCGCAAGACTTACAAGCCCCACCGATGTACAACCACGGTGCGCGCAAGCATCGGTAGATAAGAGGTTTTCAACCTCACTAAACACTAGGCCTAACACCTAGAGCAAGCGCAAAGCGGTGGTCTAACTAGCCTAAGCACTTCGCAAAGCACCTACACTAATCACCTAGTATATTCACTAAGCACTTTGGTGGCTAGAGCAACTAAATATGTGTCTATGCACTATGGTCACTTCCTTGAGCTCCAACCTCATTGTTTTGGCCGGCCATGGGGGTATATATAGAGCCCCAAGCAAATAGAGCCGTTGGGCAAAGGGATGGGCTTTTCTGCCATCGACCGGACGCACTCACGTCCTGACCGGACGCGTCCGGTCACTCCAACGGCTAGTTGACAGCCTGCTCAGGCACTGATCGGACTCTGGCATGAGTCCGGTCATCGATGATCGGACGCGTCCGGTCACGATTTTGTGCCTCTGGAACCTCTCTGTACTCGACCGGACTCAGCTGAGCTCCAGCGTCCGGTCGTCGTCGTAGCGTCCGGTCGCGCTGCCACGCTGATGAACAGTTGCACCGTCGCGTCCGGTCCAACTGGCGTAGCGTCCGGTCGCTCCTGTCGTGGCGCTGTTGGCTGGGTGAACTGACCAGACGCATCTAGGCCAGCGTCCGGTCACTGCGACGCAGCGTCCGGTCACTCCTTTTTCTTCGTTTCTTCGCGATTTCTTGCGCCGTCTTGGTTCCGTTCTTGTGCCTTGGACTTTGCTTGATCTTGAGGGTCTTCTACTGAGCTTCTAGTGTCTTGCTTGAGGTGTTGATCATCGGATCACCACATAGCCTTTGTCCAAGTCGCATTTACACCCTGTTGGACTACAAAACAAACACTTGCAAATGCATTAGTCCAATTTGGTTGTGTTGGTCATCAAACACCAAAATCCGAAGTTAAATGGTCCGAGGTCCATTTTCCTTACAATCTCCCCATTTTTGGTGATTGATGACAACACGACCAAAACAAGCAGATAATAGATACATAATTTAAAATGCAATCTACTTGCTAGGATGCAATGCAAAGGCAAGATCATATGATGTTTAAAAAATACCAAATTGAAATACATTTCTTCTAGCATATCTTGCCCTTGCCAAAGAGTTCCTCTTTGTGACTTTATGGATTAAGACTCCCCCTAACTCCATAAATCACTTCCTCTCTTTTTGAACCATTCCCATGAAAAATAACCATAAAATTTTTGAAAAATTTGATTTTGGTTATTTTGTTTGTTTTAGTTTGGGCTTGATTTTGGTCCCTACACAATCTCCCCCTTTGGAATCAAACACCGAAAAGGAAGACATTAAAGCTCTAGAGAGGAAACATTATATAAGCTAAACTCCCCCTAAGTGAATGCATACATATGATGGAAGGCTAAAACATATGCATAACCGACAAAATAAAGCATAAAGGAGTTTAAATTATATAATGTATGGAGAGAGCATATAAGAGTATCAAAGTGAAATCAACATAAGGTTATCGGTTAGGAATACCATATGTAGATACCAAATGAATTCTCATCACATATGATGCTTGTCTCCGGGAACTCCATTTTCCTTGCAACGAGACTACTACACACATGATAGACTTGAAAGTAGTGTTAGTCTCAAAGTTTCCAAATTGTAGAGTAAACTCCCCCTAAAAGTGTGCATACAAGTTGGAATACTTGTGGGAGATATGCACATTGACTTGTAAGGTCAAACTACCATTTTCCATATTGATATTACAAGAAATGTGACATCAATTGAAGATGGTAATTGGGGTAGTTTATCTATAATTTGGACTTTGGCACATATAAGATAAATACAAAATAAAAGAAGCTATGTGACATGCTTCTAACCAATTAAAACCATGTAGAATTGCTCTACGAATGTGAGTGATACCGAGCAAAACTACCATATGATAAGCCTAATTTGCATGACTAAAGATATGAATATACTAAAGCAAACCTAGGCAATGAAAGTAACTAGATGCTAAAAAGTAATTTCAAGAATTTTACCAATTGAAAATGATTGCGATAATTTAAATCTAGTTACCTAACATGGGAGGGGGAACTTGGGTCCATAGTACTCACTAACATACTTGGCAATGACATGATCCAATGTGATGCACCCCATGATATGCACCCAAGACTTTGCCAAGTCTCCAAATTCCCCGAAGTCCACTTGACTACTTACTTCCCTCTCGGGACCCAAACCTTTTTGGTGCTCTTCATGGTTGAGATAATATCCTTAGGCACCCAAATGCGTTTGGCCCCATTGTTGGCTTGCTTATTCACCTTGATGGCCACCACCTTGTCATTTTTCTTCTTCTTCAAGAGATAAGGTGTAGAGGCCTTCTTGTTCACCTTGTTGGTGTAGGTGTTGGAGAGCTTGCTTGTTTGCTTTTTGTTTTTCTCTTTCTTCTTTTCTCCCCCATGCTTCACCTTGCACTCATAGGACTTGTGGCCTTCCTTGTGGCAAACATAACAAACCACGGTTTGCTCCTCATCAAGCTTCTTCACTCCCTTGACGGTGTTATCTTGATGAGTTCGGGTTTGCTTTGTCTTGCCTTTTGCTTGGGTCAAGTCCTTGGTGAGGCGAGCTACTTCTTGCCTTAGAAGCTCATTCTCTATTGCAACTTCTTGTGTGCAAGTATCTACAATCACATTCTCAACACAAGCTTGTTTGCACATGGGTGAGTCTAAATCAAGTAAATCAATGCAAGAAGTAGAGGCATCCTTTTTAGACATATCAAAGATTGATTTTTCAATTTTAGGTGCCTCGGTGGGGTTTGCTCCGATGGTTTCAAGAATAGCAACTTTGTTAGTTAGCTCATCACAATGCTTGCACATAATTTCCATTTTAGCAAGCAAGCTTTTGTAAGCATCTTGTGTGCTAGCTAACTTTGTTTTTAGTTTTTCATTTTTCTTAGCAAGTTGCTCATCATTACTTGTGCTATCATATGTGCTTATACTAGCCTCAAGTTTCTCAATTTTATTAGATAGCTCAACATTTAAGTTTGAAAAAGTTTCATATTGATCTAGCATAGTATTGTAGGCTTGTTGAGAACTATCTAATTTTTCTTTTAAGATCTTAATCTTCTTTTGTTGGCTAGTACAAGCTTTAGCATATTTAAGATTATCTTGCACAAGTTGATTGTAAGAAGGTAGCTCATCATCACTATCACTATCTCTATCACTATCACTAGAGATAGGGCTTGTGTTACCTCGTGCCATAAGGCACATTCGTGAGGAGTTTGATGATGAGTGCTTGTGGCCGCGCCTCTTGTGTTGGGCTTCATCATCACTTGATGAATCATCCCATGTCTTGATGGTGGTGAGAGCTTTGGCCTTGCATCCCTTCTTTTTCTTGTCATTGGATGAGGGCTTTTGTCTTGGACAATCTTCCATAAAGTGCCCTTTCTTGCCACATCTATAGCAACCCTTTTTCCTTTGCTCTCTTCTTTGATTGGTGAAGAGGCAATCTTCTACGGTGATGGGTACACCCTTGACATTGAGCTTGCGGATCATCCTTTCCACTCCTCAAACTAGCTTGATTGTTTCTTCTTCATCTAGAGAGGAGTTGGATGAGGTGGAGACTCGATCATCATCACTTGATTCTTCATCTTCATCATCCTCTTCTTCACTTGAGGAACTTGAGCTTGTTTCAACTTGCTTCTTGCCCTTCATCTTTTTGTGCTCACATGTGAGAGCAATGTCTTTGCTTGATGAAGTGGCTTCTTCTTGACCCATCTTGCGTGACATCTCAAATGCCACCAATTTGCCAATGACAATGGCCGGGGTCATGGTGCTCAAGTCCTCCATGTTGTGGAGGATGGTGATGATGGTTGCATATTTCTTCTTTGGAAGCACGGAGATGATCTTCCTCACAATATCCGCATCACCTAGCTTTGTGATTCCTATAGAGTTGAGCTCATTGATAATTAGATTCAAACGAGAATACATATCACGAACAAGCTCATTATCATTCATTTTAAAGGAATCATAGCTTGTTTTTGTTAGGTGATGTTTTTGCTCACGTACATTACTTGTACCATCATGGAGCTCATGAAGCTTTAACCAAATTTCATGAGATGTTTGCAAAGTAAAAAACTTGGTTAAAGACATCCATGCTAATAGATTCAAACAAGCAATTTTTAGCTCTAGCATTAAGATGAATTTCTTTTTCATCACCCGCGGTAGGCTTTTCGGGATTCTTAATGGGTTTCATCCCGTCGCGGGTGACTCTCCAAACACCTAGATCAACGGCTTCTAAAAAGCAAGCCATCCTAGCACTATAGTAAGGGAAGTTAGTGCCGTCAAAGTGTGGAGGCCTAGAGATATCCATCCCAACCTCTCTTTAGGGGCGTCGGCTCGAAGGCGGTGAAGCCAAGAGTCCACAAGGGATCCAACCTGCTCCGATACCAATTGAAAGGACCATGACGCCTAAGAGGGGGGGGGGGTGAATTAGGCAACTTAAAACTTCTACTCTAAACTATGGCCTCTAATTTCCACCTAAGCAAAACCTATGCAAGAATGTAAACTATCTAAAGTGCAACTAAGGTTTTGCTAAGTGTGTTTGCTATCTCTACCGCAAAAGGAGTTATGCTACCTAGTTTCCCAACCTATCAACTAGCATATCAAGCTATGAAAGGTAAAGCACATGAACTAGATAGCAATGTAAATGCGGAAGCTAAAGAGTGTGATAGAGATGCAAACTCCCGTCGATGACTCCGGTATTTTTACCGAGGTATCGAGAAGCGCGCAAGCTTCCCCCTAGTCCTCGTTGGAGCCCCTCGCAAGGAATCCCTCGCAAGGGCCAAGCTCCCGGTCGGGTAACTCCGTGGATAGCTCCGGGCCTTCCCCACGCGCAAGTGGGTCTCCGGTTAAGCCACTCGTGGCAAAGCCTCTCCCGGATGCTCCCCGCCGTCTTCACTATCAAGCTTCCGGCCGAAGCGCCGCGGGCCTTGTTCCCTTCGGTACACGGAGGCGGCCACACCACAAACGCGGTTGGTGTGATCTCGCAAGACTTACAAGCCCCACCGATGTACAACCACGGTGCGCGCAAGCATCGGTAGATAAGAGGTTTTCAACCTCACTAAACACTAGGCCTAACACCTAGAGCAAGCGCAAAGCGGTGGTCTAACTAGCCTAAGCACTTCGCAAAGCACCTACACTAATCACCTAGTATATTCACTAAGCACTTTGGTGGCTAGAGCAACTAAATATGTGTCTATGCACTATGGTCACTTCCTTGAGCTCCAACCTCATTGTTTTGGCCGGCCATGGGGGTATATATAGAGCCCCAAGCAAATAGAGCCGTTGGGCAAAGGGATGGGCTTTTCTGCCATCGACCGGACGCACTCACGTCCTGACCGGACGCGTCCGGTCACTCCAACGGCTAGTTGACAGCCTGCTCAGGCACTGATCGGACTCTGGCATGAGTCCGGTCATCGATGATCGGACGCGTCCGGTCACGATTTTGTGCCTCTGGAACCTCTCTGTACTCGACCGGACTCAGCTGAGCTCCAGCGTCCGGTCGTCGTCGTAGCGTCCGGTCGCGCTGCCACACTGATGAACAGTTGCACCGTCGCGTCCGGTCCAACTGGCGTAGCGTCCGGTCGCTCCTGTCGTGGCGCTGTTGGCTGGGTGAACTGACCGGACGCATCCAGGCCAGCGTCCGGTCACTGCGACGTAGCGTCCGGTCACTCCTTTTTCTTCGTTTCTTCGCGATTTCTTGCGCCGTCTTGGTTCCGTTCTTGTGCCTTGGACTTTGCTTGATCTTGAGGGTCTTTTACTGAGCTTCTAGTGTCTTGCTTGAGGTGTTGATCATCGGATCACCACGTAGCCTTTGTCCAAGTCACATTTACACCCTGTTGGACTACAAAACAAACACTTGCAAATGCATTAGTCCAATTTGGTTGTGTTGGTCATCAAACACCAAAATCCGAAGTTAAATGGTCCGAGGTCCATTTTCCTTACACTAGCTAAGTGTTCTTTTGCTAAGAAGGAGTTGGCTTATCTTGGTCACATCATCAGTGAGAAAGGGGTAGCCACTGACCCTAACAAGGTGACCATCATCAAGCATTGGCCTGTCCCTTCTAATGTCAAAGAGGTCAGGAGTTTTTTGGGGCTTGCTGGTTACTATCGTAAGTTTGTGCAAGGGTTTGGTACAGTAAGCAGACCTCTCACGGGACTTCTCAGGAAGGGATCAGTCTTTGTGTGGACTAGTGAACATGAGCAGTCATTTCAAGCTTTAAAAGATGCTTTAGTCACAGCTCTAGTGTTAGCTTTACCAGATCTTAGTAAACCCTTCGTGATTGAGACTGATGCCTCGGACAAGGGAATTGGAGCAGTATTACAACAACATGGTCATCCTGTGGCCTTTGTGAGTAAAGCACTAGGCCTTAAGAGCCAAGGGCTGTCCACTTATGAGAAGGAATGTTTAGCTATTCTTTTGGCAGTGGAGCATTGGAGAGCTTATCTTCAACACATTGAATTTATTTTGAAGACTGACCAACGCAGTTTAGTTCACTTGAATGATCAGCGACTTACAACTCCTTGGCAGCACAAAGCATTAACTAAGCTCATGGGACTACGATACAAAATTTGTTACAAAAAAGGTGTGGATAATAGAGTAGCAGATGCTCTATCCAGGGTCACTAATCATCCTTATTAGGAAATATCAGCAATATCAGTACTCCAGCCTGTTTGGCTTCAAGACCTTGTTACTGCCTATCAGTCTGATTCTCATGCTTCTAAACTTTTGTCCATTTTGGCAGTGAACAATACTTATGGTCATTTTACCTTGCAAGAAGGTGTCATCAAGTACAAAGGCAAAATTTGGGTGGGCAACAGTGCAACTATTCAACATTAGATCTTGCAGTCTCTTCACTCCAGTCCTTTAGGAGGTCATTCTGGTTTCCCTGTAACCTATAGAAGAGTCAAAGCTCTTTTTGCTTGGTCTGGTCTTAAGAAAATGGTCAAAGATTTTGTTGCTCACTGTACTGTTTGCCAACAAGCAAAGCCTGAAAGAGTCAAATATCCTGGTTTACTTCAGCCACTTCCTGTTCCTGATTATGCTTGGCAAGTGGTTAGTTTGGATTTTGTTGAGGGTCTTCCCAAATCCCATAACTTTGACTGCATTCTGGTGGTAGTAGATAAGTTCTCTAAATATGCCCATTTTGTACCACTTAAGCATCCATTTACTGCTTTCCAAGTGGCACTCGCTTATATGGATTCTGTTTTTAAACTCCATGGATTTCCTGAAGCTCTTATCTCTGATAGAGACAGAGTTTTTACCAGTCAAGTTTGGCAACAATTGTTCAAACTTACCAAAACAGAGTTAAGGATGAGTACATCTTACCACCCACAATCTGATGGACAAACTGAGAGGGTGAATTAGTGCCTTGAGGCCTATCTCCGCTGTTTCGTGCATGCTTGCCCCACCCAATGGCAGAAATGGTTGTCTTTGGCTGAGTTTTGGTACAACACCAGTTACCACACTTCTTTAAATACAACTCCATTTGAAGTGCTGTACAGACAACCACCCCGACATTTTGGCATTGATATTGTTGATTCTTGTGCTATACCTGACCTTCAACTTTGGCTTGCTCAGCGAAAGCATATGGTTCAGTTGCTGCAGCAACAGTTGGTCAGAGCTCAACAACGTCAGAAAATGCAGGCTGACAAGCATCGGTCCGAACGCTCTTTTCAAGTTGGGGATTCTGTATATCTAAAATTACAGCCTTATGTTCAGACTTCCATTGCGACCCGAGCCAGTCATAAGCTATCTTTCTGGTACTTTGGTCCTTATACTGTCATTGCCAAAGTAGGTGTTGTTGCCTACAAACTCTCTCTTCCTGAACATACAACTGTTCATCCGGTGTTTCACGTTTCACAGCTTAAGAAAGCTCTTCCTCCATTGACACAGGTATCTGCTGACATACCAACATTTTCTGATACTGATGCCTTTCGTTTTCCTCTCAAAGTGTTACAGCGACGGATGAAACCTGATGGTGACAAGTTAGTCGCCGAAGTGCTCATTCAGTGGTCTTCCTGGCCACCGTCCATGGTCACCTGGGAATTGGAAGCTGAATTGCAGCATCAGTTTCCAGCTGCTCTGGCTTGGGGACAAGCCGGTTCTCAAGATCGGGGGAATGTCAGGAAGCTGGTGAATACTGAAGCCTCTAAAACAGGGGATGGGCCGGGGGTCTCCAGAAGCCGGCGACTGAAGAAGCCCAACCCACTCTACGTCGGGCCCAATTGGAGGAATCGCTGAAGACCATATAGAGAAGGGAGACAGCTTCTTGGAAGACAAGTTGAACCTAGAAGGAACTGGCCGGCTGCGTCCGGAGAAAGGGGGTCGGGGGCACTCTGCTCGCCGTGCTTGTAATCCTACTCGAGTGACTCCCTATTGAATTCCCCATTAAACTCCAATACAAAATCAGTTTCGTAATACTATACTGTACTGGTTGAGTAGAGATCCTGACACCAAGCCGACAAGCGGGAGGCATGACACCCCCGAGGACGGCGATGGAGGCAGCCGGAAGGACCCCGCAGCAGCCCCGAGGACGGGCAGAAGGCAGGCTCCCGGTGGCGGCGCCCACAGACAAATCCCACAGAGATGGGGCCCCACCGACCGGGAGGCACGACACCCCCGACGACGGCGACAAGACCGAGCCGCGGCGGCGGCCCCAACGAACAGAGCGAAGGAAACTAAAATTCCATGGAGCCGACCGTCGGCGGCAACAGGCAAGCAACGTAGGACGGCAGGCACAGGCGAAGGAAGCAGCGGAAGGAAGAGGTAGGCAGCGCGGTGAGGAGGATCCGGCGGCGAGGTGAGGAGGTGGAGGCAAGGAAGACCGGAAAGGAGATTTGGGGGAAAAAGGCAGGAGCACGGAGAATGCGAGGTAAGGAGGCAGCGTCACGGAGAAGACGAGTTTCCTTTTTTTGCATCCACGAGCAACAGCCGCGACGGAAGCGTTCGCGACGGAAGCGGTGCGATGACGCTTAACAGTGAGCAGATGAGAATCGAGCCATCGAACCAGAGATCGAACGGTTGGAATAAAAAACGCTGTCGTGGACAGCCTAAAATTGGAGGAAGTCGTTGCATTTTATAGAACAGAACTAGTGGAAAACGCGCGCCCCTACGCGCGCTATCTAAGGAACTGTTAAACTTTATTTGAAAAAGAAAAGGTAAGACATGATAATCAATCATTTATAGAAACATAGGTATTATATAAGGCTTTACTATGTATTAGGGATGTCTTGCATAGGTAATAATTATACAATGTTTACATCATAGAGGTCTTGCATAGGATCTAATTATACAATATTTACAGCATACAGAGTGCTCATACGGATTGTTAATGGCTGCAAATCCTAAGAAAATATCTCGCGGGGAGAAATGATAATTGGGCGTCACCAAACGCGCTCGTCCCTTTATTGTTAAACAGAAGAATTTAAAAAATAGGAAGAAGGAAAAACAAAAACCATCGTCCTCTTTTTTAGAACAAAAGATATAAAAAAATAGGAAGAAGAGAAAAAAAATGTCAGTTAAGCATGCATAAATATGGAGAAGATCAGAAGGAAAATACTGGATGCAGCAGAACTTACCTGCAAGCAAAGCTGACAACACTATGAAATACTCCAAGGAAATCTCGTACAGACTGCGGAGAATAGGGACTGCCGAGTGAACAGCCTGGGTGTCTCTGCGGAAGACTCAACAACGGAAGGAATTCTTCTGCCCACAAAACAGCACATACAGAATCTATAACACACAGAATTCAACAATTAAAGACGAAGGAACTAAATATTGCTATAGTGTTTTGTTTCTCTCTGTTTTGTCAGTACCATCGGCTGCCGTCGTTGAAACAATGGTCTAAAAAAGCATACAAAAGATTTCTGGAGCTATAGATAATCAGAACCATTCCTATGCCTATATCGCTATATGTCTCCTAAAGATGGTGAGAACCTATGGAAGAGGAACAAACTTTAGGAAGAAATCACAGCCTACCTTGTCCATCAAGATGGTGAGAAGAAGTAAAAAAGCATACAAAAGATTTTTGAGGCTATAGATAATCAGAAACACTCCTGTGCCTATCCTTATGTGTTTCCTAAAGATTCTGAGAACCTATAGAAGAGCAACAAACTTCAGAGACTAAACACAACCTGCTATGTCCATTAAGATGGTGACTAAACACAGCCTGCCGTGTCCATGAGGCTGGTGAGGAAAGTTAAAATCATCAAGCAATCGCGCGTCAATATCTTGGTTTCCTGAAGAGGATCCATTGCTTTGCCTAAAATTGTGACCATGTCAGCCGTCACAACCCAATAACAGAGGTGAAGCAACCAGGGCTGACTACACCGGCACGAACACAACACAGGTATTGGACGGAAAATACTGAGAACTAAAGAAGAAAACATCAGACAATACTAAGACCAAAAATGGCTGCAAATCTATAGCGGCAGCCTGCCATGTCCATGAAGATAGTGCATAAACACAACCTGCCCTGTCTATCAAGATGATGAGGAAAGGTAAAATCATCAAGCAATCGTGGCCCAACCTCTTGGTTTGCTGAATAAGGTCCATTGCTTTCCCTAAAATCGTGAGCATGCCTGTAACTTGTCACAAGCCAATATCAGAGGTGAAGCAGCCAGGGCCGACTACACCAGGACGAACACAACAGAAAATGGCACAAAAACAAAACATCTATAGCTACACCAACAAAATATCTCACAGATCAGGAACATGACACAATCCTAAGACCCAAAATGGTTGCAAATCAAAAGTTTCTCACAGATCAGAGGGCGCCACCAATGAACAGCTAAAACAGCAAGAAGCATACGATGATATCTAAGCAATCGGAAGGATCCCGTGGTACCTCGGAACCCACGGCGGCGGTGAGGCGCCCACGGAGGGAGCTGACGAAGATAGGGTTTTAGTCGACCGCGTCGTGGCACACACTGACAGAGCCGACGAAGATAGGGTTTGAGCCGACCAGGACCTAATGTAGAACTGCAGCATGTCCAGGCACCCGGAAGGAGGCCGCAACACCGCATCACATAGAGAGAGAGATGGAGAAAGAGCAAGAGACGGACACCTAGGGTTTCATGGAGCAGACGAGAAGACGCATATCGTAGGAGTAAATGTCGCATCGTTGTGGGAGGACACTGACAAGCACCAGGAGGGCCCGGTCGGCCGCGTCGTGGCCGGAGACGGAGTCCGGGGCCGACCACCACCTGCGTCGGCGCCGTTCCCGGAGAGATCCGCCGCCGCCGCCCGCTGCGAGGGCCGCCACCCGCCATGAGGGCGGGGGCCCGGTCGGCCGCGTCGTGGCCGGAGACGGCGTCCGAGGCGGACCACCACCTGCGCCGACGCAGTTCCCGGTGAGGGCGGCGGCCGCTGCCCGCCGCGAGGGCCGCCGCCGCCCGCCCGCCCTTGCGATGCGAGAGGGGAGGACCATGGAGGAGGAAGAAGAGAGGAGGCCGCCGCGGCGCCGCCGCCTAGGGCTGGCAAGGGCGGCGCGGGTCGCTGCTCGCGTCGTTGCCTCGTGCACGTACAGAAAGGGATTGAAGGGGATGAGGAGAAGTGAATTTGATGAAGGAGAAGCTGAAGTCGAGTATATATTTGTTTCACTGGATTCTGTCGAGAAGCCGGAGGAGCAGAGAGAAGCCAGAGAAGGTAAGGAGAAGCCGATTCTAGTAAAATCTGATTGAACCAATCTGGACCATTGAAGAACGAATCGAACGGCGAGAACAATCTAGGTGACGTGGACGTCCTGGCTGTGCACCCACAAATGGCCAAGGAGACGACAGCACGGTATGAGACAAGATGGAGGCATGACCAGCTAGCCGAGCTGCCCCTTGTGTCGTTGAGGTCGGCGTTTTTTTATTATTATTTTTTGATTTTTTTTACAAAATATTTCAATAATATTCTCACCCAAATAAAATTTGCAGATTTGACCCTTTTGGTCGCGCCAGTAGGACTAACGTGACCAAATAACGTTGTCGCGCCACCGGGAGTGGCGTGACAAGGTCTTAAACGTCGGACGTCGTTTCCAACGTGGAAAACCTTGTCACGCCAATACATGTGGTGTGACAGTATGGTCTTGTCGCGCCACCGGGAGTGGCGTGACAAGACTGAATTTTTGAAAAATCATAACTCTTCAATACGTCGTCGGATGAAGATGATTTTTATATGAAAATTGTAGCTCTCGATGAGATCTACAACTTTGTAGTTTTAGTTTTTTCATTTGAGAAAGTTAAGATGCTCAAAACAATCATATACTTTTTCAGCATCATAATAAACGCATATAAGAGTTTGTCGCTTTTGAAAATTCATATATTTTTTTGCATGGTATCAAATAAAGATACTTTTTGAGCATATGATTTTCAAGAAAGTCATGATTTTCATATCTTTATTTGGTCACATTAGGTATTATTATTGAAATATTTTGTAAAAAGGATTAAAAATAAAAAAACACCGACCCCCACAGATATTATTCTTTAGTCACATTAGGTATCTCCAAGAGTTCCCTAAATATTCCACCTAAAAGTTTGTGTTTTCCAACTCCTCAAAAGGTATTAGTAGGAAAAAAAGATCACCCCTAATAGTTCCTAATATTTCACTTTAAAAAATTAAAATTTTGTGCATTAAAAATCTTGAATTTCTTTCTGTAGCCGTTTAAGCTCTCCCACCAGATATTTCTCTCTTGCGTTTTCCCATCTGAAACTCTGTATTTTCTCTTTTTCCTTTTCAATCCTTCTAAGGCTCGCACAAGGGCACGTTCGTGAGGAGCATACACCCGACCTAGAGTTCGCGTAACTTTATGCGGAACGGGGTGACTTTTCCAAGATCTAAAAGACTTGGAAGATGAATTAGGAGTAGTTGGAGATCGAGGGGTTTTTCTTAATTAATCTTCCTAAAAACATGGATTAAGAGAGAAGGTTTAGGGAACTCTTAGAGATGCTCTAATGTCGCTACGTACACTACTTACCATGATGAGCTCCGGCACAACACTCATCTAGCTAGCCACAAATCCACTCACTCTTTTCTAAATTAATTGAAACAATAATTGAATTTTGCATTCAATCCCACACCTTTATTATAGATACTACATGCATACAGGGTTGGAGTTGCTCACAGTTCCTAGGGATGCAAATACATACCCTAAAAATTGAGAAACAACGATATATTATGACTAAAATTTCACCATATATGCACCCATATGACAAAAGACTATACATCCATGAGGCAACTAAGTGCATCTCGATCTTTTTGATTTGTTGTAGCTTCGTTGTAGTTGTTATCTTTGGTGTGGCACTCATCAAATAGCCTATATATAAGTCCTATGAGACTCTTGTCTAAGCACCAGCTAGGTAGAATTAAGAAAATGACCAACCACACTAAGATGGTCGTCCTCCTTAGCCTTATTAGACTATATATATCAAATGTTAGAGTAATAGAGGAAACAATATTACAAATTAGGGCTTGTTTGGATCCACTTTTCTAAACTTTAGAGGTAAAGTCTTCAAATATATGGTCTAAAGTTGCCTCTAAACTTTCGCCCATGGCCACCTCGCAGTAGAAAAGTGAGCTAAAGTGGAGAAAGAGATCCAAACAGACCCTTACTATAACAATCAGTATGAAGTGCTTAACAAAAATGTCTAGTGGTGGTTTGTCTATAGAAAAGAGTAAATACACTATTATGGGTAATCTTTATGTATACTTATTCTCGAGAAGCCAAATAGTTTTAACTTCAGTTAATTAATTAATTATATGTAATATTAATGTTTATGGTGTATATATAAGTAGTATCATTAGATTAGATGAACACTGTCCAAATATTTTCATAATAAACTTATATATATATATATATAAATGTTGTTAATAATTTCTACAAACCTAATTAAATTTTAGAATATATAGCTTTTTTTTGAGGCATTTTAGAATATATAGCTAACATTATTCTTTGTGGGACTGAGAGAGTACTCCTCGAATGCACTTTGATTCAGGAAAGCAACAAAAGAAAGAGGAAGATCCTCTCTCTAGCAACGTCAGGACTGTATATAGTGTCACTGGAAGATCTGACGGTCAGCGGTCACCCCACCAACAAATTAAAGGGAGGACAACGGGAGTAGAATAGGCGTCGTCGTAGATACTACATATAGATGCCATTTGCATCGCATGGTGGCGGCGAGTCCAATCCGGATTCCATCCGAGCGATGCATGTGTACAGTACGTACGACAAGCTAGGTGGGTATATGTATATAGATGAAGTAGAAATTAGTTAGATTAGAAATAGAAATATAGTAGACGTAGAATAGAATGGTGGTGTCACGCGCATGCATGTGTCCACGTACAGGATTATTAGACGAGACACGGCGGTATATATATCGTACCTAATTAAGCGAGGTAGCGTCAAATCCACGTACAGGATTTATTATACGCATGCATCCCCCGGCCGGCCCGATGGATCCGATATGATCGATCCGGCGGCGGGGTGGTGTCATTGTCGTGTCGTCGTCGATGCTTTTGCGTGTTGCCGCGTGACGATGGCGGCGAGCACGGCCGCCGCCACGTACTTCTCCCAGTGACACCACCCAGGACGACGGAGCCGGCCGGGCGCAGCTGTCGTCCCAGGAGAGGCGGAGGCCCCCTCCTCTGCCCAGCCAATGGACGAGACGGACGTGGCCGCCGATCGAGGATCACACTCATCTATATACACACATCCCCAGCCCGTAACAAGAGCATGTGCAACAGCTCAGCTCACCGATACTTCATCATATCTTTAGACCTCGTTTAGTTGACTTGTGCTTTTTACAAAAACTGCTGCTGTGAGTTATGACTTTTAGAAAAGTTATTGTCAGATAGTTGAAAGCATGTTTGGTTAATCAACCGTGAAAGGCTTTTGAAAAAGTTACCATCAGCTTCTCTCACCAGCGAGCGGACCCCACCTGCAAGCCTCACCACATCCATCTTCTGCCTCTCAACATGTAGCAGAGTTGGACGCCTAGGGGCTTGTTATCCATGGAGTGGCCGAGGCGGAGGCCCCCTTCCTGCGCAGCCAATGCGACTACCACAATACCGTATGTTTCCTCCTCGCACAACACCCCCCCCTTCAAGGTCCGGAGCCCCGTAACAAGAGCGTCTGCAACAGTTCACCAATACTTCAGCTCTAATAAGATATTATTAGTGATAATCAATACTGTATTTTCAGACTATTTACAGATATGCTATAGCAGATCATCAATAACTTATTTCTAGTATAGATAAGTCTACCTACATATTTGTGTGAGCTCTACGAGACCGCAGCCATACCTCACACCTTCAACCGACGCGCGGCCCTCAACTGACACATCTTTGTCTATCTCCGCGTCGCCCCTCCCCTTCCCCCATCCTTTTCTCATCAACTATCGGCTGTCGAGACTACGCGTCTCGTCGAGGGGGCAACTTCCAAGTACGCGGGGGAAGAAAAAGGTGCAGTACTTGGGATGCGGGGAGCTCTTGAACGAGCGAGGAGCGTCTTCCTCTTTATATAAAAGGGGTTGGGATGATTTTACAGTGATCACCAATTAATAGGGATAAGATTGGAGAGCTATTAGTGTAATGTTTTTGAGCCAACTCCGCCAGTATGATAGTTGGATTAGGGGGAGAGGGTACGGGAGCTACTCTAACCGGTCCATCACATGAAAAATATGAATGTCACCGAAACAATTGTCATTCTCTCGCTACCCGAGAAAAATATTTTGATTAATTTTATATAAAATATATTTATGGTACATAATTAGTATTATTAGATAGGTCGTTCAATTTATTATAATAAATTTATTTAAAGATGTAAAAATGCTAACATTTCTGCAAATGCAGTCAAACACTCGTTTGAAAAGTAGCAAACATCTTCTTTTTTTTTTGAAAACAGCGTCGCCCATGAAGGAGAGTTGACGCCACGCACCCGGCAAAACTGATTCTGCAGTTGTGCGATCAAGATCGATCAGGCGATCAGCCAAATCATACGAAGGGGAGGTCGGGGGATGGACGAATCAAGCAAATCATCAAGGACGTTAGGTTGACGTCGACACCGCTGTGCCCCCGCCCCCCGCCCCCCGCCCGGATGCCTACCGCTGGGTCACTTCAGGTGGTGGGCTGCTGATGGGCTGAACAAAATAGGCCCAGCCATCGGTTATATATCTTCTACATACAGTACATTCCTTCTGTAGGATCGATCATGTCGCCGTCGAAGAAGCTCTCGGTCGCGCATTCAGCAGCCCGGCCAGAGCTGAGGAACAAGTCTACGGACGGACGGGTCCATGGCGACGCCGCCCTCGTGTTCAAAGCACAGGGAACAGTTGCGATGCATGTGTTCAGGCTAATGGTGTGAATTTATATGACACCTGTATTGTCATATGGAGAGAGTATTGGAACAAGTCGTCAAGCGAATACATCAGTCAGCATATAAAAGCAAGCCAAACCGGATTATAAGAAGATGGCCAATGCTTAATTTTTCCTGATATCCAAAACCAATTTTGCATTTAGTACACTATATCATCATCAACATAAAGACCTTTGATTCTGCCGTCGAAAAATGGATCAATCTCAACTAAAATCCAGCATCAAATAGCAAATTGTACATTAATGAGTCCATCCAAAGTAATCTCAAAACAAATATATGAAATATGTAAAACCTGGATTGCATTCAAAAGGGTCATAATGTTGGAAAGGCCCTTAAGTTAAATGAAAATCTCTAAGCTTATATAGATACGAAAACACTAAGGTCCTATTATCAACATATATTCTCCAGTCCCCCCGGCTAACCATACAGACTTCGGGCCTGTTTGGCACAGCTTCACCAACAGCTTCATGAGCTGTTGTGAGCTGTTTTTTGCCAAACACCCTTTTCCAAAACAGCTTCACCCATGAAGCTGTTTTATTCCTCCTCTCACAAAAACAGCTTCACCCATGAAGCTGAAAAAAATAGCTTTTCACAGCTTACACCTCCATTTCTCTCTCCCAACCATACATGAAGTTATTGGTGAAGCTGTTTTGCCAAACACTTTTTTTAAAACAGCTCAGCTTCACCTAATAAGTTACTCATGAAGCTATTTTCTAAAAAAACAGCTTCACTAGTGAAGCTGAGCTGTACCAAACGGGGCCTTCATACTTCAACACGCCCTCACAGATCCCGTTAATCCAAATTTGTGCCACAAGCCCTAAGGACAATGACTTAATATTGCTTTCATGGCATTTCATTCAAAACATGGGCACCCCATCCTCTATTCCAACGAGAAACCCTGGAACAGATTTTAACAGCTTATCTGTTAATATATAATAATTCATATTGCCGCTCAGGGCAACCCCAATTCTCCAAGTATCAATGAACTTTACATATAACTTTGTTAAGACAGCATGTAGTTACATTATTCTGCAGAACTAGGTGGACTTACTACATCTCTAAAAGTAAAAGTGAAACTAGCAGCTATAAGGCACTGAGGTTTTTTCATCATTATGATATACAGAAAAACTGCTCGCTGCATTTTTTTCATCGCTAGCATATTGATTCAGTCATTATTTTCTAAAATTTGAGGTAGAAATCATTTAGGATCATACTAAAACCTAAGACAAACTTGGTTTTTTTTATTATACAGCTTAGCAGTGCATCAATGCATGAGTGGGTGCTTGCAGAAACATGATCAAGTTGTCAACAAACTATACACAGTTCTACATGGATTCAGGAGTTAGATCTCATATCAAGAAATTTCAACGGCTCAGCAAAATGGACTAGCCCTTGTAGGTGAAGAACATCTGACAATATTATGTAAGAGTCAGGCATAGTGTTGTTACAGCCTTGTCAGGCTCTCGTAAAATCTACTGCAACAAAGTCCAATTACTCCACACTCACACCAGGCCACCTAGCAAATGTCAAGGTGGATTAATTACAGGTCAAGCTATAATGGTCTTACATGATTGTGGTGGTCACACCAACTTAATCCTCTCGAATTTTCTTTAACTATAAATAGGGCCACTGAAGCTTTTTTTTTCCCTAAAATATTTGTGCTGCTATGAATCAAGAAAAGTTACCAATTGCACACAGGACTGAATATGAATCAGCAGCTTCAAGAGAGAATCAGTGGCTATTATCCGTGTCACTGTAAACATGAAGTAGAAATACAATTTGATGTTCTAACAAACTACAAATATCAATAATATTAGAGAGTTGCAACCAACGATCAATCAGTCCAAATGTAACCTCAGAATATCCAACAAGTAAACCATCCTGGTGCCAGTGCATCAGGAATTGAGGATATACAGCTATCCTCTCCAACTATGGAACAAGTAAATCATCTCCCATTGCATCAAGATATCCAGATAGCCTCTCTGAATTTTTAGAATAAATACAGCAGTATGTATGTAGTAGAAACTAGTAGTATATGTCAATCTCTGTCATTTGGACAAACACAAGTCCCTCTTTAAGGAGAAAAAGTAAAATGATCAAATCGCGCAAAACCATCTCTGCATCTACCTCTATACTTTGCCTTTGATACAGCTGGGTAACAACAACCTTGTAATCAAAGCACCTGATTCAAAACCAACCCATACGGCCATACATACAACTCTATAAAACCATACCAGAAGGAAGAGCATGCGGCCGCCAGCGCCTAGTTGGATGATTCACGCGGTAAAGGTTCGGCCGGCTTTCCAGGACTCGTACTCCGGGTCGTCGGTGGGCAGCTCGAAGCGGCAGAGCGGGCACGAGTTGCGCACCTGGAGCCAGGGCACGATGCAGTCGTCGTGGTAGCGGTGCGAGCACGGCAGCCTCTTGAACCGCTGGCCGGCGGCGACCCCGTCCTTGCACACCGCGCACTCGTCCCCCTCGCCTTCCTGGCCGGCCGCGACGACGGCGGACGGGAGCGCCTCGATGGCGGATCTGGCGGCCGGGGGCCTGCTCTTGAGGAACAGCCCCTCCCCGCCTGCCACGAGCACCTCGTACGCCGCCGCCTCCTCCCTGTGGTGGGAGGTGTACACGAACCCGTCCTCGGCATCGGCGGCGGCGGCGGCGGGCGGCGGGGGAACGTCAGCGAGCACCTCCCACTCGGGGTCCGGGGCCTCCCCAGCGGCACCCGAGGGGGACGCGACCTCCTCCCACTCGAACTCCTCGGCGGCGGGGGAGGCGACGAGCGGGTCGTCGGCGTCCTCGATCTCGAGGCAGTCCCAGCAGATGGAGGGGGTGAGATCGCCGTCGTACTCCGCCTCCTCCGCGTCGGCGTCCGTGAACCCGAGGCCGTCGCGGTCGCCGTCGCACCCGGGCGCGAAGAGCGCGTCGCGGAAGAGGGCGACGTCGACGGAGCGGAAGAGGCTGCGGACGCGGTCGGCCGCCGACGCGGACGCGGACGGGGCGCACGGATCCGGGCGGAAGACGGGGACGAAGGCGTCGTCGGAGCAGTAGGACGCGCTGGGGGAGTAGGAGGACTCCAGGGCCCGGTGGATCTCGTCGCCGGCGAGCCGCCGGGGATGGTGGATGTGGATAGACGAGGAAGCCATGGATGCGATGCGAGGGGGTGGGGGAATCGCGCCCGACTGGCCCGTGGCCCCTGGGGAAGCGTTCTCGTCTCGGGAGGCGACCCTTTTTCTGTAGTAGTACGTAGTACGGTACAACAGGAGCCCTGCATTTCTACGCTTCTTCTTGTTACGACCGCCGCGTGCTTCCTCCATGACGTGTGGGGTCACATGCCGTGGAGCCCACGTGGCAGTGGGGTGAGGGTGGAGCACGCGACGCGCGTGGTTGAATGATGGTTGGTGATCGCGCGCGGTTGGATGGCAGGTGGGGTAGTCACGTTGCCGGATCCACCTGTCAGTACTGAGAAGTGAGATGGCTGCTAGTACGTGTGTGGAAGACGACAAGCGGCATGCATAAGTAGGTCCAAGCATGTCAGTGAGAAGAGGACGGTTAGGAGCGGTGCCGGGTGCCCGTTGCCGATCCCTTTGGCTGACGGGTGGGGCCGAGGGGCTGTGTAGTGTGAAAGCGGAGCAAAGGTGACCACCGGTTGCTTGGGCTGCGGGAACGGGTACGACGACGACAGGACACACAGGCTGGGCAGCAGCGCGTCACGGCACGGCAGCGCGGCCGTTGTTGGGTGTTGCTATTCGGCCCCGGCGTTGACCAACTGGGCAGCGATACGGGCCTCTCTACCCTCTAGGCCCAAGCCCAGCCGTGCAGCGGTGCAGGTCAGTATCTCATGACTTCTTCTTCAAAGAATTTATATGCCACAAAACTAAAAACAAATCAATGAGTGCTATTTTATACCGCAAATCTTCTGGTCCAACACAAATATATGAAACATTTTATACTTAGTATAGTAAAGTGAAGTATTTAAACTGTACACCTAGAACATGGAAAGTTTCGATTTACATAAGTGTGATCGGTTTGTCTGCGCTACTACTTCGTCCCACAAAGGATGACGCCTTTTTGAGACAAGTATGTCTTATTAAACATAATCTAAGCCGTATAAGTATACACAATCTACACGTACAAATGGGAAGTAAGATTATTTTAGATTCTATATATTGAGTTCCTTATGGTCAACTCTATGTTCTAGAGTAGATGAGGCCATGAGGGAGGTGAGAGAAATGTTGTGTTCACCTTTTATGTTTCTTGTGGTCATCTCTATGTTTTAGATTCATATATTATGTTCCTTGTCATCGTCTCTATATTGATATGCGATTTTGAGTCGTTGATACCTCACAAACCATAATTGTGAGAGTTAGGGTCTGTTTAGTAGCCCTTTATTCCTAACTTTTCCGAGCAAGTTCTATGGGGACCTCTATCAAATGATTAAAATAAAATAAGATTCTGGTAAGTGTATGATAAGAATCACTTCTCCATGTACATTACAAACTGGGAGCTAAAAAAACCTACTCTTAACAACTCCCTATTCAAATCACCACCAAAATCTTTAAAGGCAAATTTCATTCAAAGCTTAAATACAGAATAAAGAGATGGGTTTCAAGTAACACACTACACACGTGACTGGTAAGAATCACTTCTCCATTTACATTACGAGTTGGGAGCTAAAGTAACCTATACTCTACACGGCTCCCTATTCAATCACCACCAAAATCACTCAAGATTTTTGTTTTTGGTAAACTTCATTCAAAACTTAAATACAAAATCCAGAGATGAAGCAAAACTACCCCCATTTAAAGTTTTCTAGAGCCCAATTGACAATTCTATAGAATCACTTTAGAATTGTTTCTCATCTACTCTCTACTATACACTCCAGAAAATTTCATTAGAAAGTAGAGTTTTACTAGAAATGAATCACTTTGGGACGTACCTGTTATATTATTGATATATGTACCAATATTTGCAGAAAAAAAAACTACTAGCATGTGCAGGCTTTGAATTTCTTTTTAGTCGTTGTACTAATTAATCCCCTTGGCGATGATGGCTTGTCACGTACCACAGCCGGTTAGGAAAAAGAATGAATCCACTGTTGACATGACATTGATGGATGGGGAGGTGTGTGTGAGTGGGCAAATGTGCAATCCCCTCGTCTTGAAATTTGCTGGACTTGAGCTCTCACCGAGCTTAGCCCCCAAATGAAGCTCATTTCCATCTCCAAATGCGCGTGTGATTGGCCAAAAAGGCAGCATTTTTAGTTGATGTGTCTCAGTGGATGAGCTGGGTGGGGAGAGCGACGCTTCACCAGTTACCAGAGTGTGTGTGTGTGTGTGTCAACTGTCAAGAGGAATCGTTAGGTTTCTTGTACGAGGGAAGCATGCCGGATCCTGTGACGTTTTCATGTCACCGTGACACGGTGCACTAAGGGCAGGGCCAATGTAGACAGATACGAATTATTGGCTTTAGTAATATATCAGCTAGGCATGGATGAATCGAAGACAACAACCTCCCCACCAAACTGTAGTTTTTGGGTCCACGTATACAGTGTTTTTCTACCTTGTATTGTCATATTTTTGTACAAGCCTCTATAGCTTGCAGAGGCACCTCTGACACTAATTGAGGCTACTGCTTTACACTTTGGCTCCTCCACCTGGAATCCGATCCTACAAGCCAGCTTGGAGCATTGGAGAAGGCCTAATGGATTATTATTTTGCCACTCGGGCGGTGGAACCTACACGTCAGTGGCCACTGGTCAGTCACCTCTGAAGGTGATGACAGTGTGCGCAACTCGCTCGGCCTCAGTAAGGGGTTGTTTAGTTCGGAGAAATATTTGAGAAATGTACTATAGCACTTTCGTTGTTATTTGATAAACTTTTTTCAAATATGGATTAACTAGACTCAAAAGATTCGTCTTGACATGTAGATACTAAAAGTACAATTAATTATTTTTTTAACTACACTTAATGTTCCATGTTAGAAATATTCGGGGAAGTCGCGGAAACTAAGTTGCAGAGCTCGCAGGTCGCAGCAGGCGGAAGCGAGAGACCAGCGGCGACAGGAAGGCCAGTGGGCTTCTGGTACCGTGCAAAGCATAGAGAGGGCCCAGCCCAGTCTAGTTCTTCATCGAGCTGCCCGGGGCCCAGATTTTGTTTGATCTTGCGTGCAATGCAACGAACACAGGCAGAGTTCAGTTTCTCCTCCTAAAAAAAAAGAGACAGAGTTCAGTTTCTGAACAAGCTGATCAGCTCTGTTTTTTATATACTCCCCCTGTATCGCAAATAGAAGTCGTTTAGGACAGCGACACGATCTCCAAAGTATAACTTTGACCACTTATTTGTTTAAAAATATTTGTTGTGGAGTAGTATATGTATATTTTTTATGAAAATACTTTTCAAGACAAATTTATTTATATGATTTTTACATCTCTAAACTCAATAATTTAAAAGTTATTCATGATTTATATTCTCAATGTTTGATCCAAACCTTGTTCAAAACGACTTCTATTTACGGTACAGAGAGAGTATGTACACAAGATTGTTCTGATTCTTTGCCGCAAGGTTCATTGTATTGTAAAGACACTAGTATTGGGGTGCGCGCCTTTGCGCGCCCGTGTTTTTTTACGGCTGTATATATAGAGGACTGATGTATGAATATAATTTACTTGATGACGTTGAAATAAGAAAGACATTATGTTGATCTATGATATCAATATATAACACTGCAACATATGAATCGTAAAAAAGATGGTAGTTGTATGTGGGTTTATAGCTAAAGGAAATTTACCCTTAGATCATAGGTAAAGATCCTAAAGGAAACCTTTACAAATTTTAGAGGCGTCAGAAATATATCAGTTATCACTTATGAAGATCTTAGAGTATCGATGCATCAGAATAGATGGAAAATGTAAAATTTTAAAACAATATCAGAAATGAGTTGGAAAATTTCATCATAGGCATAAGAACAAATAGATCATAGGTAAAGATCCTAAAGGAAACCTTTACAAATTTTAGAGGCCTCAGAAATATATCAGTTGTCACTTATTAAGATCTTAGAGTATCAATGCATCAGAATAGATGGAAAATGTAATTTTTTTCACAAGATCAGAAATGAGTTGGAAAATTTCATCATAGGCATAAGAACAAATGGATCAGTAACAGTGGCCACATTGAAACTTAACTACGAAATCGATATGAAGCAAATTATAAAGGTTGAAGCAAAATCAATGCATGTGGCAACCTAGATAGATTTTTCATATTTGTCATTCAGTAATACTTGATACCTGTTTTGGTAAGCAAAATACATCCCTGGAACGTGGGACACTGGTTAAATGTGAACACAATTTTTCTTCCAAATTTCATCATAGACGGCTGAAACATAAGGCTTGAGGATTCGAATGTTACAGCCATAGTAACCGTAGCGTGTATTTGTTCCAATTAGATAGATAGAGGGGGCATAAAGGGTACCCTGATCTGACTGCCTCATGTCCAGGGATTGATATTGCCAACATGGAAAAAAAAGGAGCAACGAACCAACATGGAAAAAAGGAGCAAATAAAAAATACTTAGTATCAACTTGTGGAGACCGGAAATGGTAGGCATAAATGAAGGTGTCTATCATCACCATCTTATGTTGATGAAATGAAAATCAAGGACTATGATTTCTATTGTTTTATTATTAGAAAGAATGGTGCCTAACAGCGCAATGGAACCCTACTTTTCTTTGGTATAAGGAGCGAAACCATTGTACAACTGTGAGTAACGAAATATTACAGAATGCATGTTAAGCTGCCTTGGAACAACAGAATGCTGAACTATATGTGTTTTGCCATTTTGATGCACCTGATAAGACTATGACAAAGCACACTTGAGCTACAGAAGTATCATATGTTTGACATAGCATAGATAAATACAAAGTACATATGCTACTTAAGTAAGACCAGTATGACATTTTTTTAATGATTAACAACAGCATACCCTTTTGTACGATGAGCAGCAGTAGGCCATCACCAAGTTATAGGCAGGTCTTCTGCATTATATTGTTAATAAGAGCTTGCTGAATTTATAGTATCCATGGCGGTGAAATACGCAAACTATGTATATATTTGAGAGCAGTCTCATAATAAGACGCAAAAAGGGAAAATAGAAGAATCGCTATGGTAAAATAAAAATGGGATATAGGGATACAGGTACTGCATGTGGTACAGAAGAATCAGTAAACAACATAGTAGAGTTATCTGAAGTTCTATGGATGGGAAAATTAGACTCATGAAATTATTCTAGGAAGGTCAGAATTAGACTGGGCACTTTTGGGGATAGCAATAAACTTTAGGTATGTAGAGGAAAAATTTCGGAAGGCATATAATATTCTTTAGTACCTTAAGTGATATGAGCAGAATGGAGAAAATGGGTGCAGTTGTACCTTATTAGGCAAAAGAGGCAAGGCTGCAAAATAGAAGACATACAAAATTTCAAGGAACCAGATGATCTCCAGTTATCTTTTCACACCATGGTAGTATGCATGATGCATGGATCTTGTTACCGAATGGTAAGACATTGGACACAATGCAAGACACATGAACTGATATATTATATGACCTTTAGGAAGTCATCGTATGTAAGAAGAATATGTATAGCCACTCTGCTAAATGAACATCAAAGAGAACAAACGACATGGCAGGCAATGAATAAGATGACATCAAATTAAAGTTTTAATTCAGCTATTGAGTGAATACAGGAATTCATGAAAATGTCCATGAGGAATTTGAAGAGTATAATTTACAAACTTTCAAAACTTAAATCCTACCGTGGACTATCACTGGAATCTGAATAGATACAGTATAGATTAATTTGTTCTTTCAATAGGAAAGCTAGGTTTTAGGTGCTCGGCTTCACCGCCTTCACAGCAGGCATAGAAGACAAGGGGTAGGCGTACAAATCATGTACATCCAGTATAAATTAAAGTTCTAATTCAGCTACTGCGTGAACACAGGAATTCCTGAAAATGTTCATGAGGAATTTGAAGAATATAATTTACCAGCTCTCAAAACTGAAATTGTAGCATGGCCTGCTGTTGGAATCTGAAAACATACCATGGATTAATTTCTTCTTTCAAGCGGAAAGGTAAGATTTGGGTGATCAGCTTTGCTGCCTTCAGCACAGACAGAGAAGACAAGGGGTAGGCATACCTGATGGGCCATCGTCGCCAGCAACTATGATCGGCGCGACGCCCTTAGGCAAACAAGGCAGGCGAATACTTATAGGAAGAAATGCATTTTTTCTGAGAAGAAAGCAGCATAGGCACATTTAGGGCATGTTTAGATTCCAAATTTTTACAAGATTCTCCATCACATCGAATCTTTAGACGCATGCATGGAGTATTAAATGTAGGTAAAAAGTATAACTAATTGCACAGTTTGTCCGTAAATGTCGAGATGAATCTTTTGAGTCTAGTTGGTCCATGTTTGGATAAAGTTTGTCAAATAACAACAAAAGTACTACAGGAACTTTACACCAAAATTCCTACCAACTAAACACCCCCTTAGTGTACATAAGGGTTGTTTATGCACCGATAACCGAGCAATGACAAAAACGTGGCCGAAGACCACAATATAGTAGTGAAAGAAACTGAGTATTTCATATAGGGAAAACATAACTAATAACTAAAGGAGCCTAATCCTAATCCAGCCACATCCATCGTTGTGAGAACAAAGCAGCATGGCCAGAGGAAGCATAAATAAGCCTCGCCTATCCACCGCCAACCCGCGACATCTGATCGCATCAGCCACGAGATGTAGCACATTGTACCGGAATAAAGCAGACATAAACCATAGCAATGTACAATGATCTGAGTACTATACCTGGAAACCAATTCCTTACAACGAAGGCCACAGACAGCAGGCAAGCCGAAACAGCTGATCCGTAACCACCTGGAACAGCACAAGAAGGCAGGTAAACCATACGAATAAAAGAGGAAAAAAGAGGACCGAGTTGACATCTTTTTTTTTTCCCATGACACATGAAGGCATCAGTAATTGAGGTACAGTTGACATATATTTTTTTCGTGCGGCACATGAAGGCATCAGTAATTGAGGTACTAAAGCTGATCCGTAACAACCTGGAACAACACAAGAAGGAAGGTGAACCATATAAATAAAAGAGGAAAAAAGAGGACCGAGTTGACATTTTTTTTTCCCGCGGCACATAAAGGCATCAGTAATTGAGGTAGAGCTGAGACCTATTTTTTCCCCGTGGCACATGAAGGCATTAGTAATTAAGGTACTGAATCAAGATTGAGGCAGCAAACAAACAGGCAGAAACAACAGGCACACAAGAAACTCTATGAACAAAATAGCTGGAGGCCATATGGTACATCCGGGTCCACCCGCTGACTAATACAGGGATAAACTGCAGGAACGCTCACTGTAAGCGCAACGCTATAAGCGAGCGGTGAAACCCAAATCGGCAAGAAAAGCTGGAATAAGGCGTTGACGTAGGCCAACAGAAGCACCAAAAGCAGAACCTCATCTTAAAGCTGAGAAACAAATGTGGAGCATGTAATTGTTGTACGCGGCACATGAAGGCATCAGCAATTGATCTCCCAGATCTCCATGAGCAACACTAATTGAGCTATTGAATCAAGATTGAGGCAGCAAAAAGGCAGAAACACCAGCCACACAAGAAACTCTCTGAACAAAATAGCTGAAAGCCACATGTCACATCCACAATTATCTGCTGACCAATCCAGGGGTAAACTGCAGAAACAGGCAATCTAAACGCGGCGCCCTAAGGGACTGGTGAAACCGAATTCAAGAAGTAAAGATGAAGTAAGGCCTTGAGGTAAGCGAATCTAAGCACCAAAATCAGAGCCTGAATCTCAGAGGTGACAAACAAATGTTGAAACGTAACGTGGTAAAATAATCCCGGATAGCTATATTAGCCTCTGGCTATATATATTGCCGAATATATAGATTGAACCTGTTTTCTAGTGCACCCAGGCCTCTTTGCCAAAGGACTGGTGAGGTAAATCAAGAAAAACCTGCAGCGCATAGAAAACGGAAAGCTGGAATCAATCAACCTATTTGTTGTGTTGGACATCCCGTTTTGCAAGCTAAAATGGTCAGGGACACTAACAGACAAAATTAGGCAATTACCCAACCCCAAAAACCAACCAAAAAATGCATGCGTTGAACTACCGCAAAAGATGATCTGCTGCACCGGCATACCCTGGACCCCGAAACGCATCTACTGTCTAATACTAAAATACAAAATCTTAGTAAAAAGAACAAAAGTAAAAGAGCAGCGCCAATGGGAAAATGGCCTTGTCTAATTTCTTGAAGGCACATAAATCATATAGGGAACAAATTGGCTCCTTAAAATTTGAGACGTCGCCACCTAGCCTGGTGCGGCTGAGCAAGAACAACACACAGCCACCCAGACACATTAGGCAGCAGGTAGATCCAATCCAAATATAGATGAACTAATGTTTTCCCACAGCCGGCAGGCAAGAGAAAGGGTTTGTGTACCTAGTGAATTACCGCCGGAGTGAAGGTCGTGGCTTGTATTCTAAATGTCCGCATAGACCTTGGGACCTAACCCTGGAGGAGACGTAGGCCTAGCAGAGGAGAATGGACAAGCGAGAACTGACCTGACCGCCGCCGTCGCTGTACCCTATCCCTAACCCTAGGGCACATGGCGAAGGGACGAAGGGAAACGGTCTGCGTGGTGAGGAAACATGGAGACAGAGAGAGGGGGAGCTCCAGGGCCGGCGCCGGCGCGCCGCCTTCCTGTGTCGCTGCGCCGCCGTCGTGGCCACGACGCCATGTCGCGGGGGCGCCACCACGGCCGGCCTGGCCGCCACCGCCCGTCGGCGCCGCCTGGACGCGCCGCTCGCACCGCGGCCGGGGAGGACCACCATGGGGGCGCGCGCCGCTTGGGCGGCGTCGCCACCGGTCACGTCGAGGGGAGGGAGGGGCGGGGAGAGAGCGAAGACGCTGGTTCGGGAGAGTCGGGACTCGGGAAGAAGAGAGGGGGAGAAGAAGCTGAGAAGGAGAATCAGAAGCCCGCGTATATATTTGTTGGGCTGGCTTCGGAGCAGAAGCCGGACCACGACGCGAGAAGCGAAGAAGAATCCGACGGAAACGACAAAGGCAGCAGAATCTGCTTCCGGCCGAATTCGCTTGAAACACTGGTGGCCACACGATCTGAGATCCGACGGTTACGAACATTTGGTGCGACGTGGCCGGTGGTTCCGTCGGAGGAGCAGGTCGGCCTTGTCTGGGTTAATGCCCTGGATGAGTTCCCGGGCATAGGAAGAAGAAGAACCCAACCTTCATGCCAAGTTCAAGGTCTGTGTCAGGCGGAGCCAGAAAATTTATTTCTTGATTTCTAGGGGGCTACAGTGCTAAACTTTTGAATTTTATATTTCAATTAAAAAAAACAAAAGTAGAACAACGGATGAGTTACTTACTCCCTCAGTTCTAATTCTAAATTATAAATTGGTTCTAGCTTAGACCCTATGTTTAGATATAGAATAGAAAAGCCAGAACCATTTATAATTTTGAACACTATATGTTTAGATACAGTAGAACAGCGTGTTGCATTGTTCTTCTTCGTATGTTTAGATACAATACAATAGAACTGCTGGTTGCGTTGTTCTGAACAGACCTGCAAGTCAGGCGATTTCCGATTCTCTTAGGCCTCTGTTCCTGCTAATCATTTCACGACTTGAATACTAACCTGCTGCTAGCTTGACTAATCATTCTAGTACGTTCAGGAAGGAAAAAAAAACAAACAAAAAGGCAAATCCTTCACTACAATCAATTAGTCTCGGTAATGACCCCATTAAGCCGCCCTCTGTTCGTTTTCATTGCGTCTCGGTAACCATTCCTTCTCGGAAATGAACAACAATCTTCTTCTTCTCGGAGCGTATTTCAATCATGCGTTATGCGTAGCATGCACACCCAGTTTCATGTTTCATCTCCTTTCTGCGTTGCCATGCCACCACATGCCTCTCTCTGAAGACTGAAGAGACTGACGACGAAAGCTGACACCGTTTCTGTTGCTTCCCATCTCTGGTCTGAGTCTGATTGAACATCAGTTATGAGTTGCAGTTGGCTTTTGCAGTTTGCACAACACAAGAAATGCATGTCCCCTGTTTCTGTTTTCTCTCCAAAGGTTGAATGAAACATTCTCAATCTGCCCTTGTGTTGGCAAGCTTCTGAAAGTTCCCAACATTCACCACTCAAACTCAAGAAGTAGCTTACACAGATTGGCAATGCATGTTACTGACTTGACTGTTCGAGGAGAGGAGCTTGATTTGAAGCAACACGCTCAGCCTTGCTTGGTTACCTCATGTTCTCGCAAAGCTCCATTCCTTGTTGGCTAGGTTACTTTGGAATGCAATGCAAGGCCGGCCGGCATGCGTTCAGTTTCTTTGGTGTCGGAAACATGCAATGCTATCTAGAGGGTTACTTTGCAACGCAATGCAAGCCCACAACAGTGCGCAAAGGCAAAAGGGGGGCGAGCAACCGAAAGGCGGTGCTCCCGTTCAAAAGAAGAGAAGCACATCATCCATCTTCATCTGTGCTGCTACAAGGGCAGCAGCAGTAGCTTGCAAGTCACTCCTTGCCTACTAGCTTCTTGCTTGCCTCTCCCACGGCCACGGGCCACGGGCCACGGTGAATTTTCTTTTATTCTGCATACAGACAGTACATCCGAATTCTGAAAGGGGGTGCAAACAGTAACAGCAGGAAGTTACCGGGATCAAACATCAAACAAAGCGTGTAGGTTTGCTTTAGTACGTAGGATAGGAGTAATGAAAAGATTAGATTCGGGGCCGTCGCGGACCCCGAGGCTAATCATAGTTTAGTTGAAGTAGTTGGAGACTAGAGAGGCTAAGGGAGTCAGAATAAGGGCATCTCAGTCAGTCAGTAGTCTCTCTCTCTCTCTCTCTCTCTCTCTCTCTCTCTCTGCATTGCACTGGAAATTCTGCATCAAGGAACAGTAACTTTATTTTTCTTTCTTCTGAGATTGTTTATCTTCTTCAGAAGAAAATTTAAATTTCCATTGAGGCACATCTCAACACAACAGGACGACCCTAGAAAGAAAATTCCCAAACGCTGCAGTTTACAGCAATACGTACTTGCCTCCAAGTAGTACTGGCACTGTATTAGCCCGCAGCAGTCAACTAGTGTTGATAGGGCAAGGGAGATACTCACAGTTTTTAAGTCCAATTACAGGCAAGGCAGGCAGATTAAACAACGTCAGTGGTGGTAGTCGGCACTGTCAGAGTGTCAGTCAGGACTCAGGAGGCCGTGAGATTTGGTAGTGTCAGACGGAAGAATCAACAAGTACTAGTACTGGAGCAGTTAGCTATGCGCTTTGTTGATTTCAAGAAAGTAGGTTTTGTCACACACAAAAAAAAAATCTAATTCTGTTTTTTTCCCAAACGAACATGGTGGTTCTAATCGCCTTGCTTGGTACCACATCGAAAAAACTAAGAAAAGTACTTAGAATAAAAAAAAACAAGAAAAGAGAGAGTTGTTATATATTTCAAATGACTAAATTTTCATGAAATAATGATATAATTTAGATTTTTTTTTCTTATAACTAGATAATAATGATAAAAAGAGTACTCGTGATAAGATTACATGCTCTCTGAACAAGAACAACAGCAAAAAATCAGACTGACTGAAATAAATATAGGAGAAGTGAAGGAAAAATGCTAGCTTTTGGCAAGATAACGCAGTGCCAATTGCCAAAACGAGCTAAGCAAACAAAAGCAAAGGTTAAAGCACGGAGTAAAAAGCTCCCTAGAACTAACTGTAGAGACTAGAGAGGTCAATAGGCTCAATATACTGTACTGAAGAGCTCCATAAATTCAAGAGCACCCATTTGATCTCTCTCTCTCTCTCTCTCTCTCTCCATGGATTCATTTGCTTGGGCGTCGGTGTCTCAGACTGCGGGGCTAGCCGGCGGCAGCGCCGTCGTCTCCGATGGGACAGGCGGGGGCCTCTTGCCGCCGCCGATGCTCGGGCTCCAGCTCCCGGCACCGGCCGGTCTCGAGCACTTCATGGACCCCGGCCTAGTCCAGCTGGCCGTGCGCTCCTCCTGCTTCGCTGCTGCAAACGGAGCACCCACTGCAAGCCCCTCGTACATCACCTCCGAGGAGCACCCACTGCAAGCCACCACCGGCAGTGGCAACGGCGAGCCGGGGTTTGGCGGCGGCGGCGCCTACGACGACGCGCCGAGCGCCGAGGCCTGCTCGTCCAGGGCCCCGGAGCCGGACTCCAGCTCCAAGAAGAGGAAGCGATCGAAAGAGGTAGCTGCTTACACTGCTCACTACTACTGCATACAGTGATGATAACTGGTTTGCACCGGCCGGTGACCCAACGCTGTGGTCGGATCGCAGTCGCAGGACGTTCTTGGGGTGATTGGGACGGCTCAAGATCAAGGGATGGCGTCGAACGCGTCCGCGGATTCTTCGAGCGAGCGTGGCGATGGCGAGGACGACGCCAAAGGCAAGGAGGAGACGCCGCCGCCGGCAACCCGCAAGAAGAAAGGGAAGGGAGCTTCGGGGGCCGACGACGAGCCGGAATCGTACATCCATGTCAGGGCCCGGAAGGGGCAGGCGACCAACAGGCATAGCCTCGCAGAGAGGGTAGGTACAGTACACACAGATTTTAGTTTGTCTACTGCTGTTGCAATTAGATTTATTTGGTGTTCTTGGAGCATGGCAGCATGCATGTGTTAGTAGAATATGCAAGCAATTGAATGGATTAGCTTTAGCACTTGAAAATAGTCCTGAATTAATGATGAAGGGGAAATTTGCTTCTTTTTTGACAGCTGAGAAGGGAGAAGATCAATGAGAGGATGAAGCTTCTGCAAGACCTTGTTCCTGGTTGCACTAAAGTGAGTCAGTCTCCTGATGAGTCCTGACCGCAAGAACAGCTCTATCTACTTGACTTTTCTGATATCAGAACTTCTCTTAAGAATAATGATTGGGCCGGGTTGGGTTTGGATCGGTTTAGGTCACTGGGAAGGCGGTGATGCTGGACGAGATCATCAACTATGTCCAGTCCTTGCAAAGGCAAGTGGAGGTATGCATGGTTCATCTTCAATCCTCATACTGAAAGTTTCTCTTTCTCATCTGATAAAGGCAATCAATGTACTGACCAAATGCATGATTCCCCTTGCATATCTCGCAGTTCTTATCCATGAAGCTCGCGGCGGTCAATCCACAGCTCGGCCTCAACATAAAACAACTTCTATCGAAAGATGTAGGCAATCTACGAACTCGATCACCTGCAGTTCTTCCCGCCAGTTTCCTTTTTCATTTCAGTTTTGCAAGAAACAGCGCGCGCGACAAAATTACAAAATGTGTGTGCATCCTTTACTTTGGTGGCATGCATGCAGCTTTTTCGCACCCCCAGTAGTGCTCCTTCAAGCTCATCTACTCACCTGGGATTCTCATTCTCCCACGAAATGATGCCCAAACTACCGCCATTGTCGCGGCCGGGCATGCTCTGGGGAGGCGTTCATGGCTTGGCCAATTCAGATGGCTTCAGAACAGCCATGGAGGAGCAACAACTAAACGGCAAACACTCCATCGGAGAGCACGTCAGCTCTCAGGTTTGCATAGCAGAATCCCAGCAATTCTACTTACCCTAGCTGTGCACTACATAGGGGCGGCTTGATCTATTTGAGAGACGGATTAGGTTGTTATTGCAGGTGTTTCAGAGTAGAAATTTATAGCAATTATTATGAATTTGCAATCAGGTTGGTTTTCAAGAATCCTAACCAAACTCTAGCCTCTTGAGCAGATGCCTCTCACTCTGGACGGATCGTTCCACAATGCAGCGCAAACGACGCCGTACGGTGCCATAGTCGGTCCAGAGCATCTGAGCATGAGGTCTGATCAGGATGGGTTTCATATCTGAAGCTCAGCACAAGCTCCATGGAGGATCAGAGTTGCTTCTATCTGGTCACCTGACATGTGCCGTGGAGTTACAGAGGGACAAGGCACATAACTAGCATTTGTGCAGTGGAGTTACTGCATAGTGCAGAGGCAGGACAAGCTTAATTCCACAATGAAACGTTAGCATTGCTATTCATGGTTGTACTCAGAGCTGAAAGTTCAGACGCCGGAAGTATGGATCAGCAGCAGCTATGAATTTATGATTATGTTGGAAACCCTGTCTGGGTGGAGTGTGAAGTGAATTTGTGTTCCTGAAGAGAAACACCTGAAAATAGACTCAGCAGCGTATTTGCTTGTGTTGTTAGTTAATACTATATAGCTAGTTAGCGAGCAGCACGTACTGAAAACATATATGTTCAGATTAAACTCTCAGCTTTTACTATATTCTTTTTACTTCTTATTATTATTATTATTTAATGAGCTCATCTTTGTAGATTTCTCGTCATTATATTCATTGTAGGCTTTGCTATTTGATGGATATCTTTTTAGATCAGTTTGTTGTGACATAGTGCGAGTACTATTGATGATTTCGCATGCTCTCTGATCGTAACATTTTGTTGTCTATTGACTGTACCAGCTTGCTGAGGCGTTCTGCTCCTGCCTATTTACAGTTCAGCAATAAGATATTCAATGCTAACTTGAACCTCGTAGAAATGGGCCATTTGCATCTAGGCATTCTACCCAGTTGATCACTGGGACTAACATAGCATTTGGTTCGGTCCTATGTAACGTCATCCATTTATGTTGTTAACTGTTTGCGTTTGTTTTCGCCTCAACCGCAATGAGATAACCTTGTAATTAGATACCGCAGTATACAAATCTGATACGCCTCCCAACCTTCCGTAATCAGATAGCACGGGACCCGGATAGCCCAGCACGACACCGCCCCATCCATCCCCTTCGACTCCACATCGTTTTCTACCGTCTCAGCGAGGCGTTTCAGGTGACTCATCGCCGCAGTCCATCTCAGGCAGCTTGTCGTCGGTCAGCTTCTAATTCCATTTACGTTACAGTACAGAAACCAAACAAACTCACTGTAATTTGTTACATTGTTACCATTTGCACTGCTTTCTGATTACATTGGCGTTTGTGTTACGGTTCATAAACCAAACAGCACCTAAGCTGCTTGCAGTAAGCTTACAGTAAGAATGGAAGGAAACGATGCAGGAATGTGAAAACAGCTTCGGCAAAAGAAACAACATACCAGAAAATGGTTTCCTTGTGCTCATCGTGCGTTTTTGTATATTATATTTCATCGTCATGGATACTTTAACTAATAACTCTTAAAATAAAGCCGAGTAGCCCACAGCGTAAACTGTTGATCTGATCTCCAAGAAACAGTCTCTCAGTAACAACTATATAAACGGGAGAAAACAGCACAATTCTGCTATGTAATCAGTCTTCTTGCTTTATTGTTTTCTAAGGCCACTACCTCAATAACATGTAAGTGGCCGGCAAGTCTAAGCCTACAAAAATTGCCACGGCAGGAACCCGTATAAAAGTATTTGTAACCAAATAATGTTCTAGCCCATGGCTTTACTTTTTACCCCGTCACTGCTAAATATTTAGTAGTTCTAACAAAGGATTTCCGTGGGTGAACTCACTAATCCCTCCATGGATCGCTCTCAGGTCTAACTTCTGAGGGCTCAATCACCTCTGTTACGGTGCCTTCAGATGAGTCTGCCTCTGCGCTGGCCTCACTCGTTGATGCTTCGGCCTCCTCCGTGTCGGACCTTCCCCATCTCCCACCCAGGGCAATCGCCATCATCTCATAGATCTTGCCACCCAACTCCGCTGGACTCTCCGGCTGGAAGTTATGACAAACATTCCAACATTTTAATATACGATTTTCACCAAGGCCAAAAAAATCCATAAACACATTCCATTGTACTTACAGTATATCCACTTGAGATTAAAGCAGCCTCATATAGGAGCTCAACAGCCCTCCTGGCTTCTGTGCTTCCAGGCTCATTTTTGCATGCAGCCTGTCAACAATAATTTCTCATTCAGATTAGTTGTTATTTCATTTACCTCAAGTAAATTAATTGTTGGCGATTGCTTGCCAAGTGACTCATCAGGAGAAACGGTCTTACACTCAAATCCTTGATGATTGGGTGGTCGGGGTTGATTTCAAAAATCCTTCTTCCCCTCATGAATTCCAAGCTTGATGTGTCACCAAGTGTTTGAGCCTTCATGAGCCTGTCGTTTTTGAGAAATACATATGAAGAAAAAAAATAATGACTAAACAAAGCAATGGCTTGACAACAAACCTACCTTTCCATATTGGCGGACCAACCGAACTTGCCAGATACAAGAACACATGGAGATGAACTTAAACGTTTTGATATTTGGACCTTCGCAACCTTGTCACCAAGCTGTTGTTTAACCCAATCACATAGGAGAGTAAACTCCTGCTTGGTTTCTTTAGTCTCTTCCTCTTCATCACCTATGACAATAAATAAAGATATCTTCACTTCAATGCAACGGAAGTAATCAAACAGTGTTAACTACACTGAGCAAGCATAAGCATTTCCTCACCCAATTCAAGATCCTCTTTGCTGATATCGACAAATTTCTTCTCTTTGTAGGTCTGCAAATTCTGAATGGCAACCTCATCTATTGGCTCAATAAGGTAGAGAACCTAAATAAAAAAAAGCAAGCAGTACCCTGAGCCAAAGCATGAAAAGAAGAAAGAACATGCCTCGCTCATAGTCAACTGTGTCTTTACGTTAAAAAAATAGTCAATTGTGTCTATGTCAAGTACATACTTCAATATCTTTCTGGACCAGCTTTTCCAAGAAAGGAGCAGTCCTTGCACTCTGGAGACTATCTGTAGCGATGTAGTAGATTGCCTTTTGACTTTCAGGCATGCTCTCTACATATTGATCGAGACTTATCGTATCTCCCTCATTTTTAGAAGAATGGAAGCGCAACAATGGAGCAAGGCGCTTGTGATTCCCTGTGTCCTCAATGCAACCAAGCTTGATAAACTTGCCAAAGCTCTCCCAAAACTTCTTATAGTCCTGCAGAACAAATTAAAGAACATCAATATCAAGTAAACAAAATAAGTAGGAGCAAACTAAAGGTCCGGTTGTACCTCCTTATCTTCCTTTTCAGCAATCTCTTCAATCATATCAAATGTCTTCCTGACAAGTCGCTTGCGCATAATTCTTACCTGAACAAAAAAAAACCATAAGATTATCTCTAAATATATCCACAGTAAGACAAAACTTCAGAATATACAATTTCAAAGGGGGAGAGGAAAAACTGACAGGTGTTTCACCAGTTACTTACAATTCGACTTTCTTGAAGAATCTCCCGAGAAACATTGAGGGGAAGGTCATTTGAATCCACCACACCTTTCACAAAGCTCAAGTATCTTGGAAACTGCAAGACGCACGCTAAAATTAATATTTCCTTCCATCTCAATCATTAGACAGTAGAAAATAATAACAATATATATATGTGTTAGCATTGCAAGAAAGTGTACCAGTTCACCATCGAAGTCATCAGAGATGAAGACTCTTTTAACATATAACCGGATATTTTTGGTCTTGGGATTCATTATCTCCTCATTACTAAGTGGTGCCATGCCTGGAACATAAAGAACACTCCTGAATTCCACCTCACCCTGTTCATAGAAAAGATCAAGTTACTGACTATATACAAGTATGTGAATTTTAAGTGTTTCACAGAGTTGTTTAAGGAATTCACGCACCTCTGTTGTGAAGTGAGCATGGGCAAGAGGGTCCAAAAACTCATTGAATGTCTTCTTATAGAACTCATTGTATTCGGTGTTCTCAATTTCCTTTGGATTTCTCATCTGCATAGAGGGAATAGAATCAACTGTCTGTTTTCTTCATTAGCCCCTAAACCCTTGGTACCACCCATCAATTTGTCAATGTGGAGACCAGAGTGATCACAACTCACAAGTACCATGAAACGAACAGGCAATAATAACTCCAGACTTACCCATATGGGTTTTGTTTCATTGGCTAGTTCCCAGTCCCAATATTTCTCAGTAACAGTCTTCTTCCTTTTCTTTTGCTCACCCTATATGTCAAAGTATGCCTAATCAATTGCAAAAGAAGCAAGATTCTACAAACATAAGGAAAACTAGGAGTAGATTCACAAAAACTAACCTCCGTTGCCTCTTCACCTTCTTTCGGCTCTTCATCCTCTTCAACCTGTCAGTGGGGGATCACATCAGAGAAACAAATGGAAAGATAATATGCATTCATAGATCAAAAGAACTGGTATGGTCACGAGTATAAGAAAGAAGCTTTGTGAAGACCCTACCTCAACAGTTCTTGATTTCTCCTGCCATGTGTATATAGGGAAAGACACAAACTGAGAGTAGTTTTTCACTAAGCCTTGAATCCTTGAAGGGTCCGCAAACTCGTACTTATCATCAGGCTATAGAAGACATATTGATGTAAGGTTGCTATTAAAAAAAAGAATTTCATGGCATATCAGATGAACTTAGCAACATACCCTTAGAAACAGAGTAATCTGAGTTCCACGTGTAAGCATTTTCTCAGCATCAGTCTCTTCCTTGATGATATAAGAGCTACTGTCGGCCACAGCTTCCCACACATACTGTTTATCTGATTTTGGACTCTTGGTGGACACTACAACCTGCAATGTGGGTTTGACAAAATGTCCAACTTAAATAACGACCTAAGCCAGTGCAAAACGAGCAAAATCTCATTCCAAGTAAAATTATTTAAGAAAAAAAAAACATCCAAGAAATATGTCAAACCTTCTCTGCAACAAGAAAAGCTGAGTAAAATCCAACACCAAACTGACCAATTAGACCATTGTCTGCCCCAAGGTCTTTGTTTTCCTGAAGAGCAATACATTTTCACGTTAGGGAAAAAGACAATGAAATAATCACATAGACACTAGTGCATTTAGGCCCTAACCATATCCCATACTCATAGATGTATGCACAACTGAAAAGGAAGGTATGATGCTGCACCTTCAGGGCCTTCAGAAACTTTGATGTACCACTCTGAGCAATGGTACCAAGACAGTCCTTGAGCTCATCTTTAGTCATACCAACACCAGTATCACTGTTGTAACCAATGAAGATCAGAATATTAAATATTAATAGTACTAGTAGAGTCTGTTCACAGGACACCAACAAGTAGTTCTGTCAGAAACAGGAACTTACGTGATAGTAATCGTCCCAGCATCAGGGTCAGGCTTAATCCTTATTTCCAGCTCACCGCCATCCGCAAGCAAAGAAGAATCAGTCACGCCGAGAAACCTCAGCTTATCCAATGCATCACTCGCGTTGCTGGTAGAGCAGCAGATAAGTAGCATCCATGAACAACGGCATCGAGTGAATTGCATAGATTTCTTGATTCCAGAAAAAGGTACTGACCTAACAAGCTCGCGGAGAAATACCTCCTTATGACTGTACAGACTGTGGACGATCAAATCCATTAACCGGCTCACCTACAAGGTAGAACAGAAACAAACATAGATGTTTCAGTAATCATTGGTGGCACACAAATGAAAGCTACACAATCAAACTCGGTCATACAGATTTGGCGATATTTCTGTTCAACTACAGGTAACCTTATCACATTAATTCATCCTCCAAAAAAAAAAGTCTCAAGGTGTACGGACGAACGTCAATTAAAAATCCCCTCTGAGAATTAAGTACAGATATATGGACCGTGCCCATGTCTCACCTCCGCCTGGTACTCGAACTTCTCCCCAGCCGCCTCCTCCTCGGCGGGCTTCTCCGCGACAGCCGCATCGCACCTCACCGTGAGCAACCTCCCCCTGCTTCTGTGGGCCTCCCACCTGAGCCCTCTGGCGCACTTCACCGCCCCGCTCACCCTCGGCGCAACCAAGGTCGCGGCGGACGGCGCCCTCCTCCCCGCGCAGGGCCGCAGCGCCGCCACCGATGACGCACCCAGAGTCCCGCTCAGCGCCGGCGCCATGGGATGGGAGACACGGACCGCGTACGCCACGAGCTGGCGCGCCAACAACGTTCGTAGAGGGAGGGAGGGGGAGAGGAGGAGGAGAGGATAAGGGAAGGGGGGTTAGGGTTCTCGTAGTAGTAAGCTGTGGGAGGCCGGCGAGTTCAGGAGGAAGGAAATGAAATGATGAGGCGAGGCCGAGTCTTCTAGAAACAGTTGGGCCCGACCACACGGGCCTCTCTTTTTTCTTCTTTCATAGGCCAAACGGGCCTCTCTTTCTTCTGTTTTCATAGGCCTATTTATCATACAGGCCTATTTATCATACAGGCCTCTTTCTTCTGCTTTCATAGGCCCATTTATCATACGTGATTGTAGCCACCTGACCTGACTACCTGAGTCAGTGTTCGAGGCTTCGAGCCACTCCCCATCAAAAAAAAAATGCACCTCACTTCTCAAGAAATTGAAAATTCTTTAACTAAATATATAAAATGTATTAATAATATCTATGATGTGCAAAAGGTAGTTCAATTAATCGTGGAATATATTTTTATAATAAATTTATTTAGATATGCAAATGTTCATGGTATTTTCTAGATTTGATTCTTCACAAAGCTGAGATATTTTTGGACGTGCGGAGTATCTCTCTTTCCTGCTGATAACAGACTAACAGTCTCTATCCTGAGAGATCACAGCGCTGTGTGTTGTGTGTGTTTACAAGCTTCAAGCAACGTAACGTATATACAGGTGTAAAAGGATCAGAAGCTGACATGAATGAAGATCGTGCTATATTTCTCTTTACTGTTCGTGAACATCTTATGATTAACATTCCCATCACGCAGAGCATACAAGCCCAGAGTCTTGTTTATATCTATCTAACCAGCAGGGGGGAAATACTGACACCGACAGCAACCAGAAACAAACGACCCACTCTATTCAACGACCTCGGCAAATCTCAGTGCTGTCAGGAGGCTCTTTGAAGCAGTCGACATTGCACAGACCCATGGCTCTAATCTTCTCTCCGATCCTGCACAAGAACAATGAATTTTTATTCATCCCAGAAATAAACCAATTGCAATGGCCAAGGAGGGCACGACACCAACCTATCAAAGCTTTTCCTTGGCTTTTCCGGCTGCTGCTCATGTTCGAGGATGCTGTCGAAGCAGTCCACGCTCCTCCTCGATCTCCTGTCTGTGCTGGACCTCGCCTTCTCCCTGTGGCCCGTGCTTCGCCTGCGTTTATCTACGAGCTCGTTGCCCAGCGTAGGCTCTTCATGGACAGTGCTCTTCTTCGACGGATCTAGCCTTCGCGAGATCATGCGAGAAGGAGCCTCTGAGATAGCTTCACTGTCATGCAGTGTTCCATTTTCAGCTGCCGCCGATGTCTCGCGCTCAGATGCAGCATCGTTTTCAGATGGCAGCTTCTTTATGGATGATAAAAACTTCTTCAGATGTCGTATGTACACTGGGAATTTCTCCAGGTTGCCGTGGTCACCTCCCTCGATCCACAGAGGCTCATATTTATGCTGGCACAGCTCCCAGAGCCGCTTGCCATGGGAGCAGTCCACGACGTCATCTTTTGTGCCCTGAAAATAATATGTTTCAGTTTAATGATCTGATGAAAAGCTATTACAAGAATCCTACCATAGATGTGTGTGTGTGTGTGTATGAGCTTACATGGATTACCAAAACCGGGCATTTAACATGCGGAATTTTGTCGATGTTCTGCAAAGGAAACAAGTGTTAGGTATACGGGATGTAAATCATTTTCATCTTGGTACTTCAGTCAGAGAGCCAAACCTTGTATATGTCAAACCAGTACGTTTTCTTCACAGAATACATGACGCGCAATCCAGACAGTATTGGACTGTGCAGAACAATCGCTCTTACACGATCGAAACGAACAGCTAAATCGAGGGTTGGTCCGCTGCCAACAGACTGACCATACAGAACAATCTCTTCTTCCTTAGTTCCATAAACGTCCACAAGGCACTTGTATGCAGCCTCTATGTCAGCATAGGTATTAGCTTCACTTGGCTGCAGATGGATTTTACAGAAAAGCTGTATCAGCACTGTTGTTTTATTCCTAAAATGTTTCAACTGATAAAAAAAATGAACTAGTTCAGACCAAACATCCCCCGAATCAAACTCACTCGAGCATGAATCAGTTTCAAGGCCTCTTTTGGAACAAGAAAGGCCAAGAATAGTGTTGTGAGGTGCCCCTCGACTGAAGGTAACATGGTAAGAGCTAAATTACCTTGCCTGATGACTGGCCATAACCAGAGTAATCATACCTGCGAAGAATGATGGAGTTATTCTAAGACAGCAACTTCAATCATCAAGAAGAATAGCATGACAGAGAATTTGCTAAAGCTATTTACATGGCTCAACAAGAATGAAAAAAAAAAAAAAAACAGATAGCCTGACCAACATCTTTTCACGTCAATGAAAATGTCCATATCCGAAAACAATTCACATTAATAGTAATGCACCAGTAAAACATCTAGATTGTAAGTACTTCTAGTTTTCTAGGTACATAGTTTTTATTAATAGTAATATACCAGTAAAACATATAAATTGTAAGTAGTTCTGGTCTTATAGGTACATGGTTTTTATTATGTATCTAATATAGGTGCATAGCAAAAGCTATGTACCTAGAAAAGTCAGAGCGGCTTACAATTTGAAAGATGGAGTAGCAAAGAAAATATGAGTGTTTGTTCTACATTTACATACAAGATTTTGGCGATCAAAATGAAATCTAGAATAAATTTTATGATTGTACTGCAACAGAATAATATTAACAGTTGATACAGGATGCACATGAGCTGTCTTGGACTTTGTCTGACATAAGGGGCAAGTTAAAATGGTTATTGGCTTCTAAAGTTAGAGCCACTTGTCCCTCCAGTCAATTGCAATTTAAGAACAAAACTGAACTTGCATCTTTTTCGAGTTAATTGTCAGTATAGTTTGCTGATTTCAGCTCATGCAGGATCAAAAACCAAAATAATATTGTATTTCATTAGTTTTTTTTAATATTTTAACCATCTTATTAAAATTTTGTGTCATGACTATATATCTTTTTAATCAATCTAGACATGTTCTGTCGACAGCTCCTACACATCACTCTCTTTATCTCGTTGTCTCACTTTGATGGGCAAACAAACCCCTGGACCACATTACTGTTCCCTCCTTTTCTTCACACTCCTGCATCTAACCCCACCCTCTTGTCTGAAAATCCCTCTTGCCCTCTTAATCGTACTTAATTGTACTTATTAATTCAAGAAAGTAAAAAGATGTATCTGTACAGCTTCTTTGGGAGGATTTCTACTTTGCATTTTACAGCTCATGTTAAGGAATAAAACTCATACTCCTAGTGCAAGATTCAGCCATGCAGGCAAAGCTCCCATTTGACATAATTAAAAGAGCTACAAATTGTGTATGCATTTTCATGGTCAACATAAAAACTAAAACACTACTGTGTAAGACTAGTTTCACCTAACAGTATGTTCTGTAATGAGCACCCTTGCGTGTTGTGGGCCATTCGTGTGGATCATTCATGCAGCATATCTGCATCATTGATGTAACATCCAATTAACTGTTCTGTTATGTCTAGGTTTGTTTGCTAGTTTGCTATGAATCCAATCCCACGGTCCCGGAGGCATGTGGAGTGGGGGTTGGTTTACTGTGTACTTGTGGTGTCGTTGCTTAAGTCAAATAGCAACAAATTTAAAACATGATGTACTGATACTCGAGTTAAATATACTGCTCCTGCAGGGAAAGCAAGTCCAATGAAAGGTCAAAATGCTGTTGCCATGAGTGAGAGAGTGACCCACATAAACGAGTTGAAAATACAGCTTCAGCGAACAGTGCAGATCGTGTAGGCTAATCAAGCAGACTTTAGTGCTCTACTCCCTGACGGCTGCCCAATGATTAGCTTTCTATCTACAGTGCCGAGTAAAAAATAAACAACTACGAAAAATCGTATTGAGACCATTGAACATGCATGCCACTTTGAAGAAAAGATGGGCACAGAACTGGGCTACTTCTGCACCAGCCAAACCAAACAGGATCCAAATGCACAATGAGCATCGCTAGAGTGAGTGTAGAACTATCCTATTCCTATCCTACCCAGAAAAGTGTCAATAACATCTTCACCCCAAATGGAGACAAAAACGTAATTTTCTGCAACCGTAGCAGCATCAACAAAATTTACACCAATTGCACCTTATATCGATGGCAAACTAATTCTTAGCCAAATAACATGAGCGCCCTCTCTCATCAGTCAGACCAAAATCTGATTCTGATCTCCCTAAAAGAATCAGGGGGTACCAATTGCGCATGATAAATCTTTAACAAGAAATCAAACCCCCCCATTCAGAAATACTATAGGCTAATGAAAACAATCAATTGCAAATCGAAGTAGCATGCAGCACATGATTACACCCCTCAATAACAGTAAGAGAACATGTATGATCACGATATATTCGTCATATTCAATCCACCACTCAGACAGAAAACCATTCTCTTTAATAATAACACAGAAAACGACAGAACAGAACGAGAACATTTATTTTCAGTAAGCCATCAAGGCACGCCCACTCTAAAGAATCAGACCATGATCCGATCAGATTGAGGCCTGTGGGATGTGGCCTTCTAGAAAAAAAAAATGTTCGTCCTTTCAAGAACAAAAAGGAAAAATGCGTTCCGATCAGTTTTCACAAGATCATCATCCATCCAGTATCCAGTATCCAGTGTAACTACAGAGTCAAAGGCATCGGAGAAACACACAAGACGAGTGGTTCGTCACTTACCCCATGAGGTTGACGTGGAGTCGTGCGCTGAGCTGGACGAAGATCCCGTACAAATTGCCGATGTCGGCGGCGTTGCCGTGGGAGAAGAGGACGGTGAGCCTGGCGCCGGGCTGCCGCACGTACATGGCGATGATCTCCGAGCCCCGCCGCGTCCGCACCCGCCTCGCCTCCACGCCCACGCTCCACCGCACGCCCGTCATCGCCACCCTCCTCGTCGCCACCGCCTTACACGCCGCATCCCCCTCCGCCGCCGCCGCCGCCGCCGACTCGCCCTCCTCGTCGACCACGCCGTAGCACGGCGGGTCGGGAGGGAAGAAGGCCATCTTGGAGGCCACGGACGAAGTCACTCCACCCATATCCGACCTCAGGGCTCTCGCTCCGGCCTACCGCCGCAGCCGCATCAGGGTCTTCTCCGGCCGGGGAGGGGAGGAGGAGGGGGCTTCCACTCCACGGTCAGATTCTTTTAGAGGCCTAACTGGAAAGTTCCAGCTCAGCTGCTCCACGGAATGGGGGTTGCATGGAGTTGCTGTGTTCTTCAGGGATCTCAGTAGAAATAGTCAATTCCTCCTCCCGGGGTTTATCGGAGGGGTTAAAGATTGGCGCGGAATTAGGGGCTGGATTTGGCGAGTTGCCTTTTTTTTACGACACAAATGGTCAACAATTGCCGAGTTGCCTTTGCCGGGAGAACTAGAGGGAAGGAATGGCTGTCACGTGACCACAGCAAGGAAAGCACGTGAGGTCCAATTTTTACACATTTTCCAGTATTTTTTTCTTTTCTTTTTTATTATTACGACCGAGCTTCCAGGCTACTGTCTATATACAAGTAATTCTTGCATTGCCTTTATTTGATTGATCCGGGCTTATAATGTCTAGAGATTTGGGCTAGAACCATCGTCATCATTATTATTATTATTATTTATATATTGCAATAAAATATAAGATTTGTTCTGTCCACATCTGCATCTTTGAATTGGAATTGATGTGAGTAATTCTTGTAGCTACTACAAATTGTTGATGTGATATTGAAAGTCCGTACTACCTACAAATTACTGGATCCGTAAAACAGTTGTACTGGCTGTACCGCTTAAATTGTTATGTTTATATATGCTCCAATACTCCAAAGGCAGAAACAGAGTTACATATTTTTTTCATAACAGAGACATTATATCCAAACTTAAGCATCCATGGTCCATGCAAATTGCATTTTTTTTTTTTTTGCATAATTTCTCTCCGGGTCCTGCTGCTGAGGATCAGATCCCGTGTAAGCTGTGCCGGCGACATGAAATTGGAGTTGGTTGGCATGCATGGCCACTATGACCTGCCACCGGGTCCCTTCCCCCAGCTCACTCTTTCAGGCTCAGCCAATCCTGCCGTATGTACATGCCAATATGCCGTACTATTGCCATGATTGCATGGATATTACTACACGATTTCATCAAAAAAAAAAACGTAATGTTACTTACATCACCCCAAAAAAAACACCCATTCGCAATTAAACAAAAACTAGTGCATTTGTTTTTGAGCGGGAATGGAACTCTTTTTACAGCAACACCATGGCGTAATGCTTATGTGGCAAGCAATGAGGACCTAGAGAGTAGACAGACACGCTAATGCACATGTGTGGAGGCAAAATCCACTCAGGCACTCAGCAGGCCAATGTCAGCTGGAGGAATTATTAGTGTCATGGGGCGTGGCTGAATATCTAAACAAATTTGCATCGATATCATTAGCCTTTTTTTCTTAGGAGTAGAGTAACAAAAAAAAAAATGCTTTGCTATGAAACTTTGTAGCCCTGCTTTGGATGCAACTAAGCTCTGCACTGCACTGCACCCGAGTGGCCGAGGTAGCTGAACGCGAAACCCGCAATTTGTAGCATGAAAGACAGGTACTTGTCACTCACCAGCCACACCTTCTCTAGCCTTTTTTTTTCTTTGTTGTGTGTGTTCATGGACGGCTTGGCAAGGCACAGGCACAGAGCACAGTTCTTGCAACCTGTGTCTCTGTTCTCCTTTTTCGACTCTTCGCTTCCATTCCAGCAATGATGGTGATTTCTTCCAATGCTTCCAGTTGGTTGTTGACCAAATGAAATCAAATGCGCATGCTCTTCTTCGTTTTGGATGTCAGAACTCGAAGCTCATGCAGATGCAGTTCGTGCGTGTGTGTGTGTGTTCGCTAGAAAGAGTGCAGCAAATTAAAGTCGCGATCGCATTGGTGGGGCAGACATGCCTGCTGCTTGGGAGGTCAATAATCATGAACTGAATTTCTTTTTTCCTGTTGGGTGTTGGGCGCTGCTGGGCGGTCCACTTTCTGGTGGCCTATTTAGGCCATGTTTAGATCCCAAAACTTTACAAGATTCTCCATCACATCGAATCTTTAAACACATGCATGGAGTATTAAATGTAGGTAAAAAAAATAACTAATAGCACAGTTTGTCTGTAAATGTCGAAACGAATCTTTTGAGTCTACTTGGTCCATATTTGGATAAAGTTTGTCAAATAACAACGAAAGTGCTACAGGAACTTTACACCCAAATTTCTACCAACTAAACACCCCCTTACTGTTTGGTACCCGTAAGGCCGTAAACTCGGCAAAATGCAGCACTGCTGCACTGGCATCAATGCATCATCATGCACGAATTTGGCCGAGAACCATGGCATGCTGATGCTCCAGGAACTTGGGACACGAGATTATGCATGCGTGGCGATTGGCAGCAGCTTCGGGGTTCAGGCACTTGCCACATATATAGGGGTTCTGCTGACAGCTTAGTAATAATACTCAAACCAGCATTAGTTAACGCTAACATCATTAAAACCAATCATGAGCCACGAAGCTTTGCTGCTTCTGACAGAAAAGAAGAAACAAAGGTGCAAGCATCTGCACAGTTAATTGGATTATTATGCCGTCGTCGTCAGTGATGACTGATGAGCCCGCCGCCCCGCGGCACCTCGGCCCCGGCCGTCAATCTCGTTGGAATTCGGCTTGCGATGGGCCCAAAGTGGCGATGATTGGACACGGCCATCACCACCAGGAACAGGAACTTGGGCCGAGCGAAAAATGGTGCACATGGGCTGGTGGACGAGCCCGCAAACCCATTTTATTTATATATATATATAGGTCTAATTAGGCGTGTTGCTCACATGATTATGCTTATATATATGGATTAGCCTAGGCCTAAGTGTTGCATCCCCTAGCTAAGCAACTCATCCTAGTAGGCCCAAATGAAGAGATGAGACCATACTTACACCCATACAACACATAACACATAACTCAGCAGCTTATATAAACAGAGCCATGGAGCCAAGAGACAAGGAGGTACAGGTTTCTCTATGTCTAATATACTTTCCATTGTGATGGATCCATGTAACCTGGGAAGAAGATGAAAAACTGGAAAACAAAAACACTTGTAATAAGAACAATTTTTTCTGGAAAACAAACACACTTGTAATAAAGAACACACTTTTCTAAAAGTTTCTGCTGCCATTGGACTAGTTGTACACAATGATCACATTCATTCACGCCTAATCGCGCGCACCTGTCTTTCTTTCCTCCGACTATATTAGCTGCAAATATAATACTGCGAATATCACACTTTGAACATTCTTTTTAATTATAATTACATACCTTTTAAACTTCAACTATATATCATGGTCTTATTTTTTTTATTTACATTGCAATGCACGTGCTTGTGTTTGAGCTTTCAACAATATAATTGAACGTTTATGTCAAAGAATTGCAACAACTATATTAGTATTGGTGTTATACATTATTCCCATTTATCTTGTGATATTTTACTACAAAAGATCTTTGGGGTAGAGAAATTGATACCAAAATTTGTTATCAAAATATGTATTGGTTAGTTCGCTCGAACCTAAATGGCCAAAGTCAAACATTTATATTTGTAATTGTTGTTCTAAATATAATTCATGACATAAAATTTATGTTTTTAGATTCACCGTAAGAAATAATTTTATAATAATATAATTTATTATATGTTGTAAAACCATAAGGAATTTTTAAAATGAATAGTCAAAGATAATAATGTCCGACTTAGAATAAAACTAATGTAGCACGCAAAAAAAAGAACATAGGGAATATGTTGACCTAGAATTTTCTTCAAAAAGATCATGTGTTTCTAGAATGTATCATCGTTTAGATTCAACAAGGCTTCGATATTTTTCGTCAAAAAAAAAAAACAAGGCTTCGATATGATGGGCCAGGGCGCGTACGTACTTACTACAGTACTAGATTTTGCATGTGAGACGATGACATGCACGTCTCTGAAACTGAAAGTGGGCGGTTACACTTACACGACCTCCTTGTCCTTGGTCAGCAGCATCTGCACAAACTCCTCCAGGTCCCTGTGCGAGCTCCCGCCCTCCTCCACCGCCGCCGCCGCCATGCGTCCGAGCTCCGCGGCGCGCTCCCTCACGGCCTCCCCCTCTTTCCCGACGGCCGCCGCGATCGCCGCCGCCATCCGCGCGGCGTCGGGCACGGCATCGGCGCCCTCCGCCACGGGCACGGCCACGCCGGCCTCCGCGAGCAGCCGCGCGTCCGTGAACTGGTCGGCGCCCATCGGCCACGCCAGCATGGCCACCCCGGCGGCCGCCGCCTCCAGCACCGAGTTCCAGCCGCAGTGCGTGAGGAACCAGCCCACGGCACGGTGGCGCAGCACCTCCACCTGCGGCGCCCACCCGCGGATCACCAGCCCGCGCGACGCCGTCGCCGCCTCGAACCCTTCCGGCACCGCGGTGCCCGTCCTCGCCGCCCACACGAACGCCGCCGAGCTCCGCGCCAGCGCGTCCGCCACGGACGCCGCCTGAGCCGGCGACAGCGCCTGCTGCGTCCCGAAGCTCACGTACACGACCGAGCCGTCGGGGAACGCGTCCAGCCACGCGGCCACCAGCGCCGCAGCCACCGCGGGCTTCCCGCCGCGGTCGCGGTCGCGGTCGCCGCCCGACGTCGACGTGGCCACGCCGCCGGCGTCCGACAGCGGGCCCACCGCGAACACCCGCCTCGACGCCAGGTCCGGGAGCCGCCGCGTCACGTAGTCCGCCTCCAGCGCCGCGAACGTGTTGGCGACGAAGCACGCGCTGCCCAGGTTCCAGAGGAAGAGCTGCCGGATCGCCTCGGACACCTCGTCGCCGGCCGCGTACTGCCGGAACAGCCACGACAGGTGGCGCCACGGGAAGGTAGGCGCGCCGGGGACCTTCGGGAACGTGACCGCCTCGTCGTCGGCGTCGGGGTCGGGGTCCTCGCGGCGGCGCCTCGTCGGCAGGCTGCGCCAGAGGGCGTGCGACATGGCGAGGTGGAGCGCGCACGAGGGGGAGAAGGTGACGTGCGGCACGCCCAGCTCCTTGGCCAGCGGCTGCGTCCACCCCGTGAAGAAGTCGGAGACGACGGCCGTCACGCGGCGGCCGTGCCGTCTCTGAGCGTTGCACCAGGCAAGGAGCGGCGCGCGGAGCGCCGCGAGGGAGACCATGAAGGGCCGGAAGAGGTCGCGCGAGAGGTCCTTGGTGTTCTCGCCGCACCCCGGCGGGAGCAGCGGCGAGGACGGGAAGGGCAGCGCGAGCACGGCCACGGACGGGCACGCGCGGACCAGCGGCGCGAGCAGCGCGGCGTTGCCGGACGTGACGGCGACGGTGACCGCGAGGCCGCGCGCGGCGAGCAGCGCCGCGAGGTCCAGGAGCGGGAGCATGTGGCCCTGCGCCGGGTACGGCACGAGAAGCACGTGCGGGCCGCCGCCGCCATTGCTCGCAGGGTCCTGTGGTGGCGCTAGCGGCGTGTGCGTGCCCATGCGAAGGACGATGGATGGACCTCCTGAACCGTTGGATTTTTATTATTTTTTTCCCTTGGATGGAGGAAACAAGAGCGCTGCAGGTTAGTAATAAAAATACTGGACTAAAGGTTTTTTTTTTCATGAGGGAAGACCGAGGTTACTGGTTAGTAAAGTCAAATTGCTCCATCGACGGGAGTTTTTTTTTTTTTTGAAGAAGAAGAAGCTGGAGGGGCAAGGAGCCCCTACAGAAATTATTATTAATGTAAAAAAAGGAAAAAAAACAACAAGACAAAACAAATTACGTTACATCATGAAAGTTCACATGGCATGATGGATGGATACTTTTTTGGAAATGTAAGGAACTCAATAATTTCAAGATTAACTAATTCTTTATTTATAGACATAGTATCAGCATTTTTCTATCTTTAAGAAGTTCTATTGTAAAAATTTATTACACAATTAATCCAGTGATATATATATATATATTTATGAGACATCATAAATATTAATGTTTTATACCTCTATCCCAAATTATAAGATGTTTGACTTTTTTTATCTTCAAGTTTGATCACTCGTCTTATTCAAAAAATTTATTACAAATAAAGTTAAATTTAAGTTAGTATTGAAGAATTTTTATTAATAAACAAAATCATGACAAAAGAAGTGATATTTGTCACAAAATTTTAAATAAGACGAGTGGTCAAACTTGGTGTCAAAAAAATTAAACCTCTTATAATTTGGAATGGATTGAGTATTTGATTATGTTTGGGATTGTTTTAACTCCTCCGAAAATGAACTTGTCATTACTTTATTATTGAAGAGAAGACAAAATGGGAGACCCACTCGAACTAGAGCAGCAGATAGTATGCAGCTTTTCAAATGACTGGAAGCTTTTGCGCGGTTCCTCGGTCAGTCAAATTCGTCAAGCTATCCGATTCCGATTCATCTCGAAGCCAGTTTTTCCAGCACCAGCACTTTCTTTCGACTGCTGCACAAGTTTGCAGTCACCAACCCTACCAGGAAGCAATCGTCTAGTCTAGTGAAAAACGTGTCTCGCGTGGCACGGTAGCATCGTCAACATTGTGGTACAAACAAATATCGGTTGCTGTCGAAGCGTGGTTGGCCGTTGGCGAAGAAGAAGACCGGCACAGTCGTGCTCGCGCCTACGGAGTAGCTTTTCCACAGCCATTCCATGGATGTTGCCGTTGCCGCGCATCGGCCCTCCTCCCTTCAAAAGGCACCGACGCATGAAAAGGGACTAAGAAAGTTTTTTACTCTCTTTTAGTGGAGCCTTTTTAATCTTTTTTGATCAGTAGGGTGTTTGACATTTTAGTCACTAAAAGAGACTATGGAGTGTAACCAAATACACCATAATTCTTAGAAAGTAAGATTGATAGTTATATTAGGGATGGAGAGAGTAGCCGTCTACCGGTAACGGATACTTGATCATGCCATATACTCCTTCTCGGTCAGCATAATTAATTTAGCTGGCAAATATACATGTCATCTTCACCTCGAATCATTTTGATGTGGTATATCAAGTGCATGAGCTAAAAGACCACTTCGTAAAAAATGGAATAAAAAGAAGGAATAATGTGCTTGGGTTGTTGAGTTCGAGCCAAACAACTCGTTTCTGTTAGGGTGTGTTTTCATAATTTTCTGATGGATATGGTTTTAAGTGATGACTTTATGACCTAGAATCAACAACAGTTGGACTGTGGGTTAGCCTTTTCTCTCACAACTAAAATAAAAAAAATAAAAGAGTATTAATAGTAAATGTTCTATTGTTACCGACTCAGAGTTTCTTCCTCTTATAAATCAGTCCATGCTGAGAAATTCCCTGTGTGTTATAGGCTTAACCACAACTAACTCATGTAACAATCGCCTGACATGATCATAAGTGGTGTAAGAGTTAAATTCTTGTGACCAAGCAGGAGTGCAAGCTGATAGAGCTGTCAATTGATAATGCGTATGCAAGTGCTGCAATTCATTGTTGGCCATCCCCAACTTGTGGTGTAAGATCTCTGTTTGAGTTGTCAATGTTTGTCCAAATTTTTTATTGCTATGTGTTTCATTACTTGCATTCTTGAAGAGCTTAGCAATAAACCCACATGCTTGAAATGTACAATCTAGAACCACACGAAAAGTAACTTACTGAAAACAGTACTTGCACTGTAGCAATCTGACAAAGGCTCAAGAAAAGAATAGTAATACCGAATCATAGTTTAGTCATTCTCAATCAATTTGAACTAAATTATTGGTTTATAGATGAAATTACTTTTTGGTTATTGCTCCGGGTCCTGAATCATTAGATGAGTTCAAATTTTCTAATTTAATTTAGGGACAGGTTTGGTTCATATTTGTGAAGAACGGGCCATGAGAAGAAATATATGCCTGTTTGGTAGAGCTCCATCTCATTCCGATTATCTATAGAAACTGATAAAAGTGATTCTCTTCGTTTAGTTATCATAAACTCTCAACATCAGCGTGGAGAATCACTTCACAAAATCAAATGATGCTATTTTTTTAGCTGTCAACCTCTTAGTTCATTTCGGAGAATCACTTCACAGAATCAACAGAGAATCACTTTTCTGTGAAAAACTGTTTGGCAGAGCTTCTACTAGATTCAGAAAAGAATCAGCTCTGGGAGCTCTGCCAAACGGAGCCTCAGATTGTGCTTCCTCCTTTTGTTTTATGGATAACACTGAAGTGGAACTTGCTGCCACGCGAGATTGGGTGACATACCTGGGCAATGACGTGTGGTGGGCGTGATTTTGAAGAACCCTTGGCACGCCCGGGTTGTGGCACAACTTATTCATAGATCTATGGGCGCACGAAAGAAACGGATATCAAGGATATCTTCTTGCCAATTTGAAACATTATTTAGACACATCGCAGAAAGATCTATAATGTAGGGTTTGTGAGTTGTGACACTGTTCTCATGACTATATCAATTCTACAAACTCTGATTTTTGAATTAAATGTTATTTAACATCGGTAATTAATCAATATTGTTATCTTACAGTGTGATGTGTATATTTTTAGTATAAAAACAGTTGTCCCGTAGTAAGGCACACTACCTATTAATAAAATATAAAAAAGAAAGAACACACGAGTTTTAAGTCTTAAAAACAAAAGATCCTGGGCCTTTGGGCTGGCCGCACTCCCATGAGGGACTGAGGAAGCAGGCAGGATCGCCGTGCGTGGGCTTGGCGCGCGATGAGCGACGGAAATCCGCTCGCGAGTCACGGCGGAACGGATCGGACGGAAATCGTTTCAGGCCCAACCACGCTTTTTTGGGAGACGCGTCTGATGGGCCAATGATGCAGCCGTGGCCCAACCCTGCTGGATTCGATTTGGGTTAGCAACCGGAGGCCAAAAACTGGACCGCACACGCACACTAACATGTTTGGGAGAATTATTTATTTGGCCTCAAAAAAAACTCTGGTTACTTATGTGGCCTTTTTTTATTTGAAGTTGTGTATATGGCCTCAAAACAAAACTTTGTTACTTATTTGGCCTTCCGTTAGATTTGAGGGTATAACGGTGTTAAGTGTTAGGTAAAAAGACCATTTTGCCCCTGCGTCTAAAAAAATAAAAAGTGATATATACAATATATATTGTTCATATATAAACAGCACATAAACGGTGTTACTGTTCATATATATACTGTTCATATATATATATATATATTGTTCATATAATATATATATATATACACTAATTTTTTTATGTTTTTAGACGCAGGGGCAAAATGATCTTTTTACCCAACATTTAACACCGTTATGCCCTCAAATCTAACGGAAGGCCAGATAAGTAACAAAGTTCCATTTTAAGGCCATATACACAACTTCAAATAAAAAAGGGTCATATAAGTAACTAGAGTTTTTTTAAGGCCAAATAAATAATTCTCCCAACATCTTTTATCTTTTCCCACCGGAAGTAGTCGCTCCGTCGAACAAAAAGGCATGCTAACGTTGATTAGATAAAAGTATGCTAACGTTGATTAGATAAAAGTATTTTGGGTGTTTCTTGCTTGCCACTTGCTAGAATATAAATAGTAATACATAGACTATATATCTCCAACAACAACACCCAGAATACAAGACTTATGTAAGGTTTAGATAGCCCTAAAAGCAAAAGGTTCAATATCCATTTAACATCTTCTCAAACAACAGGATCCAAAAAAAATCATTTATGTAAATAGATATTCAGAAGAGAGAGAGAGTAAGCTTAATTATATCTAGGTTGTACCTCTCAGACAACCTAACATGGATCAAATATAAAAATTCTACCAGTAAAGTTGTAGTTTTTGTCATCGAATTGTTCGTGTAGAGCAAGTCTTGCATGCAGCGTATATACGGCCAGGGCATGAACATGCGTGATATATAGGGCTATACAGTATATATACTGTAGCTAGTCGTTAAAATACCTAAAATTTTTAAAAATGAGGGTTTTGATGACATTAATTATATTAGGCCATCGTCTGACATTAATTAGGCTTTCATACCTAATAATTAGTATATATACTAATTAGGTCAATCTCAATGATGGTTTTATTTGAGTTTCATTTGTATTAAACATGCTGCCACATAAGTGTTTTTTTATGAGATGACATTGTATTTAAGAAAAGAGAGAATAAATGGATGAAACTCTCTTGACACGAATATCAACTCTCTATGAGTCATAGAATTTAATGTCTATGAAACTTTAGAATGAAACTCTTACTCTCAATGGAGAGTTTCATTCAAGTTTTATTTTATTTCATATGACATAGCAGTCTTGAAACAAAAAAATGAAACTCACCATTGGGATTGGCCTAAGTACAATTTGGACTTTAGGCTAATCTTAATAAAAGTTTCATAGGATTTCATGGATATTAAATACACGCTGATATGATATTGTATTAATGAAGAGAGAGAGAGAGTGATCATTGAGGATAGGATGAGTAAAGAGTGTTTTATGATAATGAAACTCTTCTGTACTGTTTTTAAAATATGGACGTGTTACAAACTGAGACATAAATGTTGCTGCTTCCTCCCCAATTAATAGGCTGATACATTTTCCTAAAGTTTTGCATGCTTTCCATTGCTGCTATAGTGCTATTTAGCGGAAAGGTCTCTTCTATCTGCCATCGAGGAGAAATTTCAATATTTAACCTCCAATTCGCAAGGCTCTCAATATTTGACATCCAATTCGTAAGCCTTTCATTATTTAACCCTGTGCATACCAATTGCTTCAATATAAGGGATTTTTGGAAATTTTTTTCTTATTTTCTATTTTCTAATATGTATTAGCATTGTACATCAATAGAGAGAAACTAAAATACCCTTACCTCTCCATCCAGATCGAGAACGCACGGGACTCATTCTCGCGAGTCACGGGCGCAGACTCATCCTCGCGAACCTGCGCGCTCCCCACGCCGCCGCCCGACACCGCTCGTCGCCGGAGCCGCCCGCTGCCGGAGAACGCCCGCGGCCTTCGTTCCTCGCCAGGCTCCATCCTCGACAAGCTCCCTCCGACCAGCAGCTCCCCTTCGCCCGCCCCCATTCGCTTACCCTATGGCCTAGGGTTTGGGGCGGCGGAGCTACCTGCCGGCGGCCCTGCTGGCCTGACGCCAGTAGGCCGTCCTCCTCTCCGTCTCCATGGCTCCTGCAGAGTAAGCTCTCGATCCAAAACTCCTTTTCGCACTTTACAGTACATGTTGATTTTGGTGTGGGGCACAAAATTGATTTGTGTCTCCATGATTTTTTTTGTTGGTACACACCACAGTAGAGTTGCTCGGGATGGCACGTTTAGGTTGTGTGTGCAGTTTTCCGAGTTCAGCGCTAAGTTGGATGATGGTTGCTCTGTTAATGTGCCACGAAAATATGATGAATGGATTGTGGATTATTGTTCTTATACTTTGGAGATGCTAGAAAATGACTTGAAAGCAAGGGTCAATTGGGGAAGCAGCCAACAACCTGTAATAGTTGAGTTTGACATGAGTGGTGGTGGAGAAAGAAAGTTGTTGAATGATAAAGAATTGTCCATTGCATTTTCTGAAAGGATGGGTGACAAGAAATTGTTCTTGTTTGTTGATATTGAGGACAAACCCACAAAAGTGTTTTGTAGTTCTCTAACAGAGGCAGCAAGCAATGTCGGGCATGATAATGTCATGGGACCAATAGATTCAAGCCAAGAGGCATTTGTTTCTCATGCAATTGACTGGGACAGTCTGGAGATTACTCCACTTGGACAAGATCAAATTGGTGCTGCACTTCCTGTGATGGATGAAGATGCAATGTATGAGTTTGTTGGCCTCAGGGCAGAGGATGAGAGGGCTGAGCAAGCTAAGAGGGCACCTACACTAAATCTGGATGATGTGGACCTACAAGAAGAGCTGTTAGTTGATGATCATATACCTGGTGAGAATTCTGTGATATATGACAGAGAAGACCCTCCAATGAAAGTTGGAACCATATATGCTAGTATGAATGAATTCAGGACTGCAGTGCGGCAGCATGCTATTAAGGGTCAATTTCAGCTTGTAACACAAAAATCTTGCACAGATTTGTTCAGAGGGTATTGCAGAGCTGAGGGTTGTCCATGGTCTATTGTAGCAAGGTTGATGCCTGATAAAGTCCAAGTCAGGGTATGGTACCTTAATGTAGTGCAGTGCTATTTTTCATTTATGCAGCATGCTAACTTAATGTAGTATGCAGTACTAGTCCTCATGCATGTACTACTCATCCATTACTAGTTCTCATTTATGCAGTACTAGTCCTCATCCATTACTAGTTCTCATTACTAATATTTTTTTTTCATTCAACAGATTACAATGAATACAAAAGAGGATGGAAAAGACCATTTTTGTTCATCTGTTGGGAGAGTGACGACCAAGATGGCATCATACCATTGGGTAGCAGAGAAGGCAGTCCCCTTACTAATAAAGTATCCAGACATGGGAGCAAAGAAATTACAAGCAGAGCTAGAGGACAAGTATCAAGTCAAGATTGGGTATGGTACTGTGCATAAGGGTTTTGCTCTGGCAGGCCAAAAAATTCATGGGACATGGGAAGAAAGTTTTGGGTATTTATTCAACTTCAAGGCAGAGATTGAGCTCAGGATACCAGGAAGTGTTGTAGAGATAGACGTCGTGAATAAGGAGGAAGGTGTATTTTTCCACAGATTCTTTTGTTGTTTGAAACCAAGCATTGATGGTTTCCTAAATGGTTGTCGGCCATTTTTGAGTATCGACTCCACAACTCTCAATGGTAGATGGAATGGCCACCTACCTTCAGCTACGGCACTAGATGGACACAACTGGATGTTTCCAGTTGCATTTGGGTTCTTTGATGGTGAGACTACAGATAATTGGACTTGGTTTATGCAGCAGCTGCAAAAGGCGATTGGGAATCCACCGTACCTAGCTATATGTTCAGATGCTTGCAAGGGTCTGGAGAATGCAGTGAAGAAGGTGTACCCTTGGGCAGAGCATAGAGAATGTTTTGTCCATCTCATGAAGAATTTCAGCAAGAGGTTTCAAGGTCCTGCATTTGGTAGAATGTATCCTGCAGCAAGGACTTTCCAACCAGATTACCATGAGTACTTGATGAACAAGATGTATGCAGTAAATAAAAAGGTTGAGCCATGGTTGAAAACCAATCATAAGTTGTTGTGGATGAGAAGCAAATTTTCAGAGGCAATAAAGTGTGATCATATCACTAATAATGTGGCAGAGGTTTGGAACAATTGGGTTAAAGAGATTAAAGACCTTCCCATAGCCGACCTTGCTGACACTCTTAGATCAAAGTTCATGGAGCTTTATGCCAGGAGGAGGAGAATAGGTGAGAAATTTGAGGGACATGTAATGCTGCCAATAGTTGTTCGTCAACTATTTGCAATGAGTAGGCAGTTGGGTCATTTGAAAATAAAAGAAGGTGGACGGGATGAAGCAGAGGTGACAGAGGTCACAAATTCTCAAAAGATCATTAGACATGTAGTTAATATTCAAAATCACACATGTACATGTCGGGAGTGGCAAGTCTCAGGGAAACCATGTGCACATGCATTGCTTCTAATCACCACACATAGAAATCCTAAGATGGAAGATTACCTTGATCCATACTACTCAGTGTACCATTTTAGACTAGCATATGGTGGTGTGATCAAGCCACTACCCGATAAGTCCCAATGGGTAAAGGTAGATCCTGGATTCAAAGTGCTGCCACCACTAGCAAAGAAGGAACGTGGAAGACAAAGGAAACTCAGAATCCCTAGTTGCACTGAGAACAAGGGAAATAAGCCAAGGGGCAAAGGCACGTGGCAAGTGAAATGTAAAAACTGCTTAGGTCTTGGACATAGGACAACATCACCTAAGTGCCCTCTCAATGGAACAAAAAAGAGGTAACTGCGTATGACTTTTTCACACAGACTTGTACTTGCTTCATATTTTGAACTAAAATTTGCATTTACAGGAAGAGTCGGGCCAACAGAGGAAAGTCAGGTAGGCCTGCTGGTTGTACCAAAGGTGATGCAGGTCCTAGTTCATCCAAAAGGCAGAAGGTTAATGTGCAAGAAAATTCAGTGACTAATAGTCCTGAACCTGGACCTGAACCTGTGGAAGTAGGCATAAGTCAAATTAACACTAGTCCCGGGGCTGTTACAAGAAGGTGAATTTCTATACACTGAACATTGACTTAGAACTTGGTGCACTTTTCTATTTTTTAATCTAAACATTTGTCTCTTGTTAGCCGAATGCAATTAGCACTTTTCTATTTTTTAATCTAAACATTTGTCTCTTGTTAGCCGAATGCAATTAGCAATAGCTGGACTTGGAGGGACAAATCAGATTAGTACAAGCCCTGGAGCAGTGACAAGAAGGTAAAACAATTCACTCTATTAAACATGCATGTGGTTATCTTAGTTCATGTACTGAACCACTTTGTTTTTGTATTGTATTCAGTCAAGCTGTAGAAGGAGCAAGTGATATTATGACCACTCCAAGGAAGAGGATAGGTCTGAAGAAAAAACTCACTCCAAAGAAAGCGAAGAAGATCGATGTTTAAATATTCCTATAACAATGTTATGGGACTTTTGTAATGCCCAGCCATTAGGATGTTTCTTTTGCCTATGCGAACCTGTAATCTTTAATTGGCTGGATGAATTTATTCTCTTTTGCTTATGCGAGCCTGTAATGGCTGACTGGATGTGAACCAAGAATTTTATTTACTAAGATGTATGACTGGATGTATTGTCAGACTTGAACTTATTTACTAAGGTGTATGACTAGTTATCATGTGCACTTAAATTTAATTGTAATTTATGTCTCCTAGGAAGAGATTAGTTTTTTATGTCTCTTTTTCATGTCTCTGGGCATGTACCGAATAGAAAGGGAGCTGCTCAGATCTGTTTTCTAGAGTGAGGGGCAGTATGGTCCTTTCCAGTGCCTCTAACAATGTCATATATTTCCTGGAATGAAGAAAGAGGTGAAATGGAGAGAAATCCCTCATATTGAAATAATTGGTGTGCACAGGGTTAAATAATGAAAGGCTTATGAATTGGATGTCAAATATTGAGAGACTTGCGAATTCGGGGTTAAATATTGAAATTTCTCGCCATCGAGTGTGCCAAATTGAAGTATGAAGTATCTCTCACACACACACACTGATGAAGCATCTTTGCATGATAAAATGAAATGAAAGATGGCACTTCCTTGTCCTCATGGACGAGAGGTCACTACTAAACCCTACTGACTCCGCAACTAAACCGGGATATGATATGATGATGCATCATCGATCAGCTCGCACCTCGATCAACTCGGTCTGAAGATGATATATATATATACTTAGGGGTTATTTGGATCCCACCCATTAAACTTTAGTCACTTTTAGTAACAACACTCTTAGTCCCTTTTAGTGAGGTTGTTTGACATTTTAGTCACTAAAAAATAACTAAAGTTTAGTGGGTGACAGACCCTTATTGGCCCTTATTAGTAGTAGTGAGTATTGTCTGGTTGTTTCGTACAAGGAACCGAAACCAATGACAGTGATGAGGAGCATCTCTAATAGTTTGGAAAAATGACTTGATATCCTTGTTTTATTGAGAAAAGAAGAAAAAAAAACAATCTCAAATAGATTGGTATATGATTTGCTAAATTTTTCCAAGTTGAAATCGGAGACCATCTACTTGCTATATTTACGTACCAAGTCAGCTTCACTTGCTATATCCGGCGTTTCTATGTTATTTTTATCGAGTTGGAATATTTTTCTATATTATTTTTACCAAACCATTGGAGATACATGAAAAATTTACTTGCCAAAAGTTTTATCAAGTTGCTAAATGACAACTTTTTTCAAGTCGATTTTTCCAAATAATTGGAGATGCTGATGATGTCTGCCCGCTGGCCTACCTATGTATGATATGGATCGGAACGAGCTGGGGACGGGCGAGAAGTCATTTTCTCTCTGTTATTTCCTTTCACTTTCTTTACTTCTTTGCATTATTCTTCAATTCTCTGCAGCCTGCAGGAGTAGTTAGCCTCTGCATGCATGCGTTAACTCCTGATACTTATGGCCGGGTGTCGCTTTCTACGTAGTACAGTACTACTATATATACTTAACCCTTTATTACCAGAACGTAACCATTAATTCTGCATGCCCTGTAATCCATCCATCGTCTGACGATGCAATATAATGTCACATCCAACCACCGCTAAAAGCCTAAAAATATTTATAAATAAAAAAAAACTTAAAAAGAAAAATGCACGTATACATATATATGCAGTTCAGGCATGTATGTATATTTGCAGTTCAAAATCACAACAACTACTACTGGTATTTCTTTCTGAAGAAAATGCAAATAACGACGCTGAATGCTATATTCAATTGGGTGAAACGTTTTATTGGTGATACGTATAATAGACAATAGAGAAAATAGAATTAGCCATGTACATCAATTAAGGAAAAACCTAGATTCCTCGAATCTCTTTAATTTTAGCTTTCGTGTTTTTTTTTTAAATCTCTGTTTAGCAGAGACAACCTAGCTAGCTAGAATCTCTCACTGAAGTCCAAAACTGCAACTGTACCGTATACGTGGTGTATGAATTGTGGAGTCTAAGTTCCAACTACCAATAAATAACACTGTCCTGTAGGCATGTAAAAGCAGCCTGATATAATAAGGAATATATATGTTTCACCGTAATAAACAGTTTAACTCTTTACAGAAAATCAGAAATTTGAAACTGTCATATCACTTCGATCGGAATGAAGAATCTCTCAAGAGCATGCTAATCTGCACGTACAAAATTGTATATATGGCGAGATCGAGGTTGCATTGGGGTTCATCTCAGATCTCACTGAGCAAAATATTTCAGATTTCACACACACCGTACGTATTCAGGCATTCAGCAAATAAAAGAGCGCTCTTCTGGTTTAATTTGAAGGGGGAAGTACGAATGTACTAGAACACATACAATAAGTGTCTCTACAAATCCGTATTTCTCTCACAGACACGTTTTGCGGACGGCACTTAAAAAGGGACGGAGAGAGTACTTTGGATAAGGGGCGTTGGGCTCCCGAACCGGCCTATGGCCTTGTTTAGATACAAAAATTTTGCAAAATTTTTACTATAGCATTTTCGTTGTTATTTGACAAACTTTGTCCAAATATGGACTACGTAGACTCCAAAGATTCGTCTCGACATGTACATACTAAAAGTACAATTAGTTATTTTTTTATCTATATTTAATGTTCTATGTATACGTCCGAACATTGATGTGATGGTTGATGTGATGAAAATTTTTGGAAAATTAGGATAACTAAACAATGGGATGGAGACTGCGTAGCAGTACTCCATTGGTCGAGCTTGTTGCAACTCTATTGGTCGAGCTTGTTACAAGCACTGTGCAGCCAAAGAATAATGCATGTATACCTTGTCAGCAATGACGTGTACGTGCTCGATCGGAGAATGCAATCATGCATGCACTATATAGCTTGTGCGACACGTACGTACTGATCCAAACGACCGATCAAATCAGTGAATGGGACGCGCATTATAGTTACGCGAGACCTGCAGGCACACACTGATCGACACTGTTAAGACGTTTTATTCCAATTTTTTTTTTTTCAAGATTGTCAGTCACATCGAATCTTTAGACGTATTAAATATAGATAAAAAAATAACTAATTGTACAGTTTATCTATAAATGTCGAGACAAATCTTTTGACCTTATAGTTAGTACAGACACGTCCTTTAGTCCAGGTTGGGAAGGAGGAACTGGGACTAATAGGCCTTTATTCCCGGGTACCACAACTCACTACAGGAAACTCACGCTTTGCCGAGTGTCTGAGGCTTTACCGAGTGCCAAATTTCGGGCACTCGGCAAAGAGCCTCTTTGCCGAGTGCCGGCCACGTGGCACTCGGCAAAGCGCAAACACAAGGCAAAGGATGCTCGGCAAAGAAAGGCACTCGGCAAAGGCACCTCTTTGCCGAGTGACAGTCACGTGCCACTCGGCAAAGAATGTGGTCCCAAACTGTGCCACGTGGTCGGGTCTTTGCTGAGTGCCACGTGGCTGGCACTCGGCAAAGAGGTGCCTTTGCCGAGTGCCAGCCACGTGGCACTCGGCAAAGAATGTGGCCCCGAACTGTGCCACGTGGTCGGGTCTTTGCCGAGTGCCACGTGGCTGGCACTCGGCAAAGAGGTGCCTTTGCCGAGTGCCAGTCACGTGGCACTCGACAAAGGCACTTTGTCTAGTGTTTCTTTTTGACACTCGGCAAAGCCAGTTTTTAAATTATATTTTGAAGCAGTAAATTAATCCAAATGAAAAAGTTTTTAACTACAAAGTTGGTTAACTTATCAAGATGAACAATTTTTGTTTTGGTGATTTTTTCATTTGACAAACTTAAAATAATTTCATTCACAAGAGTGATATATCTCTCTGGTAGTTTATAAAACTACAAGAGTGATATATAATATTTGTGAATAATATTAGAACCACAATGTTGGATACATAAATGGTCAAACAACCAAAATAAACTTTGTAGATCTTGACAAAGTATGAAAGTTTGTAGTTGATAACTTTTTAATTTAAAGTCATCTAGTTATGCAAAACTGCGTTTGAATTTGAAAAATTTAAAATTCGAGTTTTTTAAAATATCTCGGATGGAGAGATGACCAAAATGAAAGTTGTAGATCTCGAAAAGTTATGAAACTTTGGTGTTGACAACCTTTTGATTTGAAATCATCTTGTCAACGAAAACTACGTTTCAAATTATCAAATTTCAAATTTAAATTTTTATAAACGACCTCAGATGGAAAAACTATCAAAATAAAAGTTGTAGATCTCAAAAAGTTAGAAAACTTTGTAGTTGACAACTTTTTTATTTGAATTCGTTTAGGGCCTCAAATAAGCAAGTTACACTCGGTTTAGTATAATATATGGGTAACCGAAACGGATATGAAATGTATATGTGTGTAGTGCAGTGGTAGAGGAGGCTCTGCGCGAACGAGAGGTCCTTAGTTCGAATCCTGCTGATTGCATGAGAGAAAATTGCGTGAAAAATACTAGGACTTGCGATTTCGAGGGAGACCGGTGGGTGCTGCCTAGTCGCCCCCTTCCCCAATTTAATAAAAGTTTTTCCCTATTTTTTTGGATTTTTTTTCGTTTTTTCTTTGCCGAGTGCCAAATATGTCAGCACAGGCAAAGCCTTCGTCGAGTGCCCGATATTTGGCACTCGGCAAAGAACCTTTTGCCGACATTTTCTTTGCCGAGTGCCCTTCGCCGAGTGCGAGAGGCCCTTTGCCGAGTGCTGGCAGCACTTGGCAAAGCCGGAACCTCCTGTAGTGACTGGGACTAATAAAGCCCATCCCTCGGGAAAAAATCTTTTGAGCCTAGTTAGTCCATATTTGACAAACTCTATTGCAGACACGTCCTTTAGTCCCGGTTGGGAAGGAGAAACCGGGACTAAGAGGCCCTTAGTCCTGGGTACCACAATTGGGACTAAAGCCCAGTGGCAGACCAAGGATTTGAATCTAGGGTAGTCATAGTAAAAAAAATTCATGTTATCCAAAGAAAAAGTTCAATAAAATAACTATAAATTAACCAAATTGCGACAATATATTTAAAAGGTTTGAAACTTACATAAATAGGTTTGAGAGTTGCACAAATAAATCAGTAGTTGTAGCTGTAGGTGTTTCTTGTTCTTGACATGTCTCTTTATCCATAACTTCGATTTGCACTGTCATCCAGTCCCCTACTTTCATCATTCACAATTGGAGGATCTTCTACAACAGAAATAGACAACCCTTCTTCAAGGACTGGAATTGCTCGATGCTCGAACACCAGTTGCAACATTTTTTGTCTCATGCTTCTGAAAAAATACAAATATTTGATTTCTTCATGCCTCAGCTTTCTAAAAAATGACAACAGATTTCATTCTTCAATTTTCAATGTACAAACCCTAAGGGCATCTAGGAATTGGGATCACAAGATGAGAAGAAGTGAAGCACTCACAGGGCAATGCAGGAACAGGCACAGAGGATGGTCAGGCGGCACATCGGACGACCGCAGCCGTCGTGGGCACTGGCGGCTGGCCGGGCGGGCGGGCGGCTAGACGCGTCAAACGCCGACCATCGGCTTCTGGCATGGAGCGGGCAGGGGTTAGGCGCGAGCCGGGCGGCGGCGGGGTGGGGGAGGCCGCTTGCGGCCGGGCGGGAGCGGCCACGCCGGCGGTGGGTAGCCCTCGGCCGGGAGGGGTGGCGCGCGGAGGAAGCCAATCGCACCTGCGTCGCCGTTGCGGCGTCGGGGTCGGGGTCTCAAGGATGTGGGGGTCGCGGTCTTGTGGAGTGGAGGAGTCAAATGCCTGGGCCAAGACACACAAAGGCAAACTGAAGGAGATCGAGTGATTGGGCCATTTTTCCCTAGGCTATGAAGAGTAGTAGTAGTATTTTGGGCCAAATTTGTGGGTAGTCCTGGGCCTACCCAGACTACCCACTGGGCCCGCCACTGCTAAAGCCCATCCCTCATGGAAAAAATAAATGAAATGCCTTTAGTCCTAGGTACCACAACCGGGACCAAAGCCCATCCCTCAGCGGAAAAATAAATGATAGGGAGACCTCTCTTGCGGTGTGTGAGATTCGAACTCAGTACCTCTCGCCTCGCGCATAAACTCCTTAACAACTCAGTTGTATACCACATGTGACAGAGTCATGTACACTCTCCTTTTGAATTGATCCATGAGGGACCTTTAGTCTCGAGTGGAAGACCTTTACACCAACCGGGACTAAAAGGTCACTAACCGAGACTAAAGGTTGGGGGACCTTTGGTCTGGGTTGGTAACACCATCTGGGACTAAAAGTCCCTCCTACAAATATCTGTCATGGCAAATAGGCTTTAGTCCCTGTTGGCACCAACCGGGACTAAAGGCCAAATTTAACCATCGAGACTAAAGCTCTGTTCTCTATTAGCGAAAGTTTGTCAAATAATTAACAATGAAAGTGCTACAGGAACTTTTCCCCAAAATTTTGACGAACTAAACATGGCCTTAGGCCAATTTCAATGAGAGTTTCATTTGATTTTCATTTGCATTAAATATGCTGCCACATAAGCGTTTTTGATGACATGTCATTGTATTTAAGAAGAGAGAGAGAAAAAATGAGTTTCATCTGAAATTTAATGTCTATATGAAACTCTAGAATGAAACTCTCACTCTCAATGAAGACGACAAAATAAAATATTACTCCCTCCGTCCCTGAATAAATAGATTCCTAGAGTTGTCCTAAGTCAAATTTTTTGAACTTTGACCGAATTTTTAGAATAATATATCAAGATTTATGATATCAAATTAGTATCATTAGATACATCATAGGATATACTTTTATAATATGTTCATTTTATATCATAGATATTTTTACTCTTTTCTATAAAGTTAGTCAAATTTTAAAAAGTTTAACCGACACGGATTCTAGGAATCGATTTATTCAGGGACAAAGTGTCGATGTTTCGAACCCGGGAGTATGACACCAACGAGTAATGTGATCGCGTGCTCTCTTCCTGGATGGTGATGCAAGATGACACAAGGATTTATCCTGGTTCGGGCAAAGAAGGCCCTACGTCCAGCGGGGGAGGAGGTTCTTGTATTACTTGCACCTAAGTGCTTGTACAGGGGCGAATACAAGCTCAATGAGCGTGGACCGGAGTCCGAACTCGTGTGTGTGTGGACCTGTGTCTTAACGTGTCCCTTCCTGACCCCCGGAATGAGGGCCTTGGTGTCCCCTTTTATAGAGCAAGGGGAGGCCAGGGTTACACAAGGGTATTACAGGTGTCGGGGTGTATTGTGTCCCTTACGAAGAAGGGTAGGAACCCTGTCTTGTCGAAGACATTGTAGCCGCTGTGGTTGTTGCTGTTGAAGCGTCCTTGAAGCGTGGCCTCCATCCTGGGCGCGGACGTGGAGGCGCGGCGAGGTGGAAGCCGTGCAGCGCCCATCCCGGAACGTACAGGACGCGGCGGGGTCCCTCCGGGTCTTGGGGTACCTGTCCTCCAATAGCATGAAAGTAGTTAGGGCTCGAGGGGCGCGGAGCCGGCCTCGAGGCGGCGCCTACGGGGGGCTCGAGGCCCCGCAGGTATGGGCAAGTCCCGTGAAAATCGATTGAGCGGCAGGCATCTGGGCCTCGAGGCGTGGCTTGGACGTGCCACAGTGTAGGGCGTGGGTTAACAGTGCTTCACTGGTGCCTTTTCGCCCATACTTGTGGTGAAAACGAGACTTGACTCTGCCCCGGACCACTGTGGCACACGTTGTGTTATAGAGGACGTGACTGGAGTAGGTGGATGAATTAAGTGCGCGATATGGGGCTGGCATCCGATGCCTGCACCGCTCGAGGGAGGCATAACGCGTCTCGAGGGATAGGCTGTCGTGCCAGTGAGGCTCGAGGTCCCCGCGTGGGGTCTCGAGGTGTGGTGTTCGGCTGCGGGGGGCTTGAAGGGTAGTGGAGCGCTTGCCCGAGGCCTGGAGGGCTCGGGCGAGACGGAAAACGACCGTGCGCCCGAGGCCTGGCTTGGAGGGCTCGGCTTGGTGGGCCAGCGTCGTAGGCCTCGGGGGACCGGCTTTTTAGGGGGTTAGGCTAGTTAGGTCTGTTATTTAACCGATGTTCTAGGTTTATCCTATTTGTTTGCGTTGATTGGGGGTACCCCTTTTGCGGACCCCCGACACAAAGAGAGTAGTCTTGAAAACAAATTGGCGTTAGTACTGCATCACAGAGGCAGGCAACTACGACTACGCCAATGCATGTATGATTATTGGCACACGGAATGCACGTCACGCGCGCCGCTCGACGTTGAGCTTATTGTACGTTGTACGTAAGCTGCTAGGGCAAGTCATGCGGCTCATGCATGCGCATGCGCGCGGCATAGAATCTCTCTCTCTCTCTGCTTGTCGGCAAGTTGTGTAGGGCAGTCATGCAAGCAAAGCAGCAGCATCCAGTAGTACTACTGTACATGCATATGTCACACAGGTCCAGGTCCATCTAGCTTAGTAGTCATAGTCAGATAGAGCAGGCTGCTTGCCGTGGTGGTTTGGTGTTTGGTCTCTCACACACGCAATGACGAAGCTAGAGCAAACTAGAAGAGGATATAATTAGCTTGTGGATGCATATACATGTGTTGTTGGGGGTTCATATATGATGAAATTTTAAATAAATCTACTGTTTTTTTAAAATTTTGGGAGGTGCATTTGCACCCCCTAATTTGAACTGAGCTTCGCCCCCACACGTACTGTCTCATGGCTAATACTGTAAGCCTCAAATCCTCGTAAATTAAAGCGTAGTTATAAGTACTAGCTTAGCTAGCTGCCACTAACGCGATATGAGCTGAGCGCGCAAACTTGACCTGCTTAGCTTCACCAGGACGCGGGAAAGAATCCATCCATGGATCTAGCTTAATTAATTACATATCCTCTCAATGATCATTATCATAATATATAACTAGCTAGCTAGCTACTAAATACTTGTGTAACACGTACTAGTACTTGTTTATATATATACTAGGATAATGCCCGTGCATTGCGACGGGAAAAAATATACCACAATAATTTAATATAAACGTGTATATTATTATTAAAAAGTGTCACCATCTCATGTGCAATAAATCAATAAATATACCACCATATTTCATCTTTTGTAAAAACTCAGGTAATATTTTTAATGCGGATAATATATTTATCTCAAATCAAAGCTATAAACAATGTCTTAGAAACATTATCATATTAGTACGCATAAGTTTACGAACTAAACAAATTATTGATTTATTGCACATGAGGTGGAGTCCTATAGACAAGATTACACTAAAATTCAAGAGTTATGCTTTGTGATGTCTTATATTAGATTAATAATAAAATAATTGGACAAACATATATCTTTTTCTTGTGTTTGATTTAAGAATAGAAGAGAAGGGAGTCTGAACGATTCTCAAAGAGGTGCGAAGTGATATGATGCAAGATGTAGAAAAATAATTGTTTTAAAAGTGACATATGAGAGGTGGAGAAAAGGCTGTAGTGGCATATCATGAAGTAGAGAGTTTTGGTCCTACCTGGTAGACCTGAACATTCGGTACTTTTTAGTTGTAGAGGTAGAGATAGACAACCACTGCATAATTAAGTCCATATATATAGCATATAGCATATATTTTTTTTTGAAATCAATAGCATAACATTATTTTCTTCAGGCTTTTCATGCATGATGAATATCCATCTTCAGATGATGATCTGAGTGTTATCAAGGTGTGCGTGGACGACAGAAGGTTATTATATAGTTGCTTGATTGCATTGCCTCCGAGTGCAATTAACTTGGACTTTGCATGCCGACGATCGATTCAAGATGCCTCGATGGATCATGCCGGCCGGCCGGCCGGCCGGCCCAAATAAAGCAGCATGCAGTTTAATTGGCTTCCACTTCAGCTATTTGCTGGAAAGCTCTATTCGATCTGCCTGCTGCCCTGCACAGCTGCGCGACGGCAGCGGCACACACTGTCACGTTTTGAGCAGCTTTAATTTGGACTCTAGGGTTTATTAATAATTATAAAATTAAAGATGGAACTTCCTTGTCATCATGGACGAGAGGTCACTGCTCAACCCTGCTTACTCCGCAACTAATATATACTACTTTGTATCGCAAATAGAAGTCGTTTAGGACAGCGACACGGTCTTCAAAGCATAACTTTGATCACTTGTTTTTTAAAAAATATTTATTGTAAAGTGGTGTATATATATTTTTATGAAAGTACTTTTCAAGACAAATTTATCTATATGATTTTTACATCTTAAACTCAATAATTTAAAAGTTATTCATGATTTATATTCTCAATGTTTGACCGAACCCTTTTCCAAAACGACTTCTAAATAGGATACAGAGGGAGTAGATAGATGGCGCGCGATAATATCGATCAGCTCGCAGAATGAAAATAGACCTAACTGTTTTTGCGAATCGACATTCAAAAAATTAAGTGTTTGATCATCTCATCATTGTGACAGAAGCAACATGTCTTACTACCCTGCCAATTTCATTTATCTAAATTATCCTTTGTTAGTAGTATTACACTCTAACACAAGTACCAAAGAAAGTTTTTTAATCTTTAAAGGTGTTCTCAATTTCCATAGTTGCTTGTTAATGTTTGGGACATCACAATGGATCATAGCAAGATAATGTGATTTAACCGAGAACTATCCATTTTTTTTTGTTAAGCTCCAACGAAATTCAGCTTGTCCATGAGTAAGGACAATGTTAGAAATACGTGGAAGTAATGTGTTCCATGTTACTAACTTTGCGCCTATTAGATCCATATGCCAAGACAAATTTGGCAGGATGAACTAAGAATCTGTTATTGTAGCCTGTTTACTTTCTCGCTATGCTGTATAAGCATGACTATTGTTCTCGAGGTGTTCTATTTTCAAACCAATTATCCTCCTAGAATCTAATTTGGGATCCATCTTTTATCATGAAAGTTTCGAAACAAAAGAACTTCAGTTTTACCTTCACAAGACTGGCCCAAAAGTACGAGTCCTCAAATTTCCACTCTCAACTTGTTCAAAGAGGCTTAGTTCCTATTATTTATTTCGAATTTGTTGTGAATGACGACGATCAAATGAGGAAAAACGCAAGATCAAACCACAGCGAGACACAAGATTTAACATGGAAAACTCTCCCAATGTGGAAGGTAAAAACCTTGGGCGTCAGTCACCAAACACTCCTCACTATTATCAAGAGTCGGGTTACAATGCCGTATAGCGTCTTACAAGCGAATTAATCAAAGTGGAAACCCTAACACAGGGTATACGTATCGTATGACGGACTTCTGCTTCGCTTTGTCAGAAGTCAACCAATAATGGTGTGGACTGAATTTGGAAAATATTCAATAGAATTAACTGTTGCCAACTCCCATCTGTTGTTAGTAGTTTAAAACGCCATTACTAAGCAAAACATCATTCTTAGTTTTCAAGTCTTGTATTTTTTTTTATAAAAAATAAGTCTTGTATTCAGTATTCTTAATTAGGCCATGTTGATCTCTAGGACGACACAAAATGTTGCAACAAAATATTCCCTCAACAACTTTCTTTTGTGGATAACTTGGAAGCAATCTTTCATCTCAGGCGGAAGTATGTGGAATTTAAATATCTTCTAAATTGTGCATTTTATCTATTGTTTATGTAAATTACCGTGGGCTGCGGCTGCGTGGAGTAAGGAGTTTCGCCAGCTCCGTCACTGCTAGTGGGGTTTGAATTGAACAACTGCCCCTCCCTTCCCACACACGTGCACGCACAGCCGCCGTCACTGCCCTCCACCATTATATTAGCATCGAGAATTGCAGCCTAATTTTATTTTCTTATAAAAGTATCATTGAAAATGTTTTTTTTTCCTAAAAAAAATAATTAAACAAAAAATCACACGTTCATGAGATGGCGATGATTCAGAGTTGAACGCTCTGCAGAAACTTTGCGAGATAAGTCATGCAGATGATACACACGGCAAATTTCTTCTCCAAATGTCCCATTCACTGCATACAAGTAATGTGGTATTTGTCTACGGTGATTTGGTAGCCTCAGCTCTCAAGGCTAGCTCTGATGCACTAGTAGCGTTAGGTGAGCAGGCAAGTGAAGCTCAGCTTCACTAACACTAAACAACGCAGAGCCTGACACGGATCGGCCAGCCTTCACCTTATCAAAAAGCAGGGGAAGTGATTGAGACCACACCCAAGAGCTAGGACATTAATACCTTGCTGTTAGAGAGCTGTACTACAAGTTTAACAACTCGAATTGTCAAACTATTGCCTACAAATTCAAGCCAGCGACTACGCATATATATAGGAGACCCATTTTTTCTTCCCTTCTTCTTCTTATGCCATTTGGTTGGCTGGATAAACTCTTCGTACCAATACATACTAAACATCTGCAGTACATTACGCTGTCTGAACTATGAAGCCTGAAGAAGTTTATTGGATCCTAACACCATTTGATCTCTTCAGAACTCAGAAGCAATGCTTTGCAGCTGCACTGCCTACCGACACAAGCAAATAGGACTTCGAATAATCTCAGGCTGCCAACTTGCAACCTTAGCTCCTCATTGTTTAAAGTTCGATGGAAAGGTGTGTTGCACCTGCTAGCCCATTTCAGAAATGCACGCTCATCGAGCATCTTCAGAGCTTGGTTATTTATATATGAAATTTTGAACAGAAAGATGGCATTTCCTTGTCCTTTTGGACAAGGGGTCACTCGTAACCCTAGCGACCTCGCAACTAAATGAAAGAAGACCACTCTAAACTAGAAAATCAGGGCCTAAAGAAACTAAATAAGTGTATTTGACCGTGCTGGAGAGTCATCAGTGCATATAGCCTTTGCTCTTTGCTGAATCTTTGCTATGTTTAAGTCCCTTCCATAAAGCACAGATATTAGTTCTCAGTCGTTCAGTTGGTAGGTCGTATAAAGCTGTGCACCTAGTTAGGTGCTCATTGCGTGAAACATGCATATATTTTGTGCAACTGCAGTACCAGTGTACCACCACTCAATTTGGATTTTTTTTCTTCTCTGGTATTTATTTTTTTTAGTTTCAAGGTGTTCATCCTTGAATTATGCATAGAGCTTTAACTTTAGCAATTCTTTATTGCCCGTCACAAATTCAGACAACCACCCACTAAGTACATATTTCTTTAGGTACACCGTACACACGATACAGACCTAACCACACAAATTTCATTAGCATTGATCGGCAGACCTCCTTGCCATTTTTTCCTTGAAAAAAAAGAGACAAATTTCATTAGCACTTTAACAGGAAGAGATTACCAAAATGGGCCTTTGACGCAAATGCAAGGAACAAAGTGAATTTTCTGCCCTGGCATGCAGAGTTTGCCTGGGAAGCAGCAGCAGAGAAACTATATTGACTACTAACCGGTAGTGATAAAGAAAGGCAGGATGAAGCTGGCCATGTATTCAAAGCGTCCAACATAATGTGTACGACGCCTATCCCAGCTCAAAAATAACAGATAGTCGTACTTTTACATTTTCTTTTGTGGTGCATTTTGATCAACAAAGTACCAACTATGATGGATTCGTTGCACTGTTGAAAAACTTTGAAAATCAATGGAAAGGCTGTGGTGACAGAGATTAGAGAGATGAAATTGGCCGCGTATTTCACCCAGAACAACATAAATGAGCTACTGTATATGAAGTCAGGTTTAAGCAATGCTGTTTAGACCGAAAGCATTTCAAGTTCTATGAAAGTTATGAAACTACCAAACTGAATGGGTACCGGTGACAGAGAAGGGAGGGAAGAGAATAGCCAAGCATGCAGTGACCAGTGAGTGTGCATTGCTGTTTGATAAAATTAATAGACCTTTCTTGAAACTGCCAAAAGGCAGGGTGATCATGTGATGAAGTTTACTTGGATAAAACTGACCACAAAACTGGGGGGAATGAAAATTTGAAGTTCAAGGAAACAAACGCGTCCTGCAGCGATTTTCAAACTGTTAGCATTTTCTAGGATTAAACTATCAATGCACTGATCAATGTAAGTTGGCGGTTTTCGTTAGGTCAATGAAACCAACCTAAAAGTCGATCAATGACAGAGAAAACCAGGATGAAATTAGCCATGTAATCTGGAGCTGCAAACGTACCATGTCGTCTATGTTTAAACCACCGGTTGTTTCTAGTGTCTAAAATAACAAGTTACCAGCTGTTGCAAGAAGGTTTGCAGTTAGCTCAGGATTTCTCAGCCAAGTATCACCACCGGAAAGGCGATACTGAAAAAGAAAAGCCGAATGAAGTTAGCCACATTTGGTTGCGAGTCTGGGAGAAGAAATGAACTCACCAATGTAGATAGTTGTTTTTTCAAAGTTTACATGTTGTGAACTACTAATAGCATAGCATGATACCATGATAACTTTTGTGCTCAGAGAGACTGATAAGAAAATTGGCCAAGTAGGGATGTACCCAGAAAAACAGACATACGCAATTCTGAGTTCAAAATCATGCGAAAGAGCAGAGCGAGAACTAACTGTTTGAGTTAGCTATTATTAATTACTACTAAAACTGAATCAGAAAAGATGTCATAAATATCATCTTGAATTTCCATACCCAGCCTACGTTAAACTATTTGCTTTCTTGTATATATAATTATTATCATTTGAACGTGATAGTATACATAATTATGAAATACCCAATTATCCCCTTTCAGTTACCAGAAAGGTAATTACTGACAACGAGCAGCAGGAAGAGATGAGCCAGGGAAGCTCATGAACCATGTCGTATGCTGAAACCACCAGCAATTTCCACTCACTAAACTAGCTAAACCATCACACATTTTTCAATAAGATCGAGTGGAAGCTTTCAAGCAGCTACCTTGAAGCCCATATGCTACCAAACAACCCAAGACGCAGCACCTTCTTAACCTGAAACCCCCTTTATAATAGGCCCACAACCACACATACCAAACCTCATTCCAAGCTTTGTCTCTCTCTCTCTCTCTCTCTCTCTCTCTCTCTCTCTCTCTGCAATCATTCATATTCTGCCCCCAGAACAGCGCGTGGCAGCAGCACACAGCACGATGATCACCACAGCGCACAGCCGGCAGCAGCACCATGCGTTCGAGAAGAGCCCCGGCAACAACCACATGAAGAGCATCGACAGGAAGCTGCAGCAGGCCATGAACCAGGCGGCCAGCAAGTACATGCAGAGGATGTACCCTCTGGGCATGCAGAGGAGCAGCTCCAACCTCACATTGTCGTCGCTCTCGCTGTCGCAGAACTCCAACGACTCCTCCATGAGCAGCTCCAACTCCAGCTGGGAGCCCAAGGTGCCGCTGCTCTATGGCGGCACCTTCAGCCCCTGGGGCGACGTGATGGTGTCCCGGGAGATGAGGCGGGAGGACGATGACAAGGTCAGTGACCATGACGTCGAAGGAGGCGAGGACGACTTGGACTGCGGCAGTGAGCCGGGGAGCTTGCGTAGGTGCAGCTGGATCACCAAGAACAGTGGTAAGAAATTAAGTTAAATTAAATGGTAGCTAAATAGTGTTGTTTCAGCCAATCCTTAATTTCTTCAACTGAATGAGTGATCTTCGTTCATTCATGTATTTGTTTCATTCTCATGCATTATATTATTAGCATGAGGTTTCTACAATTCTACTGGACGAAAACAGTTTCTAATCCAAACCTATCATGTCATCCAATTTGACAGAGCTGGGCTTCTTTAACCACGCGCGCTTTCGGCTTCTTTGTACAGGAGATGTGCATACATATTAGTATTATCTTAAAAAAAAAAGGAGATGCATATATTGTCTGAAAAAAGGAGGTGGATGTATGCCTTCGGCTAACTGAATGATGCAAAAGAAAGTAAATTTCACCAACCAATGACTATATATATAAAGATTGGTCACAATTTTTATTTTTTTTTTAAAAAAAACAAAAAAGAAGAAGTTTGGATATACATTATTATGGGACATGAGACGACAGCCTTGTCCTTTAAGGAGTGGCGAGGTCTACATCGCTGACTTGATGCTCTGATTTGACTGACCAAAATCGAGTGCTGGTGAGACGGAGAATACTCCTACTCCTACTCCTACTAGCAACGTTGGGTTGACAAATTCATCGGAAAGGGACTTGTCACCACCAGTTGGGGGTGTAGTTGTCTGTTGAGCAAAATACTAGACTAACACTAGCTAGGGATAGAGAAAACGAAGCATGCATTCGAAAAATGGAAGAAAATAAAAAAGAAGCAGCAGAAAACTGACTGACTGGAAATTTTTGTGTTGTGCAGACGAGGCGTACGTTGAGTTCCACGACGAGTGCTGGGGCGTCCCTGTGTACAGCGACAAGTATATATACTCACTCTATATATCTGATTTGATTTCGCCACCCCACCCACATTATTCATTTCTCCCTGAGGAATTTGATTACCTGCAAAAAAAAAAAAAAAAAAAAAAAAAAAACTAATCTTGATGAATGTCTGTCTGCGCGGGGCGGGAATGACGATGGGCACAGCAGAAAACTGTTCGAGCTCCTGTCGCTGTCAGGGATGCTGATCGACCAGAGCTGGACGGAGATCCTGAAGCGGCGGGAGATGTACCGGGAGGCGTTCGCCGACTTCGACCCCAGCGCGGTGGCGCGGATGGGCGAGGACGACGTGGCGGAGATCAGCGGCGACAGGGAGCTGCGGCTGGCCGAGTGCCGGGTGCGGTGCGTGGTGGAGAACGCCAGGTGCATCCAGCGGGTGGCCCGGGAGTTCGGCTCCTTCAGCGGCTACATGTGGGGCCACGTGAACCACCGCCCCGTGGTGGGCAGGTACCGGCACCACAAGTACATCCCGTTCCGGACGCCCAAGTCGGAGGCCGTCAGCAAGGACCTCGTCCGCCGGGGCTTCCGCCTCGTCGGCCCCGTCATCGTCTACTCCTTCATGCAGGCCGCCGGCATGGCCATCGACCACCTCGTCGACTGCTTCCGCTTCCACCACTGCGTCCGCCTCGCCGAAACATCCTGGGGCATCACCAACGTCGCAGCATAGGCCGCATTATAGCCCTCCGGCAACTCCGATCGGCAGCCGCCCCGTCGTCCGACTGTTGTTTTCTTTTTCCTCTTTTTTTCCTTTTTGTTTGGAGATCCGATCCGATCCGGTTCCGGTGGTAAGTAACTCTTGAATTGTTTGTGAAATGTAGAGTGTATATGCTCAGTTATTATTATATATGATGTAATAACTCTTTCTTTGCCAATGAAAAGTAGTACTGAATTAGTAGGACTGCATGCAACTGGCTTCAGTCTTCTGCAACAGGACACTAGTAGTAATGAGCTGTTTGGTTCCTACTGATTCAGTTCTTTTGTTTGACATAAAAAAAAAGAGAGAGAGAGAGAGAGATTGTTGTTTACCAAATGCAAATTTATTAAGCTCTTCAGTTCAGCTAAGTAGTACGTACTGAATCAGTAGGACAAATTCTCCTACAGGAGGAAGCAATGACAACAATAGAGAGGGCAAACCAAATTTTCCAACTTATGACAACCGGACAGATTTCTAATTACTGATGGATTAGCATGTACGTCCTCGTACACATAGTGATGTTGTGACATCTAATACTGAGTGCTACTCATTGTAGAACTAAATGGTATAATCCTACAAACAATAAGCCTTTGTTCAGTTCGTAGGTGAAAAATTTTGCGTGTCACATTGTGTCAGGGGCGGATCTAGCGGTGGGACAGGTGGGGCTCTAGTCCCCCTACAGTTGCCGGATCTATGGAGCCCTCCTAAGCCCCTAGATTTTTCTTTGTCATAGATATAGCTGAGGAGGAGCTGAAGTTGTTTGATGTTGAACAAGTCTCTCTAATATTTTTTCTGGATCCACCACTGCGTTGGATATTTTGAAACTAATTTAGTTTATTAAAATATATACTAATAAGAAAACAATTACATATTCCGTCTGAAAAAAGTACAACTTAGTTTCTTGGGCTTTTTACATTGAACTTGCTTATTTGGCCCTAAAACAAATTTCGTTTTGGTTCTTGGCCCTTCCGTTAGTTTAATAAGATAACAGTGTTAAAAACAACGTAAAATGACTATTTTACCCCTGGTGCCGAATACAACATTGCAGCAACATACCGCAACTAATGAAATGCATATAATCACAATAATTTCCTAAAATAAGATATAATATTTCTTCAAACATAAAATTATCTTTTTCATATATATTTGCACATGACATCACAATGAACATGTGTAATGTTGTATTTAATTAGTTATTGTATATTGTTGTAATGTTGTATTTTGTGCTAGGTGTAAAAGAGTCATTTTGTGTTGCTTTTAACACCGTTACCTTGTCAAACTAACGGAAGGGGCAAGAAACTAAACAAATTTCGTTTCGGGGCCAAATAAACTAAGTTCAACGGAAATAGGGCAAAAAAAAACTAAACTTCACTTTTTTAGGGTCAAGGAACTAATTTTCTCAACATATAATGGTCTCTCCCGGATTTGTTATATTTTAGGCACCTGAAATATAACATCTTTTCAGGCGACGAGTAACAACCTTCATATCTCCATCCAATGGTCCAAATCTATTAGCACAAATCACATTAAACAAATAATATTTTTTTTATGAAAGGACAAAGATAAAACTGTTCAGGCACCTAAAATATAGAAAATGTGCCAAACATTTTGCACATAACAAGATCCAGGTGGTGTCTCCTACTCTCCTCCTTGATTTTTGCAAATACTTGTTAGCTCATGCTATCCAGAGTTTTATGAACCCCATAACTCACAAATACAAGCGTGTGATCTGTGCTCGCTATCCATAAGAGTACCCCGCCACTATGGTTTTCATGCAGTTTTCCCATCTCCAGACGATTTTACTGTTGTAAAAAAAGATGATTTTACTCCACCTATTTTTTGAATTTTATAAAGTTAATTATTAAAAAGTATCCAAGAAAGATAAAAATAAAGCTCTCTATTTATTTTATTCATGTAGCATAATCATTGGTTTACTAAATAACCTTATGGAGCCTCTGAAGATGCTTTAATTATCTTAAAAATCATTTGTCTCAGTCTCTCCAACGCAGAGTCTGATATGCATGCTTATGATTGGAAAACCTATTTTTCTCACGTAATGTTAAGGGGAAAAGGCCTATTCCAAAAGTTGAAGATGCTATCAACATGAAACATTTTAGGCCTATTAGTCTTCTTAACTGCAGCTTTAAATTTTTTTCTAAAATTCTGACTATGAGACTCAGTACCATTATGCAGAGGATTGTAGCCCCAAATCAGTCAGCCTTCCTTAAAGGTAGATATATTCTAGAGAGTGTAGTTATAGCTCACGGGATTGTTCATAGTATTAGTAAGAGTGGGGAGAAGGGTGTGGTTCTCAAGTTGGATTACGAAAAAGCATATGACAAGGTTAGTTGGAGTTTTCTTTTTGAACTTTTAGCAGCTAGAAACTTTGATCCTAAAGTGATTGGCTGGATCAAGCAGATAGTTATGGGAGGCTCTATTGGTATTATTCTTAATGGGGAGGATAGCCCTTTTTTCAAGACATGAAAGGGCTTGCGGCAGGGGGACCCCTTGTCCCTGTTCCTATTTAATTTAGTCGGGGATGGTCTTTCCAAAATGTTAGCCAGAGCTTTGAATAGGGGGCTTATTTTAGGGCTGTTAGGAGACTTCAAACCTGGTGGAATAATCTCATTACAGTATGCAGACGACACGATTCTGTTCTCTAAGGCAGAGGACTCTGCTCTACAGAACCTTAAATTTGTGTTAATGTGGTTTGAGAAAGTGTCGGGTATGAGAATTAACTTTCATAAAAGTGAGTTAGTTCCTTTAAATTTAGACCCAGTTGAAGCTCATAGGTTGGCCCATATTTTTGCATGTCCTTTAGGTCAATTTCCTATAAAATATTTAGGAGTTCCTTTACACTATGAGAATTTAGCCAGAGAGGATATTCAGCCTTTGGTGGACAAAATTTTGAAAAAAAAATAGCTAGGTGGAGAGGGAGTCTTCTGTCCCTAGCACCTAGAGCTATGCTTATCAAAACCTGTTTGGCAAGTATCCCTGTTTATCTCCTATCCTTTATTAAGTTTCCTAAATGGGATATAAAAACTTTGAACACTCATATGAGTAACTGTTTGTGGAATGATTCAGCTGAAAGTCACAAATACCATTTAGCAAATTGAGAACTAGTCTCCATGAGGAAAGAGTTTGGGGGCTTAGGTCTCCCAAATCTAAGGGATTTAAATATTAGCTTATTAGCTTCTTGGCTGAAAAGATATAAATCAGATAAGGACAAACTCTGGAAAGAGTTGCTAGACTTTAAGTATGAAACTAAAAACCCTAATATCTTACGGTCTAGTGCAGTAGGAGCGTCTCCCTTTTTTAAAGGCTTTATGTGGGCAGCTCAAGCAGCCAAGATGAGGTATAGATGGAAAGTAGGAAAGGGGGACAAAATTAGACTTTGGGAGGACAATTGGTTGGGCTCTTCTAGCTTAGCTATTCAGTTCTTTCCTTTGTATAGGATAGTTAATGAGAAAGGTAAAACTATTGCGGAGCTGTGGGATGGTAGTAATCTGAAATGTACTCTTAGAAGAACAGTATCTGATGATCTGTTTCAGTTATGGCTTGAGATAGTAGCGTTAGTTTCCTCAATTGAACTCTCTGATGAGGAAGATGAGATGATTTGGCTTTTCTCTTCTTCGGAAAACTATTCTTCACAGTCTTTATACAAGGTTATTAATTTTAGAGGTATAAAACCAACCCACGTCTCTGCAGTTTAGAGTATCAAAATACCGCCTCGAGTTCATTTTTTTTATGGCTAGTCATTAATAATAGGGCTCTAACTAGGGATAACTTAGCCAAAAGACGAAAGGTGGATGATGAATTATGCCTTTTTTGTGCAGAAAAAGAATCTATTCACCATATCTTTTTTGAGTGTGTTGTTGCAAAACAGTGCTGGAAAGTGCTGTCAGATCTGCTGGGATATCAGTTAGGAAGGGATATGGTTGATATTGGTAGATTTTGGCTAAGTAATAAGAAGTTCTGTATTTTAAATATGGTTACCTCAGCGACCATTTGGTCAATATGGAAACTTAGAAATGATATTTGTTTTCAGAGGCTTGGTTGGAGAAGCATGGAAATGCTCTTCTTCCGGATAACTGGTCTTTTGCTAAACTGGATCGTCCTTTGCCCACCCGACAAGAAGGAAGCTTTGATGGAGTGTATTGGCAAGATAAAGGCATCAACAAAGACTTTGTTGTGGCTTCCTTATGTGGACCAAAGCATCAACTAAAATTCCATAAAGGTGGCACTGAAGCTGGGCTCAAAAACAAGATGGCTGGAAGACAGTGGCTGGGTTCAGATCTTTCGAGTTTGTTCTGTTAATGTTGGGGTCACGTCTGGGTGAAGAGGGTGCTGAAGCTGGACTTGTAAGCAAGATGCCTGGAAGACAGTGGCTAGGTTCAGATAGTTTAAGGTTCTTCTGTTAGTGTTGGGGCCATGGCTGGGTGTTGGATGTCTTGCTAGTGACGGCTACCAGTTTCTTTTCTGTTTCTGTCTTTAGTTTGTGGTTTTGCCCTTGTGGTGCCAGGAGGCTACCCTGGGTTGGAAATCTATGTTGTAATCGAATTGATAGTCTTTTGCTTTAATCGAAAGGCCGGGGCGCAGGCCCTTGAACTCAAAAAAAGGCCTTCTCCGTCGTGGACACCAGCGGGATGCCTCCGATGCCGCCCATGACCACCCCGTTTGCTGAAGTGAACCAAGGCAAGCGCAACATACATAGCGACTTTGGTGGTCGCTGATTGTTCCCCTCGCTCTCGCTCGTCGCCCCATCGGCGCCCTGGACGGCGCGCGGCCGCCCTAGCCGGCGCAGTCCCTGCTGCCCCCGGCTGCAGCCATCAAGCTTCCCCTGCTTGCCGACGAGCATGTTGTGATCATCGTCATAGTCGTTTCCATGGCGACGGGGAGGCGCCTCAATTAATTGGTGTGGGGATGGAGCTCCCAGGTCTTAGTTCCCACCCAGGCCTTGGAGTTCGGGCTGTAATTCGGCAAAGGTTCGGCCTCCCAGTTGCGCCGGTGTCGCGTTCTCATGCTTTCTTCTTGGTTGCTTCCTTTGGTCGCTGTAAGTTTCGGCTTTGCAACACCTCGGTGAGCTTGATTCTTCAAGCTACTCTTGGGGGTGTTGCCCTCGATTTCGATGTTGTTCAGCTGGGTCCTCGTGTGTTTCGTTTTTTTGTTTCCTCTCATCTGGTGGGCTTCCATATCGTTAAACTTAAAAGCTTTGAGTGTTCTTGCTTCAAAATCTTTTTTCACCTTTGGGGGAATGGTGGACCGTCCTGGCAATTGGAATGGGCAGCGTTCAACAAAGAAGAATCAGATTCCTGGATCAGAGTTGGTCAAATGGGCAAACGATTAGGTGAATCTTGCTCTTTTGCGGAGGCAGTTAAAAAGAGCATGCTTACTGGAGCTAATTCTATTCCTCTACGGCGTTCTGTGTTTGACCGCATGATTTATCCCAAGGGATCTTTGGCTCAAGCTGATTAGTTTAATAGGGTTCGGAGTTCTTCCATTCTTGGTCGGCCTCCTAGCGTTCATGTTCATCCTTCCTCTTCTCAGGACAGGAGTACTGGTAAGGGGGGCGCCCAATTTTGAATTTTGTTCACAACCAAAGTCAACTCGGGTCTGAACAATATCTTGCAAAGGGCAGTGTGCCCAGGATTTGCGCTCGCTGCCTCTCTGCTAAGCACTCGAGAGTTACATGCAGTAATCCCATTAAGTGTTATAATTGCGGTGGTTGGGGACATTTGGCGGCGACCTGTCGCGGTAAAGCGTACAATATGTTTAATGGCAATGAAATCCCTGAGTGGCCCAAGTTTTTCTTTCAGAAGGTGGGCATGCATCTTGGGCCTAACGCAAGCGGTCCGCCTAAATTTGGCTCAGTCACAGATTGGTTGATGATGTTAAATGGGTTTGATACTGCTCCGGAACAGGTTCATATACCGTGGAAAATTCCTGCTAAGTCTCTGAACAATGGGCCCAAGTTGGTTGCGGCCCTAGATACAGTAGAAATGATGAGCGTTAGCCTTGAGCTCAACCTGGGTGGCCCTTCATCTTCTATGAATAAAAACTTAACGTTCGGTACTGGCATCCCCACCGCAGTCCACCTAGAAACCTCTGAAAACCCCCCTTCTCCGAGCTTGACGGTGCTATCCATGGCGTTCCAATGAGCAAACCCAAGGCCATTCATCCCCTTCGGGATGGATTGGCAGGAGATCCCAAATCGAGTGCTGATGGTTCGTGCGGTGGCGCAGTCCAGACCGCCGCCTAGAAACGAGAACCTGGCCATCGTCATGATTACTCCCCTACCTGGTAATCCCTTGGACTTCAATACTGTCAATCAAGTTCTCAGTGAGTTCTTTCATGAGAGGCACATTGCAATTAGAAGCATTCAACCATCACACCTTGGTCAAGCTTTTGTTCAGTTTCGATCAGCTCTCGATAGAGAATCTTTGGTGCTTGAAAGCCCTTGTCCTTTTGATGATGTGCACCTCTCATTCATAAGACACAATCAAGGACGCAATTGGCGTAGAGTTTTGTTCAATAGGGAAGTCACTCTATTGCTCCTTGGATTACATGTTGATTATTGGGAGGATGAACATGTAGAAAATGTGGTTGGTCAATTGGGGAGACTAATAAGCTGGGTTGGTGTGGATGATAGAAAAGCCAGGGTCATAGTCAGAGCTCGTGTGACTGACCTGGAGTCGATTCCGCAATTCATTGTTTTCACGAGTAATGAAGCGCATGAGGGGGACTCCTGGACAATCCAATGTGAACTTCTGCAGCAGCAAATGCTTGGTGCAGCCCCGCTGCATGAGGATCCAATGCCTGAACAGCCTCAGATTCAAGGTCAGATGCCCTTTGATTTTTTGGCTTAGGGCAACAAATGCAGCAGCCAGGCTTTCATCAGTTGATGGTTAACCCCCCTCAGGAAGATTTTGAGCAGCAAAATAATGATGGATTTCAATGGCCTCAAGTTCTCCCTGCAGCCCAAGTCGTCGATCTGAACCTGCCACCACCTGGTCTCATTCAGGATCTTAATCTGGCTCCTATTCCAGATGACCCGCAAGAAATGCTCGTTCACCCTTTGGAGGTTGATGAAGAGCATGAGCTGCTGCCCCATTTTGATCCGGTTCACGAGGAGGAGATTGTAGAGGAAGTAGCTGAGAATGTGGTACCTATGCAGATACATGAGATGGTGAATATCCCGATGCTCCAGGCTCCGATGGAAAATTTTCTGCATATGGAAATTCCAGAGCAAGATCTTATGGACTTTCAAGCGGGAAACCAACAGGAAGGGGAAGGAAGTAATAGGGCTTCACCAAGGATAAGGCATCAGGCAGGGAGGGCTATCTCTCAGAACAATATTCAGGTTGGGATGGTCAGGACTTTCTTTATAACCCCCCTACGTTACCACCCAATTACTTTCCTAGTTTGGCGCCAACTTTCAAATGGAATGGGCCAAATCTGTTTGGGCCCCTGGTTAAACTGCCAGCATCTTGGTTGGGCCTTTTCCAAGCTTTGTTAGAAGCCCCGGCCCAAAACAACTGGGCCAAAAAGCTCCTTCAGACTGAATTCCCTCAGCTTCTTCAGGACAAAAAGGAATGGATGGGAACAATTTCACTTGCACAAGAACCTAACAAGAATCCTTCAGTCTGTGAGCTGCTTTCTTCAGAGCCTATGGGGGTCATGCAAATTGAACAAGCAGTTCAGGAGGAAGAATTAGAGGACTCCGTTCCGAGCAAGAAGAGAAATAGAAAGGGAAAAGCGGGGACACTAATGGTTGATTCTGTTCTTAGACGCAGCTGTAGAGTCAGGGCCAGCTGTGATGGCTTTAGAAAAGTTGCCTGTAGGTCAAGGAATTGCCTGGGCTGTGTTTCTGAAGTTCCTACTCTTTCTCCAGCAGCTCTGAAGGGGATTGGAATGTCTTTGTGTCAGTTATCTGAAGAACAGCTGAAGGAACTTGCCCTCCTGGGAAAGAAGAAGATGGAGCCCGTGGGAAAAAAGCTGAAGAAGAGCAAGGACGAGGAGAAAAAGAAAAACCCAGATGATAGTGATGCTCAAGCAAGATACCGAGATGAGAGGAAACCAGTTTTATTTTTTTAGCTTTTGTTTTATTAACCAGGCCTGTCTGGTTTGGCTCTCCCGTTGTAAGACTTAATTTGGCTCTCTTAAACTCTGGTACTCGCTCCCCTGGTGGGATTGCACTTGGTTATTTTATCCTTCTGGTTTCTCTTGTCTGTGTTTTCTCTTGTCTTTGGGGTTTTTCCCCCTGCCCTTCCCTCTTTTCGCCCTAGAGTCTTTCTAGCCTGGATTTCTTCTTGGGCTTTTAAGGACTTTCTCAAATTTTATTCGTTCATTTATGGATCCTACTAGATCATGGAAGATTCTTGATTGGAATGTTAGAGGCTTAAACTTTGACAAGAATGTCAAAAATAAGATTATAGAAAGCAAAAGTGAGATAGTTTGCCTGCAAGAGACGAAAAAAGAAGACTTTGATATGACCTTTATTAGGAACATATGTCCACCTGATTTCGACACTTTTGACTTCCTACCCTCGGTGGGGGCATCAGGTGGAATCTTAGTTGCATGGAAGAGTTCGGCTTTCCTTGGTCAAAAAACCTTCACCAATGAATTTGCAATCACAATAGAGTTCACCTCCAGAGTCACTAATGAATGTTGGATGTTGACAACAGTCTATGCACCTTGCACTTCGACTGGTAAAAGAATTTTCTTGGAATGGTTCAAAGAGATTCAGATGCCCCCTGAAGTGGAATGGCTTGTAGTAGGTGACTTCAATCTTATCAGAAAACCAGAGGATAGAAATAGAGAGGGAGTTGACACAAATGAGATGTTTCTGTTCAATGAGGCTATTTCTAAGCTAAATCTGAATGAACTCCCCCTACATGGAAGGCAATTCACCTGGACAAATAAACAGTTCCCCCCACTCCTTGAGAGATTGGATTGGTTTTTCACCTCAAATTCATGAACAAGCAGGTTCCCAAATTCTTGTGTCAGGTCTCTGGTAATGGAAACTTCAGATCATTGGCCATGTGTAATTGAAATAAGCACAAATGTCCCCCAAAGTAAAACTTTCAGGTTTGAGAACTACTGGCTAAATCAAGATAGCTTCTGCGATGTTCTAGTTCGTGGTTGGTCTGCATCAGATAATATTACTAATTCTGCTAAAGTGATAACAGCAAAATTCAAAAATCTAAGAAAAGAATTGAGACAATGGAGCAGGTCCCTTCCAAGACTAGATTTGTTGATAAATAACATTAAACTGGTTCTACACTTCCTGGAGACAATTGAATTATATAGAGACTTGTCACTGATGGAATGTAATTTTAGAGACATGATAGCTGATAAACTAATCTTTCTCCTCAAATAGCAAAGAACTTATTGGAAGCAGAGAGGAAAAATAAGATGGGTCAAAGAAGGGGATGCTGGAACCAGGTATTTTCATGCTCATGCCACTATCAGATATAGGAAAAACTCAATTCCTACTTTGCAAGATGATCTGGGTAATAGCTTCCAGAGGCATGATCATAAAGCTCTGCTTCTATGGAATGCCTTTAAAGATAGAATGGGTCAATCTGAATTCAATGGCATATCAATGAATCTGGATGACCTGCTTCATCATGTACAAGGTCTTGAACAATTGGAAATTCCTTTCAGTAAAGAGGAGTTTGGTCAGATTATTGCTTTGCTCCCTAATAATAAGTCCCCTGGGCCTGATGGATACACTAATGAGTTCCTGAAAGCCTCTTGGCCTCTTCTAGCACAAGACTTCTATAACCTGTGCATGTGTTTCTTCGAGAATCAGGTCTGCCTGGAAAGCATTAACAGATCATACATTGTTTTGATCCCTAAAAAAGATGGACCCCAATCAGTATCTGACTACAGGCCCATTTCCCTCCTTAACTCATCACTCAAGTTGGTGACCAAGATATTAGCAAACAGATTGCAGAAGCATGTCAAAAAGGCCATTCACACAAACCAGTATGGGTTTATCAAAACGAGAACAATACAAGACTGCCTGGCCTGGACATTGGAATACATCTACAATTGTCATAAGTCCAAAAAAGAGCTAGTCATTCTTAAGCTGGACTTCGAGAAGGCTTTCGATAAAATTGAGCATGGCGCAATTATTGAAATCCTTAGAGCAAAGGGTTTTGGCCAAAGATGGATTGGATGGATAGATGCAATTTTAAAATCTGGTACTTCATCAGTTTTGTTTAATGGGGTGCCTGGGAAATCCTTTCACTGCAGAAGGGGGGTCAGACAGGGTGATCCTTTGTCCCCCCTACTCTTTGTCTTGGCAGTAGGCTTGCTACAATCAGTACTAAATAAAGCAAAAGATCAAGGTCTATTGAATTTACCAATACCTCTGAGATACACCATAGACTTCCCTATTGTTCAATATGCAGATGATACTCTGATAGTCATGGAGGCTTGTGCCAGATAGCTTTGGACACTTAAGGCCCTTCTTTACACCTTTGGAGAATCAACTGGGCTAAAGGTCAATTACTCAAAGTCCCTAATGGTCCCCATCAATATATCACAGGACAAGCTTCAACATCTGGCTAGAACCTTCAATTGCGAGGAAGGAAGACTGCCTTTCACTTATCTGGGTCTACCTCTCAGCTTATCAAAGCCAAAGATAATTGATTTCTCACCTTTAGTAAATAGATGTGAGAGGAGATCGGCTGCTACGTCTGCCTTCCTCTCCCAAGCAGGAAGGTTGGAGGTGACAAACTCTATATTCTCAGCATTACCAACTTTCTACATGAGCACTTTCTTACTACAAAAAACTGTGATAGATCAAATTGACAAGTTCAAAAAATTATGCTTGTGGAGGGGTTCTGATGTTAATGCTAGACAAAAGCCAAAGGCAGCTTGGAAAATGGTGTGCAGGTCAAAAGAGGAAGGTGGTTTAGGTGTAATTTGCATCAAAACTCAGAATGAAGCTCTATTGATAAAATATTTACATAAATTCTTCAACTGAGAGGATATTCCATGGGTCTCATTAGTCTGGGAGAAGTATTACGACAATGGGAAATTACCAGGGACTGTAAAAAAAGGATCATTTTGGTGGCGTGATATTGTTAAACTATTAAGCAAATTCAAAGGATTTGAAAGAGCAGAAGTCAGGAATGGTAAATCCTGTCAATTATGGGGGGATATCTGGGATGATGGCATTTTAAAGCACAAGTTCCCTCAGCTTTTGTCCTTTGTGAAGAAACAAGACACGGTGTTGGCAGAGGCCTTAACACAGACTTCAATTCATAGCCTGTTTCACTTACCCCTGTCGCAACAAGCATATGATCAGATGCTGCAATTACAATCTCGGCTGGAGGAGCTACAACTGATGAAGCCTCAGACAGATGGTCATATATATGGACCTCTACACAGTTCTCAGTTAAAAAAGCCTACACTCAATTGAGTGGTCACTTATTATTACACCCTGTGTAGAGATGGCTTTGGAGAAGTTCCTATTAGAACAAACATAGGGTATTCTTTTGGCTTCTTATAAAAGACAGGCTAAGTACAAGGGAATTGCTTGGAATAAAAAATATGACTCTGCAAAGTTACAGTTGTGTTCTATGTATTAACCCCATAGAAGAATCTTTGGAACATTTGTTTCTGCACTGCAGCTTTGCCGCTGAATGCTGGGCATGGATTGGCGTTCAGGTTGATCAGAGTATGGATCCTGTTCAGAACCTGCAGTCCTTCAAAGATCAACTGAGAGTTCCTTTCTTCATGGACATAATCATTCTAATGTCCTGGACAATTTGGAAGCAGAGAAATGATCTGATCTTTCGGCAAAAGCATCCCTCATTTCAGTCAGTCAAAGAGGAATTCAGAGCAGAGCTGCAATATCTTTTCCTGAGAATTAAAAGAAGACATCTCCCAATTATTCTCCAATGGATAGCAAATATCCCTTAGACTGGTGCTGATTGACTTTAGACTTCATTTTCTTTTCTTCAATTTTTGTTCCTTAAGTTCATTTCTGTTGTAATATTTGAAACCTCGCTTCTAATAAATTTCTGTAGCCCCTCCAGTTTCTTCAAAAAAAAATGTTAAGGGGAAAAGAGAGAGAGGAAAAAAACATTTGTCAGCCACACCAGCAGTCCCCTGGATTCGATTCAGCAGGTCCACGTGGCAGCCATCCAGAGCGTGGCGCCTCGTCCCCTCTCTGTTTTTGTCTACCACTCATCCATGACTTTTTTTTGTTTTTTAGCATCAATGGTGGGAACACCATAGAATCGCTCATCCAAAGCCTCCCGACTTTGTCTGTTCTGCTTCGCTCGCTCGCGGTCGCGGCCGCTCCTCTCTCTGCTCCTGCGATGGTGCCGCCGCCCACCAGCTCCTCGTTCCTCCGCCCACCGCCGCTGCCACACCACCTGCACCCTTGCCTCCATTTCCGCGCTCCCTCCGCCTCCTTTCGCGTCGCCGAAATACTTGGCGGTCGGGGCCTCTGCAACGGCGAGATCAGCGTCCGCAAACAACTCGCCTCGGGCTCCTCCGCCTCCTCCACCGCCACCACCTCCTCGCCCGCGGCCTCTCCTTCTCCTTCCACAGATGAGTCTCCTTCGCCCGCGGTTGATCTGGACGCCTTCGACAAGGAGATGATGGGCCTCACAAGCGGCTTCCCCGGCGGTGAGGTCGGCCTCAAGGACTTCGTCGCCAAGAACCCGCCGCCTCCTCGTTCCAAGAAATCAGCAGGTTCCCAGCCCCAAGCCACCACGCTCTTCGCGCCGCCGCGGATGCCGGAGCTGTCGCTTTTCCTGCCGGGCATGGTGGTGCTGGTCAAGAACCCCAACAACGCCTACCACATGTACTGCGGGATAGTGCAGCGCGTTAGTGACGGGAAGGTCGCCGTGCTCTTCGAGGGGGGAATCTAGGACAGGCTCATCACCTTCAATCTCGACGAGCTCGAGGGCAGGGAGAAGGGACCGCCCATGCTCAACCCCAAGTCCGTGGTGCTAGAGGATCTTGTCGCGCAGCTTGAGGATGACGATGATGACAAGGAGGACGAAGCGGCCAAGAAGGAGAAGGAACCTGAGGGCACAACGGCGGCGGCATGACCAGGCTTCTTGTTCCTGACTTCGTGGCTGTTATCCTCTCTCTCTCTCTCTCTCTGTGTGTGTGTATGTATACAGCTAAAATAAAATGTTTGGGGCTAATTAAAGGGAACGATATTATAGCTCTTATATAAGTACATATATAGTTGGAATTGGAATGTTAGTGTGAATTGGGGGCATGGAACAATTGCCATATGTTTGACCACATTTGACGTTTGGCCTAGATGGCTTCTCCTTGGATTCTTTTACCTTGTGTAACAATCAGATGATACAAGACCATTTCAATTTATAGTGAGGAGCTATGGCATATGGATGAAGGCTTGATAGTTTTTTTTTGAATGAAACTGGAGGGGCAGAGCCCTACAACAATTTATTAAAACTTGCATAAAAGGTTCAGATACAAAGTATAAGCAGCAAAAGCATAGTTTAGGGAGAAAAGAGGAATAGAAACTGAATTAAGACTAAACAGGGGGAGTTAAAGAAGAGGGAAAGGAAGCTTAAAGACCCCATTGCTGACAATCATAAAGGCTTGGTAGTTGGTATGCAAAGATGGACAAATATACTTGCATGATGAATTTAGTTTTGTGGGGTCAGTGTGTTTTGGTCATATTATGCAGGTAAGTTTTTGTTGTTGTAGTGGTTATATATATCTAGACATTTTGTAGTTTCATGAGTACAATAGGTGACACTCTTCTCTAACATACAATCTTTGTGCTATGTGTTTTTGTTCATATTCTTGGCATGCACAATTATGTTGAATGGTTGAGATTGAACCCCTGTTGTTCTGCATTTTACTGTAGTTTCCCTAACTCTATTTTCTTGAGCACAATAGGTCCAGGCTTGTTTATATATGTGTAGTCAGGTCCATGAAGCCAGTAGCCACAAATATAGCGTACCGATGTTTTCTTGTGTAGTTTTATTGTAAGATGGTTAGTATCATAATTAAGCATCCCATAGGCTCCTGTGCATTGCTGGATTGCTGCCGCTCTTAATATGCCTTTTGGGGTTTTCTCATCATCTATTGTTCTCTCACTGCCATGCAAGTAATGGTGCTTCTCAGGTCTGAGTCTGAATGCTTGTGCTCTTAAATGTTAATGTCATGTCCAATGTTATGATTCTCTGCTTATTAATCCCACATCCCATGGCCACGGTATTGAAGACAGAATAATACTTGTCATTAGTGAGAAAAAAGAGAAGGCACATGACATACTTTGAGCCTTATTTGACCACTGGTGTTCAAGATAGTTTGTGAATGGTTGCTACCATCAAAGTTTCATAAGAGAATTTGTTAAGGAAACTACAGTAGGGAAGTGCAATGTTTGATTTAAAAGGTTGCAATGTGCTGTAGATGTAAAAAGACTGTAGTGTATCAAAGTTCAAATGTTAATCTTCTAATCTTCTTAGTCAACGGTACTTTGTTGACTACAAAAAGGATACTATAGGGCCCCAAATTCAACTTGAGCACAAGGCCTCCAATGAGGCTAGTACTGCCTTGTAGGTTGCACCTCACTTGACCATAGCAGCCTATTAGGATGAATTAAGCTAAAACCCATTTATGATCTGATGAGTCTGGTAGGGCTCTTTGGGTAGTGTTGCCCCACTTAATCCTAGCAGCCTGTTGGGCGATTAATAAACCCCTTTTATGAAGTTCTATCTGCACTTGATTGCTATAACTATGAAACAACTTCAAATTGGTTTGCTATAGTTGTTTCATTTTAGAACAATATTCATAACTTGTTCTCCATCATTTGCATATCTGTTCACCAATTTGTCTTGTTATTCTTGTGTTGTATCCATAGCAGCGAGGCTAATGTTCTGAGGAAACTCCAACCTCGGAGTACCTGGTATCTAACTGGACTCGGTTCTCTTGAGAATATGTTGCTTTGCTCGTGTTCCGTCGTCTTAGTGTGCAGGTAATGCTATATTACACCTACCCATTATCTTCCTTTATTACTAACTTATATATCAGTCGATTTTGACAAAAAAAAAAGATCCATCAGATGCAAAATGCAATACTTCAACCAAGTCCAGAGCATTTCCCGAAGTACCAAGAGCAACCCACCTACCATGCTAGACTTCTTCACCCCAAATTTTGCCGATCATCTCCATCATAGTTTCAATGGTCCTCAATTGTTGGCAATTCATTGGGCTGCAACACGTACAGCTACTGGCACAAGCAATGGTGTCATAAAGAAACAAGAACCATGGCCTTTTGCGTTGGTACAAGGTCCTACTGGACAGGGAAAACTCTACTATGTGGGGGATGTTAAATGTTATCCATCTTGTTCAGTATCAACATTACTATACTGCTTTGCTCAAGAAGCTTGCTCCTGAAAGTTACAAGCATATGTTAGTGGTAGCCTATCTTCAAAGGGAACTCAATATGGTTGCAGCGGCTGGTCGATCCCAGGGTTCAGTAGGGGTTGATCCTGATGTTCTTGCTCAAAGGGATTGTAACCATGATATTCTGCTTCAGAAACTTGCTGCGTCAGTTGAAAGCAGAGATAACGTTTTTTTACAACAAAGCAGAGATAAAGTATTGGTGGAGATGTCAATATTAGAAAGCAGGTTCCATCCTGGCAGCAACTTCAATTTGGAAGATGCGCTAGTCTAGAAGACAATTATTCCAATGAAGCTGAAATTGTTTCTACAGATGTGTCAAGTAGCGGGAGTAAGTTATTTTCTCGCATGATTCATGGCTTTGATAGGGTTGTTATTCATGAGGCTGCTCAGGCTAGTGAAGTAGGACAGGAGTCCTTCCATAGGCACTTGGTGCAGGTAGATATGTACTGGTTGGTGATCCACAGCAGCTCCCTGCTACTGTTACTATTACTACCAAAGCAGCTAGAGCTTACAGTAGGAGTCTTTTCAAGAGGTTCTAGCAGGCTGGTTGTCCTACCATTTTGTTGTCAGTGCAATACAGGATGCATCCTCAGATCCGTGAATTTCCACAAAAATACTTCTATCAAGGTCACCTTACAGATAGTGTGTGTTGTTAAATTACCTGATGAAGCATATTACAGAGATGCACTTATGGCACCTTCTAATATAGGCATGGGTCATCTTCATATCAGAATATAGATTCATGAAGCACAGTTTGCATTGTGTTTGTGTGAGCACCTTCAGAAGTTCCTGAAATCTAATGGTGCCAAGAAGGTTTCTGTTGGTATAGTATAATCACACAGCAGGAATTCAAGGTTGTCATGAATACTAAGGGAAGGATATCTACATAAATACAGTAGTAGTGTTCTTGTAGATCTGAAAATAGAAATTAAACTACATTGTACAATGACATAGCGGTTGCTACATATATCATCATGTCGTGCAAATAGATGAAGAAACACATTATTATTTCAACATATATATATATATATATCATCACATCAGAAGGTTTGAAAATACAAATTGAACTACAATGAACAATGACACAGCTAGCTGTTGCCACATACTACTCCCTCAGTTTGAAATTTAAAACAGAGGGAGTATCATGTGTTCGCAAAAGATGCACACAAATGTTGTTTGAACATAGATATATATTGTATTACATATATATCACAATCAGCTAAACATATACACTCGAAAGTTAGTACACATAGCTCAGAGATCGACTTACAGTTAGTACACCACTGGAAAGTTGAGATTAATAAGCAAGCCGCCGATTCAGATAGATGAGAAAAACTTCCTTTCTAAACCAGGGCGTCTAGATAGAAAAGACAAACAGACAAAGGCTACCAACAAACAAACATTCTACACATGCACATATATATAACTCCATATAGTATGTATCATCAGATCAGACCTAGCTAGCTAGCCAGTTGAGGACTGACTATTGCAACGCTAGCTCTAGAACTAGAACCCAAGCTTCAAATCCAACGTCGCGTCCAAGCTGCCACCTTGATCGCTCTTCCGTGGCAACGGCGGCATCCCCGGTGGTGTCAGGTTGAGGTCCAGCGCCCCTTGTGACGACGACATTGCCGGCGCGCTGCAGCCGCCGCTAGATGATGCTGCAACCGCCGCCGTCCCCTCCCATCAAAGCACTAAATCCAACTATTGAAATCATTTTCATGGTGGAGATTGTGAGGCTTAGAACAAAGGTATATCGCTCTTTGAACATTTGTATTACCTTTGTGCATCTAGACCCTTACATGTTGGAATGTGCATGTGTATGCAATATTTTGAGTCACACCATGAGTTTCTTCTTATGTTGACGATTAGAGAATTCTTAGATATTTGGTTGATACCTCTTGTGGTGATGTCATGAGTTTGTCTCATGTTAAATGTCATCTTAGTGAGGTATGGGCTAAATATGCTAACTTCTCAAGAATCTTGACTTAAATTGTTGCATACTTTGTTTGCTAGAAAATATAGGAGAGAAATCATATATGCTAAACTTTTACCTACCTTGCCCTCACTTGTCTACCATCATTTCTTCCTTTTGGTGGAAAAATCCTTTTTGGAGATTAATGCCAAAGGGGGAGAAATTTTGGGGGAGAATGTAAGGGAAGAGAGATTGATATAAGGATGGAAAGGGGTAAAGGAGAGGCATATAAGATTTTTCAAATTACTGTGTGATGTGTGCAAGGATAGTTTAAATTGATGCTTTTGATAAGGAACCTTTATGCTAGTGTGTGACATTCATGCCTTGAGTGGTGCTTGTTCTAGTGTTGGTCAGGCAAGTGCGGCAGTGCCGCTCTCTAGTGCGGCAGTGCCGCCCTCTGCTGGTCAGCAATCTCTGAGTGCATGAACTGTCATGAGCATCACGGTTATCATGTTGACACCTTGCACCCCACGAATGCTAAGATATAGGAGAGTTTCCACACTTTGTCTTAAATATGTGCATTTGGCATTTGAGGCTAAAATTTGAAATTCCTTTCAATGCACACATTTAGGGGGAGCTCACTATATCATAGGATTCAAAATCTTAATGTTTATCAATCTCTTGTAAGCTCTAATTGTGTTGTCATCAATCACCAAAAAGGGGGGGTGTAAGTGCATCTAGCCCTTAGTGGGTTTTGGTGAATTGAGTGACAACATAATTAAAGGTCTAACAAGTTTGCTAAGTGTATCAAAGGTTCAACAAGAAAAGCAAACTTGATGGTATTCCACATAGTGTTGAAATGAAGGCCAAAATTGTGTATTGTTGTATTGGAAGATCATGGAAACAATCTTGTTCAAGCAAAAGACAACAATGCAAATAGAGTTGATGATATGGCTTCTATGTTGTGGGTTATCATGGCATCATGAGAAAGCAAGCATATTTGGCAAATGACAAGTGAGACATGGATTGATGATTTTGGAATGGTCTCAATAATGGGTTGCTTTTCATGAACAAGAAGAGTTTGATAGTGAACTAGCTTTGATCAAGGTTGAAGAATGAATCGAGAATGCATAAGTGAGTAAATGTCAAGCAAAGGTCAAATGACAAGGACTTAACTCATATTGGATATATGTCATCTCTACATTGGTTTGCTTGTATGGATAAAGATTTGGAGAATCAGTTTGCATTGATTTGATCAAGCTAGAAGTATGAAGATGGAGATTGAAGTGAGTGTTGAGTGTCAAGCCAAAATGGAGAGAATGTAAGGAACCGTGAATTGGCTTGACCATATTGATGTTGATTAATATATGACACTCTATGTTAAGCTTGATTGATCTCAACATTCATATCTATAAGATGTTCAAGTAAAGATCACAATATTGAAGAAATGATTATTCAATGGATGCTTAATGTGATGTGACTTGAGTATGGCTTGATAGGGTGAAGATAGCCAGGAAAGGGCTTCGAGGTACTAAGCGAAGGTGAAGGTCAAGGAGACCGAGATACTATGGCTAAGGTGAAGAAGAGAGTACTTGCATTGAGTCGAGGTACTAATCAAGCTATGAGGAGTCATATTATGTTAAGGATCAAATCATTAGTGGAAGTGACTTGAAGCCATGAACTGAACTCATATGTGTGGAAATGGTTCAAGTCACATGCTCAAGGTGTGCTTGCTCAAAGAAAGGAGACAAAGATGATTGCAACCCCTTTTGAAGTGATATCAAGAAGAAATGGCATATGAAGACATTGAAGACTCAAGTGGTTAAAATGGTTATATTTTCTTTATCTTGAGTATAGTTATGCCGTACTATCAAGGGGGATGCAATACGAATCACAGACAAGTCTCAAGTGCTCAAACTAACCGAACCCGAGTGCTAACATGAGAGAAAACACTTAGCACTGCACCTTCACTTATTGATCTTGGGCTTGTTCTCTGTAGGGTTGGATAGCCCTCAAAACAAGCTTTCCGGAGTTCAGAGTAAAAAGTTATGGCGTTTTTCGTGAGGTCATCTGTGTTGTCTCAGGGAGCTGCGGCAGTGCCGCTCTGTCGAGCGGCAGTGCCGGGCTGAGTGCGGCAATGCCGGGCCTGTACAGCTAGTAACGGCTAGTTTTTGACCTCTAACGGCTAGTTTGGAGTGTTGGGGGTATATATACCCATCCCACGCCTCCAGGGCTGGCTGTTGGTGCCCAAAACACTTCTAACACATCCCAAGCCATTTGAGAGCTCTCCCCAACCCTCTCTTTGTGAGAGTGACATGTTTAGTGCATGATTAAGTGTTGGAGCTGTGTGATTAAGAGCTAGAGAGCAGATTAGAGCCTTCCAAACCTTGAGCACTTGTCGGGCTTCGTCGATCTTTGTTGTGCATCTTTTACTCTTGGAGGTGAAGCCTCCTATACGGCTAGGCGTCGCCCGGCGAGCTCCCGTGCTTGTGGTGAGCAGCGGGAAGTTTGTAATCCTCTCGTGCAGCTAGTGGAATTACCCCTCACTTCAAGGATTTGGTTCCTTGATTTGAGAACGAGGGCAAGGCCGCCTTGGTGGCGAGCCAATCCTTTGTGGATACCTCAACAACGTGGACATAGGCAAGCCTTGGTGGCGAGCTGAACCACGGGATAAATCACTTGTCTCTTGTGTTTACTTGTGTTCATTCATCATACTTGTGAGCTTGTGATTGATTCTAGGATTTGGCCCCGATCCACTTCATACAACATATTTGTCTATATTGAGTTGGTTATGCAGGTTCAGGAAACCAAGAGCAACACTTCTATTCATATAGATCTGGTTTTCTGTGGCTAGTTTTTGAATTGCAGGCTCGAGCAATTTGTTGGCGCGGCAGTACCGGGCTGAGGCCGGCAGTGCCGGGGTGCGGCAGTGCCGGGCTAAGGGCGGTAGTGCCGGGCATCTCTAACAAAGTTTTGAGCTGTGATTTTTAACAAGCCTATTCACCCCCCTCTAGGCGACATCAAGGTCCTTTCAAATACTCTGCCTTCGGGGGCGGATCCAAAGGGGGGCTCTAGCCCCCCCCCCTCCCCTTCGGTTGCCAAATCAATGGAAATATAGAGTGGGTGAGAGAGAAAAAATAGTGGAGAAAAGAAGAAAAAATGAGAGATAGAGGAAGAAGAAGAGAGTCAGCCCCCCTTTGATTCTATTCTGCATGTGCCACTGTCTGCCTTGATCTGGGTTTAGCTACTCTTTTCATGGTACATAGTAGATACTTGCAACCCAATATATTATTACTTAAGATATTGTGAAGCAACAGGGTCAAGAGAAGTAACATATCCTAATTGATTCAATTTCTTTGGATTGGGTCTTTAGCATGGAGTACTGGAGAAGAGCGACACATAATTTGTTCAATTTATCTCAAAATGGGAGAACGACTACATGTAACATGGTTGACCCATCCCCAAGATGCCAAGTGCAAAGTACATTATCAGGAAAGATGATGAGAGGCATGACCTTCGTCACGTAAAGAAAATCAGTGATCAACACTTTAAGCTTGGCTACAAGGTGAGTTTAATTACTATTTTTGTGAATCGAAGGACAAATAACATACTATTTACCATGTAGATGATTTGAGTGTGTGTTAAAAGCGGAGGTTCATAAGCTAAGGAAGTGATTGTTTTCAGCATTGTGAATTAAGATGGACAGCGCATGCATGGAGTTTCCAAGAGACTAAGGGAGCTCTAGCCATGGTAGAGAAAAGATGATTCTGGACTCAAAAAGAGGCAAAACCTCAAACAACGACTGATGAGAGTGAGGACAAGCTGATTTTTGTTGTATGTTTAGAGTAGGCTGATGTAATGACTTTTTTCTGCTGTACTTTCCAAGTACCAGTATTGAGCTATTTCTTTTACAACAGATCCAAGCAGTCTTTTGACAAAGTTTGATATTCTACGATTTGTAACTAAAATAAAATATCCTTTTTGTTTTGATCCTGCATCACAATCTGTCTTTGTATGATCTATTGCGGTGAAAATTTTTCAAGATTAATTATGCTCTGAAAAATTACTTTGGTGCTATTATATACTATTGATACATCATTATTATTTTTTTTAAAAAAATACATGCATTGCCTATGTATGATGTTGTAACAGAAGGATCACATTAAAGTTCAATAGAGTTCTGTGTAGCTCTTCTTGATGACATCACATGAACACTATATCAGAAAGCATATATAAATGTTTTCTCATTACAACGTATAAGTTAGCTATTATTTTGTTCCCGTTGCAACGCACGGGTATTATCCTATATAATATAATATATAATATATATATATAATGAAAATATATGGTATAATATATCTAATGATACAAATTTGATATCATCAGTCTTGATATTTTATTCTATAAATCTAGTCAAAGTTTAAAAAGTTTAACTTAAAATAACTCTAAAAATTTATTTATTCAGAGACAAATGGAGTAAATTATATATCGCGGTCCACAAGTTAAAGTCGAGACGCGATGTAAAGGCCGGCGCACACGCAAAAGCCACATGCCATATGCATGCATGCATTCTAAAACAACATCGTTATGATTAGGGCAGTCTTTAATGCATGATTGTTTCGGAAAAAGAAAATTAACATGGGGGCGATGCCGCGAGCATGATGGACAAGGTCATAAACAAACAGACAGGTAAAGAGAGGGTTTTAGCGTAACATGGGCGGCGATGCAATACAGGCTGTTGTGTTGGGACTTGGGAGCGCTCCATCCTCATCATCTCCCTCTCCCTCGCTCCTTGCATGAGAATGTGGATCCATTATAATTTGCCATTTGTGAAGCTACTAGTCTATTTAGGGAAAATTGCTACATTGCCCTTGTTTTAAAGTCCAATTGCTTGTTTGCCCCTGTTTTTTAAACTTTGCATGTTTGCCCCCGTTTTTTGTCTTCCAATTGCATGGTTGCCCCCGTTTTATTGCAAAACTGCCCCTATTTTTCATGTTTTCAGGGCATCTATGCAATTGGAAGACAGAAAATAGGGGCAAACATGCAAAGTTAAAAAAACAGAGGCAAACAAGCAATTAGACTTTAAAACAAGGGCAGTCTTGCAAATGGCCCGTCTATTTACGGAGTAGTACGTGGTACTGTACTACAGATGCTAGTAGCTCAAACATGCATTGCACGGAGTTTGGATTAGATCTGTGCACTAATGATTGGCTCCAGCCACTTTCTCTCTGGCATGGGGATACTGTTGTTAGAGGAGTCAGAGGGCAGCCGCAAAAGATGGCAGCTCTTAGCATTCTTTTTATATTTTAATAGAAGAAAGACAAGAGCTAGAGCTAGACTTATACACACATTTCAAGATGATGTGATTATGTTATGTGAGATTTATTGTATTATCATGAATTATTGTTAAAAACTAACACTATTGGAGAGGTTGGCTTAGAGCTAGCAGCTGACCCTTGTTGTTACGGATGCCCTTAATAAGCCTAGAGTCTTGTTGGTTTATGGACCTAATAAAATATGTAACTGTCGTTTTTTGTTTCCATTTTTTTTTGACTAAATATGTATTTTTTTGAAAAAAAATATTAATATTTATGTATACACTTAACATGATCAGAAAGATTTTTTAATTTAGTTTTCATTTAATAAATTTATCTAGACGTACGTACAAAAATTGTATATATTTTTGTAAAAATCGAGTCAAATCTACAGGAACCGAAAACCACGGAGGGAGTAGGTAGTCAGTAGTACTACCGGACTCTACTCTCTACTGTCTGTACTGCTGCTGGGGGAGACGAGGCGATGACGACACGACGTCGGCCATGCCTGCCTTAAACAATGCACCGCCATCGCTTTGGACCTGGCCTGGCCTCCACAGCACAGCGTAGTGACGATGCGTGTATGCGTGCAGTGTTGTTGTATACCGTACGTCTCGATCGGTCTCGCCAGATCGAGAAAAAGCTCAGGCGTGCGGTTGTGTCATCTTGGTCCGCCTGGGCCAGCTATCCGCGGGGCCAGGGCGCGCTCGTCACTTGGCCGGCCGGCCCCGCCGCGCCCCGGCATCAGCAGAGCAGGCCGCCGCCCACGCGCGATCTGGCCGGTCGGGACGCTGCGCCGGCACGTGCGCGGGTGTCAGTGCCTGCCTGCCACACGTGTGCTGCCCGGCTGGCTGCATGGGTCGGGTCGTCGTCGTCCCGTCCATCCACATCCACCTGCGGAAAGCTGCGCGCGCACTGCACTGCACGCGACGCGACTCGTGAGGCCGTCGGCGTCGGTCCCACCACCGTGCGCCCCGCGCGTGCGCCCCGCGGCGTCGCCGTCGCCGTCGCGCCTGGACCTGCACATTGTCGTCGTACAGTACAGGGGCCTGCGCCTGCCCGGCCGGCCGTCTCGTCGTCGCACCGAGAGCGTACCCGCACATGCAATGCAACTGGTCCGCCTTCCGCCTTCCGTAGAATACAGTACACGTACAGTGGATTTCATGCGCCCATCTTTTTTTCTTTGTGCGACTGATTCCATGCGTCGATCGTGCATCACTACCGACCGCCGGTACGTCCTGATCTCTGATCGCCCAGTTATGATCGAGTCGTCGTGATAGTCTACCTCGGTCCAAAGTGTTTACATGCATGGCTTTAAAATTTTCAAAAAAGTTTTAACTAATTCCATAGCGAAGTATTATTGGCATTATATTATGATTTGAATTAGACATGGTATACAGGTATATGTAATGGATCAACTTGGACAGCCTAGGGCGTTTGGCCTTGACACTACGAGAGAGACAAAATTTCCCGAGTGTCGTAGGCTTCCCCGAGTGCCAAAAATCGGGCACTCGGGAAAGCCAATCTTCCCCGAGTGTTGCACTCGGGGAAGAATTGCCCGAGTGCCGCAGAGTGCATGGCACTCAGTAAAGATCGGCACTCGGGGAAGGCCCTCTTTCCCGAGTGCAACACTCGGGGAAGAGCGGCACTCGAGAAAGAAAAATGTAACTTGACGGCCAACCCTTCCACGTCGTTATGATTTTTTTTTAAAAAAAACTTCCCCGAGTGCCAAGCTTTGGCTCTCGAGGAAGCTAACCTCTTCCCTGAGTGCCTCTTTCTAGCACTTGGGGAAGGGCCTCTTCCCCGAGTGCCAGGGAAGGCACTCGGGGAAGAAGTTTTCTTTTTTTTTTGTTTTTTGGCCCCATATTTTTTGTGCGCCCTTCCCACATTATTTAAAACTCCTTGTTCAAATTTGGGACAAATTTGACTTTGTTTGGTATATTTTGTTAGTTTTTTTCGTTTAGATGAATTTTTTTGCATATTCAAATTTGAACTGCAGGTGCATGAAATAATGAAATTTGGCGATTCAAAAAATTGATATTCATGATATTTGGTGTATGTTGAGGTCATATCCAGGAAGTCACATGAAATGTCGAGCATCTTGTTGCCGTAACATGACGAACAACTTGCAAGAAAAGTGTATTAAATTATATAAAATTTGAACGAAGTCTGAAAATTATGAAACTTGTCGAGGAGTCATACTATTATGAGTAGAGGCTGTGGTAAAAAAATGAGAAAGTTTCGAGTAAATTACGACGTCGGATACCTAAAACCTAGACATCTTCACGTGTTATCACAAATTTCTACATGTGATAGCATGTGGAGATATCTAGGTTTTAGGCATCCGACGTTACAACTTACTCAAAATTTTCTCATTTTTTTACCATAGACTCTACATGTGATAGCATGACTCCCCGACAAGTTTCGTGATTTTTGGACTTCATTCAAATTTTATATAATTTAAATACACTTTTCTCACAAATTGTTCGTCTTGTTTTGGCAACAAGATGCTTGACATTTCATGTAACTTCCTGGATACGGCCTCAACATACACCAACTATCATGAATATTATTTTTTGAATCATCAAATTCCATTATTTTATGCACCGGCAATTCAAATTTGAAGTATGCAAAAAAAAATTCATCGAAACAAAAAAACTAATGAAATATACTAAACAAAGTCAAATTTGTCCCAAATTTGAACAAGAAGTTTTAAATAATGTGAGAAGGCCTCACAAAAAAAATGGGGCCAAAAAAACAAAAAAAGAAAATTTCTTCCCCAAGTGTCGTCCCTGGCACTCGGGGAAGAGGCCCTTTCCCGAGTGCCAAGACGTGACACTCAGGGAAGCTGGCCTCTTCCCCGAGTGCCTCTACCTAGCACTCGGGGAAGAGACCCTTCCCCGAGTGTCAGGCAGAGGCACTCGGGGAAGATTTTTAAAATTTTGAATTTTGAAATTTTGAAAAAAAGTTTTGGATAGAAAACGCTCTAAACGAAAGTTGTAGATGTCAAAAAGTTATAAAACTCTATAGTTGACAACTTTTTTATTTAAAATCATCTAGTTGCCGATAATTGCGTTTGAAGTTTGAAGTTTGAAATTTGAAATTTTGAAAAAGCCTCGGATGGAGAAACATTCTAAACAAAAGTTATAGATCTCGAAAAGTTATGAAACTTTGTAGTTGACAATTTTTTCATTTGAATTTGTTTAGTGCCTCAAACAATCAATTTACAGTCGGTTTGTTATAATATGTGGGGAACCGAAATGAGTTATAGACACAAATGATGAAGTGGTGTAATGGCAGAGGCGCGCACATGTGAAGTTGGAGGTCTCGGTCGAATCCTGAGAGATGCAAAGTGTGAAAAAGGTGCAAAAAAAATGTTGAAATAATAGATGGATGGTGTGGCTGACTAGTGGGACATTCTTTGGATTAAAAAATATTTTTTGTTATTTTTTCCGGTTTTTGGAAAAAACTGTTCGTAAATGGCTTCCCCAACACTACTAGAGAACAGGCCTTTGGACGATCCACCAACCGAGCTTTAGTCTCGGAAAAAATTTGCGTCCGGGACTAAAGACTTTTAGTCCCGGTTGGTATTACCAACCGGGGCTAAAGGTGAATCTTTAGCCCCGGTTGGTATTATCAACCGGAACTAAAGGTCCTGGACCTTTAGTCCCGGTTGGTAATACCAACCGGGGCTAAAGGGTCACCCTTTAGCCCCGGTTGGTGGTACCAACCGGGGCTAAAGGTCCTTTTAGCCCCGGTTGGTGTTACCAACCGGGGCTAAAAGTCCTTCCCGAGTGGATTCAAAAGGAAAACGTCTAGAACTACATCACGTGGGTTGCGTAGCTCAGTTGGTAGACGTGCCTGAGGCGAGATGTGCTGAGTTCGAATCTCACACAACACACATTTATTTTTTCCTCTCTGGACCTTTAGCCCCGGTTGAAAGCACCCGGGACTAAAGGCCGGGACCTTTAGTCCCGGATTCTTAGCCCCGGTTGACATACCCGGGGCTAAAGGCCCATTTCAACCGGGGCTAAAGGCCCTTTCTCTACTAGTGCAAGTGTTGCACTCGGGGAAGAAAATTAAAAAAAAAAGAAAAAAGAAAACGACGTCCGCTATCAGCAACGGCGTCAATTCTTCCCCGAGTGAAGGCGTCTTTACCGTGAGAAGAATAGCCGGAGGCTCTTCCCCAAGTGTTGTACTCGGGGAAGGCTTCCCCGAGTGCAACTGACACTGGGGGAAGTTTGGCTCTCCCGTAGAGCTTTGTATGGCCGCGCTGCTCTCCCTCTGACCTGTAAAAAATAGACGTCAGAGTTTCCCAAGACAAAAATAGCAAACAAGTAAAATTACCTGGATAACCTCAATGTAAAAGTACTATACGTCAATAAAGTGGTACCACATGCATTACTTTGTGTCATTGTCCATGCGCTGTGTGCATTGAGTGAGGCATTAGATGGAACTGGCAGGCTATAGCGTCAATCGTTCTGGGACAAAATTCAAATGCTATAACGTCTTGTATTATAGAGGACTGACAGGCTATCTATAGCATCAATCTTTCTAATTAAGTACACCTTATTATGTGGATATTGTGCTGGTGTTGATGTTAAATTCAGTCAACACACATTCACTACTGGAAACGGCTGCTTTGCCAAGTGCCTCTCGCACTCGGCGAAGCCTATGCCGAGAGCGACCCTCGGCAAAGAGCTCTCAGCAAAGGAGTCTTTGCCGAGGGCCATTTGTCGGGCACTCGGCAAACCTTTTACCGAGGGCCCCGAGCAGCTCTCGGCAAAGAAAAGTGGCCGTTAACGGCGGTCCCTATTGACGGTACGTTTGCCGAGAGCCGGCTAACCTGACTCTCGGCAAAGACAGTACTTTTGCCGAGTGTCGGGTACACTGACTCTCGGCAAAGAGATAATTTTTTTTATTATTATTTTTCTGGGCCGAGAGTTAACCGGGGTCGACTCTCGGCAAAAAACATTCAAATTTTTTTTTGGGACCTCTTCGCCGAGAGCAAGGTTAGCCGGCCCTCGGCAAAAATCGGACTTTGTCGAGGGCTATGACCAAAGCCCTCGGCAAAGCTGTGGAACTTGCTTTCTGGTTGTCAGCTTTGCTGAGGGTTATGGCCAAAGCCCTCGGCAAAGGCCTCTTTACCGAGAGCCACCCTCGGCAAAGACGCCAATTTTTGTTTTTTTATTTCTGTTTTTTCTTTTCTCTGACACTATCAAACATATATATATCACATTCATCACATATCACATATATATCACATTTCACGTCACAGAACACATATATATATCACATCACATAGTTCAATAACATATATGTCCTCAAATCACATAGTTCAGTGACACACGAGGATAGTCCAAAGTTCAATCTACTACACCCCCGGCCAACCGGGCCACCCCTGAGAACTGCTGCCTGCTTGACCCCCGTGGCGGTTGTTCGAACCTTCTGACGGAGGAGGCTGCAAAAGGTCATGTCAGACAAGGAAATGAAAAAAATGAAACACTGAAGTATTGATACTCACAGGAGCAGCTCCGGGGTCCAGAGGCGGCGGTGGAGGAGCCATGAGCGTCTGAAGCACGGCCATGCCCTGGGAGGCCATGAAGGCGATGAGCTCCGCCATCTGCTTAGCTTGAGCCTCCATCTGGGCCGACATCTGTGACCGCATCTGGGTCTCGGACACCTGGCGCTCCTGCCTTTCTCTTTCCAGGCGGGCCTGCGATAATACAAAGTGAATGTTAGAACAATGCAAACATTTAAAGATCAATGTACGATGAGTTAAATAGAAGTAACCTCGAGCTCGGCGACCCGCGACTGCGCAGGCGACGGGCGTGGGCGTATGGGGACGCTCTCGCTCGTGCTCTGTGCTCGGAGCTGGGACAGAGTGGGAGTGGAGGCCGTGTCGATGACGCCGTCGCCAAGCCAGAACCGCCTGTGCTTCTTCCCTCCTCCAATCCTCATGACGATGCTCCCGTTCAGGTCCGCGGTGGCGGGATCAAAGGCGTCCCCATGGACTGCCCATGCCGCCTCTGAGTAGTCAGTGAGGCGGGAGTGGACGCTGGAGTTGGTGTACGCGTCGGCGGGATCATCGGGGTTGTAGGAGGTCTCCGCTGCCGTGGCCTTGCCCTTGTGGGACATGGCGTATGCCGCCACCGTGCCACAAGGCAGGCCACCGTGTGCCTCCGACTGCGAGGAAGACAACAAGATGATTAGCAATCAGGCAACATTTGATCGAGGAATTGATAAAGTCTTTCACGTACCCAAGCTTGTGCATACTCGACGAGGTTGCGGTTGCTCTGGTGGTTTGGTACACCTGGCATCTGCAGACGCGACTCCCGGGCCTCGGCGTGGTGGGCCGCCCACTCTTCGGATAGCCACCGGTCCACGATCATCTCCCAGCACTCGGGAAACGACTGGCACCATTGGGAATCATCTGCACATCATCAAGTATTTCACGTCTAAGCGTCAGATGAAAAGTACCAAAAGCTTAATCTCAAAAGAAATCACTTACCTGCAAGAACTGCGCCCGGCCCAGCGTCATGCCTCTCGCCTGGGCCTTCGTCACCCTCTTGGCCAAGACCGTGGCGTTGTAGGTAATAATGGCCTGCAGTCTCGCCTCGTGGATCATGTCGGTGACGAGCTTCCTACAAGCCCGGGTAGCCGTCACCTCCGCCACTGCCTCCTTCCCCGGCTCGCACTTGAAGTAGTTCTGCATACAGACACAATACGAGGCGAGACAGTAATTAAAGAAAAAATATGATGAATTTGATATTGTTTGACGAAGACTTACGCACAGCTCCGCTCTAACCCGCGCCGCCTTGTTGGGGAAGTCTGGGTCTGGGGCGACGCTGTAGTGGTCAAAGGTGTAGGCCGGCTCGTGCCTCCCGGCATACTGTACTATGTCGGGGTAGTGCTCGCGGCACAGGAGACCCAGGATGTCGTTGGGTTTGCGGCCTTTAGGCCCCACAAAGTCCCATGACCTGCACAAGTGATTAAAAAAAATTATTAGCTTCTATTTATATTTTGAGTCTCATCGTATGAACAGGTAGTTAGAACATGTACTTTTGTCCGATGAGCGTGATCACTGGGCGTCGGGCACGTGCCGGCAACGCCGGGAGGCTTGCGGGACCTCTCAAGTAGGGCGTGGACACCCCTGAGGCACCCGAACCCCCGTCCGCCTTGTCCTCCTCCTGCTCGTCCTCCTCCTCTGCCTCCTCGGCCAATGGTGCCTCCTCTTGCCCCTGGGCCTCGGGCGTGGTCGGCACCTCCTCCTCGACCTCCTCCTCCTCCTCCTCCTCCTCCTGTGGAGACGGCTCCCTCCGGCGGCGGCCACTCCTCGTCGAGGGCCCGTCGGCCTGCGAGCTGCAGTACAACCAACTCAACCGCCTCTGACGTCCTCCCGGCATCTTGCCTCGACCTCCTGCATTTAAAAAGAACAAACAATGTTGTATTAGAAATAACATAATCAAATATATGCAATATAAATAAAACAATAGATCCTAAAAATATAACATAATATTACATGTATTAGAAATAATCTGGATCATCCGAATTAGCCGGAGCATGAGTCTCCTCATCACTGTCAACCATGTCTAAGTACTCCTCAGTATCCGAAGACAGGTCGTCGTCTTCATTTGCTTGACCTAAATGGAATCGTTCTAGCATTTCTATGTCCTTTGCATTTACCACCTCATCCCCAGCGTCCTCGTCATCATTCTCTACTTCCATTTCCATCGCTTCGATTAAGTCTGTCGTGAACGTCCCTTGCAACCCAGATTCTTGAAAGAACTCACCGTCATACATGTTTGTGTTGAAGTTATAATCCTCATCATTGGGGAGAGGTAGTTTAGCATGTGGTGATATCTTGTGCACAATATACCAACCCAAGAGATGCTCTTTGCTTTTGCACGCGTATGGCGTGTAATAAACCTGCGTGGCCTGTTGAGCCACAATATACACATCGGAGCCTGGATAGACAGAATCCTGTCGAATTTCGGCTAGGCCAAGATTAGGTGTCAGCCTCGTTACTCCAGGATCGAACCAATGGCATTTGAACATGACAGGATTCAAAGGCTTTTCACCGTGAAATGAAAGTTCATATATTTCTTCAATTCTTCCATAGTAGTCACGGTTGTCATTGCCTGGAGTACAAACTCCGCTATTTGTGGTTTTTCGATTGGGCCGACTCTGCTCGTAGCTTGATGTGTGGAAGCAAAATCCATTCATGTCGTAACCGTTAAATGACTTGACCCTACGGTCAAAGCCTTTTGCAACCTGTCTCGGCTCTTGACTCATAGACGCATCGGTTTGAGCCTGCAAGGTGAAGCAAGATATATCGTTATACGGTCAGAACGTAAGAGCAAGTTGGAACGTCAGACTAAGTACGACCTTGGTAGGACGGTACCTTCTGTCGGAACCAAGAAATGAAATCAGGCCTCCCTTGCCCCGCACCATTTGCAATTAGGGTTTCAGCTGCCGCATTAGAAAGAGGCCTTGGTCCATTCGAGAACAAATGAAGAAATTCACTGTACGAAACAAAAAGAATGGTGTTGGGAAGTGACGACGAATTGGATGAAGATAGATAACAACTTACCCCATGTACGGGTCCAGCTCGTCAAGGTTGGTAAGCACGTATAGGATGATCTTTCGCCACTCTTCATAGTTCAACTGCTTAACTGTGGATCCACTTGCCGTGCCGAGTTGGCCTCGAAAAAGGCTAAGACTCGATTCATTTTCTCCAGCATTGTAACGAGGGGGTGGATTATGCACGCTAGGAAGGTTCTCAGAGTAGTATTCTTCAGTGAAGTTGGACACCTCCTCCAGAATGAATGCCTCTGCAATGGAAGCCTCAATTTTGGCTTTGTTTCTACATTTCTTGCGAAGAGTCTTCATATTTCTCTCGACTGGAAAGCACCAACGCCATTGCACAGGCCCTCCCATTCGAACCTCATTTGGGAGGTGTATGATCAAATGAAGCATCGGAGTGAAGAAGCCTGGTGGAAAGATTTTCTCCAGCTTACAGAGCAACACAGGTGCAGCTTTCTCCAAGTCATCAATGACGGACCGAGATATCTCCTTGGCACATAGCTGGCGGAAGAAATAGCTCAACTCTGCCAGGACAACCCACATAGGCTCAGGAACATAGCCTCGAACCATCGCCGAAAGAAGCCGTTCGATCCATACGTGGAAGTCATGACTCTTCATCCATAGGACTCGCAGAGTAGATAAGTTGACTCCTCTCGTTAGATTCGCTGCATATCCATCAGGGAATGTCAATGTCTGGATCCACTGAAGTATTTCTTTCCTTTGTGGCCTGCCCAAGACGAAATTGACCTTGGGTCGTGTCCATCTCCTGCCGGGCTGAGGAGGCAGCATATCTTGCTTTGGTCTATCGCACAACAGTGCCAGGTCTAGTCTAGCCTTGGGGTTGTCCTTGGACTTTTCAGTGTCCATGAGTGTTCCCCAAAGCGACTCAGCGATGTTCTTTTCAGTGTGCATTACATCAATGTTATGTGGCAGAAGAAGATCGTCATAATAAGGGAGTCTTTCCAAGCCTGACTTATGAGTCCACATATGCTCCTGACCATACCCCGCAAAACGACCGTCTGTTTCGTTGAACTGGAGAGCATCTATCTGAGCATGAACCTCGGCACCGGTCAGCATCCGAGGTGGAGGATCTCTCACCACGACACCTTTGGTAAAGTTCTTGGTGTCCCGTCTGAAAGGATGGTCAAGAGGCAGGAATTGTCGATGTTGGTCGAACCCCGAATACTTGCCACCCTTCTTCAACCAAATAAATCTCGTAGCTGTCTTACAAACCGGGCATGAGAACTTGCCATGGACACACCAGGCACAGAATATCCCATATGCCAGGTAGTCATGCAGTGAGTACTGGTACCAGATGTGCATTGTGAAGTTAGACCTTGAAGCTCGGTCGTATGTCAATACCCCTTCATTCCAAGCAGTTTCCAATTCATCAATCAGAGGCTCCATGTACACACCCATGTTATTCCCCGGGTGTCCAGGAATTATCAACGACAAGAAGACAGTATGACGTTGAAATAGGACGCCGGGGGGGAGATTGAGGGGGATAACGAAGACGGGCCAACAGGTGTACGGGACAGCCATGAGTCCATAGGGATTGAAATCGTCCGTTGCAAACGCAACACGAACATTACGAGCCTCTCTAGCTTTGTCATGATGGATGCGATCGAAGTGGGCCCATGCTTCACCATCGGCGGGATGTACCAACTTCTCAGGATTGTATCGGGTACCCTGTTTGTGCCATGTCATCTGTTTCGCGGATTCCTCGGTCATGTAGAGACGTTGGATCCTCAGTGTGAACGGCAGGTAACGCATGGCTTTCATGGGGATAGAAAGCTGCCTCTTCGGGCCTTCACCATCGTCTACCTCCATGTATCTCGACGCTTTACACTTCGGGCAGTAACCTGCATCCGTGAGATCTTTCCTGAAGAGGATGCACCCATTTGGACAAGCATGTATCTGCTCATACGACATCTTCAGTGCACGAAGCAGTTTCTGTGACTTGTACAGGCTCTTTGGCAATATGTGGCCGTCCGGAAGCATGCTACCAAATAGGGCCAACATACCATCGAACGCATCTCGACTCAGGTTGAACTGGGACTTGAACCCCATCACACGGCCAATGGCATCCAGTTGAGAAACCGTTGTCCGATCGTGAAGGGGTTTCTGTGCCAAAGACATCTTCTCGTAAAACGCCTTTGCGGTCTTCTCCATCTCCTCCTCCGTACGTCCTTCAGCGTACTGTGCTTCTTGGAAGTCATCTAACATGTCTGCTACCCCCGCATCAGCATCAAAGTCCTCCAGACGTGGTCGCACTGCCTCCGCTCTCAAACGATGTGCTTCACCATGGTAGATCCACCGGGTGTAGTCCGGTGTGAATCCATTGTTCACAAGATGTTTAGCCATGTTCTTCTTGTCTTGCCTTCTCCGGTTCCCACATCTGCTGCATGGGCACAACACTTTGATCTCTCCTCGCCGAGCCGCGCCAAATGCATTGTTCAAGAAAGCATCTGTCTTGCGCAACCATTCATCGGTGAAATCACTTCTGCTTCTACGGCCCGAGTACATCCACTGACGGTCATCCATCCTACTGTCATCCATTCGAGTACTTACATATCTACCTCCGAGTACTTCCATCCTACTATCATCTAATAGGTGAGGATAGGTCCTAATCCCACCCGCGGATGAGTACATGAGGCCAGTTCCCATTGTCTGCCCCGAGCCGAGACAGAATTTTGGCAGCACCTCCCCAATGTTCTCAAGATACACGTCCCTGTAGGGAGAGTGTGTATCCGGAGAACAACAGGGAGGTGATGCAGAAACTCCATCTCGAATCGGGGCAGACCATGGGAACTAGCCACATCGACGCATCTGCGGGTTGTCCTAGTAACGTGGACAATCTGAAACAGATACGGTTATCGATATGCAGAGATCTGCATACCTCTAGTCGTATCTCTTTCGGACGGGAGACGCCTAACTGGGTTCAATGACCTACGACCCTTATCTGGGAGGAGACGTTGCTTATACCTAGGGTGCCGGTGAAGTCAGGCTAGCGGCGCAGTGGTGAGTCGGTGCAGTGGCGAGGCGAAGCGGTGCAGGCAGACCCGCGACGACGACAAAGACGGTCGTAGTCGTCGAGGATCTCCGGCTTGGCCCCGACAGGTCCTCCTCCTACAGAAAAGACAAAAAAGATAGTATCAATTAGAAATTTTGGCAGAACCTCCCCTGCACGGTGAGGTTTCGAAACCTGCAAGAAACAACGGCACGATGGCCGACATCCACATATATGCGGCACGATAGCCGACATCCACACACATACCACTACTACTATCAAACTACTAACTACTACTACTAACAATTACTTACTACTACTACATACTACAACTGGGTGGCACATGTGCAATGACGATGGGGCGATCGAGGACGACTTACAGACAGCCCGATCGACGACGACCGATGAGCGAACAAAGGGGGCACAGCGAGGCGGTCGTCTTCTTCCTCCTATCCAACCGGGTGGAGTGGCCGGGCGGAGCGGGGATGCAGCAGGACAAGGCCGGCGGGGGCTCCTCCTCCTCTTCCTCCTCTTCTTCTTCCTCCTCTCCTCCTCCTCCTCTTCCTCCTCCTCCTCCTCCCCTCTTCCTCTTCCTCTTCGTCTTCCTCCTGCTCCGGGGCCAGCCGGGGGCGCGGGGCGGCTGGGGAGGGGCCGACCGGGGAGGGGAGGAGGGGCCGGCCGGGGGCGCAGGGCGGCCGGGGAGCGCGGGCCGACCGGAGGCTCGAGGCGGCCGGGGAGGGGTAGGCCAGGGGCGCGGCCGGACGGCGGCCTAGGAGGGGCCTGCCGGGGAGGGGAGGAGTGGCCGGCCGGCGGCGCAGGGCAGCTGGGGAGCGCGGGCCGACTGGAGGCGCGGGGCGGCCGGGAGCGCGGGCCGACCGGAGGCGCGGGGCGGCCGAGGGCGCGGACGGACGGTGGCGGCGGTGTGGCGGGATGGCGGGCGACCGGGCGGCGGCGGTGTGCGTGAGTGCGTGAGTGTGTGCGCGGGCAGGCCGCCCCGCGAGCCGTTTTTTAAGTGTTGACGCCTTTGCCGAGAGCCGGATCGGGCGGCTCTCGGCAAAGACGCAAACTTCGCCGAGAGTCGTTTGATCTGGCTCTCGGCCGAGGGCCCTCTGTCAGGTAAACTCTATGCCGAGAGCCCTTGTCCTGGCTCTCGGCATATGTGCTCTTTGCCGAGGGCTTTAGGAAGCTCTCGGCAAAGATTATTATTATTTTTTTGTTTTTTTTCTCCCAATTTTTTCTGTGGCCTTGCTACAGTACTATAAGCCAAGATTTCAAATTTGGTGTGTTTTCCATACTTCTTGCTATATTTCGCTCATTTTCTTTAATTTGGTGATTTTTTCCGCGGGACGCACGTTTGAACTGCAGGTGCATGAAATAATGAAACTCAGTGATTCGAAAAATGGTATTCATTCTTCGAAGGGTATTTCGACACCGTATCTGGGGACAGGCACGGTGACTCGACCGTCTCGTGCACGAGAAACGGCGACCAAGTTGTGTGATATTGGATTTAAAATTATTAAAAATACAAACGAAGTCAGAAAATCATGAAAATGGACGAGTGACCTTGACATCACATGTAGAGGCTATGAAAAAAATTTGAGAATATTTGGAGCAAGTAATGGCGCAAAATGGTTGAAACCCTGAGATCATATCATCGCATGTGAGGCTATCCGGAGATCTCAGGGTTTCAACCATCTTGCGCAACCACTTGCTCCAAACATTCCCAAATTTTTTTCATAGCCTCTACATGTGATGTCAAGGTCACTCGTCCATTTTCATGATTTTCTGACTTCGTTTGTATTTTTAATAATTTTAAATCCAATATCACGCAACTTGGTCGCCGTTTCTCGTGCACGAGACGGTCGAGTCTCCGTGCCTGTCCCCGGATACGGTGTCGAAATACCCTCTGAAGAATGAATACCATTTTTCGAATCACTGAGTTTCATTATTTCATGCACCTGCAGTTCAAACGTGCGTCCCGCGGAAAAAATCATCAAATTAAAAAATGCGCAAAATATAGCAAGATGTATGGAAAACACTTCAAATTTAAAATCTTGGCTTGTAGTACTGTAGCAAGGCCACAGAAAAAATTGGGAGCAAAAAAACAAAAAAAATAATAATCTTTGCCGAGAGCTTCCTAAAGCCCTCGGCAAAGAGCACCTATGCCGAGATCCAGGACAAGGGCTCTCGGCATAGAGTTTACCAAAAAAAATCAAGCCTTTGCCGAGAGCCTAACAGAGGGCTCTCGGCAAAGGTAACGGCGCAGGGGGAGCCGTTCGCGAGGGTTTCGTTTGCCGAGAAGTATTCTACGCCGAGGGTTCGGCTCTCGGCATAGGTTCTCTTTGCCGAGAGCCATACTTCACCGAGAGTCTGGCCCTCGGCATAGAAATTGTCGCCGAGTTTCTTATTGTGCCGAGAGCTGGGTCTCGACAAAGAGCTCTTTGCCGAGTGCCCGTGTTTTAGCTCTCGGCAAAGATCCGGACGCTCGGCAACGAGCCCGTCTCCCGTAGTGATTAGCGCAGGGGCTAGATCGGCCGAGACCGCACACTGTCTATAGATAGGTACATATCAAATGTAGGTGGTATAAACGACGAGGGCGATCAACAAATCAACGAGGATGATTTGACTGTCATTCTTTACATGAAAACATCCTCAAACACACTTTCCGGAAGGACTCACTAGGGATACGTACCTATAACCATGTGTCCTAGGACCGACAAAGTTAGCTAAAACGACGGAAAATCTCGACAATAGAAGTCCTTGTTGTTACAAATATCTAGTACGGGAGGGATGATCTTATCCTAACCGCCTCCTTGTATTCTCCTATATCAAACGAACACCAACCACACAGTTTCTCTGTACGTGTGGGAATTCCGAGAAACTTCTCAGTTCCCATAGCCATGGGACGTGGGTCGTGGTTACTTGACCGGAGAGTTTCCTCCTCAGAACCTCTCTCTGATATTGTGTATAAATACTTATCAATGACCAATAAGAGACGCTCGATGATTCATTTCATCCTCTTGCGTCTCATTTACATTCCTCGCAAGTATACTCGTAACACTTGTCACCAAAGGGTTTTGATTTTTTTTTCTTTGCCTTGTTCTACACGTGTTTTTCAATATATCTTAAACCTCTAATAATAATCATACCTCCTGAGCTGTCAACGCAATGGAACCGCCCCTGGGCACTGCCTCTAGTCTAGCTATAGGCTCTTGCCTCTTGGGTCTTGGCACAGTGGTTGGACGACACGTACCATAATTTGCAAAAAGCTAGCTACTGAAAGGGAGCTATTCGATTCTGCACGGCAAGCTAGCTACTACTATAGCACAAGTCAAGCGAGCAGCTGAGCCTGCACATGTTTCTTTCGTGGCAATTAAATAATAACTTTGTTTCTTTGGCTAGCTTTTTGAAAGAAAAAAAAAGAGGGTTTCGGGGTATCATGCATATGTGTATGCGGAGTGTGGCCGGTTATTCGTCGCTGTCAACGCGTGATTAATTCAGTGGCGTGTGGCGCACTAGCGCGGAAGGCAACCCCCAGCCCCAGGTCGATATGGCCGTGCTGGCGGCATTGAAGATGTGTGTGTGTGGAACCTGGCGCCTCATCCCCTCTCCGTTTTCCGTCTACCACTCATCCGACTTTTTTTTTGTTTTTTAGCATCAATGGCGGGTACACCGCCTTGTCACTTACTAGTAGATAGAATCACTCATCCACAACCTCCTCTCCACTCCTCCGATGGCGCCGCCGCCCACTAGCTCCTCGTTCCTCCGCCCGCCGCCGCTGCCACACCACCCGCACCCTCGCCTCCATTTCCGCCCTCCCTCCGCCTCCTTCCGTGTCGCCGAAATACTTGGCGGACGGGGCCTCTGCAATGGCGAGGTCGGCGTCCGCAAAGAACTCACCTCGGGCTCCTCCACCTCCTCCACCGCCACCTCCTCGCCCGCGGCCTCTCCTTCTCCTTCCACAGATGAGTCACCTCCGCCCGCGGTTGATCTGGACGCCTTCGACAAGGAGATGATGGGCCTCACGGGCGGCTTCCCCGGCGGCGAGGTCGGCCTCAAGGACTTCGTCGCCAAGAACCCGCCGCCTCCTCGTTCCAAGAAACCAGCATCAGGTTCCCAGCCCCAGGCCACCACGCTCTCCGCGCCGCCGCGGACGCCGGAGCTGCCGCTGTTCCTGCCGGGCATGGTGGTGCTCGTCAAGAACCCCAACAACGCCTACCACATGTACTGCGGGATCGTGCAGCGCGTCAGCGACGGGAAGGTCGCCGTGCTCTTCGAGGGGGGAATCTGGGATAGGCTCATCACCTTCAATCTCGACGAGCTCGAGGGCAGGGAGAAGGGACCGCCCATGGCCAACCCCAAGTCCGTCGTGCTAGAGGATCTTGTCGCGCAGCTTGAGGATGACGATGATGATAAGGAGGACGAAGCGGCCAACAAGGAGAAGGAACCTGAGGGCGCCGCGGCGGCGGCATGACCAGGCTCCTTGCTCCTGGCTGTTATCCTCTCTCTCTCTCTTTGTGTGTGTATGTATACAGCTAAAATAAAATGTTTGGGGCTAATTAAAGGGAACAATAATATAGCTCTTATAAGTATATATATATAGTTGGAATTGGAATGTTAGTGTGAATTCATTCGGGGCATGGAACAATTGTCGTATGTTATTTGACCACATTTGACGTTTGGCCTGGATGGCTTCTCCTTGGATTCTTTTACCTTGTAATAATCAGATGATACAATACAAGACTGTTTCAATTTATAGTGAGGAGCTGTGGCATATGGATGAAGGCTTGGTAGTTGGTATGCAAACATGGACAAATATACTTGCACGAGGAATTCAGTTTTGTGGGGTCGGTGTGTTTTGGTCATATTATGCAGGTAAGTTTTTGTTGCTGTAGTGGTTATATCTAGACATTCTGTAGTTTCATGAATACAATAGGTGACACTCTTCTCTAACATACAATCTTTGTACTGTGTGTTTTTGTTCATATTCTTGGCATGCACAATTATGTTGAATGGTTGAGATTGAACCCCTGCTGTTCTGCATTTTACTGCAGTTTCCCTTACTCTATTTTCTTGGGCACAATAGGTCCAGGCTTGTTTATATATGTGTAGTCAGGTCCATGAAGCTAGTAGCCACATATATAGGGTACTGATGTTTTCTTCAGTAGTTTTGTTGTAAGATGGTTAGTATCATAATTAAGCAGCCCATAGGCTCCTGTGCATTGCTGGATTGCTGCCGCTCTTAATATGCCTTTTGGGGCTTTCTCATCATCTATTGTTCTCTCACTGCCATGCAAGTAATGGTGCTTCTCAGTTATGAGTCTGAATGCTTGTGCTCTTAATGTCATGTCCAACGTTATGATTCTCTGCTTATTAATCCCACATCCCATGGCCACAGTATTGAAGACAGAATAATATATGTCATTAGTCAGAAAAAAGAGAAGGCACATAACATACTTTGAGGCTTATTTGACCACTGGTGTTCAAGATAGTTTGTGAATAAGGCTACCATCAAAGTTTCATAGTGCCCGTTTGGATGCTTGGAATTGAATTCATTTTAAGAATCATAATTTAAATATATATTAATTAAGCTAATAGGATTATAGATGGATTATATTTGTATATTATTATTGTCTATACGAGATACTCATATGTTACATTTCTACCGGAGGGGAATGAGTTGAAGAGAGTGTTATAAGTTACAAACTAGAAATATAGCATGGTGATCTATAGAATCTATTTCCCTCCCACACCCTATGAATTTGAGATAAGCTTATATGTGGACTTTGGAAAGTGGTGGAATGTCAAATCCCAAGGCAAATAGTCTAGTTTATTGAGTGAATTTTAATTCCTCCAAAATGAAGGGATCCAAATGGAGAATTTGATAAGGAAACTACAGTAGGGAAGTGCAATGTGCTGTAGATGTAAAACGACTGTAGTGTATCAAAGTTCAAATGTTAATATTCTAATCTTCTTAGTCAACAGTACTTTGTTGACTACAAACACGATACTCTAGGGCCGAAATTCAACTTCAGCACAGGGCCTCCAATGAGGCCAGTACCTCCCTGTAGGTTGCGCCTCACTTGACCATAGCAGCCTATTAGGATGAATTGAGCTAAAACCCATTTATGAACTGATGAGTCTGGTAGGGCTCTTTGGGTAGTGTTGCCCCACTTAATCCTAGCAGCCTGTTGGGTGATTAATAAACCCTTTTTATGAAGTTCTATCTGCACTTGATTGCTATAACTATGAATCAACTTCAAATTGCTTTGCTATAATTGTTTCATTTCAGAACAATATTCATAACTTGTTCTCCATCATTTCAATATCTGTTCGCTAATTTGTCTTGTTATTCTTGTGTTGTATCCATAGCAGTGAGGCTAATATTCCGAGGAAACTCCAACCTCGGAGTACCTGGTATCTAATTGGACTCAGTTCTCTTGCAACAACACAAAGAGAATATGTTGCTTTGCACGCGTTCTGCTTCTGCCGTCTTAGTGTGCAGGTAATGCTATATTACACCTAACCATTATCTTCCTTTATTACTAACTTATATATCAGTCGGTTTTGACAAAAAAAATCCATCATATGCAAAATGCAATACTTCAACCAAGTCCAGAGCATTTCCTGAAGTATCAAGAGCAACCACCTGCCATGCCAGACTTCTTCACCCCAAATTTTGTTGATCATCTCTCCATCCTTTTTTTTTGGATAATTTGACGGGAGGGGAGAGAATCCCCCACCTGATGATATATTACTTGCTTTGACTCTCAAATGATGTTTACAAACATTTGCATTTTGCTATTTTACAGCTTGCTGAATATTACATAGCGTTAGCCAAAATGGAGCACCAGATGGTTCCAATAGCAGCAGCATCTCGCGGCAGCCGAGCAGACCATAGGAGTGCTTCACCTTTGCAGGCAGCCATGGCGCCGACCAGAGTAGTTCTTTCGCTTCTGAAGACGACATTATTGCACCTCTTCCAGATATGCCATCAGCACAATAATAGGAAGGTGCCGAAGTGCTTCTTTGGTATATGATCCGGTGGCTGAATTTCTTTGATAGCCTGAACCTGCCATTGTTGGTTTGTTGGAATCTGCAGAGCGTTCCAGAACTGTGCAGCATGGGGACATCCAAACAGAACTGTGCAGCATGGGGACATCCAAACAATATATTTTACGGAGTCTCTTCCTCCGCGTTGCACGCTTCACAAATCGAGTTGTCCACTATACCTTTCCTATGCAAATTTGATTTGCCATCCTAGTTTCAATGGTCCTCAATTGTTGCCAATTCATTGGGCTGCAACACATACAGCTGCTGACACAAGCAATGGTGTCGTAAAGAAACAAGAACTATGGCCTTTCGCGTTGGTACAACAAGGTCCTACTGGACAGGGAAAACTCATAGTGTGTGGGGGATGTTAAATGTTATCCATTTTGTTCAGTATCAACATTACTATACTGAGTTATCAAAAAAAAATCACTATACTGCTTTGGTCAAGAAGCTTGCTCCTGAAATTTACAAGCAAGTTAGTGGTAGCCTATCTTCAAAGGGAACTCAATATGGTTGCAGTGTCTGGTAGATCCCAGGGTTCAGTAGGGATTGATCCTGATGTTCTTGCTCAAAAGGATTGTAACCATGATATTCTGTTTCAGAAACTTGCTGCGTCAGTTAAAAGCAGTGATAAAGTATTGGTGGAGATGTCAATATTAGAAAGCAGGTTCGTCCTGGCAGCAACTTCAATTTGGAAGATGCGCGGGTCTGGAAGACAGTTCTTCCAATGAAGCTGAAATTGTTTCTACAGCTGTGTCAAGTAGCGGGAGTAAGTTATTTTCTCGCCCGACTCATGGCTTTGATAGGGTTGTTAATCATGAGGCTGCTCGGGCTAGTGAAGTAGGATAGGGGTCATCGTTCCATTGGCACTTGGTGCAGCTAGATGTGTCCTGGTTGGTGATCCACAGCAGCTCCCTGCTACTCCTACTGTTACTATTACTACCAAAGCAGCTGGAGCTTTGATTTACAGTAGGAGTCTTTTCGACAGGTTTCAGCAGGCTGGTTGTCCTACCATTTTGTTCACAGTGCAATACAGGATGCATCCCCAGATCCGTGAATTTCCACAAAAAATACTTCTATCAAGGTCACCTAACAGATAGTGTGTGTTGTTTAAATTGTCTGATGATTACAGAGATGCACTTATGGCACCTTCCAATATAGGCATGGGTCATCTTCATATCAGAATATATACTCATGAAGCGCAGTTTGCATTGTGTTTGTGTGACTGTGTGAGCACCTTCAGAAGTTCGTGAAAGCTAATGGTGCCAAGAAGGTTTGTGTTGGTATAGTATAATCACACCATATAAGTGATGCAGTTGAAATGCCTTCAGCGGGAATTCAAGGTTATCATGAATACCGAGGAAGGGAAGGATATCTACGTAAATACAGTAGTAGTGTTCTTGCAGATCAGAAAATAGAAATTAAACTACGTTGTACAATGACCATGCGGTTGCAACTACAATGAACAATGAGTCAATGACACAGTCACACAGCTAGCTGTTGCCACATCACTACCGGACATGGTCGCTTTGCCGAGTGCCACAGGCACTCGGCAAAGCTCCTTTTGCTCTCGGCAAAGCCTTTGCCGAGTGCAGCCCTCGGCAAAGGCCACACGGCAAAAAATGGATTGGCAAAGGGCTCTTTGCCGAGAGCCTTTTATCGGGCGCTCGGCAAAGCCTTTGCCGAGTGCTGAGATGGCTCTCGGCAAAGAAAAAAATAAAAAAACCCCGAAAAAATAAAGAAAATTTTTTATTTAATTGGAGGAGGGGTCCACTGGGCAGCGCCCACTTGTTGCCCTTGAAATCGCAAGTTCTACTATTTTTCACGCAATTTTCTCTCACGCAGTCAGCAGGATTCGAACTCACGACCTCTCGTTCGCGCGGAGCCTCCTCTACCACTGCACTACACACTCATATACATTCCATCTCCGTTTCGATTACCCATATATTATACTAAACCATGTGTAATTTGCTTATTTGAGGCCCTAAACGAATTCAAATCAAAAAATTGTAAACTACAAAGTTTTCTAACTTTTCAAGATCTACAACGTTTATTTTGGTAGTTTTTCCATCCGAGGTTGTTTATAAAAATTTGAATTTTAAATTTTACAATTTCAAACGTAGTTTTCGTTGACAAGATGATTTCAAATCAAAAAGTTGTCAACACCAAAGTTTCATAAATTTTCGAGATCTACAACTTTTATTTTGGCCATTTCTCCATCTAAGACATTTTCAAAAATTCGAATTTTAAAATTTTCAAATTCGAACGTAGTTTTGCATAACTAGATGACTTCAAATTAAAAAGTTATCAACTACAAACTTTCATAACTTGTCAAGATCTACAAAGTTTATTTTGGTTGTTTACCCATTTATACATCCAAAATTATGGTTATCATATTATTCACAAATATTATATATCACTCTTGTAGTTTCGTAAACTAACGGAGAGAGATGTAAGATTTATGAACAAATTTATTTTAAATTTGTCAAATGAAGAAATGACTAAAATAAAAATTATTCATCTTGATAAGTGAAACAACTTTTTAGTTGAAAGTTTTTTTATTTGGATTAATTTACTGCTTCAAAATATGATTTGAAAATTAGCTTTGCCGAGTGTAAAAAAAACTCTCGGCAAAGAGCTCTTTGCCGAGAGCCAATAAAAAAACGCTCGGCAAAGAATTTCTTTGCCGAGAGCAAGAAAAAATACTCGGCAAAGAAATTCTTTGCCGAGAGCAAGAAAAAATACTCGGCAAAGAAATTCTTTGTCGAGAGCCAAAAAAAAAGCCGAGTGTTTTTTTTGGCTCTCGGCAAAGAATTTCTTTGCCGAGTGTTTTTCTTTTGCCGAGAGTTTTTTATTCGGCCCTCGGCAAAGAGCTCTTTGCCGAGCGCCCGAAAAAAAACTCTCGGCAAAGAGTGCGGCGCTCGGCAAAGTGAGTTTTTCCGGTAGTGCATACTACTCCATCACTTTGAATTTTTCTTTTTTAAACACATAGCTTTTGCTACGCAACCAAATTCAAAACAGAGGGAGTATCATGTGTTCGCAAACGATGCACACAAATGTTGTTTGAACATAGATATATACTGTATTACATATATATCACAATCAGCTAAACATATACACTGGAAAGTTAGTACACATACAGTAGCTCAGATCGACTTACAGTTAGTACACCACTGGAAAGTTGAGATTAAGCAAGCCGCCGATTCAGATAGATGAGAAAACTTCCTTTCTGAATCAGGGCGTATAGAAAAGACAAACAAACAAAGGCTACCAGCAAACTTTACACATGCACATATATATAACTCCATATATGTATATCAGATCAGAACTAGAACCCAAGCTTCAAATCCAACGTCGCGTCCAAGCTGCCGCCGCCTCGATCGCTCTTCCGTGGCAACGGCGGCATCCCCGGCGGCGTCAGGTTGAGGTCCAGCGCCCCTTGTGACGACGACATTGCCGACGCGCTGCAGCCGCCGCTAGATGATGCTGCAACCGCCGCCGCCGTCGTCCCCTCCGCGCATGTCGTCGTCTTCTCCCAGTGGCACCGCTTGTGCCCGCCGAGAGCCTGCCCAGTGGCGAACCCCCGAGCGCAGACGCTACACTTGTGGTCGTCGCACCTGGGAAGCGCGGGGGCGGTCGTCGTCGTCGGCGGCGGCGAAGAAGCCGACGTGCTGGCGGCGCCGCAGCTCACCTTGGCGCCAGGCGAGGCGCCAAGGATACTCTTCTTGCGCTTGCCAGCGGCGGCGAGCATGAGCAGGCTCGTGGCGGTTTCGCGCTCCTGCTCGGTGAACTGCAGGTCCGCCGCCACGGCGGCCTTGTGGCAGAAGTGCGGCGGCTTCTTGATCCCGCGCCACTGGCGCTCTGGGTGGCACCGCATGTGGCCGAACAGCGCCTTCCACGACGGGAACTGCTTGCCGCACTCGCTGCACGGCGACGGCGGCGTGTCCTCCGTGGGCGACGCCTGCACCCGGGCGACGACGACGCCGTCCGGCGGCCGCGGCGCCGGCCTCGGGGAGATCGCGCAGACGAACGGGGGACGCGGGAGCGGAAGCGGAAGCGGAAGCGCGAGCGCCAGCGTGAGCGTCGTGTCGTGGTGTGGCAGCGGCGGCGGCAGCGGAGACGGAGTAGGTCGAGCAGGAGGAGCAACCGCCGCGGCAGGACGGATCGGAGTAGCCATGGCGATCCAGCGGGGAGGTTGAGGGAAGTGGAGGTTGCACTTGCGGAGGAGGCGGGGGCATGCAATGGAGGCTGATATGTACGGACGCGCTCGTGCCATGGCGGCGGTTGCCGACTTGCCGGCAGTCGGTTGCTGCGGGCTCAGATTCGCGGCTTAACTTTCGGGCCTGTATCCGACGTCGAAACAGCATCTGATGGCTGCCAGCGTTCCCAAGCGCAAGGAGGAGCTGCTCATTCGCACGCGCCGCGCCGGTTTCGTTCCGGCGAAGCTGCGCAGCCGGACAGCGGCGAGGAGCTCCACAGGGACCTCGCATCGCATCCGAAAGTGTCAGGACTCTGTGGATGTGTGGTTTGCGATCTTCAGATTGAATCTGCAAAAATACAAAATCCGGATGTTTGAAGATTGTGAGAAGTGCAGTGCAGTAGTTCAGATCATAACAAATTACCTAGAAATGTACTTAAAATTTACAAAATCCGGATCTTTCAAGACACTCTCTTCTCTGCATCAATCAAACTGTATATCATTGTAGTTTCTTCATGCAGTTATGATAGAAATTTTATAAGAGTCATTTACCCCTTTGTTTTGAAAAAAAAAATATACAACATCCATTTAATTGGGCCAAGAGAAACATCCGCTTGTAGTTGTAGATAGGATGGGTTCAGGCCATGTTGAGTTGACCAAAAGACCCAAAACATTTTGCGCAGTGTAATCTTTAGACACATGCATGAAAAATTAAATATAGGTAAAAAAATAACTAATTATACTTTTAGTCTGCTTATGTCGAGACGAATCTTTTAAGTCTAGTTGGGTCATGTTTGGACAAAGTTTGTCAAATAACAACGAAAGTGCTACAGTAACTTTTCGCCAAATATTTCGCGAACTGAACAAGGCCTCATTTGCTGCAGGTTTACACGAGCCCATGCATTTGTGTCCCTTCCTTCACTAGCTGGGCCTCTTTTAGCGTTTGCGTTGTTTCCCTTGTTGCAAAGCATATAAGTGCGGAAGAAATGCAGAATGCAGCCTGGATGCACAGACCAAGACGAGCTCTGAAGTCTGAACAGCTCCACAGGGACCTTGTGGGCTGTGGGCAAACACCGCTTGCTTCACGTGGAGTCGAAATGCCGGCGGCACCGGCTCACAAATCCGTAGGTCCTGGATTGGATCCCATCCGATTTCCATCGTGTATACTGTAAGCTACTACAGTACAGTACGTGCTGCAAGATCCAAGGTCAAGCTTGAGAGTATAGATGTCTAAACGGGTGGCCCGACACTAACCCGATCCAGACACTATTCGGTCCGACCCTAGCGGGTCGTGTCTTATCGGGCCGCCGTGCCAGCCGTGTCGTGCTGAATAGGACTGTCGTGCCTAACCCTCGGCTCAGGCACGACACTATAGGGACTTGGTCGTGCCGTGTCGTGCCGAATGGCCCGTCGTGCCTCCCAGACCTGTCATGTCGCACCGTCACTGCCGCGCGCGGGAGACATGCCCGGTCGCGCGCCGCCACCACGGAGAGACACCTCGACCACGCTTTGTTGCCGCGAGGAGGCGTCTCGGCCATGAGCCACCGCTGCCATGTCGAAGAGAGAGGAGCAGAGAGAGAATTGCGGCTAGGAAGTGAGGAAAGAGAAAGTTAGCTAGGATTTGAGGCATAGTTTTCTTTATATATGTCACTCTATCTCATCTAATGGTGTTAGTCCCTTCTAAAATCATCCAACGGTGGAAATAATCGTGCCGCTATCGTGTCAGCCTATTAGTCGTGTCGTGCCCGTGTCGTGTCGTCGTGCCAGACCTACGGCCCAGGCACGACACTACGTTCGTGCTCGTACCGGCACTGACACTATAACCTTCGTGTCGTGTCGTGTTAGGACCGTGCTTTTTCGTATCGTGCCCGTGTCAGCCCATCGGGTATGGCTTATTTGGACATTTATAACTTGAGAGAGTAGACAGGCAGCGCGGCAGCTAGTACTGTACTCCGTACACTACGTCGCGGACTGCTGCAGCCAGCGACAGCCGACAGCGGGGTCGTCACGGCAGGTCAGCAACAGTTGCGTACCCAGTCGCCGTGGGCCTCTCTCCCTCTCTCTCTCTCTCACGTGCGAGTATCGATCTGGGCCCGGAACGTGAGGTCGCCCGCCCGCGCTGGGTTGTCAAGAAGGGCCCCTCTCGCCCGGGCAGGTAGAGCCCAGTCTGTTGGGCTGCGTGCGTGTGGGTTGGTGGCCCACTGGCGTCCACTTGACACGTCCGCTGCGCGTGGGCCCATCCCATCTGGGCGTCCTTGCGGTTCCACCCTCCGGTTGCACGTGCTCGTGCGCTCTGGTCGGCCGGCGTCGTCCCCTACTCGGCTACTCCTACCCACCCACCACCAGACTTACGGCGTTTGCTGCCGTTCCTTAATCCTCACGGTGACGGCGCGTTCGCTCGGCGACAGACAGACAAGGGGGGAGCGACCGGAGCTGGCGGAGCCCACCGCACGCGGCGCAGGAGACGAGACGACCCAAGGGTGCCAGTGCCACGGGCAACCCACGGGGCCACCACCAGCCGCGCCTCACCATCACGACTCACGACTCACGAGCCGGAGCCCGGAGGTGGTGGGGCCAGGTCGCATTGCTAAATGGGCGTCGCGTCGCGTAGGCCTAGCCTCCGGTGGGTGCCACGACGACGTGCCGGCCACGCTCGACGTTCCTACGGACCCCGACCCATTGAATTTTTTTTATTAATAACTCAATTAAATAGGATATTTTAAAAACATCACTGTCTAATTTTTTTTTCAAAACTAACTCTTTTGCCGTGCCATCCCGCATGGCGCAGCAAAAGTGCCACCGTGACGCGGCCAGGCCCCACGGCGCAGTTTGCCGCGCCAGGCGGGATGACGCGGCAAAAAAACCCCTCACATATTTTGCAAATTTTGTTTTATAAAAAATTATATGTTGGCAAACCCAAATTAGTTTGGAAAAGAAAAAAAAAAGCTCATCTCCAATAGTTTTCCATAATTCACTTAAAAACAAAAATAAAAAATAAAAAATTATGGATTCGCCATATTGTTTTTTCCTTCGTGCGATTTCCATAACGCCGTAGCAGGTCGCGCCATCTGCTATGACGGTTGTTTCACATCGTCGCTCATGTCCAATCTGTTGTCGTGGTTGTTTCACGTCGTCGCTCATTTCCTTTCACGCGTGTCGCCGCAGTTTCACGCCCATCGTCTCCAACTACGGCGGTGCGCGTGAAGGAGATGAGCTAGCGACAACGTGAAACAATCGCTAGAGCAGATGGCGCGACCTGCTACGGCGTTATGGAAATCGCACGGACGGAAAAACAATAGGGCGAACCCATAATTTTTTGTTTTTAAGTGAATTATGGAAAACTATTGGAGATAGGTTTTTTTTCTTTCCCAAACTAATTTGGGTTTGTCAACATATAATTTTTTATGAAACAAAATTTGCAAAATATGTGAGGGGGTTTTTGCCGCGCCTGCGCCGTGGGGCCTGGTCGCGCCACGGTGGCACTTTTGCCGCGCCATGCGGGATAGCGCGGCAAAAGGGTTAGTTTTTAAAAAAATTTGGACAGTGTTATTTTTAAAATGGAAACGACTAATACACGGCCGGCCGTACTATTATCATTTGGAACGCACACTCCATTTATGGAAAGCATATATTGCAAGCTAGTAAGTATTCCTATTTTAGTAAATTCATTGTTTTTACTTGTTTTTTCTCCCTGCTCTCCCAATAGTCACGCTGCTCTTCTAGATTTAACTGATATCATTCAGCCCACATCCCACATACTACAATTCTAAAAAAAATAGATACGTTCAATCAAGCAAGCCAGAATCAAATACGAGATGTTTTGTGTAATATCTCAGGCATCATAGAATACTTAATGAAAAATAGATATTATAAAGCATTTTAGAACACAATAACAAGCAAAAAAAATATACATCATTAGGCAATATTAAGCAACTTATATAACAGGAAGTGACAAACAGGGAAAACAAAATATAATCAGCTTTAGAGCAAAACACATACATCATTAGACCAATAGAAAAAGCTAGTTACACAGAAATTCGTCTTGCCAAAATCACACAATGTTTACAAATAGAACCGAGCAGATTTGTTCTTAGTAGTAATATTATGTTCCATCACTTGATAACCAATTCAGCTTAGCACAACAACTAATCATAACATGCACAAAATGACTGGTGCTCTTACTGCAGATATGTTGCAGATCTGTTGTTGTTAGTACCATACGATATTCTTGCTAATTCACATTGTATATATGATGTATGTACTCCTCCTATAGATATACATCTTGGCATCTTGCTGTACTAAACCTCCTTGTTTTGTTAACATATCTACATCCTGTTGTACCATGCATCCCACTTGATGCTACACATAGTTCTCGTTGTTTATTTGATCCGAAGTTGATGCTCGAGACCATCAAATCTGCAAATTAAATGTTAAAAGATTTAGAGTTACAACAATAAGATGTCATATAGACAATAAAGTTGATGTATGTACATGCATTGAAACAAGAGGCACAATATATCATGTACCGAACAAAATTGCATAATCTTGTGGTATTTTTTTGCCTAATTCAATACGATATTATTGTCTAATGTGTTTGACTAAGTTGCCTACTGTCATAATAAAATAAACACATTTATACTTACTATTCTGCGTGCATGGAGTTATCATATAGGTATCAAATATATATATCTTAATAAGTTGCCTCTTGATTTTGATAATGGTTTTAAAGATGCATTTCATGTGGCGCATATTGCTCCAAGTAGTCGATTTCCCACTCAACAAGACGTGGTCAATTCCGTCCTTTTTCATTGTAGACGATGAATAGCACAAGCATTATAGGGTTGAATAACACTCAAAACAGAATTTGATTATGATTTCCTAGATGCAATGTTTGAAGAGCCAACATATGTGGCTGGTCTAATATTTGCACCCAAACCAACACGATGTGCCTACTATATTTGAAATCAGGCTATGACTTGAAGAAACAAGAATAAAGAATATTCCTAGAGCCTCTATTGTTGATTAACAGGTTGCTGCTAGTAATACTATAGTGGATTGTGTTTTCTTAGGCAATTTAAGTGTTATTTATTAGGCAACAATATCGTTCTAAATAGGCGATTTATATATTCTAAAAAAGCAAGTAGAGGGCCTATGTTTACGTGGAACTCACAACCCTAGACCCAATCCTGATTTATTTGCACAAAATTCATGATTAATGTACGAGAATCATATAATGGATATTGATGTGTAAATGGTTAGTATACCTTATATAGTAGGCATGGAAACTTATGTAAAGCTCATAAGTTATGATAAACAAGTATAAAGTAAAACACATGCAATTCTAAAGTTTGTGTATTTTCAGTTTACAATATTGAGTTGTGTTTTACAAAATTCAGCAGCATAGACATGAAAACATTCTGAATTTTGGTAAAACAAGCATTATATTGGGCTTTACCTTTTTAACATTGCAATGTAGGGCATTAATTATAGGGAAACATTAAAAAATTATTTACAGGCTTTGCCTGAAATCCAAACATAGCCCGAAGCTAATCAAAAAGGTCTTGTCTTGGTCAGTTGGCCATGGCAGACCTCTAGTATTGCGAAGAGCATAAACAACACTTGAATCTATATAATTATGAGAAATAAGACACTATTAATGGTTTACTTGTAAAAAAAAGCTAGTTTGACTCTTAAGTTGGCTAACATTAACAAGAAACATAATAGACAAGAACCCATGAAAAATGCGGAATGAAACATGAGTTTCCTATAGATGTATTCTAGTACAAGCAAATGGCTAATAATCAGAACATAGGAAAAAATACTAAAACCTATAACATAAAAATGCTTAACTAACATGGATAACTTGGTTAGAGCATCTCCAATAGTTTGGAAAAATGACTTGTTATCCTTGTTTTATTGAGAAAAGAAGAAAAAACGTTCTCCAACAGATTGGTATATGACTTGCTAAATTTTTTCAAGTTGGAATCGGAGGTCATCTACTTGCTATATTTACCAAGTCAGCTTCACTTGCTATCCGGCGTTTCTATGTTATTTTTACCAAGTTGGAATACTTTTCTATGTTATTTTTACCAAACTATTGGAGATACATGAAAAATTTACTTGCCAAAAGTTTTAGCAAGTTGCTAAATGACAACTTTTTCCAAGTCGATTTTTCAAAACAATTGGAGATGCTCTTATTGATTTAGTTTAAGTTGTCTACATTAAAGTAATGAAGTACATAATTAGGAAAAGAGGCACGACACACCATACCTGCTTTGTGCTTTATACTTGATCTCTCTCTACTAGATAACTTAGAACCAACATTGTAAGAACAGAAAAAATAAAGAGAGATTAGAGAAGAATGATGTAAAATTGCCAAATGATTTATATTATTCTGCCTTGATATTGCCACAATATTGCCTAGTCAGAGTACATTTAGTTGCCTATTCCCAATGAAGTTCAGTAACTATTCAATGTGCATGTAATCACGCCAATTATTGGTATCTCAATTAGCATCCCTAGTACCCCAACCAATCTAGTTAACATTGGTCCTGCTGCTAATTGCAAAACATAGAGAACCTAGCAAGACCAAAAGTAAAAAAAAGACACAAAAAATGAAAAATTGACTATAGGTTTGCTCAAGACAAAGAAGGAAGATCTGCAAGTCAACCAAGTCACACTTCTTCAAAAAGGTGTCCAGAGAAATAAGCAAAGGAATTTTTAAACCAGGAACCACAATTGTTTAGCTAATTCAGAAAACAATTAAGCGAAGGATAATTAAGTATTCAGCTAACAGTATGGCCTAAACAATTAGCTAACTATCGAGACATGTTTGGATCCAAGGAGCTAATTATTAGCAGCTAATTAAATATTAACTCTATGGATCAAATATGGCTTAAGGTACAGAATAATTAAAAGCCAGATTGTATTTGTACAGTACAAGGTGGTAGCCTATCTAGCATCTTAGTGGTAGCAGAGAGTGGTAGGTCAGATCAATTCCATCTCTCAGCAGGTGCACATATAATAGTACTGATAGAGTAAATCAGCAGTTGCCACATATAAAAATACTATTATTATTTATCCTATAATTATCATACTGAAAAATGTCATGAATGCAAATATGCAAACAAAACAACGATAAAATGGAACTACCATACCTTATTAGCACCGTCATGCATTAGCATCAAATATCATTTCATGAAAAGCAACTAAAAGTCAAATAGATTATAACAGGTAGAATTTTGCTTAATTATATCCAGTTCAATCAAAAAGACATACATAAACTGCAACCTGTTTAGATGCTACAAAGATTAAGACCAAATTTGTTTGAAAAAGATAACAAGATGGAGTATGTTATTATAATCACCACATACGAAAGAAGGCCAAATCCACACCTAATTGAGAACCTTCCAATGTCAAGCCACCGGAAATTCTGAGAGAGAATACAACAAACACATAAATCATAAGAAAAATTAGAGCTAAAATCACTCAATCGTAATTGCTGAATGTTCAAAATAAAGAATAGAACAAGATCTGGATCTCACATTCTCACCCAACTATCAATCTGTCATTGGGCAAGGATTAGGAGTGGGAGCAATCGAGCCCGAGCAGGCACGATTGTGCAACCAGCAAGTGAAGGCCAGTGGAGGGCCAAAGGGCATGGCGGCCTCCACCACTAGTTGGGCGGGAGGCAGCGACCGACGGGTCACTAGTTGTGGCCACCGGTCGGTTGGGCTTGGCCCCCAAGCGCAGCCGCGTAAAAAGGAGCCTCATCCCCAGGTGCAAGCGCTGGAGGGTGTGGATTGGTGAATATTTGACCTCATTGGGCTTCACTTTAGCCCATCGATGTCGACAAGGCGTGGAGAAATCAATAAAGCACATCAACATCAAAATCAATCAGCTCGCAAATCAGGACAAATTGATTAAGCGACCAAATGGTATGTAAAAAAAAGCATGATGTTGTGTTGATGCTGCTAAACACCAGATTATAATACCAGAACTAAACTATTGAGCTGCTGCTGCTCCATAAGAAGGGACAAAACATGCAAAATATTATTTATAGCGCCAAGAGGAACTAAACTATTGAGCTGCTGCTCCATATGGTGAATGAACAAAATAAATAAGCACAGATTGAACCAAGAAGACCAACATTTGATCAAATAAAAAACCACTATCTATGTTGGTGAACCGATGAAGCAGTTAAATAGGCCTAAAATGATTAAATGGTCATTTATTGTAGCATGACAATTTGTAGCTTAGTAGAGAATGATGCTCATCATAGTAAGAGCCATTAACCATGAGTAGATCAGTTGAACAGTAGTATGTGTTTTCTTCTCCGTATCAACCAAAATGATAAACATTAATTATATAGAAAATTATCATTTGGCCTACTATCAGATTATACAAATAGATAATGGTAGCAAATTGGATCTGCATAAGTCAAGATGGGGTGAAAAGAGATTACTACCTGCAGTATATACTAATGAGTTGTCCTCTAAAATTAGAAATCCTAGTAATCAAGACGGCTACTCAATACAATTAAGAAGTAACTACACAGTGGATCAGGCGCACCTAGGTAACGCGATTAAACTGATTGTGACACATACTAGCTAAAAACCACACGATAAGGCATGGACACATCAAAAGATTGATAAGGTCCTCACCTTGTTAGTGTGGCTCGATCTGCACAGCCAACCAAGATTGAGTGGAGGTGCCGCCATACCGGGATGTGATCACTGCCTAGGATCGTTTGTTGCTGGTGAGGAACGAGTGAGGCTTGAATCCATTTGGCGCCTTCTGAGGACTGAGCGCAAGCAACCTCAGCCGGAAGGTAGAGATGCCAGGTAGTGGTGAGCGGCTAGCCACCAAAGGCAACTCCTAATCTGTCGCCCCACTGTTGAGCGAACACATAAGATCGATGCCAAGGAGAAGAGGAATGGAACAAAAACTCAGATATATTCACGGTTCAGAACATCTGCTAAGCGGAGGCGCTGTACAGCCCAACGGCTCGACCCACTCCACCGCCTCAGCATCAAAATCAACCCGCGCTCCGTGCCCCATGGATCCGCGGGCGCAGGACACGACAGTGGTGCTGGCTGGTAGATCTGAGGGGTCACCGGCTCACGGAGAGACGAGATCAAGGAGGCACAGATCTGAAGCGCGGATAGGGTTGGAGAGCTTGGTTTCGCACACGGGAAGGGCAAGGAAGGCAGCGCGGACAAACCTGGTGGGTGTTCATCGCCGGCGAGCGGCCAAGGGCCCGACGAAGCCCCTCCGCACCTGGCGTAGGGTGGGGGTCGCGGTCGCCAGTCACGAGCGGCGAGAGACTGAGAGAGCACATACAGGCTGAACGGGAATGGTTTTTGGGGTGCCTCAGTGGTGCAGCAGTCACCTGGTGCGGTGAATCCAGTCCTTCAGATGGTCAACGACGATAGATGTAGCAGGCCGTCCCGAGCGATAATAAAACCTGGTGCGGTTGGGATATAGTCTTTACCTTTTAAAATATCTTATTTAATTAGGTTATTAATAAAAAAAAATTCGACCGATTCTTCTCTTTTCTTGGTGCTTGGGCCGATTTTTCCGTTTAATCGACGTCGACGGTGTATTTTTTTTTCCCCCTGGTGACTGCTCCGTCCCCCTCCTTCCCTGTGTCTGGCTGTCTCCACGGCGCATGCGAAAGCGAAAACGACGACGCGGTCCGAAAAGCCCAAAACGACACGGCCGGCGCGAGTACGTACGTGGTCGAGGCAGCCGGAGAAAAGAAAAAAAGATCCCTCTGCCCCCCGCGGCCCTCCCCGCGCGTGTGCGTTGGCCACATGATTCGCCCGCCGGATGCCCCCGCCCCCGATGGCGACAACGCCGACGTGCTCCATCCACCTCCGGCTCCGGGCTCCCCCACCACCCACCACTCGATCGATCACGTGATCCGGCGGCGCCAACCGCCAGCCCACCACCCACCACTCGCGCTCCCCCACGCGTCCGGCGCCCGGCCCGGCCCCCACCACCCCTAGTCCCCTGCTTTGCTAAATTAACCTTGAATTAAGCAAGCAACGGATCAGTTACTTGGGACGCGGTCACCGCTGCTTAATCCAAATCCTGGCGCCCAAGCAACAACACTCTACTGTAGCTGCAGCGTGCAGGTCCATCACCACGCAGCTCGCTGCCTGCGGAATAATTAACTGCAGCTGCAACCGATCCCAGACCTGCAGCTGCAGTGCATACAGTGATACGTACAGATACAGGGGAATGTCTTCCTACCAGGTGGACTGGTGGTGGCGAACCATGCATTCTTTAATCTTAAGAAGACTGTAGTAGTAGTAGTAATTGTTAATTAATTAACTCGATCATCTAGCCGGGCCCAACCCAGAGGACTTTTCGTCCATCCATCCATCCGCGGAATCTTCGGCCTTGTTTGGATGACTTCAAACTATTAACTTTTTTCACTCTCTCTCCATCACATCACCATCACATCAATGTTTGGACGTATGCATGGAGTATTAAATGTTGATAAAAATAAATAACTAATTGTACTTTTAGTATGTACATGTCGAAACGAATCTTTTGAGTCTTGTTGGTCCATATTTGGACAAAGTTTGTCAAATATGGAGTAGCAACGAAAGTGCTACAGTTGATAAAAAATCTCACTTTTCCAATCTAAACAAGGCCTTCCTCTCTGTCACGCTCTCATTGTTGTGTCGTCTAGCTAGTACCTAGCTTTCCCTCACTAATTTACTAATTAATCCTAATAAATAATAATCACTCAGCATGATTAATTAGTACTATACTACATGTGGTTAACCCCGTAAAAGGACGGCCACTCGGCGAGTACGTGTTCTCTCTCGTGCTGTCGTTTTCTTATTTTGTTTTCGCCCAAGCCAAACAGCCAGTAGCTGGCATGTCGTCTGCCTTTTAATTTGGGCGTGATGCATATATGAACACAACAGATACATACTAGTACACTCTTGTGCTCCTTCGTTCGCTTTAGAGCTAGCAAAGAGCACGAACAGGTTGGTAGCTAGCTAGGTGGCTATAGGAACGGTCGGTGGTGAAGAAGGGCCAAGGGGGGGGTCATGCATTATATCCATGTGGACTCCATGATTGCCATTACCATACCATATGCTAATACTGGAGTACTCATAATCAACTTGATATATTATCATTCCTGATGACTAGCATGTCCATCTCTCAATGCAACTGCGAGGCAAAGGGACGAAACAAGACACCTCATCATCCTTTTTTTTCTTGACGAAACGACACCTCATCCGTCATGCATGTCTCCATTATTATAAACGGTATTTCTTCTATGCTCCCTTCAAATAGGAAATAGATGTCATTTTGGACAATATGTGGTCAAAGTTATGCTTTGAAGACCATGTCACTGTCCTAAACGACATCTATTTTCTATATGCAGGGAGTATGTACCAAGAGTGTATATGGCGGTGCACAAAAAAGTCAAGACGACGCGATGTAAAGGCCGGTGCACGCAAAGCCATGCCCATGCATGCATGCATGCATTCTAAAACAACATCGTTATGATTAGGGCAGTCTTTAATGCATGATTGATTCGGAAAAAGAAAATTAGGGATCGAGAACATGGGTGATGCCGGGAGCATGATGGAGATGGAGGGTGTGTGCTTTGGTTGGATTGGATGGATCTAAATAAAGCGAGGCCAGGGACTGTTGGGAGCCTCCCTGTCCCTCAGCTGTCGTGCAGTGTGCAATGCGATGCAATAGAAGAAGAGGAAAATACACCTCAGGTCCTCGAACTTGGCATGAGGTGTCAATCAGGTCCTCGAACTTTTAAAGTGATATCTGCAGGTCCCTAAACTTGGCAAACCGTGTCATCTAGGTCCCAAACTTTCAAGATGTTCACCGCATATCCCTAAACTTAGCTGGTCGTGTCATCCTGGTCCCAAACTTTTAAAATAATCACCGTAGATCCCTCAACTTGGCTAACAGTGTCATTCTAGTCCAAATGTCTATCCGGCCCACTATAATAGCTATGTGATATACTAACTATACATTAAACTAACTATACGTTAAACGTGAATCTAACATATATCAATTAATATATATCATAAAATTATAAATTATATAAAATTTTACATCAGCAAAATAAGTATTAAAATAATTTAAAATGATAAATTAGGTTTAAACTACAATATTATTTGCTGATAATTTTTTTATAAAAATTATATTATTATTATTTTAATACTAGTTTTATAGTAAATTTTTTGCTGAAACTTTTTTATATAATTATAATTTTAATACTACTTGTATAGTTTTTCTAATAATTTTTTATATAATTATATTATTATTTAATACTACAAACATAGTATTATTTTTAATACTACTTTTTGCTGATGTAAATTATTTTATATAATTTTATTAATTAACACATGTTAGATCCACGTTTAACGTACATTCAGTATGTCACTCTATTAGCCGACGTGATATACTGAATGTACGTTATACGTGAATCTAACATGTGTCAATTAATATATATATTATAAAATTATAAATTATATGAAATAATTTACATTAGCAAAAAGTAGTATTAAAATAATACTATATTTATCGTATTAAATAATAATATAATTATATAAAAATTTAGCAACAAAAAACTATACAACTAGTATTAAAATAATAATATACTTATATAAAAATTTATCAGCAAAAAATAATACTATAAAACTAGTATTAAAATAATAATAATATAATTTTTATAAAAAATTATCAGCAAATAATATTATAGTTTAAATCTAAATTATTATTTTAAATTATTTTAATACTTATTTTTTGCTGATGTAAATTATTTTATATAATTTACAATTTTATGATATATATTAATTGATGCATGTTAGATTCACGTTTAATGTATAGTTAGTATATCACATAGCTATAATAGTGGGTTAGATAACATTTAGACTACATGAAAGGACCTAAGGTGTCGCCTAGAGGGGGGGTGAATAGGCTTTTCTGAAAATTAACAACTTATAACGCGGAAGCAATTAGTATGTGAGTTTCCAAACACTTGGAAACTCCCAATCGGAGTAAAACAGCCCCTCAAGAGACAAACACAAAGTATATGACTTGTATTTAAAACACCTAGAAGCTATCACCCTGCACCACAAAGATTAGCTCAAGGATTTAAACAAATTGGGCGCAGTCAACAAATACCGGACCTGTCCGGTATCAATACCGGATAAGTCCGGTATGTGCGTGCTGTGCAGAACAGCTCTTTTTCTCCTTCAATTTCTCACACAACCTGCAATCACTATGTGTGATGTATATATAGAACTGATTGCCTGCAAAACAACTTGCGTAACGGAGAATAACAAATATCCAAAAGTAATGCACAAGAGGATGACACGATATTTGTTTTACCGAAGTTCGGCACCCCCTCGGGTCCTACTCTCCGTTGAGCCGGCTGCGAGCTACCACAAAGGTGGGCTCTAGAGGACACCACGGGTCACTCTAGTCGCGGTCTATTTCACCCGCAATGCTCCTTCCACTAGTTGATCTCTTTTGAGGAGAGATCAAACCTTTACAAACTTTCCGAGGCACTTCACAAATCTCTTGGGTGCTCAACGGCGACGCCTAACCGTCTAGGACCGTAGAGTCCAAGAGTAACGAATGCGCACAACAAGATCGACGATTTGCACAAGTGCTCAAGAGGTGGCTTGCTCTCTAATTTTGAATCTCTCTCAACCCACAAATGGATTTGGCAATTAGAGGACAATCACTCACTAAGAGAGGGTTGGAAAGTGTTTTGAAAGGCTTAGAATGAGTGTGGGAACCAGTAGAATCAGCAGCCTCCAAAGGTGGAGGCTTGGGGGTATTTATAAGCCCACATTCGAAACTAGCCGTTTTCTAGCCGTTGGCTGAGTCAGCTCATACCGGACATGTCCGGTATGACTTCACTTCGAGAGAAAGACACAGAACACACCAACTTTCAAACTTCCCGAGAGATCCCGGTAGTACCGACCACTTGGTCGGTAGTACCGCTAGTTCCCAAGGAATTTTCGCAACCTCTCTGAGTTGGACCAAGTTTGGCCTACCGGTAGTACCGCTATAACTCCGGTAGTACCGGTCGGTAGTACCGACCCAAGGGGCGGTAGTACCTCCCATCACAAAGATACTGTTAGCCACCAATCCGCAAATACCGGACATGTCCGGTATGCATACCGGTATGACTTCACTACGCGAGAAATATCCTTAACCAACCATCTTTTCAAACCCCTAAAAGGATCTCGGTAGTACCGACCACCAGGTCGGTAGTACCGACAGTTAAGAGGGGGTTTTGCAACCTCTCTGTGTTGGGCCAAATTTGGCCTACCGGTAGTACCGCTATAACTCCGGTAGTACCTGTCGGTAGTACCGACCCAAGAGTCGGTAGTACCGCCCGAACACAGTCTGCGAGCCAGAAATCCGCACATACCGGACATGTCCGGTACGCATGTCCGGTATGGACTCCATGTGCCAGAGCTAACTACAGGACCATGGGACTGCCGAACCGCTATAGGTTCACACCGGACATGCATACTCCGGTATGGACTCCCTTCACCAGGTTCACCACTAGGCCAGAAGGATGGCCGCACTGCTGTGGGCTCATACTGCATATTGGACAGACAGTGCAGCAAATAGCTGAGAGTTAGCTCTAGCTCTCTCATGTCTTACTTAGGTTGGTTTGAGCACTTATGAAAAAACATCTACTATATGTTGCATCCCTCTTAATAGTACGACATTCCTATTTACTCAAGTTTAAATTGAAATATGAATTTAAACCTCTTGAGTTGATCTCCATTTGAACCAAAGCCGCTTGTCTTCATTTTCCATATTGGGAGGAATGGTTGTCATGTTTAGAAGTAGATATTCCTCGAGCATAGCCATCTTGAACATGTGACTTGACTCCATGCAAGTGATATAATGGAGTTCCAAACGTGCCAAGTCACTCCAATCAATATTGTTGCTAGGAATGTTGATTCTCCACTGGATGCGATCTTCAAGCTTGATTGATCCTTCGACTAAATGCATGTACTTTCTTCTTCACTCTAGCTAGGTTCTTCGGCCGCCAAGCCGTCGCTTGCCCTTCACCCTTGCTTAGTACCTCAAAGACTTTTTCCTTGCTATCTTCACCATCTCAAGCCATTCAACCATACTACGTTTTGAATCTTTTCTTAGCAATCATAAATGAACTATGATTATCCCACAATACGATAGCGCTTTATATCAATATCATTCTCATTGTTGTTTTGTGCTTGTGACATGATCTTCATACAACAATCCATCATTTTGGCTTTGCATTACATTTCAAGTACATAGTGAGATAATCATTTTCCTGTGTCACACTTAGCAAACATATTAGATCCTTAATCAACATTGTCATCAAATCAACCAAAATCACACTTAAGTGCAACATGCACTTTCACTACAATGATACTGTTAGCCAAATTGAGGGACCTACGGTGATTATTTTAAAAGTTTAGGACCGGGATGACACGACTAGCCAAGTTTAGGGATATGCGGTGAACACCTTGAAAGTTTGAGACCTAAATGACACAGTTTGCCAAGTTTAGGGACCTGCAGATATCACTTTAAAAGTTCGGGGACCTGATTGACACCTTGTGCCAAGTTCAGGGACCTGAGGTGTATTTTCCTCGTAGAAGAATATAGTACGTACTCCGTAGTATATATAAACAAACAGACAGATAAGAGAGGCTTTAGCGTAACATGCATGGGTTTAGCGCTCCTCCTCCTCATGTCCCCTCTCCCTCGCTCCTTGCATGAGGATGTGGATCCATTGTGATTTGTCATTTGTGAAATGTCAAGCTACTAGTCTATTATTACTGACAATGCAAGTAGCTCAAACATGCATGCTTGCACGGAGTTGGATTAGATCTGTGCACAAATGATTGGCTCCAGCCACTTTCTCTGACATGGGGATACTGTTGTCAGAGGAGTTACTAAATTATGTGTCTTGTTGGTTTATCGAGTATTTTTGTAATCTATTTATTTTTTTATACGGAGTAAGTAGTAGGAGTGTTTGCTTTGTGGACATGCTCACTCGTCCTAATAAAATATATAACTGTCATTTTCAATCAAAAATAACTTAACTAAATATATATTTTTTCAAAAAAAAAATATTAATACATATAGCATAGTAGAAAGATTTTTAAGTCTACTTCTTAGTTAACAAATTTATCTAAAGATATAAAGTTACATGAATTTTTTTTATAAATGGAGTCAATCTCGTGGGAACCGAAACGACCACGGAGGGAGTAGCTAGCCAGTAGTACTACCGGACTCTACTGCTTGTACCGGGACCTGTTTAAAAATTTGTACTACGTTATAAGCTGGGGGCGACGACACGACATCGGCCGTCTCCCCGGCCATGCGGCCATGCCTGCCCCAAACAATGCACCGCCATGGCTTTTCTCCACAGCACAGCACAGCGTAGTGTTGTAGTACGACGATGCGTGTATATGCATGCGCAGCATGTGCGGTAGTATCTCGCTTGCTTGCTTTCGTCTCCAAAGTACAGATATACGTACACAGAAAAGAGAGGTAGAGAGAGAAAGGAGATATGTACTGTACAACAACTTTTGTGGGCCATGTACACACAGGCTAAGACTGCCCGCACTGCAGCACGCTAAAACTCCCTGCAGTAGCGTATAACGGAATTTACAGCTGCAGCGCATTCGCTGTATGGAACGCTATGCATACTGGGTTCGCTAAATGGAGAGTAGTAGCGTGCGGTCCGCTATCAGTGGTGGGTCCCGCTGCCCTGCCTGCCGAGAGCGAGCGAGCATGCAGGCCTGTTGGCTGCAGCCGTGGACCCCATCTAATTTTGTTCAAAAAAAATGTTATATCTTGCAAATGAAAAATCCAAATTAAATTCCGATTGCACCATTGAATTCGTTGTAATTAATTCTTTAAAACTAGATCTCTCATGGATATATTTAGATAAAGTGACAAGTGGATCCATAATGGATAGAGGATGATATAGAGGATGAATGGATGCGGAAGAAATGAGTATAGAGGAGAGAATCTTGATGACTAGGCAGTATAGAGGATGAAAATAGAGGAACGTGAGTGCGGAAAGTCTAAGGCTAGGTACTCCAGAGAGGAAGGAGGCCAGGAGGGTGACGAGTAATACTATCCGCACTCAACGTTCCTCTATTTTCATACTCTATACCGCCTAGTCATCAAGATTCTGTCCTTTATACTCATTTCTTCTGCATTCATCCATCTTCTATATCACCCTCTATCTATCGTGGACCCACTTATCACTTTATCTAAATATATCCATGAGAGATCTAGTTTTGAAGAATTAATTGCAACGAATTCAATGGTACAATCGGAATTTAATTTGGTTTTTTAGTTTGTGAGATATAGTATTTTTTGCTATGGAAAAGAGTGGGGCCCACCATGGAATCTTCCCGCATGCGCTCTGTCCTTGTGTTCCGGCGTCCGCTACTCGTTTGCTGGGCCGCGGAATTTAGCGGAGGTTGTGCGATACAGGATGGAAATAGAGTACGCGGTGCAGCAAAATTCAACGCTATAGGCTACTCTACTTCTTTTACCGGATGGGATAGAGGCTCCACTGCGCTTAGTCTAATAAAGCGCCTCGCCAGGAAGGAGGCCATCCATGCCTGGAAGCAGATGGATGCACACGCGCGCGCACACAGAGCGAGAGGAGTGGACCGGATCCACCCGAGGTCATCCGCAATGGTTGTCAAATAGCTAGCTAGGAGGAATTCTATTGGCTCTCAATAGCACTTTATAAATAGCTAGCGAAATGACATATAAAAATAATATAAAAGTAGTACTCTAATTGGTTATCGAGGAGAGAGATCAAATAACTTGCGACTTCCTAATAGCTAGCTATTTGATCTCTCTCCTCGATAGCCAATAAGAGTGCTACTTTTGTAAGTTGTCTCATCAAAATAGTACTTATTTACATGTCTCATCTAGCTAGCTATTTGTAAGTTGTCATTGACAGCCAATAAAATTCTTCGTAGAGATAGAATAGCTAGCTAGTGTTTTGAACACCATTGCGGACGCCCAGAGTGTTTGTATACGTCTCCATGGGTCTCGCCAGATCGAGAAAAAGCCTGGGGCCAGCTATGCGCACGCGGCGCCCGCCGTGTCCGATTCCGACCGCGCGGGGCCATAGGCGCTCGTCGCTTGCAAGATGGAGGAGGAGGCATCGGCAGAGCAGGCCGTCCACGCGCGCCTCGTTCTCGATCTGCCGTCCGGGCCGGCCGGTCGGACGCTGCGCGGGTGTCAGTGCCTGCCTGCCACACGTACAGTAGTACAGTACTAGTACGTCACACGTGTGCTGCCCCGTCTGCATGGGTCGGGTCGTCCCGTCCATCCGCCTGCGGAAAGCTGCGCGCGCACTCGTGGGCGGCCCCAGCGTCTCGTGAGGCCGTCGGCGTCGGTCCCAGCGTGCGCCCCGCGGCGTCGCCGTCGCCGTCGCCGTCGCGCCTGGACCTGCACATTGTCGTCGTACAGTACAGGGGCCTGCGCCTGCCCGGCCGGCCGTCTCGTCGTCGCACCGAGAGCGTACCCGCACATGCAATGCAACTGGTCCGCCTTCCGCCTTCCGTAGAATACAGTACACGTACAGTGGATTTCAAGCGCCCATCTTCTTCTTCTTCTTTTTTTGTGCGACGACTGATTTCATTCATGCGTCAATCGTGCATCTCAGTACCGGGACGTCCTGATCTGAATCTGATCGCCCATTTATGAGCCGTGATAGTCTACCTCGGTCCAAACGGAAGCAATAATTCTATTAGTATGTGTTTACATGGCTTTAAAACTTTCAATAAGTTTTAACTAATTCCATAGCGAACTATTATTGGCATTTATGATTTCAATTAGACGACATGGTATACAAGTATATGTAATGGATCAACTTGGACATCCTAGCTAGGGTGTTTGGCCTTGAGAGCTCTGTATCACAACTGCTCCTTCTGTCCCAGAAAAAAAAATAGACGTCAGAGTTTCCCAAGACAAATATAGCAGACAAGTAAAATTACCCGGTTAACCTCACTGCAAAAGTACTATACTCTCTATATAGGAAAATAAATGTTGTTTTCGACAAGATTTGAGTCAAACATTGAGAATATAAAAAACAAGTTTTAAATTGTTCAGTTTAGAGATGTAAAAATCATATAAATAAATTTGTCTTCAAAGTACTTTTATAAAAATATACATATAATACTTTACAACAAATATTATTTTTTTTTAAAAAAAAACAAGTGATCAAAGTTGTGCTTTGGAGACCGTGTTGTTGTCCTAAACGAGATCTATTTTTCTATACGAACGGAGTACGTCAGAAAAGTAGTACCATATGACATTGTAGTGTCCTTGTTCATCCCTGTTATGGGATGATCTCATCCTAACCATCTCTTTGGATTCTCCTCTGTTAAGCACCAACACACGGGGGAGTTTCCTCCTCGGAACCTCTCTCTGATATTTTATATAAATACTTATCAATGATCAATGAAAGGCGCTCGATGATTCATTTCATTCGATCTCTTACGTCTCATTTACATTCCTCGCAAGTATACTCGCAACACTTGTCACCAAAGGGTTTTGATTGTTTTTCCTTTGCCTTGTTCTACACGTGTTTTTCAATACTCCCTCCGTCCCAAGATATAAGGCGCGATTTGACTTGGCACGGTCTTCAAAAATATATTTTGACCTATAATTTGTCTTATAATATATAATTTATAGAAATAAAAGTTTGATCATTAGAAAGTATTTCTAAATACAAACATAATACGATTACTTTTATAGTATAAGTTTTTCATATAATTAGACTAATTCTTAGTCAAAGATAAGAAAGTTTGAATTTTGAAATACGCGCGCGCCTTATATCTTGGAACGGAGGGAGTGTATCTTAAACCTCTAATAATAATCATACCTCCTGACCTGTCAACGCAATGGAACCAGCCCTGGGCACTGCCCTCCAGTAGTGTAACTATAGGCTCTTGGCACAGTGCTTGGACGACACGCACCATCATTTGCAAAAGCTACATACTGAGACCTTGTTTAGATACCCACAGACTATCAATTTTTTTTCATTCTCTCTCCACCACATCACCATCACATCAATGTTTGGACGCGTGCATGGAACATTAAATGTTGGTAAAATAAATAACTAATTGTACTTTTAGTATGTACATGTCGAGATAAATCTTTTGAGTCTAGTTGGTCCATATTTGAACAAAGTTTGTCAAATAACAACGAAAGTGCTACAATTGAGAAAAAACTCATCTTTCGCATCTAAACAAGGTCTGAAATGGAAGCTTCGATTCCGCACGGCAAGCTAGCTACGTACTTATAACACAAGTCAAGCGAGCAGCTGGGCCTGCACATGTTTATTTCGTGGCGATTAAATAATAACTTTGTTTCTTTGGCTAGCTTTTTGAAAGGAAAAAAAAGAAGAGGGTTCGGGGTATCATGCATGTGTATGCGGAGTCGTCGTGTGGCCGGTTATTCGTCGCTGTCAAGGCGCGATTAATTCAGTGGTGGTGCAGATATGCATGGTACATAGGCCGGGTCCACGCACACATGAACTCTCCAGCAGTGTGGAAAAAAATTAAAGGACGTGGCGATGGCGTGGAGATTTGAAATTTGGCCCAGCTCCAAGATTTCACGTTTTAAACAGGACGGCCGGATCGTACTGGTACTGCACAAGTAATATACGGAGGGTTAGTATGTAGTATAGGCTACTCCTGTTTTTTTTTTAAAAAAAAAAACAAAAGGAACAGATAGAAAAATACGCAATTTGATCGATCGAGTTGCGTGTGACAAATAAACAATGGATCGGCATATGGTGCATGCCGCAGGATGAATGCGCGGATGCATGATGGTACTGCTGGTGTCGTCCTATCCTATTAGTTACTCTTTGTGTTTCTAAAAGAATCAATTTCCAAAATTAGTGCTAGTCAATTTTTTTATTAATTTTAATTGACTTTATAGAAAAAAATCTAATTATATATATATATACAATATATATAAAATAGACATATTATGAAAATATATTCCATCTAATGATATGAGTTTGGTACCATCAATCTTGATAGTTTTTTTTTTTAAAAAAAAAATTCAATTAAAGTATAAAGAGTTTAAATAAATATAACTTTAGGAATTGATTTTTTTTTTCAGAGACAGAAGGAGTACTACTAATGCTGATGACGGGTTCTAGCATGCACGAGGAACACGCCCGCCCGCCCGCCTATGGGCTCATGAGGTGCGGCCGGAAGAGAAGGAGTAAAAGAAGAAAAAACAGTACACAGTACTTTTTTTTTAAGAAAGGCGGCAAGATTGCCGCATTTTTATTAGACGAGTTAAGAAAAATAAACCATTAAAAACAAAAACAAAGACAAAGAAAAAGGACTCCAACTACCACGACACACAGGCCAGAAGTCTAAACAGCTAACTACCCCACTCAGACCCTAGCAGCTGGAAACAGTAGCAGACGCTAGACAACTCCGACTGAAGAGCTTTTGGCACAGTGGAACCGCTGAATGTCATCTTTGGATAATAGAGCTACTTGTCTTGGTTCTAAACTTTTTTTTTTGTTGAAAAACTCTTCTATTTCGGTCCTTCCAGACGTTCCACCAAAAATAGATCAAAATGCCATCTATTCTTCTCCTCTGCTGTTTGTCGAATCTAGCACGACATTTACGCAAGAAGCTATGTAAAGAACCGCATTGAGCTGCTGAGTCCATTGCCGACAGACTGAACCATTGTTTTAGAAGAGTCCACACTTACACAGTACAGTACTGTACCGTGTTTTACTGGGAGTGGGACGGCCGGCAGCTCAGGGCAGGGGGTTACCGAACGGCGCATCGGCGGGTCCCCTCCCAGGCTCCCCTGCTGGCTGCTGCGGGCCGCTGACGCGTGGGCGCGTGGCTCAGCAACGTGCGTGCGTGCCCGGCCGGTCCCCGGCCCGCGGATGGATGGGATGGATCGTCCGATCGGATCCATCATATTCAGTCATACGGACTCCGATCCATCTCTGCTCCTGGAGTAGGATCGGAGTACTACTCGTTGTAATTGGTGGTAAAGAATTAGTAGCTGGGGATCGTAAAACCACGTAGTAGTACGGCTAATCTGGCGTGCGTGGCGGTGGCGCGGGCTGGCGGCACCTCACTGATCACATGCACATGCAGCAGGAGATGAGCATGACGCCCATCATCCCATCTCCATCCGCGTCCACGGGATGCCCGCAATCTTCGGCCTCATCCGCCTCATGTCCAGTCAGTCATGTGCCGCGCGGGGACCCCAACCCCACCCCGGCCGGCAGGGGCCCCTCCAACCGTCACGTGACTCTTCCTCTTCCTCTTCCTCTCCATCCACGTCGTCGTCGTCGTCTGCTCTAGTTCGCCACCTCCACGTACTCCACCACCACCACCTGACCTGATCAACGACGACACGTACGGAGCTCGCTCTACCGGCCATGGCATGCCATTGCCATGCATGCACCAGGACGTACGGCTGTTTGATTTATGTTTTTTGGTATAAAAATAACCGGCTCGGCTAGCTAGTGTTTTCAGACGTCCGATTTCCATCCTCGATTATTTGTTGTCTTGTGTGCGTACACTACTGGCGATCAATGCATGGCAACCGCAAGTCCAGTACTAGTATGTGTGTGTGTGGGGTGGGTCCTCCTCCTACAGTTAATAACTTTTTTTTATTAAGAAAAGAAAAATAATAAGGTACTCCCTCCATATTGAAAAAGCTGACATTTTGGACAAGGTTTGAGTCAAACATTGGGAATATAAATCATAAATAATTTTTAAATTATTAAATCCACAGATGTAAAAATCATATAAATAAATTTGTCTTGAAAAGTACTTTCATAGAAATATATATATATATACCACTTTTCCAATAAATATTTTTAAAGAAACAAGTGGTCAAAGTGATGTTTTGCAGACCGTGTCGCTGTCTGAAACGTCAGCTTTTTCGACAGGGAGGAAGTACCGAGGAAAGAGAAAAGTTACTGCTGCAAAGCACGTCAACCCACCCCGGGCACGTGCTGGGCTGGACCCCCACCACACAGACACAGTCAGTGCCGTCGTCGCCGCTAACGACGCACTAACGCCGTCGCGAGTCGTCACGGAGACGAAAAGCAGCAGCCCAGACCCCAGGCCCAGAGGAATTTTTTTTTATTAATAACCCAATTAAATAAAAAATTTCATAATTAACACTGTTTAATTTTTTTTTTCAAAACTAACCCTTTTGCCGCGCCGTGCCGCATGGCGCGGCAAAAGCGTTAGCCGCGCCATGCATGGCGGCGCGGCAAAAGTGCCACCGTGGCACCGGCCGGCCACGCAGGCCCGCGTGGGCCCCGCCTGTCAGTTTGCCGCGCCAGGCGGGCTGGCGCGGCTAGTGCGTTTGCCGCGCCAGGCGGCCTGGCGCGGCCAACGGCTTTGCCGCGCCAGGCGGGGTGGCGCGGCAAAGCCGATCTAGATCTGGCGCCCGCGGCTTCTTCCTCCTTTCTCCTCCTTCTCGGCCGCCCGCGCCTCCGTCCCGCCGCCGCCGCCGTCGAGCCCCGCCGCCGCCGCCGTCACCGGCCGCTCCCGGGCGCCCCCGTCCCCGTCCCCGTCCCGGCCGGCCGCCCCCGCGCCGCCGCCCCCGTGCCTCGTCCCTGTCCCCGTGCCTCGTCCCCGCCCCCGGGCGCCCCCGAGCCTCGTCCCCGTCCCCGTCCCGGCCGGCCGCCCCCGTGCGCACCGGCGCCCCCGGCCGCCACCGGCCGCCCCCGGGCGCCCCCGGCGACACCGGCCGCCCCCGGCCGCCACCGGCGCCCCCCTCCACCACCGTCTCCACCATCGTCCACGACCGGAAGGTATTTTTTTTTCTTTTTGTTATTTTTTTTTGTAGTTTGCGTTAATTAGTTAGTTAAATAGGTTAGTAATTTAGTTATTTATTTATTTATTTGCTTAGTTAGTTATCTAGTTAGTTAGTTAGGTTAGTTAGGTTAGATTAGTTAGTTAGGTTAGGTTAGTTTAGGTGGTTAGTTAGTTAGTTATATAGTTAGTTAGTGTGTTAGTTAGTTAGTTAGCTAGCTAGTTAGTTAGGTTTATGTTAGGTTAGTTTTAGTTAGTTAGTTAGTTAGTTAGTTAGTTAGTTAGTTAGGTTAGTTAGGTTAGGTTTAGTTAGTTAGTTACTTAGTTAGGTTAGTTACTTAGTCTAGGGTTTAGGGTTTAGGGTTTACGTTAATATGTTAGTTAGGTTAGTGAAGACAACATAGTATTTATGTCATTCTGTATTTTAGAGAAGACCATCACTTGACCATCACTTGACCTTAGTTGCACTATTGACTTTGTAGATGGACACTGTATTCACATTGTTTTATGGAGGCACAGTTAGTAAACGAGACGGGTTGTTTGATGATAACATGGAACAAGAACTCGAAGTATTTGATGAGCGGCCTTCCTTTACGGACCTTATGTTGCGTCTGAAGGAGAAGTTTGATGGTGATTTCTCGTTGAAAGGGAGATTTGACAGTGGCAAGATTAGGTCGAACTATGCGTTGTTGCCCTTGCGCAACCAGGCTGACTGGGCAAAATACCAGGCGATCGTTATGGCATCCAATTCGACAATGGGTGAGATCGTGGTAGTGGATGGTTTGAGGAAGCAGGCAGAGGCGTCCGATGATGGCAACGATGGTGAAGCACAGGAGGTAGGGGATGATGACGATGCAGCTCCGATGACTATGGACGTTGATGGTCACCCCACGCAGGAGACGGTGTATGCAACTGAAGATGCCCACGCTGACGTCGGTCAAATAAACAATGATTTTGATGTGGCCGACATAGAGCGGGAGGAGCAGGAGGAGCATGAGGCACAACTATTTGATGAAAACTATGATTCTGATGATGATTCAGACTATGACGAAGAAGAGGACAGTTATATTTCTGCTATGCCAGAGCCGGTTCGTGCTATTCCACAACCGGTTCGTGCTATGCCACAGCCGGTTCCTCAGAATATGCATCCTCCAGGGAGACTAGTCACTGATATACCAGAGGATCATACACATTTTGATGCGTGGGGGCGTTTTAGCGAAGCACGGTATTATGTTCCGCCTGATCCTTTGACTGAGACAGAGCTGCAGCAATTGAGGTCGGTTAACATGCAGTTTAGAGGCGTTCCAAGTTATAGGGATGTCAGTATGGTGGACCAGGCTGTTTGTGATACTGGATTGAACCTGTGCAAGCAAACACTGCATGACCATACAGATTGTATTCTTCAGAAGGGTATGATTTTCAACACTATGAGTGAGCTGAAGCTTTTCCTTCAGCACTATGCTGTGCATCATCATCGACCGTACACGGTCAGCCATTCTGATATTAGTTTGAGGTACCACATCAGGTGTATGCATCATAGTTGTCCCTGGAGGCTGAATGCTCGCAAGAGAACTGATGGCAAGTGGAGAATCAGTAAAGTAGTACAACCGCATACCTGTTTTACAAATAAGGGACAAGAAAAACATCCTCAGTTGACGGCAAGATACCTTGCACGACGCATTTTGGCATTTGTTGATGATGACGCCGACGTATCTGTTTCACAATTGCTTATCTCCATATTTGGATTCACAGGCTATAAGGTGACTTATGGAAAGGCGTGGCGTGCGAAGCAGATCGCCCTTGCAATTCGTTGGGGTGGTTGGGATGAAGCGTACAACAGGATTCCACGGATTTTGTGTGCAATGGCATACTATAACCCTGGCCTAAAATGGTTTCCACACACCAATGGGCAGTATATAGACCGCAACACCGGCAAGGTTACACATGTGCTTCAGCGTGTATTTTGGTCTTTTGCACAAACAGAGCATGCTTATCAGTACTGCCGTCCAGTCATACTTGTGGACGGTACTTTCCTGACCGGAGCGTACAAGGGTGTGTTGATGATGGCGGCGGCTGTTGATCCCGAGGACCAGATAGTTCCAATTGCTTTCGCCTTGGCTGAGGGGGAGAACGTTGAGTCTTGGTCTTGGTTCATGGCCCTGCTACGGATACAAGTGTTAGGGCCTTCTCGGACAATATGTTTGATTTCGGACCGTCATGTTGGGTTGCTTCGTGCCGCAGAGGAGGAGATAGAGGGTTGTCCTCCTCTAGTGCACAGATGGTGCATGCGTCACTTTGCCGCCAATTTCTGGCGTCGGCAGAGAAAAAAGGAGGTTTGTGCCAAGGTGAAAGAGCTATGTTGTGTTAAAACTGAGCACAAATTCAAAGAAACAATGGAAGAGTTGGACAAAATGTTAAACAGTGCTGCCAGGGCCTGGATCGAGAGACAGATGGAACACAAGGAGAAGTGGGCGCTTGCTTACGATGAGGGCGGTTTCCGGTTCGGCATAATGACCACCAACTCATCGGAGTCTTTCAACAAGGTATTCACCGGTGTTAGAGCCTTGCCCGTTTCTGGAATCGTTGAGTACTCGTTTCACAAGACCAACGAGTATTTTGTGAAAAGGTGGTCCATTGCTCAAGACAACCTACAAACGGATGGTGAATTTGGAAAGGCGGGAAATGAGCACATTCAGGAAAATGAGATCTGGGCAACGCAGCTAACTTGTGAGGCTTATGGACCAACCAGACAAATCTATAATGTTCGAGCAAAGGGTGGAACTACCATGGGCGGGGAACGCTACGGTGGTCGCAACTATCGGATCGATCTTCAAAGAGTGGAATGCAGTTGTAACGTGCCGCAGATAATGCATGCCCCTTGCTCTCACATGATTGCGTCCTGTAGAGCGCGCGGATATAACTACAAGGCCGTACCATATATGTCCGAGTACTATCGCCGGAGCAACACCGTCGCAATATGGCAGAGCAGCTTCGAGCCTTACCTTGATCCCACTCAATGGCCTCCATACTTGGGTAGAGACTTCATGCCTGATCCTGAGCTGCTGAAGTTAGGTAAGGGTAGGAGGAGGAAGAAGAGACTAAAGGGTGACATGGACAATATGGATAGGTATGGCGGGGGGGACTTTGACCAGACACCGAGCACGAACTTATGCTCTGTTTGCCACATGCCAGGGCATAATGCAGCCTTCCATCGTAGACAAACACAACAGGTGTACATATGTCTTCATTTGTTTTAATGCTTTATTATTGTTATCTTTACTTATATTAATTATTTGAATGCTTTTGCTATTATTGTACATATGTCTTTCATTTGTTTTAATGCTTTATTATTTTTGACGCTGTACTAACTTGTTACCATGTTTTGTTTAAACAGGATGGCGAACCCTCCGGCGTACCCTCTCCTTGAGCCGTTCTACGACGGCGAGCACCGGGCGCACAGGCTCACCGACTACGCCCCTCCGGAGAGGTTGTCTTTGCTGAGGCCGCGCACCCACCTATGGCACCGGTGGGACGAGCGCTACGCACCCTTCCTGCGGCGCGCGGGCTTCTTGGTGCTAGCCCGCGTTGCCAACGACGTGGGGTTGCAGCTCGACCCCGCGCTCCTCACCGCGCTGGCGGACAGGTGGCGTCCCGAGACGCACACCTTCCACCTAGCCTGTGGGGAGATGACCGTGACGTTACAGGACGTGGCCAAGATTTTTGGTCTACGCCTGGGCGGCCTCCCCGTGACGGGGATTCTTGACACCGACACGTGGATGGACACCGTCCACCAGTTCTGTGGTCGTACGCCCCCCGACGACGCAGACGCTAAGAGGAACAAGTAAGCTAATTTTTTTTTCTAATTTAGTTGCATACGATGTGCTACTATCCTTTCCTAACTTTTACTTTTTGTAAACAAACAGGAAGACTACTGGGGTGCCTTCGTCGTGGATCACCCAGCACTTTTCGTATTGCCCCCTCAACGCTGACCCACAGGTAGTCGAGAGGTATGCCAGAGTGTGGCTCTGGCACTTTATTGGGGCCTTCCTGTTTCCCGACTCATCGGGGAACACCATCAGCTGGATGTTCGTCCCCATCCTCGCACAGCCGTGGGAGAACATCGCCGGCTACAGCTGGGGGAGCGCTGTTCTAGCATGGCTGTACAGACAGCTGTGCGAGGGGTGCCGGCGGAGGCAGGCCTCCTCTAGCTTGGGAGGGTGTCTGCCCCTGCTCCAGGTTTGGGCCTGGCAGCGGCTGCCTGTGGGTCGTCCCCGCGTACGAGAGGAGGCGGTAAGTACATACCTCTTGCGTGCGTGCGTGTGCTTTTACAAATTTACAGTCATTTAACTGATTCGAATTGGAATGCAGGTGTGGACGCACCCGGACACCCGACCCACTGCTCTGTTTGTCTGGTCCACGGCAGAGGCAGTTAGAGGCAACCCCCAGCGCCGCTACCACCTGTACACGGACTTGCTGGACGTCCTGACACAGCACCAGGTAATTCCGGAATGAGTTCAATTTTTTATATTGAAAAAGGAACATGACTAACTATGTCTGTTCATTACAAACAGGTCAGTTGGGACCCCTGGGACCTGTACGACAACGTGTTCGACCCCGCCACGGAGCTGGACCGTTTAGATTGGCGTTGCACCGTCCCTCTTATCTGCTTCTACGTGGTCGAGATGCACTTGCCCATCAGGGTGATGCGTCAGTTCGGCCTACGACAGGAGTTTCCTCCACCTCTGATTAGCACGGATCAGAGGTTGCACAAGTAAGTATCCTCCACAGTGTTGTTCAGTTACTCTAGTAAATTCTATCTTATGCTCTAACAGATGGGTTTCCTTTGCAATGCAGGGTGAAGCGCCAAAGCAGACGGAAGAATCCCGTTGATTGGCGCGCGGAGCACGCCGATCATGTCCTGAGTTGGACAAACAGGTACCAGCAGGACGTTGACGACGGCGAGCCGTACGACCAGGGCGTCTTCGACCAGTACCTACAGTGGCTGCACCGGAGCACCCGGTTGCACATTAAGCCACCGTACTACGAGGTCACTGCTGAGGACGAGTCGGACGACGACGAGGACCCGTACGATGCTACCACTAGGGCATCGACTCAGCCTGACAGAGCCCCTCTACACAGCTACGTGGTAATATATCATGTCCTTCAACTATTGTTTGTGTTTCTGTACTTGGTGCACTTACCCCCTGGTCTTGTGTCGGCAGGCGTCGCAGCTGTCTCGGTACTCCGACGAGGCAGCGCAGCTTATACACCACACCAGCTCTACTGGGGACCACGCCCCGGTACAGGCTTTTCTGCAGGTATCATAACCCATTCGAACTGCACGTGTAAATTTTAAGAAGTCATAAACTGTACTAATATTTATTATTATTATTTTCTTATTTGCAGAAAATCAGGAAGGGCTGCAGGAAGCTTGCTCAGAAGCTTGGGTGCATGGACACAGCGTGGGCCCCACCGCACCTTCCTCAGCCTTCGAGCCCTTTGGTGTCAGACACTGTACCAGCAGCAGCGTCGTCCGACGCTCGGACGGGAGGCACTTCTGCGGATCCACGCGGAAAGGGCCCCGCTGCAGAGGAGCAGCCCGAGGAGGAGGGGGAGGAGGAGGAGGACGAGGAGCAGTACGTCGAGCGCACGACACCACCCTACACGGCTAGTGCAGGCTACATGGCCCTCGGCCATAGCTCGCACTACGCTGGAGGGTCCTCCTCCAGAGGTGGCCTGGACGACACGGCGTGGCAGGTACCTGGTGCTTACGACTACCCTAGTGGCTACTACACCGGCCCTGGCTGGCAGCCTTGGCCAGAGCAGGGCGCAGCACATGAGCTGGGGTACTCACAGCTAGGTGGAGCTCCACTACCTACTCAGGAGGACGTGCAGGTACATAAGTTGACCGCTATACATTTAAGTTCGTCAGATATATTTAAGTTGTGTGCTAACATTTATTTTGAATGTTGCAGGGACCTAGTCAGACGCAGGGGTCACCACGCCGGCAGCCACGCGCACGAGACCGCACGGACGTCACATTCACGCCGAACATGGATCTGTCGCAGCCGAGGCGTCGGAGGCGGCCTCGTCAGCCGTACACACCTAGCTAGGCTTAGTGTTAGACTATATGGATAGGTGATGTATATGTTAGATAACTTGTTTGAGAACCCTATTATGTACTTCGTGGAGCTTGAGCCACTAAGCCTGGTTTTTATGAGCGCTATTATGTTTCCGTTTATTCAAATTGTGTCAATGTTTGGTTCCTTGTTATTCCGTTTGCGGAAAAAGACAGGAAAAACGGAAAAACACATTCGATCAAACAGAGACAACACATTAGGACGAAGATCGAGCAGGAACTGAACAGAGACAACACATTAGGACGAAGATCGATCAGGAACTCGACCAGTCAGTCGGCGGGAAACCTGACCAGTCAGTCGGCGGGAAACCTTGGGGCTTTGCGTGGCGACCATGCCAGCTTTTGCCGCGCCAACCCTGGGGGCGCGGCTGACGCTTTTGCCGCGCCAGGCGTCCTGGCGCGGCAAATGCATTAGCCGCGCCAGCCCGTCGTCGCCGCTAACGACGCACTAACGCCGTCGCGAGTCGTCACGGAGACGAAAAGCAGCAGCCCAGACCCCAGGCCCAGAGAGAGGAAAATAGAGGACGGAACGGGTCGGCCGTATAAAGCGTTCCCGCTCCCGGCAGAGCAGCTGCAGCAGGAAAAAGGAAGAGAGGCCACCACACCAGCCGCCGGAGCACAGGCACAGCAAGCAGCGCCAAGGAGCAAGGAGCAGCTCCAGCCAGCAGATCTCTCTCTCTCTCTCTCTCTCTATCTCCTCCGACCCGCCGACGCAACGCAGGCCGCCAGCGGTGTGTGTAATGCGCGGCTATGGGGCTGCAAGGTACGTGCGCTCGCGATTCCTCGACTCGTCGTCGTCTGTGTCGACCCCTCCCGGGTTTCGAGTTGCGCTGACCGCGGCGGTACGTGCTCGCGAATGCAGGGAATAAGCAGGCCACGCACGACTTCCTCTCGCTCTACGCCGCCGCCAAGGACGCCGCGCTGCCGCTGCTCCAGGAATCCAATAAGCTGCTGCCGCCGACGCCGCCTCCGTCTCATCAAGGTGCGTACCGACCGGCGCCTGGCTTCCTGCCTGCGATTCACCATCTCTCTCCGTCCGCCCGTTCATGACCCTTGTCTCTCTTCATCACAATCCCGACGTTTCCTGCAACGCGGATTTCGACCTTTTCTGCGCCGCTGCCAATTTCGTCCATATTCCGTTTCAAAACAAAATTTTGGACACCTGTTTGTAAACTCAATTCGCGAGAGTTGAGTTCACTGTTGTTTTTTCGAGTAAGGCCAGGCCCCCCCAAAACCATCGCATCTCTCTTCAAGCTTTTACCTTTCTCTTTCTTTTTTCCCCTCCCGCAAACTTGAGCAGCTGCAAATGTTCATTGTTCTCGATGAAATGAAATGAAAACCAGTACCGGTGCAGGTTTCTTCCTCCAGACGCACGACTTCCTGCAGCCGCTGGAGAGGCCACCACCACCGCAACCGCAAGCCCCCACCGCCGCCGAGAGGCCGCTCCGCCAGCACGCGCTGCCCGGCGGCATCGGCACGTTCAGCATCAGCCCCGGCGGCGGCGGCGCGGCGACGGCCGTCGTGAAGCAGGAGCAGCCGCAGCCCTTCGCGCTCTGGGGGCAGCCGGACCCTCGAGGCACGCGCACGCGCACGCGCTTGCTTTGCTTTGGTTGCATTGCATTGCATTGCATGGTCGGGTGGCGAGTTCACGTCAAGTCGACGACGCAGGCGCGCCCGCCCGGTGCCCACCGGCGTGCCGTGTTTTCTTTCTAGGGTGGGCGACGCTACCACGTGTGTAGACTCGTAGGTCTGGTCGCCGCAGGATGCATGTGTGGACCCTTGGGCCTGGGCCCTGCTGCTGCTAGGCCTACTACTTTTATGGGCCGCCTCGAGGGGCTATCTCAGCTTTTTTTACGTTTCTCTCATCAATCAAAAAAGAGTAAAATCTCAGTAGTGACAGTACATCATAATTTTTTTTCCGGCCTGGAATTGTACGCCTTAGAGACGAGATTTTTTCTGTTTTAAACTATATATATATATATATATATATATATAATAACAAAAATCCATCGATCTTTACAAAATCAAATTGGTTTTATTAAAACATTTGTAAAAATATGTTTTTGTCGTGCATTTAGTTAAAAGTAATACAGTACTTCCTTGTTTTCAAATTGGAATATGTTTCTTGAATTTGCGGTTCTTTTGGAGTAGAAGGATATGATTGACTTTTCGGAAGACGAATGTACGCTTATTTTAGGATGGACAGGTTTATATATCAGAAGAATTATCTAAAAACGCAAAATGATTTATAATTAGTTTATATTTGGACAAAATTTGTCAAATAACAACGAGAAACTTTTTAGCAATTTTTTTTTTGCGAACTACATGGCCGGGCGTATGCTACACATTGCAAACCTAAAAAGAGTAGCTAAAGGAGTGTGCTTTCCGCTCTGTCACTGTCGACTTGGCAGGTCACCCGTGGTCGCTCGCCTTCCCCGCGCGCTGCGTCGCCGTCGCCTCCGCCAGGCCGCAACAGCTCCAGCCACAGCAGCAGAGGCCTCCGGAGCAGAAGGCTTGCGGCGGCTTCATGGACGCCGGCTCCAGATCCAGCGGCGGCGCGGGATTCGACGACGACGACGACCTCGCCGCCCGCCGCGAGGTCTCCTCCTCGCTCAAAGGTAGCGCACCTCAATTACGCTAAATCTGGCTCTTTTGTTCCTAAATTGCTGGAGCCGTTTGGGCGGGTCGGTGCTGATTGCTGAAAAGAGGCGATTCTGACGGGGTTCTGGTGCTCTCTCTGAGTCTCTGTGTGTATTCTTTCCGGGTTCCAGACCTCAGGGTGGAGGCTAAGGGCGGGAGCTGCAGCGGCAGCGCCGGGACGGACCAGCTGCCCAACACGCCACGCTCCAAGCACTCCGCCACGGAGCAGCGCAGGCGCAGCAAGATCAATGACAGGTGGGCTGACGAGGATTTCGTTGTTCATTCATTCAGAGATAGGAATAGTTGGTCGTACCCGTACTGTTTCTTGTTTCGCCGCCTGCTCGCGTGTCCTATACTCCTATCTCTCTTATATATAGCACATAAATAATATACGTTACCAAGCACATTTTCGCTGCTTAACGGTGTGATGTCAAACTTCTGCTGAGAGTCCATGTTCTGATAATTCACATGGATAGAACTCGATTTGCACGTGCTGTAGTCTCTAATCTGACACATGAGGATAAAAGCATGCTGTAGTGGCTATTTGGTTTGTCTGGGAAAAAGTCCTAAAGGTTACGTCTGGGATGCAGACATGCAGTAATGATAATGGTGGCTCTGCTGTTTTTTGTAGAACTAGGATAAACACTGTTGTAGATGTCTGTTTCTCAGCAGTGGATTGAGTTATACTATGATTTATGAGAGGTGTTCAGAAATCATGTGCTGCTGACCCTAAAAATTAAAATGCTAGCACAAGTGGATCTATAGCTCCATATGTATTGTGATCTGAAATGTTCTGTTTTTTCCTCTGTACTTATTTCCTGATAAGATAGCATTGTATGGCACTAAGCAATAAGCACTGTTCAGAGCACTAAGCATGCATTTGACCTAACTTTTCTACTGTTGTACTCATGCAACAGGTTTCAGATACTTAGAGAAATTTTGCCACAAAATGATCAAAAGCGAGACAAAGCATCATTTCTCTTAGAGGTAAGACATCACAGCATTTTATCTGTTCCCATCTGATATTTTACTAATCCATCAACAATTGCTTTAATGCAGGTCATTGAATACATACGGTTTTTGCAAGAGAAAGTAGAAAAGCACGGGGGTTCGCAACCGGAGTGGAACCAAGAAAATGCAAAGATCATGCCGTGGTCTAACATCTACTTCCGGTCTTCCTGGAAAAATTCACAGGTAAGCTACCAACACAACTTTAGTTTCTGAGGGCTGAGGATGAGATTTTTAACCAGCACCACATCTGCATTTTATCCATGTGCTGCAGAACAAGGACGAAACAAATGGAGATACAGCCTCTGATCCATCACAAGTCATAAAAAACGGATCCTCCCCACGAGTTCCTTTCTCTGCAAAGCCTGAGGACCTTAACAACGCAGGTGCATTTGAAACCGCCTCGGGTGCACAGGAACTGGTGGAACCAAAGGCTTGTGTGCCTTACAAACAAGCTGAAACTCCCAATAATGTTACAAGTATGCCTTTCTTGATCCAGTTAGCGTTTTACAATCCGCAACGGTTTTATGCACCGCTCTTGATTATTAGAGCTTTTAATTGTCTCTGTTGTTCACGGAAGATGTTTGTATTCATGTGCAGACAATGTTGTTGCCTCCCAGCAAGCAGCAGCACAAACACAGTCGACAAATCCATCAGCCTCAAACGACTTGGCAGGCCACAATGGGATGCCGAACAACCCTGAACTGGCAATAGATGAGGGGACAATCAGCTTGTCAAGCCAATATTCCGAAGGGTAACAATACATTTTTCTTTCGTTCCAAAGTTTATATAAAATCATCTGTATTTTTTTAATTTGCAACACTTGAGGCTCTGTATAATTTCTCACTGAAACGTTTTGGTTCTATTTTGCCCCGTCCCCTTATAACAGCTTGCTTACTACTTTGAATCTTGCGCTGCAAAACTCGGGCGTAGATTTGTCACAAGCTAGCATCTCGGTGCAGATCAACCTTGGCAAGCGGTCTATCAAGAGGTGCAACAACCCAGCTGGGGCAAACTCCAATTCCGAGGTACTCAATTCGTTGACAAAACATTGTTACAGAGAAATTGTTACAGAATTTTCACAGAAATCCTTTGAATTACAGGATGTCATCAAGGAAGCGTCTCGCGATCTAGAGGTTGGGCAGGGGCAGCAGCTAATAAGGTGTGGGGACGGTGCTAGAGAACACCGGCGGGCAAGTAAGCGGCACAGATCAGAGAGATAACAGCCGGCGGCTGGCCATTGCCGACGACAAGATAAAAGACTCTTTTTTTTGGCGGTCCCCTCACAGCGACAGCGAGCGACACCTGGGAGCCTCGTTGGATGCTGCGTGTATATATGTGTAAAAAACCTGTCATTGCCGATGACACGCGACTGCTTATGCTGCATTATTTGATTGATTCGATTGCTGCGTCTGGTGGTAGGCTGTTGCCGCTGCTTCTGTCGGGGGCTGGCTGTGAAGCTGCTCTTTGTTCATAGCATAAGCTTCCATGCATTCTTGGGTACGAGAAGGTGCCCCTTCCTTCCCTTCATCATCCCTTGTAGTGTACCTTGTAGTGTAGCGTAGCGTACATACTTGTATATCATGCATGTTCTTGTGATGCTCGGGCTGGGTTCTTTCGCTGGCCACTACTGTGCAGTGCAGCTGCTGGCTGCGCCAAAGTGGAACACATTGATGTGCTGTTACCAACCAGTTGCCTTGCTTGTGTTGTGTGCAGCCGTGTCTCTCTCTCTCTCTCTCCCGATGGCACTGTCGACGCGCTGTCGTTACACACACTGGCATTGCATTGTGCGCTGCTGGCAGCATGTGATGTAGTAGCAATAACAAACACTGATTGGTATAGCTAGGAATGGGATGGTGTTGCGGCCAAGGCAACTAGTGGCGTCTGCCGTGTGGCGCACTAGCGCGAAAGGAAGAAAGGAAGCGGCATTGAATCGTACTAGGTGTTTGTGTCGAGTAGAGGAGACTTGCCGAGTGCCGAGTGCCGAGTGGAGTCCACGGCTGCTGGGACGGCAGAAATCTCGCATCGCTTGATGATTGCCATTTGCCTAGGACGGACGACCCCCTCCTGCTCCTGATACATACATACCGTACCGGCCGGAGGAACTGGAAGTACCCCTTGATATTAGAAGAAGAAAGCATCTGTACCGGTCGCGTCGAGGATCGGGATCTCCCGTCCTTCCTGATACAACTTCATTTCGTCGCACCAGCCGCCGCCAGACAGACGTGGAAATGAAATGATCATATCCTCCTCCTACTCCCGTGATCTGATCAGAATGGACCCTCGGCGCTCGCACTAGTTGCCGAGTGCGCGCCCACTCCTCCTTGAATCTCTCTCTCTCTCACACACACACACAACAGTCTCTCTGATCGTGATCGTGGCCGGTTGGTTGCCCGACGTCCATCACATCAATGTTTCGACGCATGCATGAAGCATTAAATGTTGGTAAAATAAACAAATAATTATACTTTTAGTATGTATACATGTCGAGATGAATCTTTTGAGTCTACATAGTCCATATTTGAATAAAGTTTGTCAAATAACAACGAAAGTAACTCATATTTTGCATCTAAACAAGACCTTGGAATAATTGGAGGGCCTTGGAGGCCATCGATCAGCCCATCATCACTCCATCTGTCCATCATCACCGATCACGGCGGGATTTGCAAGTGCTGCGAGGACGATTCCACATGGATGGTGATGGATGCAATGCAATGCAGGCCGCGCTTGGACTTGAACCAGGTGGAGGGAGTGGAAGGGAACGGAGGTTACGGAGCGCGAAGCGAATCCAGTGCGATGCCGATGCGTGTCGTGTCCACCTTCTCCATGAGCAGCGGATCCCTGGTTCCTCCACAGGGACAGGGGAGGCCGCTCTGGACGGAGGAGACGCGGCACACCGCACACCGCGCACAGCACGGGTCTTCCTCTTCCTTGCGTGATGCTGCTACGGCGTGGGGGGCTCGGTTCCATGCCGGGACCGGGGCCCCACCCCGTGCGGCGGCGGCGGCGGCGACCACCGTTCACGCGCCCCATGTGCGGATGTGCGCGCTCGGGCGGGCGACGGGCCGTACGGACGGCGACCTGACATGACCACCGTGCCTGCTGCCGCTGAAGCTGAACCCAACACCAACCGCAACAAGCGTGTGGAGGAGGTCCCTCATGGTCAGGCCTCACTCCTGTCCTGTGCTGCTGCTGTGTGCGATTCGTCGCATGTTTCCGATAGTCTCCTCTCCTTGTACTAGCCGGCCCCGTAAAACGCGCGTGATGGGTCACGTCAGCGGGTTGGTTTAGATGGCAAAAATTTTGCTGTAGCGTTTTCTCTGTTATTTGACAGATTTTTGTCCAAATATGGACTACGTAGACTCCAAAGATTCGTCTCGACGTGTACATACTAAAAGTACATTTAATTTTTTATGCATAGATTGATGTGATGAAGAATCTTGCCAATTTTGCAAAATTAGGGAGCAACTAAACAAGGCTGAATAAACAAGGCACTGGGGTGTTGTTGTCAAACCGTCCGATCCGAGCATCCAAAGGGCCGGGTACAGTACTGTACGAGCCTCATCGCCATTGGGCATTGGGAGTGATCGATCGATCGTCCATCGGTCACGCCGGCCGTACTGCTGCGACACAACAATCCGGCTCCGACATGAAACAGCAACACAAGTACTGTAGGAGAGAGAGTATTTTCTCTTCTTTTCAATCGCGCAATAAAGCCACGATTTCCAGCTCCCCTGCACAGATCCAGTCCACGTGTGTGTGTGCGCGCGCGCGCGCGCGCGCGCGTGTTGCTACTGCCTCCCGGCCATGGAGCTCCTCGCCCCTTCTGTCCTGCCTCCCGGACATGGCGCTTCTCTCCTTCCTAGACATGGTGCATGGCGTCCTGGTTCTCATCAACGACGCGAGGCCTCCGAGATGGTGTGCGGCATCCTCGTTCTAGCTCGGCCCCTCGGCCTTGTTCGCTACCGGCCATGGCCGCGGATGCGAGATGCTCGGTGGATGCGTAGAGCGGAGCGTCGAGCAGAGGAAGAAGTGGCAGTTATGGTGGGACCATATTATTGGGGGATACAACTCCGCCTTCATTTGAGAAGAGAAGAGGTGTTTTTTCGGTGGCCACAAAAAAAAAAAGGTTATTAGTGAACTGCTGGAGATGAAAAAGTGAGATATCTTCCCCAATATAATAGTTTTATGGGGATGAGAGGTGGGATTCGAGAACTGCTGGAGATGCTCTTAGATTCAATTTTTTTTTGCAAAATTATAATAGCACATTTGTAAAATCAAAGATTAGGAGGCTAAATATGATCTAAATACAAAACTAATTACGTGGGTGGACGAGAAATCGCAACATCTATCTATTAAGTCTAATTAATTCGTTATTAGAGACTGTTTACTATATTACAACATTGTCTAATTATGGTATAATTAGGCTTATTGGAAAGGTCCGGGGTTGTGGGATGAGTTTCATCATTAATTCACATTTAATACTTTAAATTAGTGCTCTAACATTTATTGTATAACACAAAACAATTTACGTACAGTAGACGACGTAGTACGTGCAGAGCAGAGAGCTTCCTTCCAGTGCCCGGAGCAGGTGGTTGGGCCCCACTGCGCACAAGGCACCAGGTGAGCCAGTACGCTGCCCCGGACCCTGTGGGGACGGCTGGGTACTACGGCCTAGACTGACGTGGCATGGCGCGCTCCAGAACCACCCGCGGTGGCCGACACGCCGCACACCATAGCAGTAGCACCGGATCCGTGCAACATGCATGCATACACCCGGTCCCGCCGACGTGCGGGCCACGGGCGGCTCGGCGTAGTATGCCGTATGGCAAGCCAACACGTCGTCGTTCGGGCCGGCGGCCTGCCCGGCCCGGCCCTTGTCGCCGTCGCCGTCGTAGCGGTTCTCTCTCTCATTTTCAAACCCATGGACCGCCTGCTCTGTACGGCTGGCCACTGGCAGCGCTGACGCGGCGGGCCCCTCACGGGAGGTTGCGTCGATTCGCAGCAGCGCAGCGCGCCGCCCCCGGGACGTCACGCCTCACGCGGCCCCATCCCTGCCTGCCACGTGGGGCCCACTAGCGTCCTGGCAACGGATGGATGGCGTGAGCACGTCGCCATCCTCCGTAACGGCGACCGCGGGCGGCGGGCCATAAGAGAGACGCCAAAGCCCGCCCCGCCCCGGCGCGGCAACCGCCCCCGAACCCCCCCTTCAAGTTCAACCGGCCTCCTCCTCGTCGTCGTCGTCGTGTCTCTCAGACTCTCTCAGTTCGTTGCCGCAGCGCTCCCTCCCCCCTAGGCCCGCGCGTGGGTCGCTGCCAGGCACGACGGCGCCGTCGCGCATGCAGGAGGCGGCGGTCGAGCCCGGCCGCCGGCCGGCGCATCCGCAGCAGCACCAGTTCGCCGGCGTCGACCTCCGCCGGCCCAAGGGCTACGCGGCGCCTGCTGCGCCGTCGGTGTCGGTGTCGGTGGCCGAGACCGGCGGGGACCCGTGCCCGCGGTGCGCGTCGCGGGACACCAAGTTCTGCTACTACAACAACTACAACACCGCGCAGCCGCGCCACTTCTGCAAGGGCTGCCGCCGCTACTGGACCAAGGGCGGCACGCTGCGCAACGTCCCCGTCGGAGGCGGCACCCGCAAGAAGCCCTCGTCCTACGCGGCGGCGGCGGACGCCGACAGGCCGCCCAAGAAGAAGCCCGCCAGCAAGAAGCGCCGCGTCGTGGCGCCGGCCCCGGAGCCCGCCACCAGCGCTGCTGTCACCGACAGCACTGTCCCCGTTGCCGCCGCCAAGACGACGACGACGACGACCACCACCACCACCACCACCGACGTGGCGAGCGAGATCACCACCGAGACTGCGGCGGCGGTCCCGACGGCTTCGGCGCTGGCAGCGGCTTCGGACGACTCCGACTCCCTGGCGCACCTGCTGCTGCAGCCCGTGGCGGAGGACGCCGTCGCGCTCGGGCTCGGGCTCTCGGACTTCCCCTCCGCCGCCGGGAAGGACGACGACGACTCGTTCGAGTGGCCCGCGGCGTTCGACCTCGGCGCGTGCTGGGCCACCGCCGGGTTCGCCGACACGGACCCCGCCTGCCTCTTCCTCAACCTGCCGTGACACTACTGACACGGTCACGGCGGCGAGGCGTCGTCCTGATTTCCTCTGCTTAGCTCGATCAGGTGTGGGTTTTGCGGCCGACCTGCCTGCCTGATCAACGGAGTGAAACGGAGGAATGCTTATCTTCTCCTCCTCCTCTTGTTGCAGTTAATTGATTTAGCGGTGGTTAAGGTACGGTACATGACGGGGTTGACGGCATGGTTCTTGCTTTTGTTGGGGGTATAAGAGTATATCAGATGATGATGATATTAGTTTTCTATGTGTGACGTGGGAGATCGATGATATGTCGTGACGACGACGACCTTGATTTTAGCTTTTGAGAAGGTCAACTAGTGGCATCTGTATGGTTTTTAGTTTTACTCATGAACTCAGCAGATGGCTACCGGCTAACTCATCATCAACAGCTTCATTTCTAGGTATTTTGTGCCTGTCTATAAACTAGACTGAGCTTTGTTTGTCTGGGATTCTTGTTCGTGGTTTTTAAACTCGTCTTCCTCGGCCCTTATGGTGTATGTGTATGTTCTTATTGTTGCTCGATCAGTCGATCTCTCGTCTTCATACATGCCGTCGCGCGCTGCCATCATCATCGATCCGCCAGCGCCGGCGCGGGTGCTCGTCGGCAGCCGGCAGGCATGACGCGCTTGGAGAGTCCTATGACACGTACGGCTGGGTTAGCCCGGCGAGGGGAGGATGAGGTGAGGTCGGCACGAGACGATTCGCCGGGCGATCATCGGTTGCAGCTACAGTAGCTAGCAACGGAGGATATTCTTATCTGATGATGGAGTCGCATCGATACGGCTGCCCGCGGTGGTGAACCGTGAGGCTCGAGCATCGCAATTCGCATCCGGTTCCGATCCAGCCGCCTCCAGGGCAGGGCAGGGCAGGGCAGGTGGTGGATTCGTCATGATGCCGAGCGACGCCGCGCGGCAGGCAGGGGCATCCGGTTCGTTCCCGCCCGCGTTCCCATCATTCGCCTCCGCGGACGATGCGATGCCCTCTGGCCAGTGCGCCCGCGGTCCCCAGCCAGGAATCATTGCGTGCGGTGCGGTGCGGTGCGGTGCAGAGCAGGGCTTCTTGGGGTGTTGGGCTTGGTTGGCGCCGACGCCGAGCTCGGCGGCTCAACCGCTTGGATGGATGCCCTGTTTTTTTTTTTTTTTTTTTGGGTGGGACATTGATGCGTGATCTTGGATGTGGGAGCCGCAGGTACACGTACACCCACACCAACAATACCCAGTGGGAGTGGGCAGTGGCGTCGGGCGCGTGTTTCGGTTGCACGTCGCCGTCCGCCATCCGCCTGCCCTGCCCGCGGCTGCAGGGGCAACTGGCCCTGGCCGACGCCCGCGCGCGCCTGCGCTGCGCCTCCCCGTGACCCGTGAGTCCTGGCTGACTGGCTCGAGGCGTCTCGACGGTGACTGACCCCGCGACCACGACGGCCGCGTCAGGCGGAGGTCAGATCAGCCATCAGCCATCAGAGCGGCGCGGCGGGGAGGGGAGCGCAGCGCACTGCGCACCCGGCCGCGTCCGCGTCGCTTCGGTATAGGTGGGGGCACGTCGCGCGTGCGTGCTGTCGGCAGCAAAATCACCGGCTGCTGTGAGTGTGAGGCATGCCGCTCCGTTTGCCGGCGGAGTGGTTCGCCGGGCGATCGCGACGCGGAGGCCGCCACGTATCACTGCGCCGTGGGTTCGGTTTTACATACCATGGTTAAACATTATTGTTTTCGGTTCATTTATTTTGTGAAAGAAGAATAATGTTCCACATCAGCGATCGAGGGGTAGAGCAGTAGTAGTAGTATGTATAAACCTGTTAATACCACTCCTCAGCTACGTACGTACGGGGGACGGGGCGGGGCAGAGCTGACGGATTCAAGTGTTAAGCTACTCTCTCTAATGTCTCTAGCGTCAGCGTGCGTGCATGTCAAGCATCGCGTGCCTCCAAACAAGTCGTCGTCGTCACGACGTCACCTACTCAGCTGGCCCGGGGTCGGTTGCTAATCCCTCCCTCCCTGTTTCTGTTTGTCATGTCCGTACCTGTAGTCAGTAGACAAACAACAAGATACGGAGTACGGCGGTTCTGCTTCTGCAGGGCCGTTCCTTGTCCTGCTGCTCTGCCCCACCGCCCACCGGTAGTCGGTACACAAACAACAGCCCAGATACGGCGGTTCTGCTTATGCAATTTTTGACAAACAATACTTCACAAGCTTGTAAATAAAATACCTTCATAAATCAGAAATGATGTGTTACCCTCATGTCAAAAGTAACAGAATTATAGTACACAACACACACACAAGAGGCCTGGCCTTGACCTGCAATATTTCAAGCATGAGCAAAAGAATCATATTGTACGTTATTGCTCCCAGTCAAATAAGGAGCATCTACATAGGCCAATAGACGATAGTAACTAATTACATCAAGGCACCAAGTGATCATACAAAGGCTGAGTAGAATGTTGTCCAAAAAAAAAAAGGCTGAGTAGAATGTTGCACATTTTAATGCCTACAAGAATAAACAATCACTTATTACTACCAGATAGCAGGTGGGAGAGCACAAGCCACAAGGTTTGGCCACATTGCCACAACAATATCGAAGGATACACCAACTTTGGTAAAGTGCTACTCTAACAGGAACATAGGGGCTCAGACCTACTTATTGCTGATAACAAATCGAATTGCCTACTGATATATGCTTGTAGCTCATACGAGCTATAACTTTTCTTCTATATTAAATAGGTTCATAATCACAGATATGTAGTAACACTTGCTCGGTGCCTGCAAAAGACAATGAAGACTATATGAGTATCCCATGGCGCCAAGAACCAAATGAAATTATTTAGGTCGAGGGACATATGGCATTGTCTATCACCTCTATGACCTCCCTTGTATTGCTCTATTCAGCCTGATCGATAAGAAGTCAAGAAGAAAACGCGATGAGCAAACAGATTGAAATATATGTAAGGTGTTTTTCAATTTTTTTTTGGTCATACACTAACATAACATGTTGGTAGATACACACTCACAAAAGGAAAAAATGATTCAGCAATGCAAAAAGGAGTTAAAGAATTGTTCAGGGATCCTGTGTGCAAATGTGCAATAGACAACAAAAAAAAAAGGGGGGGGGGGGGGGGGGGGGGAGGAGAGAGAGGAGTCCCATAACTCACCTTTGGAGCATATGGGGCAAAAATGGCCTTCACGTCTTCAAAGACCTCAGGAATTGGTTTTGTTGCATCAATCTAGGTGCCAAAGTGAAAAATCCAACAGAATGGGCCAGCAATTAATTAAAATGTGAAAAATATCATGATAATGAGATAATCATTAACTCAAAAGGAAGTAAGGAAGACTACTCCATCAGATTATCTTGCCATCTAAACATCATCCTTCTAATCTCATATATTTAAGTTGACATGCGTCTTGTTCCAATCTGTGCTTCTATTTATAGTAAAACTGTTATGTGACTGCGAGGGTTGAGGGGAGAGAGTCGAGGGAGCGGTGGTGGGCTGCTGTGCTACAGTACCCACGGGTATTGTTCTTGGGCTAGGGCAGCGAAAGCGAGAGAGGGCCAGCCGCAGGGCTTCGCCCACGGCCAAGCAAGAGGGAAGAGATTTTCTTCTTAATTCTTGCTTGATTAGATTGATACATTTCCTCTCCTTATATACAAAAGTTTCCTTGACTTCCAAGCAAGGCTTACTTGACCCCTGAGTAAGCGACCCTTATCTCTAATTAATCCTAACGGGCTATACTGCCAAGCCAGGCCCAATAGGCCTGTGACATACTCTAACAACACTAATTTTTGCGCAATTAGAGTGCAATAGGAGTAACCCTTGAATGATAAAAGTGCATTAATACCTTTTTAACCTTGTGCTTGGAGCTATAGTACTCAATGACAGGCAAACTAGATTCAACAAAAACTCTGAACCTTTTCCTGATAGTTTCAATGTTATCAACTCTTCCCTGCAAAGAGAACAATAAATATCAGAAACAAAGACTTTGTGACTAAAAATATGCACCAAGTGAAGGATCATTAAGGAAACCTGATTGCGCCCCAGAAGACGTCTTTCCATCTCTTCCTCAGCACAATTAAAGAATAGCACGAATGCAGGAGAAATTTTTGTCTGCAACAATGAGGAGCAATTAATAGCCTAGCAAATTCATTTAAACATACAGAAAATAATGAAATATAATCCCTTGAACCATCATTAGAACTGGGTACAACCAAACAAAAGAAAGGGCCTTACAACATTCTCGAATGCAGCACGATTCTCTTCGTTCCTTGGAAATCCATCAATCAGAAATTTACCATTTTCACTTTTTATCATGGCCTCTTCCAACAGCTTTATGGTTACTTCTGATGGAACAATCTTTCCCTCCTTTATCATGTTGTCGATCATGGTTCTAAAGAACATTAAAGTGCATAAAGAACATAGAAACATATAGATGTTAAATAAATGAGTCAACAGGACTAATGTAGTTTTACTTGGGAAAACATGTTAAGAAGGAAAATAAAATAAAATGCAGTTAGCTTTCTTATGGAGGGATTGGAAAAGGAAAATACCCATTCTCCGAGCCAGATTTGATCTCTGCACGCAAAAGATCTCCAGCACTAAGATGGGTGAATCCAAAGTGTTGCACAATGTTGGTACATTGTGTGCCCTTTCCACTTCCAGGACCACCTGTGTGTCACAAAATCATATCTTTTGAGTGCATTACGTAACCAGGTAGATTTAATGAACCCATTTTATATTTTCAAAGATTTATAAGCTCATTTTCTTGCATGAGGTAGGATATGCTGTAGGCAAATGTAATAAGTGAAGGTAGAGAAGATACCTAGAACGAATACAACAGTAACTTTCTTGCCACCCAGCATGTTCTCAGTGACCTGAACGTGGAGTGCATTTCTAAGATGAGGTGCAACTTATGAACAGCATAACTTCTACAACGTGAGGGTATTTCCTTAGACAACATGTAGGAAACATATTGATGGTGTGGAAGAGGGTTTAGTATCTCAGGTCATGAACCAGAAAAGAAAACAAGACATATATTCCAGTAAAAGTAAATATTTCTGATATTTAGGCATAAAGATGCAAAGATTAAAGGGCAACAACTGTCAAGGTAACAGGAAATCAAAAGGTTAGAAAGGAACTGCTGTTGAACTGAAGGGTTAATAAATTACACTTATATGTTGACGCTGAAAAACTAAGGTGCTTTACCAATGAACCTTAGGCCTTTGCGACAGTAAATGGATTATCAAATATGTAGGTGATCAATCAGTAGCTTCAAGTAAATCCAAGGTACCTCCTCAGCCACAACTGCTGAAGCATCCACAGCTGTGCCCATAGGTCAAAGCTACTCTGCAGTTCAGTTAGAATGTTTAAATATTTGCAGCTTTGTACAACGGAAGTCCAAATTTGCATGTCTCAAATGTGGAAAAATAAACATATCATTGAAAAGTCAAAGCAATTGTTTTTTATGTGCTCAAACTAGGCAAGTATAGGCGATGTTACAAATGGGAGGTGGGGCACCTAATTACCTTTTATATAAAAAGAATATATAATAAGGCCTGTAAAGGGCAGCAGCTTAGAAGAACTGATGTGTTTTCTTTGCTTATTATTCTGAAATCTGGAGACAAACAGGCACAAGGACAGTTGTACTGATCCAATTTATTATAACAAAAATAAAGAATTACAAGTATAGCAACAGTTTGGCTCGAACTAGCCGGGTCTGGATCCAATTCTATTTTATGATTACTGGGACAATTGGCCACTAAATGGCTCCGAGCAAATGAGACGCGACAAGGGATCACAAGCCCGCAACTAGAACACGTGGCGGGGTGGATCCAGCAAAGGGACATGGGTGTACACATCTACACCCGATAATTTTTGCAAAAATTTCAAAGTTAGGAGGCTCGTCAAATATATAGCTAAAAGCTTAGGGTTTCGGTGCTCAGTTTGAAGGGAAGGGAGAGAAAAGAAGGGGTGGGAGTACCTGGTTGCTGCTCGTCGCCGGCGAAGAAGCCACCTAAAGCCTCAGCACCTGGCTTAGGGCGGCGGCGGCGGCCGAGAGCGAGGAGGCGAGAGAGAGAGGACGCACGAGTGGTGGATGGACGGAAGGAATGCACGCTATGCCGCGACGGCGAAAAAAAAAGAGCGCGCCCGCATGGGCCTTGTTCTGGGCCGTTTTTGGTTCACAATTTCTTTCGAAAATTTTGTTTTCTTTCATTTTCTCTCTCCTTTTATTTTTTATTCTTATTTTTTATTGACTTCATGGGACATTATCGATATCTAGTACAACATTTATTTTAAATAATAATAAAATAATTTTGATATTCATGAGTATATAGTAAAATGTAAATAAGTAAACGGAATTTCTATATTTTATCAAGGTTAAATATTTTTTTTATAGAAACAAACCATTTCCACAATAAATTTCACAAGTGTTAAATGTAATTTGGAAGCCTGTGTCATATGGGTCAATAAACTTTGAAAAATATATTTTTGAGTTCATAAACTTATTAAGTGATGCCTGAAGGTCTATGTCTGCCATAAATACCCCCCTGGACTATCAGCGTCGCTCTACATCACCCCACCAAGTACAAAACCGTTTATTTGGTACCCTTAAGTATGATCAGTGGTCTAAATCACCCCCTAGGTGGTATTTGCGGGCGGTTTTGGCCATCTGGCTGGCTTGCGTGGCAGCCCGTGGCCACGTTGGAGCTCCAGCGTGGCTTGGTTAAGTGATGGCATGGTTTGTTTACATGCTAACTTAGAACTTATGTTTTCTATGGTACTGCAATAACATAGCAGTTTCATGGTAATTATTTGTTGGTTTAATGGTTTCTGTCAATCTTGCATAATTGTTGAACACACAGACATGTTTAATTGCCAGCGAACTGATTTTTCATAGCACCAGGAAATAGCATCATACAGGCAGTTTCTATGCCCAGGTTTTTCACACAAGGATAACTAGCACACATGTTTCTTTCCTATTTTACATCCACAGCAAAAGCCACACATATTCCTAACCTGCTGTCCACAAGTTCACAGCCAAAATGCATCCACAAGTTCCCAGACTGGCACCCAGGCCACAGGTCTATTTACACACACAAGTCACATACTATGTGTCCAAAAGTGAGATGTAATCCACTCCTTCTCAGATGTTATCTCCAAACATGAGATGAGCAAGTCGACCATGCCTTGCACTTGAAGCTGGTCCTCTCCTTCCTTGGCTTGATCCTGACCTTGAAGGGGGAGCTGATCCTCTCCTTGCTTGGCTTGCTCCTTGGCTGGCTTGAGGCTGGCTTGCTCCTTGGCTGGCTTGAGGCTGGCTTGGCCCTAGGCTTGTACTGGTCTGGCTTGGCCCTTGGCCCTTGGTCTGCAAATTATAGTAATTAGCAGGTAATCTTTGAAGACAGTGAATGGTGATAAGGAAATAATGGACTAATTGAAGGAATTCTAACCCTTTTGGTTTTCTTGGCAGTAAAGCTTGCACTAGCTTTCTCTGCAGCTTTTCTCTTGTTCTTGTTCCTTTCTTTGATGACTGCTGCATGTTTCTTCTTGTTCTCAGCATGATTAGCAGGACACCTTCTGATGTTGTGGTCATTTTTGCCACATCTGGTGCAACTCATCTTGATCCCAACCCTGCTGAGGTTCTTTCCCTTTGGTTCCTCACCCTGTTCCCTTTTTCTCTGAGTCTTTGGTCTACCAGGCATCTTCACAAAGCCAGGTGGGGCTGGTTTAGGCATAGAAGCAATTGGCCAATTCTCTGGACCATCCACTGGATACAGGACATGCTGGTATGTGTTGTTATAAGCCTGTATGCTATAGCAGTTTGCAATGTAGTCATCAATTTTGCCACTTGCTTTGTAGATAGCACTGATTGCATGCTGGCATGGTAAGCCAGAGAGTTGCCAGTACCTGCAACTGCACTCCTTGGTCTCCAGGTTCACTAAGTACTTTCTGTCATCATTTTCTTGAACTTCAAATCCATCTTCTCCATTCCACAGAACATAGCATCTGCTTGACAGTTCTATGTACAGCTTAAGTTTTCTGAAAATATTGGGGCACACATTCCCAGTCCACTTTTCCACTCTGCTCCTATTTTCTTGAATTCTGACCATGAGCTTCTTTCTAATGTGCTCTGTCAAACTTATCACTGGACAGAACCTGGCTTCCATAATGCTGTTGTTGAAGCTCTCACACATGTTGTTGTCAACAGAATCACAGAATGAACCAAGTCTGAAAAAGGCTCTGCTCCAGTGATGAGGATCTGTCTTCATCATATCTTGAGCTCCTTCAGGTGTTTCCTCAGCAAGCCAAGCTCTATACAGGTTGAACAATGATGGTGATGATGCCTTGGCACACCTCCACCACTTCTTCTGCAGCTTTTTGTCTGTGTACTTCTTTCTCCAGTTGGCATAAATGTGCCTTGCACACATTCTATGCTCTGCATTTGGAATCAGCTCCTTGACTGCCTTCAGCAGGCCCTTTTGCTGATCTGAGATCACAACCCAATCTGCACCTCCAGCATTGATGTTGAGATCCTTCTGGAGCAGGCCTAAGAACCAATACCATGTGTCATAATTTTCAATTGGCACAACTGCCCAAGCAATTGGGTACATCTGATTATTGGCATCTCTTCCAATAGCACAGAGCAGGTTGCCATTGTGAGCACCCTTGAACCAGCAGCCATCTAATCCAATCACTCTCCTGCATCCAGCCAAGAAGCCATTCTTCAACCCAGCAAAGCATACATAGAACCTTTCAAAAATTGCCCTGTCCTCAATGTCAGGATCCAAGCATACTACAACTGTGCTGCCAGGATTAGATCTCAGTAGCTCAAGCTGATAGTCATATACTCTGCTGTACTCTCCTTTCATTGCATCAAGTGCTCTCTGTTGAACCAATGCCTTAGCCCTTTTGCACTTGGAAATGGACACATCAGCAAATAAGTCCCTTTGGACAGCAAGCTTGATCAATTGAGGTTTCCATGTTGGATTGTCCTTTATCTGCTGATAGTAATGCTTGGCAATTAGGGTAGAAGTGACCAACTTGTTATCCCTGGTAGGTGGACAAGTGTGCTCATCAATGAAGGTCACTACCTTAAACCACTTGGATCTTGTAGTTTTGGATCCATAGATGTACCACTTACATCCTGGCCAATCACACTGAGCACTGACCTTGCTCTTCTCATCCTTAGGAAACCTAAGTGACCTGTGTGCTTTCAGCCCATACTTCACAAGAGCTTCCTTAAATTGCCTGCTATCTCTGAATGCCATCCCAAGACAGAAAATAGGCACCTCAGCCTTGCTATCAAATCTGTTCTCCATGCTCTTCCTCCTAACTGTTTCACCATCAGATTTTTCTTCATAAGAGAACTCTTCACTTGAATCAACATAAGGACTGCCAGGATCATCCAAATTGGGGACTTCAACCAATATGTCCTCAACTGCAATGTTGTCAACCTCACCTAGCTTCTTAGCTTTTATATTCCTCTTGATCTCCCTAGCATACTTCCTCAGCTCATTAGCCTCTTCATCCTCAGCAGAACTGTCATCCTCAGCTGGTTGCTTGTACTCTTCATCATCTTCATCAGAACTGTCATCCTCTGTACCATATGCATCTTCCTCCACTTCAACCAATTTGCCTTTGCCTTTGTCAATGACTGTGTTCTCTGTCTCACTCTCTGCTGCTGAATCATCATAACCTGCCCATATCTCTTGATCATCAGGACTTATCATAGCAACTTCCTCCACATACATGTCAACACAATCTTCCCCATCCCTATGAGCCTTCAACATTTGCTGACAGGAGGCATCATCTTGCAGCAGCACAAGACCAGTATTGACTTGCAACCCAGGCTGCAGCCAGTACAGCCTCAACACACCTTCATACTTGTAGTGATAAGCTAGGTGGCCCTTGACCTCGAAATAGGAAAGCTTGTCTACCTCGATCCAAGATTCAGCATTATCACCCCAACATAGAACTGCTCACCTCCCACATTGCTGAAAGTACCACCGAAGTGGAATCTGATACACATGTACTCGTTCATCCTGCCAAGAACATGCAAAAGAAAACCCTACTCAGAATCCAATAACTGCAAGAATCGACTTTTCCAAACCCTAACACACGATCCACTTGAACAACAGTGTAATCCACTACTCAAATCCTTCCCTCATACTAAACAACTAAGCCAAAATCACACCAATTACATGCTGAAACCCTAGCCGCCATCAAAACCAACATGAACTACCCCCAAATACCGCGAAATCGGCGACCGCGCAATCAAATGCAAATCGGGATAGGGTATCCAGTGCGCACCTTGAGCAAATGTCGACCTCCAATCAACGTGCCGTCCACCCGATCATCAGCGCGGCGTCCGTGTCGCCGGAGACGAGGAAGAGGGAACGGAGAAGCCGAGGAGTCGAGGCAGAGGACTGCTCGGTGGCGCGGTAATTAATGGGGAGGAGGCGGAAACCGAACGGCCGGAGGCGTATTTGCCCAGGGGGCCGCGGGCTGCCACGCTGGAGCTCCAACGTGGCCACGGGCTGCCACGCAAGCCAGCCAGATGGCCAAAACCGCCCGCAAATACCACCTAGGGGGTGATTTAGACCACTGATCATACTTAAGGGTACCAAATAAACGGTTTTGTACTTGGTGGGGTGATGTAGAGCGACGTTGATAGTCCAGGGGGTATTTAGACTTTTTCCTAAGTATTTTCACTATGTAAGCATTTTCTTGATGTGGATATACTAACGTGACATGTGTTTTTCATTTAACTTTTATTTTTTCTCTTAAAAATAGATCCTTACTTCTCTTCTCTCTCCTCTTAGACTAACTGCAGCGCACCCTGTAAACCAATACTGCAGGACGTATTTTTGTGCAGCGCAGTACGCTATCACCTACGCTATGTTAGCGCACGCCTGCTCATCCGCTGTTCCTAGCGTGGAGAGAGGGCATGTAGCGTAGTCGTCGAGCGGCAGACAGCATGCGGCAGAGGGAGGAGAGAGAACATGCGGCCATGGACCCCACTGATTCATCTAACTAAAAAAAATGTTATAACTCACAAACCAAAAACTAAATTAAATTTCGATTACACCGTTAAATTTGTTTCAATAAATCCTTCAAAACAAGATCTCACATGGATATATTTAGATAGAATTTATAGAGCATGATAAGTGGGGCCGTTGTTGTTAGTTGGTATAGAGTATGAGATATAGATGATGATGAGTGCGGGAGAAAATGATATAGAGAAAAGAATCTTGATGACTAGGATAGAATATTGCTTTTAGAGGATGAATTTAGAGTACGAAGAGTGTGGATACTCTTAGAGTAACTCCAAGAGAATTGCTAAATCATTTTGTAAAGTCAAATATAGCAATTTTCAAGTAAAAAACACCTCCAACAGATATTGTATTTGGGTTTGTAAAATACCCAGCTAGTCATTCCGTTGTTCTCGCTAGCTAAATAAAGCCAACGACGCCTGCTAGCTATCTCTCGTCTCCACCAATTACCGCGTGACGCGTGCATGTATAACAAAATAATCAATGTTGTTTTAACGGTGTGGTGCTAAAATTAGCCTGTACAAATATAGCTCTAGAAGAGTTTTGATTTTGAAGAATGCGAAATATAGCAAGGCTGTTGGAGGACTCTCGTTTTTTCATAGGATTTCTATTTTACAAAACTGCCAAATCATGAGTTGTAGCATCTATGTTTAGCCAATCTCTTAGAGATGCTCCTTACGGCGGCATCGAGGCCACTCGCCATCCTGTACTGTAGTGACCGGACTCCAGCCTAACACCTACTCGATTCGCTGTGAGAGCCCGCTGCTCGCACAACCTTGCCATCGGCTGTTGTCCATGTGACCACGCTGCCAGACCCCGCACGAACTTTGCCACGGACCTCGCCCAACTCTCTCTTTTCTCTCACCCATGGTCGGCAAGGGCCGGCAAGGAGCTCGCCCGCACGAGCCCACTTCGACAGAGCAAAGCTCAGCTCTCACGCACGGCGATAGCGGACCCTTGCTGGCCCAGTGGACATAGGAAATTTCGATCGCGACGCTGCTCGGCTACGTGAAAGAGAATAGGAAGAGGAAGGTTTGAGTGGCTGACAAACAGGCTACATTATAGGGTAAAATGGTACTGTTTGACATCATTAGAGATAAAAAGTGAATGAACCCGCATGCAGAAAGGGGAAAAAAATAGTTCTAACTAGTGACAGTGTGACGCCCAAACTTTTTAGTGTGACCCCTTAAACTTTTTCATAACACTTACGACAACGAGCTTACAACAACTGACGTCTTTTAATGCACACCTGTAAAAGACTGGGACAAGATTGAGGCCCTATTTAGTTTCCCCCAAATTTTTCAAATTTTTTTTAGATTCCTCGTCACATCAATTTTTAGATGCATGTATGAAGCATTAAATATAGATAAAAAAATATAACTAATTGTATTTTTAGTATGTACATGTCGAGATAAATTTTTTAAGCCTGGTTGATCTATATTTAGACAAAGTTTATCAAATAACAACGAAAGTGTCCCAGAAATTTCCCGGAAGTAAAAACAGCCTGAATGTCAAACTACTATCGAAATCTCTTTAAAATTTGCCCGGTCTGCTTCTCTTCTTTCCTTGCTATTCCCTTCCCTTGGCTTTGCCACATGTGTTTCCCTTCCCCGAGTAGGAATCCGAGCACACGGCGGCGCGTGTTCCTTCCCGTGCGAGGACTGCTTCTTGCTTCTTCCCGCGCGCCCGATCGCAGGTGCGCTCCCCGCTCCTCTTCCTTTTTTTTCCCCCGCTTCTTGTGGATCGAAACGAGGGGCCTTGCCGATCTGCCGAGAGAGGGGTTTGCTAGTCTGAAGAGCAGAAGTCTGAAACAGCAATGTAACTGGAGTTGCTCTGAAAGCTCTAATTTCTTCCTCTCCACAGAATCAGATCCGGTGCACTGCTCCCTTCCCTCCTCCCCATCCAGGCTTCGGCGCCCGTCGCTGCCTCCTGTTGCTGCCCTCCGCCGTGAGAGGTACTACTTCCCATTGCGTCTCCCCTCCCAAGATTTCTGCGGATTGATGCACAGATTCGTTTCCCATACCTCCTGTTGCATCTCCACCTCCAAAATTTCTGCGTCCTGATGCGCCGATTCTCTTTCTCAGCTAGTTCAAGGGTCAAGTACTTCAATTTGGGAGGTGGGGGAACTGTCCTGTTCTTTTAGTGGACAATCCTTCCAGTAGCATGCAAGCGCAACTGAACCACTCAATTCGTGATAGGAGAAATAGGTACAGTTCTGCCCGGGCAATCTGCATTTGGGCACTAAGTTAACTTCAAGATGAATACGTGCAGTGTTTTTTTTATTCCTCATGTAAGTGCAAACTGCAAAGAAAGAACACCTGACTTCTCATTGTTCATATAGATGACCTTTATGGTGGTATATATATATTGGGCATTCATCTCTTATCTTTGTGTAAGCTGTAAGGTGCTCTTGCTCTATTTTGGAGAAGAATAGGGACAGAATGATATATCTAGAGAAGTTGTATTGTGGTTGGAATTCAGACTCGATTAATCATCTTAGAATGAGTAAAGATGTCTTCTTCAAGCTATGCACAAAGTCTCGTTATATGGATGCACTCTGCGATACTTGGCACTACTCAGTTGAGAAACAAGTTGCCATCAGTGAAGTTCTGTGACACAGGTCAACAGATGTACCCTTCAGAATCTGAAACAACACAAAGATTCTACCCATATTTTGAGGTCCGAAACAACACAGAATTATATTCAAAATCCAGCGCCAATTTATAAGTGTGAACTTCTAATTTCTAAAAAGTAGGATTGCATCAGCATCTTATAATTCTATTATGAAAGATGGTAGATCTTTTTTGGCTATAATGTATGTTGTTTTGGGACCATATGAAAAAACCTAATGTGTACTGCAGTTCTTATTATTCATCCAAATTTTATTTAAGTTGTCGTTCGCAGATATGGTTGGTAACAGTGTGATGTGGCAACACCTGGAAGTGGAGGATCTCCTTCTTTACCACAAGGAGAAAATCCTCCTTTACTACAAGGAGAAAATCCATGAATCAGGGAGGGCCTTTGTTCTAAGGGAGGTCCATCATGAAGAGTGTGCTCGAAGGCTTAATGAAAAGTATGGTGCTAACTTCACGTGGAAACAAACTTACAACAAGTACCACAAGCTTAAAGGAGAATGGAAGCTGATCATGGAGGCAAAGTCTGCTAAGGGTGCTAGTTTTGATGATGTTCAGAAGAAGATAATTTATGATGAGATAGAGGTTGTCAAGATGAAAGCTGTAAGCATACATATTTAATATCTTTTGTCACATATAAGTTACATTTGCAAACTGGATTTTATCCTAATGAAACATAGTTTTCTTTTGTGTAAATGTAGAAAGGCGATAAGAAGGCCAAGTACTACAATGTTCCAATTCCCCTGTATGATGAGATGGAGTTTGTCTTCACGGGGAAACATGCTACTGGAGAGTTCAGTGTCATTGAAGCACCATTTGTTCGCTCAGCAAGGCAAGAGGATGATCCCGTAGGGAATGTCGACCCAACTCAAGAACCAGCAGATCTGAATGGTGATCCTTCTCAACATGATTCCGACACCCACCCAGAGTCTGATAGTCCAAACCCAGTAGCTTCTAAGCGCAAACATGAAGAGGAGAAGAAAGGGAAATGGGCTAAGCAAGGTGTCCCCATTTTCATGCAGGCCTTGTCAGAAGCGATGAGTGTCCCCAGTAGTCATGGCATTGATCCATACGAGAGTGTTTACAAAGCCATTGAAGACATGGAGGAATATCCTTTGCCGACACGCCTTGATCTGCTGACTTATCTCGCTCAAAATCGCCACATTGCTAGCATGTTGAAGGGGCGGCGGGAGGAAACTTTGAGGCAATGGGTGGCACGATGGGTCGCTGGTCACTATCCTTTGTGATTCATATATGAAGTTGAAGTCGTTTCATGATTCACTTACTTAAGTAGGGTCTAACAATATACAGCAACCTGCATATTTTGGCCGTGTGCAACCATGTACTCCCTCTTCCTAAAAAAAGAGTCATTCCTGCTTTCTAAAATGTTAATAAATTTTAACTTTGACTAAATATATATACCGAATATTAGTATTTATGGTATATAATTAGTATCATTAGATAAATCTTTGAGCATACTTTCATAATAAACTTATTTGAAAATACAAATGTTGTACACATTTGTTATAAACATAGTCAAAGTTGAGAAAGTTTGACTAGTATGTATCTTATAAATAAACTTATTTGAAAATACAAATGTTGTACACATTTGTTATAAACATAGTCAAAGTTGAGAAAGTTTGACTAGTATGTATCCTATAGGATCTTTTTTTAAGGACGGAGGGAGTAAAGTTAAGAAAGTTTTGATCAGCATGTATCTCATAGTACTTTTTTTAAGGATGGATCAACTGTTGTCAAAAAAAAGGATGGATCATGAATTTTAGCAGTTTAGCGCTAGCCACTTCCAGTGGCCTAATAAAGTAAATAGTTTATTTTCAATGCTGAATTAAACTTATTCATAATAGCAAAATAGCCAAAGCAAAGACAATTAATGTTTATAACAATAGTTCCTGACTTCCTGAAGCGCATGCTAAATAAAATGACAAAGTAGATTGAGTAAAAGAAAGTGTGCATCACAGTGTACAAGACTATCAGGCAAGGCAACTTCATAAAAAATCCTATATTAAGATTCAGCTGTATAACTAACAATATAGGACATATAACAACTAAATATTTCACCATGTACTTCTGCATGCCAATCATCATAAATCACTCTTTGAAACATTTCATTTGAATGACTTGCTAGTTTAGCAGATGCTTGAATTGCATGCATTGTCGTATGCTCTCAAAGCTGCAAGAATGATATCATGTCTAACCTATTGTGTCTACTATTAGAGGTTCATACTCCTACAGGGACGAATCAATTATCTTATTGTGGAAGCAAAGAGCTATTTCATTGCCCAGTAGGGTTTTGAACCAAATTGCTAGTTCAGGATGACACTAACACCACAGCATGCCGATACCTCCATGGCTCCATGCAAAGAGTTCAAATATATAACCTTGCTTCATCTACAATTCCGCATACAGTGATGGACTTTGTTATCCTAACATAGTTTTCTTCAATTCCCGCGGTGCAGTTCTTGGAAAGCAAAGCAGCTCCACTGGACACAAATTGTTGTCATGTTGGTTCCATTTGATGTAACAGCGCGTAGCAACTAAAAAGAAACAAATAACACATCGAAAATCACAGCGAGGAAGAATTAATAACCCATGATCTACTCAAATTCAGCATTGCCTGACGCCCTGACCACGGCACAAAATGAGATCCAGAAACGTCTAGCTGATAAAACCACATGGCTGTGCAAATATGGGCAAACATAACAAAAGTGAATAATAGTATTATTATATTACGATTCATGAGCTTATTATAGCTTGAACGCTACACAACTACACCAACCAACCTTGGCCCTGGATTCTTGTCAACCACAAAACTCAAGCAGCAGCTATCTGACTATCAGTTATCTCTAGAAGGATAAACCTCAAGAATATCAAAACCATTTGTCCATTTCCAACAGAGAAAGGATGAACAAAGGACAGTCATAACACAGACCCGTTTATCAGCACCCTACAAGGCTACAGCAGAAATAGTAGTCTTCAGCAACAGCAACAACAACAGTGCAAAAGCATCGGTCCCAAATTACACACAAAATAGATCCTTATGTCTTTGGGAAACTCGACATTTAACATAGCATACAGTAAGTGCACAAGCATCGGTCCCGAATTACACACGAAATAGATCCTTATGTCTTTGGCAAACTCGACATTTAACATAGCATACAATAAGAGGCAGCAACTATCATCCAGAGACATCCTTCGCACAGCTGAACAGGTTCCAACCAGACATTCCTGCAAATGAGAAGAAACCATTAAGCCAATTGGCAAAAGCCACATCGAAGTATATGCAGTAGTAACACTTAAGAAACAAGGTACACAAGTAAAAGCAAGCATATTGTGACTTGACATGATGGAAAAGAACTCAGGATGTGAAATGCAATAACTCTATCTAAAAACTTATAAGGAATATGGCATTGGCCGCATAACCATACTATTTCTATGCTTGTTAGAAACTTTAATGCATCTTCCATAAGAAATAAATCAAAGCACCCTAGCCGAACATATTGTTTATCTTACATGTAAAAGTTCCAAAGGTCAACAGCTCAAAAAAAATATGGCACTACAACCGTTTGACTATCTTGCATGAACTTTGCACTCAAGAACAGTAAATAGACATGTACCAGTTTTTTTTCTAAAAAAAGGATAGTCCATGAACACATATTCCCAGACAGCCAAGAGTAGTGGAGTGGTGGTGGCATGACAAAATACAGATTAGCTTCAGAGAAAGAAGTCACAGAATATAAGCCTTCAATTACTGGTAGGGGAATTTCTTTTTTTAAAAAAAGAAAACAAAGTACCGGTCAAGTATAATTGAACTTAGCTCTTATTAATGGAAACCAAAATATGAAAGGCATTATCTGTCAGTACTTACAAGAGTTCAACAGGAAAAGTCAGTGTGGTCAGACTGAACGCAAAAAGCTAACAGCTAAACCTGAGAACTGAGAGAAGACTAACACAGCCTGAATGCAAGAATGGTTAAAATTTATAAAGTATACAGCAAAAATGGGATAATGGATATGCTCTGCTAGTTTGAAGGGGCTATAAAGTGATATCACCAATACAAACATGATCATGCCTGGTAGGCTCCAAATTGCATGTAACAAAAGATATCACACTAGATTGATTGATGGACAATTTTTGGAGCAAGAAAAATAAGATACTTATAATTATCCACAATCTATCTAGGTAATTTGATCCCCCAAGGTATCCACTGAAGTAAACAAAAAAATTCCTCAACGCCGTATATATTATGTGAAAATATAAGTCAATTAACCATGCTTATTGGAAAAGATAAACATTATAGAGTGGCCAGTAGACTGGCACAAATGGACTGTAGCAAATATTTCAACTAACCCTTATGTTCTTATGGAACCAACCATCCCTCATTTTCAAGGCCAGTTCAGTGTACTGTAGCAACTTTATTTCAACTAAAGCATCATCAGATGTTTAAGCTCCTACTTTCAAGAATCATTTTTGGGCGCATGCTATTATGCTTAGTACATCAGGTGCTTGAATGATTCATCTTTTTTCTTCTTTAAACTGTGTAAGTGGTTCATACATATGCTATTATATCTAATGTTAAAGCTGCACAATTGTACAAGAACATACTCAGGCCCATTGAGGAAGAAACCTTATATTGCATTGTCCAGCAGATATTTGAAATAAAATGTTAATCTGACATAGCATCCTTTCTATGAGTAAATGTTAAATGCAATGCTTCCAGTTCCAATAAATAATGTATACAAAGACTAAATAGGTGGAGACAGTGCTCCTTACAAGGAATTGCAATTTACAACGAAGTCATCTTTACAAATTCATTTTTCCTAAATACATATTGAAAACCAAGATGATTACAAGGAGACATGAGCTACAGCAACAAAATTTTACATTCCATGGTACTAGACAAGAACTCTATGTTACAATTCTTGCCTTAAACAATGCCATGTAGCTACAAAAAATGACAACAGGGAGAAAAACAAACAATTTTATGTACATAACAAGTTACAAGAAGTGTAATGGTACAAAAAAATACTGTTACATGATGTTACCAGCATGTGACTACCAAACAGTACAATTAAAAAAGAGGGTTACACATGAAAAACAAACAGGGGATCAGATTAAGCTTCACTTACATCTCACATTCTTGCTACAACACATCGTCGGAGACAAAAGATATTAGAATCACCACAGCCAGAAGTAGTAAGAAGATGCTAGCTGTTAACCACGCCGGTGTGCAAGTAAGACTCGGCTCTGGATCATCGTTTGCCCCTACATTAGTAGTTCACCCAGCTATGGCTACTGAGGTGTCATCCGCCTGCGCTTAGAGTGGTCAGCCTCCCTTGATCTGCTGCGTATCCCAGATGACCTCCCCCTGTCCCAGTCCTCATTACGTTCTGAATCACGGTCCCTGAGCCTGTGATAATCACCATAGCGGTCTCTGTCATCCCTATGCCTCTCCCTCTCCCTCTCCCTATCTCTGTCCCTCTCCCTGTCTCGGTCTCTTTCCCTGTCACGGTCTCTTTCCCTGTCTCTGTCATAGTCACGATTCCTCTCTCGGTCCATGTCACGCTCATCCCGGTGCCTCCTCTCTGGCCACTCCTGTGCAGGGGGCGCATCCTTCTCCCTTTCGCGCCTCCTCTCTGGTGCACCAGACCACTCCCTCTCCGGTGGCCTCTCTTTCCCATGGCTCCCGCCTTCTCCATACTGCTGATCAGAAGCTGCATCATCCCCATAACTTGATTGTTCCTCCCCACCCCAGGCTCCCATGTTGGGATCAGGCCACATTCCACCAGCACCCATTCCGCCCCGACCAAAGAAAGCTGGGTTAACATGTGGAGCAACAACCGGTGGGAATGGCTGCATCAGCCCAGGGAACGGCATAGCCCCTGGTCCACCAGGAAAACCACCAAATCCACCACCCATCCTTCCCATAGCGCCGTAGCCAGCAGGATCGAAACCCTGCCCCAGCATTCCACCCGGCGGCATCATTGGTGGTGGTGGTGCAACCATCCCCCCATTCCCCATTATCCCACGCCCGCCGCCAGCTGGGCCCATCCTGTTCCTCATATTACCAACAGGGCCTCTATTCCCCATGCCTCCGCCACCTCTTCCCCAATTTCCACCGCCTCCGCCTGCTCCACCACCGGCACCAGGTCCAACAGCTCCACCACGGCCACCACCATAATTACCACCCACCTGCGGCCCTGCGGCACCGCCGCCCCCTCTACCACCCTTCGGTTGCATATTCGATGTCTGTGCAGCCATAGCCTGCTGGTTCTTCACCTGCGCCTCGCCCATGCGACGAACGCTGTTCGGTGTGGCGAATGCCACAACACATGGACGACCATTAAATGCATGGCCGTTCATGCCCTCCTTGCAGGCAGCAGCTGCACCAGGGTCATAGAAATCGACCTGGCAGTAGCCCTTGGACTTGCCACTGGCCTTCTCGTCGAAGAACCTCACCTCCTTGACCGGCCCATACTTGCTGAGCTCAGATTCCAGATCCGCGTCCGTCGTCCACCAGTGGAGTTCCCCCACGAACAGCGTCGTGCCGCCAGGGCCGTCACTCCCTCCAGCAGGGCCACCGTTCCCGACCACGATGGGGCCGCCGGCGAAGTTCCCTCCAGGGCGGTTGATCCCATCGCCTTGCTGAATCTGGTGGTGCTGAGGCGGTGGCGCGGGCGCGGCCGGCGGCTGAGGTGGCGGAGGGAGGTTGGTCTGGGCGGGAGGTATGCCAGGAGCAGGGACGGCTACCCCCGGGATGCGTACCTGCTGCTGCGGCGATGGGACCTGCGGCGGCGGTGGTGGGAGGGTGTGGGCCGGCGGATGCAGCTGCTGCGGCGGCGGCTGCTGGGGCGGCGGAGGGAGCTGGTGCTGCTGGGGCGGCGGAGGGAGCTGGTGCTGCTGCGGCGGAAGGACCTGCTGAGTCGGAGGCGGCGGAGGAGGAGGCGCCTGGTGGGAGGCGTGGAGGAAGCCGTCCCCGACGTTGACGTCGTTGTAGAGGTCGTCGAAGTCGTCGTCGTCGCCGTAGTACTGGTCGACGTCCTGGACCGCGGAAATAGCCTCGTTGCGGTGGAACGCCGGGTCGCCGTCGGGGTCCATGGCGGCGGCCGGGCGATGCCTAGGGTTAGGGTTTTCCGGATCCGAGTGGGCGGAGAGGGAGGTGCAGGTGGAGCTGAGGGTTGAAGTTGGAGCCTTTTCCCTGCGTGCAGTTGGCCTATTCCTATGTGCCCCTTCAAAGTTGGGTCGTTCCTCTGTGCCATGACGTTTTTCTTTCTTTCCCTCCATGCCATTCCGTCTGAAATTGCTCCTAACGGTGGGTAACGGCTATGCGAAAAGACAGTATTACCCTTAGGCTGTGCGTGAAATCCCACTCTCACATCTCTCCTTTTCCCACGACACTGCCTTAATCCTCTCCATCCCTCTCACATCCCGACGGTGGAGCGGCTCGCCCGCGCGGCGGCGCGGCACGCCCGCGTCGACCTCGCTCGCCCGCGCGGCGGAGCGGCTCGTGGCGCGGTGGCCTTGCCTGTGGCGCCGGAGCGGCTCGGCTTCGCCCGCGCAGCGGGGCGCGGCACGCCCGCGTCGATCTCGCTCGCCCGCGCGGCGGCCTTACCAGCGGCCCAGAGCGGCTCAGATCAGCCCGCGCGGCGGTAGGCCTTGCCCGCGGCGCCGGAGCGGCTCGGCTCGCCAGCGGGCGGAGCGCACGCCCGCGCAAAGGGCGGCTCGCGGAAGGGGAAGGCGGACGGCGAATGGCGGACGACGGAGTGGGACGAGGTGCGTTGAACGGCGGGATTGCAAAGTGCGGCAGAGGGCCGCCAGCGCGGCGGCGCGGCACTACCGCGGGGCCCGAAGCACGCGCGCGGCCTCGCTCGCCGCTTGGCGGCCTCCCGCGGCGCCAGAGCGGCTCAGCTCGCACGGCGCGGCGGAGGCCTTGCCCGCGACGCCGGGAGCGGCGTCGGCTCCGCCCCGCGGCGGAGCGGGCCACGCCAGCGGCGGCCTCACCCGCGGCAAGGAGCGGGGCGCCATGGCGGACGGCGGACGGCGGATGAGGTGGGACGGGCGGCGGGGGGCGGGTGCGGACGAACGCGGGCTTGCCCGTGCGGGAGCGGCTCGCCCGCTGCGGGCGGCAAGCCCGCGGCGGCCTCACTGACCGCGCGGCGTCCCAGGGCCGGGGACGGCTGACCGCGCGGGGAGGGGCGCCTCGGTGGGCCCGCTCGCCCGCGTGCGGCATCGCCGCGGCAACGTGAGCGGCACGGCGGCGGGCGGGCGGCCGAATGGCGGACGGCGGGTTGGACGAGGTGCGGCGAACGACGGGCTTCCCGTGCGCAGGGCGGCCTCGCTCTGCGCGCGGCGGCCTCGCCAGCGGCGCCGGATGACATGGGGGCATGGATCAGGTGGGTAGATGGGGGGTCAAGGCAAGTCCGCCACGGTTCACATGTCAGTGAGACTGAGGGTAAAAATGGCAACCTATAGGGCTGGTCCCACATGTCAGGGCTGGCAAACGGAAGAAAACGAACGGAATGGAGACGGAATGGCGTGGAGGGAAAGAAAAAAAAAACGTCATGGCACACAGGGGCGACCCAACTTTGAAGGGGCACAGACGAATAGACAACTTTCGTAATGGCACACAGGGAAAAGGCTCTTGAAGTTGGGAGCGCCTATGCACGGCAGGCAGTCGCACGCCGACCTGAAAATCTTGAGGCGCCGTCTCACGATTGCATCCTGCGGCCCGGCCCACATCGCGCGTTCCTACCCTGGCCCAGCTCGTGTGAGCGCATCCTGCCTCGCTGCTCCTAGAAATTCTCCCGCGCTTGAGCTGAGCGTGCCTCAGAAGAAAGGGACCTGTTGAAATTCAATTTGTATACCGGTTTGCAGTTTAGTACAATGATGATACCCTGTGATGTGCCTGTTATTCAATTTGTTTGATAGAGAAACGGTTTGATCTATGAAGCTATATGAGTGGTCACCGCTAAGCAGAACCCTACGGGCTATAGTAATAGTGTTAAGCCTTGGGCTCTGTTCGACAGGACTTATAAATCGGCTGATAAACTCAAATAGTTGATTTGTTGTGAGAGGAAGATACTGTTCCACTGCTGATTTGTATGAATTGAAGTCGGATTATAGCTCAAACGAACAGAGTGTTTAGATTAAGTATTGAACAATACACCTGGTAGAGAAGGTTCAAAATGAAGGATAATAAAGTATGCATTGTCTCTTTGTGGATGTATGAGTGTCTAGATTGGTACAGTCCGTGTATCAATAAGTATACTCTCTGACAGAAGGAACAAGTAGTTGTCGAGAGTTGTAGAACACGGAGCTTGTACTTTGAGTGTGGGTAACCACAGAGGCCTACAACAGTTATAGAATTGCACTGACAAAAAGAGGGTTATTAGATCCTGTAAATTTTGATATCAGAGGCTTGCTATTGTGAGCACTTGATCATTTCCTCTCTTTAAATTTATTTGACGCTTTAGGTGTGCTAAAGCCAAACCTCCTTTTTTTATCCATGCTAACCACCAGAAGTGGAAGGAGTGGAGGTTCAGTTGGATGTATCTTTTCTTCTGCAATTAAGAGATAAAAACCATAATCAGTTAGATGGAGATGTAAGATGGCATGCCAAGATGATGTCTAAAATCTGCTTTGATTGCTAATACCATGCTTTAAATCTTCTTGAAACTGGCCCAAGTCTTCATGAAGGTGTTTTATATGGCTCTCTTATCTGCAGGGGCAGACCCAGGACCTAGGCCAGTAGGGCCTTGGCCCTAGTCGTCGTGGCTCATCGTATATATGAATTGGGAGTCTATATAGTCCAACCACTGCTGTGAGAACTGCAGACACGGAAGATTATTAGCAACTGAAGAATGCATATACATGTTTGTGTATGTGTACATATTTGATTGAATCCTCAAATAGATAAATGTCTATGTGTTTTAATCCATATACAACTTAGTAATGGTTGCTCTCCATGCCATGATTGGTTTCGATTCGAAACTTCATGAATTGCTTGAACTTCACAATTCCAGTTCTAGGTCAATCATCTTCATGCAACGAAGAGCGATAAGACTACAACATGTTCTCTCGTGTTCATGTTGGACAATCCAATGAATTGATGTGAGAGATGATCTTTTGTACTCAACTTGATAATTTTGATATTAAAACTTGGCCCTAGTCTTGATCAGATCCTAGGTCCGCCACTACTTATCTGTACAATAATGCTCAGAGTACTTGCACTTAGTGACTTGGCAAAGCAAAAGAAAGTGAATAAAATGGTGACATGCGGAAGTTGGAGCAGCATGGAAGGGATAGGGATGGACTGCTAGCGTTCGGATCACGACGAAGCGGCTTGGCGGCAGCATGCATGCGTCGGGGAGGTCATGGAGGCAGGCGGCGACAGAGACGCGGATTAGAGGGGAAGGTATGAGGAGCGACGCGGCAGGGACATAGAGTAGACAGAGGACGGACGACATGAAGCGGAGCCCGATAGAGTTCTCGATTGTTTGGGTTGCGAAGAAGCGGGTGGAGACCGAAACCGAACCGCGGTCGAACAGACGCTATTGCGAGTTGGCCATATCAGACGGCTAGGGACTAACAGGCGACGTGGCCCTATCCGTTAGCCCACTTTTGGTGCAGGATTCGTTATTAGAGATATAGCACATAGAATAAATATAATAGAAAAAATGGTGTATTAAAAAGTTTGAACACAAAACCTAATATACTTAAATATACTAGCATATTGTTTGTGCTAACGCTATGACAACACTTGGATCTACGTAAATTAGAACTGAAATATACACAGACTAAAACAACCAAATTACATTTGAGAAAAAAGTGAAATATAATTGTTTCATTAAAAAAATAGCTAACTAAATTAGCTCCAAACCTTCTATGTTTAAATAGAATTATGGAGAAAAGGGGATATTCATGTGTGGGAATATCAATGGTAAGGAAATATGCATAAGTGGTTCAAGTTTCAAGCTTAAATTAAGTAACTTGGGAGCATGACTAAAAATGAACTCTTCAACCAATGGGTTCTACATGAAGACCCCTAGCACTTGAAAGACCTTGCACGTCATGAGAGAAACAAACTTTGGTGGAAGTATCATGACAGGGTCATCTCCAATAATCTTGTTCAGATAGGCCACCCAAGTGCACAACCGACAGGTACAGAGCCACAACAATTTCAATCTGGCGATCGGTACCTGCAACCAGGTTCATCACATCACTACATATAAGGCATTCACAAACCGGTTTAAAAAGCCCAATACAAGCGAGTTTTGAACCTGTAGAACGAAAGCGATAGTGATGAGCCGGTAGAATCACTACCAGTTTCTAAAATTGATAGTGATGAGCTTTTTCAAAAACCGAAAAATGGGTTGAAAGATAGCATCGGGCCAGCCCTCGTTCCACACGGTCCACGCGTCGCAATTCACAAGTCACACATTTTTTTGCGTGAAAACGCACGCTTCGTGGCCAAGAGCATCTGGTCCCATGACCTCTGACATCACGTGTCCGTCTCGTAACCACGCTCTACCGGTAAGGCACTTGTGGTCCTCTTTATTTTATCTTATTTCGGTTTGACGTGATTATTTGGGGCCCTAAACTAATTCAAATCAAAAAGTTGTCAACTACAATATTTTATAACTTTTTGAGATATACAACCCTTATTTTGGTTATTTCTCCATTTGAGGTCAGTTGAAGAATTTGAATTTCAAATGTGATGTAAAAGTGAGAAAACTCAAACATAATTTTTCTTACATAAATGAATTCAAATGAAAAAGTTATCAATTATAAAGTTGTATAACTTTTCGAGATCTATAAGTCTTGTATTGGTCATTGTCATTTGAAAATTTTGAATTTCAAATATGAGAATTCAAACGTAATTTTAGCTGGATAGATGATTTTAAATGAAAAAGTTATCAACTAAATTTTTAAGATCTACAAGTTTTGTTTAGGTCATTTCTCTATTCGAGATCATTCTATACTACTACACATTCAAATTGCATAACTCACTTGTGACTATATACATGTTGATTTCTTTCTATGAACTCTATATAATTAAAAGAATCAAATATTTTGATATTATTAAGACAATTTCAAATGAAAAAGTTGTCAACTACAAAGTTGTAGATCTCATCGAGTACTACAACTTGGATATAAAGTTCATCTTCATCAGACATAATATGAGAAAGTTATGAAGTTTTTCATGCAACCTAACACTACCGGTTGAAGCAATAGACTGGCAGTGATAGTATCACTAGCGATTCATGATTAAAACCGGTAGTGATGACCCAATATCACTAGGGTTCATTACTAAAACCGATAGTGATGATCCAAATATCACTATCAGTTGGTCATATCACTACCGGTTTTAGCCAAAAACTAATTGTGAAGGGTACATTACAACATGTTCTTTGAAATTGGTAGTGATATGATGATTGTGAAAACCAAATTTGTAGTAGTGTTAGGTCCTAGTTTATATAGGCTACTAGTGTGTCCGAACGGAGATGGCAAGACCGTGGTATCATTGGTGGCGCTTACTCGGCGATGAAATAAGTCATTTCGATCTTGTCCACATCTCGACCGGTGGCGCTTACCTGACGCTGGTGAATGATTTCTGTGGGTTGGGTCTTCGCAGTCCGGTGCCTCGAATGAGTTATCAATTTATGATTAGGAGTCTTGGCGTCTGGTGTTGTTTGTTGCTTTGACAACCCGATTATGCACATTTAGAAGAGAAGGTGTAGGCCTTGGAACAATTAGTTATATAGATCTAGGGTCACTAGTTTTCCTTTGAGGAAAGCTCGAATCCATGGCCAAGGAGGCATATGGGGCTTGTCCCCTGACCGAGGGATTTGGATGGTTTCCGTTTTCCTACCTCTATGGGCGGGGCTCTCTATGACTTTCTTCGAAGTTTTAAGTGATGGTGTCTTTTGTGTCTTCTCTGGTTTGGATCGAAGTGCTTGAATCCCCTTTTGTCAGGCTTAGGCTTCGTCGATGATAGCAGTGGCGGTGGCGGTGGCGGTGGCGGATTTGGGCAATGATGACTGTCGATGTTGCAAGAAAGCATGGGCAACCTTTGGAGGGCTTTGTTGTAGTTTAAATTTTATGGGGGTTATTACTGTGCAAGTTTGGCTTGACAGACATGTCACCAGCCGTTCAATTGTAGCGTTTTGTGTGAGTCAAATGCAATGGAATCTATTTCTATACAAAAATATCAAAAGATTGTCCCGCGACTCATGATACGAGCTTGAAATTTGTCGGCGCATCGAGTTCATGAATAATAATAGGTTCTTAAAAATTGTAATGCAACCTGTCTTGTCAAAGCATGCAAGAGAAAGACCGGCAGATCTTGATATTAAAGAAGACGTTATATTTGTTATATCTTGTTTATGATATATGTCATTATCATTTTTTACCAACAAAAGACAAAGGCGTGTTAACTCACGCATGCATGATCTAGAGTTCGATTTCTGGTGTGTAGGGATTGAAATCACCTCCGTTGTTTGTAGAAGTTTAAGCTTATCAATTGTACGATCGCTTAGTCTATCTCACAGAACACAATTGAAATATATCCAAAATCAACCATGAATGAGTTCAGCGAAATAGAGCTTTTTATATGAAACTGTTCAAGCGACAACTAAAATCTAACTAATCAAAATATAATATTCACAAAACCTAACTCACGAAAAATATAATCTTCACAAAACCTAACTAAAAAACGGCCATATTCCCCAGTCGCAGGGACAAAGACACAAAACCTAACCCACAATGGAATCACTGCCACTAGACTTGAGCTACCGAGTTATTTCTTCCTACACAACTCTTTTTTTGTGACTTGCTTGCCTTTCATTATCAGCTGACCGAGGCCTCAGAAACAATCTAGTCGGAGTTACATGCCACGTCTCCGAACGGTGCGAATCTGAAACTTGTTTATCTAGAGAATGAGCTACCTTATTACAAACTCTACTAGTAAAAGAGAGAGAAAATACTTGAAAGGCAAGACTAAACTCATAAATCTCCTTTAGAATAGGATCAAGAACTTAGCGTTGGTCTTTCAGCTTGTTCCATAGCTGCACCACCTGAAGGCAGTCGGTCTCAATCACCACCCGCTGTAGACCTAGCTGTGCAGCAAGTTTGACACCATCTCTGCATGCCATTGCCTCCATAAAACAAGCATCAAAACCTTTATCGTACCAGGTGGCTTGTGCAGTCTGGAAGGTACCCCTGTGATCTCTGATAACACAAGAAGTAGCCCCATGCTTACTTTCATAAGAGAAGGTTGCGTCTGTATTGATCTTGAAGAATCCCAGAGCTGGTTTCTTCCATCCCGAGGGATCTCTCCTAAGCACCTGCTAGATTGTTTGATTCCTCAACTGCTAGAGATCATAAGCCATGTCCTTTGCCCATATAACTGCTTGTTGGGCTGTCATTGATAATTCTCCATGTCGTCGTTTATTGCGTAACATCCACAGAGCCCACATACCACACATGATGACTGCTTGGTCACGACGGGGGCATAACTCTGACATCAGATCTGCTGCCCAAGTCGTCTCATTCAGTTGAGGGATCTTCACCCCAGTTGCCAACTTGGTCTGTCGCCACAACAGTTTAGCCACTGTGCAATCCATTAAGACGTGTTTGATTTGAACACATCTTGGCCCCTAGTGGGTTTTGGTGATTGGATGAAACACAAGATTACTGTGACTAACGTGTGTTTTGCAGAAACAGGGATGAGTTAGGTCACGGTAATGACGACGATATGGGCATATGGAGTTCATGTCCCTTGGCGATAGAAATCATTTCGGTTTTCAAAGGACAGACGACGAAGACGGTGGTAGGCTAGGCTAAGTGTCACATGGTGTTGGAGGACACTTAGGTAGTCTTAGGTCTTTGTTTTTCCTTTGGCCGTACTATAAAGGCGAGCGTGAATCAGTAGCTTGACCTAGATGAGTCTATTGAGGTAGGTGTGGTGCACACTTATTATTTCATAGCCCTAGGTAGCTCAGAGAGATGCCTTATGTCGAGAGGATGAAAAGTCGTTAAGGCCACGTCACGATCCGAGTTGGTTTTGCCCTTGAAAAGGGCATCGCGCGCTGGCCTGGTGGGCACCAAACGCGTCCGATGCTCACTCATACTAGGGTTTAGTTTGGTGCATGGCATCGGACGCTCCGGTGTTGCCACATCGGACGCACCCGTGCCACTGTTCACTTGCGAGTGAACTTGGAGTAGCACCGGACGCTGGCATCGGACGCTGAGGGCCAGCGTCCGATGGCCATGCGGAGAGGTTCCAGAGAGGGTGGCAGCGTCCGATGCTCCTTTAACAGGTCTGACAGGTTGTACAGTTGACTGTTGGTCGAGGTCATCGGAGCGTCCGATGCCCCCGCAGAAACACCTGTTCAGTGCTCTATTGGATGGCCGGTTGGAGGGAGTATTTATACTCCTCCCCCTCCTCCATTAGAGTGTTCTTGCCACTTTCCTTTGCTGAGAAACACATTATGAGTGTGAGAAAGAGCAAGAGCCCTAGTGAGGTGGAGAGATTTGCTAATTGAGAGAATTAGTGACCTCCTAGTGAGAATTGAGTAGCAAGTGTGCATCCATCCATCTCTTTGGCCTTGTGTTGGTCAAGTGAGAGTTCTAGCTTGTTACTCTTGGTGATCGGTATCACCTAGACAACTTGGTGGTGATCGTGAAGCTTGGAGAGCATCCGGTGGCATTGTGGATGACCCAAGCAAGCTTGTGACCGGTAGTGAGCGATTCATTGGGCCGGAGTGGCGAAGAATCAGCTCATAGTGAGCACTTGATCCTCGCACGGATCAAGGGGGAGCGATACCCTTGCGCGGGTGCTCCAACGAGGACTAGGGGGGTGTGCCGACACCTCGATACCTCGGCAAAAAGATCGTCTTGTCATCTCTACTCCTTTACTTTCGCATTTACCTTTGAGCAATTCAATCCCACAATATATTTGTTGTTCATTCATTATTGAATTGCTTTGCTAGAGTAGGAGTGGCATAGACATTGTCTTTTGTGCGGTAGAATAGAAAGAAACACACTTCTAGGCACAAGGGGTTAATTGGGCGTAATAGGTTTTAATTCTTGCCAAAGTTTTAGAAAAGCCCAATTCACCCCCCCCCCTCTTGGGCATCTTGATCCTTTCAATTGGCATCGGAGCCTTGTGCTCTCATTTTAGGCTTAACCGCCTAGAGTTAAGATGTCCAGAGGTGATGGACCACCTCCCATGTTCGAGGGAGACGACTTCCCATATTGGAAAATCCGTATGAAGTCGTACCTAGAAGTGGTTGATGTAAAATGCCGCGAAGCCGCCATAACCGGGTTCCCCAAACCCAAGGAGGGCACTAGCCTCACGCCACATGAGGAAGAGAATGAAAAATGGAATGCAAAAGCCAAAAACATTCTATTTAGAGGCATTTGCAAGGATGTGTTTAACCGCGTCCAAAACCACAAGAATGCCCATGATCTATGGGACAAACATTTGTGCTCTCCATGAGGGAACCAAGAGTGAGCGTGAGGAGTGCTATCATTTAGTTATGCAAAAGCTTCATTCTTTTGATATGCATGCTAATGAAAATGCAAATGAAATGTACTCACGCTTGAATGTTCTTATAGAAGAACTCAATGGACTTGGCCTCACACAAATGCAACCATCCGATGTTGTGAGGAAGATTCTATGCGTCCTCCCAATTGATAAATATGGACACATTGTGACGGTGCTTCATCAAAGCGATCTTTCCACCGCTACACCAACTCAAATCTTGGGAAAGATCAATGCGCATGAGATGTACATGCACATCACACCAATTGGTGGCTCTTCCACTGATAAGAAGAAGGACTTGGCCTTCAAAGCAAGCCATGACAAGAAAGGCAAGTCCAAGGCTATTGAGGTGCATCATGAGAGCTCAAGTGATGAAGAGGATGATTCCAACATCGCTCTCATGGTGAGGAAGACCACAAAGATGTTGAAGAAGCTTCACAAGAACGGAGTCAACTTTGACTTAAGAAAGAAGAAGTTCTTCACAAGTAGCAAGAGAAGGCCAATCTCCGAAATGGATTGCTACAATTGTGGTGAGCTTGGCCATCTTGCTCATCAATGTACCAAGCTCAAGAAGGACAACTACAAGAACAAGAACAAAGGCAAGAAATATGATTCATCAAGTGAAGATGAGAAGAAGAATGAGAAGCCCTACAAGAAGAAGGATGGCAAGAAGAAGCAATACCACAAGAAAGGTGGTAAAGCTTACATTGTTGGTGATTGGCTCACCGACATTGACTCCTCCGGTGGCTCATCCAATGAAGATAGTGATGATGAGAAGGAGAAGGTGACCACTCTAGTCATTGGCTCCTCTACACCACCACCACCACCGTCACTGTCATCCTCTACACACCAATGCCTTATGGCTAAGGGTCATCGGAAGGTACAAAGCGATGATGACTCTAGTGATAGTGATGGTGAATTTGAGGCACCCTCTTATGATGAGCTTGTTACATTGCTAAACAACTACTCTAAAATCATAAGAAAGACTAGAGCTAAAAATGAAAGGCTTGTTCATGACAATGAATCTCTTGTTGAAAAGTATAATAATGCTATACATGCTAGTGATGAGTTAAAAGATGAACTTGCTACTATGTCATCCTCTATCAAGGAGCTCAAGTCCTCTAACAAGGAGCTCAAAGCTAAAAATGAAAAAGTTGATAAGATGCATAGTGATCTTACCACTAGTTATGCTTTGCTCAAAGAACAATACACTCAAGTGAAAGTTGATCATGATACTCTCACTGTTGCTTATGATATGCTTTCTCATGAGACACATGATGCTCCTAACCTTGTTGTTAAGTGTGACATAGCAACATCTTGTGAGGATTTGGTTAGTGAGCATGATGAGCAAAGAGCTAGTTGCAAGGGCAAGAAAGTGGTTGAGGCCGAACACTATGATGACTATGTCAAGGTCAAGAATGAGAATGCAAAGCTCAAGATTGATCTAGAGAAGCTTACAACCACCAAGCAAGTTGTCATTGAAACTCATGATGATGATTATAGCATGACACTTGAGCTAGACATGCTAAAAGAAGAGAACAAGAGATTGAAGATGGAGAGGGATTACAAGATGACACCATCCCAATTGCAACTCCAACAAGAGAATGACAAGCTCAAGAAGGAGAAAGAGCACCTCACCACCGGATTGAGGAACTTCACCAAGGGTCAATGTCTTCAAAGTGAGCTACTAATGAACACCGTAATGAAGACCAATAGAAATTGCATTGGCTTTCTTGAAGAGAAGGTGAAGCAACGCAAGAGCATCACAAAGCCAAAGAAGAAGAAGATTGGGAGATGCTATGAGTGTGGAAAAGAAGGACACTTTGCTCATGATTGTGAAGAGCCAAAACCCACACCCTGGCCCAAGCATGCTAGGCCCTTTGCTTTCAATGCTCACTACATGCTTAGACAAGATTCTAGTGGCAAAGTGAAAGTCATGTTCATGGGGCCTCCTAACAAGAATAGGCCAAAGCAAATATGGGTTGCAAAGTCTCTTGTAGAGAAGGTTAAGGGACCTCAACAAGTTTGGGTCCTGAAAGCTCAAGCTTAATTTCTTGTGTGTGTAGGTGAACTACAAGACCGGTGGATCTCATTGGGTGATTGATAGTGGTTGCACACAACATATGACCGGTGATCCCCGGATGTTCACCTCACTAGAAGAGAATGTCGATAACCAAGAAAAGATTACATTTGGTGACAACTCAAAGGGCAATGTCAAGGGATTGGGCAAAGTGGCTATATCAAATGATCATACCATCTCCAATGTGCTTCTTGTTGGATCTTTGAGCTTCAACTTGCTATCCGTTGGGCAACTTTGTGATCTTGGCTTTCAATGTTTGTTCACCGACAAGGAAGTGGTTGTGACCAAGAAAGATGATACACAAGTGATCTTCCCAGGCTTTAGATACAACAATCTCTATCTAGTGGATTTCTCCTCCGAAGATGCCAACTTGAAGACATGTTTGTTCACTAAGCAATCACTTGGTTGGCTATGGCATAAAAGATTGGTTCATGTGGGAATGAACACTCTCAACAAGATATTGAAGAAGGATTTGGTTAGAGGCTTGAAGGATGTCAAATTTGAGAAGGACAAATTATGTAGTGCATGTTAAGTCGACAAGCAAGTTGCAAATACTCATCCAACCAAAGCCTTTGTGTCAACATCAAGAGAGTTGGAGCTACTTCACATGGATCTATTTGGGCCAACAACATATGCTAGCTTGGGTGGAAATCTCTATTGTCTAGTGATTGTTGATGACTATTCTAGATACACTTGGGTATTCTTTCTTCATGACAAATCCGAAGCATGTCCCCGAGCCCCTACCTGGCGTGCCAACTGTCGACGAAATATGGTCGATAGTCTACCGAGGGGTATGCCCAAGGTAGTAGATTGAGCAGCGGAGGCGTGCGAGACGTCTGCAAAGCGTAAACACAGGGACGAGAGACGGCGATTTAGACAGGTTCGGGCCGACAAGTCGCCGTAATACCCTACGTCCTGTGTTTTGGTGGCTAGTTTGTATTATGAGATCGGGTGATCAGATGAGATCTGATGAGACGAGGTGAGATGAGAGGGGGTCCCTGCTCGCCTTATATAGTCGGGGAGCAGGGTTACAGTTGTCGAGTCCTTATCAGATTACAAACGGTTCCTTAAGGCAAGGAATCCGGATCTAACTCTATGATCTTCCTTGGCGGGCAAGGCTTCTGGAGAGTCCTTGACGAGCACAACCAGCTGGTCGTGTGCTGCAAGGCCTCACGAGCTAGGTTGTCCTTGACGAAGGGCCCATGTTGGTCCATGGGGGTATACGGAGGTAATATCCCCACAACTAGTCCCCGAGCACTTTGTATCTGTTGGCGACGACGTCTTGAGCTTGTCCGAGCAGGCGAAGTCGATGTCGGGCAAGTAAGTCTCGCCAGAAGGATGTAAGGTGCTCAAGAAAATTTTTGAGGAGCTTTCTTCCGGTGAAGTGTATCCACTTGAAGCTTGCAAGACTATAAGGAACAACGAGGTCCTAGTAGAAGTCTGTGCAAGTCCAACTTGACGGAGCGTCCTTGAATTGTCAAAGAAAAAGAAAATACATTCACCGCAAGGTGAAGTGTATCCACTTAGTCCCCGAGCTTGGTAGTAGGTGTTGAAGACACGTGGTGCCGAGCTTGTAGAGCATTTAGCAAGTGCCCCGGTGGGCTGCCCAAAATCAGCACCCTGATCCGAACAGCATGGAGCGACTTGATGCACACTGACGACGAGTGAAGGCGATGACGAGCGAATGCGGCGACAAGCGAGGGCGACGAGCAAAGGCGAAGTCCCCGAGCCTGGTCGGCGATGAGCGAAGGCGAAGTCCTCGAGCCAGGTCGGCGACAAGTGAAGGCGACGACGAGCGATGGCAACGGCAAACGAAGGCGATGATGAGTGAAGGTGATGACCAGCGAAGGCAACGAGCCTGGTTGACGACGAACGAAGGCGAAGTCCCCGAGCCCGGTCGGCGATTTGCGAAGACGAAGTCTCTGAGCATGGTTGACGACGGGCGAAGGCGAAGTCCATGAACCTGGTCGGCGACGGGCGAAGGCGAGGTCGATGAACCTGGTTGGCGACGGATTGATGAACCTACGACCTTGTGCTTCAAAAACAGAAGGCGGCGATGAATGATGGCGGCAGCGAGCGAAAACAGTGACGAATGATGGCGGCGACGAACGAAGACGACGATGAGCAAAGACGGCGAGGAGCGAAGGCAGCGACGAGCGAAGGCGAAGTCCCCGAGCCTGGTCGGTGACGAGTGAAGGCGAAGTCCCTGAGCCTGGTCGGCGACGAACGAAGGCGAAGTCCCTGAGCCTCGTCAGAGACGAGCGAAGGCGGCGAGGAGCCTGGTCGACGATGAGCGAAGACGACGACGAGCGAAGGCGATGACGAGCGAAGGCGGCGACGACGAGCGAAGGTGGCGACGAGCCACGACGGCGACGAGCGAAGGCGGCGACGAACGAAGGCAGTGACGAGCCTGGTCGGAGACGAGCGAAGGCAGCGAGGAGCGAAGGCGGTTATGAGCCCGGTTGACGACGGGTGAAGACGACAACGAGAGAAGGCGGCGACGACGAGCGAAGGCGAAGTCCCCGAGCCTGGATGGCGACGAGCGAAGGTGAAGTCCCCGAGCCTGGTTGGCAGTGAGCAACGGCGAAGTCCCCGAGCCTGGTCGGCAGCGAGCGACGGCGATGACAAGTCTGGTCGACGACGAGTGACGGCGGCGACAGGCGAAGGCGGCGACGAGCCTGGTCGACGATGAGCGATGGCGGCGACGGGCGAAGGCGGTGACGAGCCCGGTTGACGACGGTGAAGATGACGACGAGTGAAGGCGGCGAGGAGCCGGGTCGATGACTAGCGAAGGCAAAGTCCTCGAGCCTGAATGACGGCGAGCGACGGCGGCGACCAGCGAATGCGGCAACGAGCCTGGTCGACGACGAGCGACGGCGGCGACGGACAAAGGCGGTGACGAGCCCGGTTGACGACGGGTGAAGACGGCGACGTTGATGCAGTCGGTGATCTTCTTGTTGGCCCGGTCGATGGCCTCGACCAGGTCATCGCGGCAGATGGATCTTGGCACGCATGGCGCTGGCGCGATGGCGCGATGGTGGACGGCGAGGCGTCCGACGCAGAAAGTTGCGCGGGTTCCACGATCTCCGGAGCGAGGACGGCATCGCTGATGGTCCAGATGATAGATCCGATCTGGAAGGAGACACCGGGCTCGGGAGGATCATGGAGTCAAGGAGGATGACCGCTTGGCAGATCATGGTGTCGTAGCACACACCCCCTACCTGGCGCGCCAACTGTCGACGAAATATGGTCGATAGTCTACCGAGGGGTATGCACAAGGTAGTAGATTGAGCGGCGGAGGCGTGCGAGACGTCTGCAAAGCGTAAACACAGGGACAAGAGACGGCGATTTAGACAGGTTCGGGCCGGCAAGTCGCCGTAATACCCTACGTCCTGTGTTCTTGTGGCTGGTTTGTATTGATGGGTTGGAATATCGCGTGTGTTTGGAGGGGATCCCTGCTCGCCTTATATAGCCGGGGAGCAGGGTTACAACTTGCCGAATCCTAACAGATTACAACCGGTTCCTTTTGGCAAGGAATCCGGGTCTATCTATTCAGATCTTCCTTGTTGGGCAAGTCATCAGGAGAGTCCTTGGCGGCTGCGACGGCCTGGTCACGGGCCGCAAGGCCTTCTGGTTGGGCTGTATCTGTAGAAGAGCCCAAGTCGTGCCATGGGGGTATACGGGTGTAATATCCCCACAACCCCTTCATTCAAGAAGTTTGCCAAGAGAGCCCAAAATGAATTTGAAGTGAAAATCAAAAAGATTAGAAGTGACAACGGAAAGGAGTTTGACAACACCCACATTGAGGAATATTGTGATGAAGTTGGGATCAAGCATGAAGTCTCCGCAACCTACACACCACAACAAAATGGGGTAGTTGAGAGGAAGAACCGGACACTAATCACCCTAGCAAGGACAATGTTAGATGAGTACTCTACACCCGAAAGATTTTGGGCGGAAGCAATCAACACCGCTTGCTATGCATCAAACCGGTTGTTCCCCTATCGTCTCCTTGGCAAGACCCCCTATGAGCTACTCAACACCAAGAAGCCGGATGTATCCTTCTTTAGAGTGTTTGGGCGCAAATGCTACATCTACAAGAAGCGCCAACACCTAGGGAAGTTCCAACGCCGATGTGATATTGGTTTTCTTGTTGGTTACTCATTGAAGTCCAATGCATATCGAGTATTCAACCATGCCACCGGGATGGTAGAAGAAACATATGATGTGGAATTCGATGAATCTAACGACTCTCAAGGAGAGCATGAGAATCTTGATGATGTATGTGATGAACCATTGAGGGAAGCCATGAAGAACATGTCGGTTGGAGCCATCAAGCCTAAAGATGATGATGATGATGTGCAAGTCATTGGCAAGCCATCCTCATCCAATATACCACATGATGATGACAAAGATGGGAGGGATCCAAATGAAGACACTCATGTCTCCCATGATCAAATGGTGGTACAAGCTCAAGATGTTGATGCTCCACAAGCGGCCCCTCAAGTGGTTGATCGAAGGACTACTCCTCTACTATAAGCTCATCCTCAAGATCTCATCATAGGGAGTCCAACAAAGGGTGTAATGACTCGATCTAAAAAACTTGCTTTATTTATGGAACATCACTCCTTTGTTTCTCTTGTTGAGCCTACCATTGTAGATGAAGCTCTAAGTGATCCGGATTGGGTGAATGTCATGCATGATGAACTAAACAACTTCACCCGCAATCAAGTTTGGACACTTGAAGAGCAACCAAAAGGCGCAAGAGTCATTGGAACAAAATATGTGTTTAGGAACAAGCAAGATGATCAAGGCAAGGTTGTTAGAAACAAGGCAAGGCTAGTGGCAAAGGGGTTCTCTCAAGTTGAAGGCTTGGATTTTGGAGAGACCTTTGCACCGGTTGCAAGACTTGAAGCCATCCGTATCCTCCTTGCATATGCTTCACATCATGATATTAAATTATATCAAATGGATGTGAAAAGTGCTTTTTTAAATGGCTTCATAAATGAACTAGTCTATGTTGATCAACCTCCCGGGTTTGAAGACCCTAGATATCCTAATCATGTTTATAGGTTGTCCAAGGCGCTATATGGGCTCAAGCAAGCCCTTAGAGCGTGGTATGAGCGCCTCCGGGACTTCCTCATTGAGAAGGGCTTCACAATTGGGAAGGTCGACACCACACTATTCACTAAGAAGCTTGATGGAGAGATCTTCATTTGTCAAGTCTACGTTGATGATATCATCTTCGGGTCAACAAATGAAGCCTATTGCAAGGAATTTGGTGACTTGATGTCGAAGGAGTTCGAAATGTCCATGATTGGCGAGCTCACATTCTTCCTAGGCTTCCAAGTCAAGCAATTGAAGGAGGGGACTTTTATATCTCAAGATAAGTACACAAAAGACCTCCTCAAGCGCTTCAACATGGATGATTGCAAGCCTATCAAGACTCCAATGCCAACAAATGGACATCTCAACCTAGATGAGGGAGGTAACCCGGTTGATCAAACTCTCTACCATTCTATGATTGGTAGTTTGTTATACTTGACCGCATCTAGGCCCAACATCATGTTTAGTGTGTGTGCATGTGTGCTCGGTTTCAAGCCGATCCTAGGGAATCACATCTCATAGCCGTGAAAAGAATCCTTAGGTACCTAAAGCACAACCCAAGCATTGGCCTTTGGTATCCCAAAGGAGCTAACTTCCAACTCGTTGGGTATTCCGATTTGGATTACGCGGGTTGCAAAATTGATAGAAAGAGCACATCCGGAGGGTGCCATTTGCTTGGGAGATCACTAGTTTCATGGAGTTCGAAGAAGCAAAATAGTGTGGCCTTGTCTACCGCCGAGGCGGAATACATAGCCGCGGGTGCTTGTTGTGCACAAATCCTTTACATGAAACAAACCCTTTTAGACTATGGTGTAGTTCTAGAAAGGGTACCTTTGTTGTGTGACAATGAGAGCGTGGTTAAACTTGCTAACAACCCGGTTCAACACTCTCGCACAAAGCACATAGATATTCGCCATCACTTTCTTAAAGACCATGTTTCAAAGAAAGACATATCCTTAGAGCAAGTTAGAACCGAAGATCAATTGGCGGATATCTTCACAAAACCCCTAGATGAGAACACCCTTTGTAGATTGCGAAGTGAGCTTAATGTGCTTGATCTAAGTAACTTTGTCAAAAGGTGAAAGGGGGTTGTCTTTGCATTGCATTGTATCATATGCCATGTTTAAATTACGCTATGCACATAGGCTTGTCAGACGTGGTTAAGATAACCGTCCTAAAAAGCGTGTGAAGAAGCTTACCCATGAGCAAACTTGACAAGCAACCTAGATTCAAATTCCGTATTGCATTGCATATGCATGTGTGTTGCTTTGTTGTTTCTTTTTGGTTAAGTTTTGAGCAACCGTTGTGTCCGTCCACCGCTAGGGGGAGCATTTGAGGCTCCTAATGGTTGAGACCCCTAGTTTTGGTGGCCACATGTTGTCTCCTTGGGTTTTATCGCCTATCTTACCTAAAAATGATATGTAGCATATGGCAAAATATTTATAAAATTGAGGATTTATGCGAGGATGCTCATACTAGGTTCCAACTGGTGTTTATTTGCCTCTTATTTGAGTTGGAACTTGGTTGGGAGAGGGAGCTGCAACGGAGATCTTTGAAACTGCCCTAAATGCAGCATCGGACGCTGGCCCCAGCGTCCGATGCCTGCACTGTAAGCAGCCCCGGCTGAAACAGTGACCTGTCAGCGTCCGTTGTATCAACAACGGAGCGTCCGGTGTCCCATCGGACACTGCCCAACGTCCGATGCCAAGGCAAAGGACGCGTCCGTTGTGTTTTTGGCTGTTTTGAGCCTCTCTGAGTGGACATCAGAGCGTCTGATGTGTACACATCGGCGCGTCTGATGTGTTCACATCGGCGCGTCCGATGCCCCTTTAGGCAGCGCGGGTTGTTCTTCTACCGACACATCGGTCCCACTCGTCCTCACCCGAGCTCTCGTATTTCTCTTGCCCACGTGCCACCCACCGCCGCCCGAGCTCCCCTAACCCTAGCTCCGCCACGACGTCGAGCTCCCTCCCGCTGGCCGCCGCGCTCGCACGCCTCCCCTCCCCCACCGACCGACTAGCTGCGCCACGCCCGCTCCTCCTCACCCGCAGCCGTGCGCACCCACTGCCCCGCGCGCCCGCAGCACACCAGTTCGTCGGAGCCGCTCTCCTCCGCCGGAGATCGCTGGAGTCCGCGTCAACCTCGCCGAAGATCGTTCTCGTGCACTAATCTCCATCTTCGGCCTCTCTTCCCTGGCCGACAAACCTCGCCGTAAGCACCACCACCCACTTCCATACCTCGTGCCCTTAAGGTGCTCGATAAAATGCTCCAAAGGTCGTTCAACTCATTTTTGACCCTGCTTTCACTCCAATTCTTTGCAGTCCCCCTTGGTGTGATACGTGGGTACCCGAACGTCGATTCTCACCTCTTCTTGTGTTAGGATCGTCGATCGTCAGGTAGCAAAGCCAATTCCATCTCTTATCTACATGCTTTGCTTCCATAGGCTTTCTCATCTCTAGAATATATGTTCTTATATATCTCCCGTCTACTCTTGCAGCGAGTCAGTGGCAGTTGTCAGCTTGGCAGTTGGGGCAGTGACAAATAACCCGGGGCCAAGCCCGCGGGTAAGGATCGAGGCCAAGCCTCGCGAGTGACAGCGACAGTTTGTGGTCAGTGTTAGGGGGAGGTTCTGTCAGTGGAGGCCAGAGTGTCAGTGGATTGATTGTCAGTTGGACTTGTCCGGGTTGCTCAGTGTCAGTTGATCCTTTTAGAGGCAGTCCAGTCCTTTAGCGGCAGTTTTTCTCATTCTTGTCAGCCATGCGCTGCAAGAATGTCGGTGGTGCTCCAGGGAACTCCCCTCCTCGTCCCCCTCCTTTCGGTCAGCGACCTGGGAAGGGGAAGCTGATTGTGCGCCGGAAGCACACCCGACAGGAGAGAGAGGCAGCGCAGGCTCAGGCAGTTGCAGACGCTGCTGAGCGTGCAGAGCAGGGAGGCAGTGCTAGCGGATTGAGGATTCAGGACCAGTTGTCACCAGACCAGCGCAGAGCAATTGAGGAGGTCGAGCGTTTCCACCATTCGCCGACTGGCACGCTCATGGCTGCCGGTCATCGGACCACGTTCACCTCACCCGGTGTCGAGCCCCAGAGCTTGCAGCAGGGCCAGGCAGAGGCCAAGACAGCTGAGGCAGAGGCAGAGGCCGAGGCGGAGGAGCAGGTCCCAGAGGAGGTGCCTAGGCGCCGGTCGTCCCGTCGTAGGACAGAGGTGCCACCCTGGCCCGATGTCCCTCTGCGGGGTGCACGTGCTCCTTCGAGGCGTCCACCCCCGCAGATTTCGCGGCTCGACCTCCGTGCGGCCACGTGCTCACAGATCCAGACACTCCGGCTCGTTCCAGTGGAGCAGTGGTTCCCCAGGGAGAGGCAACAGCAGGCAGGGGCAGACTTCTATACAGTGCTGCAGGAGGACTTCTACCGTGGCTACAGGAACACCGGGATCAGCCCGCGTTCACAGCGGGTTTGCACCCTGGAGGCCCTAGTGTCAGCTTCAGAGCAGCTCTACCCCACTCTCACCTACCTACCCGGTTTCGCAGACCTGTTGGGGCGGTCTGGCTCATACATAGAAGACTGGGTCTTCCAGTTTTACGCGTCACTTTGGGTGCACCCACACAGGGAGACGATTGAGTTTGCGTTTGGTGGCGAGCACTACGGACTATTCACCTCAGAGATCAGAGACTGGTTTGGCCTTCGTCACTCACAGACTCGGATTCACGATCTGTGCTATGACCGGACAGAGCCACCGCGATGCCCTCACGATGGAGAGCAGCCCCCCACAGACCTGGTGCGCCCCTGCTTCCAAGAGCCCTTCGGGGAGGGTTCGAGCCGAGCGCCGAAGGATCTCACTCCTGCGGCTCGGATCCTCCATGAGGTTCTTAGGCGCACCCTACTGCCCCGTGTCGGCTTCAGAAAGGCCATCTCTCGTCTCCACCTATGGCTACTTGCGCATCTGATTCAGTAGAGGGAGTTCGACATCATGGATGTGATCATCTGTGAGATGGAGGATACAGTGGCAGAGGGCATCAAGGCCCGCAGGCAGCTACCTTACGCGCACTGGATCTCCTATATTCTATGGAAGGTAGCTGCCACCACAGGGAGTCGACCGGACCAGTCACTTACAGGCTCTGCGACTGTGTTCCCCGCATATAACATGAGTCAGCTTCTGGGACACGGTCGGGACCGCGGGCAGCAGTAGCAGGGGGCACCGTCCAGCTCCAGACAGCGACCAGAGGTGCCGGAGTCAGCACAGGAGCAGGACGAGACTGTCCGGGCCCTCGCAGAGCAAGAGCTGGCAGATCTAGAGGGAGAGGACACCTACGTGGCCGATGACCCCACAGACAGCTCTGACGAGGACTACCACCTCCCGCCTCACTACCAGCCTCGAGCACATGACTCTCAGGCCGGGACGAGTGGTACTGCCTCCTCCGATCCAGCGCTTCTCGCTATTCTTGCACAGATGGAGGAGCAACAGCGGACGGTGACTCAGGACGTCCAGAGGCTTGCTCAGGAGCAGCAGCGACTGGCCCAGGCACAGGCCCTAGCTCAGCAGCAGGCTCAGGAGAGGGCCGACGCTCTTCAACTCCAGATGATTCAGCTGCAGTAGCAGACACTTAATTTCATGGAGCGGCTGATGAGTGGCCCACCTCAGTGGCAGTGGCAGCAGCCTCTACCGCAGCACCAGCAGATCTAGTGGCAGCCACCAGTTCCACGACAACAGTTTCCTCAGTAGCAGCAGTTTCCTGGCCCCAACTCCTCCCAGTTTACCAGTTTTACTACACCACCTGCAGGAGCTCAGTTGTTCAGCCCGCTTTGCACTGGGTTCACGCCACGTCCGACAGACTACCTGTTTGCGACGACCACTTCAGTGACGCGGGATCTATCTGCCTCTTTCAGCGAGCTCACCAGACTTCCCACTCCAGCTCTTCAGGGTCCGGCTCCGACGTTGTCAGCTCCAGTGACCTCCACTACTGAGACTCTTCCGAGTTCAGTCACGTCGTCCGAGCAGACAGAGCCAGTCCAGTCTGAGACCACGACGACAGCGCAGCCTGAGCTATCCTCTATACTAGAGCTTCCGCACTCTGAGGCTCAGGCAGCTACAGCTACCCAGACTGAGACTGCGATTGAGACGACAGAGCAGACTGAGCAGTCAGAGCAGGCCAATCAGACCCGGACTGCTTCACCTCCACGTTCAGCTCCTGAGGGTCAGACTGTCGGGTCCTCCTCTTCAGACTCCGAGACGCTTCTTCAGCAGTTTGAGTTCACTTAGCGTTCTTCGGAGATTGCTCCTGACTCGTCTGCACCACCTCCGCCCTCCGACGTTTAGATTTGGTGCTTGGCACCAAAGGGGGAGAGTGGTCAAGTATAGCGATAGGGAGAGCGATGTGAGAGGGACTTGCTTCTTTTGTTTGTGTTATGTTTCACATACGCTCTTTACTTATCACATCTTTTGCACGTTATTATGCTATATATGTGTGCTATAGACCTTATGACATGTATGTGCTCACTATGTCATCTTATATGACATGTCATTTCGTTTCACTCGATTACTTGCGCTTAATTCTCACTTGTTATGTATTCGAGCTCTTTATTCTTGCACTTGTTATTCACTCTAACTTGTTGAGTGCAGGATGTCTTTCTCTTACTCATTGCAAGTTCATACATGTCATGATTTGAAAACCTCTTCTCTCAATACTCAAGGTCGTGTTGTCATCAATCACCAAAAAGGGGGAGATTGAACGCATCTTGGCCCCTAGTGGGTTTCAGTGATTGGATGAAACACAAGATTACTGTGACTAACGTGTGTTTTGCAGAAACAGGGATGAGTTAGGTCACGGTAATGGCGATGATACGGGCATATGGAGTTCATGTCCCCTGGCGATGGAAATCGTTTCAGTTTTCAAAGGACGGACGACGAAGATGGTGGTAGGCTAGGCTAAGTGTCACATGGTGTTGGAGGACACTTAGGTAGTCTTAGGTCTTTGTTTTTCCTTTGGCCGTACTATAAAGGGGAGCGTGAATCAGTAGCTTGACCTAGATGAGTCTATTGAGTTAGGTGTGGTGCACACTTGTTATTTCATAGACCTAGGTAGCTCAGAGATATGCCTTATGTCGAGAGGATGAAAAGTCGTTAAGGCCGCGTCGCGATCCGAGTTGGTTTTGCCCTTGAAAAGGGCATCAGACGCTGGCCTGGTGGGCACTGGACACATCCGATGCTCACATAGACTAGGGTTTAGTCTGGTGCGTGGCATCGGACGCTCCGGTGTTGCCACATTGGATGCGCCCGTGCCACTGTTCACTTGCGAGTGAACTTGGAGTAGCACCAGACGCTGGCATCGGACGCTGAGGGCCAGCGTCCGATGGCCATGCAGAGATGTTCCAGAGAGGGTAAAATCACATAGGACGCGTCCGTTGTGATGGCATCGGACGCTGCCCAGCGTCCGATGCTCCTTTAACAGGTCTGACAGGTTGTACAATTGACTGTTGGTCGAGGTCATCGGAGCGTCCGATGCCCCGCAGAAACACCTGTTCAGTGCTCTATTGGATGGCCGGTAGGAGGGAGTATTTATACTCCTCCCCCTCCTCCATTAGAGTGTTCTTGCCACTTTCCTTTGCTGAGAAACACATTATGAGTGTGAGAAAGAGCAAGAGCCCTAGTGAGGTGGAGAGATTTGCTAATTGAGAGAATTAGTGACCTCCTAGTGAGAATTGAGTAGCAAGTGTGCATCCATCCATCTCTTTGGCCTTGTGTTGGTCAAGTGAGAGTTCTAGCTTGTTACTCTTGGTGATCGGTATCACCTAGACAGCTTGGTGGTGATCGTGAAGCTTGGAGAGCATCCGGTGGCATTGTGGATGACCCAAGCAAGCTTGTGACCGGTAGTGAGCGATTCACCGGGCCGGAGTGGCGAAGAATCAGCTCATAGTGAGCACTTGATCCTTGCGCGGATCAAGGGGGACCGATACCCTTGCGCGGGTGCTCCAACGAGGACTAGGGGGTGTGCCGACACCTCGATACCTCGGCAAAAAGATCGTCTTGTCATCTCTACTCCTTTACTTTCGCATTTACCTTCGAGCAATTCAATTCCGCAATATATTTGTTGTTCATTCATTATTGAATTGCTTTGCTAGAGTAGGAGTGGCATAGACATTGTTGTAAGGAAAATGGACCTTAGACCATTTAACTTTAGATTTTGGTGTTTGATGAACAACATAACCAAATTGGACTAATGTGTTTGCAAGTGTTTGTTTTGTAGTCCAATAGGGTGCAAATGTGACTTGGACAAAGGCTACGTAGTGATCCGATGATCAACACCTCAAGCAAGACATTTGAAGCTCAATAGAAGACTCTCAAGATCAAGCAAAGTCCAAGGCACAAGAACGGAACCAAGACGGCGCAAGAAACCACGAAGAAACGAAGGAAAAGGAGTGACCGGACGCTGCTCAAGTAGTGACCGGACGCTGGCCAGGATGCGTCCGGTCAGTTCCTCCAAGCCAGTAGCGCCACGTCAAAGCGACCGGACGCTACGCCAGTTGTGATCGGACGCGACGATGCGACTGTTCATCAGCGTGGCAGTGTGACCGGACGCTACGGCGTCGATCGGACGCTGGAGGTCAGCTGAGTCCGATCGAAAACAGAGAGGTTCCAGAGGCACGAAAACGTGATCGGACGCGTCCGATCGTCTGTGACCGGACTCATGCCAGAGTCCGATCAGTGCCTGTGCTGGCAGCCAACTAGCCGTTGTGAGAGACCGGACGCGTCCGGTCAGGATGTGACGAGCGTCCGGTCGATGGCAGAAAAGCCCATCTCTTTGCCCAACGGCTCTATTTGGTTGGGGCTCTATAAATAACCCCATGGCCGGCCAAAAACATAAGGTTGGAGCTCAAGGAAGTATACCAAGTGCATAGACACATATTTAGTTGCTCTAGCCACCAAAGTGCTCAAGTGATATACTCGGTGATTAGTGTATGTACTTTGCGAAGTGCTTAAGCTAGTTAGACCACCGCTTTGCGCTTGCTCTAGGTGTTAGGCCTAGTGTTTAGTGAGGTTGAAAACCTCTTATCTACCGGTGCTTGCGCGCACCGTTGTTGTACATCGGCGGGGCTTGCGAGATCACACCAACCGCGTTTGTGGTGTGGCCGCCTCCGTGTACCGAAGGGAACAAGGCCCGCGGCGCTTCGGCCGAAAACTTGATAGTGAAGACGGCGAGAGCATCCGGGAGAGGCTTTGCCACGAGTGGCTTAACCAGAGACCCACTTGCGCATGGGGAAGGCCCGGAGCTATCCACGGAGTTATCCGACCGGGAGCTTGGCCCTTGCGAGGGATTCCTTGCGAGGGGCTCCAACGAGGACTAGGGGGAAGCTTGCGCGCTTCTCGATACCTCAGTAAAAATACCGGAGTCGTCAACGAGAGTTTGCATCTCTATCACACTCTTTAGCTTCCGCATTTACTTTGCTACCTTGTTTATGTGCTTTACCTTTCCTAGCTTTCTCTTGCTAGTTGATAGGTTTGGAAACTAGGTTGCATAACTCCTTTTGCGGTAGAGATAGCAAACACACTTAGCAAAACCTTAGTTGCACATTAGATAGTTTACTTTCTTGCATAGGTTTTGGTTAGGTGGAAATTAGAGGCCATAGTTTAGTGTAGAAGTTTTAAGTTGCCTAATTCACCCCCCCTCTTAGGCGTCACGGTCCTTTCAATTGTCTTTTGTGCGGTAGAATAGAAAGAAACACACTTCTAGGCACAAGGGGTTAATTGGGCATAATAGGTTTTAATTCTTGCCAAAGTTTTAGAAAATCCCAATTCACCCCCCTCTTGGGCATCTTGATCCTTTCATGATTGACTCTACTGGATCACCACACACCTCACAGAATTGCACTGCCTCCACATGTCTTCTTCACAAATTCTATTTTGTTGGCAAAAAATCATTCAAAACTCGCCACCAGAAAACTCGTACCTTGGGTGGGACATCTAGTTTCCAAATCTTTTTCCACACACCATCATCAGAGGAACTCGACTGATGGGAAAGGATATCCTCAAACTTCCTCTTGTGTAACAACTTATATGCTGATCGGACAGAATATATCTCGTTTTGCTCTAGCTCCCAGGCCCAGAAATCGGACTCTCCCCTTCCCAGTGGTTGTCGCAGGATCGCATCCACATCAATTGGTAAAAGTCATTCTTGTAGTAAGGCCTCATTCCCGGATCCATCATCTGATAGGAATTCAGATACTGAAGCTGGTTGTGCCCCTTCTCTTGGAGTGATCGGCCTTGCTCCAAAGTGACCCAAGATCCACCGGTCACCCCAAACATCAGTGTCTTCACCATTCACCACTCTTCGAATTAAGCCATGTTGTAGGGGTTCACGCCCTGCTAAAATTGCCCGCCATGTAGCACTAGCGTGTCTCTTCCTAGAGGCTGTCATAAAATCCTTATCATGGAAATATCGCCCTTTCAGAACCCTTGCGCACAAGGAGTCAGGTCTATGGATGAGACACCATCCTTGTTTCCCAAGCATTGCAAGATTGAAGCACCTGAGCTCTCGAAACCCCATACCTCCCTTGCATTTGGGTTGAGTAAGTCGATCCCAACTCATCCAGTGCATATGTCGGTTATCTGCTGAACTGCCCCACCAATAATTAGCTACTGTCGATCTCATCTTCTTGCAGATATTGATCGGTAGGAGAAAACAACTCATGGAGTAGGTTGGGATAGCCTGAGCAATTGACTTAATCAACACCTCTCTTCCCGCACAACTAGCCTCACAGCCAAACCAACTCTCACGGCCACAACTAGCCTCTCGGTAGATACTCAAAAATATCATTCATATTCCTTCCCGCCTCAGTAGGCAGACCCAGATAGCGCTCTTCCAAGGCTTCTTTTTGGATATTAAGTCCCTGGCTGATCACTAGTTTCATGTCTTCAGAACAATTTTTGCTAAAAAAGATGGCTGACTTGTCCCGATTCACCAGTTGTCCTGAACCTCGGTGATACCTTTCCAAAATCTCCTTTAACCTATCAGACCCTCCTTGTGATGTTTCAGAGAATACGATGCAGTCATCCGCAAAAGGAAGATGCGAGATCCAGGGGGAGTGGACACCAACTCTAACACCCCTTGATAAGTGCATTGGCCCAACAGACTTCAGGAGGCAGGACAAACCTTCAGAGCATAAAAGGAAAAGATAGGGCGAGATAGGGTCACCTTGTCTAATACCTCTCGATGGCCTGAAAGTTTCTGAAAGAGCACCATTAATCTTAATAGAGAAGGATACTTACGTTACACACCTCATAATTAGAAAGACAAAATCAGGGTGGAAACCAAGTCTCAACATAATCCTTCTCAAATAGTCCCACTCAACACGGTCATAAGCTTTCGCCATGCTTGACCGCACAGGCACCCGCTTTCCCTTTCTTCCTCTTTAAGTAGTGAATGCACTCATAAGCTATCAACACATTATCAGTGATCAACCGCCCAAGAACAAAAGCGCTCTGTTCCTTAGAGATAATTTCATCCAAAAATTCACGCAGACTCATAGCTAAGACTTTTGAGCAAATTTTGTACAAAATGTTGCATAAGGAAATCGGTCTGAACTCTTTCATCTCCTGCGGGTTCCTCGTTTTCAGAATCAGTACAATGGTAGTACGGTTGAGGGAATCTGGCATAATTCCCCCATTGAGAAAGTTTAAAACTGTTGCGACAACATCATTCCCCATCAAGTCCCAGTGCAATTGATAGAACCCAGTTGTGAAGCCATCCAGGCCGGGGGCTTTGTTCGGTCTCATCAACTTCAAGGCTCTCTCTACCTCAGAGGCCGTGAAAGTTCTAGTTAGCCTCTCATTCACTTCTTCCGTGACCTTTCTGGGAACATGATCCAGCACCAAGTCTGGTCGGAGGTCCTCTTGAGCTGAAAAAAGCTGCCTGTAAAAATCAGTAGCGATCCTTTCAATATCTCCTTGTTTCTCTTGGCTCGTGCCCGTGATTTCGCTTGGAACATAGCTGTGTTACGATCACCATACTTCAGCCAATCTAGGCGAGATCTCTGTCTCTCCATAATCTCTTCTCTAGACAGCATCTCAGACATACGTGCCATGTGGTGCCGTTCCTGTCTAGAAGGTCCAGACCCCATCGATTGACCTCAGACCTCCTCCAATTCTCGCCTAAGGGAGGCCAGTGTCTTACGAACTGAACCAAACACATTTTGATCCCAGCAGCGTAGCATGGACTGCACATGTTGAAGCCTTGTCTGCATATCTCCCAGGTTACCACCACCAGCCTGCGGTATCCATGCATCACGAATAAGCGCCATATAACTTGTGTCCCGTTGCCACATATTTTCATAGTGGAAGTTCTGTTTCCTTCACCTCCTATTCAGAGAGTGTTCCAGGCATTCCACTACCAAAGCACAATGATCTGAGGTCGTAGTCTGAACATGCCAAACCTTGATTTCTCTAAACAGATTCAGGAAGGAGTTGGTAGCTAATCCCCTGTCTAGTCTCACTTTAATATTATGATTATCATCTTGACGATTGTCCCAGGTGTACGACAAGCCAATAAAACCCAAGTCCGAGAAGCCACAAACTGACACCGCTTCTCGGAAACCTTCCATCTATCGCTCACGCCTTCCAGGACCCCCATACTGCTCATCAGCATGTAGAACTTCATTAAAATCCCCAACACAAAGCCATGGCAGTAGGCTTCGGTCATTAAGCATTTTCAGGCATTCCCAGCTTCTGTGCCTCAGCTCCCTTCGGGCTTCTCCATAGAACCCGGTGAAGCGCCATACATCTGCTGCTGTCACTGCGTCCAAAATGACCACATCAATATGGAGTTTGTCAAGGCTCTGAAGTCTGACATGTACCTCATCTTTCCACAACAGCGCCAAACCGCCGCCTCGCCCATGGCTCCCAACACCTATCCCATGTGCGAAGCCAAGTGATCGAAGCAAACCATCCACCCGATCGGAGAAGAAAAGAGTCTCCGATAAGAACACCACCACAGGACGATGCAGCTCACAAAGGCTGCGGAGATCACGAACTGCCTCGGGCTGCCCCAGGCCCCGGCAGTTCAAGCTCAAGAGTTTCATTGTGCCCGGCGGGGACTGCTGCCCGCGGCCGCCGCCGATCTCGCATTCGGGTTTGTGTAACTCCACTTTTGTTTCTTCAGAGTTTCGATCATGCTTCCACCACTGTTCTCCGAGACCCCATCTAACTAGGTGACTCGAGAGTTCACTAAACCGACTGGGACTATGACATTCAACCCCGTGAGAGGTATGTTAAGGTCCGTGGTATGGGCCATCTCGCTAGTCACTTTGGACTTTCTCTTCCGAATCTTCTGATGAGGCAACTCTTCCCCCTGAGTAAACAATTGCTTGCTCATCCCCTTTCCTAATCTCTTACTCTCGTCTAGAGGGGTCCCGGTTGGTTTCAGCGGAGACTGAACCTCGTTATCCCCAGTCTCCTCTCCATGACCCGACGATGAGTGATGAGATGCCTCATCGCCCCTAGCAGAGCGAGCCTCCCCAGACTTACTATGATGTATCCGAGAAGACTTAGAAGCCGAAGAGGAGCCACTGCCAAAAGATTCAGCTGCAGCGCCACCAAACGACTGCACTCTCCTTTTCCTCTCATCTGGGGCACGAAGCTGAACGTCATATGGGAGCTTTCTTTGGTCATCCCGAGGTACTGGATGTGAACACTCCACCTCCGAGTGACCCAACACACCGCAAGCAAAGCAGTAGAATGGCAATTTTTCATACTGTATTCCAAACAATCTTGGCTCCTCTGATCGACTCATGCGTAGAAGCACCCCTCGACGCAGGGGCTTATCAATATCAATGGCAACTCTAGCGCGTAAGAACGCACCACTGGCCTTTCCATCCCTATCCACATCCATTTTCACCACTTGTCCGATCAGACCCATGGCTCGCTCACCTCGATGCTGGTTCATCCAGCCAAGAGGCAGGTTCAAGATTCGAGCCCAAATTTCCATGCGGTCGGACACTATCTTCGACGCACTCAATTTCTCATCATACATTTTCAGCACAACAGCATGCCTGCCCACCATCCAGGGTGTGCCTGCAAGCACTCTATCCATGTCCGCCTTGCACGCAAAATCTGCCACAAACAGATTACCCTCTTTGTCTACGATGGCACGGAACTTCAGTCCAGATGGGTTACCCCACGCCAGCTTCATGGCTGCTCGGATCGTGTTGATATGGACGACCATGGGAGAGATGACCTTCCCCATGACTGCCCACTCTGGTGCCGCTAATTCCGCGATGTCCTCATCATCACTAAAATCTGCCACGGCTCCCTCTTCCTCAGTTTAGTTGAGTCGATTCATCAGATCAGTGACATTCAGGGTAGGGCTACGCGTGCCACTCCCCGATCGTCCACCTCCTACCGCAGCCATGACGCAGATCGGTGAGGAGAGGAAAAACCAGTGTGATCTGCCTCTAGAAGGTAACCGACACAAATGATCCCGACTATAAAACCCTAAGCGGCGCTTAGACCCTAGAGGGGGATAGGGTTTAGGAAATCTTTGGTCGACAGCGCCAGGAACGGCTAACCGGCGATTTGCGGTGGCCGCCGCCGACTGAGAGTCGACCGGCGGGGCTTGGACGTCGGGATCGCTGTGATCACCAACGGAGCAGGCCTAGAGAACACCGGCAAGGTGGTCCAGGCGGCGGGATCTCTGGTCGCTTTCACTATCGCCCGACATAGCGCTCTAGGAAAAGCGGATCTCAATGCTAGAAAAACAGATCTTCTTCCTACACAGCTCTTGGACGTACAGTATATCCTAGAATAGTTTCGTTGGTACGTACTCCCTTCGTCCCTAAATAACTGTCTCTAGAAATGCGTGTTTCCCTCACAGACACGCTTTCCGGACGATAATTAAAAAAGGACGAAGGTAGTATATGCATAGCAGGGAACACAAGCAAAAACTTTGAAGTGACACTCGCACTCTGGTCAAGTGTAGTCAAGCAGCTCGCAAACATGTCCACCACATACAGCAGCCACATGATCTGAGACTGAGAGGGTGCAAATCCAACGGTTGCAAACAAACAGACCAAAAATATACCCGCCCTTTTCCCTCGCGGGTCTCCTCCGCATGGCGCGCGCCCCACCCTCGCAGGTGGACGAGAGGAGCCCGTGCATGCGGGCAGCAGCACAACACGATTACACGACGCGCAGAGACAGAGGGACCCCCCAAACATAGCCACCGACTCCACCGCGTTCCTCTCGCCAGCCGGCATGCATGTTCCCCTTCGTCGTCGCTTATATAGCTCCCGCGGGCGACGATAGCTTCAATTCAACGCCGTGACACTGCACACCACCACGTACGTGTACCAGCCGGGAACCGAGCGATCTCGCAGCGTCACCATGGCTCGCGCTGTCGCCTTCGCCGTCTTCCTCCTCCTCGTCGCCGCCTCCGCCGCCGTGGCGTTCGCCGCGGACGAGGCCCCGGCCGCCTCGCCGAAGCAGCATTCGGCCTCCACGCCGTCGAAGGCGCCCAGCACGTCCCCTGACAAGTCCGAGAAGGCCCCCACGGCGTCGCCTGAGGACGCCGCGGCGACGCCCAAGGCGACCCCCGCCAAGGCCCCGGCGGCGGCGGCGGCATCCAACAAGTCAGAGGCGTCGCCTTCCGAGGCGCCCGCCTCCGGGTCCGAGTCTGGCGCCGCCTCACCCAGCGAGAGCGGAGAGTCGTCGGAGAAGGCCCCCACTGGTGCCCCCGAAGACTCGTCGGCCAGCTCTTCCGCGTCCCCGTCGGGAGACGAAGCAGCCGCATCGCCCGATAGCAGCAGCGGCGGTGCCGCCTCCGAAGAGCCTTCCGCCAGCGAGGACGGCGCCGCCGCCGAGGAGCCATCGACGGCCGAGGCCGGCGGCGCACCCGCCGACAGCCCGCCTGAGCCGGACAACGCTTCGGACTCGCCAGCGGAGTCTCCTGGCCCGGCCGCTGATCACGAGAGCGGCAGCTCCAGCATGGGCACCGGCGTCGCCGCAGCCGTGCTGGCTGCCGCCGCCGCCTCTGCGATGCTTTCTTTCTAGACGACGGCCGCGGTGGCTCTGATGACATCACATCACATTATTCGCAAAGGAGCAAATTCTTTGAGAATCTGCGTTTCGTTCATGGTTTTATTTGCATGGCAATGGGGAATCGACAACTACGTTTATTTATTAGGAGTTTCTGGATTTCTCCTCGATCTATTTCATCCTTTAATTTGGGGTTGGTTGGTTAACTTTTTCTCTTGTGTTTCTCATGGTTTTTCTTCGTTTGTAATTTGAACGATGATGAATGAACTATTCCATAGTTACGGTTTTTTTTATATTTTTAGTTCAGTTATGGATGCAATATATCTTTGTAGTTTCCTAGCATTTGTTTATCTGTTTCTCATGGTCTGATAAGTGAAGATGGTCTACTCGTCATCACCGTCACGTTCACACAGGATACGGGCCCTCGAGTTTGTCCCCTCCCCTCGGGCAGGGGTGCAAGGCGCAGGGCCGCAGGCCTTCTCCTCCGATCCCCTGGCGGCGGGCAACCTCCGGATGCGGGATAATCAGTGCCCCCCCCCTGCGCCGAAGGCACAACCGGCCATCCCAATCTAGTTCTGCATCAGCCATCGTGGAGTAGTAAAAAACAGCTGCTACATCTCCAACAGTTTGGTAAAAGAGGTTGTTATTTTCAAAATTTGGCAAAACAAGCAAAAATAGCTCTCCAACAGTTTGCCATCTGACTTTGGAAATTTTAGCAACTTGTCAACGAGGCTGTCCGCGCGCGAATCCTCGTGCGTATCGCGACTCCGCGGCATCGCATGCCTTCCCGCATACTCGTGGAAATTTCCATGTCCCGTTCCCTCGTGCGCGAAGCCCCGACCTCATATCGCGTGATCCCGCGGCAGAGCACCTTCCCGACTCATCCGACGCACGATCAGTTGATCGCGAGGCCCCGCCGCCGCCGTGACCAAGGAACTGGTCCCGCTCAAGCCCGGTCGCCGTCGTGATCAGTTCGTTCGCCAAAACTAGTTTGTTCGCCAAGATTTCCTCGCAATCAGGTACCTCTGTTCCTTCGTGAAGATCCCGACTTTTCTCCATGTCTTCTTTTAGTACGTAGTCATCGTTCTAGTTCACCATGGTACCGCGCTTGCTTATCCATGCCCGTTAGTTCATGTCGGTACTGATCCATGCCTGCTAGTTCATGTCGGTACTGATCCATGCCTGCTAGTTCATGTCGGTACTGATCCATGCCTGCTAGTTCATGTCGGTATAGTTCATCTCCATCCGCTGATTTATGTTGTAAAATCTGAAGATATATACAAGAAGATGGGAGCCTTGATGGAGGACATGGCCGGCTAGATGAGAGGAACTGCGGTGGAGGAATTGGGCGGCACGACAAAGAGCTGATGAGTACTGCGGCGGCGTACCTTCACTCGGCGACAGCTTGAAGAACGTGGCGTGACAGGAGGACCGATGCGTCGCGCGACTGGGTGGAGGAGGATCGATCGGGTACCTGTCAACGACTTATGTGGTGGACCCTTCTATTTTTATGTTTTGGCAAGTTAAAAATAGGGAACTGTTGGAGAAAAGCCTTTTTTTAACTTGTTATATTATTTTAGCAACTTGTCAAAACATAACATTTAATAAGTCAATTTTACAAAACTGTTGGAGATGCTAATCAATTGACTAAACCCCAAACTCTACCATACCACCAAATCTAATCACTCTATTTAGCTTTCAAACCATGATGATGATCTTGACCTCAGCAGCCAGCTACGAATTCACGTCTCTTAACCATAAACATTGGGTAACATAGAGAAGGTGAACGCAATAGGGATTCAAAAATCAAGCACACTACAACGATACATCAATATATAGAAAAAAGGTCTATATAGTCCCCTAAAATGTGACTAGTTGTCCACTCACCTATAAAATCATACATTGAACATTTTAAACTTTATAAAATCAGACAAATAATCCTCTAGAGTAGTTTTGTAAGCTGATTTTTCTTAGTATCACACCTCAAAATTCATAAATATAAAATACCAAATAAAATAAAAAATTAATATTTTTCTATAATTTCCCAAAGTTTTTTGTCAATTTAAAATGAGAAAACATGGTTTTAAAAACTTTTACAAGTTAGTGAAAGGGTTTGTTTGCATTCATGCCTTTGGATTAGTTTTGTTATGTGAAAAATGGAATTCTAAAACTCGACCCAACCACGATCGGGCCCTCCTCTATTTTATGAAAACAAAGGTTTAAATTTTCACTTAGATAACTAGTTCTAAAACTAAGTTTAAATTTGAGTAGAAGGGCTGAAAATGTATTTTTAAGGGTGTTTATAAAAAGGAAATTTCAAAATAAAGTTCACCAGAATCTTCAGTTTGGTCATACAAAGCCATCAAATCTTCACCAGAATCATCAGTCTGGTGAGAGAGAGAGAGAGAGAGTCACTGATAGCAACATCACTTTGCAACATTTGCCACAATTCTTCTACCACATGAAGTGACACAGATGGTGAGTGTCCTGGACTCCATTTCAGACCACACTTATAGCATACTAGCACTTTAGCTTTTCTGTAATTCATGAGGGTAGCAGCTTTATCTTCTGAGGAAAATGTCTTTTCACTGTCAGTAGTCTTTTTGTTTTGATTAGAGAAACTAGGGGCACCTCTGAAATAATTGGGAGTAGTGGATGGAATTGTACTGGATTTGCCACAGTATCTGAAACTAGAATTGGCTTCCTTCTTATACTCTCTTTTGTGATAGTCTTTGAGAGTTTCCTCCTACAGCAAATCAATAGAGCTAGCGGTATCCAAGTTTCCAGGTCTATGCACTAGAACAACATATTTGATTTCATCTTTGAAGCCATCAACAAATCTATTGGTAATAGTAACAAAATTGAATTTGGGATCATGAGCTAATATTTGGTGAACTAGAGCATCGAGTTTCTCTATATAATCAGCAACACTATCCTGTTGAGTAATATGGAAAAAATCTTCTCATCAGTTGATTGTGCTGATCTTTCTCAAACTGATCACACACAACCTTACACAAAATGTTCTCAGGACAGATCCTTAAGAGAATAATCTAAGGACTGAACCCAAAAGGCAACATTACTAGTGAAATTAATGCATATAGGCTATTCTGACTTTATGAAGTTCAGGCACTGCATAGAGCTCAAAGTAATTTTCACAATTTTGAATCCACAGTTTAGGTGAACTACCATCAAAATCAGGGAACTCAACATGTGGAATGGTGTAATGCGGTGGAAATTGAGCAGGGGTTCAATATATATGAGATGAGGTACTCAATGATAGAGCAAACGAGATGGGTGGGGCGGGTTTAAAACTCTCCATACCTGTGACTGTGACTGTGACTCGGGTTAGAACGAGAGTGGTGAGTTGCTTGGTGACCATCTCGTTACCCAAGACCCGTTGATCATGGGCATCGTTGTGGCCGCCTATCGACCGAGAGTTTGTTCCAGTTCCAGGCAACTTGCCGTAGCAGACTTGGTGAGATCAATATGCTCGACAACGAACACCTTGTAGGCGTCGTTCATCTCCACTTGCTTCGTTCTGAGAGATTTGCTCCACCTTGGCACGAAGGTTTTTGAGGCTTGACTGCAGATCTTGTACCTCCGCCTGGACTTGGGGCTTCCAACTGGATAGATCTCGAAGAGTGGAGGTATTCTCTCATCCATCGGCTGCTTGAGGAGGGTCTCATGTTGACAATCGAGGAGATCCTGCATCCCCTTCAGGAAAGCGGTGATGTCGCTGACCAGAATCCAGATTTTCCACCGCCATCAGTCGCTTCTGCTCGCGCGTTTGATATTGAGGCCGAATGAAGGAGATAATCCGATGGAGTCGCCACACTTGCTGAGGTCGCCGGCGACTAATTAAGACACCGCCGCCGAGATCAGCGAATTCCATGCTGAGGAACGACTGCTCCGACGAATACGTACCATTTGTAAGCACTATATATCGAACTGCTCTCAAACTAGACAGAAAACTGGGATTTACGAGTTTGTATTAGAAGTAGCAAACAAGGAAGTATATTAAGACGAGGAATGTTTAGATACATCGGCCGGCGAGCTTCAGCTCTCCGCCGCCATCGCCATCCGAACGCAGCCGGCCGGCCTATGTCTATCGTCGTCTTCCTCTGCTCTCCGTTCGATCTCTTCCTTTCTCCCTTTTATCCTCCTCCAAGCCACTAGCCAGACATCAGGTTATCCAATCCGGTCCAGAGAACTTCGTGTTGGGCTTCTGGCTTCAATTGGCCGATGCTTGCATTTGCGTTACCTATTGTTCCCGCGCATGCGCATGCGCATGCAGCTGGAACAGGGATGCTTTACACCCTGGCCGCTTCGGCATAGGCGCACTGCTCAGCGGTCTCGGCCACCCTGGCGTGTGCGGCGGCCGCAGGGGCGTGGCAGCCTCGACGTACCAGCTCGAAGCGGGCGAGGGGCGCGGGCACGATGGATCCGGCCACCACGACACGTGTGGGGAGTTCCGGCGGGCGGCGGCACCCCTCCCACGATGTTTCCAGTAATTAAGGGCTACTTTGGCAGCCCGCTTCGTACAGATAGAGTAACAGTTTCAGATTTGCCGCCTGCTCGATCTCTGTAATCTTTGTATGCATAGGATTGTAAAACCACAACACCATTTCCCAAATAATCTGGTACTAATCCTTGGATCAATTTGTTTTGGTGCAGCTGGCAAGATAATACGAGCAGCTGTATAAATTTGTTGTTTGCCTCTGTCAGAGGATGGTGATGGAACTTTACTGTTCTTCTTCTTCACGATAGAGGAGCGCAGCGCAATAGCATTTCTTGCTATTTTACTTTATGAAAGCAAGATATGTGACAAGGTAACAACAAAACACACCAGCAGTTATAACCATTCTTAGTAACTTTCATCTGTAAAAGTCACAATCTAACTTTCTCTCAATCTCTACCCTCCAAATCGGATCAAAAGGGAAATGCTATCCTTTCTCTCAGCTTGCGGGCCATCCGTCGACAGTCAATTGTTAGATTGATCAAGACACTGATTTTTTTTTATTTTTTTTTTGTACCCTTACCCTTATTAGGTCAGGTGGCAGGCACGAGGGTCCGTCGTCGGTGCTGACACTTGGCCACCTTGGACGTGGGGAATCGGACGCGGCGGCCCGCAGCCGATATAGCTGGAATTGCTGAACGTGGACAACAAACATGCTGTGGGTACGTAGTAGGCGTGGCCTCCGCGCCAAGGAGCACGGCGAGGCCGACGCGGTGGAGGTACAGCACTGCATGCGACCTGTTACTGTTACTGTTTGACGCGCATACGCTTGCTGGACGAGTTCGCGGCGCTCAACGCCACCATCGCGGGCGACTGGACGGACGCGCGCGGCTGCCGTTGAGGACCTGCGCCACGCCTTCTGCTTCATCGACGTCGACGGTAACAACGGCACCATGCATGTTTCACCCCCAAGCTTAATTGTGTGCCTTGATCGACGTCGGTGTATGTAGTAGTAGTAGAGTACACTGTACCGTACCCTAGCTAATGCATGCATGGTGTGCTAGCCGGCCTGTGCGAGGGACAACGAAGCTGCCGTGCGCTGATGCTCGGCTACCTTAGTACTGTAGTAGGGACGGGACGTTCCATGTCGTGGTCGCCGCCAACAAGCAGGGCAGGCATGCGTATAGTATAGTAGGAGGCGATCAGGCAAGACCGACGCCGGGGCCCATCATGTGCTATCGAACGAACCTCATCCGCTGACCGCTGCATGCTTTGTGCTTCCGTCCGTGACGGCACGCTGCGTCAGCCGTTGTGTTCCGGCACGCCAACCCGTCCTGCTACTAATCATCCAATCAAGGTACCGTACGTAGTACCTCTGGTCCGCGACGCCGGCGCGAGACGTTTTGCATTGGGTGCCGTGGGCGCGGTGCGGAGACGCACAGGCACGCCACAGAGCCGCACAGGAGAACCCCGCAGCTCGTAGCGGAGCGGGAGAACGGCAGCGCACGCAGGGGGGGCTGCGGTGCCGCGCCGGTGACGCACAGCACGGGAGAACTGCAGCTCGGTGCGGAGCTGGATGCTGGCAGCGCGGATGGGCTGCGTGTGATGTGAGGGGACTCGGCGTGAACCGATGAACACGAAGCTGGATCGGGTTTGGATCGGGTTTTTGTTTCAATCGTTGGATCGGGTTTGGACGGTGGATGTTCTAGGAACGAAAGTCGTCCCTGAATCCGAGTCCATTGTCTTGACCGGCTGGCTGTCCCGGTGGACCGGCCGCGGCGTGACCATGCTGCCTTGGCCACGTGTCGGTACGGCCGAGCTACGTACCGCCTGCCTACGCGGGGATGTTCGTGGGTCTTAATCTCGTGGGCCCCATAGGCGGGGTCCACCTGCTACCCTAAATATGCATGCATCTTTTTATAGGACTAGTGAACATGCTGCACGTGCCACGTGTGCACGTGTGACACGTACTCCCTCCGTATGGAAATACAAGTCCCTTATCACAGCGACACGGTCTCCAAAGCATAACTTTGACCGCTTATTTCTTTGAAAATATTTGTTGTAGAGTGGTATATGTATATTTTTATGAAAGTACTTTTCAAGACAAATTTATTTATATGATTTTTACATATCTAAACTTAACAATTTAAAAGTTATTCATGATTTATATTCCCAATGTTTGACTCACATCTTGTCCAAAACGACTTCTATTTCCATATGGAGGGAGTACGTGTCTAAAAAAGTTTTTTTTTTAATAGAAGAAGTGTTGAGTTTATGATTAATGCATTTTACGAAGACAAAAACATACATTTAGTTTAATAGAAGTCTAAAGTTTATTAAAAAAATATATATCTTGTACAGGTGACATGCAGTAAGAATAAACCAGCGAGAAGATGATGTTGCCCTGGTCGTTGTTAGCCACAACCTCACCGCTGAGACAACAACCGTGGAGTCTGACGTCACCAAGGAAGTTGTTATGATCAAAACAACTAGGGAGTAATCTATATTATAATTTATTAGTTTTGAACATCAGATGAGATGATAAAGAACTCCCACCTTCTGATCGATTCAGCTCGTCATCAGAGGCCGTGCTGGAGAGCATTAATCATAAAATATATTTTCATGATCAAACTATCTATAAATATATAAATGTTGACACTATATTCTATCAATCTAGACAAACCTAGCATTATTAGATTCATCAAGAGACTGTAGGCCTTTTTGGATGGAAGAGTACTTGCTAGTGCTGCTGGGCAACGGAAAATGCAGAAGGCGAATCCACACTACAGGCGCATCGTATAGGCATATGTATCTACGAAAACCAGCCGTGAGGGAGAAGGGAACCCACCGGCACCCAGCAGTGTCACCGATTCGAAGGCAGGGCATGTGTCCATGGGACATGAGGCCGGAGAGCCGGCCGCCGCCTGCCTGCTTCCCTCAGTCCCTCACTCCCTCCACCAAGGACACGGCGCGGCTCCAGCGCCTGCACGCGGTGGCTCAGCGGGCAAGTGTGCGTGGTGCGGCCCCGCACAGTTGTGCCGGCTGGGTCTTCTTATTCAAAACGACGACGGCGATTGTATACGTGGTGTTGGTATTTATCTGTTGTGGTTGGATGGGTATAAAATCTTAAGGTGAGAAAAAATAACGTGAACAGTTAGGAAAACACTAAATTGTAGGAAATACACGCGTCAGTATGTTCCGTCTATACTGGTCCCACCTGTCAAATTAATATCTAGCGTTAGATGAAAAATTAAAATAGATCCACTGGAGGAGATATTAGGTGGGTAGATATTTTTTTGGGTGACAACTATTTTATAATTCTTTCGTTCTTTTATAGTATAGATATAGATAAGTAAATAACACATGATTTTAAATAATTAATATACACATGTATTCAATAATTTATCGTGCGGTTGCACCGGAAAAAAAATCATAAGCTATTTATACACAAATCATGTTTGGTCAAAAATATAGATGAGCATGCATACCGAGCCTGTTACCCGTGCGATGCAACGGGTGGTTGTTGCAACCGCATTATTACCGTTGAGTACTAAACTTTAAAATGTTAAAATATAAATCAAATATGATTATGTTAATTAAGTACATGAAATTCCAAACTCCGTTGTTGTCGCTTCTCCCCATAGCGTCGTCGCTTTCTCTCTTCCTTCTCTCTTCGTACCTCCTCCTCTCAATGGAGGACCGCGCTGAAGATGTGATGAGCTCATATTCGCCACGAGCTCACCACCCCGTTGCTCGCCCTGCGTTCGGATCTGCGACCGTGGCGACGCCCCGACGTCTACCCTCCGTGACGTCGCGGCGCGGACACTGCCGAACAGGTGAGCTCTAACTGCCGACCTCAACACCTACCTTGAACCTCCTCGTCGTGTCCGCGGACGTCGACGATGTTGGAATAATAGGCAATTTCTATATCATTTTAATTTCATAAATTAACCTTATGATAACGACATATATAAGATAATAAACTAGTGATTTCATGATCTCACATATGACCATAACAGTATGACACATATGTGCAATAAGCATATGGAGCATATAAATCATAATAAAACATAATATGTTATCTACAACAGAACAGCATGTGAAACTTCGTAACAGACTTACTAAAACATATATGCAGTAACTACTAAAACAATTAAACATGAGAACATATGCTATGGAAATCAGCTTCCTGTGCAAATTATAGAAACTCTAATCAAAACCACAAAAATCTAATCCGATGATTAGAGGTGAAGGTGAGTTATTTTAGCACTTAAAGTCTCCCACTGTGTCCATGCCTGTTTGGACTAGGATAAGATAAGTGGAGGGGTTTAAGTGCTAAAATAACTCACCATCGGATTAGATTTCTGTGGTTTTGATTAGAGTCTCTGTAGTTTGCACAAGAGGCTGGTTTTCATACCATACGTTCCCATTAAACATAGCTACTGCAACATATATAAAATATAACAGACAGCAACTCAGGATATATTGCAGACAGCAGCACTCAATAACTTATGAAATAACATAACAGGACTACTGCAACATGTTCAACTCTACTACTGAAACAATACGGAAGAACTACTGCAACAAGTCGTAACAGCAGAACGAAAAAATAGAGAGGTGATGAACCGAACATACCCTCCAACTCTCGCAACCGATGATCTAGAAGCGTTTTGTGCCATGCCGTAGAGGAAGAAGACAATCTCGCCGAAGAGGAAGAAGAGGTTCCAGGAAGAAGACCACCGCAGCACCTCCAGGAAGAAGACGTCGGCGGCAATGGAGAAATCGGGCAGTCGCGTAGACGCTCCCCAAAAACCTAATTGTCGATCCTCCGTGCAAGGTCTCGAACAGCACCAGCTCCGGAGGCACCTGCCCTCTCGCTCCTCCGTACGCGCAGAGTGACGAGATGGAGACGTCGGAATGCAACGGAACTGTGAACTGGAACTCTCGGATTGGAGATGGAAGAAGCGAGCAAGGAACGGCTTCCTACTCAGCGCCCCTGGCCTCCTGCTCAGCGCCCCTGGCCTTATGGCGCACAGTCAAGGGGACAGGAGAGGTTGGCGCAGGAGATGAGGAGACAGGTCAATGAAGAGTTGTAACTCCCTTCATCATGGTGAGTGATGAAGAGTTGTAACTCCCTCCATCATGGTGAGTGAGTGCCAAAAATTAAACACGCCACGTCACGCCCGCCTGCCTCGGCCCGAGCCCGGCCCGACCGGTGGCGGCGGCGCGTGTGCGCGCGCGTGTGGCACGCCTTGGTCCATTTCACAACTTCTCAAATTAAGTGGTATAATTTCCACCATATAAGTTGAGTCAACGTCCCTTTAACTTCCAATCTGGTACAATTAATATTCCACCATTACACACAATGGAATGATGTGGCCATCAACTTGTTCTATGAAGCATTCGATACAAAAGTCTTTGAGCAAATCAAGGATCTTGAAAGAGTAAGTGAGATATGGGAGAGATTGGAGGAGACATATGAGGGCACCAAGGCCGTGAAGGGAGCCAAGCTATACATTCTCAAGGACAAGCTTGCTACCTTCAAGATGCAAGATGATGAGAGCATACCGGAGATGTTTCACCAGTTGCAAGTTATTATCAATGACTTGAAAGCTTTGGGAGAGAAGGTGGATGACAAGGACTTTTCTCACAAGTTCTTGAGATGCTTACCACTAAGGTTTGATACTTTGGTGACTATCCTAGTGAGGGAAGGATTGGATACGGTAACCCCAAACCAAGTACTAGGTGATGTGGTCACTCAAGACACATACTGTGTGAAACGGGATGGGGGAGCCCAAGAGGAAGAGAAGAAGAAGAAGACCGTGGCATTCAAAGCTTCATCCTCCAAAAGCAAGAGCAAGGGAAAAGTAAAGAAGGAACAAAGTGATGATGAAGCAAGCACAAGTGATTGTGAGATGGATGATAAAGAAATGTCTCTCTTTGTGAAGAGATTTGGCAAGTTCATGAAGAAGAAGGGCTATGGAGCAAGAAAGAGAAGAGATGCAACTAAGAGGTGCTATAGATGCAAGAGAAAGGATCACTTCATTGCGGATTGTCCATATTCTAGTGATGAAGATGATGATGACCGCAAGAAGAGCAAGAAGAAGGACAAGAAGTAAAAGAAAGAAAAGAAAGAGAAGAAGAAGGAAAAGAAGAAGGGTGGTTCCTATGTTGTGACATGGGATAGTGATGCTTCCTCAAGTGATGATGATGATGATTCTAGTGATGATGAGAGGAAGACCACCAAGAAGAAGGTTATGACTAGTCTTGCTATCTCAAGCAAGCCTTCTATCTTCGACACTCCATCGACATGCTTCATGGCTAAGGCCACTAAGGTATCATCCGATGAGAGTGAGAGGGATGATGATGAGGAGTACTCAAAGGAGGACCTCATGAGCATGCTACAAGATGCTCACTCTTACATTGAGAATAAGAGGAAGAAGTGCAAAGAATTGCGCAAGGCCAACAAGGCTCTTGAGCGATCCTTTGACGAGCTCAAGTCTACTCATGAGAGGCTAGAGGAAGCCCATGAGAAGCTTGATCAAGCTCACACTAGGCTTAAGGAAGCCCACTCCTCCCTCCTTGATCAAAGTAAGATTGAGGATGTTGTAGAGACATGCAATGTAGGAGTAACATGTGATATTCTTGATGAATCCTTTTATGCTCCTATTATTGTTGCTCCCACAAATGCATCATCATCATCTAGCTCAACTAAAATGACTACTTCTACTACTTGTGATTCATCATTAGTGGTAGAAAATGGGAACCTTAAAAACAAGGTTGTTGAGCTCACTCATGCCTTAGGCAATGCCTATGGTGGAGATGCCCGCTTGCTAAAGTGCTTGGGTAGCCAAAGGTGTCCACTCAACAAGGAGGGACTTGTGAAAGGTCCTTGTTTGATTTTGGTAATTGAGTGACAACTTAGGTGGACTAATATGTGTTTAAAGTGAATTACACAGGTGATTAGTCCACAGGTGATCATGTGTGAGCAACATATGCCGTAGAGGAGAAATGGCTTGAAATATGTTGCAAGGCTCACACATGTGATGAAGGAGCTTAATGCACATGAAACATGACATGTGGTCATGTGGCTAAGATGGTGAAGATCAAGGCAAGACTTGGCTTGATGGACCGGTTGCGAAGGTGAAGGGCAAGTTGGAGGCTTTGAAGCCGTTGGTACCGAGTGTCGGGAGGCTTGAGCAAAGACTTGGCGCCGAAGGACCGAAGCAATGGTGAAGAGCAAGTGAGGTCAAGATCGATGAACCATGGAGGCCATGTGATGATATGAAATGGATCATATCATTTGATGAAGAGGTTGGTGCATGTGTTGCATCAACACCGGAGGAGATGAAATGGAATGTGCAAGGCAAAGGTATAATTGTAGGGCATTTCATTTCACCGGTCATAGGTGTGTAGAGAAGTTGATGACCGGGTTTAGGATAGATGGCCGTACTATTAAGAGGAGCAAACTTGTTTGCATATCGGTCATCTAGTGCCACTTGAGAGATCTAACTTTGCGATGTTACTAGGATCGAGTGGCGTGGTGAGAGCAAGTGAAAATCCTTTGAAAACTAATTGAGAAAATGCTAACACACATGCACATGTTGATGTACACTTGGTGGTGTTGGCACATTTGCAAAGGAGAAGTTGTTGGAGAAGAAGTCGTGTTGAAAGGAGGTGAGGAGAAGTGGGAGAAACTAGTATATAGTCCCTCTCCCCTCCTGCCGAGCTTGCGAGGCAGGATTCAGCGGTTTTCGGAGGTGAAGTGCTATGCTCGGGGAGCATTGGACGCTGGTCCGAGGGGCATCGGACGCTGGGCCGAGCGTCCGATGGCAAACCCTAGTTTCAGTCTGTTGCAGTGGGAGCATCGGACGCTGCATCGGACGCTGGTCCGAGCGTCCGATGGCAGTGACGTGGCGTGAGCAGGTTTAGCTGGGAGCATCGGACGCTGGCCTGCGTCCGATGTGATTCCATCGGACGCGTCCGATGTAGAATGGTGCTCTCGGGGAGCTCTCTGCATAGACATCGGACGCTGGTCCTTAGCGTCCGATGCTAAGGGTCCGGCGCGTCCGATGTGAGAGCAGGTTTGCGCAGTTTTGAGCAGAGGCATCGGAGCGTCCGATGCTAGGCATCGGCGCGTCCGATGCTAGGCATCGGCGCGTCCGATGCCACTTTATCTGGCGCGGGAAGTTATATAGCCGTTGGGATCGCTCGGCCGAAGTTGAACGTGGGGGACACGTGGCGAGCATCCAAGCATCGGACGCTGGCCTCAGCGTCCGATGGTCCCGATCCGGAGCGTCCGATGGTGGCGCAGTTTGCCCAGTGAAGGGGCAACGGCTAGTTAGCCCTTGGGGCTATAAATATCGTTGGTAACCAGCCTTGGGCTGGTCGGTTGAGCACTCCAAAGCCTTGGTGGCTTGTGTGGATGTGCTTGGGAGCCCTCTAACTCGCTTGTGCTTGCTAGTGTGCGATTCGATAGCGAGTGAGTGATTGCTAGTGCGTTGCTTTGAGAGATTGCATCGAGTGGCACTAGGTGATCGTGTTGCAAGCCGGTGGTGCTTGTTACTCTTGGAGGTTGCCACCTCCTAGACGGCTTGGTGTTCGAGTCTCCGTCGTGAAGCCCGCGTGAAGATTGTGCGTGGCTCCGGAGAAAGCTTTGTGAGGGGCATTGTGCTCGCCCTGCGGGAGATCGCGAAGAGCAACTCTAGTAGAGAGAGGCGCGAAGAGCGCCAAGTGGTCCGACCGGATCAAAGCTAGAGCTCTTGGTGAGCACTCCATCGTGGAGAGTGTGACTTAGGGTCACCACTAGCAAGAGGATCGGCGGCAACCTTGGGCTTCCCTCAACGGGGACTAGCTTGGTGGCGACCAAGTGAACCTCGGGATAAAATCACCGTGTCAACCTTGTTCATCCCGTTGGTTTGCATTCCCCATACACAAGCTTGTAATTACTTTCATATATATTGTGCTTGTGTAGTTGCTCTTGTAATTAGTTAGCTTGTGTAGCTTGCTAGTTACCTTCTTTGCTTGTGTAGCCTAGAAGTAGCTCTCTTGCGTGACTAATTGGCTTGAGTAGCCTTGTTAGTCACATTGCTTAGTTTGTGTAGCTAAGTAATTTGAGCTCTCTAATTTGGCTTGTGTAGCCTTGTTATTGAGCATTGCTAGTGAGCTTAGGCTTTGTGCTTTTTGCTTAGTGGCATGTGTAGGAGCTCCCCGGTTGATTGAGTACTAGTTGCTTAGGTTTGTGTAACCTTGCAAGCTAGAATTGTTTAGGTGAGCTCTAGCTAGCCCGACACCTTATTTGCTTTGTTTAGGTTCTTTTGTAAGGTGTCATAGAGTATAAGTAGAGGGGTGTAGTCTTGGCTAGACCGATAGTTTTAATTCCGCATTTGTTTCGGTTAGCCGCTCCGATTATGTTTAAGTTTTAGAAAAGACTATTCACCCCCCCTCTAGTCCGCCATCTCGACCCTTCAACTTGGCTATACCCCCAAGAAGGGCAAGGCGGCTTTTGCTCCTCACAAGACTTATTTTGTGAACAGCAATGCTCGATTTTGTCATAGTTGCAAGCAATCTGGGCATATAGAACAAAATTGCTTTAACAAGAACAAGAACAAGAACAAAGCTCATGTTTCATCTATTAGATTTGATTCTTGTTATATGCTCACAAAGGGGACTAATGGTGTGAAGGCTAAGTACATTGGTGCACCCATGGTTGGCCCAAAGAAGAAGGCAATTTGGGTGCCCGAGAGCTTGATGACTAACCTTGGAGGACCCAAAAGGATTTGGGTACCTAAGAAGGATTGATCTCTTTTGTAGGTAAATTATAAAGCGGGAGGAAGGCATTGGGTGCTTGATAGTGGGTGCACTCAACACATAACCGGAGATGGAAGAATGTTTAAATCTATCAAGACTAGTGGCAATGATCATGCTGATGCTATCACATTTGGTGACAACAAGAAAGACAAGGTCAAAGGCTTGGGCAAGATTGCAATATCCAATTACTTGAGCATCTCCAATGTGCTATTAGTGGAATCTCTCAACTTCAACTTATTATCCGTGGCACAATTATGTGATTTGGGATTCAAATGCATATTTGGAGTTGATGATGTGGAGATTGTTAGTGTTGATGGAAGTGATTTGGTCTTCAAAGGATTTAGATATGAGAACCTTTATTTGGTGGACTTTGATGCTAGTGAAGCTCAATTGACAACATGCTTATTCACCAAATCAAGTATGGGTTGGCTATGGCATAGGCGCTTGGGACATGTTGGGATGAAGCAACTAAAGAGGCTAGTGAAGCACGTGCACTTCAGTTGTTGCACATGGACTTGTTTGGACCAACTACATATGCAAGTATTGGGGGAAAGAAGTATGGCTTTATGATAGTGGATGACTATACAAGATACACATGGGTCTTCTTTCTCATTGACAAAAGTGAAGTGTTTGGCATATTCAAAACCTTTGTCAAGAGAAGTCAAAATGAGTTTGATAGAAGAATCAAGAAAGTGAGAAGTGACAATGGGAGTGAGTTTAGAAACACAAGAGTTGATGAGCTATGTGATGAATTTGGAATCAAACATCAATTCTCAGCCAAGTACACACCTCAATCCAATGGGATAGTTGAAAGGAAGAATAGGACACTCATTGATATGTCAAGATCCATGCTTAGTGAGTACAATGTGAGTGATTCCTTTTGGGCCGAAGCAATCAACATGGCATGCTATTATAGCAACCGACTCTATTGTCACCCTCTATTGAAGAAGACACCATATGAGCTCCTCAATGATAGAAAGCCCAATATTGCTTATTTCCGGGTCTTTGGGTGCAAGTGTTACATATTGAAGAAAGACACAAGACTTGACAAGTTTGAGAAGAAATGTGATGAAGGGTTTCTACTTGGTTACTCCACTACAAGCAAGGCATATAGAGTGTGGAACAACACAACAAGAATAGTTGAAGAAGTCCATGATGTTGAGTTTGATCAAACCAATGGCTCTCATGAAGAACAAGATAATCTAGATGATGTGAGAGGAACACAATTGGTAGAAGCTATGAAGAACATGGACATTGGTGATATAAGGCCAAAGCAAGTGATTGACATATATTGAAGATGACAAAGATCAAGTGCTCTCTCCTCCAACTATACATGGCAATGATGTTGCAAGCTCTAGTGGTTCTCATGATCAACAAGATGCTAGTAGCTCTCAAGTAGATCATCTAAGTACAAGTGCAAGTGTCCAACCACAACAAGTGCTCCAACCAACACATATTGCAAGAGATCATCCTTTGGATCAAATTTTTGGTGACATAAGAAGAGGTGTGCAAACAAGATCAAGATTGGCTTCATTTTGTGAACACTACTCATTTATATCATCTATTGAGCCAACCAAGATTGATGAAGCTTTGATGGATGTTGATTGGGTAAATGCAATGCATGAAGAGTTGAAAAAATTTACCTACAATAATGTTTGGGAGTTAGTGGAAAGACCGAAGAACACAAATGTTATTGGTACAAGATGGGTCTTCCGGAATAAGCAAGATGAAGATGGCGTAGTTGTAAGGAACAAAGCAAGATTGGTTGCACAAGGGTATACTCAAATGGAAGGCATTAACTTTGGAGAAACCTATGCACCGGTTGCTAGATTGGAAGCCATTAGAATCATACTTGCATATGCTTGTTCTCACAACATCAAGCTTTATCAAATGGATGTCAAGAGTGCATTTCTCAATGGATTCATCAATGAGCTAGTATATTTGAGCAACCTCCCGGGTTTGAAGACTTGATGAAGCCCAACCATGTGTACAAGCTCAAGAAAGCATTATATGGGTTGAAGCAAGCACCAAGAGCATGGTATGAAAGATTGAGGGATTTCTTGCTATCAGAGAGTTTCAAGATGGGAAAGGTTGACACCACTCTCTTCACCAAGAAGATTGTAAATGACTTGTTTGTGTTGAAAATCTATGTGGATGACATTATCTTTGGATCAACCAACCAAGACTTTTGTGAAGAGTTTGGAAAGATGATGGCTAAGGAGTTCGAGATGTCTATGATTGGAGAGCTTTGTTACTTCCTTGGGCTACAAATCAAGCAAATGAAGAAAGGCACATTTGTTAGTCAAGGCAAGTACATCGAGGACATGCTCAAGAAGTTTGGGTTAGATGAAGCTAAAGCAATAACCACTCCAATGGGCACAAATGGACATTTGGATAGTGACTCTAGTGGTGACATGGTGGATCAAAAGTTATACCGGTCAATGATTGGAAGTTTACTCTATGTGACCGCATCAAGGCCGGATGTCATGTTTAGTGTGTGCATGTGTGTAAGGTTCCAAGCTTCACCAAGAGAAAGTCATTTGAAGGCAACCAAAAGAATATTGAGATATTTGAAGCACACTCCAAATGTTGGACTATGGTATCCCAAGGGTTCTCAATTTGAATTGATTGGATACTTGGATTCCGATTATGCGGGATGCAAGGTGGATAGGAAAAGCACATCGGGCACTTGTCAATTGCTTGGAAGATCACTTGTCTCATGGTCATCAAAGAAGCAAAATAGTGTTGCACTCTCTACCGCCGAAGCCGAATACATATCCACGGGTAGTTGTTGTGCACAATTGCTATGGATGAAAGCAACATTGCAAGATTATAGGGTCAAGTTTGGACAAGTCCCATTGCTATGCGATAATGAGAGCGCCATCAAAATAGCCACCAACCCGGTTCAACATTCAAGGACAAAGCAAATTGATATAAGGCATCACTTCATTAGAGATCATCAAGCAAAGAAAGACATATCTTTTGAGAGTGTGGGCACCGATGATCAACTTGCCGATATCTTCACCAAGCCACTAGATGAGAGAAGGTTTTGCAAGCTAAGGAATGAATTGAATATCCTAGACTTCTCCAACATGAGTTGAATGCACCTCCACTTATGACATGCCTCTCCTCCAATAAAGCAAAAGTGAAATTGTTTGGCATGTGCATTCATTCTTATTAGGTTGTGCTCTAGTTCATATAGCCATCACATTGCTTGTTTAGGCTCATTCAAGGTAAATCAAATGAATTTGAAGTATATATGGTGCCACTATTGCTTCGATGTTTGACTTGTTCTAAACTTGTTTGTGAGCTTGTAACTCTAGTGTTTGATCTAGTAAGTGAGCAATGAGTATTTAACCAAAGTGAGTAAGATAACCATTGCAAGATGTGTGAAGAAGCTTACTCTAGAGCAAACCGTGTTAAATATCTTGTGCTCATGAGCTAGATTAAGCCACAATTTGACTTAGTTTGATCCCCTCATGCAAATCTCATGGTAAAAGTTGTCTCCCTTCATTAAGACTTGCCCCACCTTTATGATAATTGTTGACAAAGGGGGAGATAACGATATGTGGGCTTTCAAGTGGGGTTGGAGCTTAACAATTAAAAATTTGAGCATACAAATAGGGGGAGCAAGCTCATAAACATGGTTGTTGCACATATGATTGATTGCATTGCATAAGCTCTTCAAATTGATACTTATGCTTATATGGTGAATGCTAGTAATAAAACATGATTGATGATATGACTTGCTAGCATGTGTAGGTTTACAACTAGACATATTGGTTTTTCAAATGGTTCAAGAGCCTTATTATTATGTTGATCTCATGGGGTTCTTGAGTTTTGATGTATGTCTAGTAACAAATGATGCTAAGGATGGTATAACATGTGCACTCCGATTGGTATCACGCTTCAAAGGTCCATTATTATGCCTTAGCATCATCATTGGTAGTATTGCTCACCCACATTTCATATTCATACATATGTGTCAAATTTAGAACCAAACTCTATAGCACATATGTAGGGGGAGCTAATACTATCAATGTGGTTACTCAAATTTAAATCACATATCTTTGTATAGGTTGTCATCAATTATCAAAAAGGGGGAGATTGAAAGCCCTAGTTTGGTTTTGGCTAATTGATGAAACCTATTTGGTCTAATCATATTACTAAGCATGTGTGTAGCTTATAAGAAAGGATTGAGACCAAGCCAAATGATGGAGCTAGCAAGGTGGCAACCATGGAGGATGGTGATGGCCACAAGCACTCAAGAGATCAAGTGCTCTACCTTTGGTGAATTGTGAAAAGGGGAGAAGAGATGGAGCAAAGAGGCCCGAAGGCAAAGGTATAACCCATAGGGCTCTTTGTTTTAGTGATCAAGATACTAAGCGAGTCTGATCACATTTAGGATACATAGTCGTACTATTAAGAGGAGATAACTCACGGCTTATGCGGTGTTCAAGTGCCACTAGGTGTTCTTTAACATATCGATGCTATAGACCTAGTGAGTGACTAACAAAACCCTTGGAAAATGCTTTGTAAAATGCTAACACACGTGCACAAGTGTTGGAACACTTTGGTGTTGGCACATGGGAGCAAGGGTAGAAGTTAGAAAGTGAAAGATGCTGAGTTAGGGGCATCGGACGCTGCTAGCAGCAGCATCGGACGCTGGGCCGAGCATCTGATGGCAAACCCTAGCAACTAACAAATGCTGGAGGAGCATCAGACGTTGGCAACTGACGCTGAGAAAACACTGTTACAGAGTCCGATGATGGTGATGTGGCGCGAGCGTGCTTTCCAGGAAGCATCGGACGCTGCCTACGTCCGATGTCAATCCATCGGACGCGTCCGATGTGATTTGACCCTTTCTGGAACCTCTCTACATGGTCATCGGATGCAGGGGTTGAGCGTCTGATGTGATGGTGCCTGCGCGTCCGATGTGGCGCAAAAAAGAGCTGAATTGAGCAGTGGCATCGGAGCGTCCGATGCCTGGCATCGGCTCATCCGATGTCTCATTGAAAGGACCTGTATGGCCTAGAGGGGGGGGGGTGAATAGGCCTGTCAAAAATCACAGCTTAAAACTAAATTAGATAGGCCCGGCACTACCGCCCTGTGCCCGGCACTGCCGCTCCCCGGCACTGCCGGCCTCAGTGCGGTACTGCCGTGCAGATGAAGACCAGAAGCTGCAATTCGAAATCTAACCACAATCTGCAGATTCTATATGAATAGGAATGTAACAATAGACTATATGAACCAGCAGAAACAACTACTCCAAGCCAAATATGAAAGATAAAGTAGATCGGGCCAAACCCTAGAATATATCACAAGCTCATGAACATAGATAATGAAACCAAGCAAGCACGCGAGACAAGTGATTTATCCCGTGGTTCAGCTCGCCACCAAGGCTTGCCTACCTCCACGTTGTTGAGGTTGACCACTTAGGTCATGAGCTTTGCAACTCAACCTCGTTCTCAAGTCAAGGAACCAAATCCTTGAGGTGAGGGGTAATCTTACTAGCTGCACAAGTGATTACAAACCTCCCTAGGCCGCCACACAAGTTGGCAAGGCTCTAGGGCGACGCCTAGCCGGCTAGGGTTCTAAGAACCCAAGAGTAATAGAAGCAAATCCACCGGCTATGGCTCAAATCAAGTGCTCTAGGCAGTAGATCTCAGCTAGGGCTCCTCTTTGGTGAAGGTTTGAGCCTCTCAACCACTTGGAATCAATGGGAATAGAGATTTTGGTGGTTGGGAGCTTGGAGAGCCTTCAATGGAGAAGAGAGAGCTTGTCTGGAGGTAGGTGGAGAGTTCTGGTCGTCGATAACCGTTGGGGGGCAGAGGGGGTGATGTAAATACCCCCTGCCATCCAACGGGCAAATCAAGTCGCGGCAGTGCCGGCCTTAGCCCGGTAGTGCCGCGGCCCGGCACTGCCGCGCCCACCAAACAGACAGGAACAGATCTACAATGGGTGCAGCTGTCTTTGGTTGGAAATGTGGATGGTTTGAGTTGGTTTGAGCACATGTCATTCAGCCATATCAATGAATTTGCATTCCCCCTTTATAGTACGGCATTCCTAAAACTCAAATAACCAAAATAGAATATCTTTGAAGCACTTTGAGTCCGGAACCGATGAAATGTAGTGTGAGGGGTCCACCAACGCATATACACCATCCTTTCTTATCATAACCTGCTTGTCAACTTCATAAATCTCATTAGTCCTCTAATCGTGTGGTCATTATCACCAAAACCCACAATTAGGGCTTGATTGCACTTACAATCTCCCCCTTTTTAGTGATTGATGACAACACAATTAGAGCTTACAAGAGAAGGGTATAAAACTGAGATTTTGAAGCTTAGGTGTGAAACCTCCCCCTAAATGTGTGAATGAGAGCTGAAATCTCAATTTGGCATTAAAGGCCAACATTCACATATTTGAAAGTGAGAGATAGGTTCAGTTTCACATCTAATAGCTTTGTGGGGTGCAATAAAACTGTGTCAATAATAATACGTGATGCGAATGACAGTTTAAGCACACATCAGAGATGTTTGCTGTCTTCTGCCAGAGCGGCACTGCCGCTCAGGCAACAGACAGCAAACGCAGCGGACAGAAAACATAACCACAAAGCATATAACAAAACTGATCTAAACAGGATAGCACAAGCTAAATAAGCAGGTAAAGATACATGTCCACATCCAAGCCTAAGAAGTAGTGCCATAGAGTATTATTACATAACATAGAGTTTTGATCGTATCAGATTCTCTCACAACTCTCAACTACAACTAAAGATGGGGACATGAAGCAGAAACAGTGGATGTACCCCCTTCTCTTCACCTAATTCTCCCCCTTTGGCAACAAGTCACCAAAAGGAGAGAAAGAGAGAAGAGAAGAGTGTCCAAACACTCACTCATCATCCGAAGCTATCTTGTCCCACTGAACTTCTTCTTCCTCCTCATCATCATCGTCATCATCGTCGTCGTCGGACTCTACCACGGCCTTCCCCTGACGGTGAGTCGAACTGGTGTAGCGGGTCGAGGTCGAGGCACGTGTAGAACGACGGGGTGGCACAGGCACTATCTCCTCCTGCTCCTCATCTCCATCTGAGTCTATGTCGTCTGAGTCGAGACTGGAGAGGTCGAAGTGAGGGGGAGAGCGGGGTGGAGGTAACGGCGAACGTCCCGCCCGCTCTCGCTCTGCTCGCTGCTCAACGAGTGCCTGGTGAGCTGTCTGGGCTGCATAGGTGCAAGTGGAGAAGATGGCCTTGATCCATTTGGCCAACTTGCTCTTCTTCTTCCTCTGATAGGAAGGGCGAGAGCTTTCTGGCCTGTCAGCTGCTGCTGCCCCTGCTGCAGCTCCTCTCTTCTTCTCTGCACGGTACGGCTCATGCAACCCATCCTTAGGAAAAGAAAGTCCGGAGACCATCTCTATCATGAACATGACGTAGGGTGCATAAAGAACCGCCTTCCTAGTATCCTCAGCTGCAACCTGAAGCTCAGTCCATATAAAGCTGGATATGGAAAAGCGATTAGCCCCTGGGGCCATCCTAGCCAACATGTTCCTGCCATATCCATACAAGTTAGAATGGGACCCACTCTTTGGGTTGAGAGTTTGCCTGAAGAGGTTGTTCAACATGTAATAAAAACCTTGTAGTCCCTTGACCAACCCATCTGCCTTCCGAGGATCCTCATACATGAAAGCAATCTCAGAATCTGTCAAAGTCCTCTCATCATGCAGATTATCAAGCTCTCTATCCTCGCTGCCCAAACTGAGGATCCTACTAAAGGTCTCATAAGTGACCTTGTAGTGACGACCCTCAGTCATCCAGTGCATCTCCTCAACCACATTGTCGACATATAGAGTTGCATGAAATTGATGGATGATCTCTGTGTTCCAATTATAGCTAAATCCCATCAAATCATACATGTTCCTTGCCTTGCACGCAGCCACCACCCTATTGATGTCACGGTCAGTCTTGCTCTCTAGATGCTCCCAATCAACATACTTCATGTTCAGAATCTTTTGCTTCTTAGCATTGTACAGGACTGAGCGATAGAAGTCTGAATGGAACTCGTTCCAGAACCTGTAATCAATGCCCATATCCTTCTGAGCATTGTATGGATTGTGCTGGCGCTGGGACTTGACCGAGCTGAACTGCTGATAGTAGGACACTGGCTGCCTGTGCTTGGTGTCCTGAGGTGGCCTCTCCTGCACATCCTCTGTGTAGGGCTGCAAGTGTGCTCTGCTGACCTCTGCCAGGTGCTCTGGGGTGTTGGGATAGAGGTCATCCCGAATCTGACGACCCTGCATCTGCAGGCGAGCCTCATCCCGGATCTGCTGCCTCGCTGAAACATCTCCTTGGGAGCTAGAGCCACCTCGACGGGATGGCTGCTTGCTCCTCCCCCTGAGCGGATCCATCCTTCTCTTGGTCCTCCTCTCATCATCACCTCCGCCCGACATCTAACACATGGAAACTGTGGATTAGAAGACTGCATAAGAGCTGGTAGGTTATAGTGAGGCGATAGATTTTGATGGATAAGGTGTTACTTGGATCAAATCCCTGCTCATGGTCCGGCACTGCCGCTCTGGGAGCGGCACTGCCGGGGCCCGGCACTGCCGCGCAGGGCGCGGCACTGCCGCGCAGGCAGGCCAGATCTGAGCCAAGGAACACCACATCCATCATCTCTACCACTTCCCTATCATCTACAAACCCTTCTACAACCTCTAAATACAATACCCATGGCGCATTTTACAAATCGGGAAAAACTTAGGGTTAGGGATTTTGAATCTTCACCTTGAGAGGAAGGAGAGGGAAGGAGACCCTTGGAGAAGAGGACAACGGAGCAGCACCGACGAGGATCCCGAGCAACACCTCCGGAGGCCGGAAGTGCCGGGGAGCACGCCGGTGAGGAGAGGAAGGTGCGGTCGCCCTTTTCGCCCGAGAGAGAAAGGTGAAAGAGACGGGTGCGGTGAATGGATGAGGGAGAGAGAGAGAGGGGGGGTCACGGGTAGAATAGGAAAGTTTTCCCAGTGGCCCCACTCGGTAACAGACCGATTCAGCTGAATCGGTAAGTCGCGGCACTACCGCGCCTGGCGCGGCACTGCCGGGTCCCGGCACTACCGTGCCTGGCCCGGCACTGCCGGACAGTTACCTACAGAGAGAGTTATTCTCTAAGATACTACAGCTTATTCTTGGAGTGGACAGGTACCTCTTGCATGATATGACCAGCAGCAAGTAATCAATACAGAACAATGGTCATACCAAGCAAGTTTCTTTCAAAGATTTTGAAACACAATAAGAAAGTTTTGAAATTTGTTTTACCTAGGTCAAACTAGTTGATCAATCAAGCATGCTAGGTTTCAAATTAAGTTACGAGAGTCAAGTATATTTAGTTCACTCCTTAAAGCACAAAACCTTGACTCATCTAGAGGCTTAGTGAAGATATCGGCTAGTTGTTTGTCGGTGCTCACATGTTTGATGGCGATATCTCCTTTGATTTCATGATCTCTCAAGAAGTGATGCCGGATGTCTATGTGTTTGGTTCTTGAATGACACACTGGATTGTTTGCTAGCTTTATGGCGCTCTCATTGTCACACAAGAGTGGGATATGAGTAAATTGACATCCGAAATCACGAAGGGTTTGCCTCATCCAAAGTAGTTGCGCACAACATGCACCTGCTGCAACATACTCGGCCTCGGCTGTGGATAGGGCTACACAATTTTGCTTTTTAGAACTCCAAGACACTAAGGAGCGTCCAAGGAATTGACATGTCCCCGAAGTGCTTTTTCGATCTACCTTGCAACCGGCGTAATCGGAATCCGAATAGCCAAGTAGATCAAACTTGGAGCCCTTAGGATACCACAAGCCAAGGTTTGGAGTGTGAACTAGATATCTCAAGATTCTCTTAACGGCCACTAAGTGACACTCTTTCGGATTAGCTTGAAATCTAGCACACATGCACACACTAAGCATAATATCGGGCCTAGATGCGCATAAGTAAAGGAGGGAGCCAATCATGGAACGATATACCTTGATGTCCACGGCTTTTCCTTCCTTATCAAGATCAAGATGTCCATTAGTTGGCATGGGTGTTTTGATAGGCTTAGCGTTCACCATGTCAAACTTCTTTAACATATCATGGGTGTACTTGGTTTGGCAAAGAAAAGTCCCTTCCTTCAATTGCTTGATTTGAAATCCAAGGAAGAACTTGAGCTCACCCATCATAGACATCTCAAATCTCTTAGTCATGATCCTACTATACTCATCGCAAAAGGATTTGTTAGTACTACCAAATATTATGTCATCGACATATATTTGGCACACAAAAATATCTCCATTGACTTTATGAGTGAAGAGAGTAGGATCGGCTTTGCCTATTTCAAAGCCTTGTTTGAGCAAGAATTCCTTAAGGCATTCATACCATGCTCTAGGTGCTTGCTTAAGCCCATAGAGCGCCTTATGGAGTTTGAAGACGTGATTGGGAAACGTGGGATCTTCAAAGCCCGGTGGTTGCTCGACATATACCAACTCTTGTATAGGGCCATTGAGGAATGCACTCTTCACATCCATTTGATATAGCTTGAATTCATGATGGGCTGCATAGGCTAGAAGAATCCGAATGGCTTCAAGTCTTGCAACCGGTGCATATGTTTCTTCAAAGTCCAGGCCCTCTACTTGTGTGAACCCTTGAGCTACCAATCTTGCCTTGTTCCTTGTCACCACACCTTCTTCATCTTGCTTGTTGCGAAAGACCCATTTGGTTCCAATGACATTGGTATTTGGTCTTTCCACGAGTGACCATACTTGATTGCGCTCGAAGTTGTTGAGCTCTTCTTGCATGGCCATCACCCAATCCGGATCATCCAGAGCTTCTTCTACCTTGAGAGGTTCCAAAGAGGAGACAAACGAGTAATATTGACAGAAATTTGCCAAATGAGAGCGTGTCGTTACCCCCTTTCGTAGACTCCCAAGAATATTATCAACGGGGTGATCTCGTTGAATAGTTTGCTTGAGTCTTGGATGATCGATGGGTTCTGGTTCATCTTCGGCTTCCTCTTCTTCATCTTGCTCGAAGATGGGTTGTAGGTTCACTCCATGAAGTGGAGTAGCTGCAGCTGCTCTGGGTGTGCCCGGCACTGCTTGGCTCCGCGCGGCACTGCCGGGGTCCGGCACTGCCGGGGACGAGCCCGGCACTGCCGGGGACTGTATCTGACCAGTCCCAGCAGAAGCTTCAGTTTGAGAACCATCCTGACCAGTAGCCTGCTGTTCCTGTGGTCTTATATCACCAATGGCTAGTTGCTTGATTGCTTCACAAGGAGGTTCCTCATCACCTACAACCACTTCATCAACTTGCTCTACTTGAGAGCCATTAGTTTCATCAAACGTCACGTCTATCGCTATTTCAACCTTGCCGGAGGCCTTGTTGAAAACACGATAGGCATGCTCGTTTGATCCATAACCGAGAAGAAAACCTTCATCAACCTTGGGTGCGAACTTAGAGACTTTGGGTTTCTTGTTCAATATGAAACATTTGCACCCAAATACTCTAAAGTAAGACACCTTAGCCTTGTTACCGGTTAGCAGCTCATAGGAGGTCTTCTTTCTTCTCTTGTGGAGGTAGAGGCGGTTGATTGCATGGCAAGCGGTGTTGACGGCTTCGGCCCAAAAGATGTCCGGCGTCTTGTACTCATCTAGCATCGTCCTTGCCATGTCAATGAGCGTTCTATTCTTCCTCTCCACCACACCATTTTGTTGAGGGGTGTAAGGCACTGAGAACTCATGCTTGATGCCCTCTTCATCAAGTAACTCTTCCACTTGGGTGTTTCGGAATTCGGTTCCATTATCACTACGAACCTTTTTGATGTTGAAACCGAATTCCCTTTGAGCTCTTCGTATAAACATCTTCACCTTCTCTTGCACTACACTCTTATCATGCAAAAAGAATACCCAAGTGAAACGAGAAAAGTCATCGACAATAACAAGACCATGTTTGCTACCGCCGATGCTAAGGTAGGCAACCGGTCCAAAGAGATCCATGTGAATCAATTCCAATGGATGAGTAGTAGTGTCATAGCTCTTTGGTGGGTGAGGTACGCCTACTTGCTTTCCGGCTTGGCAAGATCCACATACTCTGTCTTTCTCAAAATGAACATTGGTTAGTCCTAGGATGTGGTTGTCCTTTTGAAGTTTGGCCAAATTCCTCATCCCAACATGAGCTAGTCGGCGGTGCCATAACCAACCCATGCTAGATTTTGCCACTAAACAAGTCTCAAGTTTGGCTTCACTTTTGTTGAAATCAACTAAGTAAAGCTTCCCTTTCAAACGACCTGTAAAGACAATAGAGGAATCCTCCCTTCTAAAGACTTCCACACCCTCATCCGTAAAGAGACAATTGAAACCCATTCCACACAATTGCGAAACGGACAACAAATTGTAACTTAACGAATCAACATGTAAGACATTAGTAATTGAATGTTCAAGTGTGATAGCAACTTTACCAAGACCTAGCACATCCCCCTTGGAGTTATCACCAAATATGATGTTCTCACTTGCATTTGTAGTTGGGGAATATGATGAGAACATACTCCTTTCTCCGGTCATATGATTTGTACATCCGCTATCAAGCACCCAACTTGATCCACCGGAGGAGTATGCCTGCAAAACAAGTTTAGTTCCTTGGTTTAGGTCCCCAATTGATATTGGGGCCTTGCATGTTAGTCACAAGTATCTTAGGAACCCAAATAAACTTGTCGGCCGCCCTCTTGTCATTACCAACATACTTTGCAACAACTTTACCACTGTTGTTGTGTCCTAAATAGTAACAAGAGGACATGCTCATTCTTGGAGCTTCTATCTTGGGTTGATGCATGAACTTGTTCTTGGTTACCCAAATAGACTCCTTTGGTTTCTGAGACCCTTGCTTCTGATTTGGCACCTGCTTGGGCTGTGTGTGAGACTGAGCAGAAGGGAAACTGGTAGCCTTCCCTTTCTTGGGGCGCGGCACTGCCGGCCTGGGGGCGGCACTGCCGGGTCCCGGCACTGCCGCCTTCTGGCGCGGCACTGCCGCGGTCTGTGCAGGCTAAACTGTACCAATGTGACCCTTCTTCTCAAACCTCACACACTCATAGCCATTCACCTTCTTCCTTCCATTGGTTTTGCCTCCCTTTACATGCCCCAACCCATCCTTTATGAAAGGACGTCTTCCATTCTTGAACTTGGGCATGTTCTTGCTTTGGGTCTTCTTACTAGCACTTGTAGTAGACTTAACACAACCACTTGCAATAACACTTGTCAATCTTGCTATTTCTTTTCTCATGGCCTCCATGTTTGCACGGTTAGTGGAATAGACATTCAAATCAAGATTATAGCATTTTCCACAACCTTCACTAGTGGAGGGAATAGAAGTGACATTTGCCTTAGGGAGAGTTGAGTTGCTTTCCCAAAGAAGGTTATATTGCAGCTCAAGTTCTTTGTGCTTTTTATCCAAGCCACAATACTTTTCCTTGAGTGCAACATGAGCCTTCTTTAGGGAAGCATGTTCATCTTGCTCTTTGGTCAAGGCCTCATGCAAGACGTCCAACTCACTTCTCTCTAATGCAAGAGCTTCCTTGCAAGCAATATAGAGATCCTCTTGTTTGATAAGAGCATCCTCACTTATTGCTAGCTCGGCTTGTACACCCTCTAGTTCCTCCATTAGCTTAGTGATAAAGAGTTTGGTTTTCTTATCTAAGTTCCTTGTTATCATATTTATCTCTTCATCACTAGAGCTATCATCACTAGAAGAGTCACTAAGTTCACTACTAGAGATGTCACTACGTGGAAGAGAAGGTTTGGAAGTACGAGCCTTTTTCACCTTCTCTTTCTTGGCCATGAGGCAAGTGTGGGAGTTGTCATCATCATCGGACAAGTTGTTGAATAACCTTGGTGAAGGAGATGGCTTTTGGAATGCAATGGTTGCCATCTTCTCATCTTCTTCACTTGAGGTTTGTACCGTTGAGTCCCATTCATGTCCAATGTGAGCTTCTCCCATGTACCTCTTGTTGAGCTTCTTGTAAGTGGCTTTGTCATCTTTCTTGCCCTTGTTGTCTTTCTTCTCATTTGGGCAATGAGCAATGAAGTGCTCGGTGCTACCACAATTGTAGCAAGTCCTCTTCTTCTTGTTGGGAAACTTCCTCTTCACAAACTTGTATCCTTCTTTCTTGAGCCCCTTGCGGTATCTTCTCATGAATAGGGCTATATCACTAATCTTCTCAAATTCTTCACTATCACTCTCACTTTTGCAAGAGGATGATGTGCTGTCCTCAACCTCTATTTTCTTCTTTTGTTGCTTGGGCTTGCTTGTAGAGGCTTGTTTGCTTGAATTTGGCTTGCTTGATGTTGCTTGCTTTGTTGGCTTGCTTGCCTTGAGTGCTACTTCCTTGATCTTCATCCCATCTAGCCTTGCTTGCAACTCTCCAAGCTTCCTTCTTTCATTAGCTTCCTCTCTTTGCATATCAAAAGTGATAATCCTCCCAAGCACATCACTAGGTGTGAACTTTTCAAATTTCTTCTTGTCTCTAATCAATGTCACCACGGTCTCATTTCTTGGTGAGTAAGCTTCCAACATAATCTTCACTACCTTGTGATCATTGATTTCGTTTCCACCTAGCCCTCTAATCTTGCCAACAATGACCATCAACCTATCAAACATCTCTTGAGGGCCTTCACCATCACAAATCACAAACCGGTTGAGCTTGGCCATCAACAAATCAATCTTGGATTGCCTCACTTTATCAACCCCTTCATGAGCAATATGCAATGTGTCCCAAATCTCTTTTGCAACTTCAACTCCCATGACCTTGTTGTACTCATCACCATCCAAGGCACTAAGTAGCACACTAGTTGCTTGGGCATTGAGATGAATGTTGCGGAACTCATCTTGAGTGGGGTTCTTTGGATCAACCGGTGCTTCAAGTCCATTGTGCACTATCTCCCAAATTCCTGGATGGAGACCAATAAGATAGGTCTTCATAATGTGCTTCCACTTGGCAAAGTTGGTCCCGTCGAAACGAGGCAACTTGCCCGCGGGTACATTAATGAGAGGCCTAGAATCATGGTTAGACATAGAAGAATAAGTATAGGATACGGCTTTGTATGTCTCCTTGGTCTCCTCCTTCTTCTTCTTGTCATCCTTGTGATGATAGGAGATGTCATCATCGCCATCTTCGGTGCTACTTGAGTCTTCACTCAAATGCACACTCTTCTTTGCTTTAAGCTCTTCCATCTTCTTCTTCTCTTCTCTTCTCCTGGCTCTTTCTTCTCTTCTAAGCTTTCTTTCTTCTTTTCTTTGAGCCTTTTCTTCCTTTGCTTTGAGAGCCGCTGCATCTTCTTTTGCTTTGGCTATAGCTTCTCTCCTCAACTTCCTTTGTTCTTTTCTTCTTGCGAGCTCTCCGGTCGACACCTCCAAATGAGGAAGTGTCCTTCCACTTGTCGTGGAGACACTCTCGCTGCTGCTAGTGGTGTGCACATCCGGATTGATTGGATTTGGTTGCACAACACTAACGTTACCCGTTCCTCCATCGGTGGCCATTCTCTCGCACGGTTAAGTGCTGCTGAGAGACCAGGCTCCGATACCACTTGAAAGGACCTGTATGGCCTAGAGGGGGGGGGGGGGTGAATAGGCCTGTCAAAAATCACAGCTTAAAACTAAATTAGATAGGCCCGGCACTACCGCCCTGTGCCCGGCACTGCCGCTCCCCGGCACTGCCGGCCTCAGTGCGGTACTGCCGTGCAGATGAAGACCAGAAGCTGCAATTCGAAATCTAACCACAATCTGCAGATTCTATATGAATAGGAATGTAACAATAGACTATATGAACCAGCAGAAACAACTACTCCAAGCCAAATATGAAAGATAAAGTAGATCGGGCCAAACCCTAGAATATATCACAAGCTCATGAACATAGATAATGAAACCAAGCAAGCACGCGAGACAAGTGATTTATCCCGTGGTTCAGCTCGCCACCAAGGCTTGCCTACCTCCACGTTGTTGAGGTTGACCACTTAGGTCATGAGCTTTGCAACTCAACCTCGTTCTCAAGTCAAGGAACCAAATCCTTGAGGTGAGGGGTAATCTTACTAGCTGCACAAGTGATTACAAACCTCCCTAGGCCGCCACACAAGTTGGCAAGGCTCTAGGGCGACGCCTAGCCGGCTAGGGTTCTAAGAACCCAAGAGTAATAGAAGCAAATCCACCGGCTATGGCTCAAATCAAGTGCTCTAGGCAGTAGATCTCAGCTAGGGCTCCTCTTTGGTGAAGGTTTGAGCCTCTCAACCACTTGGAATCAATGGGAATAGAGATTTTGGTGGTTGGGAGCTTGGAGAGCCTTCAATGGAGAAGAGAGAGCTTGTCTGGAGGTAGGTGGAGAGTTCTGGTCGTCGATAACCGTTGGGGGGCAGAGGGGGTGATGTAAATACCCCCTGCCATCCAACGGGCAAATCAAGTCGCGGCAGTGCCGGCCTTAGCCCGGTAGTGCCGCGGCCCGGCACTGCCGCGCCTAGAGCGGCACTGCCGCGCCCACCAAACAGACAGGAACAGATCTACAATGGGTGCAGCTGTCTTTGGTTGGAAATGTGGATGGTTTGAGTTGGTTTGAGCACATGTCATTCAGCCATATCAATGAATTTGCATTCCCCCTTTATAGTACGGCATTCCTAAAACTCAAATAACCAAAATAGAATATCTTTGAAGCACTTTGAGTCCGGAACCGATGAAATGTAGTGTGAGGGGTCCACCAACGCATATACACCATCCTTTCTTATCATAACCTGCTTGTCAACTTCATAAATCTCATTAGTCCTCTAATCGTGTGGTCATTATCACCAAACCCCACAATTAGGGCTTGATTGCACTTACACTCATTAACCGTGACGCGAAGGGATATGACCATTGGGATCTGACGGACTGAATTCATAGCAGGGGGACACGTGGTGCTCATCGGAGCGTCTGATGGCCCCGACACCGGCGCGTCCGATGCTCGGGTTTTCAGCCCAACAGCTAGGCTGACTTGAGTGGCCTATTTAAGTGGCTTGGACGGCTCACTTGGACTCTCTCTTGCACATTTTGATTCATAAGCTTTCTTGTGAGCATAGCCAAGCCTCCCAACTCATCTCCAAAGTTGATTTGATCATTTGCTTGTGAGATTGAGTGATCTAGTGCGTAATTTCAAAGAGTTCAATCTAGTGGTACTAGTTCTTTGCATCGACATTGAGTTGTCTTGTTACTCTTGGCATTTGTCGGTGCCTAGACGGCTTGGAGGCGTTGAGGTAGAGTTGGCAAGAGAAGGAGATTGTTCTTGACCACCATCGTTCAAGATTGTGAGAGGTTTTGGAGCCTCACCTCGCTGGAGCGGCAAGAGGCATCCTTAGTGGATTGCTCGTGTCATTGAGCTACCTCACTAGCGGTAGACTCTTGTGGTGCTCTTTGTGAGCTTGGCTTTGTGCCAATTATCCACCGGGTCACCTAGTGTTGGTCGACACAACGGGGAGTAGCGTGCCGGCAAGCACGTGAACCTCGGGATCAATCTTGGTGTCCCGTGTGCTTATTGTGATTGCGCCCTCATCTTGGTGATTGGTCTTCATATTCACATTCTTGGTGATTGGCATCACAAGTGGATTTCACCGGTGATTGGCTCTCTACTAGACGATCCCGAAGGCTCGGTGAAACCACATCAATCTAGCTCGTTTACTTTGTGTATTTACTTTAAGCTATTTTGTTTGTGTAGATACTATTACTTGTTGTATATCTTTGTCATATACCTTGTGTAGTTGGTTGTGATTAGCTTGCCTAGTTTATTTTTTGCACACACTTGTTTATCTTAGATCAACTTGATCATAGTTGTGCTAGAGCTAGCTATTTTATTCCGCATTAGTTTCTAGCTCTATTTGATTGTGTGACATAGTTTTATTAGGTAGAATTGTTGGATAGGTGGCTTGCAACACAATATTAGGCTAGCGCAAAAAGCTTCACCATTTATTATACTAATAGTGTTTGCCTAAGTGATTTTGTAGTTTTTTTAATTAGTCTATTCAACCCCCCCTCTAGCCAATTTGGATCTTTCATCTGGCCGGATCGAAGGCTAGAGCTCTTGGTGAGCACTCCATCATGGAGAGTGTGACTTAGGGTCACCACTAGCAAGAGGATCGGCGGCAACCTTGGGCTTGCCTCAACGGGGACTAGCTTGGTGGCGACCAAGTGAATCTCGGGATAAAATCACCGTGTCAACCTTGTTCATCCCGTTGGTTTGCATTCCCCTTACACAAGCTTGTATTTACTTGTTCATATACTTGTGCTTGTGTAGTTGCTCTTGTAATTAGTTAGCTTGTGTAGCTTGCTAGTTACCCTCTTTGCTTGTGTAGCATAGAAGTTGATCCCGTGAGTGACTAGTTGACTTGTAGTCTTGCTAGTCACTTTGCTTAGTTTATGTAGCTAAGTTGAGCTCTCTAATTTGGCTTGTGTAGCCTTGTTATTGAGCATTGCTAGTGAGCTTAGGAGCTTTGTGCTTTGCTTACTAGATTGTGTAGGAGCTCCCCGGTGTTTGAAGTACTAGTTGCATAGGTTTGTGTGACCTTGCTTCTAGAATTGGTTAGGTGAGCTCTAGCTAGCCCAACACCTTATTTGCATTGTTTAGGATCTTTTGCAGGGTGTCATAGAGTATAAGTAGAGGGGTGTAGTCTTGGCTAGACCAATAGTTTAATTTCGCATTTGTTTCGGTTAGCCGGTATGATTAATTTTTAGAAAGGACTATTCACCCCCCTCTAGTCCGCCATCTCGACCCTTCAGCTCTTCTACAAATGTGTGTTGACGCGGTGCAACGGCTGACGAGGTGCATGCATGGCATCGACGTGTCGCGCTGAGATTGGGGCGATGCGCCACTTGCGCGTTGGACGGGGAGGGGAAAGTCACGGTGGACCGTGTCTAGGGCATGTGCGCCCGGTCCATACCAGTTGGTGCCTACTTCTAATCTTGGCCACACGTCCTGATCGAACGATGGAGGGGAGAGGGGAGCAGTGCGTGGCAGCCGACGATGACTGAGCACGACGGCGCCATGGCCAGGGTTCGTCAGCGCGGTTCGGGAATGACGTGAGGCCGGTAATGACCTCGGAAATAGGCGGGGAAGGTGCAGAAGCTTACAGCGAGCACGAAGGTGGTCTTCTTGGCGCCGATCAGGGACCGGAGAAGGGAGAATCGTGGCGGAGGTGAACGGCGGCTCCCAGGATTGATGGTGCAGCGACGGGAGAGGGAGAGAGCGCCCGCTTATTGTCGGGGTGGCGGCGGTAGAGCAGCTCCGTGACCCAAGAACCTCCACAGGATGCCAGGGGCGAGCAGGAGTGCCGGCCGACGGTACTCGGTTCGGCAAAAACAAGGCGGCGGTGGTGGCGTGTCTCGAGAGGAGAGAAAGGTAAACTAGGACGCGGCAGGTTTCTTGTAGGCGGCGCGATCTACTAATACGGATCGGCCCGGGGGGGGTTCGGAGGGGGAGGCGAGCTAGTGGAGGCGCTGGGTGGGGAGCGCGTGCGAGAGCGCGACGAGATGGAGGGGATAAACCTGACAGGTGGGGCCTGCATGTCAACGGTAGCGGGGCGGAGCTGAGTGTGGTGCGCGTCGGCTACAGGCACGCATCGGCTGCAGACACGTGCTGGGCCGAGGCGAGGTGGGCCGACGCGGGGAGTCGGGCGGAGCAGCCTGGTGGCCATGGGCCCAAAGGAGGAGGCGAGGAGGGCCAAGGGGGTGAGCTGGGCTGGAGGCGGAAATGGGTAAGCGAGGGACAACAGGTCGTGGTGAGGGCGTGGGGCGCGGGCCGCCGGAAGGAGAGAAATGTGCTAGGCGGGTGCGGAATGGGCCGAAAGGAAAAAGGATAGGGGAGAGAGGGAGTCGGTTTTGCCTTTTCCTTTTCTTCGTCTTTTCTTTTTCAAACTTTGCAAATTCTTTCAAATTCACATTTCAAAACCTTATGAAATCAAAACTGTTTTGCAAGATTTCAAAATATTTTCCTAGGTTTAGAAAATTAAACTTTAAGTTTATTTTGATAAACCTTTTATTTATCTTCTAAATAGAATAAATTCGATGGTCCTATTCGGGTTTAATAAACTTATTTATCACCCAATAAAAATATGCAATGACATGAATGCAACATGAAACAAAAAAAATTATTTTCCTCCTCTAATTAATTAGCCAATCCTATTTAATTTCTAATTGCTTTAAATAAATTAGGAAAAATTTAAATCAAAATGTTACAATAATTAAATTAACCAATTATGTAACCAACTAACTATCTGAATAAATAAATGAACTAAAATAACTAAATTAACTACATTAACTAACTAAATTAACTAAGTACATTAACTAACTAAATTAACTAACTAAAAATCACTAAACTAACTAACTATTTTTTTTTAAAAAAAATATCTTGACGGGCGGTGGGTCGAGCGGAGGTGCACAGGGAGGGATGGGGCCGGTGGACGACCCGAGCGCCGAACGGCCGGCCGGAGCTGTCGCGGTGGCGGCTGGCTACCCGGAGATGCCGCGGCGGCGGCTGCCTGCCCGGAGAGGCTGTGGCGGCGGCTGGCCGGCTCGACGTAGGCCGCAGGCAGAGGAAGGGGTGGCGGCGGAGGGAGGGGCGGCGACGTCCGCGGCGGGGCGAGGCGGCGGTAAGCCAGCGAGTCAGAGAGAGGAGAGAGTGAGAGAGAAAGGTGGTCGAGCGCCTATTTATGTGACCTCGGCGCCAAGATCTCTGGCGCAACGACCCCTGGCGCCAATGTGTCTGTCATGTCAGCGCCACCTCGGCTGCCGAGTCATGACGCCAACCCCCAGGGTCCAGAAACGGTATTACGCCACCTAGGGGGTAAACATGAGTTTTCTTCGAGAAAAGGCTAAATTGCAAAAAAAAAAAAAAAAAAAAAAAAGCGTGGCAGGGGTGTAGACTGCAGCGCTCCGGCCGCTGCTTACTCGCATCGCAGCGCTCAGCTCACACTTCCTGCTCCAGCAGACATCTTCGTTGCAGCTGCAACAATTGCTGCCTCCCTGGCTGGCCGGGGGCAGCGTGTAGGCGAGCGCATTGGAGGCACCGGCACCGGCGAGGGGTGTTCTGGCTCGCTACTGCAGTGTTGCCTTCCCTCGCCCATCATCAGCGTCCGCGTCCTACTCTTTATCCTAAGTGAGATTAATGACGTGTGTTTTGATGCTTCGGGGTGGCTGCTTCTTGTGATAGGGATTTCAGGCTATGTAATCCGCTTGATTTTGAAATATTAATAAGACTGGTTGGCTACCGACGTCTAACTAGATATCAAAGTATAAATTTGCATAGGGTTGCCTTGCCTAAGCTACTTTTGTTTGGCATGCTATATATGTTAATTCTATCGGCATTTCTTCCAATCACACGTTAAAAATATACTTACTTTTGCTCACCTCCCTAACACATTATCACACTTAACAGAAATATGCATATCATTCAATTTAGGTAGATTTAGAGCTAGTTTACACATTGACTGAATACTCATACGCAGTTCAAGTTGTCATCCAAATACATACAAGTCTCATTCAAGCATAAAGTCTAACAAGGTAGATGCAGTTGGTTCTTCCACTACGTACTAAAAAGGGAGCAAAATACTCCAACAAAATAGACATTTGACACAAGACAATGTTTTGGATCCACCAAAGTTACTGTAGCTAAACAATTTGGTCTTGTTGTGCTAAAGCCCAAAAGTTCCTCACAATTGCTGCATCTGTCTTCTTAAGTCTGTATAACACAATATTAGTACTAATGTCAGGCAAATTACTCATTGTCTATATAAACATGTAGCCTGCAGAATTGATTACAAAAATATTTACTCACATATCAGCCAAATCATCGGCAGATTGACCAGGTTGCAACGTTTGTACCAGACCCTCAATGACAATAGTCAATAAGAAAAAGAATGTATTGTCCAAAGAATCCTCAGCTAATGAATTGAGAATGCCCTAGCACAAGCAAATTTATTAGTAACACAAGCAAATTTATCACAAGTAAATTGCATAGGTATATAGTAACACAAGTAGATTTATTAAAGTGTGCTTCAAAACTCAAATGACACCAACCTGAGGTGGGTGTGCTTCGAAATTCCGACCAAATCTGAAACCCTCTCTTAACCCATGTGTATAACGAGGCACACCTTTCTTGTTTCTGAAAAGGTACGTTTTTTCAAACTCTGAACCCTTAGCCAATAGTGATGGCCATTGATCGTGTCCACCACTATTTAGCTGCAACCAGTTGTCCAAATCAATATTCTCATTGGGTGTTAATCTATGGAGAAGCAGTTCCACTAAACCATAGAGTCTGTACTTTTCACAGTAGTTCAGAAGAGTAGGATGGCAAACCACAAACAACACAAACAATCTATTGCGCCTAAGGTCAGCAGTTGAACTCTGCAACATCTTCGTGAAATGATCAAAATGAACTGGTGTTTTGTTGTTCTGATTTTTAGCAAAACTGAGCACAATAGAATATATGGCAGCATAGTCTTGTTCCCCTCCCTGATCAGTATATTGCTCTGGCACAATAGCAGGATTAATCATAATGTGGCCATCATTAGAGATCAAGACATCATTTGCAGTGAACTGACCATCCCATGTAACACCACGTGTAAGATGACCATCACTTAAGACATGTGCTAGTAAGCTATGCAACATACTGTGTGATAAATGAGATAAAAAAGTTGCATCAGCAGAACCATTTGTATCTTTCAATGCTTGGGGAATGATCACGTCACGGTGTAGGTTGGCTATGTTATTGGTTAAGATGGCATCAAATCTTTCATACATGATCTCGTACAAAGGATGACTGAAAAAAGAACATTAATCACTTTTAAGAAATTTAATACAAGAATATAAAGACAGACATAGATAATTGGTTCTTCCAATAAAAAAAACATTAGTCATATGTCTATTAATAAAAGGACATCCTCAAATATGTTTATAAGACAACATAATTTTAGAAAGATTGAGTAAAAAAGACTTACACTCCTCCTCTTAACCGTGGACAAACATAGATAACCGGCTCTTCCAATAAGATTATTCTGTTCATCGTAATGTCGCCAGCCAATATTTTTCCATCCATCCTCAAATAGAAGTCATTTGTTCTAATATTGTTGTCCAACAATACTGAACGAACAAAGTCCAACACATTTTTATCTTCATTGGGTGAAATCCGAAATTTTCGATCACAAAAATGAATATTAACACAACTGGAGTTTCTGGTCACATTATTTTTTTGAGGTGAGCTAGGCTTCCCTGAAACTAGAGCACAATCTGTTTAAACAAAAGTTTCTAAATGTCCATAATCATGCAGTAATACCAACAAAAATTTAACCGACCTATATGCAACAGAAATTTACTCCTACAGTTGTTGAAGTGAAATGAACTAAGGGCCCGTTTGGATCCTTGGAATTGAATTCATTTTAAGAATCATAATTTTTAGACACATATTAATTAAGCTAATATGGTTGTATATGGATTATATTTGTATATTATTGTTGGCTATACGAGAGAGATACTCATGTGTTGCATTTATACCGTAGGTGAGTGAATTGAAGAGATTGTTATAAGTTGCAAAATAAAAATATAGCATGGTGATCTATAGAATCCATTTCCCTCTCTCACACTATGAATTTGAGATAGGCTTATATGTGAACTTTGGAAAGTGGTGGAATGTTAAATTCCAAACCAAATAGTAGTTTATTAAATGGATTCCAATTCCACCAAAATGAAGGGATCCAAACAGGCCCTAAAAGAACTTAATGGGAACATAATATACAAAAGATATATGATTAAGTTGAACACAATAAGGGTACATCTCCGTCAGTATCTTACATGGAACCACATTTTCAGAGCAATCCTTGGATGTTGCCACATCATCAATGGTTCCTTGCTTTCTGTTCAAGTCAAACAATTGCAGCATGTTAAGTGCACCGGACCATAAACTAAAAAGCATTCTTTGAATTTTGCATCTCATTCTTTGTAGTTTGATCATCTGAATGTACTCTGAAGATTTACGCACCTCAGGTTCCAGGCTTTGGTATCAAGCCCAGTACATAAAAGGAGTTCGATGACATGGTCAACAGAACCGTCCTGCTTGACTATGAAGAATAATGGAGATCCTTTTGTCTCAGCATGTATATCAACACAGCCTTGGGCATGAAGCAGAAGTGACTTCCAAAGAAAAGAAAAATGAAGATAGTTAGTCACACAACTCACGCCAGTGTAATTAGGTACTAAGAAAGGGAGTAACAAAAGGCTACCTCAAGAGCCTTAGCAACAGCTCTGTGTACTGGCGTCAAACCTGATTTGTTCCAGTGTAAAACTCTGGTTTCATTCTTGAGCAGGAGCCACACAAACCTGCACAATGACAGAAGAAGCCAAGGTCAAAGAAGAAAACAATAATCTTATAATTCGATGGCTAGGAAAACACAATTTCTGAGATGACCACCTTGGTTCCTGTGTACTTGAGCCACCACCACTAAGGCACCAGTGAAGCGTTGTGTTTGCTTCAGAGCTGGCTTCACTGACTTGAGCATTGAGTATCTTGATGACATTCATATCTGCGACCTACACAAGGAAGGCTGATCAGCAGAAGTCTTTGTAGAGATAGAATTGCAGCCACAAAATTAAACTTGAGCATGTGATGCATAGCATGATTGAACGAACCATTCCGTGAAGAAAAGATAGAAGATGTTCAATTGGGTTGTCCATGGACCAGTTACTTTGAACTCTGAAGGAAACAGACCGTACAGTGTAGTCATTGCAGGAAACTTGGGGACTTGATCCAATTCAGTCAAGCCATCGATTACTAGCTTAGCAATTGACATACCTCATGCTTGTTGGCGCGATGTCAAGCCGGAGAAGTGTCCTCCCGTCAACCACTCTGAGATCAGCGACATGGAGCGGTGTTGTCGTGAGCTGGTCCCCGGCTTCGACGGGGGACGCCATGATCTGGCTGCCGCCCTCGACGACGAGGAGTAGCCTAGCGCACTCCACCGCGTCGTGCTTGCAGGCGAGCTGGAGCGGCCTAGCGGACATCTCCTGGTACAGCACCCTCGATGCGTCGGAGCCCTTGCGAATGCGGCACAATGCCTCCTTAATGACGCTCCCCGACGCCGCCGAGAGGGGGAGCGCGGTGTGGTCCTCCACGACGGCGCGGCACAAGTCGTCGTGCCGCCTCACGCGGCGCAGCCGGTGCCCGCCCCACTGGTTTCTTCCCTCGGAATTCTGCGAATTCAAATTAAAAGACTAAATTCATTATAACACGCGCTGTATGTATTAGGGGAAAAAAATGATGTAACTGATTAATTCGAAACATGTCCAAGCCAAGGATAATGTGCGAAAGCTTATTCTAGTAACCCCAAGCAAGCAACTGATCATGATCTAAACTTCAAATCTCACTGGCTCACAGTAGATATAATGGCAAAAAAAAAAAAAAACAAGCAGGGCTGCAAACAGCAGCAGGCAAAGAAAGACAGGCAAGAGTGGAACCTGACAAATTCAGGCAACAAGAAAATCAATTTAATCCACGCTAGAACGGAACCCAAGCAACTCATCAGGTTCTAGTAAAAGGTAAAACAAGAACTTGCAAAATTAATCGACTTCATCAACTAGAGCAAGGAAACTGAAAACCAAAGCGGAGTCTTACTTGAACCCGGCCAGCAAAGAAGAAGAAAAATGTAGCCCGGTCGAGCTGCTCCATGTACGTACTGACAAGGAGGAGTTTTTACAATGCCTCTTCACATCAACACATCAATGTCTGGAGGTGAGGCCACAGAGATGATGATGCGAATGAAAAGATTTCGTCGATCGCCGCGCGCCTAGCTAGGAAATAGCAGCAGTACGTGCTCCGGCTACGGTGAGGGAAACGAAAACCTCCCAATATATAATCCCAATTTGATGGTGACGTACGGATGGCATCCGATATGATCCAACCGCGCGTAAATCTGCCTCGATCAACCAGGCATGGAAAACACCCAAAAAAGCAAAACCAGAAGTAGCATGCATATGCGGCGCAGCGGGATGACATATGGTGAGGAGAAATCAAATCGCATCCCCTCCGATCCTGATCCATCAACACGGCTGAAATCGGTCCAAGTAAACCGCGGCCGAAGAAATGGCAATAAATAAAGCAATAGCGACGAGAGCTGACGGAGCCACCTTCCAGTTCCAGTGCCAAAAAGGCGCGGAGGCCCAAAACCCTAACTAGATAAAACGCAATAATATACCTACTGTAGAGATCGAGAACACAAATGTTGCGTTATTTATTATAGAAATCCGCCAAAACGAGGCGAGGCGAGGCGGACGGTGACAAAACGTAAATTCCAGAGCAGTGCAAAAGAAAGAAAAGAAGACAAGTCGACGAAATGGCCCCAAAAACCACCTGCGAGCTCCAACCAACCAACGCGACGCCGCGAGCTCACCTTCACCTTCACCTCTCCCATGAGGCGGGCTCCCGGCGGCTCGCGGCTCCGTCGTCCTCCCTCCCCTCCCCTCCCCTCCCGGAAGGATGATCCTCCCCTCCCCTCCCCTCCACATCTATCGTTGCTTCGTTCGTTCTCTGGGCACTCTCCCCCGAGAATAATACCACCCTCGACTTGCCTTTGCAACTCTGCACTCTCCCCCTCCGTACTGTACATGTGGGGGGGGGGGGGGGGGGGGGGGGGGGCACGTATTGGCCGTCCGATTCCAACCCCGGGGCACGTGGCGGCACGGCGGATGGATGAAGGAGCTCCTGCCCAGTAGTTGGCCAAAACACCCAGGCGGTAGTATATGTGCACAAGTGATCTTGGTTTGCGTTTCGTGATTTCGTCATGAGCTCACGCTTGCAGGCAGGTTGCATGGAGCGGCGGCAGGAGCGAGAGCCCGGATCCCCGGACACACACACGTACTGCTGGGTGCTGGCTGGCTGGCTAGCCAGCTTTCAATTCGCCGGAGTGGTAACTGTTCTCTCTTTCTTTTGACAACATCACAGTCTAGTAGTAGGAGTACAGTACTAGTGCTCCCTAGTCCCTACGTACTGGGCGTGGGCGAGACATGACATGGCTCCCAATCAAACATTTATACCTGACAGACGGCTCTCGGTCTCGGGTGCTGGGTGCTGGGTCCTCGCATTGTGGTCATTGCCAAAATACTGTACTGTAGTAGGCGGGTGTTTAGTTTGCGGACCAAAAGTACTTATATCGGCTTAGTTTATTAAAAATAGACTGATAAAAATACAGAAAACCGTAGAACAAATTTACTAAAATTAATTAGCATATTATTAACACATGTTTATTTTAGCATACTATTATTAAATTATAACTAATTAGGCTACAAAATCATCTTATAAAGTTATCATAATCTATGCTTAATAATGTTAGACGCATGTGTTCAAACTTTTAATGTGATATAGATAAAAAAAAAGTTTCTTTTAAGGTGAAAACTAATCCATAAGTGCTTTGGGCGTTCCGCATCGTCTGGAGACCTCGGTAGCCTCCAAGACTTGCGTGGGATTTTGAAAACTGGTTGTCCGAGTGCACTTCCAATGCTTCAATGTCTATATTATAATAATATGTGTATAGAAACTATTTTCCCAAATCAGAGGTGGAGACACCTCATGATCCTGACATTTTTACTATTATTTTAAATATTTTTTTTAAAAAAGAAAAAGTTTAGCACGGTTGGTCTCTCCCATAATATTTTAAAAACCAATTTCCTGGCTCCGCCCTTTTTCCTAATACTACTCTAGTTTGGTAAAAGAAGTCATTTCGGACAGCGACACGGTCTCCAAAATATAACTTTGATCACTTGTTTCTTTAAAAATATTTATTAGAAAGTGTGGTGTATGCATATTTTTATGAAAGTACTTTTCAAGACAAATTTATTTATATGATTTTTACATCTTTAAACTCAATAATTTAAAAGTTATTCGTGATTTATATTCCCAATGTTTGACTCAAACTTTGTCCAAAATGACTTTTTTTACCAAACTAGAGGGAGTACATATTTTGTGAGAGATATAGTTTCTACGTAATGATCATTTGCCCAATGACTTAACTTTTCTATCACTCATCTACTACCTACATATACTCCGTACGTACCTACTCCGTACTCCGTATATCCTAGAGCAAGAACTATTTGGATCATATATAGAGGTGGGACTTGGGCCGTGTCGTGGCGGCCCGGCCCGGCCTGGCCTTCTTGTGCTTCGTATCGTTTTGGGTTGTGTCCTTTATGTACGCGAGGCACATCGGACCGTGTCGATACAACACGGTAATTGTTTTCTCACCCAAACACGGCCCGTGGCCAGCAGTCATACCTTTGGATCGTGTCGGTCTAAGTATGGTCCTCAAAATATCTATGCTAATTTTTTTTTATTGCGAATATAGTTTATGTGTAATATTTTTATGAAAGTTTAGATGATTTTCAAAATCTATTTAAGAATTAGATAGGAAGTGCTACAGTAAATGCTAGAAAATTATATTATAGAGCTATTAATGTGTCAACGTATCATTTTCGTACCGTGCCGGCCTAAACACGGCCCAAAGTTTGAGCCGGGCTATGTGGCCCACCGTGTTGAGAGATCTTAGGCATGGCACAACCCTCGTGTTCGTGTCATGCTGACACGGTCCAAAATATTTCGTGTCGTGCCAAAATATCGTGCCGCGACCCGCCCTCAAATAGAAAGGCTCAAGTCCCAACTCTAATCATACTCCCTCCATACCCATATTAGGGCGTCTGCAATGGTGTTCAAATCGCTAGCTATTTGGTGTCTAGGAAGAATGTTATTGGCTCTCAATGACAACTTACAAATACTAGTTAGCTAGATGAGACATATAAATAAATACTATTTTGATGAGTCAACTTATAAAAGTAGCACTCTTATTTGGCTATCGAGGAGAGAGATCAAATAGCTAGCTAGCCAGTAAGAGTGCTACTTTTTTTTTATTTTTATAGTCATCTCGCTAGCTATTTGTAAAGTGTTATTGAGAGCCAATAGAATTCCTCCTAGCTAGCTATTTGACAACCATTGCGGATGGCCTAGTCATCGTTTTAGACAACATTTAAGTTAAACATTGGAAATATAAACCATCAATAACTATTAAGTTTCTAAGTTTGCAAATATAAAAACTATATGAATAGATTTGTCTTGAATTTTTTTCATAAAGGTATACATATATCACTTTTCCATAAATATTTTTATAAAAACAAGGGATCAAAGTTATTTTTTGAAGACATTGTCGTTGTCCTAAACGACAAGTAATATGGATATGGAGGGAGTGGAGTGTGTATGGTTACACCCCTCTAAACTTTAATCACTAAACTTTATTCTCTTTTAGTGGTTAAAATGTCAAACACTTGCCTTAAAATTAAAAAAATAGGGAAAAGTTCCTGTAACACTTTCGTTGTTATTTGGTAACTTTATCCAAATATGGACTAACTAGGTTCAAAAGATTCGTCCCGATATTTATAGACAAATTATGTAATTAATTATTTTTTATCTATATTTAATACTATATGTATGCGTCTAAAGATTCGATGTAACGGGAAATCTTGAAATTTTTTGGGAACTAAACATGACCTAACAAATATTAATATGTCAAACACCTAAAATTTAGATGGGTGGAACTAAACGCACGTACTCCCTCCGTCCCTAAATGTATGTCTCTAAAAATTCGTATTTCTCTCACAGACACGCTTTCCGGACGACATGCATAGAGCCACGGAGGGAGTACGTATTACCATGCATCCGTTTTTTTTTTTTTTTTTGATAAAACATGCATCCGTCCTTGGCGGCTGCGCGACTGCGCGAGACGTGCTGGGGCTAGGACGCTAGGCGGCGCTACGCCGCTACCCGGTAGTGCTTTCTCTGCCTGCCTGTCCCGGACCCGGAGACCTGGACGACTGGAACGCGGCCTGACCGGGGCAGTCGCCGAGCTTTCAGCTTTTTGCAGGTTTGGAACGCGGCCGGTAGGGGTGTGCCGTGTGCGCGCAGACAAACGATCCGGTGAATCCTTCAGTACGGAGTACGGAGTATACTAAATAACTGTACTTCTTCTACAGTACGATTTTTCAATCAGGAGAGTTAAACTTAAATGTATAAACGGCTTCTAAAGTTGTTAAAAAAATATCACTTAAATTCGCAAACTTTGAAAATACATCTCTAAATCACTAAACCATGCGAGGCATTTTTTCAGGTTAGGTCTTTTTTTTATACCCTAGACCCATCCCATAACAGCCACATATATAGGCATTTATTATCTGATGTTGCATTGTCACTTAACTCTGGTGTCTTCTCACCTAAAGAATGGATCGTTAAGACTACCCGCACCGGTGCCTATAAAGGAATCCGGTATGAAGCCACGTCGGCGCGTACAGGTCCAAAACGCCGCACCGGGGTCCGCTATCGCGACCTCCACGCGCGAGCGACCGCCATGGATAGCGGCTTCCCGGACGGCCGGTACACACGTTTGCGGGGCCAGCCTGTCCTCGCGCCGCTCGCCGTCCGCGCCGGAGAAGAGAGAAGAAGCCAGGCAGGGAGAAGTCTGGGCCACGCCGTCGCCCGCCGTCTGCGCCGGAGAAGAGGGAGGGCGAGGCCACCGGATCCGGGGAGACGCCCGCCCGCCGCCGCCATGGACGCGCAGAGGAGGAGCTCGAGCCGTCGCCGCCGGACCTCGATGGCTCGAGCTCGAGCGGCCTCCATCGGATCCGCGAGCTCGAGGCTCCCCATGCCAGATCTGCGGACGGAGGAGCGATGGAAGGAGGAGGGAGCTCCCAGCGCCGAATCTGCGGTTGGAGGAGCGGGCGGAAGCTCCCCGCACCGGATCTGCGGCCGGAGGAGCGAGCGGAAGCTCCCCGCGCCGAATCTGCGGACGGATCTACAGGCGGAGAAGCGGGCGGAAGGAGGAGGGCGGTGGGCTGGAAGAGGAGGACCGGGCGGAGGGAGGAAGGAGGGCACCGGCGGCAGGTTGCGCGGATGCGGGAAGGAGCGGCGGGGTTGCGCGGATGCGGGAAGAGGAGGGGATATGATTAAAAAAATCTGACAAGTAGGGTATAGAGGTTGATATAGAGGTTGGATGGATGCGGGAGAAATGAATATAGATGAGAGAATCTTGCTGACTAGGCACTATAGAGGATGAATATAGAGATTCATGAGTGCGGATAGTCTAAGACCACCCGCAGTGGGAAGCGCTATCTGCATCCGCTACCGCGGATAGCGGATGGAATCCGCTGCAGCGCGGGCCGGTATACCGTCCGGGGAGCGCGCAGGTCCGCTAGTTTTAGCGTGAGGGCGCAGCTTTAGCGGAGATGGCGGGAGCAGCGCGCGTGAGGGAGAAGAAAGTACGACACGGGCCCCACCCAATTTTTATTTCAAAAAAATATTATATCTCACAAACCGAAAAACTAAATTAAATTTCGATTTCACCATTGAATTCATTGCGATTAATTCTTCAAAACTAGATCTCTCATGAATATATTTAAATAAAGTGACAAGTGGGTCCACAGTGGATAGAGGATGATATAGGGCGTGATTGGTAGCCTGAATGCGCCCTGGACCTGGCTCCTCTCATGCACTTTTCTCGCGTTTGGTTTCCCCACGCTGCTTTGGATCTGTCTCAGTTCATGCAAAAGCTCCCTCTCGGCCTGGCTCACTAGAAACGCAGCTAGGTTTCATTTCAACTCAGCCTGGCTGGAGTCGTGCATCATGTTACGAACGACGTATAGAATATGAAGTAAGCGACAAACCAAACACAGAGAAGACACACGATTTACGTGGAAAACCCTTTCAATGTGAAAGGGAAAAACCACGGACACCAGCCGGCAATAATCTCACTATCTCAAGAGTTTTGGGGTTACACGCCTATGGCGGCTTACAAGAGAATCGATCTCCACGAAACCCTAGCAAGGGTATATGTACCGTACCCTAGCAAGGCCAATATCCTGAAGTGAATTTGGAACAACTCCAACACATCACACACATGCAGACCTGCATCCGTGAGAGAGCACACATGCAAGTCAAGGGTCTAACCAATCACCGGTCGTTTGTATCCTGGCTGAGCGCTAGAGAATCGGCCTTTAGCCCCGGTTGGGAAGGGGCTTTAGCCCCAGTTTCCCAACCGGGGCTAGCAATCCGGGACTAAAGGTCCCAACCTTTAGTCCCGGGGCCTTCCCAACCGGGGCTAAAGGCTCCCACGAGGAAAAATAAATGTGCATTTGTGAGATTCGAACTCAGCACCTCTCGCCTCAGGCACGCTTACCAACTGAGCTACACAACCCACGTGATGTAGTTCTGGATGTTTTCCTTTTGAATCCACTCGGGAAGGGCCTTTAGCCCCGGTTGGTAACACCAACCGGGGCTAAAAGGACCTTTAGTCCCGGTTGGTAACACCAACCGGGGCTAAAGGTTCACCCTTTAGCCCCGGTTGGTATTACCAACCGGGACTAAAGGTTCAGGACCTTTAGTCCGGGTTGATAATACCAACCGGGACTAAAGATTCACCTTTAGCCCCGGTTGGTGTTATCAACCGGGACTAAAGGTCTTTAGCCCCGGACGCAATTTTTTGCCGAGACTAAAGCTCAATTGAAAGATCGTCCAAAGGCCTGTTCTCTAGTAGTGAGATGACAACCAAACAAACACCGGGTGCATGCATGGATCCTGGACAACCAGAGCCACTAGTAGAGAAAGGGCCTTTAGCCCCGGTTGAAATGGGCCTTTAGCCCCGGGTATGTCAACCGGGGCTAAGAATCCGGGACTAAAGGTCCCGGCCTTTAGTCCCGGGTGCTTTCAACCGGGGCTAAAGGTCCAGAGAGGAAAAAATAAATGTGTGTTGTGTGAGATTCGAACTCAGCACATCTCGCCTCAGGCACGTCTACCAACTGAGCTACGCAACCCACGTGATGTAGTTCTAGACGTTTTCCTTTTGAATCCACTCGGGAAGGACTTTTAGCCCCGGTTGGTAACACCAACCGGGGTTAAAAGGACCTTTAGCCCCGGTTGGTATTACCAACCGGGGCTAAAGGGTGACCCTTTAGCCCCGGTTGGTATTACCAACCGGGACTAAAGGTCCAGGACCTTTAGTTCCGGTTGATAATACCAACCGGGGCTAAAGATTCACCTTTAGCCCCGGTTGGTAATACCAACCGGGACTAAAAGTCTTTAGTCCCGGACGCAAATTTTTTCCGAGACTAAAGCTCGGTTGGTGGATCGTCCAAAGGCCTGTTCTCTAGTAGTGAGCCAGGCTCTGCACGTACGAACCAGGCTTGGCTCCGCAAGGAACCAATCACGCCTATAGAGAATGTATGGATGCGAGAGAAATGAGTATAGAGGAGAGAATCTTGATAACCAGACAGTATATAGAGAATAAAAATAGAGGGTAGTCTAAATTCCCTACAATAGGAATCGCAGCTCGCCTCAATCCTCTCCCTTTAACTATAGCGTCAGGAAACCGCTCGTCGCCATGGCAGGGAAGGGATTCATTGTAAGGTTCTGACATTTTTGGTCCCGCATGCACTCAAGCATCAATGCAATAACGCTATAATCGATCCATTTGAGCATCCACATGAACAAGGTATAGGCATTCTTTTCGACATCACTCACATTGTGGCCAGTCTAAGGAGACGAGACGACAACGCGAGACAACACGCACAAGGCAGCGAAGTTAGAGGCATGGTCAGTTATAGTGGCAATGCCATGTGTTAGACCTATGGTGTACCATTTACCAAATTTAGTGATTAAATATACATTTTTTGAGGTTTGTAGAGCTCGGTGATACCTTTGAAAACTTCTCAAGACTTTATAACTTGCTTATTACTTATTAGAAACTTATATACTGTATATCTATACAACAACGATGACGTTTGTAGACTTTAACTTTAACTTATACTTTGAGAAAGCGACGACGCTATGGGGAGAAGCGACAACAACGGAGTTTGGAATTTCATGTACTTAATTAACATAATCATATTTGATTTATATTTTAACATTTTAAAGTTTAGTACTCAACGGTAATAATGCGGTTGCAACAACCACCCGTTGCATCGCACGGGTAACAGGCTCGGTATGCATGCTCATCTATATTTTTGACCAAACATGATTTGTGTATAAATAGCTTATGATTTTTTTTCCGGTGCAACCGCACGATAAATTATTGAATACATGTGTATATTAATTATTTAAAATCATGTGTTATTTACTTATCTATATCTATACTATAAAAGAACGAAAGAATTATAAAATAGTTGTCACCCAAAAAAATATCTACCCACCTAATATCTCCTCCAGTGGATCTATTTTAATTTTTCATCTAACGCTAGATATTAATTTGACAGGTGGGACCAGTATAGACGGAACATACTGACGCGTGTATTTCCTACAATTTAGTGTTTTCCTAACTGTTCACGTTATTTTTTCTCACCTTAAGATTTTATACCCATCCAACCACAACAGATAAATACCAACACCACGTATACAATCGCCGTCGTCGTTTTGAATAAGAAGACCCAGCCGGCACAACTGTGCGGGGCCGCACCACGCACACTTGCCCGCTGAGCCACCGCGTGCAGGCGCTGGAGCCGCGCCGTGTCCTTGGTGGAGGGAGTGAGGGACTGAGGGAAGCAGGCAGGCGGCGGCCGGCTCTCCGGCCTCATGTCCCATGGACACATGCCCTGCCTTCGAATCGGTGACACTGCTGGGTGCCGGTGGGTTCCCTTCTCCCTCACGGCTGGTTTTCGTAGATACATATGCCTATACGATGCGCCTGTAGTGTGGATTCGCCTTCTGCATTTTCCGTTGCCCAGCAGCACTAGCAAGTACTCTTCCATCCAAAAAGGCCTACAGTCTCTTGATGAATCTAATAATGCTAGGTTTGTCTAGATTGATAGAATATAGTGTCAACATTTATATATTTATAGATAGTTTGATCATGAAAATATATTTTATGATTAATGCTCTCCAGCACGGCCTCTGATGACGAGCTGAATCGATCAGAAGGTGGGAGTTCTTTATCATCTCATCTGATGTTCAAAACTAATAAATTATAATATAGATTACTCCCTAGTTGTTTTGATCATAACAACTTCCTTGGTGACGTCAGACTCCACGGTTGTTGTCTCAGCGGTGAGGTTGTGGCTAACAACGACCAGGGCAACATCATCTTCTCGCTGGTTTATTCTTACTGTGTTGGGAGCACACTTGCCTTACCCCCGCGCACGCGCAGGGAAGTGGCGAAGGTGGCCGATCGTCAAACCGAAAGTGAGGGAATAAAGAAACATGAACAGTAGTGCTGTAGCTCTACTCCAAAGACCCGTCCGTAAGCGAGGATGCTGGAAAGTAAGCGGTGGAGATATTTTTTAATTCTCCAAAGGTCTCATCATTACACTGTTCATCCCATGGTATTTATAGGGAATATCAAGAGACGCTAGACAAATTACATTAGGATACAAGAAAGATTCCTCAGCATCGCGTGGCGGAAGGGCAAAATCGTACTAACACGGGTAGAGCGGAAACCCTAGCTCACTTCCTACCCGTCCGCCGCCACCTGGTTTGCGCACACCTTCGTGGGAACGCGGAGGTTAAACTCTTAGCTCCGCCAGTCGCGAGGCCCGCGTTCCCTTGCCATCCGTTGAGCTTGGCCCTCCTTGCGAAGGTGCGCGGTACGCGCGAGGGTTGTTCCCTGTCCTCTTCACGCCTTTCTCCTGCAAGAACCGCAAGATAACTCGAAGGTCGAAACAGTATCCGAGGGTTAGGTAAAAGACCCGAGGGATTTAAAGGGTAACGAGGGTTTCCTCGATGGAACGCAAGGCACCACGAGGGTCGTCTCCAGACTCAGCCTGCGCGACGTCACTGCCGAGGGTTCCTTCCCCCAACAGTAGCCCCTCGATGCCTTGGATCTAAAAACGATCGATCTTTAGGCCCAAGCAGCGCCTTTGTTTGGAAAAGAAACAGTGTCCCTCGGCAGCAACGAAGGACGTGATGCCTTCGCCGTCAGCAACTGATGGTGCTGCTGGTTGCTCCAAAGCCGCACCTGCGCACAGTTCTGCGGAGATTCCACCTGTCGAAGCAGTGCCCTCGGTCGAGGAGGCCCCCGTCACTGGAGAGGCTAATGTGGAGGAGGTAGCGATGGTCGAAGCGCCTGTTGCTGAAACATCTATGGCGGAGGCTGCTGCAATTGTGGAGGGATTGGATGCTCCAGCTGGTGAAACTAAACGTGCCGTAACGGTCGAGGTTGAGGCGGAGGAGCAAGAGGATGTCGAGCAGGTGTGAGGTGCAGGGGTGATTTTCAAGAAGTTGTAATTTTGTAAGATTTTAGGTTTGGGAGGTGTTGGTGTAAAACACTGAGATTTTGTTTGACTGTTTGCCAATGCAGGTTCCTGATGGAACCGTGCTTGAGGTGTTTGACGTGACACCTCTCACGTTAAACTATCAGGATACCTTTATATCTGGTGAATCGTGGGCTCGGGCGAAGTTCAAACACCCCTCGCTGTCTTTCGAATGTTTTTGGTGGTCGAAGTTGCGGAGGTATGATTTGAAGATCAGCCGATCGAGCCAATTTTGGCGTGACGCGGATTATACGGACTGGCAAGCTACGCGCTTTTTGTTTGGCTCTTCCTCTTCTTCTTCGCAACCCGAGGTTGATGATGACATCGATGAGAGAACGGCCTTGGACTATTTGTTTGGGCGTAGCAGCCTTGATGTAGGTTCAGACGGTTGTATTGTAATTCCGAAGGAGGAGCCTTCAGAGATTAATGATGTAGATCGAAGGTATATGTATAGAGCGAGGGTGTTGCCCGGTGAATTGCCACTTGTGCCCGCGGCCCCTTTGCTGTGGGGACCTCTTGTTCCGGTGGAGCTGGGGTTTGAAGAGGGTTACGAGGGTTGTGAAGATGTAATGTTGATTGAAAAAGAGGAAGATTCTTTATAACTTTGTACTTTTTTAAATTAAGATTACCATACTATAGTGTTTTGTACTTACATGGGAAAGTTGTAAGATAGATTGTTGGCCTTTTTTACTGTTTTGTGTGAATTGATGAGGAAAAAATGTTTTTACCTTCGCCCGGTCTATGGCGGAGTTTGCGTTATTGTGCAATTATCGTGCTTTGGAAAACGTTGACGCTTCCCTTTATTTTAGCGAGGCTCGCTTAACGTTTATGTAAGCTGATTAGGAAAAACAGCGACGCCCCCTTTTCTTTTAGCGAGGCTCGCTTATCGTTTATGTACACTGATTAGGAAAAAACAGCGACACCCCCTTTTCTTTTAGCGAGGCTCGCTTATCGTTTATGTAATCTGATAAGGAAAACAAAGACGCCTCTTTTCTTTTAGCGAGGCTCGCTTATCGTTTATGTAAGCTGATTAGGAAAAAACAGCGACGCCCCCTTTTCTTTTAGCGAAGCTCGCTTATCGTTTATGTACGCTAATTAGAAAAAAAACAGCGACGCCCCCTTTTCTTTTAGCGGGGCTCGCTTATCGTTTATGTAATCTGATAAGGAAAACAAAAACGCCCCCTTTTCTTTTAGCGAGACTCGCTTATCGTTTATGTACGTTGATTAGGAAAAAACAGCGACACCCCCTTTTCTTTTGTTTTTTGCGAGGGTGCTTGAGTTTTCTTGACTTCGTGTCTCTCCTTTGCTGAAGTGGAGAAGTTTGCGTTACAAGCCCCTGCGTTTCTGCGAGGGTACTTATATTTTTTGGACTTCGCGCCTCCCCTTGTGTTGGGTGGAGGTGAAGTTTATTTTACAAGCCGCTGGCGTTTTTGCGAGGGTACTTGCATTTTTTGGACTTCGTGCCTCCCCTTGTCTTAGGTGGAGGTGAAGTTTGCTTTACAAGCCCTTGACATTTTTGAGAGGGTACTTGCATTTTTTGGACTTCGCGCCTCCCCTTGTCTTAGGTGGAGGTGAAGTTTGCTTTACAAGCCCCTGGCGTTTTTTGCGAGGGTACTTGCATTTTTTGGACTTCGCGCCTCCCCTTGTCTTAGGTGGAGGTGAAGTTTGCTTTACAAACCCCTGGCGTTTTTGCGAGGGTACTTGCATTTTTTGGACTTCGCGCCTCCCCTTGTCTTAGGTGGAGGTGAAGTTTGCTTTTGCCAAGTTTGCTTTGAAAAGATTTGTGTTTCGAAGCAATCTTCGGGGGTTTGCATCGATTATAAGCACTCTTGATGGAGAGTTGCTTTTTTCGATGTTTATTTAGAAAAATGACAATTTGGAGTTTTGCTTTTTCGGGGGTTGATTGCTTGTATTAAGGATTTGGATGCTGCCTCGTTAAAAAACCTTACGTCCCTTCGTAAGGAAAAAGAGTGCAACTCCTTTGTTTTGGTTACAAACATGGTATTGAAAAGAATGAAAGGGAAAAAGCAAAGTTACATGATGTGAGAGCTCGCTAAGGCTCCGCTATGGATGATATTTGCGAAGGTCGTCAACATTCCAGGTTTGAGGTAGGCGGTTTCCTTCGCTGTGAGAGAGGTGATAGGACCCAGGACGATTGCATTCCACTATCAGGTATGGTCCTGTCCATTTTGGCTGAAATTTGCTCGCCATGTTGGCGTTTTGTTTCCGAATGAGGACGAGGTCACCCTTTTCAGTTCTTTGATTCTCACCTTTTTGTCTCTCCATTTTTTTGTTTCTTCTTGATACTTGCGAAGGTTGTGCACTGTGTTGCATCTCGTTTCCTCGAGCAAATCTTTATCTAGCAGCTGGTTTGGTTCATCTGATTCGAGGGTTGTTCTGAGAGAGGCATGTTTCAATTCTTCTGGTAACACAGCTTCTTCCCCAAATAGGAGCCTAAAAGGTGTGAACTTGGTAGCTCTGCATTCCGAAGTGTTATGGGACTAGGTGACCGAGGTTAGCTCTTCCGCCCACTTTCCCTTGGGCCTGCCTTGTAATTTTTTGGATATGGCTTGGAAAATTGTTGAATTAGCTCTTTCAACTAAGCCATTGGATTGAGGGTGCCGGACTGAGGCGAAGCACAAGATTATTCCAATTTGAGCGCAAAATTCCTTGAAGACCTCGCTGTCAAACTGAGTGCCATTGTCGACGGTTAGGTGTTTGGGAACTCCAAATCGACAAACTATTTGCTGCCAGAAGAACTTTTTCACGGCTAGAGAGGTGATAGAAGTCAAAGGTCTAGTCTCAATCCACTTCGTGAAGTATTCCATGGCTACCACCGCGTAGCGGAGGTTTCCTGGAGCTGTCGGTAGAGGACCAACGAGGTCCACTGCCCATCTATGCAAGGGCCATCTTGGGCATATCAGAGTTGTTGGGGCTCCTGGGGCGTTTTGTGTTTTTGCTGTTAGTTGGCAACCCTCGCAACGTTTGACGATTTCTTCTGCATCTCGTAATGCTGCTGGCCAATAGAAGCCTTGACGGAAAGCTTTTCCAACTAGTGCCCTCGGGCCGTTTTGTGAGCCGCAGATACCTTTGTGAATAAGTTTGAGAATATCCTTTCCTTGATCCTGCGACACGCATTTTAGCCATGGCGAGGTCACCGAGGCTTTGAACAAAATGTTGTCCACTATTTTGTACCCTCGAGTTCTTTGTTTGAGTCTGTTTTCTTCCTCTTTGGAATCGGGCTCGTGCAACCCGTTGATGTAGGCCATGATTGAGGCTCTCCAATCTTCGCTTTGAATTGCATTGATCGGCTTCGCTGTTTTTTCAGAAGCTTCGATGGCTGATTGTGTTGCTGCTTCGTAGAAAACGTCTGGTGGCAACTGTAGTTGTTGTGCTGCCACTTTGGCCAGAATGTCTGCCTCGCTGTTTTCTGACCTCGGTATTGCTTTCACTGTTATGCCGAGGAAGAAAGATTCTAACCTTCGGACATATTGTAAGTATTTATGTAGCTCTGGATCTTTTGCTTTGTAATTTTTCTCAATATGACCCGCGATGACTTGGGAGTCTTTGTTAATGACCGCCCTTCGGACTGATAATGCTCGAATCCTTGAAAGTGCCAGTATTACAGCTTCATATTCTGCGGAATTGTTTGTGCACTTGAAGTCAAGTCTTTTTGCGTATCGTAGCTTCGATTCAGATGGCGAAACTAGGATAGCCGAGGCTCCTGCTCCAGCTGCTCCATAGGCTCCGTCGACGTACACTGTCCAAAATGGATCTTTTTCGACTCCATCTCTGCGAGGGTCTGGAGTCCATTCGGCTATGAAATCTGCTAGGGCCTGTGATTTGATTGCTGTTCTACCCACGAAGGTTATGGTGTAGCTGTTCAGTTCGACTGCCCATTTTGCTATTCTGCCGACTGCCTCATTGTTCTTGAAAATATTTTCGAGGGGGTATGCTGAGGGTACTTGGATCTCGTGTGCCTGAAAATAGTGTTTTAGCTTTCTTGACGCCATGACTACGGCGTATGCTATCTTCTCGAGCTCTGAGTAGTTTCGCTTGGGACCCTCGAGGGTTTCTGATACATAGTATATTGGGGCTTGCCTTGATTTACTGTTTTGGTGCAATTCTTTGACTAACACTGCGCTGACTGCATGAGGCGAGGCTGCGACGTACAGCAGTAGCAGGTCCCCTTTGCTAGGGCTGGTTAAGACAGTCAAGTTGGTGAGATACTTTTTCAGATCCTCGAAAGCTTTCTGCTGCCGAGGTCCCTAATTGAATGGAGCAGTGCTTCTCAAAGTTTCGAAGAAAGGTAATCTTCGCTCGGCTGATCTGGAGATTAATCTGTTGAGTGCTGCTAAGCGGCCTGACAAACGCTGAGCTGCTTTTTTTTTGTTGTCGGGGGTTCCATATTGATGATGGCGTCAATTTTCTCGGGGTTGGCTTCGATTCCCCTTGCTGAGACGATGCAACCTAGCAGTTTTCCTTTCCTTATCCAAAAACACATTTTTCGGGGTTTAGTTTTAAGCCGGCTGACTGAAGGTTGTTGAACACTCTTGCCAAGTCTGAAATGTGGTTTTCTTTTTGTTCGCTTTGAACAATCAAATCATCGACGTAGGCAGAGATGGCATGTTCATCTTTGAAGACTTCGGATGTCATGCGGGCGAAGGTAGATCCTGCGTTTCTCAAGCCTTCTGCCATTCTTTGAAAGCAAAAAGTGCCCGAAGGTGTGATGAAGCTTGTTTTTTCCTCATCTTCTTCATTCATCCAGATTTGATGGTACCCCGAGAAACAGTCGAGGAGAGAAAGCATTTGGCAACCAACTGCTCTGTCAACCAAGGTGCTTATGTTTGGTAGGGGAAAATCATCCTTCGGGCAAGCTTTGTTCAAGCATGTGAAATCTACGCACATTCGCCACTTCTTGTTCTTTTTCTGGACTAGGACCACATTTGAAAGCCATGTTGGGTATTTGACTGGGAGGATGACCCCTGCCTCCAAGATTCTTTTTACTTCTGCCCTCGCTGTCTCTTTCCTTTCTTCTGACATTTTGCGAAGCTTTTGCTTGACTGGGCGATGACCTTGCTTTATGTTTAGGCTATGCTCGATCAAAGTTCTGCTTACTCCCTTGAGGTCCTCCGCAGACCAAGCGAAGGTGTCGGAGTTTTCTTTGAGGAAAAGGATGAGGTTATTTTCTGACTGGGGGTCTAAGTTGGCTGAGATGAATACTTTTCTTTCGGAGTTCCCTTCAAAGAGTTGGACTTGTTTGGTTTCTTCTTTGAGTAATGCTCTTTTTTGGTCGTTGATTGCTTCGCCTTCGCTACGATGCTTTGTTATTTGTTGGTTTGTTAAATTGTGCACATTGCGTTGCCCCGGTGTTACTGTTCCTTCTGCGGCTCTTGCGACGTCTTGATCTCCATATACTGCAACGACCCCCTTCGGAGCAGGAAGCTTCATGCAGAGGTATGCAAGATGGATGACAGCGTTGAATGCATTGGTGACCCCTAGACCAAATATTGCATTGTAAGGATAGAACATATCAACCACGTCGAAGGTTATGTGCTCAGTTCTGCAGTTCACTTGATCTCCGAAGGTTACGGGTAAGGAGATCTTTCCGATGGCTCTTACTTGCTGGCCACCGAAACCGTATAGGGGTTACCGGCTGGTTGCAAGAGGTTTCTGTCAAGTTTCATGCTGTCGAAGGTTGTGGCGAACAAGATGTCTGCGGAGCTTCCTGTGTTGACCAGGATTTTGGTAACTGTCCACCCTGCTAGATTAGTTTCAATCACCATAGCGTCAGTGTGAGGGTAATCCCTTAACTTCATGTCACTAGAATCAAAGGTTATTGGGATATGAGACCATCGACCAAATTTGTTCGGTCCTTCGACGGCTACATGGTGTACTCTTCTAGTATGTTCTTTCCTTTGCCTCTTGTTGCCATGATCTTCGTTGGAGCCTCCGATGATAGCTAGTATTACACCAAAGGTTGATGTTGGGTTATTGATGGTTGTCTGGGTTTGGGCTTCGGATTTGATAGGTTGGGGTGCTGGCAGTGCTGGTATTGGTGGTGGTGGTGGTAAAGCGTTGCTCGCTTGTTGGTTGATTTGGGTTTGAGGGGTTGTTGGGTATGTGACAGTGTATGGAGTGTTTTGTCGTTGAGGGATGGGGGTTGATTGATATGAGGTGTGGTTGTAGTGTGGGTGATGAGTGTAGAAAGGTTGATGCGAGGGTAAGCCATAGTTTATTGGGGTGTACTGCTATGGGGGATGGGTTGGGTTGTAGTTTGGCTTTCTGGTGTGATTGATTGTTCGGTTTTCTGTCGATGTGGCTCTTTTGGATTCCTGGTACTCTTTTCCCTTGGCGAAGCACTCGCATTGTTTGGTGGTGTGCCCTTTTCCTGGACCACAAAAATGACAATACATCTTTGCGGGATCCTTCTGTTGGTTTCTTTGGTCAGGCGGAGGTGGGAGTCCTTGCGGATTTTGGTTGCCCGAAGGCTGAGTGCCCCTTCTCTGATCTTCGAGTGGATTTACCTTGTTGATTACGCCAATGTTACTTTGATCTTGGCGAGGGTTGTTTTCTCTCGCTTGGGGCCGCAACTGTGGTTTTTGCTGTGATCTTCGGGCGTCGGACTTTGCCCTGAAGTCCATGTCTGCTCTACAGTATCTCTCCATTGTCTCATGTAGTTCTTCAATTGTGTTTGCCGGCTTCCTAGCAAACTTCGAGGAGCAGGGTCCTGGGCGCAGACCGCTTACGGCTGCGAGGATTACGGCTTCATCAGATATCCCAGAAGTTCTTGCTCTGATTTGGATGAACCTTCGCTAGTAATCTTGCAGTGGTTCACGCTCTTCTTGTTTGCAGTTGAACAGGTCAATATGATTTGATGGGGCTGCTGTGATACCCTTGAAGTTTATGCAGAGCCTGTCTCTGAGGTTGGCCCACGAATCCACAGTTCTGGGGCGGAGGTTACTGTACCAAGTCTGGGCGATGTCGCGAAGTATGATCACGAAGGACTTTGCCATCGTGGATTCGTCTCCCCTTGCTGCGGCCACTGCCGCTTCATAGCTCATTATGAATTGGCGAGGGTCAGTGAGTCTGTCATAACGGGGCAGATTTTGTGGATTGTAGCATGGTGGCCAGGGTTGGGTTTGCAGTATCTGGAAGAGTGGTGATCTTGGGTCGTAGGGCATCTGGTGTTGTTGAGCCCTTCGCTGAATGCGAAGGTTTGGCTCTCGCTCTTCTGGGTAAAGTTGGCGAAAATTTGGTGGTGGTGGGGGTGGTGGTGGTTGACGAGCGTTGCCCTGACCCTGCTCAACATTCTCCTCATGGAGTGGCGGCATTTGCCTATCATTCCATTCCTCGGCTTCAGCCTCAGCTGCCACGAGGGACTCCTCCATTCGGCGAAGCTGTTCCCTTGCTTCATCCGCCTTTTGCCTGATGGCACGCAGCCGGTTGTGCCTTTCAAGCTGGTCTAGGCGCCTTTTCTTTTCCTGCAATTCAGCTTGAAGTCTGTCCAAAGCCTCGAGGCCCAACTCCTCTTTGTCTCCTCTTCCACCTTCTCCGGAGGTGTGCGGCTGTGATACCAGCCGAGTGTGAGGGCCCGGGACCTCTGTCCCTGGAATGACTTCTTCTTCTCACGATGGTTCCACATTTTCTTCCACGGGTTCAACTGTCACCGTGGCCTCTCTGGTTGTGCGATGGTCTCTGGTTGAGGATGCTCTTCTATTTCCGGCCATCACGAACTCCGTCCCCACGGTCGGCGCCAAACTGTTGGGAGCACACTTGCCTTACCCCCGCGCACGCGCAGGGGAGTGGCGAAGGTGGCCGATCGTCAAACCGAAAGTGAGGGAATAAAGAAACAGGAACAGTAGTGATGTAGCTCTACTCCAAAGACCCGTCCGTAAGCGAGGATACTGGAAAGTAAGCGGTGGAGATATTTTTTAATTCTCCAAAGGTCTCATCATTACACTGTTCATCCCATGGTATTTATAGGGAATACCAAGGGACGCTAGACAAATTACATTAGGGTACAAGAAAGATTCCTCAGCATCGCGTGGCGGAAGGGCAAAATCGTACTAACACGGGTAGAGCGAAAACCCTAGCTCACTTCCTACCCGTCCGCCGCCACCTGGTTTGCGCACACCTTCGTGGGAACGCGGAGGTTAAACTCTCAGCTCCGCCAGTCGCGAGGCCCGCGTTCGCTTGCCATCCGTTGAGCTTGGCCCTCCTTGCGAAGGTGCGCGGTATGCGCGAGGGTTGTTCCCTGTCCTCTTCACGCCTTTCTCCTGCAAGAACCGCAAGATAACTCGAAGGTCGAAACAGTATCCGAGGGTTAGGTAAAAGACCCGAGGGATTTAAAGGGTAACGAGGGTTTCCTCGATGGAACGCAAGGCACCGCGAGGGTTGTCTCCAGACTCAAGTTGCGCGACGTCACTGCCGAGGGTTCCTTCCCCCAACATACTGCATGTCACCTGTACATTGAGATTGTCAACAAAAATCCAAAACAAATTATGGACTCGTCAAAAGTAAATATTGTCAAGCTAAGTTCAGAACGCAGAAATCAACAACGCAGAGAGAGGTATGCTTGGTTGAAGCTCAGGCTAAAAAACGTGATTATCAACGTAGTCATCGGGCTGCATTATCTAACGATGAGAACGAGGAAGCTCGGGCCCGTATCATATCAGGTCAAAATTAATATCAAGGGAGGAATTCGTCACCGCATTCTTTTCATTCCATGGGATTCTCTAGCCAGTTTTTTGTATTCTTTTAGTTGTCACCTAAAAAATATCTACCCACCTAATATCTCCTCCATTGCATCTATTTTAATTTTTTATCTAGCGCTAGATATTAATTTGACAGGTGGGATCAGTATGGACTGAACATACTGACGCACGTATTTCCTATAATTTAGTGTTTTCCTAGCTGTTCACGTTATTTTTTCTCACCTTAAGATTTTATACCCATCCAACCACAACAGATAAATACCAACACCACGTATGGCCCTAAATACCAATACCACGTATACGATCGCCGTCGTCGTTTTGAATAAGAAGAAGCTAGCTAAAATGTGTGTTCGTGAAAATCCAACGTAAGTCACGGAACTTGATGCTTCGCCTTGCACCGTTCCGTGGCGCCTGTTGCTACATATTGCATCATCCATTAGGGTAGGGCATCATCGGATGTTTGTGCCAGTGTCGCCGTTGTCACTCATCGAGCCCTCGCCGCTCGATGCGACCTCCACAACTCGTTGAGACGCCATCACGCCGTCAGAAGCCACGTCAATCAGGAGATCAGGTATTCCGGTTCAACCTTGTTAATTAATATTTAATTTATATTTACATCCAATTTTTATTCTTTAAAGGACAAGATTTGACAATCTCATAGATCATATCGTTCAGAGTGCAGATGTGCAGTTAGGGGATTTTGATCTGGGAGTTGAGAATATTTAGTGGATAATCATTATCTCAAGTTATCAATTTACTGAACTTTGATTTTTAATGTTGAATCCATTATGATATATTTTTTTTCAAAATTACTTACTAATTGTTTCTAAATTTTCAGCCGTCTTATGTTGCCCAAAAGACAGCATCCGGTAGTATGATGTATAACTTGTTTGATCATAATATTTTTTATGCATTACTCATATTAGAAACACCATTATGTTATAAGAATTGTATTGAAGGGCCCATGTTTCAATAAATTAACTGGATTTCATATGACATTACATGTGATTTTTTTAGAAAATGGAAGAGACTTCCCGCTTCTGTGTCTCCGCACACAGCGTTTACATTATTACATAAATTCAGCAATTTTGCTGATGAGACAGGCTAATAAATGCAAAAATTATGCATGACAGAGTCTATTATTAAATTTCCATCCATGAGAAGCAAACAGCTCCAGCGCGGCAGATTCTATTTTTCTGCTCTCTAATAGGAAAGACTCCTTCGTTTCATCGTCACGATGCAACAATGCCCAAAATCAAAACCAGTATGTTTCCCTGAAAATAGCCTGCATAAAAGATGTATATTTGCAATTTTGAAAAATTAGATCATTACGACATCACCAAATTGCCCAACCCCAACCAGAATATGTTTTTTCTCTTTGAAATTAAAATTCGATAGCCAACTCCCTAGCATGTGGGATACCGAGTTGGGAGGGGTTAACCCAGTAGCTATATAGACCATCCTCCATATTGTCTTCGCATGGTGACAATCAAAGAAAAGATGTTTAATAGTTTCGTTATAATTACAGAAATAACATTTTTTATTGCCTTTCCAATTCCTCTTAATGAGGTTGTCGTTTGTTAAAATCACCCCCTGCTGGAGATACCAAAGGAAGATCTTGATTTTTAGAGGAATTTTTAATTTCTAAATCAATTTATGAGAGAAGGGTGTATTCTGATTTATCATGTGAAGATACATAGAATGGACTGTAAATTGACCATTGTTATGTAAGTTCCAAATAAACAAATCACTCTCATCAGTTAAATTTATATGAGTGATTTTGGCTATCACATTACAAGTGATGTTATAAATTTGTATGAGTTCGTGACTAGGCCAATAGTGATATGAGTTTGAGGCTGCTTCGATGCATTATATAAAACACTCAAGTACTTCATGGTGAATCAACATGCTTTAAAAGTTTTGGTTGGAAGCGCTCTCTCTCTATATATATATAATTTGAGTGAATTGTTGGTTCTTGGTCATACCTTTGTTAACAGTTTAGAAATGAGAGTTCTGTAGTATATCATTTTTATCTAATATAATAATAGCAATAAATGTTGGTATGTGGTACAGCTTGATTTTACCTAAATTTATATCTGCTTCCGTCAAAACTTTATATTTGTATCCTTATACAAAAAAATTATTAAAACTCTACTCCTGCAATACGCATCTATGAACCTGCTTAGGTTGCTTGAGGCATGAGACAAATCTATCGTCTACTATATATCATCAGTACATAATTGTAGGATGGATGTTAACAGGAAAAATGTTTTCTGATTTTTCAACATAAGATAAAATTCATATTCTTTTATTTATTGCCGACCGCTTTATTAGTAATTTCTAACTTGTATTTAGATTTATAGCTGACGAAGTGATTGGTAAGGTTAAGTTATCATCTGTTGTCACACCCAATTTTAAGAACAAAATTGAATGCAATAACTCATGTGTGCCCAGAGATCAATCACACACATAAGCCACAAATTAAGAAGTACCATCACATATGTTTATTACATAACGAATATTATTCAAAGACTTTACATAGCAGCGGATAAATAAAGTATCTCTCGCGGTAGCTCCATCACAGGGAAGATGACTGGTTGACAGCAAGACTAGAACTCTTCAGGGAAGTCGTCGTTACCATAGCAATCTGTTACCCATCCGGGATTTTTATCCAAGTAGAAAGAAAATAAACAAGCATAAGTACATCTCGTACTTAACAAGTGTAACATGGGGTTCATGAGGCTCAAATAAGGCTGACACTGGTTAAACTGCAGTAGCTTTTAGTTGGCAACATTTTAACATTAAGGTGAACATATATGAATGCTTAAAACCCAACCCACATGATCATAATAACTGAGACATAGTAATAAGATAATCAACATGAGCAACATAAATAAACAACATATAACAACTAAGTCTGTGAGTTTTCCGGGCCGCTCGTATCCGTGAGCACGGCTGATATATCAGTTTATTAAACTCTGCGCAGAGGTGTACACTTTACCCGATGAGTCGTGATATCCAGATGCCCGGGTTAATTACTCCCATAACACTTCCGAGGTGAGCGGGCAGGATACACGCAAAGCCTTTCAAAGGTTCGTCTAACAAGTTAGGGCCGCTAGTTCTTAAGGCAAGGGGATGTAGAGCCCTCCTTCCAGGTGGCACAAAAACACGCAGCCTATACTCACGTGGACAGAAGCCGCACTATACCCGACTCGGCAAGATCCAACGCGCCTATACAGGTGTCCACTAACAAGCTAGAAAAGGTCCTTATACTGAGCTAAGGTCAGAGCCATATAACCCTCATGGTTGCACTGTATGTCCCAGCTTTTGCTGACAGGAGGTCCTAAACCATGTTGCTAATAAGATCAAGTTTTATTCACCGTTATTAGATCATGTTTGGTTTAAGTAAAGCTCTAGCAAAACTCTACCCATATGCATAGCATCCCAAGGTTATCAAGGTAACGGGTCAAAGGTCTAGGGTAAACTAGATAGGAGATCAAAATTAGACACATGCATATGAATTTAGATGTTTCATGGTGAATAGGTCAACAAGGATGATCCCATGCTATACTTGCCTGATTCAGAGTACTTTGGTTGCTCTTGGTTGTCGTAGAAGGGCTCCTGATCACCAGCGTATGTCTCACCGTCTATACTCGATTACCACATCAACACACAACCATCGGAACACAATCATGCAAAGCAAACAAGCTATAATTAGAACATTACACCAATCAGCAAGAAAATAATATAAAAGTTTGAAACAGAAAACTACGATCCAACACGATCACATAAACGCGAAGATCACGAAAAACGGAATTATAACGTGAAGGTTATGAGCTAAACAAGTTACAAAACCTCGGTTAGTAGATTAAACCTAACTCAAATTTTAATTACTGAAAACAGTAGATATTTTGGTACAGATAGATAGATCTTTTCAAAACGAATCTAACGCAACTTGAACGGACTAAATCGGACTAAAAACGTAGGAGTTATAAGCATTTGAAATCAGTGGCAAAACTGTAAATAAACTGAAATTGAATTTGTATTTAAAATCGATTTAAACAAATTATCAGAGTGGATGGACTGCGCCTCAAATAGGACAAAGCGCAGGGGCTCAAACAGAAGAATTCGCAGACTCAATGAACAGGGCCATTGGGACCGCGGGTTTAGACCTAAATATTTGGGGGACTCTTTAGCAAAGGTGACAGACGAAGGGGTATCGAGCGATTCCGAGCGCTAGATCCAGAATGGACGGCTCGGATTAGATCAGGGTGAGACCGGCGGCGCTTTCGCCGGAGAGAAAGAAGGACGCGGCGGCTCCACGGCCGGAAGGCGGCGGCGCGGCTCGGGATTCCGCTACAGAGCGGTAGAGACCTCGGGAACAGATCTAAACGAAAGAGGAGCTCGAGGCGAACTCACCAGTGGTGTTAATGGCGTCGGAGAGGTCTCGGTGACGGCGGGTTGCACAGTTTGGCGGACAGCGGCCTCTGCAGAGCGACGACGAGCGATTAGGGCACCAAGACGAGGGGGAAAAAGAGGGAAACACACTCGGTTAGCTTCGAGAGATCAAGGGGAAACTCGAGATACCACTTACAAGCTCGGAAACTCGACGAATCGTCGGGTTGATGGCGGCGGAGATCTTGCGGCGTGCGGAACTTGTCGCGGGTGCAGGCTAGGGCACGAGAGCTCGAGCTGTTTGCGTGGGGAGAGGCGGCGGGCTCTCGGGGATCTTATAAGAGGGTCGGTCCGGTCGATTTGGCAAGCGAGGACGCGTAGCGAGGATGGACTCAGTTCCGGTCATGGAGTCCGAGCCGGATACGAGAGGGAGAAGAAGCGATGGGACGCTGACAGGCGGGGTCGGGCTGTCAGCGAGTGCAGGCGCGAGGCTGAACCCTCGGGCGAGACGGAAACGGCTACGCTCGCGCGAGGCTGGACCCTCGGGCGAGACGGAGACGGCAATGCTCACGCGAGGCTGGAGCCTCGGGCGAGACGGAGACGGTGATGCTCACGCGAGGCTGGAGCCTCGGGCGAGACGGAGACGGCGGTGCTCGCGCGAGGCTGGAGCCTCGGGCGAGACGGAGATGGCTGCGCGCACGCGAGTGCAGCGCCGAGGCTGGACCCTCGGCTCAGCGCGGGGCTGCGGCGCTGCGCAGGGCTGCTGGGCCGGAGCGACGGCCCACGCGGGCGAGAGAGAGAGGGGAGGGAAGCAGGCCAGCAAGAGGGAGGGAGCGGACCGGCCAAGCTGCTCGGGCCAGAAAGGAGAAAGGAGGAGGGAGAGAAGGAAAAAGGGTTTTCCAAATTCCGATTTGATTTTTCAAATGCATTTTCAAATCCTTTTTGAATTCAAACAACTTTTGAACTAAAACCACACACCACAAAAATAAGATATGCACCAGCATGTATGCATCAACATGCTCTTTGGCCTAGGATTAATTTTAACTTTTGCAAATAATTTATTAACTAAGTTTTATGCAACACACAAAATGCATAATTAAATCATATTGCCTATTTTTAAATTGATGCAAATTTTGGGATGTTACAATTCTACCCCCCTTAAAGAATCTCGTCCTCGAGATTCCAGCGATGCTTACTCAAACAACTGCGGGTAAGACTTTCTCAAATCCTCTTCTCTTTCCCAAGTTGCCTCTGCTTCTGAGTACCGATTCCACTGAACCTTACACATCTTTATTACTCTGCTCCGGGTAACTCTTTCGGCTGTCTCTAGAATTCTTGTTGGGTACTCATCATAAGTCAAATCTTCCCTAACTGTGAGCTCTTCCAACGGTATCTGCTCTTCGGGTACTCGCAGGCACTTTTTCAACTGAGAAACATGAAACACATTATGCACTCCTGACAAGCTTTCAGGCAATTCTAACTGATACGCCACCTCACCACGTCTTTCAAGAATTTTGAACGGTCCAATATACCTAGGTGCTAGCTTTCCTTTCTTATTGAACCTTTTCACACCTCTCATCGGTGACACCTTTAGGTAGACATAATCACCTACTGCAAAAGTTAGATCTCGACGACGGTTGTTTGCATAACTCTTCTGCCGAGACTGAGCGGCTCTCAGGTTATCTCTGATTATCCTGACATGTTCCTCGGCATTCCTCAACACATCAGGTCCAAACACTTGACTTTCACCTGTCTGATCCCAAAACAACGGTGTTCTACACGATCTTCCATACAAAGCTTCAAACGGTGCCATCTTTAGACTCTCCTGATAACTGTTGTTGTATGAGAACTCTGCATAACACAGATTCTTGTCCCAACTGGTGCCATACTGTAATGCACAAGCTCTCAACATGTCTTCTAGAATCTGATTTGTTCTTTCTGTCTGTCCATCAGTCTGTGGATGATAAGCAGTACTGAAGTTCAACCTTGTACCCAATGATCGATGTATCATCTGCCAAAAGTGAGAGGTGAACTGCGTACCACGATCTGACACAATCTTTCTTGGCACTCCATGCAAACATACTATTCGTTCCATATACAATTCTGCCAATCTAGCTCCAGTATAGGTAGTTTTGACCGGTATAAAGTGAGCAACTTTGGTCAATCGATCGACTATTACCCATATGGAGTCGTAACCTCTCTGAGTACGAGGTAACCCAACTATAAAGTCCATACCAACTTCTTCCCACTTCCATTCAGGTATCTTCATCGGTTGTAACAAACCAGCGGGTCTCTGATGTTCTGCCTTTACCCTCTGACATGTATCACACAAAGCGACGTACTCGGCTACATCTCGCTTCAGTCCATCCCACCAATACTTTTTCTTCAGATCAAGGTACATCTTAGTGCTTCCAGGATGAATGGAATAAGCTGACTCATGCACTTCTCGCAGTATAGACTCACGTATCTCCTTGATTGCAGGTACACATAATCTATTCCCATGCCATAATGTACCATCATCATCTAACCGGAAACCTGATGCTTTGCCAAGAACAATGTTATCGGCTATCTGCTTTAACTTTTCATCTGACATCTGACCCTTACGTATCTCTTGCATCAATACTGGTTCAAGCTCTAACTCTATTCTGTTGATCACAATTCCCAAATTCAGATGTGCAAATTCAGCACACAACTCTTCTGGCATAGAAGCAATTCTGACCTCATTGGCATGGCTCTTTCTACTCAAGGCATCTGCTACAACATTAGCCTTCCCGGGATGATAGTGTATTTCCAAATCATAATCCTTAATCAATTCCATCCATCTGCGCTGCCTCAAATTCAGATCAGACTGAGTGAAAATGTACTTCAAGCTCTTATGATCGGTATAGATGTCCGTCTTGTGACCCACTAGATAGTGTCTCCAAATCTTCAATGCATGGACAACAGCTGCTAACTCTAAATCATGAGTGGGATAGTTCAGCTCATGCTTTCTCAACTGCCTTGATGCATATGCTACAACTCTGCCTTCTTGCATAAGAACACAACCCAAACCTTGACGAGATGCATCACAATAAATAGAGAAATCCTTACTCAGATCTGGCAGAATTAACACTGGAGCTGTAGTCAGACGTTTCTTCAACTCCTCGAAATTAGCTTGACACTTATCAGACCAAACAAACTTAGCATTCTTCTCTAGCAGAGCTGTCATTGGCTTAGCAAGTTTGGAGAATCCTTCAATGAACCTTCTATAGTAACCAGCCAATCCAAGGAAACTACGAATCTCAGTCACATCTGTTGGTGGTTTCCAATTCAGCACATCTTCAACCTTGCCTGGATCTACTGAAATGCCTCCATTAGAGATAACATGTCCAAGGAAAGAAACTTCCTTTAACCAAAACTCACACTTGTTGCGCTTGGCATACAACTTGTGCTCTCTGAGTTTTTGTAGCACTAACCTCAGGTGATCAGCATGATCTTTCTTGTTCCTAGAGTATACTAGAATATCATCAATAAACACAACTACGAACTTGTCGAGATATTCCATGAACACCTTGTTCATCAAATACATAAAGTAGGCAGGTGCATTGGTCAATCCAAATGACATGACTGTATACTCGTACAATCCATACCTGGTAGTGAAAGCTGTCTTTGGAATATCAGATGCTCGAATCTTCAACTGATGGTAACCAGAACGCAAATCAATTTTAGAGAACACACATGCACCTTTCAGCTGATCAAACAGATCATCTATCCTTGGTAATGGGTACTTATTCTTGATAGTAACCTCATTAAGCGATCTATAGTCAACACACATCCGCTGACCACCATCCTTTTTGTCAACAAAGATAACAGGAGCTCCCCAAGGTGATGAACTAGGACGAATAAACCCTTTTTCTTGTAACTCTTTAATTTGTTTCTTAAGTTCATCTAATTCAGGTACTCCCATTCTATATGGTCTTTTAGCTATGGGTGCGGTTCCAGGTAAAAGTTCAATAATAAATTCAATGTCGCGATCGGGTGGCATACCTGGCAGATCATCGGGGAACACATCCGGGAACTCATCCACCACTAGATCTTCCGGGAAAACCTCTTCATTTATCTGGTTCACGGTTGCAGTCGGTGTTGGTTGTAGCACTACCTTCACACTGATTCTGTCTCCCTTAGCTGTGGTAACTGTCACAACTTTATCTTGACACTGTATATCTGTCTTACACCTCTTCATCCAGTCCATACCCAATATCAAATCAATGCCAGCTGTCCTCAGCACAATTGGGGATACTGAGAAATCTACCCCCCCTAAGGACACATCTATAGGCATACACTGGAGCGTAGCTTGCAAACCTCCACCCGGTGAGGTAACCATTATAGGGGTTTTCATGAGACTAACAGGTAGATTATGCATTCTAACAAATGTATGAGATATGAAAGTATGCGATGCACCAGAATCGAAAAGAACTGTAGCAGGGATGGAACTGATGTTGAACGTACCAAGCATAATCTCTGGCGCTTCCTGCACGGTCTCTGCGGACACGTGATTCACCTTGCCGGAGTTAGGTGAAGGATTCTGACGTCCCTTATTGTTCTGACTCTGTGGAGTCTGTTGATTCTGCTTCTTAGGACAATTGTAGGAGAGGTGACCAACCTCACCGCAGACAAAGCACTTGTTGGGAGTGTTAGGTGCACTATTCTTCATGGGGGTGTTGACGGGGGTACCTTGGCGTTGAGCATGATTATTGTGCTGCTGCTGCTGCTGTGGGCGCTGATTGTTTCCTTGCTGCTGATATGAAGGGCGTTGCAGTCCCTGGTTACGGTTCCACTGAGAAGTAGGTCCCTGATACCTCTGCTGGTTGCCCGGTGCAAAATTAGGACGAGGGCGGTTGTTACTACCAGAAGACTGACCTTGGAGCTTCCTCTTTCTAGCCTCCATCTCCTTGCGCTTGTTGTCAACCACAATAGCACGGTTGACTAATGTCTGGTAGCTGGCATACTCATTGGACATAAGCTGCAGTGCCAGTCCGTCATTCAGACCCTCGAGAAAACGACGCTGCTTGTCGGCATCCTGAGCAATATCAGTGGGGGCATAGCGTGACAATTGAGCAAACTTGTCACGGTACTCCGCAACGGTCATGGCTCCTTGGCGCAGAGATCTAAACTCTTCCTGCTTCAATTCAATCAGACCAGCAGGGATATGGTACGCTTTGAAGTTGGTCTTGAATTCCTCGAAGGTGACAGGTGGGGCATTGTTGGCTAGACCGAACTGAAACGATTCCCACCAATCCAGAGCAGCTCCTTGCAACTGACCAGAAGCATAGAGCACCTTCTCCTGGTCATTGCATTGCGCGATGGTAAGCTGGCGTTCAATAGCACGAAGCCAGTCATCAGCCTCCAGGGGATCAGCGGCATGAGAGAACACTGGCGGGTGACCCTTCAAAAACTCACCCCTCTTGTCCCTCACTTGCATCGGTGGTGCTCCTCCAACTGGCTGATGCTGCATATGTTGCATCATAGTTTGCATAAATTGGGCTTGGATGCCCATCAACTGCTGAATGTCAACTGGGGGTGGTGGTGGCGGGTTAACAGGTGCTCCACGACCACGGCCACGTCCACGTCCACCTCCAACTCCACCTCCTCTGGCGGCCATCTGTGATTCCAAACAGGGATCAAGGTTAGTGATCTTTTTAAGAAAAGATCACTTATATGAGAGGAAACAGGAGATCTGAAAATTCCTGGGCGAGATCCAGTAACAGCAGTACAGAAAAACAGTCATATACGGAGTTCCAGAAATCCAAACAGGGCGTGTGATACACGGTTGGAAAGATAACGAAATTATCTACAACTTTTATTTAAGTGACTTTCCCAGATTCTGTCGTTAAGTTAGTCAAAAACAGAGAACAAACAGATCTGTCCAGAGCTCAAAACTGCGCAGAAACTCTAACTTGAAACAGCCATATCTCACAAACCATAACAGCTATTGAAGTGATCCCAGAGGCATTGGTTAGATATAGGAGTCTATTTTCCATCATAAAATTTTCAGCCATGTTGCACGATCAGAACTTGAGATATAACCAAAAGATCACAGGTTGCTCCAGAAAACAGCATAGGACAAGATGTAACTAACCCTTTTATTATTCATAAACGTTATGTCTAACTATGAGATTTGTAGACAAGCCTACAATATCCCAACACTCATTACAAAGATCCAAATCACACATAAGCATAATGATAATCCAACTCACACATAAAGAAGCACACTAGCACAAAGGTTAACTAGACTCGACAAACGCTTACTAATATCGTCTCATTACATAGAAGGGTGACCTATGCCTATTTGTAGAGCGGTTCGCGGAGCCTCTTGTACATAGGGGGTTGATTAAGAAGTTCCAAGAGCCCATCAATAGTGCTATAGCATCTTTTGAGATCTTTTCCCATGGATATCACCTGCCTTTCCAAATCCGCGTTAGACCTTTCCCTGTCAAGGAGAAAATCTCGTGTGGCCTTCTCGGTTGGTGTTGCATTGGGGTCTTCTACCATAGCCTCCTTATTCTCACTGTTCCAATAGGGCAGATAGCGGTATGCATCCTTCCTCATGTCTTCAATGCGTTGACCTCGGAATGCTTTGTAGGCTTCAACTGCCACGGCTTCCAAGGCTGACGCTAGAGTGGACCGACGAGCCCTGTGGCCAATCACCATCTCATGCAGGTATAGGCCACTCTCTGGTTCTCGGACGGCGACAGTCACTCTTGCCTTCCAGTAGGTCCTTTCCATGGGATGACTGTACCTCCAATGGGTGTACTGTACGATGATGTTCTTGTCGGGGTAGTAGGCATCAAAAAGTCCCATCAGCCTGTGGTGTGTGGGACTCAGGGCAGCTGTGGGCGCTCCGACGAAATATCCGGAGTCCACGTCCCATCCCACCGGGAGCTCTTCATCATCTTCAACCTCCAGCACTTCTGGGGGCACTGGCGCGGGAGGTACTGGGGCTTGTGGAGCTGGTGCTTGCTGAGCTGGAGCTTGTACTGGTGGTGCCGGCGCTTGGGTTCCACTTCTTGAGGTGCTTGTTCTTGCAGTTCTGGCTCTTGCGGCGCTACCTCCTGCTGTTCTGGCTCCTGGGGTACTTGCGGTGCTTGCGGAACGGGGTTGCCTGCCCTCCTGCGTCCACCGATGGTCCTGCGGGTGATACGACGAGCCATCTATGGAGTAGACCAAGAGACAGATACAATAGAATCAATATATTTGTGTAATAGAGCAAGTAAAGAGAAGCATATAGTTTTGATAAATTAACAAGGCTAAGATAAATAGCAAGAATTGAGAAGCAAGGACCACTAAAACGACCATAACTAACTAGGCTTGCGTCCTACAGTCAACATAGCTCTGATACCAATTTGTCACACCCAATTTTAAGAACAAAATTGAATGCAATAACTCATGTGTGCCCAGAGATCAATCACACACATAAGCCACAAATTAAGAAGTACCATCACATATGTTTATTACATAACGAATATTATTCAAAGACTTTACATAGCAGCGGATAAATAAAGTATCTCTCGCGGTAGCTCCATCACAGGGAAGATGACTGGTTGACAGCAAGACTAGAACTCTTCAGGGAAGTCGTCGTTACCATAGCAATCTGTTACCCATCCGGGATTTTTATCCAAGTAGAAAGAAAATAAACAAGCATAAGTACATCTCGTACTTAACAAGTGTAACATGGGGTTCATGAGGCTCAAATAAGGCTGACACTGGTTAAACTGCAGTAGCTTTTAGTTGGCAACATTTTAACATTAAGGTGAACATATATGAATGCTTAAAACCCAACCCACATGATCATAATAACTGAGACATAGTAATAAGATAATCAACATGAGCAACATAAATAAACAACATATAACAACTAAGTCTGTGAGTTTTCCGGGCCGCTCGTATCCGTGAGCACGGCTGATATATCAGTTTATTAAACTCTGCGCAGAGGTGTACACTTTACCCGATGAGTCGTGATATCCAGATGCCCGGGTTAATTACTCCCATAACACTTCCGAGGTGAGCGGGCAGGATACACGCAAAGCCTTTCAAAGGTTCGTCTAACAAGTTAGGGCCGCTAGTTCTTAAGGCAAGGGGATGTAGAGCCCTCCTTCCAGGTGGCACAAAAACACGCAGCCTATACTCACGTGGACAGAAGCCGCACTATACCCGACTCGGCAAGATCCAACGCGCCTATACAGGTGTCCACTAACAAGCTAGAAAAGGTCCTTATACTGAGCTAAGGTCAGAGCCATATAACCCTCATGGTTGCACTGTATGTCCCAGCTTTTGCTGACAGGAGGTCCTAAACCATGTTGCTAATAAGATCAAGTTTTATTCACCGTTATTAGATCATGTTTGGTTTAAGTAAAGCTCTAGCAAAACTCTACCCATATGCATAGCATCCCAAGGTTATCAAGGTAACGGGTCAAAGGTCTAGGGTAAACTAGATAGGAGATCAAAATTAGACACATGCATATGAATTTAGATGTTTCATGGTGAATAGGTCAACAAGGATGATCCCATGCTATACTTGCCTGATTCAGAGTACTTTGGTTGCTCTTGGTTGTCGTAGAAGGGCTCCTGATCACCAGCGTATGTCTCACCGTCTATACTCGATTACCACATCAACACACAACCATCGGAACACAATCATGCAAAGCAAACAAGCTATAATTAGAACATTACACCAATCAGCAAGAAAATAATATAAAAAGTTTGAAACAGAAAACTACGATCCAACACGATCACATAAACGCGAAGATCACGAAAAACGGAATTATAACGTGAAGGTTATGAGCTAAACAAGTTACAAAACCTCGGTTAGTAGATTAAACCTAACTCAAATTTTAATTACTGAAAACAGTAGATATTTTGGTACAGATAGATAGATCTTTTCAAAACGAATCTAACGCAACTTGAACGGACTAAATCGGACTAAAAACGTAGGAGTTATAAGCATTTGAAATCAGTGGCAAAACTGTAAATAAACTGAAATTGAATTTGTATTTAAAATCGATTTAAACAAATTATCAGAGTGGATGGACTGCGCCTCAAATAGGACAAAGCGCAGGGGCTCAAACAAAAGAATTCGCAGACTCAATGAACAGGGCCATTGGGACCGCGGGTTTAGACCTAAATATTTGGGGGACTCTTTAGCAAAGGTGACAGACGAAGGGGTATCGAGCGATTCCGAGCGCTAGATCCAGAATGGACGGCTCGGATTAGATCAGGGTGAGACCGGCGGCGCTTTCGCCGGAGAGAAAGAAGGACGCGGCGGCTCCACGGCCGGAAGGCGGCGGCGCGGCTCGGGATTCCGCTACAGAGCGGTAGAGACCTCGGGAACAGATCTAAACGAAAGAGGAGCTCGAGGCGAACTCACCAGTGGTGTTAATGGCGTCGGAGAGGTCTCGGTGACGGCGGGTTGCACAGTTTGGCGGACAGCGGCCTCTGCAGAGCGATGACGAGCGATTAGGGCACCAAGACGAGGGGAAAAAGAGGGAAACACACTCGGTTAGCTTCGAGAGATCAAGGGGAAACTCGAGATACCACTTACAAGCTCGGAAACTCGACGAATCGTCGGGTTGATGGCGGCGGAGATCTTGCGGCGTGCGGAACTTGTCGCGGGTGCAGGCTAGGGCACGAGAGCTCGAGCTGTTTGCGTGGGGAGAGGCGGCGGGCTCTCGGGGATCTTATAAGAGGGTCGGTCCGGTCGATTTGGCAAGCGAGGACGCGTAGCGAGGATGGACTCGGTTCCGGTCATGGAGTCCGAGCCGGATACGAGAGGGAGAAGAAGCGATGGGACGCTGACAGGCGGGGTCGGGCTGTCAGCGAGTGCAGGCGCGAGGCTGAACCCTCGGGCGAGACGGAAACGGCTACGCTCGCGCGAGGCTGGACCCTCGGGCGAGACGGAGACGGCAATGCTCACGCGAGGCTGGAGCCTCGGGCGAGACGGAGACGGTGATGCTCACGCGAGGCTGGAGCCTCGGGCGAGACGGAGACGGCGGTGCTCGCGCGAGGCTGGAGCCTCGGGCGAGACGGAGATGGCTGCGCGCACGCGAGTGCAGCGCCGAGGCTGGACCCTCGGCTCAGCGCGGGGCTGCGGCGCTGCGCAGGGCTGCTGGGCCGGAGCGACGGCCCACGCGGGCGAGAGAGAGAGGGGAGGGAAGCAGGCCAGCAAGAGGGAGGGAGCGGACCGGCCAAGCTGCTCGGGCCAGAAAGGAGAAAGGAGGAGGGAGAGAAGGAAAAAGGGTTTTCCAAATTCTGATTTGATTTTTCAAATGCATTTTCAAATCCTTTTTGAATTCAAACAACTTTTGAACTAAAACCACACACCACAAAAATAAGATATGCACCAGCATGTATGCATCAGCATGCTCTTTGGCCTAGGATTAATTTTAACTTTTGCAAATAATTTATTAACTAAGTTTTATGCAACACACAAAATGCATAATTAAATCATATTGCCTATTTTTAAATTGATGCAAATTTTGGGATGTTACATCTGTCCTTCTAATTATAGAGGCTAGACTATTGTTAGTCCATACGCTTTTATATGTATAAGTGAAAATTCTTAATAGATAACTATCAGCTTATATATTTTTCTATTTGTTTGTACTATGCTTTTGTATATGAAAAATCTATATAAACAATTTAAACATTTATATAAACACTTTAAACATTTTTTAAAGAGAGAGATTAGTTGTAATGTTTTTTTTACACATAACTATGTAGAGTTATATGTTATTTGTATTGTTTGTTTTTCAATTTTTTATAACATTTTTTTATCTAGAGGCAGTAGCACACCTTAGTTTGCTTTTATGAATTGTGGCAACAAGGATTGTACTGTAGATTTGCTCAGGTGAATGACGAGAAAAAGCGGTTCTACATCTGCATGATTGGAAATTAATGATAGTAACTAGGAGGATTGGGGAATGGAGATTGACAAAACCTTTTTGAGATTTATGATACCAAGCTAATATAGATTAAATTAAGGTGATTGCCTGATCTTAATATTTTATATAAAAAACCGAATGTAATGCAGGTTGAATGTATATTAACATTCTCGGAACCCAGTGCTAATATATTCGAAATTATTTAGGTTCAAAATTTTTATCTACACTATAATTACAATTACAAGATATATATTTTTTTAATAAGCTTTAGACTTCTATTAAACTAAATGAATGTTTTTGTCTTCGTAAAATGCATTAATCATAAACTCAACACTTCTTCTATTAAAGAAAAAACTTTTTTAGACACGTATGTGTGACACGTGCACACGTCCGTGTCGCACGTGCATTTTCACTAGTACTATAAAAGAGCGAAGGAATTGATAAATATTTCTTACCTAAAAATTTCCTACCCACCTGATATCTTATCCCTTAAGTATGTTTTTTACTTTTCATCTAACGCTAGATATCAATTAGACAAATGGGCTCGCATAGACGATACATGTTGACACAACATGTTTCCTACAACTTAGTGCATCCGGGTCTCCTCGTGTAATTGTTTTCTCACACCTAAAAAATTTACTCATCCACGCTGTTGCCCATCCGTGTATATACCCGCCCGTGCGTACTCAAGTCTATAATATACCTGCTCCTTTTCTTTTGCACGTCCACACGTGCGTGACTAGGGCAACCGTCGCCACCCTCCGCCCAGGTGCCTAGATCTTTGTTGGCCGATTTGTCGGTGATGAGAGCTCACCCGACAAGGTATGCTCCTAGCAGGCTGCCATGATTTTCTCCCCACCCACCCCACCCCCAATGTGCCGCCGTCTTCCAGGTTAATTCATTTTGTGCTGCTTTGCAGCTTCTTGGTTTTGATTTTTGAGAAGGTCTCTTTAATATCCTTGTCAGATTTGAACGTGTATGCGTGCTTGGTCTATGCAAAATATTTCCAAGGAATTAAGAGGGCTGAAATCTCATGCATATACGCACAGTCTTGAAGTGAAGCAGGCCATCATGTGTTCAGTTGACACTCAAAAGTGTCTCAAGCGTATAATAGACTCCACCATCAAGTTTCTATCGTCAAGACGGCTGAGGCCTCTTGAGAGACTTCGGACCAGGTCTCTTGAGAGACTTCCGACCAGGTAAAACTGGTCGGAGGCGGCGAGGCAGCAATGGAGACCAGCTCGTATTGCAAAATATGAAATGGACTTCACCATTGTGTTCCTCTCATCGAGATGGTCGAAAAACATATATGGAACGTCCAATTTGGAGCTCGGATGTAAGAGTTATGACCTAATAGAGATGGCTCACTGTCGGAAGTTCTGACCCTCTGAGTCGGAAGTTCGGACCCCCGGAAGTTCTGACCCCCCGGAACTGCTGGCCTTCCAAGTCGGAACTTCTGACCCCCGGAAGTTCTGACCCGAGTCGGAAGTTCTGACCCCGTTCGGATCTGTCCTTTTGGATTCCGATCCGAACTGTTCCAAACTCGTGCTAAACATGGAAAATAAGGTTTGAAAGGGTTTCCTACTGGGATAAGACCACCACCCTCTATATATATATGAGAGGATCATGGCCAATTGAGACCCCAATTATCCAATCGTCAAACCAATCTACTACAACCCTTTTACCCTCTTCTCCAACCTCATGTTGTTCATCCCTTGATCCGACGACCAAGGATGACGTCCTAGGCTCGTCGGCCGACCTAGGGCAACTCGGCGACGTCCATGCCCTGACGGAGTTCCTCCCGGGCGAGAGCTTCGATAGTTCCTTTGCTAGTTTGTCCTTCGCCATGTAAGTGCGATAGCTATCCTTTGCTGGTTTGCTTGTAAACCTAGCCGTTCTTCACCAAGTAAGTGTGATCCTCCTCGCTGCGTCTTGCCCTAGCCCTATTTTGCTTCGACTCTATTTTGCAGTCGAATCTTCTTGCCCTAGCCCTATTCTTCACTAATCTATCTTCTTGTGCTCGCCATTACTGTTGTATTCGGCCCAAAAGGCCGATCACATCTGGTTTTGACCCCTTGATATCTCGTTTGCTATTTTGCAACACGGTGTGCTTCATATTGGGAAATTCAGCAAGGCGGTCAAGCTCTAAATCATGGAGTACCAAGGTGTCACGTCACAAAACTACTACAATTACCCCGAGGTACGACTTGCAAATACACCTTATAATTATAATAATTATTTTGCAAGTTCTATAAACTCTTATGTTGGTGTTGCTAGTCATAATGATAGTAGATATGTTGCATCGGTTAATACTTTTGTTAATGTTCCTCATCATACACATCATAATTATGAATATTATGGTCAAGAGCCGTTGTCAACTATGAATTCTTTGAGTTTTGATGATACTAGCAACATACAGCATGTAAATTCTTCATCGGCTATAAGTTCATAATACGTGGCACCACCACAAGACGTGCCGATGAATGAGAGAATTGGCTATGACAATAATAATTATTTAGCCAATTGCTCTCAAAATTCAGCATCAAATGCAAGTGCTACTACATGTAATTCGGCCTCGTATGATAATAACTATGGCCGAATGCATGAAAATTCAGCAAAGCATTAAAGTGTAAATACTTATGATTCGGTTTTACGTGTTACTAGTAACCATAGCCAAATCAATGAAAATTCAGCACCTTATGCAAAGATCAATGCTCACAATTCCGCTTCATTTGTCACCCATGACCATAGCCGAATTAATGAAATTTCAGCAAGACATTCGAGTGCTAAAACTTATGATTCGGCTCCACATGATACTAATAACTATAGCCGAATCAATAAAAAATCGGTAATGGGTGTGCATACTAACAATCGTGATTCAGCTTCATATGTTGCTCTTAAATCAAGCCGAGTCGATGAAGATTTAGCTCATGCTAGAAATCCTTATGGCTCCTCTAAATGGAAGGTTCCCGCTTATCATAGACCATACCCATTACACTATGATTACTTGGAAGATCCTGATGGTTGGTGGGTACCAGATTTTTATGAATTTAGTGATGAAGATGATAAGACCGCTGTGGAACACATTAATATTTATCTCTCGCAATTGGTTTTTGCCGGTAAAGAGGACTATATGAGAGTGCGAAATTTTCCTTTATCTCTCACTGGTATTGCCTTTGCATGGTTTACATCTTTACCCGAATGCACTGTTTGGTCGTGGTCTAGATTAGAGGAGTTATTCTATGAATACTTTGGAAAGACCAATGACAAAAGGTCGATCATTACTGAGTCATCGGCTAAAAGGGCATTGTTAATGGACATGAAAGAAAGAGTTAGTTCGAACGTAAGCGAAGGTTCTTCAGCTACTAAAGTCGAACAACATAATATCCATTCCGAACCAATCACATCTCAAAAAATAAGTCTTGCTACGGAAAAGCATGAAAAGCGCCAAAAAACAGCTAGACTTGATTTTTCGAGAACTAAAGGGGTTATACGTTTATCCAGTGATTACCACATCATTAGTGGAGATCAAATCCCTACAAGCGAGAAAGAAGGATCGCTTGCCTGCCCAAGATCAGCTAAGCCGATTTTAGAGTCCGCTGAGCCGATTACTACTTGCCCAGAGTTAGCTAGGTCGACTTCTAAATCGGCTAAGCCAACTCCCCCTGTTGCTGCCTTACATGTTAGTGTCCAAGTCGGCCGAGCTGATTTCCGATCGGCTAAACCGACTTCCTCTGTTCCAGCAACTGCCAAAGCGCTTTTGGGTGATTCAACACCTATTGTTGATCGTTCTATGGAGATGAAGAACAACGTCATTCAAACCAAGAACCTACGCTTCTCTGACATGATCAATAAGGTACCAAATATGAATATTTTGTTCAAATTCCAATCTGGTCATACTATTTTAATTTCTGCATCATTAGGCAATATCCTTGCTAGTAGTTGTAAAAAACCGATTGAGAACAGCATTTTATTTGGTGATGTTAAAACAAATTCAGATTCTATCGGCCAACATATTATGCCATATGGCAAGGTCGATAGTGGTAGTTTGTCAAAGATAAAGCTTCCCAAAAGCAGTTACAAAGGTGTGGCCGAATGGATTGATATTAAATCTGATCCCTTCGTTTGCCTAGCTTTAAAGCCGACTCCACAAAAGAATCAGTTGAGGAAATCAAAGTACACCTTTGACTTTACTTTTTATGATCATGTCTTTGATATCTTGTTAAAGAATAATTTTATTAGAACCATTGATCACAATGTTTTGCCATCTATTCAAAACTTAGAAGAGCTTACATATTGCAAGTGGCACAATTCTTTTGATCATAATACTTCTGATTGCAATGTGTTTCATCGAGTAATCCAATCGACCATTAATAAAGGACGATTGAGATTTTTTGAAGCTCAACAAATGGACCAATTGGATTCAATTGGTTTTGATGGTAAGCAAGTTTCGGATCGCCTTGCATTAGCCGATTCACTCAAAGCTCAATGCTCGAATGCCCAAGAGAGAGATGTGGGGCCCTCAAGTGAAGACAAGGTTGTTGTCCATGAATTGCAAATTGAAGATATTCCAGAGGACAACAAAGTTATCACAATTCCAGAAGACACTGGGGGGCAGGTAGAATCTCTCCAGCTAAAGCAAAAGTTGATTGATCCTGTTGAGCAAGGGGAATCGACTAAGGATCCTCCTTTGGGGCATGTCTATCAAGATGGAGAAAAGAAGGAGGATGCTCATGAAGCTTTTGGATGTAAAGGCCATGACAAGGAAAAGAGTGGAAGACCAAAGCTTAGCTTCGAGGAGCTTCTAGCTAAGTATGAGAACTTAGCAAAAGCCAATGTCACCAATCGGCCAAAGAAGGTCCAAACATCAAGATTGCTTCCAAAACACAAATCTCAAGATTGGAATTGGCAAGGGAGTAGATCTCAATCAGCAACAACACATTCTCCTTTTGTATAGCCAATTCCCATGTCATATGGATCACAACCTACATATTTTTATCCTTATCCATCTTGGGGCTGGTTTGATCAAGAGGCACGCATTCCACCATATTCTTGGCCACAATATGCAGCTCCTGGACACTTAGAGAGGTCATCATCTTATAAAGACCGTTTTGATCTAAATCGGTCCGGAGCCTAGCATAAGAAGAAAGTGGTAAAACAGGTTTACCGTGTGAAATATGATGGCCGCAAAGATAAAAGTTCATATCTGAATTCAACTATTGAAAAGCCGATTACAGTGCTGAAAAATCTGGTTATTGATGGCATAGAAGTAGGAGAATCATCTACTGATATTCTAGGTGCCAAATCTGAACAAAAGAAGGTGAGAGTGCCTAAAATCAAGAAAGAGTTGCCGTTGTCCAAACAAAAATAAAACTGATATGCTCAATCGGTTTACCAAAGTGGCAAGAAAAGAAGTTGCAGAAGCTTAGTGCAGAGAAGTTGAAAGAAAAAGGCTTGGTGCGGGTTCCTAAAGGAAGTATCCAAGTTCAGAAAGATGATGCTCAAGCAAGTATTGCAACGAAGGCAAAGGAGAGAAGAAGATTCAAGAAGCAATTGCCAAACTGGGGATTTGCACTGAATCTTCAAAATCAATGGTTTTGGCATCATCCATATTCTCTGCCTATGCCTATGTGGAATTCATCCCAAGGTATGCATGATTACCCCTTAGCCCCTTATTTCGATCATTGGTATAGATGTCTATATTATGGAGAGTTGCCAAATTATTTTGCTTATTAATGATCCAGAGCCGAAATGCTTTATTTCGGCTAGGCATACTCACCTGGATGAATTCATATGGTCGATGCTTTGCTATCACCCTTAGTGTAATAATATAGCCGATGAATGTTGTTGACGTTTGTTAGTGCAAATAGAATATGAAAGATTCCGCAAGCGCACAGAACACATTGTAGCATTTTACCGGGAGTATTCCAGGATCGTTATTTATATTTTACCACAGGGAAGCAAGGGTCAAGAATCTGATAATTCACTATCATGCATCTACTAACTCAGAGTACTAAATAGACTAAAGCAGGAGTGAATGATATATGATATGATAATGAATGAAAGCACATAATGATAACTATAGTCGGAGGACAACGGGAGAAATCAAGGTTCCTATATACTTCTCTATTACTTGGGTTCTAAGGCAACAAAGATGAAAAGATATAGCAGCCATACACATTGGCACTTTGGAGCAGCAGGTCCTTTCCAACTCTCGAAGAAGACTGGGAGAAAGGTAGTTGGAAGAAGGCTGCCAAAAGCTCTACGAAAACATCAATCCGAACGTGGTGGACTACAAAGGCCTAACAGAGCTGTCACCCCTGGGGCTACCACAACTAAACACCATGTCTAATCTATCGATTACTACTCTAATTACCTAGGATAACTAGAGCACTCAATATGAACAAAGATCCCATGCCAAGATATAACAACTATACTAATCATATAATAAAGCATAAAGTAATTAGAGAAGATAAATATATTAAAGCACAAGTCTTATAAGAAAAGGTATAAAAGCATACCAAATCTCTAAAGACTCCTCTGGAATTAGAGCGTAGCTCCTCTCTAATCTCTCCTTCTCCTCTTTCTAATTGGATCTCTAATTACAACTAGATGAACTAGACAACTAGAACTAGAACTAGACGAACTAGATCTAAATCTAGATGAACTAGAAGAGATTCATCTAGAGGGACCTCTACTTCTACATTGAAACCCTAGTTTCTGATGTGGAGATGAATAATGAAGAGGAAGATGCCTGGAGAGGGGGGTCTGGGGCTGCTTATATAGCCCGAGGTGGAGTAGGGGGCAAGGAATCGCCATGTCATCGATCCGTGTCACGTTTATCGCCCACCGTTGGATCAAACCGACTTCAGGGACGGTGGAGATGCATCCTAGGAGGCGGTGGAAGAAGGTTCCAGAAGGCGGAGGCGAAACGGCCTCCGTGGCCGACCGGTCGGTCTCCAAGTGGGACCGGTCGGTCTGGCCCAGTGGGCCCACGTGGTGGGCCGCCTCGTGGTGTCTTCTGGTGTCTTCTAGATCCTTCTTTTGCAGATTTCGTTGCGAAATTAATATCTTTTCATCCGGGACTCCGAATATAGCAAATGATATGTCCGTTTCGATCGTCTCGACGAGCCCTTCGCAATGGTGTACTCCAATTCATCACTTGAGATACTTTTATATGGTGAAATATTGATGTCCTACAAAACAAGTGAGAGCACCAAAATTCGTGGAACTTGTTAGTTTCAAACCCTACAACTATGTTTTGTAATTCATTTAGTGTCATTTCATGCAATAGTTGATGGTTAATTATGAGCATTAGTGAGCGTCAACAAATGCTTGCAACCATCGTGCTATTAGAAAAGCCCCATATAATTCACTTTGATGGCTTTTAAGGCTCGGGGGGCATGATATATGTATTTCTACTTCATGGGTGTAACGATATGGTTAATCGGCTTACAGAAAGAGCCAAAGTGTTGGCATGCTCACTATTTCTCATAACGGTGCTATATGAGACACCGAGCCGATTAAGACTATATTTGCACCAAGATTCTAGCCGAATTTGAACTTTTCTTATTCGGCTTGGCCATATTGCGATCCATGGAGTATTATATGTTGAAGCCTGTTGTGATTCTTTACTAGTGGTACAACAAGTCACTCGTATGTTTTGGTGTTTTAAAGGATCACATAATACATATCTTATGATTTTAAGGCCAACATGTTAGCTTGATAAGCATCTGGCTATGACGTCGGTGGACATAATTTTCACATTAAAGGAAAAGCCGATGCATCAAATTTTAGGAACAGTTTATAGAGAATCAACTCAATCGGCTTGTCTGGCCGACCAGGTTGAATCTGAACCAACTCAGTCGGCTTGTCCTGCCGACCAATTTGAATCTGAGCCAACTCAGTCGGCTTGTCCGGCCGACCAGGTTGAATCTGAACCAACTCAGTCGGCTTGTCCTGCCGACCAATTTGAATCTGAGCCAACTCAGTCGGCTTGTCCGGCCAACCAGGTTGAATCTAAACCAACTCAGTCGTTTTGTCCGGCCGACCAGGTTGAATCTAAACTAACTCAGTCGTTTTGTCCGGCCGACCAGGTTGAATATGAACCAACTCAGTCGGTCTGCCCAGTCGGCCAGGTCGACTTTGAGCCGACTCAGTCAGTTTACCAAATCAGCTTGGTCGGCTCCGATATGGCTAGCCCAGTTGATTCATCCATAGAACTCCTAGATCGGCTCGAATTAATTCTTAACAAAAGTAAGGCTGATTTGGAAGATTGGAAAACTCTCTTGTTGAAATATTTTCATGATCCAAGCGCTAAAGTTGATGACAATGTTCGGCGGAGTGCATTTAAATATGTGATGTGTAACAATAGCTCTATCAAAGGATTGCCGAAGATTCATTGCTTAAGTGTTTGGGACCTGATCAAGCAAGACTGGCTATGGGAGTCATCCATGCACTTTGATTAGACTCATCAAGAGAGAAAATTGGGATAATCCAAGGAGGTGACCTTGAACAAGCATCAAGTTGGAAAGTCTTGTATAGAGTGATCAAAGTGGTGTTCGAAAAATTCATATCTGCTGGAGACGTTGCAAGGTAAAAGTCTCAAAAGAGCAATGAATGAGAGGTATTTGAAAGGGTACTTTCCAAGTGTTTGGCAAGGAGCTCAAGTGCTCACCAAACCATGGCCAACACATGTGTCACCCTTAGTACAAAATATGGTCGATGTATACATCGTCCTTAGATGCTAGGTAGTCGATGAGTTGGGTATCGTTGCTATTTAATGCTTTAGTTGTGTTTTTAGGTTCAGTGCATCATTCACCTAAAAACAGGGGGCATATGTTGACACTCAAAAGTGTCTCAAGCGTATAATAGACTCCACCATCAAGTTTCTATCGTCAAGATGGCTGAGACCTCTTGAGAGACTTCCGACCAGGTCTCTTGAGAGACTTCTGACCAGGTAAAACTGGTCGGAGGCGGCGAGGCAGCAATGGAGACCAGCTCGTATTGTCAAAATATGAAATGGACTTCACCATTGTGTTTCTCTCATTGAGATGGTCGAAAAACATATATGGAACGTCCAATTTGGAGCCCGGATGGAAGAGTTATGACCTAATAGAGATGACTCATTGTCGAAAGTTCTAACCCTCTAAGTCGGAAGTTCTGACCCGAGTCGGAAGTTCTGACCCCCCGGAACTGCTGACCTTCCAAGTCGGAACTTCTGACCCCCGGAAGTTCTGTCCCGAGTCGGAAGTTCTGACCCCGTTCGGATCTGTCCTTTTGGATTTCGATCCGAACTGTTCCAAACTCGTGGTAAACATGGAAAATAAAGTTTGGAAGGGTTTCCTACTGGGATAAGACCACACCCCTCTATATATATGAGAGGATCATGGCCGATTGAGACCCAAACTATCCAATCGTCAAACCAATCTACTACAACCCTTTTACCCTCTTCTCCAACCTCATGTTGTTCATCCCTTGATCCGACGACCAAGGATGGCGCCCTAGGCTCGTCGACCGACCTAGGGCAACCCGACGACGTCCATGCCCTGACGGGGTCCCTCCCGGGCGAGAGTTTCGACGGTTCCTTTGCTAGTTTGCCCGAAAACTAGTCGTTCTTCGCCACGTAAGTGCGATAGCTATCCTTTGCTGGTTTGCTTGTAAACCTAGCCGTTCTTCACCACGTAAGTGTGCCTCCTCGCTGCGTTCTTTGGTCCGTGGCGACCTGGACGTCCAAAGCCCTAGCTGGTGTGCGATCCGAAACACTTTCGGCGTCAACATGTTCATTAATCTTCAAACCGAGAAGGCTTTCTGTCTTCCTGATGGATATGAGATTAATGGTCCATCGTTAGAAAATATTCGACATGTTCTAAATCCAAGGTGCTTCTCCATTGCTTTTAAATTACATTCCAACAGCACTTGATGGCTTTGACAGCAAAGGCGGTTAATCAGCGTACTGTTCTGGCAGGTTCACTAAAGGGCACGTACATCGGGTCCCTTGACCTCGACGCTTCGGCACATATTTTACAAAAAACACCCTGTGAGAGGCTAGAGACGCTGGGGGCGTCGCCTCGCGAGACGACGGGAGTGTCCCGTGGTCCGAGGCGAAGAAGACGGCTCCAGCAGCGATGTATCCTTGCCTCATCGCTCCGCGGATCTTAGGTGCTCGCGCGTGCGGCAGTGATTTGGGCGCACGCGGGATGGTGCTCTCGCGCCAAAATTTTCTCCAAGGTGAGCCGCCAGTTCGTTTCTTCCACCACGCCGGACATCGCTAACCTTTGGTGACTGCGATGTTGAGCGCAAAGGCTAGGAAGAGCAAGATAGCTGCTGCAAATAAGAAGAGCAAGAGTGCCTCCACTGCTGTTACGGCGGCGGCGGCGGCCTCGGTGCAAACATTTGGTTGTGGAAGTGGCTTGACGGCGGCGGCCCGCAGCCTCGGTCGGGGGGGGGGGGGGGGGGGGGGGGGGGGGGGGGGGGGAGGAGTGGCCTTGGGCATGGATTTTGCACGCCTTGGGCACGAATTTGGGCATGGAAGCAGATCAGCGTTGGTGGCAGCGACAGGCCGCCCTATCTTCTGTGGATACGGCGTGGTGACAGCTCCATCCTCCATTGATGGATCTGGCGGAGGTGCCTTCCCCAGCGCGGCGACGGCTCCGTCATTGGATGCCTTCACCATCTCCTCCTTGGTGGGGATCAGCCGGCGATCTGATTTCTCCTTTGTTTGGGCGTTTAGCAGCTTGGGATCCATCATATATAGTAATTTTTTGTGCATATTTAGTTCGTAAAATTGGAAAGACATGGAGATTCAGTTTCAGTTCCTTCTTCCTTATAGTCTTGCAAATTAAAGCTTTTTTATTTATTTATGCTATTTGGATTAGTTGTGTCGATCATGTAAGTAACTGATGTAAGCACGTTTTATTGGCCAAGAACAGAGTGTGCATCACCACCTATGGTCCTATCAAAGTTTCAGTTACGTAGCTGTCCAGTGCTCCTTTTGTTTCACTGCATGTCTGATGGACTGAGCTTTTCAGTTATCTGAATCTTTGTTGTGTGGTGATACATAGAGTACCGAAACTGGATGCTCCTTTTATTTCACTGCATGTCTGATGGAGTGAGTTTTTCAGTTATCTGAAACCAATATGAATCGAAACTGCATTGGTACTAGTCTATTATTAATGCATTACCTAGTGCTGTTCTCTGCACTGCATTACAGGAAGTGAATCTATGTTTTCTAAATTGTATTGTCTATCTTTGCTGCAGGGATAAAGACCCACGTCCCTGAAACTTTCTAAACAGGTATCTAATTTACTAACTGAATGTGTAGCTTTTGTGTGTTTTATCCAACTGGGTGTGTAGACTGAAAGAGTTTCTCCGTCAGTATCGTTAAATTTATGAGAACTCGATGGTGCTCGTTTCAGTTAAGTTTCAGTGCTCATTTTAGTTAAGTCTGTGGGTGCTAATTTTACAAGAGAAAAAACAATAGCCTGTTTACTGCTTGTTTGTTTATTTCACTGTCTGTTTATACAAGCTGTCAGTCACGTTTACTGAATTGGCTCCTAGAACCTTAGGGTCTGTTTGGTTCGCGGACGAGCTTAGCCTGGCTCGCATAGAAGGAGCCTGGTTCTGGGTAGCTAGGCCCAATACATACAAGAACGTGGTGTTTGGTTGTTTGTATGCACGAGACAGGTTGAGCTGAGAAGCTGTTTGGTTGCTCGTATGAGAACGAGTTGCATGAGATAAAAATATATAAATAATCATCATCATGACATTTATTACGGACAACTATTACCGTATAACACTTAGTTTACCTTAATTCTCCTTAATATACTTCGAAATATATTAATATCATTTAATATATGCTAATAATATATTAATAATGTCATTAGATGACTAATTACCTGCACCACGCGAGCCTGGCCTAGCAGAAACGGCCGATTTCTGCGTTTCTCCAGAGCCGGGCTACGGGAGGAATCTTGCACGAGCAGAGCCTGGCCAGACAGATACGCGAACCAAACAAACGCATGTTCTCGCATCTGTGGAGCCTGGCTGAGGGGTGGTACAACCAACCAAACACACTCTTAGCTTCTCTGGATGGACAGCTGACAAATCATGCATGCATATACACTGATCGGTCCAAGAGTGATGCCAGTTGATGCAAGAACTAGCTTTCAACCAGTGTACATTCAGACGTATGCATGGTGCATGATTTGCAGTGGAAGCCTAGAAGGGCAAGTGCTGAAAATAGATGTCCACATAATTGTAGTACTGAAAACATGGCTTTTCATGTCATGGTGATGAGCATGTTCCTGTTAAATTATATTTTAACTCGTATGGACTGTGATCATTATGTATATATATGTTCCTTCGAACATGTCTGTTTATGCATGTTTGTTGATTCGAGCACGCGTGGCAGCAAGTTAGTCGATATTCATTCTCGAATTATTTTTTATCAAACAACAACACAATGATATACAAATTGATATTCGTTATTGATCTTGGCTACATATGAAACATTAAAGTGCTTGCAGACAACCTCTCGTCTCTAGGTTGTACGACCTATCTTTTCGGTTGTCTCTGTCAGATTTTAGTCTTTTAGAGACAGCCTCCCGTCTCTGGGTTGTACACGCCCTTTCTAAATCTTGACAAAAATAAGCAGTGGTCTAGAGCACTTGATGGCTCCAATTATTACCTGGAATTATATGTATCCTTAAAACTGACACAAGGGTCGGGCCCTTAGATCTTGTTTGGGTCTGCCATATTTCTTTGATATGTTGTGGAATATTTTTTGTGGAATCTTCCTTAATTAATTCTATATTTTTTTCTTTTATGGTCTGTGCAAATTGTTTGTTGGTGTATCATGAAATAGCTGGCAAATGCATTTTTAAAGATTTTTTGCACAACTATGTGAAGCATGAATATGTTGTGTACTACAAACACTGTCCACTTAACTGATCATAGCACTTTTTTCTTCAGTTGATCTGTTGTATTTTTCTATTTTGTTCTATGAATAATAGTATATAATCTCAAGAATATATTTTTATTATACATGGGAATTAGGTCTTTTGCTATTGATGCTTTATTGCCTTTTATCTCATCTAAATAATCACTGCTCTATACAGGTTAGTCTTAACAACATCATGGAGACTGATTTTATGAATGCCACAATACAATCATTAATGAGAGCTACGCCTAGAGCATCTCCAAGAGTTCCTCAAATCAACTTGTCATCCTTTGTTTTTTTTGGCAAAATATGAAAATTCATCCTCCAACAGCTTGGTAAAAGAGGTTGCTATTTTTGTCAAGTTGCCATCCGAAGGCCTAAATTTGCTATCTTTGGCAAGTTGCTATCTTTTAGAATAGCTTGGTAAAAGAGGTTTAAGGGTAGTGATGAGCAACCGGGCCGCCCGATCGGACCAGGCCGACCAAGGCACGGCGGGCCACCGGGCCGGGCCGAGTCGGGCCACCGGACCGCCCGATCGGACCGGCCCGACCAAGGCACGACGGGCCACCGGGCCGCGCCATCAGCCTAGGTCCGAACCGATCGGGACTCGGGACGGCCCAAAGGCCCACGGGACTACCGGGCCTGCCAGTAATTTTTTTACATTAATAAATATTTTTTATATATATTTATATATACCAGGCTGGGTCGGGCCAGCCCGTGGGTCGAGGGTGCGGCCCAGGCCCGGTCCGTTGCGGGCTTCAGGCCGGCCCAGGCCCGGTAGCTCCCGGGTCGGACCGTGCGTGGGCCGAGCCAAATTCCCGGGCTCCGAGCCGTGTCATCGGGCCTCGGGCTTTCTGCTCAACTTTATTTGTGGGCCTAAATTTTAATTTTAATAAGTTTAAATGGCAAACTCTTGGAGAGAGAATAAATTTTGACTTGCCAAATATTTTAGTAACTTGCCAAAACATATGATTTGCCAAGTAAATTTTGGCAAACTCTTGGAGATGCTAAGAAATTTCTTTCTAATCCATGAAAACTATCAGCATAGCAAATCGCCATTGGTTCATCGTTTTGGGAAATTAACACGTAAGATTTGGCATGCTAGGAACTTCAAGGGCCAGGTTGGTTTGTTAAATCAATTGTCAGCATGTTTCATACTATCCCTTTGTATGAAGATTTGTCTGTAAACCAATAATGCAACAACCCTTTGTTTTTTGTGTTCAGGTTATTAGTCCACATGAGTTTCTGCAAGCAGTTATGAAGGCCAGCGACAAACATTTTTATATTGTTGTACAGTCGGATTCAGTGGAATTTATGTCATGGCTCTTAAACACACTGCATGCGAAACTAAAAAGATCAAAAAAGAAAAACAGAAGCATAATTCATGATTGCTTTCAGGTTAACTTTTCTGGACAACTGAAATCATCAGTGTAATGATATCATTTCAGCAACTTATCAAGTCACATTGGAACTGTTCTTGCAGGGAGAACTTGAAGTTGTCAAGGAGGTTCATAGGAAGCATATAATAGAAAAAGAGAGGATGGTGATGAGCTGAATTTTGAAGCAGGTTCAGTGGTTGGAATCGCAGATGGAATTGTTACCGAAACATCTAAGTTCTCATTCCTGATGCTCAGTTTTGACCTTTCCAACTCCACCTCTTTTCAAAAAAAAAAAAAAAAAAAAACTCGATCCACGGTGGCTACAAAGCCCCCCGTATTTCCACTATTAGGAAGAAAATCTTCTCACACAGATCGAAAAAGCTTTTAACCCCTACCCCACCCATACACAGCGGCACCGCACCTTTGTGAGATAAGTTGGTCACAAACCTGTGCTTTGGACTTGGGGAAAACGAGGGAGCTTTTTACCTCACTCGGGGAAAATCCCGGAAAAATAATGTGCGGGTTCGTAACACCTGGGGCTCAAACCCGCGCTGCGAGGGTGCTACTAAGAGTGCTATGCCAACCGACCTAGCATCTGCTCGCACCTCCACCTATTTACAAAGACACCATGGAGAAAAATATCATTCCACAGGTATGTCTTTCACAAGCAACTATATAGTTTTCTGGACTGTTTATGTGTGTCAAATTTACATCATACACCTACTTGCTAGGTGCAAATTCGGTTTTTTAGGATATAACAAGTGACACATACTGTAACATCCCAAAATTTGCATCAATTTAAAAATAGGCAATATGATTTAATTATGCATTTTGTGTGTTGCATAAAACTTAGTTAATAAATTATTTGCAAAAGCTAAAATTAATCCTAGGCCAAAGATCATGTTGATGCATACATGCTGGTGCATATCTTGTTTTTGGGATGTGTGGTTTTAGTTCAAAAGTTGTTTGAATTCAAAAAGGATTTGAAAATGCATTTGAAAAATCAAATCGGAAATTGGAAAACCCTTTTCCTTCTCTCCCTCCTCCTTTCTCCCTTCTGGCCCGAGCCAGCTTGGCCGGCCCGCTCCCTCCCTCTTGCTGGCCTGCTTCTCTCCCCTCTCTCTCCGTCGCTCGCGTGGGCCGCCGCCCGGCCCAGCAGCCCTGCGCAGCGCCGCAGCCCCGCGCTGAGCCGAGGGTCCAGCCTCGGCGCTGCACTCGCGAGAGCGTCGCCATCTCCGTCTCGCCCGAGGGTCCAGCCTCGCGTGAGCATCGCCGTCTCCGTCTCGCCCGAGGGTCCAGCCTCGCGTGAGCATCGCCGTCTCCGTCTCGCCCGAGGGTCCAGCCTCGCGTGCGCATCACCGTCTCCGTCTCGCCCGAGGGTCCAGCCTCGCGTGCGCATCACCGTCTCCGTCTCGCCCGAGGGTCCAGCCTCGCGTGCGCGTCGCCGCTTCCGTCTCGCCCGAGCGTCGCCGCTCCCGCGCCCGCACTCGCTGACAGCTCGACCCCGCCTGTCAGCGTCCCATCGCTCCTTCTCCCTCTCGTATCCGGCTCGGACTCCATGACCGGGATCGAGTCCATCCTCGCTACGCGTCCTCGCTTGCCAAATCGACCGAACCGACCCTCTTATAAGGTCCCCAGGAACCCGCCGCCTCTTCCCACGCATCAAGCTCCTGCTCTCGTGCCCCAAAACGGCGCAACCGAGAGCTCCGCACGCCGCAAGATCTCCGCCGCCATCAATCCGACGATTCATCGAGTTTCCGAGCTTGTAAGTGGCACCTCGAGTTTCCCCTTGATCTTTCGAAGCTAACCGAGAAGTTTTCCCTCTTTTTCCCCCTCGTCTTGGTGCTCTAATCGCTCGCCGTCGCTCTGCAGAGCCCGCCACCCGCCAAGTCGAGCAATCCGCCGTCCCCGAGTCTTCTCCGGCGCCATAAACCCCTCTAGTGAGTTCGCCTTGAGCTCCTCTTTCAATTGGATCTTTTCCCGAGGTCTCTACCGCTCTGTAGCGGAATCCCGAGCCGCGCCGCCGCCTTCCGGCCGTGGAGCCGCCGCGTCCTTCTTTCTCTCCGGCGAAAAGCGCCGCCGGCCCTCCCTGATCTAATCCCGAGCGTCCATCTCAGATCCGACGCACACCAGAGCTCGATACCCCTTCGTTGCCTGTTTTACAAAAAAGAACTTTACACCTTTTAGGTCTAAACCCGCGGTCCCAAAGGCCCTGTTCATTGAGTCTGCGAATTCTTCCGTTTGAGCCCCTGTGCTTTGTCCTATTTGAGGCGCAGTCCATCCAATCTGATAATTTGTTTAAATCGATTTTAAATACAAATTCAATTTCAGTTTATTTACAGTTTTGCCACTGATTTCAAATGCTTATAACTTCTACGTTTTTAGTCCGATTTAGTCCGTTCAAGTTGCGTTAGATTCGTTTTGAAAAGATCTATCTAACTGTATGAAAATATCTACTGTTTTCAGTACTTAAAATTTGAGTTAGGTTTAATCTACTAATTAAGGTTTTATAACTTGTTTAGCTCATTACTTTCGCGTTATAATTCCGTTTTTCGTGATCTTCGCGTTTATGTGATCGTAGTAGATCGTACTTTCTGTTTTCAAACTTTTTATATTATTTTCTTGCTGATTGGTGTAATGTTCTAATTATAGCTTGTTTGCTTTGTATGGCTGTTGTTCCAATGGTTGTGTGTTGATGTGGTAATCGAGTATAGACGGTGAGACATACGCCGGTGATCAGGAGTTCTACTTCGACAACCAGGATCAACCAGAGTACTCTGAATCAGGCAAGTATAGCATGGGATCATCCTTGTTGACCTATTCACCATGAAACATCTAAATTCATATGCATGTGTCTAATTTTGATCTCCTATCTAGTTTACCCTAGACCTTTGACCTGTTACCTTGATAACCTTGGGATGCTATGCATATGGGTAGAGTTTTGCTAGAGCTTTACTTAAACCAAACATGATCTAATAACGGTGAATAAAACTTGATCTTTTTAGCAACATGGTTTAGGACCTCCTGTCAGCAAAAGCTGGGACATACAGTGCAACCATGAGGGTTATATGGCTCTGACCTTAGCTCAGTATAAGGACCTTTTCTAGCTTGTTAGTGGACACCTGTATAGGCGCGTTGGATCTTGCCGAGTCGGGTATAGTGCGGCTTCTGTCCACGTGAGTATAGGCTGCGTGTTATTGTGCCACCTGGAAGGAGGGCTCTACATTCCCTTGCCTTAAGAACCAGCGGCCCTAACTTGTTAGACGAACCTTTGAAAGGCTTTGCGTGTATCCTGCCCGCTCACCTCGGAAGTGTTATGGGAGTAATTAACCCGGGCATCTGGATATCACGACTCATCGGGTAAAGTGTACACCTCTGCGCAGAGTTTAATAAACTGTTATAACAGCCGTGCTCACAGATACGAGCGGCCCGGAAAACTCACAGATTAGTTGTTATATGTTGTTTATTTATGTTGCTCATGTTGATTACCTTATTGCTATGTTTCAATTATTATGATCATGTGGGTTGGGTTTAAGCATTCATATATGTTCACCTTAATGTTAAAATGTTGCCAAATAAAAGCTACTGCAGTTTAACCAGTGTCAGCCTTTTTGAGCCTCATGAACCCCATGTTACACTTGTTAAGTACGAGATGTACTTATGCTTGTTTATTTTCTTTCTACTTGGATAAAAATCCCGGATGGGTAACAGATTGCTATGGTAATGACGACTTCCCTGAAGAGTTCTAGTCTTGCTGTCAACCAGTCATCTTCCCTGTGATGGAGCTACCGCGAGAGATACCTTATTTATCCGCTGCTATGTAAAGTCTTTGAATAATATTCGTTATGTAATAAACATATGTGATGGTACTTCTTAATTTGTGGCTTATGTGTGTGATTGATCTCTGGGCACACATGAGTTATTGCATTCAATTTTGTTCTTAAAATTGGGTGTGACACATACCATGATTAGGATTGTTCATTGAGGTTAATAAGCGACTTTTATTTTGTTCTTTTTTCAGCATCAGATGATTTTAGTGCACTTGAATTGTGAGTCATCATGTCTCATGAAAAAATATATTTTAAGATAAGTGTACATAGTCACAAAAGTACATCGAACCTCCAACCTATTGACGGGCCAGGATGTCAGAGATATCATCAGAAGATAATTACTCTGACTAATCATGGACGGCACGAGAGATCCTAGGACATGACACGAAGTCTACCCGGATTAGGACTCTTATTGTAACTTAGTCGAGTTCTTAAAGGAAGTCTTGTAATTAGAATAGGACTCCTTTATTGTAACCGACTAGGACTCGGGATACGCCGTACTTCACCCGGATATATAAGGGGAAGTGGGCGCCGACCCCTATCATTGAATCTTGAATCATAACACAAGGCACACACCTGTCGGTGTTTCGAACCTGGGGGTATGACACCAACGAGTAATATGATCGCGTGCTCTCTTCCTGGATGGTGATGCAAGATGACACAAGGATTTATCCTGGTTCGGGCAAAGAAGGCCCTACGTCCAGCGGGGGAGGAGGTTCTTGTATTACTTGCACCTAAGTGCTTGTACAGGGGCGAATACAAGCTCAATGAGCGTGGACCGGAGTCCGGACTCGAGTGTGTGTGTGGACTCGTGCGCTGTCCCTTGGAGTTGCGTCGGTGTGCGTGTATGCGTGTCCCTCTCGCGCGAAGGGCCCCGGCGTCCCCTTTTATAGAACAAGAGAAGGCCAGGGTTTACACAGGGTCGACATGTACAGCGCTCGATATGGCGAAGGGTAGGAACTCTGTCTTGTCGAAGTCACTGTAGTCAACGTGGGTGTTGCTGTTGATGCGTCCTTGGAGCGTGGCCTCCATCCCGGGCGCGGATGTGGAGGCGCGGCGATATGGAGGCCGTACAGCTCCCATCCCAGCATGTACAGGACGCGGCGGGGTCCCTCCGGGTCTCGGGGTACCTGTCTTCCAATAGCGTGAAAGCGGTTAGGGCTCGAGGGGCGCGGAGCCGACCTCGAGGCGGTGCCCTTCGGGGGGCTCGAGTCCCCGCAGGTATGGGCTAGTCCCGGGAAACCAGATTGAGCGGCAGGTATCCGGGCCTCGAGCCGCGGCTTGGACGTGCAACAGTGTAGGGTATGGGTTAACAGTGTTGTACTGGTGCCTTTTCGCCCATGCTTGTGGTGAAAACGAGATTTGACTCTGCCCTGGTTTACTGTGGTACACGTCGGGTCGCAGAGGATGTGACTGGAGTAGGTGGACGTATTAAATGCGCAGTATGGGGCTGGTATCCAATGTCCGGCGCTGCTTCGAGGGAGGTATGAAGTGTCTCGAGGGGTAGGCTGTCGTGCCAGAGAGGCTCGAGGTCCCCGCGTGGGGTCTCGAGGAGCGATGTACGGCTGTGGAGGGCTCGAGGCCTATATGCTAGAGCTCGAGGGGTAGGCAGCCGTGAGGCGGATGGCAGGGTTTTGGCGAGCCCGGGTTCCCTGGCGGTGGGCTAGCGCAACAGGTCTTGAGGGGTTGGTTTTTGGAAGGTTAGTCTAGTTTCACCTATTATTAATTGGTGTTCTAGGTTTAACTTGTTCGTTTTGCGTTGATTGGGGGAACCCCTTTGGCGTTCCCCCGACAGTAGCCCCCGAGCCCTTGTTTGAGTGGTTGCACTCGAGCAGGGGCTCCCGACTGAGATCTCGAGGGTTAGCTAGCCGGTCTCGAGGGCTTGGTCGTTTTGATTCCGTGGGTGTCGAGCGACACCCGCGGGTGTAGCCCCCGAGGCCACGGGGGAGTGGTTAGAACTCCCTCGTGGGCTTTTTGCGAGTGCGAGTGTTAGTTGCGTTTTTTAGGTTCGGGGGTGTCGAGCCCCCGAGTTTTTTAACCCTCTTTCGTCGAGGGGTGCCAGGCTGAACTGACCGGCCGGCTCTTCGTGCTGTCCGGCACGCCAATTGCCCTGGCTTGTCATCCCGCGAGTCCTTTCGATCGGATGCGAGGGGGGATGCCTCGTACTACCACGAGCGGGCGAGTATCGAGGTTCCCGGTGAGCTGGTAACGGGGGAATCCAAGTGAGACCTCGTGCCCCGTTCGATAGGGGTCGACTGTAGCCCGGAGGCGATCTCATAAAGCATGGGCGCTCAGTCTGCAGGAGTGCCGGGTCCATTCGATAGGACCCGGTGGCTTGATGCCTCCCTCCGAGGGGATCTCACTGCACGTCGTGCGCCCTGCCTTGGATACACGTGAGGGGCCTCGAGGGCTTGGCCCTCGAGCGATGCTGCGAGTGGCGCCCCTTGGTGTCCCTGACTCGAGTGCTCGAAGCCGGCTGTCGAACCCCCATCGAGGGCCAGCCTTCGCTGCTTCGAGGCTTAGGGCCGGGGCCCGTTTTTACCTTCCTGAAGAAGCCTTCGTTGCTTGGAATCCTTCTGCCCGTTGGGCGCGCCTTTTTAGGCGGAAACCATCAGGGAGTGGAGATCGTGGCGCCAGGGCAGCGGACGTGAAGTTGGAGCGGCGGCCGCGGAGGGCCCCAGTAGTTGAGCGGATGGGATGTTGCCGCGTGTACCTGTCAACCGGCTCGAGACGTGGTTAGGTGGGCGCATTAAATGCATGCGGTTACCTTTTTACGTCGTGGGAGACCCCGCCTGTTGGGGTTTTCCCTTATAAATATCGAAAGAGGGGAAAAGGAACCCTTTACTTTGCCTTTGCCTTCACCGCCGCCGTAGCCTTCACGCGCCCCCTCCCTCGAGCTAGTCGATTGGGAATTTTCCGGCCGTCCGTCCGTTGCTCGGGTCCGTGCCGCCATCGTCATGGCTGCCCAGACACATGCGCTGCCGGCCGAAGACTGGAGCCCGACGAAGGTGACGCAGCGCGAGATGGACTCGTTGGTGGCCCAGGGGCTTCTCCGCCCCAACCCGGAGGAGGGACCCGCGTGGTGGGCTATCCCGTCGGCGGAGCACCGGGAGCCGCACCCGCCGGAGGGGTACGTGGTGAGCTTCATGCGCTATCACCGCATGGGGCTCAGTGTTCCGCTGAGCCGCTTCATGCGGGCGCTGACCCACCACTACGAGGTGGAGCTGCAACACTTCTCCCCCAATTCAATCTCGCACGCTGCCATCTTCGCCGCGGTGTGCGAGGGGTACCTGAAGATGGAGCCGCACTGGGAGATGTTCGTCCATCTCTTCCGGGGCGAGCTCTTCATCAAGGCCTTGAAGCCCAGCGGGAGGCGGCTCGTGCGCATGGGCTCCCTCACCGTCACTGCGAGGACTGGAACCTCGTCAGCCAATGTCCCCCGCGAATACCTGCGGTACAAGCTTTCCACCAACCAGGCCGGGTGGGACGACCACTGGTTCTATCTGCGGAATGAAGGTGTTCTCCTTCCGCAGTACACCGGCAGTGTCCTCACTCAACGCCCGGAGAAGTGGACCTGGGGCGTCGCGGCGGACAGGCAACGCCACCTGGTACCGCTGATGAAGATGATGAGGACGCTGGTAGACGAGAAGAATTTGACCGTTCAAGCGGTCATCTGGGCGTTCCACCAGCGAAGGGTTCTTCCGCTGGCGGACCGCCCCCTTCTTATGCACGAGATGGGGCCGAAGGCCCAACTCGAGGCACTAAATCGATCAAGGATGGCCGAGGAGAGGCTGTCTCGGAACGAGGGCGTCTCCCGGGTGTCAATCACGATCCAAGGGTCGTTCGTCCCTGAGTACAGCAACCTGGTCGCCATGGCACCCGACGAGGGGTGTCTCGACCTGGTAAGCCCCCCTCGAGCTAGCTTCCGAGCCTCCTCCCCCTTTCTCTGTTTTCGTGGAAGCGCTGGGGTGACTCTTCTTGGTTTTGTCGCGGGTACTCTGGGGTCTGGTGTTCGGGGTGGTTGGGTGGTGTGTGGGGAGCGAGGGTTTGTTAGGTGTCTTTTACTGTCGTGTGGGGGTGGTTGTGCGGTGGGGGGCGGGTGGTCGCGGTGGGGGTGGGGGGGGTGGGGGGGGTTGGGGTGTGGTGGGGTGGGTGTTCGAGTTTGGGGGGGGGGGGGGGGGGGCGGGGCGTGGGCTGGGTCCAGGGGAGTATGACACAGAGTCACAGGAACTGTATGTCGCGGCAGGTTTACGGCCAACTCTGCGGTCTGCTCAGAAAGAGGAGTCAGGGGCAAGAAGTGGCCAAATTTGTCGTGCTGAAAGTGCTGTGGGGAAAAAGGAGATGCAGGCATTCTGGAGTCGTGTGGGGCGGGGTTCGCTCGGCCGTGTGTCAAGGTGTGGCGCCTGGCGAAGGCTCCGTAACCGGCACCTGGAGATGGGTCGCTGGGGGCCTCCGGAACCCGGAGATAGCTCAGGAGAGGCCATAGGCTTGCAGATGCAGAGGAGGAGAGTGATGATTAGTGACGAGAAATTGATGACGAGGGGGTATTGGATGGGGTGCGGCGAGTGCGGCTCGGGGGGGGGAAGGGGAGGGGTCGTCGCGACGTCAGGCTTCCGTTCCTCTGTGCAGGAGGGTATACTGGAGTGTCCCCCCGTGGGCGAGGGATCGGCGTCGGGTACTCAGCCCGCGGAAAGGCGGCTCCTGAGCGCCTCCTCATCGGGGATCCCTAGGTCCTTCCGAGCTGGTCCTTGGCGCGGAACCGTCCCCGCGGGGGAGGGGGGCTTCAGGGGGAGTGGATGGGAAGGGAGGGGGGGGGGGGGGGGGGGAGGTGCCGTCGTGGAGCGGCCGTTGGGTCGGCCGGGGGGTCGGTCCGGGTGGAAGGGTGTGGGGGGGTTGGGTGCTGGTGCCAGGATGCCAGACTGATGTGATTGCTTCGTGTGTGGGCTCACCGGGTCGACCTAGGCGGGGGGTCTCGAGAATGTGTTCGCGGAAGGGAGGAGCCTCGTAGGGGTCTGTGATCAATCCCTCACAGGAGGGGTGCCGGGGTCACCAAGCCACGCGGCGGTCCGAGTGCGGAGGCACAGTCGTCCCAGAAATGCATGAGGAGCAGAGATAGAAACAAACATCCCATTGGCTAATATGAGAATAGAAGAGGAGCGCCGAGCCCAAAAAGAACCCGTCCATGAAACCATTCGAGAAGAGGATGTGGGAGGGTCCCGGGGGCGGGGGGGGCCGTCGGTGGGGTCGGGCGATGGGGCGGAGGAGTCGCGACGGGGGGGGGACCCCGGATCCGTCGCCGCACCTCCGCGGATGAAGGAGGCATATGATGGGAGGCGCGACCGCCGGCCCTGAGCGGAGTGGGCCGGAGTTAGGTCTCGGGGGGGATCCCTCGTCCGGGAATGCGCCGGAGCTGTGACTGGCTCGAAGGTGAGGTTCGGGGGCTGTGCGCCCCTCAGAGACAAGGTGGCAGAAGGAGGGCTCCCCATCGAGGTCGAGCCACACGGGAAACCACCGGGAGCCTTCCCCCCAATCGAGCCACACAAGAGATGGCTCGGGAGCATGGCTCGAGCCATAGATCAGAGCTCAAAGCCCCCGGGTGAATCCGGCAGCTCGGGGAGAAGAATGCCCGCCGTCACTTTGGGTAAGTAGTGTTTTCAATTTGCTGGTAGTGAGGTTTTACTCCCCCCCTTTTTTTTATCTTTTGTGATGCGCGCCGTCTATGGTTTTTTTTAGGGGAAAGCGCTCCTGGCAGGAGGTGGACCTCGCAGCGTCCAAGAGGACTAAGACCTCGAGCTCTGCTGTGGAACAAGCACCTCGAGGTACGGCTTCTTCCTCTGCTGGGGAGGCCGCTTGGCTGGCAAAGGCCCGAGCGGCCATGGCTCGGGGAAGTCAGATGGCCGCCGCGGATCTTGGTGAGGCCGCCACCATCGACCACGGAGGTCGGGGCAATCCTCCTGACTCTGACAACGATGTTTCTTTTTCAGCAGGGACTGCAGCTTCTGGCATCGATCCTGCCGTCGCCGCGTACGTCGCGACACCGCCTCCTCCGCTCCGGTGGTACCTACCGAGAGGGCCGCTTCTCCCCCCGCCATGACGACCATTTTGGGGGAGCACCGGAGATAGGCGCGGCTCCGTCGGTGGTCTGAGGCCGGGGGTCAGCGGCCCCCGAGACCCCAGTCGACGAGAGTCGGCCCACGGAGGAGGGGGCAGAAGGGAGAGGGCGTTGGTGCCGACGGTGGAGGAGCTCTTGGAACGAGCTGAGCGGGTGCCTGCTCCGGTCGGGGCTCACGCTGAAGAAGCGCTCGAGGCCCCGGCCAGGGGTGGCAATACGCCGGAGGACTCGGCGAGGGAGGGGAGCTTGGGGGCGAGCCACCCCTCGAGCGATCCGCTATCGCTCGAGTCCCCGCCTCCACGCGAGGGCCGCGCCGTCGCCCCGGGAGGAGACGGAGCAGCGGGCGGAGACGGAGGAGGGGCGGAGGGAGCCGCAGCCTTTGCCACCGGTTGGTGGGCCGCAGCCGGCACCGCTCGAGCCGGAGGAGGAGGGCCTGCCCCTCGTCGAGGTCGATCGACCGGTGTGGCCGTTTCCTTACGCGCCGAGCTCGCCCCGAGCCATGGTCCCCGTCGAGCGATCGACCCAAGGGGGCCCCGCGAGAGGCGCGGTCCATCTTCAGGGAGGTGGTCGAGCTCATGGCGGAGGCGGAGCGGTCCTTCTCGGAGGAGACGGACATGTCCGCGCGGGCGGAGGCTGCCCTCGCTAGGGCGGAGGCGGAGCTCCAGGATCTCCGCGCTGAGCTGAGCCGGAATGCCCAATGGCGAGCCGGCTCAACGAAGCACAGGTAGAGGCCCAGGCGGCTCGAGGGGAGGCCGCCCGAGCTAAGGAGGAAGCCGCCACCGCTCTGGAAGCGTCGAGGAAGGAGGTCGCCGACGCCCGAAGCGAGGCTACCACCGCCCGGTCTGAAGCGGAGGCGGCGAAGAAGGAAGCCGCTGACGCCCAAAGCGGAGCCGCCACCGCTCGATCCGCAGCGGAGGAGGCGAAGAAAGATGCCGAGGATGCCCAGAGCGAGGCCGCCACCGCCCGATCCGCGGCGGAGGCGGCGCGGCAAAAGGTGATCCGGAAGGATCTAGCCCTCGTGGAGACGGGCAAGCTGGTCGAAGACCTCAGGGTCGAATGGCGCGACGTGCTGTCCGAGAAGCGTAGGCTTGATCAGCGCGTCGAGGGCCTTACCAACTACCTCGCCACTCTGGGCATGCACTGCGAAGGTAATTTTCATGCCTTGCCTTGTTTTGATCTCGAGGTTTTGTGTCACGCCGCGATCTCACGCCTTGTTTGTTGCGCAAGGGTCGAGAAAACCGCCGAGGAGCTTCGCGGGACGAACCAGGCTCTCTTGGAGAAACTCCAGGACAAGACCATGGTGGCGGAGCGAGCGCGCTCTACCCTCGACAGGCTTGGCTCTGTGTGTGGGCGACCCCTCGTAGCCGCGGCGGAGGGCCGCGGTGGCTCGAGGCGATGCCTTGGTCGACGCCCTATGCTATTTTGACGCGGCCACGCGGGACCGAGTCCGGCACGCTCTCCACCATGGCGTCAAGCAGGCCATCGCGGCCGTCCGTTCCGGCTTCCGCTTCCCGGTCAATGTCGTCGCCAAGGGCTTCATGGAGATCGAGGAGAGGGACGAAGAATGGAACGATCGCCGCGTCGACAAGATCCTCGAGAAGGTGGACAAGCCGGGGGCGGCGCTCGCGAAGCTCTTCGAGGAGGACGTGCTGCCTCCAGATGCGGACAGCGGTGTAGGTGGCCCACCTCCTTCTGGCCCGGACGTCGAGGCCGAGCCCGCCGCGGAAGATCTCGGGGAGGAGTACCAGACCGACGAGGATTGAGGCCTGCGTGCCAAATTTGGGCGTCGAGGCCCTTGTAAGAATTCAAATCATGACTTATGGCCTGTCGAGGTCAATATGTGTATACATGACTTGTTTAATTAAAGAAGCTGTTTTCTTTTCAAATTTATTCGATCAATTCTCTTTGTCGCTAGCTCGAGCTTCAACCGGCTTGGTCCGTGTTCCTTCGACACGTGTCACGAGTTCCTCGAGGGGAGGCGTAGGTAGGGTACCGTAGCCCTGGGGCGTGGGTGACCGTCTACGTCGACGCCCCCCGCCTCTTGGAGGCTCGAGGCATTTTACGGGTTCAGACGTTGCTAGTATGCTCGAGGTGCGAATCGAGACGTGGGTCGAATTTTTGAAAAGAAAATGCGTTTTTTCCGGAGTCTGGGGGGGTCCCCCCTGTCAGCCCCCGAGGGAGGCTCGACCCTGAGCAAGGCAGGGTCGAGGCTACCTTAAGTTGCTAAGTAAAAAGAATGACAGCGCGCGAGTTTGTTCATTCATATTTGACATGTTTGTACAAAGCAACAAAATGAACAAGGCCCCGAGGCCTTTAAGGGTAGAAGCGACGTAGCTGAGATATGTTCCACGCATTCGTCAGGATTCTGCCTTGACCATCGTGGAGTTTGTATGTTCCTGGCTTGAGTACTTCAGCTACGGTATATGGGCCCTCCCATGGAGGGGTGAGCTTGTGGCGCCCCCGATTATCCTGCAGCCGTCGAAGCACGAGATCCCCCACCGCCAGGTCCCTCTTGCGCACGTGCTTGTCGTGGTAGCGTCGAAGTGTTTGCTGGTAGCGCGCGGAGTTGATGAGCGCCATGTCTCGGGCCTCCTCGAGCTGGTCCTTGGCGTTGGCGAGCTTTTCGTCATTGGTTTGCTCGTTGTAGGCTCGAAGTCGAGGGGAGCCATACTCGAGGTCCGTAGGCAAGACAGCCTCTGCGCCGTAGGTTAGGAAGAACGGAGTGAACCCGGTGGCTCGACTCGGCGTAGTCCTGAGGCCCCACAGCACCGAGGGGAGCTCTGCAGCCCACCCTTTTCCAAAATTCTTGAGGGTCTTGAACAGCCTCGGCTTCAGCCCATGGAGTATCATGCCGTTGGCGCGCTCGACCTGCCCATTGCATTGAGGGTAGGCGACCGAGGCCCAGGTCACGCGAATGTTGTTGTCGTCGCAGAAGTTGGTGAACTTTTTGCCCGTGAATTAGGTGCCATTGTCGGTGATGATGACGTTAGGCACCCCAAACCGGTACATGATGTCGGCGATGAACTCGACAGCCCTCTCAGAGGTGGGGTCGCCTATGGGCTTGGCCTCGATCCACTTTGTGAATTTGTCGATGGCCACGAGCACATGCGTGTACTTTCCAGTTGTCATCTTGAGGGGACCCACGAGGTCGAGCCCCCCGACGGCAAACGGCCAAGTGATGGGGATCATTTGCAGGGCGTGCGCGGGCTGGTGCGTTTGCTTGGCGTAGAACTGGCACCCTTGGCTAGCTCGGACCAGGCGTTTGGCGTCTCCGATGGCGGTTGGCCAGTAAAAGCCTTGTCGGAAGGCGTTCCCCACCAGGGTCCTTGGCGCCGCGTGATGGCCGCAAGCCCCCGAGTGCATACGGTCGAGGAGCCCGCGTCCCTCCTCGAGGGGGATGCAGCGTTGAAGGATTCCTGATGGGCTTCGACGGTACAGCTCTCGTTCGTTGTCGTAGATGACGTAGGTCTTGGCCCTTCGAGCGATGCGTCGGGCCTCCGTCTTGTCTTCTGGTAGCACGCCTTGCGTCAGGTAGTCGAGGAAGGGCGTCCGCCAGTCGAGGGGTCATGATGAAGAGGAGGCAGGTACATCGATCTGCATCGCCTCAGCGGATGTCGAGGGGTCATTCTCGAGGGGTGGCATTGAGGGTCGAGCCCCTGTGTCTGGTTCGAGGGGTGGCGTCGAGGGGCCAGCCCCCGGGCCGATTTTGACGGATGGCTCGAAGATATCCCTCGAGAAGACATCTGGGGGAACAGTGCCGCGCGTGGACGCCAACTTTGCCAGCTCGTCCGCGGCCTCGTTGTACTTTCGAGTGATGTGGTTGAGCTCGAGGCCGTAGAACTTGTCTTCTAGCTTGCGCACTTCTCCGCAGTATGCCTCCATCTTGGGATCGACGCAGCTCGAAGCCTTCATAACCTGGTTGATGACGAGCTGCGAGTCTCCTCGAACGTCGAGGCATCGAACCCCGAGCTCGAGGGCGATGCGCAGCCCATTGACGAGGGCCTCGTACTCGGTGACGTTGTTGGAGGTGGGGAAGTGCAATCGTAGCAGGTAGCGCATGTGGACTCCGATGGGTGAGATGAAGAGCAGGCCTGCGCCTGCCCCCGTCTTCATGAGGGACCCATCGAAGTACATGGTCCAAAGCTCGGCTTGGATTTGTGCCGGTGGGAGCTGGGTGTCGGTCCATTCCGCAACGAAGTCCGCCAACGCTTGCGACTTGATGGCTTTTCGCGGTGCGTAGGTGATGGCCTCCCCCATTAGCTCGGCGGACCACTTGGCGACGCGCCCCGTGGCCTCCCGATTGTTGATGATCTCACCGAGGGGAAAGGATGACACCACCGTTATGGGATGAGCGAGGAAGTAGTGCTGGAGCTTGCGCCTCGTGATGATGATGCCGTAGAGCAGCTTCTGGATGTGCGGGTACCGGGCCTTGGCCTCGGAGAGCACCTCACTGGTGAAGTACACCGGCCGTTGGACCGGCAACGCATGACCCTCCTCGTGCCTCTCTACGGCTATGACCGCGCTGACCACCTGAGTGGTTGCGGCCACATAGAGGAGGAGAGGCTCGGGGGGATCGCCATCCTGGGCTGGTCGTGGTGGCACGAGAATTGGCGCGGAAGTCAGCAACCCCTTCAACTTGGTTAGGGCCTCCTCGGCTTCAAGGGTCCACGCAAAGCGTTCCGTCTTCTTCAGCAGGCGGTAGAGAGGTAGCGTTTTTTCCCCTAGCCTCGAGATGAATCTGCTGAGAGCGGCTAGGCAGCCTGTCACTTTCTGTACACCCTTGAGGTCTCGAATTGGGCCCATCCTCGTGACTGCTGAGATTTTTTCGGGGTTGGCCTGGATCCCTCGTTGTGAGACAATGTAGCCAAGTAGCATGCCTCGAGGCACGCCAAAGACACATTTCTCGGGGTTGAGCTTCACATTCTTGGCCCGGAGGCACTCGAACGTGGTCTCGAGATCGCTGATGAGGTTTCCGACTTTCTTGGTTTTGACCACGATGTCGTCGACGTAGGCCTCGATGGTTTTGCCTATGTGTTCGCCAAAGATATGCTGCATGCAACGTTGGTACATTGCCCCGACGTTTCGAAGGCCGAAGGGCATTGTAACGTAACAATACGTACCAAAAGGCGTAACAAAAGAGGTAGCGAGCTCGTCGGATTCTTTCATCTTAATCTGGTGGTAGCCGAAATACGCATCGAGAAACGAAAGTACTTCACACCCCGCAGTGGAATCGACAATCTGATCAATTCTAGGTAAAGGAAATGGAACTTTTGGACATGCTTTATTCAGACCAGTGTAGTCTACACACATTCGCATTTTTCCATTCTTTTTCCTAACTAGTACAGGGTTAGCTAGCCACTCTGGGTGAAATACCTCCTTGATGAACCCGGCCGCCAAAAGCTTGTGCACCTCCTCGCCGATGATCCTACGCTTCTCCTCGTCGAAGCGGCGCAGGCGTTGCTTCACCGGTCTGGACCCGGCCTGGATCTCCAAGGCGTGCTCGGCGACTTCCCTCGGTATGCCTGGCATTTCCAAGGGGCCCCACGCAAACATGTCGATGTTCGCGCGGAGGAAGTCGACGAGCACTGCTTCCTATTTAGGCTCGAGGCTGGCGCTGATGGCCAGCGTCTTGCCATTGGTCGAGGTTGGGTCGACGGGTGTCTGCTTGGTGTGCTCCGCCGGCTCGAAGGTGCCAGCGTGGCGCTTTGCTTCAGGAGCCTCCTCGGTGGCCAGGGCAGCTAGGGCCTCGAGCGAGTCGACTTGGACGTTTGCCTCCCCACGCTCGACGCACTCCACGTCGCAGTGGTACGCGTGCTCGTAGGAGGTGTCGACGGTGATGACCCCTTTTGGCCCCGGCATCTTGAGCTTCAAGTACGTGTAGTTGGGGACCGCCATGAACTTAGCATAGCCGGGCCTGCCGATGATGGCATGGTAGGTCCCTTGGAACCCGACCACCTCGAAGGTGAGCGTCTCCCGGCGGAAGTTTGCCGGTGTGCCAAAGCAGACAGGCAGGTCGATGCGCCCGAGGGGGTGTGCCTTCTTCCCAGGTATGACTCCGTGGAACCCCCCAACGCTGGGTCGGAGCTGGTCCCTCAAAATCCCCAAGAGGTCGAGGGTCTCGAGGTATATGATGTTGAGGCTCGAGCCCCCATCCATCAACACCTTGGAGAACCGTACATCGATGATGATGGGGTCGACGACGAGAGGGTATGCTCCCGGATTTATGACATGATCCGGATGGTCGTCACGGTCGAACGTGATCGGCGCATCAGACCAGTCGAGGTACCGGGGGGCGTCGTGGTGGAGTGCGAAGATCTCCCGGCGCTCCTTCTTTCTCTGTTGAGCCGAGAGCCCGATGGTCGGGCCCCCGTAGATCATGAAGCAGTCGCACACCGGGGGAAAATCCGCATCCCCATCGTCGCGTCGATTGTTGTCCTTGCCCTTAGGCGCGTCTTCCTTCTTGTCGCCGAGCTTGGAGTAGAAGCCCTTCAATAGTCGGCAATCTTTTAGCTTGTGATTTATGAGGCCCTTGTGATATGGGCAGGGGTCCTCGAGCATCTGGTCGAAAACAGCCCCGTCGGGGGGGCCTCGAGGTTTCTTATGGTCGAGGGCGCCCATGAGTACTTCTTCATCGTTGTCGTCGTCGGCGTCGCGCTTCGCCTTTTGACCTTTGCTTTTGTTCTTCTTATTTTTGTTGTTGTTGCGGTTCTTGGCGTCGTTGCCCCCGTTCGAGCCCTCCGGCGCGGTCACCGCCTTACCTTTGTCCGTGGAGTGGCCAAAGAAAGCCCCCACTGCCTCGTCACCTGAGGCAAAGCTGGTGACACGATCCATCAAGTCCTCGACCGTCCTGGGACGGTAGCGCCCTAGCTCATGAACTAGCTCTTGGCATGTCGTGCCCGCGAGGAACGCTGAGATGACGTCCTCGTCAGGCACGTGGGGGAGCTCGAGACGCTGCTTCAAGAATCGCCGAGCAAAGTCGCGGAGGGGCTCGTCCGCTGCCTGCCTGCAACGCCGTAGATCCCAAGGGTTGCCTGGGCGCACGCAAGTCCCCTTGGAATTCCCGTCGAAGACCCTGACTAGGTCGGCCCAGTCATCGATCCGATCCGGCGGGAGCCCCCCGAGCCACCGGCGGGCGGTGTCCGAGAGGTAAAGTGGGAGTTGGCGTATGATCACACGGTCGTCGTTCTTCGCTCCGCCCAGTTGGCAGCCTAGGCGGAAGTCTGAGAGCCAGAGCTTGGGCTCGACCTCCCCGTCATACTTCACGATGTTGGTCGGTGGTCGGAAGCGGTCGGGGAGGGTTGAGCTGCGGATGGCCCGGCTGAAGACTCTGGGGCCCGGGGGCTCGAGGACTTGCCGGTCCTCGTCACTGTCATAGCGCCCCCCTCGATGGGCGCTATAGCCACGCTCTTGGGCCCCCTTGTCCTTGTGCCGGCAGTTGATGTCGTTGCGGGCGTCATTGGGGTCTCGAGGTGGCCGGTTGTCGACGATCCGTTCCTGGACTGGCCTTGCTCGAGAGGCGTCCGGCTGGTGGATGGACGTCTCGCGCTCGTCGCGGGGCGTGTCTGCTGGTTTCCCCGAGGCCGCCCCGCGCCGCTGCGAGGCTGAGCTCTCGGCCTGCTGCACAGCGGCTATTTTGAGGAGGTTCTTCATTTCCCCAAGCATGCGCCTGGCGTCAGGGTTGGAGACGGCGGGTAGATCACGGAGCAGCATTGCCGCCGCCACCACGTTCTGCCCGGCTCGCGGGAAACGCACCTTGGGGCGTGCTGGTGCCCCATCCTCGAGGATCTGCCGGTGGACCTCTCGAGCGCGGCCACGAACACCGGCGCCTCGAGGCTGGGCTGGTTCCTGTGCTATAGTTTTCTCGAGTTGCAACAGGCGCTGTCGCTCCTCCTCAGCCTTGGTGATGGCCTCCCGCAGCTGCGCGAGCTGCGCCGCCCGGTCGTCGCCGTGCTGAGATGGTGCAGCCGGTGTCGGGGGTTCGTTCCTCCCCTGAACGGGTGATCCTCCTGCCGCAGCCACGTTTTCGGGCTCTTCAAGGTTGAGCGCCGGCCTGATGTCGTCGTCGCCGTCGTCCTCAGCGTCGTCCACGACCCCCTTGAGCTGGAAGCACTCCCTGGTGGGGTCCCAGAGGTCAGGGTCATGGTAGTCGTACTCATCAGAATCGGAGCTGCTGATGCCGCGCCGCCCTGGCTCGTGCCGGGACTGCAACTCGTGGTACCACTCCCCGAAGGTGGCTCGACGGGGTGGCTCGATGGCTCGTGAGAGGCCGCGGTCGACGTGCCCGGGGTAAATGATCTCCAGGTCGGTGGTGGCTCGTAGGATTACGCCCGGACGCTCCTCCCGCTCTGCCGCCGCCCGGTCATGACGGCGCTCGTCGAGGTGGCGGGCGTAGACAGCTGCGGAGTTGTTGAGACCGAACGGGGGCCGCTGGCGTCGAGCGCGGTACACCCCGTGCGGGAGGAAGCCAGGTGGTGTGGACGGAGCACGGCTCGGGGGCCTCTGGCCAGGCTCCCGGTCCGTGCGCATGACGAACGCGAACTCGCTGGGAGAGTGCGCGCGCGCCCTAGAAGTCTCCGGCCGCTCGCCGGGCAGGTTTCTCCTCGGGGGCTCTGCGCCGGCCGCGGGGGAGTGGGTGTACGCCGCGGGCACCGCCTGTGCCTGGCGACGATGGTGACGACGGCGCCGCTCATGAGGTGGCGAAGCGTGGTGGTGCGGGCGACGCGCCACGCCCCCCACGCGGGGTGGCGTGGCACGCCCTCCGCTCGGGCTCTCCGTGGAGAGCAGGGTCAGCTCGTTGCCGCTGCCGGTGGCTAGGAACTCGAGGCTCCCGAACCAGACGACGGCACCAGCCGAGAACGAAGGAGTGAAAGAAGCCATCCAGAAAATAATGAGAAATCGACTTCGACACGCGAAGGCCCCTACCTGGCGCGCCAACTGTCGGTGTTTCGAACCTGGGGGTATGACACCAACGAGTAATATGATCGCGTGCTCTCTTCCTGGATGGTGATGCAAGATGACACAAGGATTTATCCTGGTTCGGGCAAAGAAGGCCCTACGTCCAGCGGGGGAGGAGGTTCTTGTATTACTTGCACCTAAGTGCTTGTACAGGGGCGAATACAAGCTCAATGAGCGTGGACCGGAGTCCGGACTCGAGTGTGTGTGTGTGAACTCGTGCGCTGTCCCTTGGAGTTGCGTCGGTGTGCGTGTATGCGTGTCCCTCTCGCGCGAAGGGCCCCGGCGTCCCCTTTTATAGAACAAGAGGAGGCCAGGGTTTACACAGGGTCGACATGTACAGCGCTTGATATGGCGAAGGGTAGGAACTCTGTCTTGTCGAAGTCACTGTAGTCAACGTGGGTGTTGCTGTTGATGCGTCCTTGGAGCGTGGCCTCCATCCCGGGCGCGGATGTGGAGGCGCGGCGATATGGAGGCCGTACAGCGCCCATCCCAGCATGTACAGGACGCGGCGGGGTCCCTCCGGGTCTCGGGGTACCTGTCTTCCAATAGCGTGAAAGCGGTTAGGGCTCGAGGGGCGCGGAGCCGACCTCGAGGCGGTGCCTACGGGGGGCTCGAGTCCCCGCAGGTATGGGCTAGTCCCGGGAAACCCGATTGAGCGGCAGGTATCCGGGCCTCGAGCCGCGGCTTGGACGTGCAACAGTGTAGGGTATGGGTTAACAGTGTTGTACTGGTGCCTTTTCGCCCATGCTTGTGGTGAAAACGAGATTTGACTCTGCCCTGGTTTACTGTGGTACACGTCGGGTCGCAGAGGATGTGACTGGAGTAGGTGGACGTATTAAATGCGCAGTATGAGGCTGATATCCATTGTCCGACGCTGCTTCGAGGGAGGTATGAAGTGTGTCGAGGGGTAGGCTGTCGTGCCAGAGAGGCTCGAGGTCCCCGCGTGGGGTCTCGAGGAGCGATGTACGGCTGTGGAGGGCTCGAGGCCTATATGCTAGGGCTTGAGGGGTAGGCAGCCGTGAGGCGGATGGCAGGGTTTTGGCGAGCCCGAGTTCCCTGGCGGTGGGCTAGCGCAACAGGTCTTGAGGGGTTGGTTTTTGGAAGGTTAGTCTAGTTTCACCTATTATTATTTGGTGTTCTAGGTTTAACTTGTTCGTTTTGCGTTGATTGGGGGTACCCCTTTGGCGTTCCCCCGACAACACCGCACTGGACGTATGGTATTACGCTATTGAGCGGCCTGAACCAGTATAAATTGTTGTCCTCGTGTACTCGCCGGGTTCTACGAACACCGATCCCCACCGAACAAATCATCTGAGATCCCTCAAGACGAGTTGCCGGTTAACAAACACCGACAGCTGGCGCGCCAGGTAGGGGCTCTCGGCGATTCCGCAATCAAGAGCTCGACGAACCACCTCAATATGTTCTCGGCGGGATCAATTTTTGTTTTTGGCTCGTGAACTTGCATCACGGATGATCAAGGGAAGCTGCATCGACAACTTCACACCGAATCAGAAGCACAAGCCACGCCAAAGATGGATCATCTCACCTGGAACCTAGCAAACCTCGCCATCCAAGATCCACAAGAATCTGAGGATCAGCCTGAAGCATCCGACTCCTACTCGGGCTCGAACTCTGAGACAAAAAAAGGACTCGGATACCAGACATGGCATTACCTTTGGACTGCGGAACTCGGCTCAAAACTTTCAAGACTTGATTGATGCAAATTTCAAAGAGGTTCAACAGATCCCCTTGAACGGGGCCCAACAGGGACTCGTTTTTAGCTCAACAAAGGAAGGTAACATCGTTCATTGGCTAATACAACCAGCACCGGCTAGGTTGGTTGGCACAATAGACCAGATTCTACCTTACCAACACAGACATAAGCTTCCTTTTGAGGAACATGATACTTCAACAGAGCTAAACTCCAGTGCCTCTACCTTAGAGTCGGTTACACCAGGATCAACAAACCAAGACTTCACTCGGGAGGTCTTCATGGCAGGACACCAGTCATCTCTACGACCTCTAACTCCTCTAGATGTCCTCCGAGATGATGAAACCTTGAGTATGATATCCGATAACGACCCAGAAGGACACGGAGAAACCGAGTCAATGAAGGCAGAAAGAGTAAGAAGGAATCAGGCCAAAGATGCTCGCAGAAGACGGGCAACTCATCGAAAGGAGGCCATGAAACGCCACCATACACGGCTAGAAGAATATAACACCCGTAGGCGTTTGGAAGATGAGGCCGAGCGCCAAGCTCGTCAAGACAGGGACCAGGAAATTCAGTCCCACAATGATCACGATCGACGACGAGCCGACTGTTCGCACAACCTCGAGCCTGAATTCATGAGGTTAGCTGGTCACAAAGTGTACCAGACACCCTACCAAAACATCTTGGCTTTAGCCATGGAGTTGGGAGCCAAGGACAACCGCACCGCTGATGAAGAACAACGATTGATCATGCTTCAGACTACCGCGCTACAGCTCAAAGGTCGAAACCTCGAGTCCTTAGCCGACGAACAAGCTTCATCTCACCCCAGCCAAAGGCGACCCGTTCATGAGCGGCTCGGCCAGGCTCCGGCAAGGAGTCGTCTGGGCAACCGAGTACCTGATCAAGCCGAAGGAGGAGCCGAATCATCATACCGAGGAGTCAATATTCTAGCTTCCGATGCCGTCGATCACTTTCCATGTTTTTCCCAGAGACTCCGAGCAATCCCGTTCCGTCGAAAGTTCAAACACGGGAACTACTCGAAGTATGACGGGAAGTCAGAACCTAAGCGGTGGCTCAGGTTGTATGCTCAAGCAGTTGAGTTGGCAGGAGGAAGCAACGATGTCAAGGCACTCTTTCTCCCCATGGCTCTCAAAACAATGCCCCTTGAATGGTTCGACAGGCTCAAGCCCGAATCCATCGACTCCTGGGAACAGCTTCACCGCATTTTCATAGAGAACTTCGCGGGTGTCCCGGAGCGATCGGACCCTCGAACCAAGCTTAGAACCTGCAAGCAACAGAAAAACAAGACAATGCGGGAGTACTACAGACGCTTCTCTGAAATCCGCTCCACAGTCTCCGATATAACAGACAGAGAAGTAATTGACCTCTTTGGCAACGGAATTTGCGAAAGGTACAACTACAAGGATTTCATCAAACATGACCCGACCACCGCTGACGAGTTTCATCGGGCAGTAAACTCTATGATGGCGACAGAGGAACGCACACAGGAGCGCTTTCCCGAAAGAAACACACAAGGTGATCGAGAAAATAATCAAAGAGGAAACCAGACTGCTCAGCAAAACACCCGCAAGCGGAGAGGGGACAACACTGTTGCAGCCATGGAACCTCAGAAGAAGGGGAACAAGCCCTTCAGCTTTGACGACCTCCTCGATAGCCCATGCCCTTTCCATCCAAAAGGAGGACACCAGGCTAGGCACTGTCGGCAACTCAAAGAGAGAGGTTTGAACTTTGACTTCAACAAAAACAAAAGAGACAAGGGGAAGAAAGTAGTCGAAGACCCTTCGCAAGACGCAGGCGGTTTCCAACACCCCAAAGGTACCATCAATGTCATATTCGGGGGAGTAACCACCAGTGACAGTAAGCGCTTGCAGAAGCTCTCCCTACGGGAAATCATGTCTACCGAACCGGCTACCCCCAGATACCTCGATTGGTCTGAGCATCCGATCAATTTCTCCCGGGCAGACCAATGGACCAACATCTCCAACGCAGGGCACTACCCAGATCCTACGGTCGCCGGGTTCAAATTAGGAGAGTACTCATAGACGGAGGAGCAGGACTCAATGTCATCTTTGCAAACACCCTACGCAAGATGAACCTGGACCTTGCAACTCAGCTCACACCATCAAGCGCCCCCTTTTACGGCATAGTACCCGGAAAGGCGGCTATACCACTTGGAAGGATCATACTACCTGTCACTTTTGGAACTCAGATCAATTATCAGACTGAGTACATCAGTCTTGAGGTAGCCGACTTCGAATCTTCATACCACGCCATATTTGGACGACCAGCTATCGCCAAATTTATGGCAGTACCAGATTATCCATACCTTCTGTTGAAGATGTCGGGTCCCAAAGGTATTTTAACCTTTAGGGGTGACTTGAAGCGATCATTCGATTGCGACACAGAGGCTGTCCAAATCGCTGAAAAAGCTCAACTTGCCCTAGAGGTACAGGAACTCGCACAGATGGTACATAACGCCAAGCCTGGAAATTCGGAAATCCCAAGCAAGAAGGCGGGCGCTATCCAACCATCGGCAGAAGTTTCCACAAAAACTATCGACTTGGAAACTGGTGATCCATCAAAGACGGCGGTCATCAGCGCTCACCTATCTGAAGAATAGGAACTCGCACTCACCAGGTTCCTCAGAGCAAACAAAGATATATTTGCTTGGAAACCGGCTGACATGCCAGGAGTTCCAAGGAACTTGGCTGAGCACATATTGGAACTAAAGGAGGGCTCTAGGCCCATCAAGCAAACACTACGACGATTCTCACCAGAGAAGAAAGAGGCAATCAAAAAGGAGATAGCTAAACTACTCGCGGCCGGGTTTATCAGAGAAATTCTCCACCCTGAGTGGTTAGCTAACCCAGTGCTAGTAAAAAAGAAGAACTCTGCAGAATGGCGCATGTGTGTCGATTACACAGACCTCAACAAGCATTGTCCAAAGGATCCTTTTGGATTACCAAGGATAGACCAAATAGTTGACTCCACTGCAGGTTCCGCATTATTATCCTTTCTGGATTGTTACTCCGGGTACCATCAGATTGCTCTCAAAGAAGAAGACCAACCCAAGACATCGTTTATAACTCCCTTCGACGCCTACTGTTACAAAACCATGTCCTTCGGGTTGAAGAACGCAGGGGCTACTTATCAGCGTGCCATCCAAGATTGTTTGGGCGACCAAATTGGTCGCAACGCGGAAGCTTATGTTGATGATGTGGTTATAAAAATGAAGGATCCGACTACCCTCATTTCAGACCTAGAGGAAACCTTTACCCGGTTACGCTCATACCAATGGAGGCTTAACCCCACGAAGTGTGTATTCGGAGTACCCTCCGTCCAGTTACTTGGATTCCTTGTTAGCCATCGAGGCATCGAGGCTAGCCAAAAATAGATCACAACCATCATCAATATGAAGTCACCTACTTCGGTCAGGGATGTTCAAAAACTCACCGGGTGTATGGCTGCGCTCAACAGATTTATCTCACGGTTGGGAGAAAAGGGACTACCTTTCCTCAAGCTACTCAAAGTCGGTGATAAATTTCAGTGGACAGCAGAAGCGGACGAGGCCTTTGAACAGCTCAAAGGATACCTCACCAATTCTCCTATACTCACGCCACCAGAACCCGGGGAACCGATGATGCTATACATTGCAGCTACCACGCATGTTGTGAGCACAGCAATTGTAGTGGAGCGTAAGGATGACAAGCAGATCTATAACACCCAACAACTAGTATACTACATCAGCGAGGTACTCTCCGACTCCAAGGTCAGGTACCCGCAAGTTCAAAAATTGCTTTATGCTTTACTCATATCATCAAGGAAGCTACGACACTATTTCGAAGCCCACGAAATCACAGTTGTCACAGATTTTCCATTGGGAGAAATACTCCACAACCGTGACGCTACAGGAAGAATTTCCAAATGGGCAGTGGAACTGGGGGCACTTAACATCAAATTCACTCCAAGAAAAGCTATCAAGTCACAAGCTCTAGCTGATTTCGTCGCTGAATAGACAGAATTACAGCAGAATCAAGACAACGCTATTCCGGAACATTGGAAGATGTACTTTGATGGCTCCTTAAAACTTAGCGGAGCGGGTGCCGGAGTACTACTTGTATCACCCGTTGGAGAGAAGCTCAAGTATGTTCTGCAGATAATGTGGCCTGCTACCAATAATGAAGCAAAATATGAAGCGCTATTACACGGGCTAAAACTAGCAGTCACATTGGGTATCAAGTGACTCCTAGTCTACGACGATTCTTCCGTGGTAATTCACCAAGTCAACAAGGATTGAGATTGTACCAAGGAAACAATGAATGCCTATTGCGCTGAAGTCCGCAAGCTAGAGAAAAACTTCTCAGGGTTAAAACTCATTCATATTACCCGAGACCTCAATGTGGCAGCAGATATCCTAGCAAAATTGGGATCTGATAGAGCCCTGGTTCCCAGCGGTACCTTCGTACATGAGCTATCCAAGCCTTCAATTCAAGAGAAGGAACGGGTTGATCCCACACCCTCCGCTCAGATTTTAACTCTAGCACCCGTCTGGACACAAGTTTTCATCAACTACTTCAAGGAGCATAAACTGCCCAGTGATAAAACTGCCGCGGAGCAGGTCACCAGACGTAGCAAAAACTATGTTCTAGTCGGAGACAAGCTATATCGACGCGGCGCCTCATCAGGAGTCCTCCTCAAGTGTATTTCACCAGAAGAAGGCAAAGAAATCCTAAACGAGGTTCATTCCGGGTGTTGTGGCAATCTTGCAGCTTCAAGGATATTAGTCAGAAAAATCTTCAGATCAGGGTACTATTGGCCCTCAGCCTTGAAAGATGCAGAGGACTTAGTCCGTCGCTGTCAATCATGCCAGTTCTTTGCCAAACAGCAGCACGTACTGGCTCACGAGTTGATCTGTAATCCCCCGTCATGGCCTTTCTCATGTTGGGGACTCGACATGGTGGGTCCTCTTAAGCGTGCTCTAGGAGGATTTGAGTACGTCTACGTTGCAATCGACAAGTTCACCAAATGGATCGAATACATGCCGCTGGTCAAGTTCAACGCTTCAAAGTCAGTACAATTCATGCAGAGCATCTTCCATCGCTTTGGGATGCCACACAGAATTATCACTGATCTTGGATCCCCCTTCACGGCAATCGAGTTCAAATCTTGGGCCAGTGACTGTGGCATAAAAATAGACTACGCATCGGTGGCTCATCCACAATCAAACGGCCAAGTTGAGAGAGCAAACGCCCTCATCTTTGCCAGTTTAAAGCCCAGACTTTTCGATCTTCTAAAGGACCACGACAGGAAGTGGGTCGAAGAGCTGCCTAAGGTAGTCTGGGGGCTACGAACACAGCGAAGTCGGGCAACAGGCCAAACTCCTTTCTTCCTGGTCTACGGCACCGAAGCAATCCTCCCGACAGACTTGATCTGGAATTCTCCACGAACAGAGCAGTACAACGAAGGAGAGGCTGATGATACAAGGCGACTAGAAGTCGACAGTCTTGAGGAGGCAAGATTAGCCGCTCTCTTTCAATCAGCAAGATACCTTCAAGGGATGAGGCGCTACTATGACAAGAACGTCCATCACCGTACCTTCCAAGTAGGCGACATGGTCCTGAAGAAAATTCAGAATACCACAGGCCGCCACAAGCTTATGAGTCCATGGGAAGGACCCTACATAGTATCTAAAGTAACAAGACCCGGGTCATTTGAGTTAGTCACCGAGGATGGTTCCCCACTGCCAAATTCATGGAATATTGAGCATTTGAAGAAATTCCATACCTAAGGACTATTCGGCTCAGGGCAAATGTAACTATTTCCCGGATATTAATAAAGTTTGGATTTCATCAGAAACAAGAGCTTTATGAATTATCCTTTTAATTATATTTATCACGACTATTTAGTCGGATAAAATTTTTCAAACATACAATAAGCTTTAGCTATTGTACCCCACCGACTAATATATAATATTACTCGGACGGATGGTTCAGCGGTAACCATACTCGAGTTACAAGCTTCGAGCTCAATACAACTCAGATGATAGTACGGTTTGAAACTCGGCTATCAACCTATAGCGAACATGGTATCTACAAAGTAGATACTAGTTTCTATAAGGTATAACAAGGGGAGTAGTACTTACCCTGTTACACATTAACAGGACAGAGGTCCGACCCAACTTCGCACTCAAGCTGCGATTACCAAGAGGATATGATTCACCCGATAGGAACCATCGTTACGGTCCTTCAGAGGTGCTTGATCAAAAATTATCCCTTGAACAAGGGTACTAAGAGTAGTACTCGGACTGACCAAGTTCTCTGCATAATCGTTAAAGACTATTAGAGAAACAAAGTCACATGACCCAAACCTAAAGTGCTAGAAAGCACCCGGATAGACCCGTCTAGTAAGACGTCTGGTCACACATCCACCTCAGACAAAACGACCCATTGACAAGACATTCCTTGCGATGCCGAGTCGACAATACACAAAAATTCACAAGTCTCAAAAGTAACTTATACTTTGATTCTTTACGCTTAATAATAATTGTTTACAGGCGATACAAATCATGGCCAAAGGACCAAGGAAGGCAGACTACTCTACAAGATCTAGAATCTGCGAGTACTCCTCCGCCATGGCCTTGACCTCCTCCTGCATCTCCGCAAGGTCCTCGTCACTCTTGCCTTCAGGAAGCGTCATGATGGACGACAGGTCGAAAGATGGCATATGCAGACGCAATGTCGCCATCAGACCACACACCACTGAAGTCGCCATGTCCTTGATATATTGAGCTAGCCGCCCGGGGGTAGCCTTGGTGAAGGGATGAGATGGCGGACTAGAGAGGGGGTGAATAGTCCTTTCCAAAAAAAAATCACACTGGCTAACCGAAATAAATGTGGAATTAAAACTATCAGTTTAGCCAAGACTACACCCCTCTACCTATACTCTTTAGCACCTTATAAAAGATCCTAAACAAAGCAAATAAGGTGTTGGGCTAGCTAGAGCTCACCTAAACAATTCTAGCTTGCAAGGTTACACAAACCTAAGCAACTAGTACTCAATCAACCGGGGAGCTCCTACACATGCCACTAAGCAAAAGCACAAAGCCTAAGCTCACTAGCAATGCTCAATAACAAGGCTGCACAAGCCGAATTAGAGAGGTCAACTTAGCTACACAAACTAAGCAATGTGACTAGCAAGACTACAAGTCAACTAGTCACTCAGGGGATCAACTTCTATGCTACACAAGCAAAGAATGTAACTAGCAAGCTACACAAGCTAACTAATTACAAGAGCAACTACACAAGCACAATATATGAAAGTAAATACAAGCTTGTGTATGGAGATAGCAAACCACCGAGAAGATGTAGACAATGTTGACACGGTGATTTTATCCCGAGGTTCACTTGGTCGCCACCAAGTTAGTCCCCGTTGTGTCGACCACACACTTTGGTAGTTCGGCGGCTAATAGGCACCACACCTAGCTCGACACTCGAGCGCCGCAAGAACTCACCCACAAGTGAGGGTAACTCAATGACACGCGCAATCCACTAGAGTTGCTCTTCGCGATCCCCGCGGGGTGAGCACAATGCCCCTCACAAAGCCTTCTCCGGAGCCACGCACAATCTTCTTGCGGGCTTCACGACAGAGACACAACCACCAAGCCGTCTAGGAGGTGGCAACCTCCAAGAGTAACAAGCACCACCGGCTTGCAACTCGATCACCTAGTGCCACTCGATGCAATCTCTCAATGCAACGCACTAGCAATCACTCACTCGCTATCGATTCGCACACTAGCAAGCACAAGCGAGTTAAAGGGCTCCCAAGCACATCCACACAAGCCACAAAGGCTCTAGTGTGTTAAGCAACCAGCCCAAGGCTGGTTACCGACGATATATGTGACAGAACCGACCAATTTGCACCAGATTAAGCACTGGAAACCTCCGCTCTCGCAGAAATCATCGAGTACTTAAGCTCGTACAAACCCGGTAGTCCGGAAATCTCGAAGGATTTCAAATTATTCAACAACATCCAGCCAAGATCGTACTTGTTCCACGAACATGCTCACGGGTTACAACATAGTTGCATAAAGTTCAAATTACATCGGAGTACGAAATAATATTACAAACCATAGTTTGATAGTAGTAGCGGAAGCAACATAGTCTTTAAAACATAAGTTTGGATTGTTCATAAATACGGTGCCATCAGTCGACCGGGTCCACAAAAGCAACAGACGAGACAAGTGTTGACCATGCCCTTGGTCTAGTCATCACCCGTTACCGGGTACAAGCAGTTCTCGCAGTAACCAAAAAGCACTGGCCATCTGCAACAACAAGGGAAATAAACCCTGAGTACGAGAAGGTACTCAGCTAGACTTACCCGACAAAACCAGAAATAATGAGACACCAAGGATCATGTAGGCTATATAAGTGGGGTTGGCTGTACATACTCCTTTGCATGAAAGCTTTAGTAATAAAACTCGGTTTCAGATGTTGGCAATTGCTTTTAGTCATTAATTCTACCTTACTAGATTTGCACCTGTACTAAACAAGCACTTGCTAATTAATCAATCAAGAGTGACTATTTCATCGATAGCCTTTCAGATTCCATAACCATTTTAGTTCCATAAGTTCTACGGGAGATGATCTAAAGTCAATTACTCACTGTCCAGGAGCGATGGCGATTATAATCGATTCCTACCCAGCTGGGGATAAAATGTCTCACACTCGCCCGACACATTCCGGCTACGGCAGTCGTAAGCTACCAGTCAGGAGATTCGAGAACACAATGTGCGGGACGGCCATGGGCCCTTCTACACCGGAGGTTATCTCAGTGCCAGGTCGCTCAAGCTATAACTGCCCACGGTCATGCCAGGTCGATCAGGCCCTGCCTGCCCTCGGACCATGCCAGGTTGATCAGAATAGTTGCCCACGGTACAGCTGAGGCCCTGGGTGTTAGGCGTCAACATCTCCATCACCGGCTCGAATAACCTTACTCGGCTTCGCGGGAGGTACTCAGACCTACTCCGTTAAGTGATCGACGCGTTCAATTTGACTGAAGTTACATTCCCGAACGGGTCCTAGGCGACACAGACGGGAGACTACTAGCACACAGAACCCATGTCCTGCTGCTCTTACATCCCGCCTCCGTCTCAGATTAATTATCACATGGTTATCTCATGATAGCACGGGCTAAACATGATCAGTATCCACCTATTGCGGGAGACAGGAAATCACCCGACTTTTACCGGTCTAAGCAGGGCTAAGCATACAACGAGCCTAGACCTAAACAGGGATATCAAGATATATATATTGCAGGTGGTCAAGGATAAGTAATAATGCATCAACGGTAGCAATCAATTCCTATAACCTAATGCAACATCCATCATCAGGTTAATTAGAAAACATTTGCAAACCGTAGGAGTTAGAATGCTCCGGGGCTTGCCTTTCTCAAAGTCTGACGGACGGTGATCGCGGCACTCGGGTAGCTCGTCGGCGTCGATCCCTCCGGCTTCTTCTGTCAGGTTCTCTTCCGGACTGGGCTCTTCCAGTGCCGACTGGGTCTGGATCTCCTCCGCTGATCCTGTATGATGCATAATGTGCATGAATAGGATGAATGCACATAGAATGCATATGTGATGCACATGATCGACAGCAATCAGGAGATAAGCACATGTCATCTACTGCAGTCTCTTCAGCAAGGTAGTCGACATCATCTTAATCACTTAACCTATCACAGTCAACTGATTAAGCTATGTTGTCACCACATCAAAGTCTACTTAATGAGTTTATTACCCTCTAATTACTTGCTGAAATAAATCTAATTAAACTAGCCTATAACAGCAACCTAACCTAGACAGCTTCAGAAAAATCTACAGAAATTACTGGAAGTTAACAACACCTAATCTAGCTCCCTGTCCAAATTTCATCCCATTTGGACTTAAACTCCATTCTTTATGAAAAAGACAAATTCTATCATGGAAAGGTGCTTTGAACTACACACCCTAGCAAAAAGTGTCAAACAACAGATTTCTTATTTGTCTACTGAACTTCTTAGCCTAAGAACAGTGTGCCTAAATTCTCAGGTTCATATTCCTCATATTTTAATTACTACAAAATAAACAAGAAAGCAGCATTTAACTATTTTAATTACTACTGCTAAATTATTTCACACAGCAACCTCATAATGTATTTTTCCCTGAAACTACACATCCATACAAACCCAACAAAACTGGAATCACATTTTTCCGATTTATACATGATTAGTTATGCATTTTCCAAGTTAACAACAATTTCCTAGTGTAAATTAATCTACACATAAAAGTATCACCAAGAATGCAATTAACATTTTTCACAGATGGATCTAATCATGTTGAACACAACAAAATTTGTTTCACCAGATTTGGACTTAAAATGAGCCTTGTAGGAATTTTTGAAGCCTTTACATGGATTCTGCAAAACACATAAAAGAAAACTCAATCCTATACGCTACGGACTTCGGCCGAGGCTCAAGACACGGCTTCGGCACACTCGGCGTGACTCAGCCGAGGCTAACTGACTCTGCCGAGACTCGAGGCGACGGCTCGGCGCACTTGACTTGGCTCGACTCGACCGAGGCTTACACGACGCAGCCGAGGCTTACTAGACAGGCGACTAAGCTACCGAGACCAGGCTCGGCAAGCTACTGCGCGAGGCCAGGCTCGGCAGTCAACGACGGAGAATTGCGCCGCTGCTGTTGACCGGCCCTAGCTTACCGGCGGCGAGGCTTTTGGCGATGCTGAGACCATCACTAGGTGCGGGTTTTCGAGACGAACTTGACCGACTAACTTGCTGAGCCAGAGGGATACCGGAGCAAGCTCGACGGCAGCCATGGCGGAGCGGTGGCTCTGCGACTCGGCGGCGGAACTCTTCCCGGCAGGCTTGCGACTCGGCGAGATTAACACTAGCCCAAGCAAGACCTAAGCGAGCTACTGGAGCAACTTTCGGGCTTCGGCATCCTTGGCAATGCCCGGCCCCATGCATGGCGGTGGTCCAGAACAGACACGGCTCGGTTCCGGCTGAACATGGCGGCAGAGAGGCCTCCATCGAAACCCAAGCTACTATGGAGGTTGGGAAGGTAGGAACTGGGCTCAGATTGGGGTGGTTCGGCCGGAGACGGTCGGCTCACGGTACGGTCATGGCGGCGGTCATGGCGGAAGCTCGGGAATGGCATCCGCGGTTCCGGCGGCCAGAGAGGAAGGATGCGAAAACCAACCCTTGCCGAAGAAAGAGGAGATCAAGACGGAGAGGCTGGCGGGAGGAATCGAACGGCGGCGCGACGAGTAGCGAGTAATTGCTCGTCGCAGCTCGGCGGAAAAGGCGGCGACGCTTCGCTCTGTGCAGGCGGAGTGGAGTGGCGAACTGGTGAGTGAGTGAGCGAATGCTTTCTGGCTTGCAAGCGCAAGGCGGACGAAGACAAAAGGAACAAGTGCCTAGGTGCATTGCACCTGGCCAGTTCCCGTCGGGGGAACTTCCGACCGGACGCGGCGGCGTCAGGCGTCGCGCTCCACGCGGCGAGCATGCACCGAGCTCCTGGGCGTCGTGGCGAGCTTGCAGAGAGCGAAGGGGCGACGTGGCGCATGCGGCGCTAAACCATGGGCGGCGATGCCGGTGGTTTTGCCGGCGGGCGAGGCGGTCTCACGGCGGCGGCAGGCTCGGTCGGCGCGGAGGGAACGGCGCGCGCGGGAAGATGAAGGTGAGGCTGACAGGCCGGGCCCCCTAGGGTTAAACTAATGAAGTTTGATTGCAAACTTTGATGCTCCATAACTCCTAAACTAAGCCGAACTAGGAAAAGGTCCTAACAGCAAAGTTGCTTAGAATTTTGTAAGGAACAAATCATCTTTAAGGCTCAAGTCCAAATTCTGCTTAAAACAAGAAATTTAGTGCTAAACCACTTTTCTAATGCAAGAAATCCTAATTCAAAAGCTTTTTCTGAGAAAGTGCTTTAAAGCAAAGTTGTTCCTTTCATCAAGATCTACAACTTTGTTATAAGGCGCTTGGTCAGAAACAGAAAGAATGACAAGGTTATACTAGACACTAACACAAGAACTTAAGCATTCAACAAGCATATGCACAAGAAATGATGAGATGCTATGCTCATGTCGTGCCAAATTATGCATTTAGGGATTGCTTAACACCTAGGGTGTTACAGCCCTCCCTTCCTTAAAGAAATCTCGTCCCGAGATTTGGGTTACGAACCATTTCTTATAAAAGTGTGGGTATACTTCCTTTAGATAGTCATCCGTCTCCCAGGTAGCATCCCGATCATCTTGCTCACTCCAAGATACCTTATATTGTTTCACGATCCTTCCGCGGGTCGCTCTTTCTTTTTCATCGAGCACTCGACATGGTGTAATCGAGTAAGTGAGATCCGATTGCAACTTGATACGAGCTGGTTGTACCTCGTCTTCTGGTACTCAAAGACATTTCTTCAGTTGAGAGACATGGAACACTGGGAAAATAGCCTTTAAATGTTCTGGTAATTGCAATCGATAAGCTACTTCTTCCCTTCTTTGCACAATCCTATAGGGTCCCACAAATCTTGGTGCTAACTTCCTCTTAACTCCAAAACGTTTCACACCCTTCATTGGTGAAACCTTCAAATAGACATAGTCACCAACATTGAACTCAAGCGGTTTCCTTCGTTTATCAGCATAGCTTTTCTGGCGAGATTGTGCAGACGCGATATGTTGCTGAATCGTTCTAACTTGTTCTTCTGCTTCTTTAACAAAGTCAATTCCATAGTACCGACGTTCCCCTGGTTCTACCCAGTTTATCGGCGTTCTGCATCTTCTACCATATAGAGCTTCAAAAGGAGCCATCTGTATACTTTCTTGATAACTGTTGTTGTAGGCAAACTCTGCTAATGCTAACCATTTTTCCCAAGAACCTTTTGCTGATAAAACACAGGCTCTTAACATATCCTCTAGAACTTGATTCACTCTCTCTGTCTGCCCTGATGTTTGCGGATGATAGGCGGAGCTTCGGACTAAATCCGTGCCTAACTCCTTCTGCAGCTTTTCCCAAAACGGTGCAGTAAACTGTGGTCCGCGATCAGAGACTATAACCTTTGGTACACCGTGCAGTCGCACAATCTGACTTATGTAGATCTCTGCATAATCTGGGGCCTTATAGTTGGTCTTGACTGGAATGAAATGTGCGGTCTTTGTGAGACGATCCACAATTACCCAAATTGAATCATTACCCTTCTGGGTAGTGGGTAAACCGACGATAAAATCCATACTCACTTCTTCCCACTTCCATTCAGGTATGGCTAATGGCTGAAGCATTCCGGCTGGTTTTAAGTGAATAGCCTTTACTCGACAACACGTATCGCATCTGGCCACATAAGCAGCAATTTCTTTCTTCATTTTGGTCCACCAAAATCTCGGACGCAAATCTTGGTACATTTTTGTACTTCCAGGATGAATAGATAATTTGGACAAATGTGCTTCATCCATGATCCGATTCCTGAGTTCTCTATCCTTAGGCACCACTAAACGTTGGTGAAACCATAGAACTCCATTTTTGTCGACTCGAAAATGCTTATCGGCCTCTTTTTCATCCTTAAGCCTTTCCTTAATATGATAGATCCCTTTATCGGTTTTCTGGCCTTCTATAATTTGGTCAACTAACACATTGCGCAACTCTAAATCATGTAGCACTGTAGCATGTGTTAAGCTGAACTCATCCTCTGGTAGAAGCTTCATAGCATTACAGTGTGATTTCCGGCTCAGAGCATCGGCCACAACATTCGCCTTGCCTGGGTGATAGTGAATTTGAAGATTATAATCCTTAATCAATTCCAGCCATCTTCTTTGCCTCATATTCAATTCTGCTTGCGTGAAAATATATTTAAGACTCTTGTGGTCGGTGTACATATTGCAGACATTCCCAAGCAGATAGTGCCTCCAAATCTTCAAAGCATGTACAACTGCAGCTAATTCCAAATCATGGGTCGGGTAATTCACTCCATGCTTTCGCAATTGCCGCGAAGCATAAGCAATCACTCGGCCATCTTGCATGAGAACACAACCTAGGCCTACCTTTGACGCATCACAAAAGACATCAAAGGGTTTCTCAACATCCGGTTGAGCTAAAACAGGAGCAGTGGTCAACAGCTTCCGCAAGGTACGGAAAGTAGTTTCGCACTTCTCTGTCCATTCAAATTTCTGATTCTTTTGCAACAAACTTGTCATTGGCTTTGCAATCTTGGAGAAGTCGGGAATAAATCGACGATAATATCCCGCTAAACCGAGAAAACTCCGGATTTCACCAACTGAAGTTGGAGCTTCCCAATCCATTACTTCTTGGACCTTGCTAGGATCTACAGAAATTCCTTCTTCTGACAGAATGTGACCAAGAAATTGTACTTGCTTTAACCAAAACTCACATTTGCTGAACTTAGCATAGAGCTTGTGTTCCCTGAGTCTAGATAAGACAACTCTCAAATGTTCCTCATGATCTTCTGCATTTTCTAAGTAAACCAGAATATCGTCAATGAACACTACCACAAACTTGTCCAATTCTGGCATGAACACGGAATTCATCAAGCTCATAAAATATGCTGGAGCATTGGTTAATCCAAAGGACATAACAAGATACTCATATAACCCGTATCTGGTTGAGAAAGCGGTCTTTGGAATATCATGTGGTCTGATTCGAATCTGATGATAACCGGACCTTAGATCAATCTTAGAAAACACCTTGGCCCTTGATAACTGATCAAAAAGGATGTCTATCCTAGGTAACGGATACTTATTCTTAACAGTCACGGCATTGAGTGGACGATAATCCACACACATGCGCAAGGACTTATCCTTCTTTTTAACAAACAAAGCTGGACAACCCCATTCTGATACACTAGGTTGAATGAATCCCTTGTCCAAGAGTTCCTTGATCTGGGTCTTGAGTTCTGCCAGCTCATTGGGCGGCATTCGATACGGTCTCCTAGAGATTGGTGCAGTTCCTGGTAACAACTCTATCACAAACTCCACTGCTCTCTTTGGTGGTAACCCTGGTAACTCATCTGGAAAAACGTCCGGAAAATCCCTAACAACTGGAATTTTGGAGAGGTCTTCTATAGCAAGAGTACAAGATAAGTCAACAAGATCGGCACCTCGAGGAAGAGATACGCGAAGCTTGTTACCTGTCCGATAATCAGATAAGGTAAGAGTTCTGTTTGCAGTGTCTAACACCGCACTCCACATAGTCATCCAACTCATTCCTAAGACTACATCCATACTTAGTCCCGGCAAAACCACTAAGTTGGCTCCAAACTTATGCCCTCCAATGTCGATGGTCACATTACACACCATCTGCCTAGATAACACGCTACTCCCTACGGAGCTCACGCGAAACCCATAATCCATTTCAGAGATTTCTTGATTATGCTTTTGTGCAAATGCCTTGCTCATGAAAGAATGCGATGATCCAGTATCAAATAAAACAACTGCAGGATGGTGGTTTACGAGACACATACCGGCAGTCACGGGCTCTCCTGCACGAGCTTCTTCTGCAGTCATGTTATGCAGACGCGCTGGATAATTAGCCTGCTGCTTCTTGGGATGTGGGCAATACCTTGCAAAGTGCCCATCTTGGTTGCAATTGAAGCACGGTCCCCGAACTATTGGCTTGGTCCCAGTTGAGCTGCCTTGTCCTGCTCAAGCCTGACTTGCTGCCACCTTGTATGGTCGTTGACCACGCTGAGCTTGTTGCTGTCCTTTCTTCTGAGGCGGCCTGAAACGAGCTCCAGGTGCTGGTGGTCGGTATTGCGAACGCTGGGCTGGTGGTCCTCTATACTGAGATGGTCCAGATTCCAGGGTCCTCTTCCTAGCCTTGCTTGCAGTATGCTTATTGTTGTGATTCTCCTGGATCAGGCAGTCACTGATGAAGTCATTGAAAACTGTGCGGGATGAAGTACCCACTGATTTTCCCATCTTAGTATCCAGTCCTCTCTTAAAGCTAGCTATCTTCTTAGCATCAGTATCAACAAAGTCTGGTGCATAGCGAGATAAAGAGTTGAACAAGTGATGATACTCGGTCACTGATCGAGTTCCTTGTGTTAAGCTCATGAATTCAGCCATCTTCATCTGAGTCAAGCCTGGTGGAATATAGTGCCCGCGAACAGCTTCCGCGAACATTCTCCAAGTGACAGGTGTACGGGCTGGATAAGTGGTGCGGTGATGTCCCCACCAAATTCCGGCTGGCCCCTGTAGCTGATGTGCAGCATATTCTGCCTTCAACTCCTCTGTAAGCCTGAGCAGTCGAAACTTCTGCTCTATTGTATGCAACCACTCTTCTGCTTCTAGAGGTTCTGTGGCTTCCTTGAAAATTAGCGGCCTTGTGTCCAGAAAATCCTTGAACGAGCTGTACTGATTTGGCTCAGGGCGATGATTTCCATGTGCCAAATTTTCTCGCAGAAGCGCCTCGATGTTGCGTTGGCTTCCCAAGAACTGAGCGAAGAGTTGCTCGGCCGTGGGTGGTGGAGGAGGTGGTGGATTGCGGTTCTCCCTGCTATCATCATTACCACCACTACCACCCGCTCCACTGCGAGTCATCGTCATCTGCATGTAGTGATAGCAATAATCATTAAACGACGTTGCCAAAATTGCGGAGAACAATAAACCATGCCAACAGAAATTATTCGGAAAACGAATTCACCAAACAATTACAGAGGCATAATAAATTTCGATCCACAACGCATCATCACATGATAAAAAGTGCTCATCACATAACATACAAAAGTCAACATAACATCCATAGGTGCCTATACATACGGGACTTTTCAAGGTCTTGCACCATACGCACTTAGGTCCAACACACATCCTTACATCCACATGATAATCCCAAAAGATCAAGCGCTAGGACATGAGACAAGGTCACTACTCGCTAACACTAACTAGTCTACTCCCTAATGGCACCATCGTCGTCATCGTCGTTGTCATCATCATCACTCGAGATGTCCGAAGAACCACTGGACGAAGCATGAGAATCCGGGTCCTCCTGAGGAAGGATAGGGTTTCTCTCATTCTCACGGCGATGAATCTCCTCATGTAGGCGATCATTGTAGTCCTGGAGATGATGAAGTTGCAGCTCCAAATCTCCTACCTGTAGCCTGAGAAGCCTGTTCTGCTCAGTCGCACGCATACCCTCGAGACAAACATTACGTAGCGACTCCTCAGTCTCGGCCATGATGGTGGATAAGAAGGTCGTCATACCCTGCTGGTCGCTAAGCTGTTGTGCCGTCTCCTGCTCCCTCTGACGAGCCTGGTCTCTCTCAACGGTCATGTGAGCTAGCTGAGTGGTAAGAAGGTCGACCTCTGTAGCATGCGCCTCCTGACCCTGGTGATGTGCAGCTATCTCCTCACTGAGGATGTGGTCCAGGTGGTCGTAGCTACGTGACAGACACCCGTAGGTAGCCATGAGTGCAGCCATCGCACTCCCAGCTGGCCCTGCGCAGTGCTCACGCTCTGAAGAACTAGCCTCCAACACCGTAGCACCCGGCTGACGCCACACGGACTGGTACGGATCTGCTGTAGGGAAGACACCGGCTGTGGCCTGGGCAACTACCTCTGGATGATCCTCCATGATATCCCGAAGAACAGTGTACGCAACTTGGTTGGCTCCATCCCAAGGAGTCCTGCCCTGAAGAGCAAACACCCTGCGGCACCACACATGATCCTGCGGATCCCGGCTGGGCACGTCCACCTCAACTGTGTACATGTAGCGATCCTCTGAAAACTGAACTCGATGCCACTCATATTGCGGCTCTTGGCCCTCCTGGTAACCGACTAAGTGCAGCACCCTCCACAAAAGAGTAGGCATGCCGAACTCCTCCAGAAAATCCTCGGATCCCTCCTCGGTCCAAGGTCCCAGCATGTAGTTGGGCCTCCTGCCTCCAGTCGACTTACGGGCGGTACGCTTAGTGCGGGCCATCTGAAAGAAGTGTATCCACATAGTTTTTAATTAGTTGAGAACAACTTTTATTTAAGAAACGGGACGGATAACATAAGGAAGGAAGTAAAATTAATGCAGGATTTGTATGATCATGATGCATGAGCGTAACATACGTCCTCACTGCCTAACAATCTATCGGCTAGACGGTGGCATACAACGTTCACTCATAGCGTTAACTAGCGTACTACACGTTCGCAAGTTAGCGTACCTGCAGAAAATCCATTTCAGCCCTGCCCACAATATGAATATCATGCATTGCTGAAATTTAAATCTAATACTAACTTAGGCGCATACCCGGTATACACGTAAGCAGTATATGCACCCTTCAGAAAAATATTACTCCCACGATCAATACTTCCACATATACTTGTGTGCAACAGGTATATATGTCAGTACCATTTAAGCACTCCCCTAGAGTGGCGGTTGTCCAATCATGCTCTCACAACTCACTTATTACCTTGGCGTAGAGGCAATTGATCCATACATTACTATTCCGATGAATAGCACTCATACAATTTCACTGTTGCCGTATGGACGACAGAAATAACAGAATTTAAATATGATGGACAACCCCCAAGTTAGTACTTAAATAGCCACCTAATTTCCTATTGGGCATAAGGACTTGGTCACTGGCACACCTTAGCTTTAATCCTCAAGATTTTCCCAAATCCTATTATAACTATAAGTTGGCAAATATAGCTTTATCCTTTATAAATTATTGTTTTTAAAATACACCCATGAACAGTAACGCAGAACTTGCTCCGATGCCAGCTGTGACAGAACCGACCAATTTGCACCAGATTAAGCACTGGAAACCTCCGCTCTCGCAGAAATCATCGAGTACTTAAGCTCGTACAAACCCGGTAGTCCGGAAATCTCGAAGGATTTCAAATTATTCAACAACATCCAGCCAAGATCGTACTTGTTCCACGAACATGCTCACGGGTTACAACATAGTTGCATAAAGTTCAAATTACATCGGAGTACGAAATAATATTACAAACCATAGTTTGATAGTAGTAGCGGATGCAACATAGTCTTTAAAACATAAGTTTAGATTGTTCATAAATACGGTGCCATCAGTCGACCGGGTCCACAAAAGCAACAGACGAGACAAGTGTTGACCATGCCCTTGGTCTAGTCATCACCCGTTACCGGGTACAAGCAGTTCTCGCAGTAACCAAAAAACACTGGCCATCTGCAACAACAAGGGAAATAAACCCTGAGTACGAGAAGGTACTCAGCTAGACTTACCCGACAAAACCAGAAATAATGAGACACCAAGGATCATGTAGGCTATATAAGTGGGGTTGGCTGTACATACTCCTTTGCATGAAAGCTTTAGTAATAAAACTCGGTTTCAGATGTTGGCAATTGCTTTTAGTCATTAATTCTACCTTACTAGATTTGCACCTGTACTAAACAAGCACTTGCTAATTAATCAATCAAGAGTGACTATTTCATCGATAGCCTTTCAGATTCCATAACCATTTTAGTTCCATAAGTTCTACGGGAGATGATCTAAAGTCAATTACTCACTGTCCAGGAGCGATGACGATTATAATCGATTCCTACCCAGCTGGGGATAAAATGTCTCACACTCGCCCGGCACATTCCGGCTACGGCAGTCGTAAGCTACCAGTCAGGAGATTCGAGAACACAATGCGCGGGACGGCCATGGGCCCTTCTACACCGGAGGTTATCTCAGTGCCAAGTCGCTCAAGCTATAACTGCCCACGGTCATGCCAGGTCGATCAGGCCCTGCCTGCCCTCGGACCATGCCAGGTTGATCAGAATAGTTGCCCACGGTACAGCTGAGGCCCTGGGTGTTAGGCGTCAACATCTCCATCACCGGCTCGAATAACCTTACTCGGCTTCGCGGGAGGTACTCAGACCTACTCCGTTAAGTGATCGACGCGTTCAATTTGACTGAAGTTACATTCCCGAACGGGTCCTAGGCGACACAGACGGGAGACTACTAGCACACAGAACCCATGTCCTGCTGCTCTTACATCCCTCCTCCGTCTCAGATTAATTATCACATGGTTATCTCATGATAGCACGGGCTAAACATGATCAGTATCCACCTATTGCGGGAGACAGGAAATCACCCGACTTTTACCGGTCTAAGCAGGGCTAAGCATACAACGAGCCTAGACCTAAACAGGGATATCAAGATATATATATTGCAGGTGGTCAAGGATAAGTAATAATGCATCAACGGTAGCAATCAATTCCTATAACCTAATGCAACATCCATCATCAGGTTAATTAGAAAACATTTGCAAACCGTAGGAGTTAGAATGCTCCGGGGCTTGCCTTTCTCAAAGTCTGACGGACGGTGATCGCGGCACTCGGGTAGCTCGTCGGCGTCGATCCCTCCGGCTTCTTCTGTCAGGTTCTCTTCCGGACTGGGCTCTTCCAGTGCCGACTGGGTCTGGATCTCCTCCGCTGATCCTGTATGATGCATAATGTGCATGAATAGGATGAATGCACATAGAATGCATATGTGATGCACATGATCGACAGCAATCAGGAGATAAGCACATGTCATCTACTGCAGTCTCTTCAGCAAGGTAGTCGACATCATCTTAATCACTTAACCTATCACAGTCAACTGATTAAGCTATGTTGTCACCACATCAAAGTCTACTTAATGAGTTTATTACCCTCTAATTACTTGCTGAAATAAATCTAATTAAACTAGCCTATAACAGCAACCTAACCTAGACAGCTTCAGAAAAATCTACAGAAATTACTGGAAGTTAACAACACCTAATCTAGCTCCCTGTCCAAATTTCATCCCATTTGGACTTAAACTCCATTCTTTATGAAAAAGACAAATTCTATCATGGAAAGGTGCTTTGAACTACACACCCTAGCAAAAAGTGTCAAACAACAGATTTCTTATTTGTCTACTGAACTTCTTAGCCTAAGAACAGTGTGCCTAAATTCTCAGGTTCATATTCCTCATATTTTAATTACTACAAAATAAACAAGAAAGCAGCATTTAACTATTTTAATTACTACTGCTAAATTATTTCACACAGCAACCTCATAATGTAATTTTCCCTGAAACTACACATCCATACAAACCCAACAAAACTGGAATCACATTTTTCCGACTTATACATGATTAGTTATGCATTTTCCATGTTAACAACAATTTCCTAGTGTAAATTAATCTACACATAAAAGTATCACCAAGAATGCAATTAACATTTTTCACAGATGGATCTAATCATGCTGAACACAACAAAATTTGTTTCACCAGATTTGGACTTAAAATGAGCCTTGTAGGAATTTTTGAAGCCTTTACATGGATTCTGCAAAACACATAAAAGAAAACTCAATCCTATACGCTACGGACTTCGGCCGAGGCTCAAGACACGGCTTCGGCACACTCGGCGTGACTCAGCCGAGGCTAACTGACTCTGCCGAGACTCGAGGCGACGGCTCGGCGCACTTGACTTGGCTCGACTCGACCGAGGCTTACACGACGCAGCCGAGGCTTACTAGACAGGCGACTAAGCTACCGAGGCCAGGCTCGGCAAGCTACTGCGCGAGGCCAGGCTCGGCAGTCAACGGCGGAGAATTGCGCCGCTGCTGTTGACCGGCCCTAGCTTACCGGCGGCGAGGCTTTTGGCGATGCCGAGACCATCACTAGGTGCGGGTTTTCGAGACGAACATGACCGACTAACTTGCTGAGCCAGAGGGATACCGGAGCAAGCTCGACGGCAGCCATGGCAGAGCGGCGGCTCTGCGACTCGGCGGCGGAACTCTTCCCGGCGGGCTTGCGACTCGGCGAGATTAACACTAGCCCAAGCAAGACCTAAGCGAGCTACTGGAGCAACTTTCGGGCTTTGGCATCCTTGGCATTGCTCGGCGCCATGCATGGCGGTGGTCCAGAACAGACACGGCTCGGTTCCGGCTGAACATGGCGGCAGAGAGGCCTCCATCGAAACCCAAGCTACTATGGAGGTTGGGAAGGTAGGAACTGGGCTCAGATTGGGGTGGTTCGGCCGGAGACGGTCGGCTCACGGTACGGTCATGGCGGCGGTCATGGCGGAAGCTCGGGAATGGCATCCGCGGTTCCGGCGGCCAGAGAGGAAGGATGCGAAAACCAACCCTTGCCGAAGAAAGAGGAGATCAAGACGGAGAGGCTGGCGGGAGGAATCGAACGGCGGCGCGGCGAGTAGCGAGTAATTGCTCGTCGCAGCTCGGCGGAAAAGGCGGCGACGCTTCGCTCTGTGCAGGCGGAGTGGAGTGGCGAACTGGTGAGTGAGTGAGCGAATGCTTTCTGGCTTGCAAGCGCAAGGCGGACGAAGACAAAAGGAACAAGTGCCTAGGTGCATTGCACCTGGCCAGTTCCCGTCGGGGGAACTTCCGACCGGACGCGGCGGCGTCAGGCGTCGCGCTCCACGCGGCGAGCATGCACCGAGCTCCTGGGCGTCGTGGCGAGCTTGCAGAGAGCGAAGGGGCGACGTGGCGCATGCGGCGCTAAACCATGGGCGGCGATGCCGGTGGTTTTGCCGGCGGGCGAGGCGGTCTCACGGCGGCGGCAGGCTCGGTCGGCGCGGAGGGAACGGCGCGCGCGGGAAGATGAAGGTGAGGCTGACAGGCCGGGCCCCCTAGGGTTAAACTAATGAAGTTTGATTGCAAACTTTGATGCTCCATAACTCCTAAACTAAGCCGAACTAGGAAAAGGTCCTAACAGCAAAGTTGCTTAGAATTTTGTAAGGAACAAATCATCTTTAAGGCTGCTTAAAACAAGAAATTTAGTGCTAAACCACTTTTCTAATGCAAGAAATCCTAATTCAAAAGCTTTTTCTGAGAAAGTGCTTTAAAGCAAAGTTGTTCCTTTCATCAAGATCTACAACTTTGTTATAAGGCGCTTGGTCAGAAACAGAAAGAATGACAAGGTTATACTAGACACTAACACAAGAACTTAAGCATTCAACAAGCATATGCACAAGAAATGATGAGATGCTATGCTCATGCCGTGCCAAATTATGCATTTAGGGATTGCTTAACACCTAGGGTGTTACAATATATATAGCCCCAAGGGCTAACTTGTCGTTGCCCCTTCACTGGGCAACCTGCGCCACCATCGGACGCGCCAGTCGGGTCCATCGGACGCGCCAGTCGGGTCCATCGGACGCTGAGGCCAGCGTCCGATGCTTGGATGCTCGCCATGTGTTCCCCACGTTCAACTTCGGCCGAGCGATCCCAACGGCTATAATCCTTCGTGCCACGGATAAAGTGCCATCGGACGCGCCGATGCCTAGCATCAGACGCTCCGATGCCTCTGCTCAAATCTGCGCAAGAAAGCCCTCACATCGGACGCGCTGGACCCTTAGCATCGGACGCTAAGGGCCAGCGTCCGATGTCTATGCAGAGAGCTCCCCGAGAGCCCCTGCGGACATCGGACACGTCTGATGTCTATGCAGAGAGCTCCCCGAGAGCCCCTGCGGACATCGGACGCGTCCGATGAACGCGCATCAGACGCATTAGCGTCCGATGCATCCTCTGCAACAGACTTCATCTAGGGTTTGCCATCGGACGCTTGGCCCAACGTTTGATGCCCCTCGGACCAGCGTCCGATGCTGCCAGAGCACTACACTTCTCCTCCGAAAACCGCTGAATCCTACCTCGCAAGCTCGGCAGGAGGGAGAGGGACTATACACAAGTTTCTCCCACTTCTCCATGCCTCCTTTCAACACAACTTCTTTTCAAACAACTTCTCCTTTGCAAATGTTCCAACACCACCAAGTGTACAACATCATGTGTATGTGTGTTAGCATTTTCTCAATCATTTTTCAAAGGATTAGCACTTGCACTTACCGCGCCACTCGATCCTAGTAACATCGCAAAGTTAGATCACTCAAGTGGCACTAGATGACCGATATGCAAACAAGTTTGCTCCTCTTGATAGTACGGCCATCTATCCTAAACCCAGTCATAATCTTCTCTACACACCTATGACCGGTGAAATGAAATGCCCTATAAGTATACCTTTGCCTTGCGCATTCCATTCCATCTCCTCCGGTGTTGATGCAACACATGCACCAACCTCTTCATCAAATGATATGATCCACTTCATATCATCACATGGCCTCCATGGTCCATCGATCTTGACATCACTTGCTCTTCACCATCGCTTCGGTCCCTCGGCGCCAAGTGTTGCTTAAGCCTCCCGACAATCAATACCAACGGCTTCAAAGCCTCCAACTTGCCCTTCACCTTTGCAACCGGTCCATCAAGCCAAGTCTTGCCTTGATCTTCACCATCTTAGCCACATGACCACATGTCATGTTCATGTGCATTAAGCCCGCCATCACATGTGTGAGTCTTGCAACATCTTCCAAGCTATGTCCCTTCTATGGCATATGTTGCTCACACATGATCATATGTGGACTAATCACCTGTGTAATTCACTTCAAACACATATTAGTCCACCTAAGTTGTCACTCAATTACCAAAATCAAACTAGGACCTTTCAATCTCCCCCTTTTTGGTAATTGATGACAACTCTTCAAAGATATGAAAATTAAGCTTATTCCAAGCTAGCACTTTACAAGAATGCAAATTGCTAACTTGGTTTGGACTCTATGTTACTTATCCAACATTAAGACCATATGAAAAGATTTGCATAAGCTCCATACAACCCGACTTGGTAGTGATAACTCCCCCTGCACGTGTGCTCAAATGGTTTGGTTTCAAGCTTGCACACATGCATAAATATGAAATTTGTGGGAGTGTTAGCACTACTAAGTGATGCTAAGGTATACAAGATAGAATTGTACCTTTGTAGCGTGTATACCACATTTTAAATCATCCTTAGCATCAACCTTGCTAGAAACAAGTGAAACTAGATACCACATGAGATCAACATTATAAGCAAGGTTCTAGTTACCACTTGCTACACTAAGACTATGCTCCAAATACCAATAGAAGGAAAAACAATCATCATCCAAGTCTTAGGTCTAGAAAATATTGCACACAAGCATATATATCAAATGTAAGACATGCATTATGCAAGCAAGTCATATGAGTATGCACATATCAAAATGCAATCAACAGAGTTCATGAGCTTGCTCCCCCTACTTGTGTGCTCTCTTTGTCCAAGAATTTTGATCCTTTTCCATTGTTCAATCTTGCTCCCTCTTGATCCATGTCCATCTTCCTTTCTTGTTTTCTCTCCCTTTGTCCTTGACATATCACAATTGACATATCTTTGCCACAATTTCTCCCCCTTTGTCATCAATGACCATAAAAGGTATGCTCTTTTCCACAAAGGGTGACACTAGGGTAGATGGTTGATACTTGAGTTTTGTATTTTTGATGGACACTATCATATATGTTGGAATGACACTACATGTAGATACCCTGTGTAAATCCATGAAAGCCACTTGTAGGATCTTTGACCTTGATACCAATTGGTGGGGCATCTTCCCTTATGTCATAGCACGGGTCATCCACTTGATATACTTGAGCTCTTGATGGTGAGGGATCTTTGCTTGATTTGATCACTTAAGGTTGAGGATCACTTGACATATTTGTAGGATACCACCTTAGAGCTTGATCTAGACACCACTTGGGAAATACCATTTTTGAAGAGATACCATGTGAAGAAATGATGAGTCTAGATACCACTTGAATGAATGTTTAAACTTGATATCCATTTACATTATTGTCTTATTCTTGAACTCTTCTCATGAGCTTCTCATTTGTGACTTGAACTATTAAATTTACACAAGATATCTAACTCGGTTTGCTCTAGAGTAAGCTTCTTCACACATCTTTCAATGGTTATCTTACTCATGTTGATTTAGACACTTGAATGCTCATCTTCTAGATCAAGTACTTGGGTTCACTAGCTCATGAACAAACTCATGTACTAACCACTAGATCATATAATCAAACAAGCAATAGTGGTAGGCTATGAATTTAAAGTTTTCATTTGTTATGCATGATCCTATTAAGCATGTACTATATGCACTAACCACATACTAGTAAGGGATGAAATGATCATGCACATTACAATGATACATATGCTTTCTTGGAGTAGAGGATAGTCATTTGATTCCAATTTTAGCTCCGCAATAGCAATGTGAAGTCCATGGTGAAGACCAATAGATACCAATTGATAGAACAAATCTTCACCCATATGATCAAGTGCACTAGCTCAATGTTGTGGTTGACATTGCTTCTTCATTTGTTCTTCGCTTGTTTGAGAGCCTCCCAATAAATATCAATGGAGATCATACCAATTGATAAACTTCAATTTGCTCTCTACTTTAGGTTGTTGCTTGCTTTGCTTGGTCAATCCTTTCATTTATTCAACTAAGCATCCCAAACATCCTTTGAATCACCACTTCCATATTAGCCTTCCAAATACCACACCTGGTTAACTTACAAAAGGTGGAAAGCCCCTACAAAAGGGAGAAGTGACCTCTCTCCAAAGAAAATCCTTGATCCTTACTCGAAATGCCTTTGTTTGATTGATCCAATGGTGAACTCATCATGATGAAAACTTTTTGCATGGTTGCCTGACTTCAACTCTTTCTTCTTTGAGTCCTTTTCTTTCTTCTAATTGATCTTTAATCATTACTAGGACTTTACACTCAATCTTCATCATAGCTTGGTCTTGATCTTCAATTTGAGTACCAATTGTGTGCCAAATATACTTCACAATAGAATGGCCTTGTACTCATCTTTGTCATACTTCTAGATCTTCTCAAAATCAAACATAGGTTCCTCAACCACTTATAAACATGATTCCAACTTGAGGACCTTTCAATTAAAATGACTCTAGATCAATCCAATAGTTGTCACTTTTCTGGCAGATTCTGTCCTTATCAAGAAAACATGCATATCTCCCAAAATATAGGTCCAATGACCATGAAATTTGGTGGAGATGTGCCTCACTATGTATTCTAGTAGCCATAAAAATTTGAGCTTCATTGGCTTTCAAGATTGCTACCAGATTTCAATCAGATGGGTTGAACGCATTTTGCCACCCAGAAGCCAGCGTCTTCGCATCTAAAAGCATATCAATCAGATGAGTGTCACTAGTCTACAAAGGCAATAAGGAATCGGGACAGTACTCTCAACTTACCAGCTAACTGCTTTTTAGTAGACTTCTTGAGCTCCTTCAATTTTTGCTCTGAGGCAGCATCCTTGACAAGTAGCTCAATCTCCCGGTTGTTGGCCGCATCACGCTCATCAACAGCAACCTTGAGATTGTTCTGCAGCTCGTTGATGCGGTTATTCAGGAGCCGCGTGGCCACCTTCTGACTGACTTGATCTTGGGCAATGTAGTCTTTGAGCTTCTGATTCTCAAGATATAACTCTTGGCGAATCCGCATGATCTGCTCCGTGACTTTTACGTCAAAGCCCCACTCGGAATCAATAATGTTAGTACTCGGATGAGACTACACCATACGAAGAGGACTCCAAAGGATTTACCTCAACAAATTAACAAAGCGCCATGGGAGGTGCCATCACGTCCTTACTCAGCTCCTTCAGCCGGGTAAGGTCCTGGTTGTAGCCAACGGCGTCAAGTGTTGCTCCTTGGCGCGAGGACTCGGGAGCACTCTCGGACTCTTCCTGCGGACGAGCTGAAGCTTCAGCATTGATCTCAGCCAAGACCATCTCCAAAGTAGGCTCGTCTAAAGATGTCAATGGGGCCCCGATCCCCGATTCCCCGTGGGGAATTCCCCTATTAGGGGACGGGGATGGTAGCAAATTACTCCCCACGGGGAATTATACGGTATAGATTCAGTCCCCGTCGGGGATAACGGGGACGGGGATGGTTACGTTGTCCCCGTCCCCGTTCCCCGCTTCCCCGCCTCGCTTCATTCGCATCAAGACGCGGCCCAGCAAGAAGGTCTGTCTAAAGGCCCAACTACAGGCACCAGAGTATATATACCGCAGAAAACCCTAATCCTATTGCCACACACCACAACCAGCACAGCCGCCGCCCGCCGCTAGCCACTTCGCTAGCACGCCAACCTCCACCAGCCTTCGCATCCCCTCCTCTCGCACAAGGCACCTCCAGTCCACCCCTAACGAAGCTGACCACTAACAGTTTAGATTAGGACGACGCAATGATTTTTCGATCCAGAGGACGAGCGGCTGCCGGTCATTTTCTCCCTCACAGGTAGAGCATTTCACGTTTTACAGGTTCCCATCTACCTCTTTGATTTGTCGCTGATATATTTTGTATTTGACTCTGCCTTCAACCATACTCGAATATGAACCTTCTTTATTACTGATTGGTGCTCATCTCCTTGCACGGGTCTACAGATCAAGGATCTTGCAAAGCACATGCATATGGATGTGACCGCCTTCTTCCATACTGAAATGGATTCTGATGGCGATTGTTGTGTTTTGATTTACGAATTCTTAATATCATTGTATTATTGGTCTTTTTGTATGGCCTTGATGTAAATTTATGAATAATACTTGTGTGATGTTGTGCTAAAACGGGGACGGGGATCCCCGCGGGGATTAATTCCCCGCACGGGGCCGGGGATGGTAAGAAAATCTCCCCCGTGAGCTTTGACGGGGACGGGGATGGGGATTTTTCTTCCTCGCGGGGACGGGGATGGGGTGTCAACCCCCGACGGGGAATTCCCCGTTGACATCTGGAGGCTCGTCTGGCTGCCGAGTGCGAAAAAACCACTCGGTCATCACTCGGTTGTAACACTCCAGTGTTATCCAAACTAAAACTTGCCATGTCATCATATGCATTAGCATTTCATTTGAGTGATAACCTGAGTATGCATTCACTAAAAACAAGTTTAAGTTAAGATGTTTGTGCTTAGTGGATGGAGAATGTTAAGTATGTAACTCTAGTGGTATAATGCTTTCTTAAGGATATGGGTATAGGTTACATGAAATATAAGTGTGAGGGAAACCTCTACTTTTTTATGTTTTTCTTAATCTCCTTTCTTTACGTCCAAAAAGTATGGCAAATTTCAAAATGATTTCAAAAGCAAAGTTGTAGCTCTTGTTGAGAGGGACAACTTTGGTATTCAAAGTTTCTGTACAAAATTTTGAATAAATTTGAAATCTGTTAAAACCCTAAATTTAACCCCAACACTGAATTTCAAGAACTAAAAAGAATTAGACTTTGGTATTTTAATCAAAGTTGTAGAGAAGGTTAAAAGAAACAACTTTTATGAAGATAGATTTTCAAGTTACTAAAGAAAATCTGAAGTAATTGGAAAACAAGTTTGAATTGGTTTCAAATTGAAAATCAATTTCCAAAACTCAATTTTATCCCCTTTTGTGTAGTTTCAAAATTAAGCACAATTTTGACTATGCTTCAAAAAGCAAAATTGTTCTATTTTTGATAAGGAACAACTTTGATGTGTAAAGTTTTCCAAGTTTCCTTATGAAATCAAAAGTAATTTTGAAAATACTTTTCTGCCCTTTTTGTCCTCTTTTGTTTTTCAAACTCTAATTCAAATTCTGAGCATAATTTGAATATGTTGCAAAAATAAAAGATGTTCAGAGTTAAATTCTAAACATTTGATATTTTAACATATTTTCAACTTTTATTCAAAATTCAAAAGTAATTTTGGATTTTCAGAAAGGGTAGAAAAGGATTGGAAAAAGGGGGGATAGACTTGTTTCCCTGTTCACGGCGGCGGCGGCCGCGATCTTTTCCGGCGACCGCCAGCGCGACGGCCGCGGTTCTCTCTCGAACGAGCACGCGACCAACTCCGTGGCATAGTTACCCATCTGCTGGCCATTTATCTCGCGTCGTGGCGCCTTCTTCCGCGCTCGCCGTCGACTTCTTGACACGCAGCCCCGACGAGCACCTTCTTGGCTCGAGCTGCAAATTCACCATCCCTGCTTGATCTCATCCCGATTGACCGCGGGTATAAATACCCCACGACCTTGCGCATCTCCAGAACCCTTTCGCTCAAACTCTAATCACTCAGAGAGCAAGTAATCAACGTTCTTCCGTCCGCCTTTGGAGAAAGCTCCGCCGAGCTCAATCGTGCAGTGGTCCGATCCACTGGGCACTTCTCTACCCTCTTTGCTTTACGTTGATGTTTTATCTTGATCCTAGAAACATCATCAACTCACTGGTCCCATGTGTGATGCCCAGGACTCGCCGGAACCAGCGCCTCTTCGCCGGAGTTTGCCGCCGAAGGCCTCTGTACCGTGGATCTCCTACCTCCGCTTCTCCTCCGCTCCAACCAGCTAAAGCATCGAAATCAGGGTGAGCTAATAGAGTTTCCCATCCTCTCCGTTCCCTCGCTTCTGACGTAGGTTCGCCGGAGAACCCCGCCAAGATCCAGTCCGCCGCCACGGCTGGACGGACATCTGTGGGGTGGTAGCGTTTAGGTTTGGTAGCACCATCGACTGCGGTTGCTCCGCCGGAGTCGATGCGCGCGTTAGTTAGGTCTCTTCTAGCCGGAGTCGGCCGGCGTAAGGCCCGTCGGCGCTCGGTTCGCCGCCGTGCGCACCGGCCATGGTCGGGGACCTGGTGTTTGTGAAGACAGGTTTTTGCAGGGTGTTGGTTGATAAGTCGCAGACTCTGGTGAATAGCGCTGTGGACTGTGGGTTAGTTTTGTTTAAGCCGGAGGGCTTTTCTGCAAAGTTGTCAAGACACACCGTGTCGCTCGAGCCAGGTCTCGAGCGGACATATGGACACGTGCTCACGTCTCGAGCTATGCCTTGAGCAGGCGCACCCTCCGCTTCGCTCGAGCCAAGCCTCGGGCGAACGCGTTCACCGTCCCGCTCGAGCCAGGCCTCGGACGGACGAGCGTTTTCCGTCTCGCCCGAGCCTAGAGCCAGGCCTCGGACGGGCGTTTGTTTTTTTTTATCGTCTCGATCGAGCTAGGCCTCGAGCGGACCCTCGGGCGCTGTCTCGCTCGAGCCGAGTCTCGAGCGAACACGCACCCACCACCGTGCGCTCGAGCCAGGCTGAGTTGAGTCGGGCTGGGCCGAAAGCCCCGTTTGGGTTAGAATAAAGTTTTTTTTCTTTTTCTAGTTTTCTGCACAGTAGCTAAGTTTGTTGTTTTTGCTATAATTAATCTATAGCTCTGTTAATTATGAAATTTGACATGATTGCTGATAGCATGATTATGTTACTATAAAAATTTTAAAACTTATGTTTTGAGTACTTTTGATATAACAATTAAATCTGTACTTTAATTAATAAATGCAACTTTGATGAATTATGTAATTTTCTGTGTTTATCAAAAATCATGAAATTTGGCATGTGAGTTATATTATTAATACCTACTTTCATGATTAATTTAATCAAACATGTCTCTTGTCTTTATCATATCCTGAGCATTTCATTAATCATGCATATGCACTTCTACGTATAGATCTCGCTTCGGAAGGCCATATTTCTCAGTGGATTTCTCCGGAGGGTGTAGACCCTTCTCGTTTTTCAGAATCTCCGGACTTCGCTGATCCTCAAGGCAAGCCCCGGTGCATTTAACCTTTCCTTGTTTTTATAAAGGTTTTATTAAAATGTTTTTTGAGATAAACTACTGCATTAGGTTATAGGAGTTGTGTGATGACCTACTTCTTGCACTTTTTGCCTCCACCTGAAGATCCACCTGCCTTGTTTAAAAACTATTTGCAAAATGCTTAGTGATCCTATACAATAGATTTGCAAAAATGCCAATTTCAAAAGTGTGACCACTTAAAGAATATTTATGGGAATTTGGCTTTACTCCTGACTGTTGGCTAAGTATCTGATCCGTACCTAGTCAACGGCAAGGAGAGGTTGTCCTAGCATACGGTGCCGTCATGTTGTAGTCCGGGACTCAACAGTTGACACCGACCGGGACAGGGTTGAAAAACTGACAGGACTGTTACGCTTGGGTGAGATATAACCAAGGTACAGTTTCTGGCGGAAAAATTAGGGACCATCCGTATGGGAGCCTGCTGGCCAAGACTTGCAACTATTCACGTACTACGGAAAGCTCTGGCTCCGAGGAATCTTTTTTTTGGGACCGACAACCGCGCACTGGGAGTGGAGAGATGGCGGAAGTAGCTTGTACCCACGTGGTCGTCGTACCTGGATAAGAGTGGTGTACTGTACTTCTGGGTGGCGTAGGACCGGGGTCCAATCTTGGAGGAATCGTGGAAGACGAGTTGGCATATGCAAGCTTGGGTGCTACATATGCAGTGTGGATAGGGATCCTCAGCTGAGTATTATTTATCCGGATTAACGTTGCTCCTCGGTTATGGAGACTTGGTCTTCGACTGTCAACGGAGAGTGGTTCTCAACTAGGTATGTTTTTGAAAGGTAAAATGAATCATGAACAATGAAAAATTGAGAAATACTTGAATCTTTCCAAAATAAAACAAGATTTACAAAAATGCTTTTTGTGCAAAATACTTGATTTTGCTTAAGCCTTACCTTGACTTCCTAAGCCTCTCATTCCTGAGTCTTCTCCTCTTTTCTAGTCGGTTAAGTCTTGTTGAGTACTTTTGTACTCAGGGTTTGTTAACCCTTGTTGCAGGTGAGTACATGGATCCACCTTTTGATGGACAGTGCTACTTCACTATTGTAGAGGAGAGTGATAACGATTCTGATGTTTGACCTTGGGCAAGTAACAACTTTTGTGTGATATCTGTAATATAAAGTTCCGAACAAGTTATGTAATAAGTATTTTGGTGATGTAAACTTTAAACATAAGTTTTAATCTATGTATATTAATCTTTCCGCTTTTACTCTGATTTATCTTATCTATAAAACTGTTGTAATACTGTGATGCTCGATAAGGGATTTTCCTGGAAAGAATATAACGTGGATGATTCGGGTTTTCAGAGGACACCCGACAGACCTTTTGGGATAATTGGAACTCGTGCACGCCGATCAAAGGTCTTTAGGACAATGATGGGTGCATGTGGGCCACTTAATTCAGGAGGTTCTGCCACATCGGTCAAACTCCAATTGAGCAGGAGAGCGGAAGATTGAGTACGGAACACCAACCTGAGGCAAGGGAAGAACGTCCGCTTCAGGTGCTGCATCCACTTGGGTATTGGACGGAGAGGAGCCGAGCAAAGGATCTACCTGGCTAAAGATTGAAGGGACGCTGGATTCACCTTTATCCTGCGTCTCCGACTCCTCCACCGTTCGGGACTTAGTGGCGGCACTTGAGGATGTTGCGGCCGGCTTCGTTTTCATACAACAAACAAGTGTTCATATTGGTACCAGAAATACGCGTGCATTTTACAGAAAGTATTGTGACTTACTTCACAAGCTTCAATGCTCGTGGTAGTTTCAGTATCAGCTTCTTCAGCTGTGGGTCTAGAGCCGGAGCTTCTTCAGGAGCCGCACCACTCGAAGCCCCCCGGGCTGTTTCAACATCTGGATCAAACAAAGATATAAGATAAGGGTTTATTAAAATCCAAAAAAGGAAGACTATAAAGTACTCGGGTTTTCCCTTACCAGGAGCACCCGTATTATAGTGCTTTTCAGCCAGTTCTGTTGATAAAAGAATTTTTTGACAAGCACGGCGATTACCAGTGCGTGCCTTCTTTGGGACGGGATCTCCGACTTCTTGAAGCGGACTCGGAGACCTCTTCCGGCTACTCTCGGCTTCGGGATTTATGAGCATGACATCAGAGTCAGTCGAGTCTGAGTCTAACCAGTCTAGATCACCGGGAGGGCTTGACTCATGACGAAGGTCCTCACTTCGAATGGGACCTTCGAGAGCAATGCCTTCGCCTTCTTGAGTCGCCGGATGCAGGGGTGGACAATCATTGTTATTCCGCCCTTGGTCATATGAAGAAGAATACGCAAACAATGTCCAGTCAGAAGGATTTCTATTAAGAATCTAAAAGACAGGCACCCCGACTACTTACTGCTGGAGGAGGGTTGATGGCGGAAAAAGTCATCATCATTGGAACAAGCTATTCACGACCCTTCAACAGCCGGTTCATTCTTCTTAGAATCTTCTGGTTGGATAGTTGCTCAGCATCATGCCGGCCTGGATCCTTCACGCCAAGGTACTCGAAGCCAAAATTGGCTCGCTGCTGCAGCGGATGGATTCGGCGCACAATAAAATCTTGGACAACGGTATAACCAGTCAATCCACCTAGCTTCATTGCAGCTATCTGTTGACGCAAAACGTGACACCTCACGCCAAGCACACAGCAAGCCGAAAAAGCTAGCTTCAATCGGGTGCCCGGAATGTGCTAAATCCGGAGACGTGCCAGTCGGTTTGACCTGAAAACCAACAAGGGAAAAAAACTGTGAGAATACCTTTGGAACATGCTGCTGGATAAAACCAGACAGTTCCATATGTACGGCTTTGAAAGCCAATCACGACGGCACACAGCTATAGAAGCTGTCTGTCAGAGTATGTTTATAAAGTCATTCGGCTAGTATGAGAACAGAGTATGTAAAGCATATTAACCGCCGAATACATATGTAAAGAAAGACACGCTTGAACAAATTAAAGATATTATAAACAGGTAACATGCAAATATAGATCTATTCAAATAACACATGCATAGGCTAATCCAACTAATCTGCCGCACGTTTAGTCTTCATAAACCGGTCAGGTATAAACTCAAGCAAAGCTAATCCACCGCATGATACCACTTGCTATAAGTCTACACCACTTCTTATAATTAGATTAATCCACCGCATGATACAATCTAATTATAACAAGCTAAAAGCATGCATATATTTGGACAGATCTATAAAGGCTCATTACTCGTGTAAGCTTAACCAAAATCGGCAAACCAACCGAATTGGGGTCCATGAAGAAGGAACAAACAAGCAAGCATGATTAAACTAATCTAAAACCTGCATCTGCCGCACGACACCTAGTTTCATCAAAGTCTAACCATGATTGACATGCATGAACCCACAACATGTGACAATCTAGATTGAGAGTTGATTCAGCCATCATAATCTTATGATTAAAAGAAAGCACAAGTAAACTCGTGCGACAAGGCCGAACAAAAATCAATCTAGATTGGGCAAGAGAGTGTTACAAGAATTAAATAAATAAAATGTATAACACATGATAACTTAATGAATCTATTAGATCTGCCAAATCTAATAGAGCTGATAACTATTTTTACTCATGACTTAATCCGCCGCACGATACAAGGCATAAACAAAAACTTCTCGTCATAAGCTTAAATCTGCCGCACGATACTAAGCCTAACATACGAGACTACTTGCATCATATCTAAATACACCGCATGATACTAGACATGATAGCAAGGTTGCCGGTACTTACGGAGGTCGACGGATCGATGATTCCTCTCGAAGAACTCGACGACACGACTAAGGACTCGAAGGTGGCACGGGGCTGGTTTGTATTGATATGGTTGTGAACAGTTCTGGTACAATGACCGACGATACATATTTATATCATGTACTAATGGCTATTGATAAGGTACGTACATGACTTGCCAAGTAAATATCTAAATAAAAGGAAATATAAAGATATATGGACTCTAATTTTCCTTATGTAGAATCTGTGTCAATGAAGCTTCTTTGTCTGACTCCCTGCATGTGCGATTGATTCAGGCGGTAACTTGCCTAAAAATCACTTTTGCCTTCACGTGTAGATGTTTGACGTCAATCAGATCTTCTTTATTTTTTCTTGCTTGACCAATCCGATGATGCAAATATTAGAACTCTTGGACTCCTCCTCTTGCACGACGTCTGTATGCTTCATCGTTGCATGTGACTCCTGCTGATGTACGCTAGAGCCGACTATTTCCAACTCTTGATTTTATGGAATAAATCAGTCAAAAACTGGTGTCAGCACAGGCCCCCCGAGTTCGGAGTATGAATTTTCATGCTTCGAACTATTTTGATCCGATGTTCTTCTTTTCTAGGCCGATGACATTTAAACTCATTTTTCTTATTATCTACTTTAGTTGATCAGGAATGGGCCCCCCGAGTCTTACAATCATAATCAGCTATATATTTGGAAATATTCTTATGCTGCATAAAAGCTTCAGACTTCATCTTTCGACCCCTCTGTCATAGTGTCTTCCCAGCAGAAACATCACCAATTCTTTTCAATCCAGTTGATATTCGATGGCAACAGAGGATGCCCTGTCACTTTGATTTTTCAAGGAGCTGATGATCTTGCTAGCATAATAATTATTCCAAGCTTCGCCCTTACATGTGAACTTTGAAGTGTTTACCACACCATCTTGAGTGGTTGAGGAAAATGAATTAGAATCCAGATAGCCTCGCTTCTCTTGCTTGGAAACTTGGGTTTTTGAAAGACTTTAAAATAAAAACATAGCTTTTGCTCCTCAAATGATTCTCTCATATCGCTCAATGTGTATAGTTTCTCACCGAGACACTGTTCATCTTTTTTATATATATATCCTACCTCTAAAAGCTTATGTAGAGTTCAGGTAGGAATAAAATGTGTCACATACTTACCTTGCATATATCGTAAAGTCAAACCCCGGATCCATGAAGAGAAGTGTCGTACTTTTAGACCAAGACGTGCATGTGTGTGAAATATATATATATACATATATGTTTACCTCCTTGATCATGACCCTCTCTTCCCTTTAAAATGCTTCTGAGAGTATAGGCTATTTCATTCTCACTGGCGGGTATCTAAGTACCCATTGTTTTCTCTCTTTTTGGCGGGTATCGGAGTACCCATTGTTCTCTCTCTTTTATCATGCTCTTTGGCATCCCCTCTTTTTTTTAAGCACTTTGGCATTTTAATATAGCCCACACTCTCTTTGGCATATGAATATTTCTAGAGAGAGTCAAGATATAAACCAGAGCATTTTCAGTGGATGGAAAGGACATGTCTTGCGTAACTCTTAGTATAAGAATCAGCATTTTATAGGTGGGTGTACGTGAGTCTTGATCATGAGAGCATGATAAATCTCTCACAAGGGTCGCAATGGTTTGACAAAACTCAATGCAAAAGCAAGTAGCATATATGTAAGGTTTTTAATGAGATTAACATATGGCCTTGGTAGGAATTCGACATCATTGAGGAGACAAGCTATTGATTTTAAGTTTTTATAAGAAAAAAATTCCCAAGTACTTTGCAAAAAGAAGCAAGGTTCCTTTCATCATACCACATCTCATTCTTCAACTACTTAGATGATATGATTTTTCATTGTTCACAAGTGATAGGAAAAACAAGGAATAAATAATATGCGAGCCAAGCGTTACCTCATATCTGCATGTACATTGATCCATTCTGAACTTAGTCATTCCAGTATGCTCTGCGACCTTCTTGGTGAGTTTTGATAGCTGGTGACACCCCTGTCGCCGAAGAAGTCAGAGTGATGGCGGCCTTTTAATACTCAAAGTCGATTATTTGTGTGCTGATAATATTTTCTTGGTCAGTATCCGCTTTTCACCATTTGTACACAAATATTGACCATTAGCCGATTCATCTGTTGTGCATTTTTTAAGAGCCGGCCCCCCAAGGCTTATCGGCTATCTAGAGACAACATTCCTGAACACTGGCTTCGTCCATATGCCACTAATCACTAATTACCCTTAGTCAAAAGAACGGTCTAGATTCCCCTGCTCCAACCGAATCAACAACAGTGATCAGCTTTGTCTATCTTTATTGGTTTCACCTTTTAGCCGAATAATCAATCAGCATAAAGTCCTTCACAAGAATGGAGATGCAAGTCAAGATGCACACAGCTGCTTTTTGTTTACTTAATCGACTGATTCTCCTTGGCCTGATCGGCCGTTGTTTCTATGCAGATAATACAATGGTCGCAGGTTTGGCGATGGACTTTACCAGGCAGCTTGTAGCTGATCATGAACTGTGCGATGATGTGGTACTTTGGTTGCTGATTGGTGGTGTCATGGATGGTATAGATTGGGATGTTGTCAACAAAGATGAGCGCGAAGGTGAAGAACGTTCCCCCATCATAGTAGCTGCACCTCCATGAAAACTGCCCAACAGCGGCATGAGGAACTAACATTACGGCACCTGCCTGTACCTCTGCATCAGCTTGGTGTGTACATGCCCAATTTCACGGCGTTCATGATCAACTTCCTTTGCTTCCATATGTTAGTGCCAGAATAGGACATATACAATGGTGGTCATGAATCACAAGAAATCCAGGACTTACTCTTTAGGGCGTATCATCTGTGATGCCCCGATCAACCTTAATATATTTGGTGTACGATACCTAGTTTTATCAAAGTCTAATCGTAATTAACATGCATGAACCCACAACATGTGACAATCTAGATTGAGAGTTGATTCAGCCATCATAATCTTATGATTAAAAGAAAGCACAAGCAAACTTGTGGAACAAGGCCGAACAAAGATCAATCTAGATTGGGCAAAAGAGTGTTACAAGAATTAAATAAATAAAACATATAACACATGATAACTTAATGAATCTATTAGATCTGCCAAATCTAATAGAGCCGATAACTATTTTTACTCATGACTTAATCCGCCGCACGATACAAGGCATAAGCAAAAACTTCCCGTCATAAGCTTAAATCCGTCGCACGATACTAAGCCTAACATACGAGACTACTTGCATCGTATCTAAATCCACCGCATGATACTAGACATGATAGCAAGGTTGCCGGTACTTACGGAGGTCGACGGATCGATGATTCCTCTCGAAGAACTCGACGACACGACTAAGGACTCAAAGGTGGCACAGGGCCGGTTTGTATTGATATGGTTGTGAACAGTTCTGGTACAATGACCGACGATACATATTTATATCCTGTACTAATGGCTATTGATAAGCTACGTACATGACTTGCCAAGTAAATATCTAAATAAAAGGAAATATAAAGATATATGGACTCTAATTTTCCTTATGTAGAATTCGTGTCAATGAAGCTTCTTTGTCCGACTCCCTGCATGTGCGATTGATTCAGGAGGTAACTTGCCTAAAAATCACTTTTGCCTTCACGTGTAGATGTTTGACGTCAATCAGATCTTCTTTATTTTTTCTTGCTTGACCAATCCGATGATGCAAATATTAGAACTCTTGGACTCCTCCTCTTGCACGACGTCTGTATGCTTCATCGTTGCATGTGACTCCTGCTGATGTACGCTAGAGCCGACTATTTCCAACTCTTGATTTTATGGAATAAATCAGTCAAAAACTGGTGTCAACACTATCATATCGATAAGTGGTTGGATAGCCTCCACCTCTTCAGCGGAGATCTTGTCTTTCCATTCACGGGACTTCTAAGGCGGCCATCCATCATGACGACGAAGGGCCGGCGGCGGGTTGGCTATGTAAAACCATCCGCTTGCCCACTCTCGGACAGAGTCCGACAATACTACAGAAATATATTGTGTAGCTGTTTCTATCCTAAGATGGAAGCTAGCCCCACCGACTACTTCTACACACGCATCACTGGGTTGACACTTTACCCAGAAGAAATAACGGAAGAGAGAAAAAGAGGGGCAAATCCCCAGAAAAGCTTCACACAAATGAGTGAAGATAGCAATGTGGAAGAAGGCATTGGGAGTAATTTGGTTGAGAGTCAAACCATAATAGTGCAGCAATCCTCTGAAGAAATCGGATGCTGGCAGCCCCAATGCGCGCTCCATGAAAGACTTGAACATCACTATCTCCGTCGTGTTGGGAGCGGGAGCACGATGATCAATGGGTACTCTCCACCCGTCTATCGGCTGCAATCGGAGCAATCCTTGTTGGGCCAAGAAAACGAGCTCTGATTCTCTGGTGTCTGGTGCTCTCCAAGCTAGCACATCTGTTGGAGGGCACGGGTGGCGCGACCTCCCGCCGGTGAGCAGCGCTTTCTTCTTCTCAGCCGCAGACTGCTTCTTGGGACCCATATTGGTGACAAGTGACTTTCTGCGCATCAACTATGGATTGGCTATGGGATTTTTAACTCCGAAGGCAATGGCTAGATGAAAGCGTGAAGAAATCATAAGCCCGATGGCGACTTATTATAGATCTGTTTTGGTAACCGTTCACCTTTCTCGAACCGTGTTATAGAAACCGTTAGAAACCTTAACGGTTGAGGGACGTTTCAGACGGCGTCAGAGACAGTGAACAGGCAACCCGTACAACAGACAAACGTTATTTTTTTCACAAGGCACATTTAGTACTCGGAGGAAAAGACAAAGGACTCGGATAATATTCCAAGTACCCGGATCTTATTAATTATTACTCGGAATTACAACAGTAATACACTGATGCATCTTGAGATACAACAGCTGCCAGTACAAGCTCACTCAGGATGTAAAACACTACTCTAGTGAAATCAAGGTACAGAGTCTTGATGCACGCTGCACCAAGGACCGGGTTCAGTGAGACGCAGTAAAGCAGACACAGAATCTTGGGTAGACACTATCTTCTCAGTGCATCCCAAGGCGGGTTTACAGACTCTACCCCAGTACACAAAGAACTCGGGAGTAGCCCCTAACCCTAGCGCCTTTTGACAACCTGTGACCCCGAGGTTGCCCGCGATGCGGGAGTCACAATAGTTCTTCTAGGCGCACCTTTGTATCCCTCTGCTTGCGACCACTTGGAAACCACCCTGACGGATGATCCCTTCACAAGAGTTCTTCTGGACACTTCAACTATCTTATACAAGGAAGATACCCGGGGGCTCAGACATTTCCGCCACAAATACTATAACACTCAAGAGACTAAGAGAAGTCATACACTCAGGAAGGTGTGGCTTCCATGCTCCCAAGGCAGGGTATTTATAGGCGGCTGCTATTGGTCTATGGACACAGTTCACGAATAGAAGCACCAAAGAGCAATAATTTACTGCGCACTGTTGCACATCTGAAGCCTGGCGCCAGTAATGGGTCTGATTCACATGTGTACTTCAAGAGGAAGACGAAAAAGTTTTGCGGTTGCAGAACACGACAAAAATCATCAATACGTATAGGTGGAACGGTTATTGGTCAGTTATTGCTGACTTCACAGTAATTCTTATTCAGTGGGGGTGAAAAGGGATGTTTGATGAAAAATTACCCACCTGAAGCTGGATATTTATTTCTCGGATGGACTAAGCAACAGATCAATATCATGTTTTAACTCCTCACAGCCTTTATGGATTACCCGGTAATATATAGAGACCCCAAGAACCGATTACTTAAGTACTCGGAACTCAGGCTCGGGGGCTGCAGGGTATATACCATAAAGGAAATGTTTTTTCTTATCCAAGGATTACTCGGAAAAGGCTCAAAAGATCCTCATAGTTATTATAAACAACAAGAGGCTCGGGGGCTACACCCTATGGGTGCACTTTTCAAGAAAAAGTGCACGCCATGGAAGTTCTTTACCTATAGAGCACTTCAAGATTTCTCAAGACATTACTCGGAGATTCTCAAAGAGAAACCGGAGGATAACGTTCTGAAGAAATGATGAAGAGCTCGGGGGCTTGATGGACCAGGATGTCAGAGATATCATCAGAAGATAATTACTTCGACTAATCATGGACGGCACGAGAGATCCTAGGACGTGACACGAAGTCTACCCGGATTAGGACTCTTATTGTAACTTAGTCGAGTTCTTAAAGGAAGTCTTGTAATGAGAATAGGACTGCTCTATTGTAACCGACTAGGACTCGGGATACGCCGTACTTCACCCGGATATATAAGGGGAAGTGGACGCTGACCCCTATCATTGAATCTTGAATCATAACACAAGGCACACGCCGCACTGGACGTAAGGTATTACGCTATTGAGCGGCCTGAACCAGTATACGTTGTTGTCCTCGTATACTCGCCGGGTTCTACGAACGTCGATCCCCACCGAACAAATCGTCTGAGATCCCTCAAGACGAGTTGCCGGTTAACAAACACCGACACCTACAAATCTGTTTTCTGATTAGCGAAAGAAAGGGAACCTACACAGGTAAACATAGCTGTTAACACTGGATTTTGGTCAACATTGAGAAGATGACAGGTGGACCCAATGAGCAGTGAGAAGAGCATTCGGTAGACGGCCAAGCAGTCGGTTACTCCATTCGGGAAATAGATATGGCAAGAGAAGCTGATCACGAGGATAATCGACCATGACCGTAAAAGATTAAACAAGTATTCAAGAATCAGAGGGGTCTGATCTCATTGGCCAGGAGTTGGATTTGGTGGCGTTGTGATGTGGCAAGCAAGCAAAGAAGGCAATTTAAATATAAATATGTATAAAGCATGCATGTCTCGACGTCCAGTTCTATATTTAGCATAAATGGCTTCACGATGAAGGAAAGGCTAGAAGACGGTGTGCATGTCCAGTGTGCGGAGATGGGAGTATGAGGCATTCGGCAAGTATCCATGCGGTCGGCTAGTTTCCAAGGATTCAGCAACTGCTTATGCGGTCGGCTATTCTGAGAAAAAGGGAGTTTCCGTTGAAACGACGGGAGCAAGAGCCGATCGGGCAACAAAATTGCGACAATTAAGGCAATAAAGTTTCCGAAGGGAGTTAAAGGCCAAAAATGTAGTATTTTCCTTTAACGTTTCATAGTCGTGTCCTTTTAGGACTTGTATCGCGTCCAGGGTATAAATATAAACTCTTGGCTATTGTAAAAAGTGTTCACAACCATATCAATACAAACCGGCCCCGTGCCACCTTCGAGTCCTTAGTCGTATCGTCGAGTTCTTCGAGAGGAATCATCGATCCGTCGACCTCCGTAAGTCCCGACAACCTTGTTATCATGTCTAGTATCATGCGGTGGATTTAGATATGATGCAAGTAGTCTTGTTTGTTTTCAATGGTCGTGCGGCGGATCCTTGTTAGCGATCAAGAAGTCTTTGCTTATGCTTTGCTTATGGGTAGATACCGTGCGGCAGGCGTTTATTCATATGTTTAGCAAAAGCGAGATAGTTATCGGCTCTATTAGATTTGGCAACATCTAGTAGATTCATCGAGTTATCATGTGTTGCATGTTTTAATTAATTTTGTAACACTCTTTTGCCCAATCTAGATTGATCTTTGTTCGGCCTCGCTTTACAAGTTTACTTGTTTTTTCCAATAATTGTATGATCATGACGGCTGAATCAAGTTCCAATCTAGGTTGTTACATGTTGTGGGTTCATGCATGACAATCACGTTTGAGCTTTGACAAAACTAGGTATCGTGCGGCAGATGCAGTTTTTAGATTGGTTTAACCATGCTTGTTTGTATGTTCCTTCTTCATGGACCCAGATGTAGGTTTTAGATTGGTTTAACCATGCTTGTTTGTATGTTCCTTCTTCATGGACCCCAACTCGGCTGGTTTGCCGGGCTTGGTTAAGCTTGCACGAGTAATGAATGTTTATAGATCTGTTCAGATATATACATGCTTTTACCCTATTGTTAGATTGTATCATGCGGTGGATTGATCTGACCGTAAGGAGTGATGTAGACTTATAGCGAGTATTAGCCTCGCTTGAGTTTGTGCTTGACGGGTTTATGAAGACTAAACGTGCGGCAGACTAGTTGGATTAACCTATGCATATTTTGTTTGAATAGATTTATATTCACAAGTTATCTGTTTATTTTTCTTTATGTCTTGATGATGATTGAGTAATTCTCATTTATTGAAGCATATCTTTTCCTACATGTGCATTCGGCAATCAACGTGTTTACATGCTTTCTTTTTATATTTGCCGAATGACTCTATAAACATGTCCAGCAGACAGCTTCTATAGTTGTATGTTGTGAGTGGCTTCAGGGCCGTAAATATGGAACTGTCTGGTCTCATCCAGCATGTTCCAGTTTTATTCTTACAGTTTCATCCCTTGTTGGCTTTCAGGTCAAACCGACTGGCACGTCTCCGGATTTCAAACCGTCCAGGCACCCGATTGAAGCCACGCTTTTTCCGGCTTGCTGTGTGTGAGGCGCAACGTACCACATTTTGCGTCAACAATAGCCTTCTAACGTCAGCAAAAAATCATATTCCTGTCCATTATTTAATATCATAAAGATGATCCGTACAGTCTTGCTTGCCAGTGTGCTTGCTGCTGCCTGTAGATAGAACCTTCTCAGCTTGCAACTTGCCTAACATCTGTAACAGACCGTGACTAAGAACTCACTGCTTAAAAGCTAGCTATTATCATTCCCCTTGTCAATGATAGATGCAGATATCAAAGATGTTGTGCCCAAATATTGAGTGTCAGTGCCTTCCATATGTTAATTGCAGGACCATCTGTTACCTTTCATTATTGTCGAATTAGCTCATTTAAATTTGCCACATTTTCCTCATTACTTTGCTCGATATGCCTTTGATTTTTTAGGCAACCAAACTAGTGTTGGAGCTGCTACTAACAGTATGATATGTTGGATAAATCACATTGAGAAGTTACTACTAAACAGTAACTGAAATTCTGCACTTTTATAGTACTATTTGTAACTGTTCAAGTGCTCTGATAAGTCTGATTAACACACGCCTTGTGTTCTTCAGGTGGTTTATGCCAGTTCATATAGCAATCACGTTCATGATTGGTGGCATTCTAGGTTGGATAGCTTGCAACATCTTGAAGCCACCACAACACTTTAGGGGATTGATCATGCCTTTTGCTCATCAGGTTCAGTTTCGTCGGTGGAAGTTCATGTTTCATTCATCTTCAGCCTTCATTTATGCACAACAGAAATCAATAATGGGCTCTACTGAAAATCGCAGGAAACCTTGGAAACTAGCTACTGAGCATTGTCCCAGTGAAACATGATCGCAGATCTGGTGATGTCATATATGAGCAAACTTTCGTAATTGATTATAGGGGCATGGAATCAGGCTGCAAACAATATAAGTATGGCCTTCAATTTATAAAATGTCTTCTTTTGATGAATCTAATTAAAAGCCTCAAATTGATAACAATTATTTAATAAATTTAATTAGGGATTTGTTTTGATGTCTGGAGCTTTATCCATTTTTCTTTGAGGCTTAATATTAACTGGTGTTGTTTGGTTGGTCGTTTTTACGACTGGTTTCAGCTGTTTCAATAGTGTTTTGTGAAAGAGAATAAACCGAAGTACAACTGATAAGGGAAAAGCATGACATAAACTATGATAAAAAGTAATGAATTGTGCAAAATACATAGATCATGAACATGGCTCCTTATTTATCATGAAATGTTTGGAAACAAAATGCCAATAATAGATTATTTTGTGAAGATCGATCTAAATATTTTTGTCTAATTATAAACATGTGCGTGCCGCACGTGCATGGCTACTAGTGTGTATTTAAGATCTATTGTTTTGCTTTGCTAAATGATTATTTTGTTGTCACGTAGTATGGGCCTGTTTGGTAGAGATTCACCAGTCCAAAAAGTGAATTTGGATCCAGAATTCACTTGGATCCACCATGAATCAGCTCCACTGTGTATCTAGGATTCACCGAACTGTTTGATACAGCTTCACCTTCCTTTCTATCTAACTTACAACCTGGACCCACCCGTCAGGAGACAAAATGAGAAAAAAAGCTACCAACTCTCTCCTACCTCCAGACGCGACCCGGCCTCGCCGGGCACAGACCTAGTCGACGCCGGCAGGCGCGACCATGCAACCCCGCCTCGCTGGGCGCGGACGTGCCCTAGCCTCACTGGGCGCGGGTGCGGCCCCGGCCAGCGGTGGCCTCGTTGGGCGCGGGCGCGGCCCCGACGGAAGCGCGGGTGTGTCGACGAAATATCGTCGATAGTCCACCTAGGGGTATGCCCAAGGTGGTAGATTAGAGGGGAAGGTGCGCAAGACGACGACCCAGACGTTGACGCAAGGCAAAAGTAGATGAACACAAAGGTTTATCCAGGTTCGGGTCGCTAGGTTAGCGTAATACCCTACGTCCTGCGTCGAGTTGTATTGATTGGATCTGGCTTGTGACCTGTGACCTAGGATTTGTTGTCTATCTCACTTGTTGTGTCGTGCCCTCTCGGAGGACCCCTGCCCCTCCTTATATATTCCGAAGGGACAGAGTTACATAATAAGTATCCGAGTTGGTATTGTATTTAGATTACAACTGTCGTGCGGTGCATGTCGTGCGCCGCACGTCTTCATCCTATGGGCCAGACGACCCCTAGTAGTGTGGCTCCTGTACCATCATGTGGTACCCTGGGGTCTATATCCCCACAGCTAGTCCCCGAGCCTGACAGCAGGTGACTCGGTCACGTGGTGCCAGGGTCTTGAAAATATCAGACATATACATGCGCGGACGAGCGCCATGTATACACGGTAGTCCCCAAGGCGGCTAGAAGATGAAGAATAAATCTTATAGCAGGCTTATAAAAAAGGTAAAACCACTATGACGAAAGCAGCATGTCGTTCGAGCAGGTTGGCGAATGACGAGTCCGAACACTAAGCAGTCCCCAGGTTAGCTGGTGACCCTCGGTGTAGCCGTCGATGAACGTCGAGGAGTCTGGCTAGCTGGTCGGCGATGAAGTCTGAGGGCTAGGCGGCGAGCACCGAGCGATCCGACCAGCGCTGCTGACGATGTTGGCGTGAAGAACCCGAGCACCGAGGAGTCCCTAGGTCAACTGGTGAGCTCTCGGTGTAGCCGTCAATGAGCGTCGAAGAGTACGGCCAGCTGGTCGGCGATGAAGTCCGAGCACTAGACGGTGAGCACCGAGCGAATGCGACCAGCTGGTCGATGACGAAGTCCGAGCGCCAGGTGGTGAGCTCCGAGCAAAGCGACCAAGTGGTCGACGAACCCGAGCACCGAGGAGTCCCCAGCTCAGCTGGTGAGCTCTCGGTGTAGCCGTCGATGAGCGTCGAAGAATACGGCCAGCTGGTCGGCGACGAAGTCCGAGCGCCAGGCGGTGAGCACCGAGCGAAGCGACCAGGTGGTCGACGAACCCGAGCACCGAGGAGTCCCCAGCTCAGCTGGTGAGCTCTCGACGTAGCCATCGATGAGCGTCGAAGAGTGCGGCCAGCTGGTCGGCGATGACGTCCGAGCGCCAGGCGATGAGCACCGAGCGAAGCGACCAGCTGGTTGGCGACGAACCCAAGCACCGAGGAGTCCCCAGCTCAGCTGGTGAGCTCTCGACGTAGCCATCGATGAGCGTCGAAGAGTACGGCCAGCTGGTCGGCGATGACGTCCGAGCGCCAGGCGATGAGCACTGAGCGAAGCGACCAGCTGGTTGGCGACGAAGTCCAAACGCCAAGTGGTGAGCACCGAGCGAAGCGACCAACTGGTCGACGACGAAGTCCGAGCGCTAGGTGGTGAGCACCGAGCGAAGCGACCAGCTGGTCCCAAGCGATGATCTTCTTGTTCTTCATGATTGGTTCAGTCCCCGAGCGTAAAGAATTAGCTCACAGACCGAACATGGTTCCTGTAAAATAAACATGGAGAATAGTAGTTTATGACGTACAAATAAAATATGGAGAAAACATTAGCGGTAAAGAAACAGCATGTGCCGCTCAACGGTCAGTCAGCTGGATTGAACGCTCAACATTAAATAAAATTCCCCCGAGCAGTTTGTTTGTAACTGAGTCGCCAACCCCGGCTAGCCGATAACTCCGGAGCGTGAGGCGCGGAGCTCAGGCACGCATAAGAGGACCAGGGTCACCGAGGAGCCGCTGCCGACCACCCGTAACGCAGAGCGCGGAGCTGCATTCACGTGTAGGGAGGAGCCGGAGACAGGGCCGTCTCTGGAAAGCACGAGTGTAAACGTGGCTGCTCGGGAAAACGCATATGTCATCCTCAGGATGGTATATGGTGAAAAATAACGAAGAGTCGTTGTAAAGAATAATGTGATCGCGGAGGCACACGATGATATCTAGAGATATATCATGGTCGAAGAAATATTTGATTGATGTGAAAGATAATACTTAGCTTGATTGTCGTCCGAACGGAGCAGAAGACGAGAGGCGTCGAGGACGACGATGAGTCGACAACGAGCGGTCGACGAGGATGGTGGTGAGACGATGATGACAACGTGATGGCTTGTCGCGGCTCATCGGTGGCTCATTGGTGGCTCGACGTCGGCTCATCGGTGGCTCGTCGGTGGCTCGACGATGGCTCGCTTTTGGCTCGCTGGCTCGTCGATGACGTGATGGCTCACTTTTGGCTCGTAGGCTCGCGGGTGGCTCATTGGCTCGTCGATGGCTCGTCTTTGGCTCGACGACGACGTGATGGCTCGCTTCTGGCCCGTAGATGATCAGAGCGAGCATAGGGCACGGGTCGTCGAGTAGCTTCTCGTAATCCTCGTCATAGTTGATCAGTCGAGCCAACGATGTCTTCTTGTCGACGGTGATGGAGTTGCCTAGCCCTCGATCTTTCCTCCCGATCGTGGTCGTCATAGCGCCGATTATTACGGCGATCATCGTTGCGACACGGTTGGAGGTCGGAGCGAGAGGTACGGGCAACGTTGTGCTCGGGAGATCGATCTCTGATCAGATCTACGAGAGCGAGAGTGTCGGTGATGCCTGTTGTGACCCGATCGATGGATTCGATCAGGTCGGTATTGTCGACACGCCGTTCCCGATAGCGGGGAAGCGTGGTCGTAGCGCCGGGGAACATGACCTCGAAGAGATATCGAGGCTGGTCTCGCTGACGCTGAAGTGGTGGTAGCAGATCTGTTCGGCACAGGGAAAGCCTGCACCACCTCCACGGCCCTAGCGGCGCCATCGACGTCGGTGGTCGAGGAGAACGACCTGATGACGAACGTGAAGCCTCCGGAAGGGTCGTGGAAACGAGGAAGGAAACCATCTGAGTCGTCATGGCGTCCGTACGCACATGCCCCACGGTGGGCGCCACTGTCGACGAAATATCGCCGATAGTCCACCTAGGGGTATGCCCAAGGTTGTAGATTAGAGGGGAAGGTGCGCAAGACGACGACCCAGACGTTGACGCAAGGCAAAAGTAGATGAACACAGAGGTTTATCCAGGTTTGGGCCGCTAGGTTAGCGTAATACCCTACGTCCTGCGTCGAGTTGTATTGATTGGATCTGGCTTGTGACCTGTGACCTAGGATTTGTTGTCTATCTCACTTGTTGTGTCGTGCCCTCTCGGAGGACCCCTGCCCCTCCTTATATATTCCGAAGGGAGAGAGTTACATGGTAAGTATCTGAGTTGATATTGTATCTAGATTACAGCTGTCGTGCGGTGCATGTCGTGCGCCGCACGTCTTCATCCTATGGGCCAGACGACCCTTAGTAGTGTGGCCCATGTACCATCATGTGGTACCCTGGGGTCTATATCCCCACAGGGTGCGGCCACGCAGGCCTGGCCTCGGCAGGCGCGGCTAGCACCGGCAAGTGTGACCTCGGCCTCGCTTGCTTGCGGCGGCAGCCTGGCGCACCGGCCAGCCAGGAGCTCGCGCGTGGCCGACCAGGAGCCTCCGTCGCGGCTCGCGGCCTGCCTCGACGGGCGCGGTGGCCAGAGCCCGTGTGCGCTCGGCCACGACCTCCTTCGTGGCCCCTGGGGGTGGCTGACGAGGGGTGGGCGACCGGCGAGGGGCAGGCGGCATGGCGGCCGGCAATGGCTGGTTGCGTGACAGTCGGGGCACGAGCGCCTAGTAGCGACGGAGAAGAAAGGAAAAGAAAAGAATAAATCGTTTTTTTTTTCACTTATCGGTGGTATGGTGGGTAATTTTTCCAAACTTCAGTATACTTGGATTTGGTGGAGCATCCTCTGAGGAGCTTCACTAATTTGATGAAACTAGGGTCGGATTCACCCTTTTGATGGATCAAATCCACGGTGGATCTAGTAGAGCTCGAAGTGTTTAGCAAAAAAAAAAAGTGGATTTAGATCTGATTTTAGTGAATCTGAAGCTGGTGAATCTCTACCGAACAGACCCATTCTGCTAATGCAGGGATGAGAATCCCCGCGAGGATTAATACCCAAACAGGGATGGGGATGGGAAGGAAGCGCTCCTCGCGATCCGGAGACGGGGATGGAAAAAAGTTTTCCCCTCCGGGAACCCCGACGGGAAATTCCCGGTGACATCTCTACCTCTTCCCAACGGCTGCTTGAGAATCGCCTCAGCATCTATAGGAAATAGAAATAGATATTCCTTAATCAAGCTTTCCAACAGACGTGATCAGATCAAAGACCTGCTTGAGAGAGTCGGAATAGATGGAAACTAGAGATAGTTTTGGTTAGGTTTGAAGTATTTATTAATAAACTGATGAACTAAATAAGATTGCCGGGACTATAGGCAGAGTTTTGTTAAGAAAGCAGAGTGCATCTAAAACTATAGGCAGTCCAGACCTGATTTATTGCCGGGACTACCAGCGGCTCTCTCCCCTCAATCCCTCTCCCTCTCCCTCTCTATCGGTCTATCCTGCGCCGCGCCGCCTCCTCTCCTGCCCCTGCACTAGCCGCCGCCCTCCTCCCCTCTGCGCCAGCAGCTGCAGCCGCCTCCCCCGCCGGCGTAGATGGAGGCGGCGGCTAAACCTCGTGTGTTCTTGGACATCACCATCGGCGGCATCCAGCAGGATCGGATCGAGATAGATCTGTACAGGAACGAGGTCCCCTTGGTGGCGGAAAACTTCCGCATGCTCTGCAGCAAGGATAACCCGGTCTCCTTCAAGGATTCCATCTTCGATTACATCATCCCTGGCATGGTGTGCCAAGGCGGCAACTTGAAGAAAAGCAACGGCACCCGCTTCGGGTCCATCTACGGCGATAAGTTCCCCGACGTAGAGATGTCGGGACGAAGGCATAGGGCGTTTGACCTCATGACGGTCCACCGGGTCCCCGAGATTCCAGTGAAGCACACCGGTCCCTACCCCTACACCTGCGGATCGCAGTTCTTCATCTGCTTCGAGACGGCCCCCATCCTTGATGATGGACACGTCGTCTTTGGCACCGTAGCTACTGGCAGGAATACCGTCTTGAACATGAGCGACGTGGGCTCCTGCAGCGGGATCCCCACGCAGGTGGTTAAGGTCGTCGATTGCGGTCAGATCTGGTAGATGTATCCTCCCTTTATTTACCCTTTGATCTGAGAGAGGTGGTTTGTTAAATCGAGTGATAGTTGTGTTGTGGAGAGTCGGTGCGTCATTGTGGTGTATCATGTCTCCTCTTAGTTTAATTATTATTGGGAGGGTTTGATGGTGTGGTATCGGTGATGTCTAACTATTGACTATTTTATGATTATTATTATGACTATTTCGGGATTCGTGTTTGATGGTGGAATTGTGAATCCGGTGGTATGCTGCTTTATGTCAGATTTGTATTTTTGAATTTAACTATGCTGTTCTGTTTATCCCTTCTGCTGGTTTGTATTGTGGAGTAGTTCAGATCAGCCTATTTGCATTCCTTTACTGCTTATATGATACTACTTCTGTACGTGATGATAGTCGCCCTCCCCTCCAATGTCTGGACTAGTTCATGTCTGTTTTGTCCTGGATAGTAAGTCTGAATAACTGTTCTATGATATTATATGATGATTTGCTATCTCGTGCTTGTGCTTCCTCGGTTAGCTTTGCCCCAAAACAAGCGGCTTGCTCATTCTTGAGATGGAACGATAAGGATTCCTGCTGTTTGTCTCATCCCTTCTTTCATCTTCTTTTTTTAAGGTAAATTTCATCATCTCTTTGAATTCATGATTCATAATAAATTCTTCTTGTTGCATGATTTCTGGGCTTAGCAAAAGGGCAAGATCTGCTGCGTCTTGTGTTATTTGTTGTCTTTGTAATTTTAGTTTCTTCTACACAGCATGATTGGAGCCACTGCTGCTGGCTTCAGGAACTGCTCATATACAAAGCCTCGATATTGGCTCTCTGTGGCCTGGAAATTAAGATAGCTGCAGCAACCTTACCAATTTTAATTTCTTTGTACATGCTTCTCTGTACGAGCAGATGAAGGGAATAGTTTATTACTCATCCTGCGTGACGATCCATAGAAAGAAAGAACCTGGAGTTAATTTAAGAAAATGAGATTTATCATTGATTAATGATTATATTCTCAATCCAATGCATGTGCAGGATGTGCCATCAGGCAGGCATCCAAGGCAAAGCTCATGGAGATGATTGTGTTGGAGGCTTGGAGCTTAAGTGGTGATTGGTAGTGTCTTTCTTCTGTATATATAATCTATTTCATCTGCGGCTTAGTGGCGTTGAGCGGACGCTGCGGCACACCTGATCAGGCAACAAACAGACTTCTGGCTTGAATTTGGCCTTTCTAATTTCCATAAACATTGGATGCACTCAATTAACAATTATAATATAGGACCACTTTGCTATTTATATCGACAGCCCGTATTAGCAGCATGCAATTCAAAGATACCAAGTAGCCATAATTTCTGTTTATATCTATATCAATTGATTCAGAGTCCTGAATAAAATTTGAGGTATAGTATAGTGGAGGTAAAGAATGGGATCAAGTGAACACCTTTGTCATGTTATCTTGCTATTCTTACTGCAAACTTCTTGTTCGGTGCTTTCTTTTGTCCTGATGGTTTTCGGTTTGTTGTGTATCTCGTTGCTTCCCCATCTATGTAGATTTAGGAGATGAAATGCCCACTACAACTACAAGTGCTTTGGCACTTTGGATAGTTCAACACGTTCAGAAAATTCAATGCATCAGAGCACACCCCCCCCCCCCCTGCCCGCCCGCTCCTCCCCTTCCCACCCAAAAAACAATCTGTTTTTGCGAAATGAAGAGTCTGTTGAGTCTAATGTCCATTTCTCTTTGCATTGCTATCATTGGAGCTATTGGCGAGTCGGCAAGAAATATAATTTTCTAAGCGCTATTTGCTCTGTATTGCAGTGACTTTCTTTCTTGGGTATGAACATAGCATAGCTTCTGCTACTGTCGTTTTCAGGTTTAATAGCACAGAATTTGTGTTATGTTTCTGTATTCTATCTTGGAATAAATTAATAGATGGGTGGTTAGGATCTTTAATTGAGGTGAATTTGACCTGCCAGGTGGATTGCAGGTCACTGCCTGTATGTTCTTTGGCAACTTCTCATATGATATTTCTTTATTATTATGTGTTCTATGTCTGTAATCTGAACTACTCATACATGTTGATGCATCTTTAAGAATTATTAGGTTTTCCCCCACCTATGTCAACATAATCTCTGCCTGTATTACCGAGACTATCTTTTGTCGGTTTTGATTTGACTGTTCTCACAGTAATGGCATGTGTTCTTCTTTTGCTTCTCTGGGCTGCTAGCTGCTGCCCTCTGTGATTACATTTGTGTGGTGTGATTTGAACAGTGTTTATTGTTGTCTCTTGAGTGTTGTGTTTTATTTGATGGATGGGAAAAATCATATAAACAAATTTGGATCCTGAGAAAAATCAATATGTACTACCCATGTATGGTAAACCACTGTGTTTTCAGAATACTGATAACAACAGAATGCATTAATGCACTTCATCCAGTGTTGGATATACCTAACTCTTATAGCCAGAGGTCTCGAGCTCATCAGGGTTGCCAGAGGTATCAAGACTCAAGCTCACCAGGGTGACATAACTAAATGTTAGTCAAGCAATGATTGTTATTACAGGACTCCAAAAGATTGTGTTTCGCTATTATATGAAACTTGAAAGGAAAAGGTTGTTGCTTTTAAGACAAATTTCATTGCTGGGCTTTGAAAAGATTGAATTTATTAACAATTGAAACATATTTGTGTCCTGTCTTCAGGCAATCTGTTGAAAAGTATAATTGTGTTTCTTTCTATATTTTCTGAATGCCTAGAAATAGAAGAAAACATTTATCTTTGTTTAGTTATGTGGGAGCCACTACCAAAAAAAAAATGCCATACGCTTCACCCAGCGCTTTTAGTTTTGGCCTGCACAACGCACATAGTGTTCTTTGTGTTACCTGCTGAAATGACAGGATGCTGAATTATTTTAAACGAATAGTGTGCAAACCGAAAACTTACTTGCCTATAGACATTGTAGAAGAAATATGTTGACAGAATGCCATGTAGAACTACGTCTGTTAGAGTTCGTAATGGGTCTATTGGGCCTAGGCAGCCCGTTAGTGTTAGAGTTAATTACAGATGAGGGTCGCTTGTTGTCGGTGTCTAGAATCGGGGGATCCTAGCACCGGTGAGTGAATTTATATCTGTGTGTTTCAAGCTTTGGATGATGATGCAAGAAAAACACTTGATGTATACTGGTTCGGACAGGCGGAGGCCCTACGTCCAGTGGGAAGAGAGGTGGTCGTGTTATCCTGCATCGGGGTGCTTGTACCAGGGGTTACAAGCGGGTAGGAGGGGGAGCTCCCCAATTCCCGTGTGAGCGGTGTTGTGTGTCCTGGAAGATGACAACCAGAGTGTTGTGGTGTTGTGTGTCCTAGAAGATGACAACCAAAGTGTCGTGGTGTTGTTTGCCTGCCCCTGAAGACGGACCGACTCCTCCTTTTATAGCTGCAAGGGGAGCGCGGGGTTACAATGAGGGAGTTTTTCTATTCCCTTGGTGGGAGGATAAGGACGCTGGCTTCCACCGTTGTTGTAGTGGGTCTCGCCCTTGCGGTGTGGGCGAGTCGTGCTCAGGACGACTGACCCTGTTGAAGCTTGCGCACGTCGTGGGGAACTGTGGAGCCATGTTTTTCTGCATCTTTGACTATGTGAGGTGCCCAGGACCATGCGGCCCATGGCTTCGGAGTGTTGGAGGGGTGAACACCCGTGACGCCCGTACCTGGCCTTTAGTGCTGACGGTGGCCACGACCATTACAGTGCTTGGCTTCCCCGTGCCATCACACCGGGAGCAGGTGATGATGTGACGACATCGTGCTGCGCCTTACCGTGCAGGCGCACAGCCAACACTGTGAGGGCCCGTGATATACGGGGCTTGCGTGTAGGCTTGTTGGTTCGTACGATTAAGGAGATGAGCGCTCGAGACATACTCGCGCGGGTTTTTGTCCGCTTCTACCCGAGGCTTGTCACACAGGCCTCAGATAAGGCGATAGGCTTTGGGCGAGGCCTGGTCTTGGAGCCTCGGGCGAGACGGAGAGAGGGCGATTCGTCCGAGGCTTGGCTGGGGGCTCGGGTGAGCCGAAGAACTTTGGCCATACCCCGGGTCAGCCGTGGAGTAGGTGTCACAGTATTCAGCGCGCATGAATGTTGTCACGAGATTCATTGGGACTCAATCCCCGACGCATCCTCTTTTTAGGAGTGGGCGTCGTGCAGCCAATGAGGCGCAATGGCTGGCAGTGGGTTTCACTTGGGGCATGGCTGACCTTTTGCGGGGTGCAGTCATTGGGCTCCTAGTTCATGGAGCGGGGAGCTGTGTGAGGCCTGGTCCATCGCCCGATTCCGGGGTGGCACGGATAAGGAGGCGAGTCATGATGACCCCCGTCTTCATCAAGGCGTGTTGCACCGGTCAGTTATTATGCTTGCTGCGTACGAGCGCTCCCGACCTGTCAGCAAGACCACAGTCTCTGATCAGATGGTTCTGGCGGTTTCGTTCCCGCCCCTGGGTTAAGCGTGCCCCCAGGATGGGTGGCTTCAGCCCGACCCTGTTCAAGCAACGGGTCGTTTCTCCTGCGAGGAGGAGAACCTCGGGGTCGAGAGCTTGGCCCACAGCTGAGGCTTAGCCAGAAGGCCTAGCGTCGCTCAGTGGGCCTGGCCTTGTTTTGGTCGATTTGTTTTGGGTAACCCCTATTTTGGTACCCGGCAGTAGCCCCGAGCCTTTGGCGAAGTGCTGGCACTCCTCTGAAGGTTCTACCGAGGCCATGTTCGAGCGACTTTGTTTTTTTGGTGGGTGCGCGCGAGCGCACCCGCCGGGTGTAGCCCCCGAGGCCCTGGGGGAGTTTTTTGTTGTAATTGGAATGACAATGTAAATGACAATTGAGACAAGAATGTGTAGTGTCCTATCTTTTCCATTGATCCACCATGGGTATATATACAAGGTCCTCCATGGAGGTTACACAAGGGAATAATACCCCATAAAGCCTCATAAACATGTTAATGAGAGGGGGTAAATCCTATTGTAAATAGGGTCATGATGGTGGTCTATTAAGGAGGAGATTAAACACCATTAGTAGTATTGTAACACTCCCCCTTAATCGAATCCTCTTTGAGATCAATGAAAAAGTATTGTTCCTCCAAAAATTCCTGTAGGACAAAAAAGAGGAAATATATTGGTAGATATGCTATTAAAACTCCTTAAAAACCCAGTGGGAGAAAAAGGAAAAAGTATAGCACATTATGATTATTGCCTTTTTGTGAACTTGCATGAGAAAAACCTTTTCAGGAGAAAACTCATGTATAGTTTAGATAGCAATACATGTCTTTGATATTCCTTTTAAAAACCCCTATGGGGAAAATAAGAAATATGACATGAGCTTATGTAAATATTGCCTCATTAAAAACTTTCTATGAGAAACCTTGTGAGGAAAAACTCATAAAAAGAAAAGAGTACAATATGATGTTGTGACAAGTCAATATCTAGGAGATTTCTCCCCTTGAACCTTGCAAATCTCTAAGACGTCGCATACCAATCCCTTTAACACATTTTTCAAATGTGGAGGCTGGTAGTGACTTAGTAAATAAATCAGCGAGATTATCGCAAGATTTAATTTGCAAGATATCAATTTCTCCTTGTTGTTGCAGCTCATGAGGATAGAACAACTTAGGAGAAATATGCTTATTGATATTGCTTTTGATATAACCTGTCTCCATCTGTGTAACACAAGCTGCATTATCTTCATAGATAATGGTTGGTGAGTTAATTACACCTAGACCACAAGATTGTTGTATGTGGTTAATCATCCTGCGAAGCCAAACGCATTCACGTGAGGTCTCGTATAGTGCTACTATCTCAGAATGATTGGTGGAAGTAGTCACCAAGGTTTGTTTCGATGACTTCCACGAGATGGCTGTTTCGTTGTGTAGGAACACGAAGCCTGTTTGAGATCTGCCATGATGGGGATTAGATCGATATCCAGCGTCAGCGTAACCAATGATATCTGAATTTGGGCCTCTTTTAAAGAATAGTCCAAGATCCCTTGTGCCATTCACATATCTGAGGATATGCTTTACTCCAGTCCAGTGACGTTTGGTGGGAGCAGCGCTGTATCTAGCTAGTAAATTCACTGCAAATGCAATATCAGGCCTGGTGCAATTTGCAAGGTACATGAGCGCTCCAATGGCACTAAGATATGGAACATGAGGGCCCAAAACATCTTCTCCTTCATCCCGTGGTCTAAATGGGTCAGTCTCCATTTCTAAAGACCGAACAACCATAGGAGTTTTGGAAGGATGAGATTTATCCATATTGAATCTCTCCAATACTTTCTGGATATAGGCAGACTGATGTATAAAAATTCCAGTTGGAAGGTGCTCAAGCTGTAGGCCTAAGCAAAATTTGGTGTGTCCCAAATCCTTCAACTCGAACTCCGTCTTTAGATGATTGCGGGCTTCATCAATATCTTGTTGGTGGCCGATGATATTTAAATTATCGACATATACAAATATAATGCAAAATCCCGTTTGGGACTTCCTGATGAAGACGCATGGGCAATCATTACTGTTGGAGTATCCCTTCTGCAGAAGGTACTCGCTGAGTCGGTTGTACCACATTCTTCCCGACTGCTTTAAGCCATAAAGTGACTTTTGAAGCTTTACACAATACATGTTGCGGTTTGCGTTTTGATTCGGTATAGGGATCCCGTCAGGGACCTTCATATATATGTCCGAATCGAGTGACCCATAGAGATATGCAGTCACTACATCCATCAACTGCATAGATAGATGATTTTGTACAGCCAGAGATATTAAATATCGGAATGTTATTCCATCCATAACTGGAGAGTATGTGTCATTGAAATCAATGCCGGGTCTCTGCGTGAACCCTTGTGCTACAAGTCTCGCTTTGTATCTCACCACCTCATTGTTCTCGTTCTGTTTTCGGATGAAAACCCATTTGTATCCCACAGGGAATACTTTTGAAGGTGTAGGCATTGCATGAGAGAATACCTTTCTTTTAGTAAGCGAGGCTATTTCTGCTTGAATTGCTTCCTTCCACAGATTCCAGTCCGAGCGCTTTTTGCACTCTGCCATGGATTTAGGATCTGGATCATTTTGGAGGAGTTCAGCAACCATTGCGGAGAAATGCATGTCGACAAATGTAGTCTTTCGGTCATATGTTTCTCCAGACTCGAGATAGTTGATGGAAATTTCGTGTACCCTTTGAGATGCATCATCATTTCCCAAAATGGTTGCATCAGGGCATTCTGATGTCCCAACATCAGTAATTGAGTGCACTGTTGATGTGGGATGTGAAGGTTGAACCTCCACAGGGTGTTGCTCAACATGAGGTTGAGTTGCATTTACTTGGTTGGAAGAATTCTTCTTTTTCCTTTGCTTGCTAGGAGCTGCATCCTTGGAAATGGTCGTACTTCTCCCCCTCTTACTTGGGAGTGGAGTAGTTTTATTTGGTACCTCTACTCTTGCCGGCACATTTCTCGCAGGATTGTAGGATTTTGTAACACCCTTATAATCAGTAAATGCATCTGGCATATTATTTGCAATGTGTTGCAAATTGATGATTTTCTGAACTTGGAGTTCAGTCTCAGATGTACGTGGATCATCATTGGAGATAGCTGTGGCATCCCAATTGATTTCCTGGCATTCTTTGTGGTTTGTTTGTTCTCCCCCTAATGCCGGGAAATGATCTTCATCAAAGATAGAATCAGCATACCGGGCCGTGAATAGATCCCCTGTGAGGGGCTCCAGGTATTTTATGATCGACGGAGATTGATATCCCACATAGATCCCCAGTTTCCTGTGAGGGCCCATAGATGTACGCTGCGGTGGTGAGATCGGTACGTATGTAGCGCAACCGAACTTACGCAGATGGGAAATGTTTGGAATATTTCCACGTACTAGTTGCAACGGGGAGGTTGCATGATAAGCAGTTGGACGCAATTGTATTAAGTCAGCAACGTGTAAGACTGCATGACCCCAACATGAGGTTGGGAGATTGCTATTCTGTAGTAATGGTCGTGCAATAAGTTTGATTCTCTTTATGAGAGACTCAGCCAAACCATTTTGAGTATGCACATATGGGACCGAATGCTGAACTTGAATTCCTAAGGCCATACAATAATCATTGAAGGCACGTGAGGAAAATTCAGCGGCATTATCCATTCTAATTGACTGGATTTGATGTTCAGGATGATTTGCTCTAAGTTTGATAACTTGAGCAATGATCTTAGCGAATGCATGGTTCCGTGTGGAAAGGAGGCACACATGAGACCATCGTGTAGATGCGTCTATTAGAACCATGAAGTACCTGAACGGTCCAGACAAAGGTTGAATGGGACCACATATGTCTCCTTGAATGCGTTCAAGGAACTTGAGCGGTTCGGCTTGAATTTTGAGATAAGAGGGTCTCAAAATTAATTTCCCAGTTGCACATGCGGTGCAAATAAAATCCGAGGATTGGGAAAATCTTGCATCACTTAGATTGTGACCAACAGAATTTTTCGTAATTTTTCTCATCATCCCTATGCCGGGGTGACCAAGGCGATCATGCCAAGTTTGGAATGCATTGACATTCTGAAAAATTACTTTGTACGCAACATGTCATACGGGTTTGATATATGTATAGTACAATCCAGACGGGAGTGAGGGAAATTTTTCTAGTGTCTGTTTGCCATATCCGTTGTCCTTTGTAATGAGAAGGGATTCCTCATTATAGTCATTGTGAGTTTCAATATGAAACCCATTTTTGCGGATATCTCTATAACTTAGCAGGGTACGAGTTGAATCGGGATACAAGAGTGCATCCTCAATTGTTATCGTTGTACCCATAGGGAGCATAATAGTGGCTCGTCCAGAACCGACTATTACAGCATCGCGTCCAGCGATTGTTAAAATATTTCCTTTATTCTTTGTGAGATTTTGGAAATATTTTATTTCTCTAAGTATAGAGTTAGTGGTAGCACTATCAACAAGACACATTTCCTCATCCATCGGATTGACTCCCGTACAATCTATATAAAATGGAGAATAAAAATAAAAATTCTCAACATAGAAATATAGATTAATCAACATATAGATATTTAAATGTGCTTATTACAATGAAACATCAAATGTGCCATAATTAAGGTAAATAAAAGACAGTAATTTATTACAACTCATGGGCATAATATTTAGGCAATCTAAGAAGACTAGGGAGTCTATTCATAGTCTCCAAACATATCTCCAGAACCATATTCTAGGAGCATGTTGTCTAAGTCTTCATCTTCCCCTTCAGGTGGGAGGAGTGCCATGATGTTGCTTGCATCCGCTGCGGCGGACTTGGAGCATCCTGGGGCGTCTTGTGCTGCGGCATCAAGATGAGAGTTGAAGTGTGCTTCAAATTTCTTTCCACCTTGGTTGGTACGTCCTTGATCAGAGCGCCCACGTCCAACGGATTTCAAGTACAATTCCACTAAGTGCTTAGGGGTGCGACATTTCTTAGTCGGGTGGTTGTAGCAACCACACTTTGCACAAGTGTTGGACTTGTTAATCGACTTAGAATTATCATTCCTCTTAGCACCACGGGACTTGCGCTGTCTCTTGCGCTTGTTCTTAGACTTGGAGGTTCCAGGATTGCCATTATGAGTGACATCCTGCTGTGTTTGTTTCTGAGTGTTAGCATGCACTTCAGGCAAAGGTTTAGCACCAACCGGTCCTTGGTTGGTGTTCCAGATGAGGAGCTCATCATACTTTTCTGCCTGAAGCAATGTCTTAATCAGCTCAGAATAAGCTGTAAACCCCCTTTGACGGTATTGTTGTTGAAGGATTATGTGTGCAGGACGCATGGTAGACAGAGTCTTCTCAATTTTGTCCTCATCACTTGGTTCCTTCTCACAAAATCTCAGCTTGGAACTGATTTTGTGCACAGCATGGTTGAACTCTCCAACAGTTTTGAAATCCTGTATGCGGAGGTGGTTCCACTCATTGACAGCCTCTGGAAGGACAACTGCCTTTTGCTGTTCATACCGTGTCTGTAGAGCAAGCCAGAGAGCGCGTGGGTCCTCTTCCATCAGATACTCAGCTTTGAGATCAGGATGGATGTGGTTCCTTATTACAAATAAGGCACTGTACTTGTGGGTATCAGACAAGGGGTCTACACCCATCTCAGGCGGTGTGATTGCCGAGTATAATCCGCGCAGCGATAGACTCACTTTGAGATCCATCGCCCATGTGGGGAAGATGTTGCCATCAAGAGCGAGGGACTCGAACTCTTTGGCGGCTAGTTTGGTAGCCATGATGCCTACATGTGAGTATGCATAGATTTAATTAAAATCCAAGACATGGTTGTAATAATTGAATACAAATGCAAATAATCAAGGTAAACTTGAATTGAAATAACGGGAATTTTTCTCGATTAGTGGAACAAAAGGTAATCACCATGAGGGTGTATACCATAATTTTATTATTTCACGTCTAGATGTAATCCTTGTATGTTCATAGTCGAAACAAAGGTGACATCGAGTGAAAAATATATTCCAAATGAGAGAAAAATTCAACCAAAATATTTGCATAAGTACTTGTTATAGGGAATTGAAATAAACAAAACGCATTGAACAAGTACGAAAATTGTATTCATAATGCAAAGTATGTAAATACTTTAAAGCAGTACATCAGATGTCTAAAACTGAAGGTAAATAGACTAATAATTCTGATGTAAATAAAGCAGTAAAAATGCTTTAAAGTAAATACAAATTATTCTGTAAAAGGGAAATATAAAGATAACTACGTTTTGGGCCAAAAACTGAGGTAATTGAGCCCAAAAACGCTATTTTGAGTCCACCAGACCCAGGCTGAAAGCTCGCAGGCCCCAACCTGGGCCTGGGCCGGCCAATCGGCCCAACAGGGGGGTGGAGGGGGCGCCACCAGCGGTGGTCCACCCGCGTGGGCCCCATAGGCACGCGGCCCGTAGACGCGCGGAGGCCGATGCTGGGCGCAGAGAGGCCCGGCGGGCACTCGGCGGCGGGGCGCGAGGCCGCACCGCGCGTGCGCCATCAGAGAGCCGAGGGAGGTGCTCGGCCTCTCCTCCGCTGGATCCGCGTGCCGATAGGTGCTGCCTCCGGCGCGTCTCCTCGGCACCGGCCAATCTGTGGCCGCCCTCCCCCCCCCCCCCCCCCCCGAGGCGCTCAGGCCAAGTTGAGGGACCTTCGTGCAGAAGGCCCATGGGGCACGCTAATCCACGTCGGGATAAATCGTGGGCGAGGTGGAGAAGGAGGAGGCGGTGGTGGTGAAGACGGCGCTGCTGGTGGTGGTGAAGCCACCGGGGAAGCCGCTGGTGGTGCCAGCGACGAGTCGGCGATCACGTCGAAGCTAGCGGATGGGCTGCCGACGACGTACTCCGTGCAGGACGGCTCGCTCGCGCTGTACGCCACCGCACTGTACGCCGGGCATGGGCCGAAGCCGTGCAGCGGGCAGAAGTACGGTGCGGGCAGCGGTGACGCCGGTCCAACCGGTGATGCCGGCGGTGACGCCGGTGGTACCGCCAGAGGTGCCGCCGGAGCTGGAGGCTCCGGAGTGGGAGCCCGCGGTGGTGACGGCGGCTGCAGTGGAGCCGCTGCCGGCGCAACCGGCGGTTCCGACGGTGGTGCAGGGACCACTACGTCGTCGATGGCACGACGGCGGTCAGCCCGTCGTCCTCGAGGGAGTCCGCGATTGCGAGAAGCCCGCTGGGGGAAGCCCCTACGTGCACCTCGACGGCGGTTGCCAAGGCGTTCGCCAAGGATCTCCCGGAGGTCGTCGAAGAGCGTCGCTTGGACGCGGTGGTTGGCGAAGCTTACGCCAAGTGTGATGGCACGTTGGTATGCCATCATCACAAACTGAAGAACGAAGGAGGCAGAGGGAAGATCGCGGTGAGTCGCCATCGTTACCTCTGCGATCGTAGCTCAGTTGGTAGAACAGTGCTTGATAACGTGTTGTAATTGGAATGACAATGTAAATGACAATTGAGACAAGAATGTGTAGTGTCCTATCTTTTCCATTGATCCACCATGGGTATATATACAAGGTCCTCCATGGAGGTTACACAAGGGAATAATACCCCATAAAGCCTCATAAACATGTTAATGAGAGGGGGTAAATCCTATTGTAAATAGGGTCATGATGGTGGTCTATTAAGGAGGAGATTAAACACCATTAGTAGTATTGTAACATTTTTGCAACTCCTCCAAGGGCTGTAACCGAGCGCGTTAGCCCGCTCTTGTGCAGCGTGCCCTCGAGCTTTAGGCGTAGCCAAGTTAATGTAACCGGCCGATAACCAAGCTCAATCGCCTGGCTCCTCGTATTGAAGACTGGGCTCTTGAGAATCGCAACTGTCCGGCGGTGCAATTTCCCAAGTGTGCTGCCGTTGCGCCCGACAACCGATGAGTTGTGCGGCGTCCCGACTTCTCCATGGGAAACCGCAAAGGTCGCGTCCCTGCAGGAGTCGTGGGACGGTCCTTCCTCAGTTTCTCGTTATAAGTTTGAGTGCCCGTGTGTTGCGACGGGAGCACAATATTAAGCAAAGACAATACAATAAAGCATGACAACATACAATAATTTTTTTATTTTTTATTTTGTGTTGAGTGCCCGTGCGTTGCGATGGAAGCATAATATTAAACAAAGGCAATACAATAAAGCATGACAACATATAATATTTTTTTTTATTCAAACTCATATGTTGCTATGAGCATAAAATTTTTCCCCAAATTTTTTTTGACTGCTCGAATCATGAATTCATGATATACTTACCACGACTACTTTTCTTCATAATAAAATACAAAAGCACGTAATTAAGGAGCATTTATTCGCCAAATAGTCCAGTGCTCATACGTTGTTATACGGGTATATATAGAGATAGTTGCATAGGTAATAAAATACACTCGTCTGTCCCTAGGACTTATTTCTTCAGCCAATTAGAGCCTAACAAGCTTGTACAAATATTTCTAAATAGAAATTCTTCTGTCACTCAATTTTCATATTTTTTTCTTATAAACTGGAAACATGGTTATGCCAATAGAAAAATCAGTCATTGAAAATCCAGTTGAATTGCAAAAAAAAGTGGAGTTGGCATCCCATTAGTCAAGGCTCATTTCATGTAGTTTGGTAATTTCAACATTCTGTCCCTGTATTGTAGCCTTGTTACAGTTGTTCTCTTTGCAATATGTACTAACATTGAAATTAAAAATTTAAGAATAACGAGGACTCAAGAAAGTACTCGAAGACAGACCAAGTAAACGAAAATGAAGTAATTTTCAATATAGCAAAAGTATCTAAAATAACTGGGGTGCAAATATGACCATTACATAACAATTATGACTAAACCTATGTTGCCAGTGTAGCTCAGAATTTAGTCTAGAATAACTTTTGCAGTAAATTAGCACAACCATGAGTCCTGTGCTTGGACGCTGGCCTCCATGACGGCGGGGTCTAACCATGGGCACTGTTGCCGACTCCAGCTTGCCACTGCTATGCAAGGAAAGAAGGTAGCATAAGTAATATCGTCTAATATCAGTCAAGAGCTGCAAATCAAACAATATTGCAGTAGGTTTAGATAAAGGTAAAGTGTGCATTGTTGTTACAAATAAATATATATAACGAGCATTGTCCAGACAACTCCTTGTTTGTGATATGTCTTCTTGTTGGTGCGTTGGTTGTAGCTAGAGATAGAGATAATATCCCTTAGTTTGCACTTTGCACCAGGCAAAGGAACAATAAAATGCAGCTTTTGACAACTGTAGTAGCAGCTACAAAAACCAGAAGCGTGCGCAACATTTTTCATAGTAGCAGATATAGCTTATGAATCTGAGTATAACAGTTTTTTTTTCAAAAAAAAAACAACCTTAATCTTATGGATTCAGATGGAGAACTAATAACCTTCCATGCTCGCATATATAGCTGTGGCTTCAAAGAGGGAGCAGTTAAAGCCATCTTAGAATTCAATCGCTACTGCTAATGTTGTAACCATACTACCATAGCAGATTGTGATAATGGCATGCCACCAGAGCCGATAAGTTGCTTAGGGTTCTCCTTGTACCTTTGTTTCAAACCAAAACAAATCAATTTACTGTAGCTACGAGTTTTAAAATTTACATAATCCTATGAATTTTTCAGCTAACAATTGAAAAAAAAATCTTATATATGTCATGATTTGGAATTTATCATAGAGCTACAAACCTTCCAGATCCTCCCTCCATTTCAAAGAGAGCTACAAAACCTTCAGCACGCTACTATGCTCTCTGCCCAAAAATAGTTTAATCTGAAACACCAGCAAGCTAGCATCCTACCTACTATTATACTGATGCCTCTCGCCTTCCTGATGGAACACCATTCCACCCAGCCTTCCATAGTTATCAATGTAATCAGAACATAACAATACTTTAGTCAAAGAATCATTAGCGTAATACCATGGGATGTAACACAGATTGAAATGCCCCCTTACTTGCAGCTGAAGAGATCCATTATGTAAATTCGTCAAGACTTGAATATAAATTCAGAATTGGAAGTGAGCTGCATCGGCACTATATGCTGGTGTGCCAGACGCTGCCATGCCAGCCATATGCACAACTGTCAAAGTCGAGCTCCAGCAATCACATCTACTGCCACGCTTAATCTTCTGATGCAGTAGGTTTCTTGAACTTTTTGTACAGTTTAGCCCTCCCTTAATTTTATAAGGACAAAAACACAATATTAGTGGAAACCCCTACAGTATGTAGCATTCTAGCTGCAGCCCAAGGGTACAACATCCAGCTAATTCCATTATAAAGCAATTGAGCCAAGCTTGCTCCTGTACTAACCTATCTAGAAAAAAAATCAGAAAATCATTTGAGGAACCATAATTGATTAAAATTTTAGTATTTAGAATACAAAACTAATGCAAAATAATCAAGTAATCAAGTGAATCGTTGCTAGAGGGAAGGCTCGTACTATGGAGATACCTCTATGCTGGAATCACATGAAGAATGCCTGGTGTTTGTGTTCTCACCTAGGTCACGCCTCTTCACCATCTAGAGGAATGGAACATTAACATCCGACACCACCAAATTGTGTGCCCAGAAATGTTGCAAAATTTCAGAATACGTAATATAAATTGCATTTATATATCAAGGTGTTCCATATATCATCATCTCATCTGTGTCACCACCAAAACTATTTTTAGTTGTAGATAGATAGATATTTCATACCAATTTCTGAATAAACAAACACATAAAAGCCCACTCCATATCAAAATTATATTTACTTGGAATCGCACACAAAAACATCCAATTAAAACTTGTCACAGGAAAAAGTTCATATGAAAATTGTATGTATATATATATACTTGAAGTACCACGCAACCTCTAAATTATATTGTCTAAAACATAAATTTTGAGGGTTATCTAGACCTGCATAGTCTGTGTCAGGATCAAACTCTAACCAGCCTACAAAGGGGCTTGTGGAGGAAATTATAAGTTGAAACTATCACTGGCAAGAAGTGAGGTAGATGATTAGACACCTGGATTTGCTTACCCCCCACTATATTGCTACAGAGCAGAGTAGTAGTAATCCCTTGTCAGTGTTGTAATCTGGTCTTCTTTGGTTGCAAAGCCAAGTGCTCCATCAACAGGTGGCACTACATAAGTCAGGCTTGAAAACATATTAAAGAATTGCAACAACATGATATCTTCCACTTTACCATGCACTGAATAAGGATACATCACTGATACACAAGAATCAACCAAAACAAGAATTTTACAATTGAAAAGTGCCAAACTGAGGCAGTTTATGTGATTATGTCAGCTTGTGTGAAACAGAAGATTGAAATATTCACAGTACAAAAGAATCAACCAGCGCACAAGATTCCTCCCTAATTCTACTCAAGACATCCGAGCATTGCTAGTACTATACGTGATTTCCTTCCAATCCTGAACATGTAAAAAATTGAATCTTTTCATAAATAAGCTATTATAAATATGAACTGATATAATTATAGGATATGATCGTCTGATCGCCTCACGGTTGTAAATTTAAGAAGGAAGCACATTGAATTCACATGTGAGGTCAGCATGCTCACCAAGGACGGGATCAGGGCACGAGGACGGCGAAGCAGTTCTCGGAGTTGTCAACCGTCTGGAGCTCCGGCACCTGTTGCTCGAGCCAGCCGATGGATCAGTCGGAGTCATCTGAGTCGGAGCCGGATAGGCAGCCACTGCCGTCGGACGGGATGATGACCATGCCGAGGTTGAGGCAGGAAAGAGAGGAGCTCACCGGGGGCAGTGCACCTGAGTCCAAGGGAAACCAGATTCAGCGTTTAGTGGAGAAGGAACGCCTGTTCGTGACGCAGGCTCGCCAACGTTGTCGTTGCCGCTCCGCTCGCCGCTGGGAAGCCGCTCCGCCTCCTCCGCTCGGACGAAGTCGCCGTTGCAGCTGGGAAGCCGTTCTGCCTCCGCCCGGTCGCGGCTCCGTCTCCCGCCGCTCCGTCTGCAGGCAGCAGCCGCCGCTGCTGGGATGCCGCTGCCTCATGGGAGGGAAGGAGGCCAGGGGCGCGGGAGTCGCGACTCCGTCTGCAGTCTGCCGCCGCCGCTAGGATTCACGAGAGGTGTCGGGCGGGATGGAAGGAGGCCGCGGGGTCGGGGGCGCAGGGCGAGGTGGGGTTCGTGCGTCGGGCGTCGTTTGCGTGAAGTCGTGGGTCAGATCCGCGATGGCCGTGCAGAGCAGATCCGCGCCGACGCCGGTCGGTTGAGGGAGCGGGACCGGCGCTCGGTCGATCGGGGGGAGCGAGGGCGCTCGGTCGCCGAGGGAGGTCGCGTCGTGGCACTTGGTCGCCAGGGGAGCGGGGTCGGTGGAAATCGACGTCGGTCGGCCGGAGGAGTGCGACAGCCGTGCAGAGCAGATCCGCGCCGACGCCGGTCGGTTGGGGGAGCGGGGACGGTGGAGGTCGACGCCGGTCAACCGGGGGAGAGGGGTCGACGTTCGTTCGGGCGGGGTAGCGGGGCCGATCGGTCGCCGGGGGAGGTCGCGTGGTGGAGAGGACCGGGCGGCGCGTGAGTATAGGGCGAGACGAGGAGAGCTGGGCGGCGGTTTCGCGAGCCGCGTGGTAATCGCCGGGCGGGGCGAAAAAGTGAGTATGACGATGACATTCGTATAGATGTCCAAATGGGCCAGGCCCGATGGGCCAGCACGGACACGGTCCGAAAAAGCACGGCCCTAGCACGGCAGGACACGAAGGCTATAGTGCCAGTGCCGGCACGAGCACGAGCGTAGTGCCGTGCCTGGGCCGTAGGTCTGGCACGACGGCACGACACGGGCACGGCACGACTAATAGGCTGGCACGATAGCGGCACGATTATTTTCACCATCGGATAACTTTATAAGGGACTAGCACCATTGGATAAGATAAAATGACATGTATAAAGAAAAGTATGTCTCAAATTCTAGTTAACTCTCTCTTTTCTCACTCCCTAGTCGTAATTCTCTTTCTGCTCCTCTCTCTTCGACATGGTAGCGATGGCTCGCGACCGGAGCGTCGCCTCGTGGCGACGAAGGGCGGCCAGAGCGCCTCCCCGTGGAGGCGGCGCGCGACCGGACACGTCTCCCGCGCGCGGCGGCGACAGCGCGGCACGGCGGGCCTGGGAGGCACGACGGGCCATTTGGCACGACACGGCACGATCAAGTCCCCATAGTGTCGTGCCTGGGCCGAGGGTCAGGCACGATGGCCCTATTTGGCACGGCACGGCTAGCACGGCGGCCCGATAAGGCACGGCCCGCTAGGGCCGGGCCGAATAGTGCCAGTGCCGGGATAGTGCCGGGCCGCCCGTTTGGACATCTATAGACATTCGGGTCTTTTTAGGTGTAGTAGTAGTGTAGTGTAGTATATAAGTATATATATAATAGTAAAAAGAAAAGATGGGGTGACGGGACGTAGCCCTCATCCCGTTTTGCTTCGCCGTCTTCCTGCGCTTCCTTGGGATGGACCGTGGGAAGCATGCCGTCGACGAGTAGTCGAAGATGGGAAGGCCGGGGCAGCGCCGCCGCCTCCCAGGGTAGTGTAACACCCGGTGTTTAATTAATTAAAAATAATTAGAAATTTAATTAAGAAATGGCAAAAGTTCTAGATGCAGGAAAAATTCTAAACAGATATATGTTGCATTCATGTCGTTGCATATTTTATTTGGTGAAAAAAAATTTATTTAAAACCCGAATATGGCAAATCAAATTTATTCTATTTAGAAAATAAATGGTTTATGAAAATTTTACAAAAATCAAAATCAATGTTTTATTTGCAAAACCTAGGGAAAATATTTTGAAACTTTTTAGAAATTGTTTTGGTTTCAAATGGATTTAGTTTTGGATTTTAAAAGAATTTGCAAAGTTGAAAAAGAAAAAGAACCAAGGCATTGGGCCCTCCCCTCTTCTTTCTCTCCCAGCCCAGCCCACACCTACCCTCCCTCCATTGTCGGCCTTCCTCTCCCTCTCTCCACCTTCCTGCACTGGCCCGCCGGTGCCACACCCCTCCCCACTCCCGCGCACACCGGCCCAACAGCAGGCCTGGTCGCCTTGGCCCACCGCATAGCAGCCAGCCCACGCCCCGCATCCCCACTCCTTTCCGGTCAATGCCACCCCGACCCCACCACCACCGACACTGACAAGTGGACCCCTCTTGTCAGGTCATTCCCCTTCCTCCGATCCTCTTCCTTCTCTGCTCCTCTCTCCGTCCTTCCGACCCGGCCGACCAGGTCACCAAGGACCAAGCTGTTGGGAATATGCCCTAGAGTTAATCATAGAGATGATGATATTTCTATTGTATCCATGATTTATTATATGTTCATTGAATATCCATTAAAGACAACTTGTATTGATTGACGATTATATGAATTGTTTGTGAAACTCTTTTACTTGTATGGTTATTCGATAGTTGTCTCTGATCGGAGTTCATGTGAGGACACACATGAATATTAGATCAGCACATGTATTAGTTGATGACTATGTTTCACAAGTCATGGACATGGAGATGTCAAACTAATAATGTGGGCACATGTATGACATGGGGCTGGACTGACCCAATATGAGATGTTCTTATTATTATCTCTTTACACATCATGTACGTTATGTCCTTTGACCTGAGATTGTGGTATGTACTCAAGATATGAATCGACTCACTTAGGGACTATCAAACACTACTTCATAACAGAGTAGTTATAAAGATAGTCTTTGGGTTTGTCAGGAAGTATGCTGTGAGACATAGATGATTAAGATGGGATTTGCCCCTCTCCATGCGAGAGAGATATCACTGGGCCACTCAAATGATTGGATCATAAAATGCATGGTTGTGCTTAGGTTAAGTGTTAACCTATGAGTTGGACCAAATATTGTGTGACAAAGGAATTACGTGTATGTGATCGTAGTGGTTCGTCTGATATGATTTTTGCATGTACATAGGAGTTGACACGTCTTGCTAGAGACCGCTGTCAACTATCGGGCGAGTAGGAGTACTCGGGTCGTGTCTATGTGTGCGTGAACCCATAGGGTCGCACGCTTAAGGGGCTGGAAGCCTGATTCGAATTGGACTCGAATCAGACCGGGATTAGGGTTTGCTAATGGGCCTCCAAGTCGGCGGGCTCATTAGGGACGCCTATAAATAGAGGGGTGGGGCGGCCAGGGTTTTGACCACGTCATTAGACAGCTGTCGCCCACCCCACGCCCGCGCCTATTGCTCCTCGCGGACCTAGCAGTCCGGAGGCGCATTGCTTCCTCCCTGTACGTGTGGGATACCTCGGAGGTGCTGCATCTAGAGCACAAGGACGAACCACACGTGGAGACGTGAAGGACGGACGTGAACAACTACACGGCATCGCTGCGACGCACACGTCTACACCGAGACGTCTTCCGCTGTATCTGCGGTCTAGTGGTAATCCTGTGATCTATAACTAGCAGTAGTTCCTGGTTTATGGGGTTGAAAATTTTTTGTTTTCGGCTAGCGTAGCATCCTCGTAACCCTTCACAAGCCCCTCCGCACAGACCAAGCCAAGGTCGAGCACCGCTCACGCACTGAGCCGTGCGCCACACTCCTCGCTCTGCGACCCCGCCTCGCCACTCACCCTCTCCCCGACGCGGTCAGGCCAAGACCGAGCGGCCGCCATTACCGCCGCGCTCGGATGCTTCCCCACCGCTCGTTCCCTCTCCTCTCTGCTTATTTAGGGTCCTCCCAAGCCTCACAGTCGAGCACGCCGCCACCGTTTCTCACCTCCTCAAGCTCTCTCCCTCCCTTTAGTGCACAAGCCGCAGCACCACCACCTCCCGAGTCGCCGCCGCCGTCTACCTCCCCGTCCCGGGCCTTCTCCGACTGCACGGACCCCTCTGGTGAGCGCGCCTTCACCTCCTCTCTCTCTCTCCCAGTACACTCGGCTTGCCCATTCGTGGCCCGTAGGCCAACTTTCCCTCACACCGGCAAACTCCACAGCGTCGGCCATGGCGCACCGTCGCTCTGGCTGCCGCCGACGCCGGGTCCAGTGCCCCCAACCACCCTGAGCCATTCGATCCAAAACCAACGCTCCAGTTTAAGGCATGGTGGACCCAGTCCATCGCGCCGGGTCAGCCCAACCACGACACACGTGGTACACCCAGCCAATGGGGCCGCGCCGCGTGGCGCCACGTCGGCCAGCACATGCTCACGCTGCACGGCTTCACCTGTTTTGCATATAAGCCCTCCACCTTCTATGAAATCAACCCGTGCTCCTTTCCAACTATTCCTTGAGTCTTGCCAAACTTCCAAAATAACCCCTGAGTTTCTGAGGAAACGAGGCCCCGCCCAGCCAGTTTTTCTTTTTCATTTTGATTTATTTAAATTACGAAAATAACTTCAGTCTATTTACAGTTCTGCCATCAAACTTCAAATGCCCATAACTTTTGCGTTTTAACTCTGATTTGACCCGTTCAAGTTGCGTTAGGTTCGTATCGATGAGATCTACGCAGTAGTATACTTTTCAATGTATTTTTTGACTGTTGATGTACTATTGTTTATTATGTTTGTTTGGGCCATGTGATGATGTTTGATCCATCGCGAGTGCGAGCTACGCGGAACCCCAGGATCCAGTCCATGCCTTTGTCAATCCGACCCAGCCCGAAGGCAAGTGTCCTTGAACAACTTTCTCCCATATTTATTTTATATTTTGGTATTAGAGTAGTTAGATCCTGTAGATGCATGTAGTATCTTAAATTTGAATCTCATGTTAGGGTTTACTAGATCTTGTATTATTTTCCTTGACACCTGGTTTGGAAATATGGGTAGAAGTCATGCTTAGCCTTACTGTCTTGGGATGAGATGGTTAATGATAATTAATGCTGATTAATGATCTATGGAACATGTGGGTTGGTAATTGTAGTAGTATGGTGTGTTTGCCACGGACTTGGCGTATGGTTGCCATGTGACTCGGCGTTACGGTTTGCCATGGACTCAGCGTTGGTTTGGGTTTGTGGTTTGTTATCCTACCTGGATCCCTTGGACCTGGTTCTTGGACAAGTAACCCGGCAAAACAACGCAAACCATGAGGCCTATATGGCTCTGGCACTTGCTAACTAATTAGAGAAGCCTTATGTGGTTATTAGTCTCATATGACATGGGTACAGAGGCTTCTTCTACGCAGGATACTGCTTGGTACGAGAGACCGGCTCCCAGGCTCGGGCGCCAGATCTGGTGTTATTACAGAAGGTAACTTCTATGTCGTGACATATGGAACTAATACACATGAGAGGACTCTTTGTAACGGCCTTATAGTGTGACCCCGCTAGGCACCTTGGCAGTGTTTAGCGTGATGGGGATTTGCACAACTCATGGGTAAAGATGTGCAAACTCTGCAGAGTATTAAAACTGATATATCAGCTGTGCTTATGGTCACGAGCGGTCTTCGAGATTAGTTTGGTGGTTGGTTCTGGTTCGGGTCTTCAGGTGTGGTTTGCCTGATGGACTTCAGGTGTGGTTTGCCTGATGGACTTCAGGTGTGGTTTGTGCTTGGTGTGACTTCAAGTGTGGTTGCTTGGTGGACTCCAAGTGTTGGTTACTCGGTGGATCTCCGAGAGTGGTTTTGCTCGGTGTGACTCCGAGTGTGGTTACTTTTCTTTGGAGACTGTGGTTATAACCTAGTAAATAGGTGCATAGGAAATAGGATTTAATAGGATGTGTTGCTTTAGGCGCTTTAGTGAAACAGAGTCAGTCTACCTTTGTTATTAGCCTCATAAGCATATATTTCCTACACTTGCGGAGTACATTTCAATGTACTCACCCTTTCTCTTTGTCCCCCCTGCTACCCCACCCAAACGTTGGAGTCTACGACGCGAAGCAGGAGTACCCAAAAGATGGTGGATACGACCTAGACGACTTGTACCCAGAAGACGGTGGATACGACCCAGACGACTTGTACTAGGTTGGCGCAACCACCGGTCGACCGACGACTTGTACTAGGTTGGCGCAACCACCGGTCGACCTTCCTGTGGAGATGGCGTTCAGTTTTCGCGAGACTACATTAGAGTTAGTTTGAGAGTCTGTACTTTTCTTTTGGACCCGAGGGTCATTTTTTTAATAAAAGTTCAAAATATTAATAAATCATTGTTTTGATATTTACTATGATGTCGATATATGTATGGAAATTGATCTTGGCTTACATATATTGTGCCCTCGATTTTGTTCTTAAAATCGGGGTGTGACACCGACAGGTAGGCTCCCTTCCCTCCGTCGTCATGGCTTCATTTAGGTGTTCTGACCCTTCCCTTTCGCATGCTTTCAGGGTTATCTCCACCTCGAGATCGATCCCCTTCCGTCGTGTCGGAGGTGTATCGGGCCCCCCATTGGTTCGGACCTAGAGGACATGATCATAGCCACGTCGGCGGCCCTGGACGTCGCCGATGAAGAGGTCATGAACCTCTGTGGCCTATTGGCGGAGTTGGACGGCCGCGTCGCCACCCTAGAGGCCGAGCTCGAGGTCCTCCGCGCGGCCACCGAGGCGGTTGTTGAGTTCGTGCGCGCCCGAGGCTACAACCTTGCGGAGCGTCTTCAGGACGTGCCCGAATGTGTTCAGGCCTTTGTTGAGCATGGCGTCCACCAGAGGGCAGCGGTGGCCCTCGCCGGAGCCCAACTTCGCTCCGGCCACGACCTTCGCCCCTTCGCGGGGTTTCCGGATAGGACCGGGGCTACCGACTTCGAGGAGCTCATCGATCAGTTCGATGATGCTGTCGAGGCCATGCTCGCTGGGGTCCCCGCGGAGCAGATGATCCAGGAGTCCCGGTAAAGGGGTTGGCGCCAAGACTCCGGTCGCCCCCCCTTTGTAATTTTTTTTGAAAATTATCTTATATCCATTCTGAGTCCTTTTATCGGTTGTTGGGCCTTCTTGTATTTCCTTTCTTGCGCCTTCGAAAGCCATCTGAGTAGGAGTAGTGCGTGATTGTGCCTTGTTCCACCCCAATGGATGAATGATGACGTTGGTGAGCAGCCGAGCCCATTTGGAGGCTCGCGCGCATTCGCTGGGAGTTGTTCGCGGCTCTAGGTCGTACCCCGAGGCTCACGCGGTCGGTTCAGGCGGGTCTCGAACCCATTCGATAGGGTCTGAGGGCTTAGCGCCTCCTTGGTGGGATTCCACAGTAAGCTCCGAAAACAACCTAGGGTCCCTTAGGCCTTTATTTGCTTTAAGCGACTTTTATCGCAAAATGGTGTGGGGCCCGGTTGGTGATTTCCGGGATCTTTTAAGAAAAGTGAGGCCTTCTTCGAGGGCCATTGCGACCGGACGGAAAGGCCCCCAGCCATGGGCTCGGCGCCACCTGGGCGCCCCTTTGTCGCAGAAGTTTTTGGGTGTGGCTTTTTGTCGGGCCATCGGTCGGAAACACACGACGGCCAAGGGCTCGGTGAGTGCTGCCCCTTTTGCGACACAGGGGGCCTGAGGATGTGATCCAACATGTCGTGGCACTCTGCGCATCTTTTCTCAGGATTCATTCCTGTGAAAGAGGTGCATTAGCGTGCTATTGGTTTGTCTTAGAAAAGTCGTTGCATCTTTCTTGTTTTTTACTTGGTGAAAAAACTGTTTCCGTAGGCGTCTGTCCCGTGTTCTCGTTTTGTTGCCGTGTTCGTCCTTTCGCAGGACTTGCCACGGCTTTGAGGAACGAGAACGATGGTGCATAGGCCTTACGTTTTTAGCGCGTCTGTGTTCGCTTCGCCCCCCCCCCCCCCCCGTTTGAACCTGAGGGCTCGGCGTGTCAGCTGTGTTTTGGTTCGGCTGGGGGCATGGTGTCGTTTGCCATCGGAGGCGTTTTGTGGCCAGGGCCCAACCGGCTTCCCCAAAAGGCATGTCTTTCAACCTTTGTCCTGCGGGCTCGTAACAGGGACGAACCGAACGCGGGTTTTGATAATTTACTTGTTAATTTTATAAAAAATTGATCTTTCCTAAGGAGTAAAAGAAAGGAAATCAAACTTTAGACAGAGAGACATAGCTTTTTTGCGGGAGGAGTCGATGTTGCTTCTCCTTGCCCGGTTGGCGTTGTCGTGACTGCTGCTTTGGCTGATGAAAGGCCCCCAGGTGCACGCGTCCTTCTTGCCGAGGCCTGCCAAGGGTCCTTGGCCATTGAATGGGGCGCCTGCCCGAGGCCTTGCGGGGAGGTCTCAGGCGATCGCGGAGATTAGAGTTTCGGTCCGAGGCCTGGCGGGAAGGCCTCGGGTATTAGGCCGCCTCGCCTGATTCTCGTTTATTGGGTTCAGAGGTTGAGGCTTGGCGGACCACCTTGGCTTTTTTTGCTATCGAGGCGAGTTGGTTTTCTCTGTCAAGTGGTGGGGTATGAGATCGACCACTCAAAAAAACTCTTTGGAAAGAAGAGAGCTCTTTATATTTCCTCTTTTAGATTATAGCTGCAAAGAAACAACGTCCTCTGCGGATAGACGCTAAAAAAGGGAATAAATGGGGAAAAATGGGACAACGGGGATAGAGTCGTGGGATCCCCATTTCTCTCTTGCCGAGATAGGCGGCGGGTCGTCAGGGTTTACTCCTATCTCCCTGTTTGGTGTTGGTAGTTCTTAACTTCACTAAAGATAGAGCTAGACAACTATCCCCGGTAACGACCCAGAAATGCTTGTTGACACTTGCTAACGTCGTTACTAGGAGTAGACTATGGAATCTATCCCTGACAACGACGCCAGAAATGCTTGTAGCAAGTCCAGTCACTATACCTAAAGGAGTGAAGCTAAAGCAGCTATCTACTAATGTCAAATGGGGTTGTCAATCCCGACACTAGTAGGAGCTAGCTAGAGAGATTGCAATCTACCTAGAGGAGATTCTGCAAGCGCACAGAACTATCGTAGTAGCATTTCGCCTGGGAGTACCAGGTGTCAATTTATTTGATCCCAAAGGAAGGCTAGGGTGGTGTATGAGTCGAGTCAAGGAGGGGATGAGAGTCGAAGAATAAGAAAGGGAAAAAGAGAGAAGAGAAGATAGGAGATGAAAGGCTAGAAAGAATTTATGAGTGGATAGGTAAGGATGAAATGAATGGTTAAGGTAAGGTGGATAGACAGGTAGATAGGGGGAATAGGATAACTAAGGATAACTAATATAACTAACTAATAACTAATAACTACTCCTAGATAACTACGAAGCAAGATAGGCAAATGCCAAATAAGCAACCAGGTTAAGTATAATTTTATTCCTATCTTGTCAAGTACCGAGGCGTACTAGCCTTTACCACTGACTTAGGTTGAACGCTAGCACAACGAGCCTTACTGTTAAACTAGACCAACTACGTGGTGGAATTCAAGGCGCACAGGGCTGTCACCACCTGCTTGCTACCACAGCTATCCGGGGGTCTAGCCGTATCTGAAGGTAAGTCTATAACTAAGCACCACGCCTAATTATATTCTAACTATCTCTATCCTGGCCTAGAATAGAGACACCCTTGCGGACGTCAGAGCAAATACTTGACTTAATAAGATAAACACTAAACTAACTAAGCAACCTATTGGCAAAGATCAAACACTAAGCACACTAGAGATTAACTACTATGGCTAAGTGAATTGAAATGTAGGATAGCTAGGTACTCAAGCAATCAATCAAGTATACTGCTCAATACTGGTAAGTAGAATAAAGTAATACTTGAAATGATGAACTAGGATATAGTAAAGTGCTTGAGTTACAAGAGCAAAACCTGAACTGGATATGAAGGAAGACTCTTCCCAACTCCAGGACCGATTACTCGCACGCTTCTACTCTTGAGCTAAGCCTCGAGCAGCGCTTCCGCGAGGGCAATGAGGCAAGGATGTCTTGCTCTACTAGCTACCTACTTGCCTAAGCTTGGCTAAATCCTAAGCTATTAGCTCTCTAGCTTTAGCCTTGCTTTCCTCTTTGCTTCTTCCTTTCTTTCCTTGCTTGAAGTGAAGTGACGCCTCTAGGGGGTATTTATAGCTCAAGTGAGTGAGGGGGGTACTTATAGGGGACAGCCAACCGACCTAGGGCAAACCCTAGTGGCGGGTGCCAGCCCTAGGTGGCGGCCGCCACCCCCTGGCCCTTGGATGCACCATCATTGATCCTACGGTCTCCAGGGACTCCTCCAAGGCGGTTCCAAGGTCGGTTGCATGTCCAAATAACCGTCATTAGGTCATGATCCACGTGACATCTCTTCTTAGCCCTCCGATGCCACCGACCTAGTGACCAAGGGCTAAGATTTGGCCCTGGGGTGGTCACACGGATCAGTGACGTGGCAGGGGAGAGTTTGGGCCTCTCCTTGGTGGCGGCCGCCACCTAGGGGTGGCGGGCGCCACCCCACTAGGGCCCAAATGGGCCCTGGTGAGTGGGCTCGACCCCTGGTGGGTCCATTCTCCAAATTTGGTCCAAATCCTGCATTCAAATAAAAATCTATGGACATGTGGAATTTGGTTAGTTTGAAACCTATTTGACTACTTTTCATGCCTTTTTGTTGAATTTTTGGGTAAAATGTTGATGGTAAAACAAGTGTTTAAGAACCATCAACATTTGGGCTCAGCCCCTTCTCTTCCCGTCTCCAACCCGTTTGACATGCCTCTTTAGGACGACGTTCTGAACATGTCAGTGAATCGTCCACAGCGGGCATGCGTCGTCCCAAGGACTTGACATTGTCATGGATGACTCCCTTGACGCTTGGCGGCGGGGAAGATGGGGCTGTCGGCTTGCCTTGTCCTGCCCTCCATCACCTTTCTACCAATCTCGACAAGGGCGGCGACCCCGAGAACTAGAGTCGGGGCGCCTGTCTGCCGACGATGATGGTGTCTGGGACGCAAACTTGCCGGTGGTAGAAAGTTTCGTGACTCGTCTGGGTGGACCGCTTAGGGCGTGGGTGGCATATCGCTTTGTTCAGCCAGTTTGCCCCCTCGAGAGCCTCTTCAGCCTAAAGCAGTAGCCCTTGGGGGGAGGCAGCTGGTTCCATTCCACTCAACATCCTCTTTTACTGCGCTGGTTCCTCGCGGACGAGGGGGTCGTCAACAGGACCTGTGAGCTCAGAAGCGGGTGTCGAGTGCGAATGGCGCCCGCCCTCCCCTCCCCCCCCCTCCATGCACCTTGTTTCTTCTCCTTATGTTGTCTTCCCTCTACTTCTGACGTAACATCAGCGAACGGAGGGGTCAACCAGCACGGGGAGATGACCCGAGGCATTTCTAGCCCCTAAATGGCCTTTCAGGGGAGGCGTGGAGCCCCCGGGGCTTCATTTTGCGGCGTGGGATTTTCCTCGAAGCGACACTCTGCCATCTGGAGCTGAGTAGGAGTGTGGTCGCCACGCAGAAGATCCCCTACCTGGCGCGCCAACTGTCGGTGTCTAGAACCGGGGGGTTGAAGGGTCGAGATGGCGGACTAGAGGGGGGGTGAATAGTCCTTTTTAAAACTTAAACATAATCGGAGCGGCTAACCGAAACAAATGCGGAATTAAAACTATCGGTCTAGCCAAGACTACACCCCTCTACTTATACTCTATGACACCTTACAAAAGATCCTAAACAATGCAAATAAGGTGTCGGGCTAGTTAGAGCTCACCTAAACAATTCTAGCTTGCAAGGTTACACAAACCTAAGCAACTAGTACTCAATCAACCGGGGAGCTCCTACACATGCCACTAAGCAAAAAGCACAAAGCCTAAGCTCACTAGCAATGCTCAATAACAAGGCTACACAAGCCAAATTAGAGAGCTCAACTTAGCTACACAAACTAAGCAATGTGACTAGCAAGACTACAAGTCAACTAGTCACTCACGGGATCAACTTCTATGCTACACAAGCAAGGAAGATAACTAGCAAGCTACACAAGCTAACTAATTACAAGAGCAACTACACAAGCACAATATATATGAAAGTAAATACAAGCTTGTGTATGGAGATAGCAAACCACCGAGAAGATGTAGACAATGTTGACACGGTGATTTTATCCCGAGGTTCACTTGGTTGCCACCAAGCTAGTCCCCGTTGTGTCGACCACACACTTTGGTAGTTCGGCGGCTAATAGGCACCACACCTAGCTCGACACTCGAGCGCCGCAAGAACTCACCCACAAGTGAGGGTAACTCAATGACACGCGCAATCCACTAGAGTTGCTCTTCACGATCCCCGCGGGGCGAGCACAATGCCCCTCACAATCCTTCTCCGGAGCCACGCACAATCTTCTTGCGGGCTTCATGACGGAGACACAACCACCAAGCCGTCTAGGAGGTGGCAACCTCCAAGAGTAACAGGCACCACCGGCTTGCAACACGATCACCTAGTGCCACTCGATGCTATCTCTCAATGCAACGCACTAGCGATCACTCACTCGCTATCGAATCGCACACTAGCAAGCACAAGCGAGTTAGAGGGCTCCCAAGCACATCCACACCAGCCACCAAGGCTTTGGAGTGCTCAACCACCAGCCCAAGGCCGGTTACCAATGATATATATAGCCCCAAGAGCTAACTAGCCGTTGCCCCTTCACTGGGCAACCTGCGCCACCATCGGATGCTCCGGATCGGGACCATCGGACGCTCAGGCCAGCGTCCGATGCACGGATGCTCGCCACGTGTCCCCCACGTTCAACTTCGGCCGAGCGATCCCAACGGCTATATTCCTTCCCGCGCCAGTTAAAGTGGCATCGGACGCGCCGTTGCCTAGCATCGGACGCTCTGATGCCTCTGCTCGATTCTGCATGAAAACACCCTCACATCGGACGCGCCGGACCCTTAGCATCGGACGCTAAGGGCCAGCGTCCGATGTCTATGCAAAGAGCTCCCCGAGAGCTCCATTCTACATCGGACGCGTCAGATGGGTCCACATCGGACGCAGGCCAGCGTCCGATGCTCCCAGCTAAACTTGCTCGCGCCACGTCACTGCCATCGGACGCTCGGACCAGCGTCCGATGCAGCGTCCGATGCTCCCACTGCAACAGACTGAAACTAGGGTTTGCCATCGGACGCTCGGCCCAGCGTCCGATGCCCCTCGGACCAGCGTCCGATGCTCCCAGAGCACTATACTTCTCCTCCGAAAACCGCTGAATCCTGCCTCGCAAGCTCGGCAGGAGGGAGAGGGACTATACACTAGTTTCTCCCACTTCTCCACGCCTTCTTTTAACACAACTTCTTCTCCAACAACTTCTCCTTTGCAAATGTGCCAACACCACCAAGTGTATACAACCTCATGCATGTGTGTTAGCATTTTCACAATCATTTTACAAAGGATTTTCACTTGCACTCACCACGCCACTCGATCCTAGTAACAACGCAATGTTAGATCGCTCAAGTGGCACTAGATGACCGATATGCAAACAAGTTTGCTCCTCTTGATAGTACGGCCATCTATCCTAAACCCGGTCATAAACTTCTCTACACACCTATGACCGGTGAAATGAAATGCCCTACAATTATACCTTTGCCTTGCGCATTCCATTCCATCTCCTCCGGTGTTGATGCAACACATGCACCAACCTCTTCATCAAATGATATGATCCACTTCATATCATCACATGGCCTCCATGGTTCATCGATCTTGACCTCACTTGCTCTTCACCATTGCTTCGGTCCTTCGGCGCCAAGTCTTTGCTCAAGCCTCCCGACACTCGGTACCAACGGCTTCAAAGCCTCCAACTTGCCCTTCACCTTCGCAACCGGTCCATCAAGCCAAGTCTTGCCTTGATCTTCACCATCTTAGCCACATGACCACATGTCATGTCACATATGCAATAAGCTCATTCTTCATCACATGCATGAGCATTGCAACATCCTTCAAGCCATTTCACCCCTATGGCATATGTTGCTCATACATGATCACCTGTGGACTTAACACCTGTGTATCTCACATAAACATCGTTAGTCCACCTAAAGTTGTCACTCAATTACCAAAACCAAACTAGGACCTTTCAGGGGTCCTAGCACCGGCGAGTGAATTTGTATCTGCGTGTTCCTAGCTCCAGATGGTGATGTAAGAAGAACACTCGATGTATACTGGTTTGGGCAAGCGGAGACCCTACGTCCAGTGGGAAGAGAGGTGGTCGTGGTGTTATCCTGCACCGGGGTGCTTGTAGTAAGGGTTACAAGCGGGTGAGAGAGGGGGAGCTCCCCAAGTCTCGTGTGAGCGGTGTTGTGTGTGTCCTGGAAGATGACAACCAGAGTGTTGTGGTGTTGTGTGTGTCCTAGAAGATGACAACCAGAGTGTTGTGGTGTTGTTTGTCTGCCCCTAAAGACGTCCCCGGCTCCTCCTTTTATAGCTACAAGGGGAGCGCGGGGTTACAATGAGGGGGTTTTTCTATGTGTGGTCTCCCTTGGTGGGAGGATAAGGACGCTGTCTTCCACAATCGTCGCAGTGGGTCTCGCCCTTGTGGTGTGGGTGAGTCGTGCTCGGGACGACTGACCCTGTTGAAGTCTACGCACGTCATGGGAAACTGTGGAGCCATGTTTTTCTACGTCTTTGACTCTGTGAGGTGCCCAGGGCCACGCGACCCATGGCTCTGGAGTGTTGGAGGGGTGAACACCCGTGACGCCCGTACCTGGCCTTAAGTCCTGACGATGGCCACGACCATTACAGTGCTTGGCTTCCCCGTGCCATCACACCGGGAGCAGGTGATGATGTGACGACACCGTGTTGCGCCTTACCGTGCAGGCGCACAGGCGACATTGTGAGGGCCCGTGATATACGGGGCTTGCGTGTAGGCTTGTTGGTTCGTACGGTTAAGGAGATGACCGCTCGAGCCATACTTGCGCGGGTTTTTGTCCGCTTCTACCCGAGGCTTGTCGCACAGGCCTCAGATAAGGCGATAGGCTTCGGGCGAGGCCTGGCCTGGGAGCCTCGAGCGAGACAGAGAGAGGGTGATTCGTCTGAGGCCTGGCTGGGGGCTCGGGCGAGCCGGAGAACTTTGGCCGTACCTCGGGTCAGCTGTGGAGTAGGTGTCACAGTATTCAACGCGCGTGAATGCTATCATGAGATTCGCTGGGACTGAATCCCTGACGGATCCTCTTTTTAGGCGTGGGCGCCATGCGGCCAATGAGGCGCAGCGACTGGCAGTGGGTTTCACCTGGGGCTTGACTGACCTTTCGAGGTGTGTAGTCATTGGGCTCCCGGTTCATGGAGCGGGGAGCTCTGTGAGGTCCGGTCCATCCCCCGGTTCCAGGGTGGCACGGATAAGGAGGCGAGTCATGATGACCCCCGTCTTCATCAAGGTGTGCTGCACCAGCCAGTTATTATGCTGGCCGCGTACGAGCGCTCCCGACCTGTCAGCAAGACCACAGTCTCTGATCGGATGGTTCTGGCGGTTTCGTTGCCGCCCCTGGGTTAAGCGTGCCCCCAGGATGGGTGGCTTTGGCCCGACCCTATTCAAGCAACGGGTCGTTTCTCCTGCGAGGAGGAGAACCGCGGGGTCAAGAGCTTGGCCAACAGCTGAGGCTTAGCCAGAAGGCCCAGCGTTGCCCAGTGGGTCTGGCCTTGTTTTGGTCGATTTGTTTTGGATACCCCCTATTTTGGTAGTCGACACTTGCTTAGGGGTCAAGTAATCCTTGCTCGTGAGTCAAGTAAATCTCTCTATATAAGAAGAGGAGATGTATCAATCAAATCAAGCAAGAATTAGAAGAAGAAAACCTTCTCTTTTGGCCGGTCGTGGGCAAAGGCCCCCGATCGACCTTCTCTCGCTCTCGCTGTCCTAGCAGCTGCCACACATTTGTTGTGAACAGTACCCGTGGGTACTGTAGCATGCCGACTGTCGTTGCTCTCTCAACTCCCTTTCCTCTCAACCCTAGCAGCTAGATAACATACTAGATTGTTGTGTGGCTACTAGATTGACAGGGAGAGACAACATTGAGGGAGCAACGACGGCTGCTGTGCTACATTACCCGTGGGTACTGTTCACGGGAGTAGAGGTGGCAGCAGCTAGGGTTGCAACGACATAAGAAAGGCCGGCCGCGGGGCCTTCGCCCACCACCGGGCAAGAAAGAAGGAATTTCCTTCTAATTCCTGCTTGATTAAATTGATACATCTCTTTTCTTTTTTTCTCGAAAACATAGGAGAGCTGCACATCATTGTATTAAGAAGAAGAAAAAAGGGAAAATGAGCCAAACAACACAAAACCTAGAAAACACACACACATATACACTACACAAAACCCAGGAACAGACACGTCTGAAACTACAGATGACTGACAATCATAACACAGGGCGCTAACTACCCAGAATAATGGCAACAAGGAGGGATAAACCACGAGGCCCTGTCAACAACCATGCCTCTCCCTCATCTTCAGCAACAGCTAGTGCGCCTGCCATTTGGATCAGCTCCGTCAAAAACACACTTGTTGCGGTGCATCCATAGAGTCCAGGCTCCAAGGATAATGAGGGAGTTGATTCATTTCCTTAACTAGGTAGCGTGCTCGTGCGTTGTTACGAGACGATAAAACTTTTGTATTAAAAACACACGAGGCCCACGTAAGATAATAATACCGAAAGATTAAATACTGACATTAAAATGACAGAGATGAGATGGATCTATTTTTGTGGTGTTTGATTTGGGCCGAGTAGGGACATCCCATCCCATGTAGAATATTTTAGGGATTCTGAAGGCGAGCTCATCCTGGAAATTTTGGTGGACGGGGTCATTCTCTGTGGGACGAGTGCATGAGTGTCGCACACGTGGGAGAGAAGGGTGCATGACGAAGTAGAGGAGCTTAGACTATTCGACTGCCAAAGTTGAGGAAGAAGGCTAGCTCATCGTCAACTCGAAGGAGCCACCGCATATGAAGGATGGAAGGAGCCACCATGAACGCGTGCTAAGAATGAAGAGAAGAGAGAGGGTGTCTGCCACCGCGCATGAGCGCTAGGGGGGTCGTCGCCACCAGTCGAGCTTCGAGGAGCCACCGTGCGCTTTTTCTTAATTGCATTTGCTGTTTTTTTAATCACATTGACCACACAAGAGTAGCACCAAGATGGGAAACTTTGGATGATCTAATTGGCTCAACTAAATTTTCAACAAACACGACAAACCAAACAAACATATCTGAAGACTAATCTGAACAAGTTTCCCTATCTCAAACCTAACTACCTGTCATTTCCATGCACACTATCCAAAATGCCACAACTTTTTTCCTAAACTTATAGACTATTTTCGTGTTGCAACTTGATTCTGAGACAATTATGACAATATTTTATTTATTTGTGAAAGAACATATTCAATGTTTCCTCTCTAAAACTAAAAGAGGTTTTGATGTGGACAATACTTAGAGGGTGTTTGGATCAAGAAGCTTTAGCTCATGTATTTACATACTAATACCAATTAGAAAGCCTAAATATGAGCTAATTCTGAGCTGATGAGGGCTAATTGATGGTTAGAGTCTATTAGCCTTTATTAGCCTATAATTAGCTAAATTTTAATCTATTTTGACAAGGTAGGCAAAATTTTAGCCCTATGATCCAAACATGCCCTTAATTAGATTGTATCATAAAATAGCTTGAATGGTTACATGCCTAGCCAAAGTAGCCATACAGGAGCATCACAGAGGAGAACTGGACTTAATTAACAAGAAGCACTATGAGATTGCAACTGGAGTTGTGGCTCTGTTCGCTTGAGCAACAAGCCGGTTTTAATTCGTACAAATCAGCAGTGGAACAATATTTCTCTCTCACAACAAATCAGTCATTTTAGCTTATTCCCGGCTCATAAAGCCTCACGACGGAGCCACGTACAATCTTCTTCCGGGCTTCACGATGAAGACACAATCACCAAGCCGTCTAGGAGGTGGAAACCTCTAAGAGTAACAAGCACCACCGGCTTGCAACACGAACACCTAGTGCCACTTGATGCAATCTCTCAATGCAACGCACTAGCGATCACTCACTCGCAATTGATTCGCACACTAGCGAGCACAAGCGAGTTAGAGGGCTTCCTAGCACTCCCCATGCATGGACACCAAGTCCCAAAGGTGTTAAGCACCAGCCAAGGCTGACCACACACTCCTTTTATAGCCCCAAGGGCTAAACTAGCTGTTACCCCCTTCACTAGGCACTTTTCGTACTGACCGAGCGTGGTGACCGGACGCATCCTGTCACTAGCGTTCGATTGTTCATCCCCAACAACTAGTTTCCGCGTGCGTTCAGGCTTCTACTGACTGGACGCATCAGGTCCTCCTAACGATCTGATGCGCCTATACCCGGGTCCGGTCACAAATAGAGAGGTTTCAGGGGCGTTTTTCAGCGACCGAACGTGTCCGATCACAACTGATCGGACTCTGCGAGCGTCCTGTCAATATACCTCAAATCAACCCACAAAATAACACTGACCGGACTCTGTGACTGGACTCGACTCTACTGATCACTAACCTTTCAGCGCTCAAACGACTATAACTCTTAGCTCCGAACTTTGATTTCGATGATCTTGAATATTTTGGAAAGCTAACTCAGAGGGCTACGCAACCCACATATAGAGCTGATCCATATCACAAAGGATTAAACCAGAATTCCAATCCAAGAATCATCCTAGAGTCCGAAATACACCGAAAAGCCTTCTTCGAGTTGATCCAATTCAACTCCAACAACTTCTCCTTTGCAAATGTGCCAACACCAGCAAGTGTACACCACCTTGTGCATGTGTGTTAGCATTTTCACAATCATTTTCAAAGAATTTTCACTTGCACTCACCACGCCACTCGATCCTAGCAACATCGCAATGTTAGATCGCTCAAGTGGCACTAGATGACCGATATGCAAACAAGTTTGCTCCTCTTAATAGTACAACCATCTATTCTAAACTCGGTCATAAACTTCTCTACACACCTATAACCGGTGAAATGAAATGCCCTACAAATATACCTTTGTCTTACATATTCCATTCCATCTCCTCTATTGTTGATGCAACACATGCACCAACGTAGATCAAATGATATGATCCACTTCATATCATCACATGGCCTCCATGGTCCATCGATCTTGACCTCACTTGCTCTTCACCATTGTTTCGGTCCTTCGGCGCCAAGTCTTTGCTCAACCCTCCCCATACTCGGTACCAATGGCTTCAAAGCCTCTAACTTATCCTTCACCTTCGCAATCGGTCCATCAAGCCAAGTCTTGCCTTGATCTTCACCATCTTAGCCACATGACTCTATGTCATGTCACATATGCAATAAACTCCTCCTTCACATTTGTACCTGTGGACTAATCTCCTGTGTATCTCACATAAACACAATTAGTTCACCTAAAGTTGCCACTCAATTACCAAAACCAAATTAGGACCTTTCAGTTAATTAACAAGGAGTAGAAAAAGACTACATTTTAATATCTGAGGTAGTAACTGATCCTCGATGCCTCATCTTTGGGCTTTGGCTCAATGAAAGCACTCTCTCACTGCAACATAGGTGAAGTGACATTATTCTTGCAAAGACCACTTTGGTAGAAGAAAGTGTTGTAATTGGCTTACTATACTGCAATATATTATTCTTTTGGTATTTATGTTAACCATTGACATATCTTGGATCAAGCATGTCAAGGGGCAAATCTCAGCCACGCTGGTAACTCAAGCACATACAACCTATGTTTTTGGCATTGCACATAGCTAGTGATATATCTTTGCTCCCTCTAAACATTATTTCACTATCTAACATTCCAATGCTTTTGAAGAAAGAAACTTTTGTACCAAACTTATATGATTGCTAGGATCAGTACCAGCAGATGACGTTGTGGTGTTTAAACTTTCATGGTTTTCATTTTCTTCAAGTCAAACAAAGAGATCAGATCAACGTATTTGTTAGTTAACAAAAAGATCAGATAAATGCATGTGTGCGCCATTGTTTCTACAGTCGTTTTTCACATCTTATACTTCCAAAACTAAAATACATTTATAATGTATTAACCACTGCTTATTTACCACTGGTTGCCAACAAGGACAATATTATACATCCCAACCCAATCCCCATCCGCTCCGCCCAGTCCAGCCCAGCCCAGCCCACGTATGTATACGTTCGTGCTAAAAAAAATCTTTATCCTGACCTAGCGATTCCCCTCTCGGCCTCAGATCTACAATCCTCCTTTTGGCCTCCGCTTTGCTCCACGCCGGCGGATCTACAACATCACCACCACCGGGCCGCTTGGCGTCGCGCCGGCGGATCCTGCAGTACCACCGCTCATGGAAGGGGATCCTGTTCCACCACCGCTCATGGAAGCAGATCCGCTTAGTTCCAAGCCGGCGGATCCTCCACCACCAACACTCAAGGAAGCGGATCCGCAGGATTCTCAATCAGCACCACCCACGGCGGCGGGCCGACTCCTGGCCATGGTGTTGGTCGATCGCATCGTCAGAATCAACATCCAAGAATCAGGTCGTCCTTTATCAATTGATAAGGCCATTGGGCGTCGGGCGGGTGTCGAGGGACCGGCGTTCATGGTTCCCTCCGGCCCCAGCGGCGTGCGCAAGGAGTGGCCGGAGTGGGTGGATTTCTTGTTGGACCACGACGACGAAGTTGCCTACTTTCTTGGCGTGTTGGACGGCACCGAGCCTTGCCCTCCGCAGGTCGCCGCCCCCCGCGACGGCGTCACTTCCCTGTCCCTCGACATCGCTTGGCCACCCAACCGTTACAGGCGCACTCACCCCGACTCCGCCTTCATCATCGGCTGCCACGAGAACTTGCTCCTTCTCTGCCTCGGCAACAAGGATGGCTTCTACATGGTTTACAATACCAAGGCCAACTCCATCGCTATCGTCCCGCGGCGAATTTGCTGCTCCTTGGTCCACTTCCCCATAGCACGGGTCCGATGGGAGTTCCGGGGGCTCGGCGTCCTACGCCTCTCCACCAGCGAGGAGCAAGATGAGTACCTCCTCGCCGAGCTCCTCTTCCGCACGGAAGACCGGAGCGGCAAGTACCCAACAAACAAGGCCACTCTCTTCTTGTGGAGGTCGCTCAGTGCGTCCGGGCAGCTTGTTCGTCGCTCCATCTGCAACCCTTATATCTGCCTCACACCTGACAAGGTTCCTTACTTCCTTAATGTCTTTGACTACCCCACATACTACACCCCTGTATACTTGCGCTCCTTCACTGAATTCTTGGCTGCACACACCCTCCAGTGGATCCCCATGGAGGTGGTGCTCCCCCTCCCCACTGACAACGACCACCACCCCTCCTTCCGTGCAGACATGACGTTCGCAGCAGGAGCAACCTTGCTCTGCTGGGTTGACCTTCTGGAAGGGATCTTGGTCTACAACCACAATCATCTTGTTAAGCAGAAACAACCATTCCACTTCATCCCGTTGCCTCCCGAGGCATATGCCGTGAAAACCAATAGCAACCCGCACGAGTACCGCTCCATGTGCTGCATCAAAGGTGGGGCCTTGAAATTCGTCTCAATGGAGGGCTACAACCGAGAAGACATCTCCATGGCTGAGGTGGTGCTCATAACATGGATCCTGACAAATCCCCAGAGTCGTACCAAATGGAAGTGGCAGTTGTTTGAATCAGTCCGCATCGGAGATCTCTGGCACGACCCGCACTACAATGACGTGCCGCTGCTGCCACATTCTCCGGTCATCAGCACGTTGGAACCTCACGTCATCTACCTTACAGTCCGTAACTACAAGTACAATCCCAAGTATGAGGGCATGGAACCCACAGAACAATATGTGCTCGGCATTGACATGCATCTTCGGAGTGTAGTGTCAGCGTTCAAGGCCTCTTCTTCTAGTTTGCTTACTTCTCACTTCACCCGCTACCTAAACCAGGTACTACCTCCCTTTCTTGCCAAAATAAATGTTACCAATCTGAACTAGTTAGACAATTTGTTGAAATTCTAGCAAATGGGAGGGCATTCAACATTTCACTAGAAAATGTTGTTCCCAATCGCTAGACCAATCTTTTTTGCAATGTTCCATTACTGCTTTAAAATTATTCTGTCTGCTCTTATTAATAGTATAGGTTCAGGTGTAGTTAAAGTCTTGGAGATCAGGGAAGAACAAGGTCTGTGTGGCCCAAAGTTTACTATACTTTTAGAAATCTACCATCAAATTGATTGGGTACACTTTAATAATACCAGGCATCAAAAGATGTCGCTGTTGTAAATGACGAATCAGTTACATTTACTGTGAATACTGTTAGCCCTCAGTCTATCCTTCCGTCTTTGCCACAATCAAACAGCCTTTCCTCCTGCGTCCTTGCCTTCTCTGTCTCCCCTCTCTCTTCTCGACGCAGTGCTGGGGCACTCACCGCCAGGCCAAAATTGGATCCTCTGCTCTCCACTACTACTGCCTCTCCGCCAGGACAGTGCGGTGACGCAAGTAGCGCAGTTCAGTGGTGATGGGCTAATGGATTGTCAGTGGAGCCTTAGTTGTTCAAGTGAGCCTGGATGAGGGGATCCATAGGCCATGGTGCCCTCATCGGATAGGAGAAAGATGAGAAACAGAAACTAGAGAGACGGACGGTGGATGGGAAATGTGATGGGACGGTCCATTTCTTAAATGCAACATCATCAGTGGTGTGTACCATATTGGTTTAATGTTAGAATTCTAGTACCGGGAATTTTCAGTGTCATGTACCCAGTTAAACTGAAACACGAAGCTGAGCCTGAAAATGGAAGAGTACTTCAAGCTAACAGTAGCACAGGCATGATTAACAAGCAGAGCTCTTTCAGATCAGGTAGCAAACAAAGCTAACAAGTATATTCATGTTGTTCATCATCTTCCTTTAAGTAAGATGAAAGAGATGGGGGGAATTTTGTAGTGTGTTAAAATGACTACTATGACAGGGTTAGGGGCGGCAATTCAAAGGCACATTACTACAGTAATTACCAACAGTAGTACAAACAATTAAAACTGTGGAAAGATCTTTTTTTTTTTCAAGTTATATGTAGACTGCTATGAACAATTAAAAAACCATGTCAAAGAAGAATGGACAATGTGCACAGATTTGCATACTTGCAAGCTGCCATCCACTCATCAGCAAGTGTAGCTAGCAAGCATATGACAACGAGAGCGAGAGAGATGAATTAATTACATGCATGCAGCGACATGCAAACTTCAACTGGTGTAGCCAGGTATTCCTGTAGAACTGCAGAGCAGAAGGGGTGGGGGTGGGGGGGGGGGGGGGGGCGTGGGGGGGGGGGGGGGGGGGGGGGTGGGGGGGGGCAGGACCCAGTTTGGCCCTAACGTAGCTCTGCCCGTGCCTGGCAGGTGGCTTAGTGGTTCGTAGATGCTGACTCTTTCTTCGTTGTTTTGTGATACAATGAAAATAATTCTGCATAGAAGGGATTAGTATTATAAACAGAGATTTCACAGATAAGGCCTTGATTGTAGCAAATGTTGTATCACAAAAGGGCACTTGTTAGAGAATGGTGCAATTTGGGTTTTATTCTACTTGTTAGAGTTTGGGGCGAGGCAATAAAGAGATTTGGAAGGTCAGAACGTACCTAGAGATCTATGTTTGGATTGGAGTGTATGGAAAGCAGCCATTGACATGCATGAACCGTGACTAAAAGGCTCTTGTTGGGTTTCAACTCTAGCCTACCCCAGCTTGCCTGGGACTAAAAGGCTTTGTTGTTGTATCAGTTTGGTTATGAATCCTTGTCACAGCATTATTGTGCCTTTTTTTTATTTTTCCTTTCTTTTTGTGTGTTTTTTTTTTGAGATTGCAATAGCTGAATAGCTCCTCTTTCTGGAGCAGTGCTGGAATTTGTTTTCAAGGATTCTATGTGATGGGTTCCTAGCATATCATATGAAGCACTTGTCAGTTTTTGTTTATAACTAAGATAGCTTGTTTCTTCAGAGAACAGTTTGCCCAATGGAGAAAGAGGTTGCTGATGATGAGGGAGACCCTGCTGCATGGGCTTCGGTCTGGATTTCCACTAAGCCGCTTGGAGTTTCTCCGGTAGAACCAGCACAGAAAGCTGGCAGACTTGGGGGATGTGCTTCTAGTGGTGGGTTTGCAAAGTTTATCAGCAAAACTGGACTAACCATGTCATCAATCTGTCCATTGGTCGGTTTGCAGTGTGTGCTAGGACACTAAGTTATTGTCGTGAGGAAACTCCCTTTTTTTTGTGAGGAAATCTATCTTCCTCTTAATTAACAATTAGGTATTGATCGGGTGTATCCTTGACTTGTTTCCGAACTAGCAAAGCTTGGATGGTTCTACCTGTGTGACATGTACGTAAGCAGCCAGGACAATGAGACCTTTGATGTTCTTTACTTAAGGGGAATGCTTCTCGCGCCAGGGCTGGCTGGCTGTGATCTTTCGTGTTTTGTGCACGTAATCTTTTTCCCGGCCGGATTACCTTTGATGTAGAAATCAACAGTGATTTAGGCTTTCGCCGCTTGTACAACCCAATACATTCCATCTAGATACAGCATATGGTTTTGTTAAAGCAACTTTAGTGGCTAAACTCTAGGTGCGGAAACCCAGACACCCCCTAAACTGCACTCGTCTTCAACCTCCATCGATCCGCCCACTATGGCCGGTTCCGACGACGAGGCAGGCCGCAGGGCCGCCGTGCCTGCCTAGGACGTGACGACTGACGACGACCGCGACCCCTGACGACCTCGTGCCCAACTCCAACTGCCCTCCCTCCGCCCAGGCCACAAAGACACTTGGTTCGGCGAGGCTACGGGACTGCCCGCGCTCGCCCAGATCGTGATCGTGCGTGATGCTAGCCACGACCTCTGTCAGCCCCGCGCCCAGCTCGTGCTCCTACGCCGACACCACCCAGCAGGGAACGAGCCTGGCCTTGATGTCGACGTACTACGCCCAGTCGCCCACCACCGCCCATGGCTGCCCAAGCCGCGTCGCTGGCCGCCTCGCACCAACCCGTGCTCCATCTGCCCCCTTACACGCCTACTAGGCTGCAAGACCAGGGATGAGTTGGCGCCGTCGGCAGCGCTCGCCCCTAGCCTAGCCAGGTCTTGCTAGCTCTAGCTCACCCCATGTCGTGGTCACCGGCCCGCTCGAAGAGCGCCTACCCGTACCCGGGAAGAGATGTCGGCCAGGACTGTCGAGCTATGAACCAGGGGCTCCTATTCCCCCTCCCGACGCCTCCCACCGCCACCCCGCGGCCGCGGCCGCCGCTCCTCCAGCCAGAGAAGGGGCCTCTGCGACATAGGCGTTCCTCACCTCCAGCCGGATGGAGCTGAGAACGGTAACGACGCTGATGGCGGAGCAGCGCACGGCTCCTCCTGGCGCTGCCGCGCTCGCCGGCGCCCGGGGACGCGGCGCCGGCGGCGGACTCGAGGCCCGCGGCGGCCGCATACCTGTCCCTCCCTCGGACCTGGGGGGATCATCTCGGCCACCTGCTGCCGCAGCAGCACTCCACCGACGCTGACGGCTCGGGCTCGGACGACGTCTCCTTCTCCGTCGGCGGCGAGACGTTCCGCGCGCACCGGGCCATCCTCGCCGCCCGCTCGCCGATGTTCAAGGCACAGCTCTTCGGCTCCATGGCGGACGCCCGGTTGGACCGCATCACGCTGCACGGCGTCCACCCGACGGCTTTCCGGATCCTGCTGCGGTTCTTGTACACCGACGCACTGCCCGCCTCGGACACAGAGCTCGTCAGAGATCTTGAGACCTCTTCTTCGGCCACGGACTTGCTCCAGCATGTGCTTGCGACGGCAGACATGTACCAGCTGGACAGGTTGAAGCTCTTATGCGCGCAGACATGTATCAGCGGCGGCAGACATGAGTTCCCCCAGCTGGACAGGCTGAAGCTGGACATGAGATGCATAACTGCCCGGAGCTGAAGAAGAGGTGCATCGACTTCTTTGTGGTGGAGAAGAACCTCAAAATTGCAGTGCTGACCGAGGGATACTTCCGCCTCATGCAGGGCTTCTTTTGTTCATACTGCAGACAATTATGTGATGTGACCACCATGGATGATGACAAAAGGACATATATGTTGGCCAAGAGAGCGAAGATTGCGAAGGTGATAAGTGCTAGTGTAGGCGAGATGGCTAGTGGTGAGAGTGGAATCTAGGATATTGTATTCAGATTATCAACTCATTACCAATTAGTATTTCAGACCATGTTAGTATCTCAGACCATGTAAGAAATAATTTCAGATAACCTCAATTTTTATTCATGAAGGATATCTAGTTCATTTGTTTGTGCTTCTCTCTCTGCTTTCTGTTGTTATTCAGAAAAACAGGAAGAAATACTGCAGCTTCATTCAGGCATGTCTGCAGCTTCATTCTGCTTTCTGCTGTTACTGAAAAGATTGTTGATTTCGGTTAGCAGTGGTAGTAGGAACCTTCTGTTTGGTAAAAGTGGATTGATTCCTGCTAACCTTCTGTGTGGTAGCAGGAACCTTCAGTGGTTGACAATTGTCTTGTTGATTCAGGCATGAAGAAAGATTGTTTATTTGTTGCCTCCTGCCACACACTACATTGCCGAACCTTCATTCTGCTTTCTGCTTTCTGCAGTTGGTGAGTCTGAACATTTCGGTTGATAGCATGCTATACTGAAATTGGAGTGATATTGAGGTCGACCTCACATTTGATCAGAACTGATACTGAAATTAGAGTGAGACCTCACATTTGATCAGAACTCCAATCAATAAGTTTCAGAAAGAAATGGCAACCTAATAAACAGTAAAGACAGACCTCACATTTCGGTTGATGGCATGGATTCAAGGACAAATACTATATTTTCCATCATACTTACTGTATGTAGTAAAGACAGTAAATATCAACTGAAAGCAAGTACAGTATACTTGTTTCAAAGATCATTCATCTACTAGTAAAAAAAGCAATCTGATGGTCAACGCAAGCCAAAAATCTGATCATTCAAAGATCATATACTGGTAACGATGACTACATACTAGAATTCTTTCCAGCACAATGCAAAGAATATGCAAAAGCTTGCGAACAGTTTCTGAAGCAGAGATCAAAAATAGCGTTAGTAAACTTGGACATGTTCTCTTCTGAAATCTGAAATCTGAACATGTTCTCTTCTGAAATCTGAACATGTTCACTGCGTTAGTAAACAGAAATCTGAACAGATTACCGCGTTAGTAAACAGATTACCAGCCCCTTTTGAAATCTGAAATCTGAACATGTCCTCTTCTGAAATCTGAACAGATTAAAGAGAGCTGTTGTTTTCATTAAAGAAGTGAACACATGTTTCAAAACAACCATGCACAAAGCTTGGTGATCTGTTTACTGCAGCAGAAAAACAACCATGCACACTGACAGACAGAATATACATGATGCATGAGCTTGGTGAACAAAGCTTGCTTCTTTCAGTACTAGTAGTAGTAGTCTGTACAAAATATAACCAAGCTTACAACCAAGAGGATATCTAGTCATGTTACAACCAAGCTTAGAAGGCCTCGCCCGTGCTGGCGAAGGTGGTCGCCTGCGCGGCGTCCGCCGAGGCCCAGATCTTTGTCGTCGCGCCGGCGCCGGCCACGTTCCTGGTCAGTCCCAACGTCCTGGCCACCTGCTCGGACTGTAGCACCGCACCTGAACGTGAGTTGCCACCAAAACCGTTTTGCCTCCTCCAACTCAGGGTCCCGAGCGCCGGAGCAGGCATCGGTATGTGCTGGGCGTGGATCAGGCGGGCGGGGCGTCGGTACGTGCTGGCAGAGCGCGGGAGGGTGCCGCTGCTAGCTGCGCATGGCCGGGGCGCTGGTGCTCGCGGCGCACGGGAGGTATAGTTCTCCAACGGGCCGTGCCGTGCCGACCCGGCCCGACGTCGTGCCGTGCCGGCCCGGTGAGGGTCGGGCCACCACGGGCCATGGGGCCAAGCGGGCCGTGCCGCTACGGGCCACGGGCCGGGGTAGCGGCCCAAGGCACGGCCCATGGGCCGTTTTTTGGGCCGTGTCGGCCCGTGGCCTGTCAGTTAAAAAAGTCCTAAAAAATCTATATCTTCTTCACAAAGTGTTAAAATAATTTATCATTTTCAACTAAGTGTTAATCAATTCAATAGTATAATAAAAACAACACATATATATAATTGTCAAACTCATAAATATCATCATTTTCACCATATAATATTAGTTTAACCGGGCCACCACCGTGCCGCATAGTAGATCGGGCCGTGCCTGGGCCGTGCCACAGGCCAGGGTAGCGGCCCAGGCACGGCCCACACCTCGGGTCGGGCCGGCCCGGGCCCGGTGGCCACCGGGCCGTGCCGTGCTTGGGCCGGGCCAAAACGCCGGGCCACGGGCCGGGCCGCCGGCCCACGGGCTTCCTGGACATCTATAGTGGGAGGACGCCGGCGGCGCGCGGGCGGGGCGCTGGTGATGGCGGCGTTCTTGGGCTGGAGGGGTAGGAATAGAGTGTTGGGCTGGAGTTAGAAGCAAATTTGGGTTACTATTTTCTGCAGGTCAGCATGCAAATGAAAAAAATAGGAGCCCAATTTACATGCTGGGCTGGAGTTGCTCTTAAAACCAATTTTTGGGAGCTCTCTTAAAATAGGAGTTTAAGTAAGAGCCCCATTGAAATGAGTTTTTTTTTCAAGCCCCTAAAATTAGAATAAGGGCTTGTTTAGGGGCTTCATTGGAGTTGCTCTAAGGCAACATGACAGGAATGGAGGGAGCCGCTGGAGTCGCCCCAACCCTCGCCCCTCGGCCCCCCGGCCACGCGCACAGCCCGCAGCCATGACTGACAGATGTAGGTTGGAGAGGGTAATTAGGTGGAGTATGTATTCACCGTTCTCTCTCTTTTGAACCACAAAAAAGAAAAAGATAAAAAAAAAATCGGTGCAGTGTGCAGCAGCAAAGGATCAAAGGTTTTTATATAGGGTGTATTGGTTCATTTCTCTAGATTAGCCTGACTAGCAAAACTTATGCACACTAGACTTAGCCTATCTCTAATAAGCCAAGATGGACTTTGTTTGGTTGCACGTGTTTTCTAAGTCGGACTAGTAATTGAATATGTTTGGTTCGCTGGTTTGGTTTGAGTAGAATCACCTCTTCTATGTATGTGTACTTAACTTCACCACCTTTCATCCATTTCATCGAACATCTGGCGGGCAACGGAGGTCCTATGAATCCTCCCGGACAGCCACCTCCATAGCCCGCATCCTCTTCATTGTTCACGCATGCATAACGTAGAAGGAGCAAATATTTACGGGGTGTTTGGTTCCACTCCGCTAAACTTTAATCACTAAACTTTTAGTGACTAAAACGCCGAACACCCTCACTAAAAGGGACTAAACAGCATGGTTAGTCCCTTTTAGTGGGGGTGTTTGGCGTTTTAGTCACTAAAAAGTGATTAAAGTTTAGTGAGGTGGAACCAAACACCCAATCAAGGTTGAAGCAACGGTACACAATCCTTACGCCAGTGGCGGATCTACAAGGGGGGCTGGGTGGGCTCCAGCCCCCCCTAAAGCTAGTACATTAGTATAAAAATGAAGGGATTGAGGAAAAAAATAAGTGGAGAAAATAAGGAAAAATAAAGAAATAAAGGAAAAATGAGAGATCAGCCTCTCCTTTAATTGTGTTCTGCGTCCGTCACTGCTTAGGCATGGTGTAGGAGCAACGCATCCTCTTCATCAGATGAGCTCTCGCAAGCACGGTGTTCTCCTCCGATGACCGCGCTGCACAGTGCAAAATTCCTCTTCCGAATCGGTAGCAGCTGGTGCCTGAGAAGCCTGACCTGCAGAGGAGGCCACGAGATGCTCGGGATGTGGGGCCATTCCTGCTGGGTGTCATCCGCGGCTACTTAGGCCTTGTTTAGATGTCTCAAATTTGATAAAATTATGTTGCAAAAATACTGTAGCATTTATAAATTAAAGATTAGAAGGACTAAATATGATTTAAATATAAAACTAATTACACGGGTGGATAGGAAATTGCGAGATTTTATCTATTAAGTCTAATTAACTCGTCATTAGAGACTATTTACTGTAGCACAACATTATCTAATCATGGTCTAATTAGGTTCATTAGAAAGGACTCGCAATTTTACCATGGTTGTGGAATGAGTTTTACAATTAATTCATGTTTAATACTCCACATTATTGTTCCAGCATTTACTTTACAACACAAAATTATTTTGGGAAACACCTAAACAAGACCTTACATCAACACCATCGCCCGCATGTCCGCTACCGAGCTCAGGACCATCCTCGCACACGGCCTCCTTGTTGGCGGGCACTGCTACGGTCCACTCCACCCCGTCCACGTGATGCGCGTGCTCCCTGGCTGCCCTGGCGGCGTGGGCGCGAGCTCCGCCGCGCACTATGGCCGCGGGAGCGAGCTGACGAGGAGGAACACCACGCGGGAGGAGACGGGAAACCTGACCTCGAGCTGGCTTGGGTCTGGTCTCAGAAAAACAGTCACCCCAATCTTTTGAGGCTGGCCAACCCCTAGAGGTGCAGATGGCCAGCTCTGGTCTGGCCCCAGCCCATTTACAGGCAACTAAACATGGCTCCAGGACTCTAGGAGTTACGCTAAGAGTTGACCACCCAACCAAATACATCCATAATAGTACTGAATATATTTTGTAGTTGGCGATCTCCAACAGCATATTACTAGAGGTTAGTGAGTGGTCATTGACTCGGGGGCGTTCGTTTTCTAACAAAAAAAAATTTAGCCATGTCACACATCAAATATTACAACACTAATTTACTCTATTAAAAATAAACTAATTATAAAACCAATTACACGGTCATATGCTAATTAAGAAGATGAATATATTAAGATAAATTAATCTATCATTAACGAATATTTACTACCCAAATCATAAACTAATTAAGTTTAATAGATTCATCTCGTAAATTAGTCTTCGACTGATAAATTAGTTTTTTAATTAGTATATTTTTAATAGACTAAATTAGAACTGTAATATTTGATGTGACAGGAAAAAAATTGCCATCCAATCCAACACGCCCGGGGCAGACACGAGCAACCACACCAGCTTTGGCCTTTTGTCCTCAAGTTTTTCTAGATTCCTCGTCATATCAATATTTAGCTGCATGCATGAAACATTAAATGTAGGTAAAAAATAACTAATTATACTTTTAGTATGTATATGTCGAGACGAATCTTTTAAGCCTAGTTAGTCCATGTTTGGACAAAATTTATCAAATAACAACAAAAGTGCTATAGTGCTTTTCCGAAAAATTTCCAGGAACTAAACACAACCTGGGTCGACCTGCGCTGCACTGCTTGTGCTTGTGCCGGGATCAGTGCTGTAGCCTGTGGGCACCTGAGGGCGTCCGCAATGGTGTCCAAATCGCTAGTTATTTGGTCTATAGGAAGAATGCTATTGGCTGTTAATGACAACTTAAAAATAGCTAGCTAGATGAGACATATAAATAAATATTATTTTGATGAGACAACTTATAAAAATAGCACTCTGGCTATTTGATCTCTCTCCTCGATAGCCAATAAGAGTGCTACTTTTTTATTATTTTTATACGTCATCTCGCTAGCTATTTGTAAAGTGCTATTGAGAGCCAATAGAATTCCTCCAAGCTAGGTATTTGACAACCATTATGGATGACCTGATGAGCATCGTCGCTGCATTGGCGTTGGCGATTCCTTTTTACTATTTCTTCCCAACAAGAACAAAATAAAAAGGCTCACCATTGAATATTTGAATTGAATGCATACAGCAAGTTGCAGTGCAGTGCAGCTGTGGCGGGGACCCAATGTCCGTCCTTGTCTGTAGTATTCCCTGCTCGTCTTTATTTTCATTTCTCTCCGTATTCCTCTCCCTCTGCGTAAAACCCCGTCGCGATGAGGAGCTGAGCAAAATCTGGTTTGAAGGTAACTCAAGGTATTTTTCTGTAAAAATCTGAACCTTAAATATGAGCAAGATCTGCTTTGAAGGAGTCGTTTGATGCACTGGATTGGATCGCAAGATTTTCATATATCACAAAAATAAATGAAGCCACACAGCATTCATATGGCAAACACGTCCACTATTTGAAGGAAAACGCACCAAAACACACTGGTGTGCCATGAGATCCATAATGCCAAAATGAAAGAAAGGACAGAGGAGAATAGGAGAACAACAGGTTGTCCCCAAGATTTTGAGAGTAAAGACAACAACTCCATGTAGCACGACTGATATGATAAACAAAGACAGAGCAACCACCAAATCACACGTTAACTCACAAAAAAACCAACCTAATTCAGTAATTCTAACCCAACGCTGCCTGCTCTTGCTGTGGGACTGGGATAGAATAGAAACTAGAATAGTGAGATGGCAATCCTTGGTAATAACACTTAACCCAAGGGGCAAGGTACCACCACCATACCATTTCCATTTTCGATCAGAGCATCCGCAACAATAAGAGCTAGTATCTAGCTCTAAGCACTCTAAGAGACAACCCTTCAAATGACTTATCTCTTAGCACATAGCTCTTAATATAAATGACCTCACTTATCATTCTCACATAATCTCGAAGTATGTGTATAAGACTATCTTTTAAACAAGAGATAACTTTCTTCTCTCTCCTATTAAAATATGAGAAAATATTCTATGAGCTAGCTAAGAGCTAACCACCGGAGACGCCCTCACAAAGCCAGCCAGCTCATCACTCCTCACTCCTCACTCCCCTCACTCTCAGCAGCAGCTGCTGGCCTGCTGGAGTGTCGGTGTGTGTCGGCTGCTGCCATCTGCCACTGCTCACTCACTCCCACGCGCCGCAATGCGCCGCTTCCCCCTCGCCGCCGCCGCCGCCGCGGAGGCGCTAGCGCTCCTCCCCCTCCTCCTGCTCCTCCTCCCGCTGGCCTCGGTCGCCGCCACCGCGGCTGCGAAGGCGACGGCGAAGGCCCCCGCGGCCCCGCCGGCGCCGCCCAACATCACGGCGCTCATGTCCAAGGGCGGGTGCAAGGCGTTCGCGTCGCTGGTGTCCAAGTCCCCCGACGCGCTGTCCGCGTTCCAGTCGGCGGTGGGCGGCGGCGTGACGGCGTTCTGCCCTTCGGACGACGCGGTGCGGGGGTTCATGCCCAGCTACCGCAACCTCACCGCGGACGGCAAGGCGTCGCTGCTGCTGTTCCACGGCGTGCCGGTGTACTACACGCTGCGGGGGCTCAAGTCGAGCAACGGGCCCATGAACACGCTGGCCACCGACGGCGCCGCCAGCAACTACAACCTCACGGTGCAGAACGTGGGGGACCAGGTCACGCTGCGCACGCCGGCGTCCCCCGACGACCCCGCCCGGGTGCGCTCCACCGTCTACGACAAGGACCCCGTCGCCATCTACGCCGTGGACGCCGTGCTGGAGCCCGTCGAGCTGTTCGACCCCGCCGAGGCGCCGGCACCCGCGCCCGCGCCCGTGGCGGACGCGCCCAGGGCCTCGTCGTCGTCCGGCAAGCGGGCGCGGCACCAGCGGCGGCGCGGCGCCGACGCGCCAGGCCCGGCCGCTGACGACGCCACGCCGGACGACCAGAGGAAGGACTCCAGGAAGAATGCCGGCGCGCCGTGCCGCCCAAAGTGGCTCGCCGCCGTCGCCGTTGCCGCCGCCGTCGCCTTGGCTGCTTAGGGCGGGGTGGCTTAAAGATTCCCCCCTCTGTGCTCTGTGCTCTGTCGAGTCGAGATGCATCTGGACGTCGAGCACGAGAAGTGTGTGTGTCGGTGGTGGCTGCTGCGTGCGTGCGCGTGAGCACGTGCGTGTGCCGTACCAGTTCTCTTTGGACGGGAACGCCATGGCTGCTGCTTCTTTTTGTTTTCCCCTTTCATTCATTCATCCTGCTGTCAATTGCTGCTGTTGTTATTGCGAAGAAGACTGATATGGCTTTTGTGTACCTCAAATCTTGTCGATTAAAATCAGGGAACTGGTAAAACTATAGCGCAGATGAGATGAGATAGATTCGTATGGGCGTCCACACACACTGCACGATTAAAATGAGGGAGAGAAGCTGGACGGCGACGGCCGATGACGAGCAGCAGCTAGCAGCTAGCCAGTTCAGGAGGGGAATGGGTGTTGCTTGTTGCGTAGGAATTGCAGAGAAGATGAGAACCATTTGCTCCTGCTGCCAGCAGGCGGTGTCGGTGGCGTAGCATAGCATCCTTTTGGGCTTCGTCGACTCTACCTTCGCTGCTGTAGTGCAGTGTTGTTGGTACCTACTCCCTCCGTCTCTAAGTAAGTGTCGTCGTTGGTGTGCGTGCCACGTGTTTGACTTAATTTGTAGAAAATATGTATAATATTTATATCTCCAAATAATTTTGTTAAAAAACTAGATGTAAAGATCTTTCCGATGATACTAATTACTTAACATAAATATTAATATATAATTGTTGGTAGCTTTTTCTCGGAAAGCGAGAACGACACTCGTTTAGGGACGGAGGGAGTACACGGATGCGGATCTAAGTGGAGAGAGAGAGGATTTCGTGCGGGACCAGCAGGCCATGAAAAGCAGCCACGGCCGCGAGCTCCCACCACAGCCACACTGTAAGATATTTGAAGGGTTGGGGAAGCACAGAATTGGAGATCGGCAGCAATAGGAATAACGAGGGCGGCTCTCTCGCCGAGTTCTACAGAGTTCTCTTATGATATTTCTTACATGTCTTCTCCTCCTCTCTCATCTTAGCCTATAAGTATTACATTATTACTTGCACCATATTGGGCCGGCAAGGCGGGAATTGGGCCGGCGTGCTCTTTTGCTTCCAGGCACGGACGACTCGGCCGAAGTCGACGTGCCTTTGTCTGCAGCTTCCTTTTGTGCGTCTTCTTCAGGTTCAGGCTGTAGCGGGTTCGCTGACATTCCCTCCTCCTTTAGAACCGGCGACGCCGACACACGGCTTGGAGACACATGATCAGTGCTTTCTCTGCGATCAGATGCCGGACGGAATCCATAGACCTTACGGAGTATCATTGTTGACGTTGAGTGCAGCTACTCCGATCCAGGCAAGTCTGGGAATACGTCAGATCGGCCGCCGGATCTGAAGTGTCTGCTGCTGCCGACTAGATTTATTGAAGCTGTTGGGTTTAACAATTTAAACCAATGCGTTTAAGCTCTAGAAAACCATTGTATTTATTTTACAAGCTCAAGTCTTTATGAAGTACTCATGGGCTCGCATAGTGCACAAGGCTATTTCCCAGCCACCTTGGATTGGGCTCGCATAGTGCACAGGCTCAGGGCTACCACGCGGGCTCAATGGCCGGCCATGTTGTGTTCTCCACTTCCCCCTCCCTGGGGCCTCTTCGTAGACACGTTAGAGTAATGTTAATAATGCAGTCAGTAAGCAGACCGTAAGTTTCTTTACAATCTTCTTCTAGTCTGCTCGTATAGTAGTTAGCTCTTTACAATTAATTCATGACTCACTTATCTATCAGTTTTTTTTATTCTTATATCTGAGCCAGTTGTAAGCTTATAGTCTGCTTCTCCTTTCTCTCTCCTCCACCTCATCATTTAACCAACTTACGATCTTATACTTGCTCTTAGTCGACCCAACATGGTTCGGTAAATTGCTGCTGACCGGATGAAGGTCCATAATTACCAACATACCATCAACTTACGCTGCAGCCCAATATTAAAATGTGTCAAATAATATACTTGAGCCAACCACTCCCACGCCCTAACTCATTGACCACAGCCGCTTCCCTACCCTACCTCCCTAAGCCGCATTGATTCTTCCCTACCCGCTCTCTACAAACCGGATACTTGCAGAAGGAGCGAGCATGGCTTATGTCGTTTGGCATATCAAAAAGAGAATCTCTAGTGACAGAGAGAGAATTGGAAAGCAACTTTTCTACGAGTTTAATAGAATAAATACATAGTCTGTTTTGAGAGTTTAATATAGATATTATTAACATTTTGATGAGGTCATTAATACTGTGTGCCTTTATTGATTATGCCCTAAAAACTGAGATAGAGACATGTGGTATCTCATATTTAAAATTAAAGAGTCATGTATTTTTTTGGGAACAAAGGCAGAGCCATAAATAGGCAGATACACATGTATTGGCCTGACTAATTATGAGCCGTGGCATGCCGGACCGTGGCGATCGTTTATCGGTCTATGACATGAGGCTTCTTTGTTTCTCCACTAGTTCGTTCAGTTTACGAGTCCTGCGAGGGTTGTGCGCGACCACACAACGAGAGCAGGTGCTACAGGCCACCAAACACTTGGCGCACAAGAAGGCAACACGGCCTCCCCTCCCCTGAAAATAGCAACACGATCTCGTATATAAACACCCGCACCGCGCCTTGTACCGTCATCGAAATCGCAAGTCGCGGCAACCAAACAAACCAAGCAAGAAGCAGCCACTGCACTGACAAGAAGTAAACCAAGACAACAGAGAAAAACCTCACAATGGCTCGTGCATACGTGTTCCTCGCCGTGCTCCTCCTAGTCGCCGTCGTGGTGGCACCGTCTGCAGACGCAGCCCGCGTCGACGTTGTCGAGGGCAGGTCCATGGAGTCCTCTGACGCACCCGCTCCCAGCCCTGACTCCGCCTCGTCCTCGGAGTCGTCGGATGCACCCTCTAGCAGCAGCTCTTCTGAATAGCCACGTGCTCGCATCTACGACAATCGAGTCCTTAGCCTGATCTATCCGATCCGTCAAAGCTATGATTCTTTGGAATAATGCGCTGCACCCCAATGATACATATGAATGGGTCCACGTGGCAAAAGCATGGAACGAGCTTGCCTGATTGTTTTTTCTTTCCTCAATCTGATTTTGTTCATATATGTATGTGAAACATTCATTGGACTTCGGTCTATTCATATATGTATGTGAAACATTCATTGGACTTCGGTCTGTCTCTTTTTGTTCTGTGTACATGTAAATGCGTCATCCAATATAGTGTTTGACTGCGTGCTATGCATCTGCTTTCATGACATCATCTTTTAGTTTTTTTTGAAAATGAGCACTGCTACACGTTATGTATAACTAACCTATACCAGACCACATATTTGCATAATTAATTTGTACTGGCTATATACCGACATAGGATTTGTTAAGCAAGTTGTGTAATAACGCAGTAGGCTTTCTAAAATTAAACAACCAGTATAACTAGCCTCTTCCTGCACCCAAGCTAAGGGCAGCTCCAATAATTGTCTTTTAAACTAGCTCTAAGCATTTTTCTTATATTTTAATAAAGGAGAGAGAACAGCTAGCTCTTAATCATCTTAATCAAGAGCTAAGCTCTTACACATATTTTAGAGTTACGTGAGAGTGTTATGTGAGATTATCTATGTTAAAAGCTATGTGTTAAAGTTACAACTATTAGAGAAGTTAGCTTAGAGCCAATTGCCGACTCTAACCATTGCAGGTGCTCTAAGGGTCACGTTTGAATGTGGTTTGTTAGCGAACCAATCAATTAATCATATTGAGACTCGTCTCAACATAGACTTAGATTGTCGGCAAGTAATCAAAGCATGGGGATAAATCTTGTCTCCCTCCTGTCCTTGGTGGTTTGATCATCTACAATCACGCTTTTTCATTAATATATATAGCTTGTGTAGTTGCTTGCTTGTTTGGTAGCTCTCTAGTGGTAACTTGAGTGGTAATGTAGTTAGCTTTAGTTGCTCCTCTAGTTTGTCTCTCTTGCGTATCTTGTTTAGTTGCTAGCCTCTTATGTGTGTTTTGTGTACTCTAGTGGTAGATAGACTACCTTTGCTACTAGACTTGTGTGGAAGACTTGCTTTTTAATTTGGTGAAATAGAGCTAGGCAAAGTAGTTGCTATCATACCCCTTAGCTCTAATGTTTGTGTAATTGTAAAGAATTTGTTTACATGCTATCCACCCTCTTCAACCATTTATATTGTCTCAAGCGGCACATGGGTTCCTTTCCTCTCCTAAGTGGTGGTGCCCATGGTTCTTCGTCCATGCTGGTGACATGGGTGCGAGCTCTCTTCCTCCAAGCCAACGACATGCATGTCCATCTCTTCCCCCAGGCCAGCGGCACACACACCCATAATAACTCTCCTCCAAGCCGGAGACCCTTGGACCCCAGACAATGGTGATTCTTTCCCACGTCCTTTGTTCAAGGCCGGTGAAATCTCTATCCTGACCTCTATGTTACTTCTTCATTCTCAACATTGTTGCCTCTTCTCCCACATCTCTATCACGTGGTGACATGATCCTCTCCACTAGGCATGCCTCGTTCTCCACACTGGTTCAGTGGATCTACGACGATCATTGCTGCAGGTGCGGGCATTGGTCTTAGTGGCAATGGACTCGAGATCGACACGATAGGCTTGTTGGATGGCTAAGAAGCAGTGTTATTGTTTTATGACTGTGGCTAAAGAACAACTGTTCCGCTGATTTGTGTGAGAGAAAAACATTGTTTTATGACTAAAAAGTAGAGCTAATTTTGGCTAATAAGCTTAAGGAAAGATGTTGATTCTATTTTTACAAGCGGGCACTCGTCCGTCCCTGTTAAATCCTTGTCACTAGATACCTTATTCTAGTCCATTTGTGTAAATTGGTTATGTAGCCGTGACTGCTACAACAAACCATGTGCGCTGAAGTTGTTTTGGTTAGCAATGCTATCATATTATATATATAGTGGGTTGTGTTCAGTGGCGGATCTAGGATAAAAATTTAGGAGGAGCTAAGTTTAAACTATTTAGCAAAATTATGGCTTAAATCTTCTCTTTGTGAATTATCTTTCACCTCAAACTCTTTTTAACCTTATCCTATGACAAAAATTCATGGAGGGGCTAAGGAGTGACTCCATAGACACGACCGCCGTAGGGGGGGCTGCAGCCCCGACAGCCCCCTGGCAGATCCGCCCCTGGTTGTGTTGTTTATATCATTGTTTTTTTAATCCTAGATAATTGTGTTAATTTCACAAGCTTAAAACTTTTACGAGCATCTTGAAGTAGGAGTCATACGTTAAATAAACTGTTATAAATAACACGCTAGTACAAGCTTCGCCACTACTGCATAGTTCCTCCGTTCTAAAAAAAATGCACTATAAACATTATGCTGGGCAAACTTTCTTATTAAGTTTAACTAGATTTTAAAAAATTTAGTACTAGCAATATTTATATCTATAAATAAGTTTATTACAAAAATATATTGAATAATTTATCTGATGGTACTGATTATGTATAATAAATATTAATATTTTTTATAATTAGTTAAAGTGGAAAATGTTTGATTTATTAGGAAACTAGAACAATATTTTTTATGGGATGTGGAGAAGGGGAAGTTGTATAGTTTTTGAAACGTGGGAAGTAGGATAGTTTTTTTTTTAAAAAAACTGGGGAGTACTATAGGTTTTTTTTAACTCGGGAAGTAGTATGGTTGGGTGTACTGAACATGGTCTATATGGGCAAGCACGTGGTTCAAAACTTTTATACAGCCTACACATAACACACCCCATATGCGAATTGTGCCTGATCCAGCATGTGAAGAATGTCTGTGTTACTCCCTTAGCCCATAGTGCTGGTATGATTAACAAAAAGACAACTAAAGAAACCACTAAAGAAAGACCTATCCTCTTACACAACTCTTTCATATGTCACATGTGCCCGAACTCGTAGACCAGCCCAGCCGACAACCACATGTGTAGACTACTCACCTTCCCTTCATGACTGCCACGTTGTACCAAACACGGCCGGTCCTGAGATTTTTTTTGACCTAGAACGAAGTTAAAATTTTAGGCTTTTTATTTGAACATAATACTGCTACTATATATTCTCCAGGGCATTTTTATTTAAAATCAAGGAGTACACATATATATACAAATTACAAAATGTTACTAGTAAACAGTTAATTGAATGCAAAAGCAATATTCATATGAAATAATTTGTATACGTATTACATTACCTCAAAATTTTCTTCTAATATTCCTTGATGCGAAGTCATCGACGATGATTCCGATATCAATCTCATCTAATAATCACTTCTCAATGCATAATTTAGAGATCACGTGGTACTGTTAAACTTTAGGAAACAATCAGTAACTTACAATTTTATAAAGTAAGAATCACGAGAGAAACAATCAGTAATTAAATTTCAGATCCGCACCTTGCCTGCTGAACTCTACTAGTAACTACTAAAGCCGAACACAAATGAGGAATAGGGATCAGCCAATCAGGATAGAGAATTAGGGTCTTTGGTGTCTTTTGCTGCGTGGCGCCTGCGGCTATTTGGCCATGGCCTGCTGTCGAGGTTGTCGCTTCTGCTCTGCTGGCTGCTGCAAAGCACGCCGCCAGGCCCCCCACGGCCTCGCCGCCCACGCATGGCCTCACGCGGCCACGCCGCATGCACAGTCACGCACGAAGGAAGGAGTCACGACTCGCGCTTGCTGATCACTTTGACCAAATATATATAAAGTGAATATTAATATTTACGGTACATATATTTTCATAATAAACTTTTTTGAACATACAAATGTTGCACATAATTTTTTATAAACATAGTTAAAGTTAAGAAAGTTTGAACAAAACATGCATCTCTCATAGGGAATCTCTTGTTGGGACGGAAGGAGTACGTTGCAATTAGTACTGTGTATTAGGGTTGTACCGGCCTGACTACTATCGTGGTCGTGCGACATCGAGCTCATGTAATGCCAGACCATGATGCTCATTTGGTCATCTATAGCTAGCCACTAGCTACGACATGTGGGCTTTCCTGCTCCTTCTACGACATCTGTGACCTCATCCGCGTAGGCGAGGCCGCGAGGGTCGTGTGTGACCACATGACACGAGGAGCCACAGGCCACCTGCTGCTTGTAACCCACTTCTATGTCATGTATTTAGATCATCTCAGGTCATGGCCTTGTAGGTTCCTAGGATGATACTTGCAGAAGGAGCGATGACTTAAAGTCATGACCATCGCTTCCGTTGTTTGGCACATAAAAAAAAGAATCTCTCATGACATAGAGAGGACTGAAAAACAACTTTTCTACAAGTTTAATAGAATAAACGCATATCCTATATTGGGAGTTTGACATAGATATTATTAACATTTTGATGAGGTCATTATTACTATGTACCTTCATTGATTATGCCCAAAGAACTGAGATAGAGACATGTTATACCTCATATTTTTTTTAGAAGAAAGGGGAAGAACCCCCGCTTTTGCATTACCAAAAGCACCAACGTTCAGAGAGCGTACAAGTATCAGGCGCGCCTACCAGCATGTAACCACCTCCAGATGAACAAAGGAAAACATGATAACGCAGAGTACATCAACGCTCAACAAGGCGACCAAGACTATCTAATTGAAGCCAAATACTGAACAACCGATTGATCCAACTCTGATGAAGCTGTCATCTCCTCCTCCGCCCTCCACATAAGCAGAGGGGGCAAGCATGCTTTGACGTCCAGACGCCTTGCGAACTCTTCCACGCAGGAAGCCACATCGTCCTTGAACAGCACCTTCCACCTTCTTAGCATTCGAACAATCCGCAGTAGAATAATCTTCATCCCCAACCATGTAACACCCTGAAAAAGAATGTCATTCCTTAGTTTCCATATAGACCAGAGAACCGCTGAAGAAACTATATTAGTGAACTGATGTCGCTTGCCAGCAACCCAAAACCGAGCAGTATTTTCAAAATTATGACCCACATTTATATCCAACAGGTTTGCAACATCTAACCAAACATTGCTGCTCATGCAACACTCAAAAAAGAGATGGCTAATTGACTCCTGCTCAGTACAAAAAAGACATGCAGGATCACTAACATCTCTCCTCTTAGCTAAATTATCTCTTGTTAACAACTTATTATTTGCCAACAGCCATAGGAAAAACTGGACCCTAGGAGGGATTACAATTTTCCAAATAGAGCTCATATATTTTGGTGTTACACCTTTGTGATTAATCACAGCATACAAGGACTGCACAATATATTGACCAGATGAGGTAAAATTCCATAAAATTTGATCTTCCTCTCTAGAGAGGGAAACACCATCCATTAACCCACATAGTTCCCACCACAACTCCATAACGCTCCGAGACACATTCCTTCTGAAAGTCAGCCTCAAAATCTCCCCATCCCAAATCTGCCTAATAGTTTTCCCTTGCTGCTCACAAATGACATATAACGGCCAGTACACAATAGCCAAACTAGTGTTACCAATCCAATGATCCTCCCAAAATCTAATCTTATTGCCATTCCCAACTACCCATTTGACCCCCATATGAGCAGCTTGCATGGCCCAAAGCACACCCTTCCAAAAGGGGGAAGCCCCAACATCAGGGCAGCAAAAAATATTCGGATTGTCCGTTTTGTATTTGAAGTCAACAATTTTCCGCCAAATAGATTCTGAACTCAAATGGTATCTAAAGATCCAAGCACTCAAAAGTGCTAAATTCAAACTTCTCATATCCGGGATCCCTAAGCCCCCGACATCCTTCTCCTGAGAGACTAGTTTCCAATTGGCTAAATGGTACTTGTGCTGATTATCCGAGTTATTCCAAAGAAAATGGCCCATGTGTGTATTAATCATATCTATAGCCCACCTGGGAAACTTAATAATGGACAACAAATAAATAGGTATGCTGGCCAAACAAGCTTTAAGGAGGGTTAACCTTCCAGCATATGAACTAAAAGAGTCATGCAGTTTTTGAGAAACAAAGTCAGAGCCAACCAAGGACAGATACAGTTGTATCGGCCTGACTACTTTTGAGTCGTGCCATACCGGACTGTGGTGCTGGTTTCTCGGTCTATGGCATGTGGCTTCTTTGGTTCTTCATAAATACTACTAGTCCGTTTAGTTTGCTGAGTCATGCGAGAGTTGTGCGCGACCAAACGATAGGAGCAGGAGCTACAGGCCACCAAACGTTTGGCGCGCATGAAGGCAACACAGCCTCCCTTCTCCTAAAAATAGCCACACGATCTCATATATAAACACCCGCACCGCGCCCCGTACCGTCATCGCAATCGCAAGTCGTAGCAAGTAAACAAACCAAGCAAGAAGCAACCACTGCACCGACAAGAAGCAAACCAAGCCAACAGCTAGCAGCATCGCAATGGCCCGTGCCTGCGTGTTCCTCGTTGTGCTCCTCCTGGCCGCCGTCGTGGTGGCGTCGTCTGCGGACGCGGCCCGCATCGACGTCGTCGAGGGCAGGTCCATGGAGTCCTCCGACGCACCCGCTCCCAGCCCCGACTCCGCCTCGTCCTCAGAGTCGTCGGAGGCACCCTCCAGCAGTAGCTCTTCTGAGTAGCCACGTGCTCCCATCTACGCCGATCGAGTTCTTAGCCTGATCTATCCGATGTGTTAAAGTTATGATTCTCTAGAATAATACGCTGCACCCCAATGATATCTATGCGTGGGTGCACGCAGCAAAAGCCTGCAATGTGCTTGCCTGATTGTTGTTTTGTTCCTCTATCTGTTTTTGTTCATATATGTATATGAAACCTTTGGTCTTTGGTCTGTGTCTTTTTGTTCATGTATATGTAACATGCATCATCCAATACATAGTGCGTGCGTGCTATGCCTTTAAATTTTATGGTGTTGACAACCCTTTACTTCTGCTTTCATGACATCGTCTTTTAGTTTTCCAAAAATGAGCACTACCACACCAGACTATATATATGTATAATTAATATGTACTGGCTATATATCGACATAGGATTTCTGAAATTAAGCAGGTTGTGTAATAACTGTTTACACCAAATTTTGGAATTCGTGCACGGGAGTGATGGTTCTGGCAAGGTTAAATCTGTGTTTTCGAGCCCAGGTGTCAGATCTGTAAGAGCCGGTTCGGGATTGGCTAATCTGAAGAAAAGTCGACCGAAGAAGATGATATCGGCAAATCTGCTCAAGGTCGGACAAGGAGCCAAAAAATGTGTCGGATGCGAAGTTTCTGGCAAGCAAAGATCTACAGCCGGTGATGAAAGCTGGTCATGTCGGACTCTATAGAAAGGAAAAAATAGAGTCCAACTTATCTCTTAAGATAGATTATTATATTTTGTAATAGTTTGTATTCGAACATGACTCAGCATAGGGTTGAGTTATAAATATAAACCCAAATGTAACATTAGGAGGGATCAATCAAACAAACAACACAATTACATCTTTTCGGCTCTGGCCAAACCCTAGGAGTAGCAGTAGAGTAGATTCCGACGAGATCTTCGGACAAGCAGGGCTGCATCGGTTAGGTTTGACGTCCGACTTGCTTGTAAGTATTGCCACAGTTTATATCTCGTTTGCAAGGCTGCATTGGTTAGGTCCAATCTCATGCAAACTCGGTATAATCTAGTTATCGGTTTATATTTAGCTTGTAAGGCTGCATTGGTTTGGTCCAACCTCGTACAAGCTCGGTATAAGCTAGTTATCGGCTCTACTAGATCGGCAATCTACTAGATTCATTAAGTTACCAATATTGTTTGTTTTAATTTATTTACTTATTTGCAACAATATCATTGCTCAATCAAGATTGACAGATCTAGCTCTGAGTTTCGCTAAAGATCTTTCGTTGAAAGCCTATGTATCAAGTCATGTTTAGAGCATACCAAATATAGGCTCGCATCAGCTGATCTGTCGATCTTGGTTGTTATGTGTTGTGCGTTGAAGCTATCTGTCTGGTTATAGATAGATGGAAGATTAAAGTAGATCTAATCTGATTTCATGCATTAAGGTTGTATCCCCGGACCCCCACTATCATTTGATCTGGATTAGGTACGCTCTAGTCTTAGATTTATCTGTAATTAGGATAGATAGGCCTGTTCGTGCTTCATGGACCCCTTACCGGCTAAATAGCTGATAGGGTTGTGCTTTCACCGGTAACGTGCATGCATGGTTTGATCCATCGTTGATCGATCTTTTTACTCGTTCTATATACTTAGAAGATACCGTTATTAAGGTTGTCATCCATGGGATCTCACTGTTAGTGAGGTTTTGAATATATCTAGAGAGTGTACGAGATCCGTCAGTGCTTTGATGGCTATATATGTATGTTCATATCTTGAGATCTGTTCGTCAGTGTTTATCGACTAATCTGGATCGGCTAATTGAATTACCTCAATCGCATGTATGCGAGCTAGCCGTTTTGTCGTAGTCTTTATTTAATGCATCCTTCATACTGTATAGGAGTTGACTCTCTAGTCAATTTTCTTTGATCATCAGCTATTTTAGAGCCATATACCATGGAACTGTCTGAAACAAACCGGTTGGTTCCATAATTTAACATTTTTATCTCCTTGTCAATCGCAGCGTCAAATTGACTAGCACGCCTTCGGTCCATTTTCGCCCGATTCGTCTCGTCTCCGAGGCTTAGTGAATCTCGAGGTGCTCATGCTTCATAATCGTGTGGGCCTCCAAGTGTGTTGTGCGCAAGCCACGTTTTTGCCTCGACAATAACGTAGTAGGCTTTTTGAAATTAAACAACCACTATAACTAGCCTCTTGCTGCACCGAAGCTAAGGGTTGAGTTTGAATGTGGCTTGTTAGCGAACCAATCAATTAATCACATTGAAACTCGTCTCAACATGGACTTAGATTGTCGGCAAGAAATCAAACCAAGCGAATAAATCTTGTCTTCCTCCTATCCTTGGTGGTTTGATCATCTACAATCGTGCTTTTCATTCTTATATATAGCTTGTGTAGTTGCTTGATTGTTTGGTAGCTCTCTAGTGGTAACTTTAGTGGTAATGTAGTTAGTTGTAGTTGCTCCACTACTTTATCTCTCTTGTGTATCTTGTCTAGTTGCTAGCCTCTTATGTGTGTTTTGTGTACTCTAGTGGTAGATAAACTACCTTTGCTACTAGACTTGAGAAGAAGGCTTGCATTTAATTTGGTGAAATAGAGCTAGGCAAAGTAGTTGCTATTATACCCCTTAGCTCTAATGTTTGTGTAATTATAAAAGAAAATTTTTACGTGTTATCCATCCTCTTTAACCATTTATATTGTCTCAAGCGGCACATGGGTCCTTTTCCTCTCCTAAGTGGTGGTGCCCATGGTTCTTCGTCTGGGTCGGTGACATGGGTCCAAGCTCTTCCTCCAAGCCAACGACATGCATGTCCATCCCTTGGACCCCCTGACAACGGGTGATTCTTTCCCATATCCTTCGTTCTAGGCCGATGTGATCTCTATCCTGTCATCTATGTTACTTCTTCATGCTCACCATCGTTGCCTCTTCTCTCACATATGTCTCACCAGGTGACAGGATCCTCTCCACTAGGCATGTCTCGATCTCCACACTGGTTCGGTGGATCCACAACAGTCATTACTGCAAGTGCAAGTGTTGGTCTTAGTGGCAATGGACTCGAGATCGACACGATGGGCTTGTTGGATGGCTAAGAAGCAGTGTTATTGGTTTTTTCAAAAAGATATATCAGACATGTTTGGTTGATGGTTTCTGCGGCTAAAGAACAATTGTTCCGTTGATTTGTGTGAGAGAAAAACATTATTCTACGACTAAAAAGTAGAGCTAATTTTAGCTAATAAGCTTAAGGGAAGATGATGATTCTATTTTTACAAGCGGGCACTTGTCCATCCCTGTTAACTCCTTGTCAATAGAGACCTCATTGTACCCCATTTGTGTAAATTGGTTAGGTAGCCGTGGCTGCTACAACGAACTATGTGCGTTGAAGTTGTTTTGGTTTAGCAATGCTATCATATTATATATATATATATAGAGAGAGTAATACTATTAGGTTAGGAGCCCTGAGTTCTCAATAGTTATTGGAAGCCCGAACCTAAACTGTACCTATATGGTTCAACCGAACCAGCCAACCGACCTGACCCACTTGTGAACATCCGTAGGAGCATCACAACGTTTGATTAAAAAAAGGCAGTTGCCTCCCTCATCTCTCACGCCCCCACCATGACCTCCCTATCGCACTACTGGACGCGGAAGGGCTCTATGGCTCTCGGTAAAGGCTTTACCGAGAGTTGCTCTCGGCAAAAATCCTCTCGACAAAGGAGCCTTTGTCGAGGGTCATTTGTCGGGCTCTCGGCAAAGGCTTTGCCGAGGGTCCAGTGCGGCCCTCGGCAAAGAAAAATAGCCGTTAATGGTAGGTCACCGTTGACGGCTTCTTTGACGAGAGCCGGCTGCCGAGGCTCTCGGCAAAGGTTTTTTTTATTTTTTCCCAAAAATCTTTGCCGAGAGCTCGTAGCCTGGCTCTCGGCAAAGAGATATTTTTTTTGGATTTTTTGTGCCGAGAGCTTATTGGGCTGGCTCTCGGCAAAGACATTTTTTTTGGGAAACTCTTCGCCGAGAGCTTGTAGCCTGACTCTCGGCAAAGGCCAGGCCTTTGCCGAGTGCTATGACCAAAGCGCTCGACAGAGCTGGAGAAATTGGTATTCTGGTGCCCAGCTTTGCGGAGAGCTTTAGCCATAGCACTCGGCAAAGGGGGCCTTTGCTGAGTGCATCCCTCGGCAAAGAAGACAATTTTTTTTAAAAAAAATCCCGGTTTTCCTTTTCTCCGACACTATCACACACACACATTCATCACATATATATCACATTCATCACATTTCATGTCACAGAACATATATATATATATATATAATATCATAAAGTTCAATAACATATATATGTCATCAAATAGTTCAATACCAAAGTCACCACAATACAACATGAAAGTTTTCAATCCAAAGTTCAATGTACTAGACCCCCGACCAACCTTGCCAGCCCTGAGAAGAAGTGCCGCCTGCTTGACCCCCGGCTGGATTCCATCCAGGAGCGTGGCGGTTGTTCGAACCTTCCGACAGAGGCTGCAAAAGAAAGACGTCTATGTCAGACAAGCAAATGCAGAAATGAAACACTGAGGTATCGATACTCACAGCAGTAGTTCCAGCGTCTTGAGACGACGGTGGAGGAGCCATGAGCGTCTGGGGCACGGCCATGCCCTGGGAGGCCATGAAGGCAATGAGATCCGCCATCTGCTTAGCTTGGGCCTCCATCTGGGTCTCCAAGATCTGGCGCTGCTGACTTTCTCTTTCCAGGCGTTCCTGCGATAATACAAAGTGAATGTTAGAACAATGCAAACATTTAAAGTTCAATGTACGATGAGTTAAACAGAAATAACCTCAAGCTCGGCGACCCGCGACTGCGAAGGTGACGGGCGTGGGCGTATGGGGACGGTCCCGCTCGTGCTCTGTGCTCGGAGCTAGGACAAAGGGGGAGTGGAGGCCGAGTCGATGACACCGTCGCCAAGCCAGAACCGCCTGTGCTTCTATCCCTCCTCCGATCCTCATGACGATGCTCCCGTCTAGGTCCTCGGTGGCAGGATCAAAGTCATCCCCATGGACCGCCCTTGCCGCCTATGAGTAGTCAGTGAGGCGGGTGTGGACGCTGGAGTTGGTGTACACGTCGACGTGGTCGTCGGGGTTGTAGGAGGTCTCTGGTGCCGTGGCCTTGCCCTTGTGGGACATGGCGTATGCCTGCAACGTGCCGCAAGGCTGGCCACCGTGTGCCATCGACTACAAGGAAGACAACAAGATGATTAGTAATCAGGCAATATTTGAGCGAGGAATTCAGAAAGTCTTTCACGTACCCAAGCTTGTGCGTACTCGGCGAGGTTGCGGTTGCCCTAGTGGTGTGGTACACCTGGCATCTACAGACGCGCCTGCCGGGCCTCGGCGTGTGTCGGGCCCTCATTCTGAGAGTCCAAACATGCCCATATTTGCGCCAGGATCATGCACAAATATGTACGGGATCAACAGAAATGATATACAGATTTAAAGATAAATACCGAACTTTATTAATTCTAGCGAATAAAAGGGTTCATACAAAAGGGTCTGGGGTTCACACCTAGGTAGGTGATATATATTACAACAGGGTCAAGGCTTTTATTTATATCACTTGACCAACGCACACTACAGAGGTGGTAGCGTAACAGGGTGCGAAAGCTACTAAGGCGGTAGTCAATGCATAGCGGCGTCTATCCTCACAGGCAAGCTAGAGCGTAGGCATAGACCCTATTCTAACGATTCCTTCATGGTCGCGGTCGCTGTCACTGGTCCTCCTGGAAGTCCTCCTCGTTGTAGCCGGGTTCTCCTTCGTCTTCATAATCTGTGTCAACAACATGTGAGTACATAGAGTACTCAGCAAGTCCTATAGGAATAACAAGAATAAAAGAGAGGTTGGGCCCTAGGAGAGTGTCATCCTTGTCGCTAGTTCCCGGTTAGTTTAGAAACATAGGCAACATTATCACAAGTTCATGGTTGTGCTAGTGCAAGAATTGTTATTAACCTAACCATAGATGACCTCATCTCGACGATTGCCCATAACCAAGGACGTAGCTATTCGAATAGGATTCAGGTAGTTCTATTGCAGCAGATGTCCAATTTTCCCCACACGATGGAGTGAACTCGACCATGATCAGTGGCCTCGTCTACTCCAACAAAGCACATACCCGAGAGGACGCATCCATAGGGTCCATGTAACCCTCACCACGATTTACACAGGGGCTGGAAAACAGACCACACATGGTCCAACTGGCCAAATCAATGTCATAAAAGAGGGGGCTCGCACACGGCCCAACATGAATTTAACGTGGAGGATCACTTAGCAACCACGCCGACCGGGCCACGAGAGATCACTTAGCAGTCGTGCCTTCTCCTGTCAAACCGTTGTCTCCCGACCTCCAGGTAGGTGTTACACTTATGCCTATCGGGGTGTGAAACTAGGCCTACCCATATAGGCGTGTGGCTGGACGCGTTTCTGACCAAGTTTGGTGGCCTATGAAACTACTCAGTATGGCAAACAAGTGCCTCCTAGGTAGAGTCCCCTAACAGGCGAGTCTACCCCAAGATGTTATATCCGCATATAAACATCCCTCACTTGTTCTCACTTATTCAGGTTTGCCTTAAGCACATGAACATATCAGAGTTGCCCATTATTTAGCCATCTTCACCATATGATATTCCAAGCATATAATCATCAGTGAGTGATTACTTATAGTAGATATGAGTGGGGTTAGGACTTGCCTTCGTTGCAGCTCACAGTTCCCGATTCCTGGTAGTCTGGATCGCCTTCCTCCTGGTAGTCGTCTCCTTCTGTCGATCGATCCGACGGAAACGATAAGCTTAAACAAGAAACAAACATCACAAGCAAACATATGTTGAGCAAAAAGGTTACTCTCAGGTTGGTCACTTTTGGATTATTTTTATAGAATTTTTAGATGTGGTTTCATAATTTTCGGAGTTAAAACATGAGAGATATGATTTTTACAAGTTTAAACATATAGGTTGGAAATTAATAACTAATTTCTATAATCATTTTTAGAAAACTAATTATGGAGTAAAATTACTGAGTGTATGTAGTATTTTTAGGATTTTTCTGGAATTTTTATCCAAAGGGAAATTAGACTTCTAGCCTCTTGCGTACACTAGCCGGGTGCACCTAGCGTTTTTCTGTGCGACTGTGAGGAAGGGTTCCACGGTCCATGGCACTGTTCCGTGGTCATGCACCCCGCGGTCACTGGTTCACGTGAACCGGGCGCACAGAACGAGGGGAGAGAGTGGAGACTTGGCCGACAGCCGCTGACGTGTGGGTTCCGCGTGTCGGCCTCGTGCGGCGGCTGACGCGTGGGCCTATACGGTCTCCCGCCTGCAACGGAAAGGGAGCAACGATGTTGCGTGGGTCCGTCTGTCATCCACTGAAGGACAACGGCGTCGCAAGGGCGTTACCGTTTCGCGCGCCGGGAAACAGAGGGGGGGGGGGGGGGGGTCGTCGACCTCGCCGGAGTTGATTCCGCCGGTGGCATGCTTGCTCCCCAGCCCTAACCATCTCCGGAAACGCGTTCCTCTCGTTCTCCCACTCACTCCTTTGTCCGTCAGGGAAATCAATTGGGGCTCAGCGTTGGCCTCGGCGCCTCGCCGCGGGCATTGGCGGCTCGGCCGGTGGCGCCCGTGGGGACACGGTGCTACGACGTGGTAGAGATAGTGTTAGGAAGGGGAAAAGGGGGGTGATGGATCAGTGAAGCTTACCCTCACTCCAATCGGGACGCTACGCTCTCTAGTGGCTCCAATTTCGCCTTGGTTCTCCGGCGACAAGACGGCTCCGATTTGGGGGAAATTGAGAATTAGAGGAGAGAGAGGTGGTAGGGATGGAATTGGGGTGATAATATGGTGAAGGAGTTTGCTGCGGAGCTTAGGGTAGCGTCAATTCAGGGTGAGGTGCCTTTTATAGGCCAGCAATGGCGGTGGCGGCCATGGCGGTTCACTGAGATTTTTCTCCTCCGCGTTGCCGACGTGTTCCTGAGCTCTAGAGCGTTCTCCGGTCGCCGTACTTCACCCTGCTCGCTTGGTCTTGTCCCCAGTAAGGCGGTTCTTCGCCTCAGCTTGTCATGACATTAATGGCGACGGCGGGGGTTGCTGTGGCGCCACTCTTCTCTGCCCTGTCTTCCTTGGCTCCGGCTTCTAGCCGTACTTCACAGGAAGGCGGTTGCGGGGGAAAGGACACGACGCATCGGGCGAGCCTTCGCGAGGGTCAGCGGCAATAGGGTCGAGCGGGCCATGGCGGTCGGCTTGCTCTGCCTCGTCACGTCGTCTCGAAGGGGACGAAGCTGACGGCAGGGCCCCGCCTGTCATCGGTGGAAGGAGAGGGAGGGGAAGAGCAGGGACGGCCGGCCGGGAGCACTTGCGCTCGTGCAGCGCTGGGCCGTGGCCCACATGGGGAGAGGCGGGAGGAGAGGAGTGGGGCAGTGGGCCGAAAGAGAGTTGAGGCCTATTCCGGTTTCTCCTTCTATTCCCCTTTTTCTTTTTCCCTATTTCCTTTGATTCAAATTCCTTTTGAGTTTTGAATTTAAACTGAGTTTCCAAAAGTTTCTAACTGAGTGCTACCATATTGCTCAACACATGCCACACAACCAAACAAGAAAAGATTTGTTGTCTTATTTATTCTAATTATGTTTCCTATAAATTAAACTAGGTCAAGTTTTAATTTGGTTCAAATTTTTAGTGATTTTCAAAACTTGGAAAATTAGGGGTGTCACAGCGTGGTGGGCCGCCCACTCTTCGGATAGCCACCGGTCCACGATCATCTCCCAGCACTCGGGAAACGACTGGCACCATTAGGGGATCATCTGCACATCATCAAGTATTTCACATATAAGCGTCAAATGAAAAGTACGAATAGCTTAATCTCAAAAGGAATCACTTACCTGCAAGTACTGCGCCCGGCCCAGCGTCATGCCTCTCACCTCGGCCTTCGTCACCCTCTTGCCCAAGACGGTGGCGTTGTAGGTGATGATGGCCTGCAGTCTCGCCTCGTAGATCATGTCGGTGACGAGCTTCCTGCAGGCCCTAGTAGCCACCACCTCCGCCACTGCCTCCTTCCCCAGCTCGCATTTGAAGTAGTTCTGCATACAGACGCAATACAAACTCTAAGTAATTAAAGAAAAAATATGATGAATGTGATGTTGTTTGACGAAGACTTATCCACAGCTCCACTTTGACCCTTGCCGCCTTGTTGGCGAAGTCTGGGTCTAGGGCGACGGTGTAGTGGTCAAAGGTGTAGGCCGGCTCGTGCCTCCCGACATACTGTACTATGTTGGGGTAGTGCTCGCAGCACAGGAGACCCAAGATGTCGTTAGGTTTGCGGCCTTTAGGCCCCACAAAGTCCCATGACCTGCACAAGTGAATAAAAAAGATTATTAGCTTCTATTTCAATTTTGAGTCTCATCATATGAACAAGTAGTTAGAACATGTACTTTTGTCCAATGGGCTTGATCACTAGGCGTTGGGCACGTGTCGGCAACATCGGGAGGCTGGCGGGACCTCTCATGTAGGGCGTGGACGCCCCTGAGGCAGCCGAACCCTCGTCTGCCTCGTCCTCCTCCTGCCCCTCGTCCTCCTGCTCGGCCTCCTCCTCTTGAGCCTCGACATCGGGCGTGGCCGGCACCTCCTCCTCGACCTCCTCCTCCTCCTCCTGTGGAGTCGGCTCCCTCCGGCGGTGGCCACTCCTAGTCGACGGCCCGTCGCCTTGCGAGCTTCGGTACAACCAACTCAACCTCCTCTGACGTCCTCCCGACATCTTGGCTTGACCTCCTGCATTTAAAAAGAACAAACAATGTTGTATTAGAAAGGATGGTCAAGAGGTAGGAATTGTCGATGTTGGTCGAACACTGAATACTTGCCACCATTCTTCAACCAGATAAATCTCGTAGTTGTCTTATAAACCGGGCATGAGAACTTGTCGTGGACACACCAGGCACAAAATATCCCATATGCTAGGTAGTCATGCAGTGAGTACAAGTACCAGATGTGCATTGTGAAGTTCGACCTTGAAGCTCGATTATATGTCAATACCCCTTCATTCCAAGTAGCTTCCAATTCATCAATCAGAGGCTCCATGTACACACCCATGTTATTCCTCGGGTGTCCAGGAATTATCAACGACAAGAATACAATATGACGTTGAAATAGGACGCGGGGGGGGGGGGGGGGAGGTTGAAGGGGACAACGAAGACGAGCCAATAGGTGTACGGGACAGCCATGAGTCCATAGGGATTGAAACCGTCCATTGAAACGCAACACGAATATTACGAGCCTCTCTAGCTTTGTCATGATGGATGCGATCGAACTGGGCCCATGCTTCACCATCGGCGGGATGTACCATCTTCTCAGGATTGTATCGTGTACCCTGTTTGTGCCATGTCATTTGTTTCACGGATTCCTCGATCATGTAGAGACATTGGATCCTTAGTGTGAATGACAAGTAACGGAGGACTTTCATGGGGATAAAACGCTGCCTCTTCGGGCCTTCACCATCGTCTACCTCCATGTATCTCGACGCTTTACACTTCGGACAGTAACCTGCATCATTGAGATCTTTCCTGAAGAGGACGCACCCATTTGGACAAACATGTATCTGCTCATACGACATCTTCAGTGCACGAAGCTGTTTCTGAGACTCGTACATGCTCTTTGGCAATATGTGGTCGTCCGGAAGCATGCTGCCAAATAGGGCCAACATACCATCAAATGCATCTCGACTCCGGTTGAACTGGGACTTGAACCCCATCACACGACCAATGGCATCCAGTTGATAAATCGTTGTCCGACCGTGAAGGGGTTTCTGTGCTGAAGACATCATCTCGTAAAACGCCTTTGCGGTCTTCTCCATCTCCTCCTCTGTACGTCCTTCAGCGTACTGTGCTTCTTGGAAGTCATCTAACATGTCTGCTACCCCCTAATCAACATCAAAGTCCTCCAGACGTGGTCACACTGCCTCCGCTCTCAAACGATGTGCTTCACCATGGTAGATCCACCGAGTGTAGTCCGGATTGAATCCATTGTTCAGAAGATGTTTACCCATGTTCTCCTTATCTTGCCTTCTCCGGTTCCCAGATCTGCTGCATGGGCACAATACTTTCATCTCTCCTCGCCGAGCCGCGCCAAATGCATTGTTCAAGAAAGCATCTGTCTTGCACAACCATTCATCGGTGAAATCACTTCTGCTTCTGCGGCCCGAGTACATCCACTGACGGTCATCCATCCTACTGTCATTCATCCGAGTACTTACAACTACCTTCGAGTACTTTCATCCTACTATCATCTAATAGGTGAGGGTAGGTCCTAATCCCACCCGCAAATGCGTAGATGAGGCCAGTTCCCATTGTGTGCCCCGACCCGAGACAGAATTTTGGCAGCACCTCCCCGTTGTTCTCCGGATACATGTCCCTGTAGGGAGAGTGTGTATCCAGAGAAGAACAAGGAGGTGATGTCGAAACTCCGTCTCGAATCGAGGCAGACCATGGAAACTAACTCATCGACGCATCCGCGGGCTGTCCAAGTAATGTGGACAATCCGAAACAGGTACAGTTATTGATATGCAGAGATCTGCATACCTCCAACCGTATCTCTTTCGGACGGGAGACGCCTAACTGGGTTCATGACCTATGACCCTTATCTAGGAGGAGAGGTTATTTATACCTAGGGTGCTGGTGGAGTCAGGATAGCGGCGCAGTGCCGAGTCGGTGCAGTGGCGAGGCAAAGCGGTGCAGGCAGACCCGCGACATCGACAAAAACGATCGGGGTCGCCGAGGATCTCCGGCTCGGTCCCGAAAGGTCCTTCTCCTACATAAAAGGCAAAAAGGTTAGTGTCCATCAGAAATTTCAGCAGAACCTCCCTTGCACGATGAGGTTTTGAATACCTGCAAGAAAAACGACACGATGGCCGACATCCACATATGCGGCACGATGGCCGACATCCACATACAAGCGGCACGATGGCTGACATCCACATGCATTCACATGCATATCACTACTACTTACTACGTGGGGCGATCGACGATGACGGAGCGAACGAACTTAGGGCGAGGATGTGACACCGACGATCTCCTCTCCTTCTCCTCCTCCTTCTTCTCCTTCTCCTCCTCTACTTGTCCTCTTCTCCTCCTCCCCCTCTGCTTCTTCTTCTTCTTCTTCTTCTTCTCCTCCTTCTCCTTCTCCACCGACGGTGAGGGCGCGGGCAGGGAGGCCGGCGAGGAGGGGAGCCGGTGGGGCAACGAAGGGCGCCGACGGGAAGGCGAGGACGCCGACAGGGAGGGGCCGGGTGGGGAGGGCCACCGGCGGTGAGGGGCGGGTGCTGGCCGGAAGGGGCGCCGGCGGGGAGGCCACCGACGGGGAGGTCGGGCCAGGCGGGGAGTGGCCGGACAGGGAGGGGCCGGCGGGGAGGGCAGGGGAGGGAGGCCGGCGGGGAGGCCGCCAGCGTGGAGGGGACGGGCGGGCGCCGGTGAGGCCGGACAGCGACGCGGAGGGGCGCGTCCGGGAGGGGCGCCGGCGGGGAGGGGCGCGTCCGGGAGGGGCGGGGGATGGCGGGGCGTGCGTGCGTGTGTTTGTGTGGTGTGTGTGTGCGGCGCGGACGCCGCGGCGGACTTTTTATTTTTTTCTGTTTTGCTTCTTTGCCGAGAGCCAGATCGGGCGGCTCTCGGCAAAGAGGAAAGCTTTGCCGAGAGCCGTCTCATCCGGCTCTCGGCAAAGATTTTGTTTTTTATTTTTTTAATAAATTCTTTGTCGAGAGCCCTGGGCCTGGCTCTCGGCAAAGAGACTCTTTGCCGAGGGCTTTATGGGGCTCTCGACAAAGAATAATTTTTTTGTTTTTTTGCTCCCAATTTTTCTATGGCCTTGCTACAGTTCTACAAGCCAAGATTTCAAATTTGGTGTATCTTCCCTACGTCTTGCTATATTTCGTGCATTTTCTTTAATTCCTTGATTTTTTCCGCGGGACGCACGTTTGTACTGTAGATGCATGAAAAAATAAAACTCAGCGATTCGAAAAATGGTATTCATTCTTCCGAGGGTATTTCAACGCCATATCCAGGGACATCCGCGGAAACTCGACCGTCTCGTGCACGAGACACGGCAACCAAGTTGCGTGAGATTGGATTTAAAATTATTAAAAATACAAACGAAGTCAGAAAATCATGAAAATAGACGGGTGACCTTGATATCGCATGTAGAGCCTATAAATTTTTTTGGAGAATGTTTGGAGCAAGTGATGGCGCAAGATGGTTGAAACCCTGAGATCTCCGCATAAATGTCATGTATTTAGATCATCTCAGGTCATGGCCTTGTAGGTTCCTAGGATGATATACTTGCAGAAGGAGCGATGACTTAAAGTCATGACCATCGCTTGCGTTGTTTGGCACATAAAAAAATAATCTCTCATGACATAGAGAGCACTGAAAAACAACTTTTCTACAAGTTTAATAGAATATAAACGCATATCCTATATTGGGAGTTTGACATATATATTATTAACATTTTGATGAGGTCATTATTACTATGTACCTTCATTGATTATGCCCAAAGAACTGAGATAGAGACATGCTATACCTCATATTTGAACTAAAAGAGTCATGCAATTTTTGAGAAACAAAGTCAGAGCCAACCAAGGACAGATACGGCTGTATCGGCCTGTCTACTTTTGAGTCGTGCCATACCGGACTGTGGTGCTGGTTTATCGGTCTATGGCATGTGGCTTCTTTGGTTCTTCATAAATACTACTAGTCCGTTTAGTTTGCGAGTCATGCGAGAGTTGTGCGCGACCAAACGATAGGAGCAGGAGCTACAGGCCACCAAACGTTTGGCGCGCATGAAGGCAACACAACCTCCCTTCTCCTAAAAATAGCCACACGATCTCATATATAAACACCCGCACCGCGCCCCGTACCGTCATCGCAATCGCAAGTCGTAGCAAGTAAACAAACCAAGCAAGAAGCAACCACTGCACCGACAAGAAGCGAACCAAGCCAACAGCTAGCAGCATCGCAATGGCCCGTGCCTGCGTGCTCCTCGTTGTGCTCCTCCTGGCCGCCGTCGTGGTGGCGCCATCTGCGAACGCGGCCCGCATCGACGTCGTCGAGGGCAGGTCCATGGAGTCCTCCGACGCACCTGCTCCCAGCCCCGACTCCGCCTCGTCCTCAGAGTCGTCGGAGGCACCCTCCAGCAGCAGCTCTTCCGAGTAGCCACGTGCTCCCATCTACGCGGATCGAGTTCTTAGCCTGGTCTATCTGATGTGTTATAGTTATGATTCTCTAGAATAATACGCTGCACCCCCAATGATATCTATGCGTGGGTGCACGCAACAAAAGCATGCAATGTGCTTGCCTGATTGTTGTTTTGTTCCTCTATCCCTCTATCTGTTTTTGTTCATATATGTATATGAAACATTCTTTGGTCTTTGGTCTGTGTCTTTTTGTTCATGTATATGTAACATGCATCATCCAATACATAGTGCGTGCGTGCTATGCCTTTAAATTTTATGGTGTTGAGAACCCTTTAATTACTTCTGCTTTCATGACATCGTCTTTTAGTTTTCCGAAAATGAGCACTACCACACCAGACTATATATATGTATAATTAATATGTACTGGCTATATACCGACATAGGATTTCTGAAATTAAGCAGGTTGTGTAATAACTGTTTACACCAAATTTTGGAATTCGTGCATGGGAGTGAAGGTTCTGGCAAGGTTAAGTCTGTGTTTTCGAGCCCAGGTGTCAGATCTGTAAGCGCCGGTTCGGGATTGGCTAGTCTAAAGAAAAATCGACCGAAGAAGATGATATCGACAAATCTGCTCAAGGTCGGACAAGGAGCCAAAAAATGTGTCGGATGCGAAGTTTCTGGCAAGCAAAGATCTACAGCCGGTTCTAGTGGACCTTAGTTCCTATGGGTGATAAGGGGATAATGGCGCCAGGGTTTCTGCCTGACAGCCTAAGCAGGAGGATGAGATTAGAGATAGCAAGGAGATGAGACTAGAGATAACTTCATTCTTATTCATTGCTTGATTCATTCCATTGATGTTGGTTACAATATATAGGAGCTGATTTCCTTGCTAGGCGTACAAACTCTTGCCATTTCATACTTGAGGCCCCTTCAGCTGCTCTTTAATTGCTATTAATAGCCTTAATGACATTGGTCCTTTAAGCCACCAGCCCTTTCATACTTGAGGCCCCTTCAGCTGCTCCTTAATTGCTATTAATAGCCTTAATGACATTGGCCTTTTCAGCCACCAGCCTCCTCGAGCTGTGCCAGGCCATGCGCTGCCTTGGGAGCACCCCTTTCTGCGTGCAGCCATGCACATGACATCTCCCCCGTCCTTGAAGACCAGCTCGTCCTCGAGCTGGAAGCGTGGAGAGCAGTCATCGAAGCCAATGACGTTCTCCTGTATCCCATGGGAAGAGCCCAATAGATAGCTTCTGGAAACGGGAAAGCCGGTCATCCTGGTGGTCGCCGTGGTCTGATCCCCTTGAACCAGAGAAGGACGCCAACACCAGATGCTTTTGCTGCAGGGCAACAGCCGACCCTTGCAAGTCACTGGTGGAGGCGTTGAGGCATTGGATGAGCTTGGCCAAATCAGCCGTGGTGGGTTCAGCTATTGGTGGCGAGAACATTGCAGCAGAGTATGGTGGCGAGGATGGAGTGCTGGTGGGAGAGGTGGTGGTGGTTGGCGGTGGCGTATGAGCAGATGAGGAACGCCTCATTAAAGGCGCAGGTTTAGTCACATCCAACATCTTCCATATGGTGTGCCTCACCAGGAATCCTCGTGCCGCTGCTTGTAGGCGTACTGCAGCTAGGTGTTCACGCAGCTTCCTGGTGGTGTGCCGCACCATGAATCCACGCGCCGCTGCTTGTAGGCATACTGCAGCAAGGCGTTCACGCTCAGACTTCTCCAGTTGAGCACAGTAGCGGTTGATCATCATGGCGACGTGATCCATGTCTTTTTGCAGACGACGCATCCCATCAGCAAAGCCAAAGGTCGTAGCAGGGGCCGATCCAAAGCGCAGGTGTAGCAGATTGGTGAAGCGAAGCCATGCCGGGGTGCCTTCATCCTGCTGGACTTGGTGGAACCACAACCGTGCGCCATCTTCCAAATGTCGGGAAGCCAGCCATACCTTTTCTTCCTCCATGATATGTTGCCGGTGGAAGTAGGACTCACATTGGGGTGGTGTGTGAGTTTTAAAGAACATCAGATCGTCCACTGGTTTCGATCTCAGTCACATGATTCTATGCTTAGTCAGAAGCATTAAACTCTATACCTTAAAGTATAAAATTATGAATTTCAAAAATTTCAAAAAAATATTCAAAGTGGATCTTGAATCGTGTATGAAAATATCAGGAATCAAATGGTGAAAACTGTTTTTGAATTTGATATTTCGTTGAAGAGTTATCGCCAAAAAATAAAAGAAATTGGATTGGATTGTTTGCATGCAGACATGCGTCAGTGTTGTCAGCTTGTGTCAGCCCCGTGTCACATGGGATATCCATCCCGCAAAGAGATTTTTATGCAATCACAAAGTTAGTTTTATATATTCAACAACTGGTTTTTATACAATATCGGTGAAAAAAGTTTTTTGCGTTGCGTGACCCAAGATTCTATGCATCTGATCGTTGGGTCCGTAGTGGTCCCACACCTGCGCGCGCGTCAGCTAGTCACAGATTTGAATGGTCTAGTGGGGTGGGGTGGCTGGTTAGACCCGACGCGGGGTGGGCTATATCAGTAATTTTTTAATCCTGTACCATTGTGTTAATTTCACAAGCTTAAAACTTCTGCGAGCATCTTAAAGTAGGAGTCATATGTTAAATAAACTGTTATAAATAACACGCTAGTACAAGCTTCGCCACTACTGCATAATTTGTCCGTTCTAAAAAAACTCACTATAGACATTATGCTGGTCAAACTTTCTTATTAAGTTTAATTAGATTTATAAAAATTAAGTACTAGCAATATTTGTATCTCTAAATAAGTTTATTACAAAAATATATTCAATAATTTATGTGAAGCGAAGCCATGCCGGGGTGTCTTCATCCTGCCGGACTTGGTGGAACCACAACCGGGCGCCATCTTCCAAATGCCGGGAAGCCAGCCATACCTTTTCTTCCTCCATGATATGTTGCTGCTGGAAGTAGGACTCACATTGGTTGACGAAGGCGATAGGATCCGATTTTCCGTCAAATTTTGGAAAATCCATCTTCTGGAATTGTGACAGAGGTTGTGGTAGTGGCAGTTGCTGGTGGTGTAGAGGCGGCAGCGGTTGAAGGAATGGACGCGGTGAAGGTGGCTGATGAGGAGCGGAGGTTGAACAAGGCGCAACAGAGGTGGAAGAGGATCGCTGGACAGCTGATACCAGATGTAGTGGACCTTAGTTCATATGGGTGATAAGGGGGATAATGGCGCCAGGGTTTCTGCCTGGCTGTCGAGAGAGGGGGATGAGACTCAGGGAGAAGATGGAGATGAGACTAGAGATAACTTCATTCTTGTTCATTGCTTGATTCATTCCATTGATGTTGGTTACAATATATAGCAGCTGATTTCCTTGCTAGGCATACAGACTCTGGCCCCTTCATACTTGAGGCCCCTTCAGCTGCTCTTTAATTGCTATTAATAGCCTTAATGACATTGGTCCTTTCAGCCACCAGCCCTTTCATACTTGAGGCCCTTCAGCTGCTCCTTAATTGCTATTAATAGCCTTAATGACATTGGCCTTTTCAGCCACCAGCCTCCTCGAGCTGTGCCAGGCCATGCGCTGCCTTGGGAGCACCCTTTCTGCATGCAGCCATGCACATGACACCGGTGATGAAAGAATGTCATGGCAGACTCTATAGAAAGGAAAAAATAGAGTCCAAGTTATCTCTTAAGATAGATTATTATACTTTGTAATAGGAGCTTGTATTCGAACATGACTCAGCATAGGGTTGAGTTATAAATATAAACCCAGATGTAACATTAGGAGGGGTCAATCAAACAAACAACACAATTACATCTTTGCGGCTCCGGCCAAACCCTAGGAGTAGGAGTAGAGTAGATTCCGACGAGATCTTCGGACAAGCAGGGCTGCATCGGTTAGGTCCGACGTCCGACTTGCTTGTAAGTATTGCCACAATTTATATCTCGTTTGCAAGGCTGCATTGGTTAGGTCAAATCTCATGCAAACTCGGTATAAGCTAGTTATCGGTTTATATTTAGCTTGTAAGGCTGTATTGGTTTGGTCCAACCTCGTACAAGCTCGGTATAAGCTCGTTATCGGCTCTACTAGATCGGCAATCTACTAGATTCATTAAGTTACCGATATTGTTTGTTTTAATTTATTTACTTTATTTGCAACAATATCATTGCTCAATCAAGATAGACAAATCTAGCTCTGAGTTTCACTAAAGATCTTTCGTTGAAAGCCTATGTATCAAGTCATGTTTGGAGCATACCAAATATAGGCTCGCATCAGCTGATCTGTCGATCTTGGTTGTTATGTGTTGTGTGTTGAAGCTATCTGTCTGGTTATAGATAGATAGAAGATTAAAGTAGATCTAATTTGATTTCACGCATTAAGGCTGTATCCCCGGACCCCACTATCATTTGATCTGGACTATGTATGCTCTAGTCTTAGATTTATCTGTAATTAAGATAGATAGGCCTGTTCGTGCTTCATGGACCCCTTACCGACTAAATAGCTGATAGGGTTGTGCTTTCACCGGTCCCGGTCGTGCTCTGTGCTCGGAGCTAGGACAGAGGGGGAGTGGAGGCCGAATCGATGACACCGTCGCCAAGCCAGAACCGCCCGTGCTTCTCCCCTCCTCCGATCCTCATGACGATGCTCCTGTCCAGGTCCTCGGTGGCGGGATCAAAGTCATCCCCATGGACCGTGTCGACGAAATATGGTCAGCAGTCTACCGAGGGGTATGCCCATGGTAGTAGATTAAGCGGTGGAGGCATGCGAGACGTCTGCAAAGCGTGGACACAGGGACGTGAGACGGCGATTTAGACAGGTTTGGGCCGGCAAGTCGCCGTAATACCCTACGTCCTGTGTTCTCGTGGCTAGTTTGTATTGCTGATTGGGTGATCCGATGGGATCTGAGTCGTTTTGAGAGGGGGTCCCTGCTCGCCTTATATAGCCGGGGTGCAGGGTTACAACTTGCCAAATCCTAACAGATTACAATTGGCTCCTTTTGGCAAGGAATCCAGGTCTATCTATCTGGATATTCCTTGTAGAGCAAGTCTTCGGGAGAGTCATTGGCGGCTGCGATAGCCTGGTCGCGGACCGCAAGGCCTCCTGGTTGGGCCGTATCTGCAGAGCAGCCCAAGTAGTGCCAAGGGGGTATATGAGTGTAATATCCCCACAGCTAGTCCCCGAGCACTTTGCATCCGTTGTGCGGGGCGCCGCGAAGTCTTCCGAGCAGGTTGAGTCTGGTCGCATGTCGGCGAAGGCGTCTTCCGACCAGGTCGCCTGGTCGCGGGTGCTCTTGTAGTAGACTTCCGACCAGGTTGATCTGGTCGCGGATGTCGCGGCTGTAGTTGTGGCCGAAGTGCATCCGCGTGAAGTATTCCGCGTCGTTCAGCAAGTAGGATGCAAGGTGCTGCAAGAAAAATTTGAAGATCTTTTCATCTGGTGAAGTGTATCCATTTGGGACGTGGCTGGACTATAGGAACCGACGACATTCCAATAGAAGTCCGCGCTAGTCCACACCAAGCTACGATAGAAAAGAAAAGAAACTATACATTCACTGCGAGGTGAAGTGTATCCACTTAGTCCCCGAGCTTGGGAGTAGGTGCTGTAGGCACGTGGTGCCAAGCTTGCAAAATTTCTGCAACAAAACAGAGTCATTTTACGAAAGAAAAATGACGTGTGTACACGTAGTCCCCGGGCCTGCTGTAAGAAGCAGTATGGTTCTTGTAGCAGGGCCAAAGAAAATGCATTGATACGGGTACTTAGGGATAAGGGGGAAGTTTCCGAGGGTGAAGTTGAAGATCTGCAGTCCCCGGGAGTAACTGTAGCGCCGACCAGTAACTGTAGAGTTTACTGTTTCCCTGAAATGATTATCACAACTAGCAGGTGGGGTCAGTCCCCGTGCATTAGCACCACATTTACTAGCAGAGAGTAAATAAAATCGAGAAAATGATGTAGGCGAACGGGCAGGCCATTTTGCAAACCGTCGGCCCAGCGGCCCATTAAGAAGAGTGCAGCAGTCATGCGCGCGTACAGTTGCCGCAGGCGACGTGGCGGTCATGGGGGTGATGGGCACGGGCTCCCAGGAACCCTGGAGCTGAAGAGTCGGACTGCGCTGTATAAAAAGGCGAGGCGGACGGCGTCGGGTCCCCACTTGCTCATTCGCTCACTCCTCGTTGCCTTTGTCCGCTTTGTTTCCTTCGTGCGTACGAGTGAATCCGAGCGCAAAATCCCTGTAGCTCTAGATCTAGATCTGAAAACGACCCTCATAGCTGTCGATGGCGGGCGGCGGACGCACTCGTAGGGCGACGAGGAAGGGGAAGAAGGTGGCGAAGACGAAGGCCGACGACCGCATCGAGGTGCCGAGCTGGGCGAGCGGGTGGAGCCGAAGTGTTCTTCTCCGGGAGAATCTGGAGGAACTCGTCTTCTGCGGCTTGCTCCTGGATAGCGTGACCGGAGGTTGGAGAGATGCCTACCTGGAGGACTTCCCAACGCCAAACACCATCGAGCTTGTCGTCTTCGAGGCATTCTTCAAGTGCGGCTTCGGCGTCCCCGTCCACCCTTTTCTCCATGGGCTGCTGGAGTATTACCAAGTCGCGTTGTGCAACTTGACTCCGAATACAATGTTGCACATCGCGGTCTTCATCCACTATTGCGAGGCGTATTTGGGGATCGAACCCCATTTTGACCTCTTCCGCCACTTCTTCCGACTGAAGATCAACGGTACCGGGTCGTCGAACATCGTCGGGTCGGTGTACCTCCAGCTGCGGGACGGGATGGCGGACAAGTATATTGCGATGCCGCTGCCTTCGAAGGCGATGGAGTACAAGCCGAAGTGGTTCTACATCCATCAGGAGGCGCCGAGGCCACCGTGCGACCCGGCCTTCGCGCCGAGGGTGCTTCCGTCGTGGTCGGAGCGTCCCGGCGCGGCAGCGATGGAGCAAGTGCAGGAGCTCCTGATGCTGGTCGACAAGCGATGCGTCGATGGTGTGGCGGTGGCGTCGAATTTCATCAAGAGGCATTGCCAGCCCTGCAAGGAAAGGGCGCACCCGGCGTACGAATACGCCGGAGACGAGGATGATCTAACGCGGGAGGTGCCGGAGCCCCTGGAGGCGTCGGAGGTGTTCCTGCGGGTCGACGCTTTGTTCGACCTGCAGAAGAGGGGGAAGCTGGAGTATCTGCGGAAATCGTAGTGCCTGGAGTACCCTCCGCCTAAGGTATGCGCCGTTGCCCTGCATGTGTTTGTCAGAATGTGCGAGAGAAATGCAGACTATTATGAGGTTTTAACGCAGGGTCGTGGGGCGTTCGTGTCGCAAGCCCCGTTGAAGATGATGCCGAAGGGCGTTGATCCGCGGCGGGAAGACGTCGGCGGCAGCATTTGCGGCGCGGACGACGAGGCGGAGGTCGATGAGGAGGAGATCGAAACCAGCGGGGAGGAAGGGAGCCGAGTCCCCGAGCCCCGTTCAAGCAGGCGGCGGGCGCACGGTGACCCAAAGGGAAAGCGCCAGGCCGCCCCTGCAAAGAAGAAGAAGGTGTCGCTGGAGACCGGAGGCGCGTTCAGTATTGATGAAGAAGCGGCGAAGCGTCGCCGTGTAGTCCTCGACTGGTCAGACGATGAGTCTGACTGTGAGGATGAAGTCCCGCTGAGTGCCTGTTTCGGGCAGGGGTCCTCGACGGGGCGTGGTGGTGGTGCGGCGAGGTCGAAACCGAGGCCGAAGGTGGCGCGAACGCCGGAGCCACGGCGGTCGGAGCGGGAGGCGGAGCCGCGAGAGCCGTCTGGCGGGACGGCGGGTGCGCCCAGGCCGGAAGAAGAGTCCGCGGGGAGTGGAGCGCGTCCGCGCTCTCGTCGCTTCTCGCGGGAGAGGAAGGTGTTGGGCCTGTAAGTATCCCCTACTCATCTTTGTAGCTCTTACTCTGGTCGGATTTTGAGCGTTAACGACGTGTCCGTGTCCTTCGCTGGTCGGCGGACGCCGAGGAGGTGCCGGGCACCAAGGGCGAAGGTCGGAGGGACGGGAGCCCGCCGGTAGACGCCGGGGCTGGCGGGTCGGCGAAGTCGACCGCACCGGAGGCAGCGCCAGAGGCGGCTGGCGGGTTCGGGACGTCTGCAGTCCCCGAGCCTCGGGAGGCGGTGCAGCCGGAGGCGTCCGAAGCCACCGAGGCTCGAGAGGCGGAGTGGCCGGCGTCCCCAACGCCTGGGTCGATCTCTAGAGGTGGCGGAGTGGCGGCAACGACTGCTGCGTCGGTAGCCGGATCCTTGGGCCGTCGTGCCTGGGGGTGAAAAGGAAAACGCCGGAGCCCTCCTTGCTAGAAATTGAGGAGATCAAGCGTCCAGAGGCAGACCCTGTCAAGCGCCCTGTTTGTCGCTTCCGCGTCGAGGGCGACATAGTCGTCGAGGTTGACGATGAGGAAGCGAGTGCGGCAACAGACTCCGTCATCGGGGATGCGTCGAAGTTGCTGGAGAAGATCCGGGTGAGCAAGGTCACTCCTTCATGTTTCCTCTTGGATGGATCTTGTTTATCTTGGTTGTCGTTTGCCTGCAGTACTTGTTGAAGGTTGGGGAGGAGCGTAAGCTCGCCCTTGTCCGGATGGCGCCGATGGTCGAAGAGAACGAGCGACTCCGGGCGGAGGTGAGGCGTGTCGAGGGCCAGTTTGCTGGCCTAGAGGCGCGGCTGGAGGATGCCCACGCGCGTTCTCGGGAGCTTGAGGAGGTCATCCAGCAGCAGGGGGAGGAGAATTTCCAGCTTCAGCTACGGGCATAGAAGTTCGACGAGTTTGCTGCGCGTGAGTTGTCGATGTCGTACTCCCTTTTGTTTTAGTGCACCATTTGGTCGGAGGCTCGAATCATGTAGGTGTCCTTGCAGAGGTGGTGCAAGCGGGCGAGGAGAAACGTCTCCTTGCCAAGGAGAAGGCGAAGTCCGACTTGGAGGTGTGCAAGTGGCAGGCCATGCATGCCAGTAAGTCTTCTCGGTGAAGCGTGGTTGGAGGTGGTCGTATTCTTACCCCTTGCTTTGGTGTTTGCAGCTTACCGGGAAAACGTAAAAATACAATTTGCAGATCTGAAGCGGAGAATCGAAGGTTACCATGACCGCTTCTGGTCGCTGGCGGAGAAGGTGGCTCCCTTGGTGCAGTGCATCGATGAGGAGCCTTTTTTCCCGGCGGAGAAGGAGCGGAGGATCGGCGACCATGTCGTGCAGAAGGTGCGTGCCCTGTGGGGGCGCTTCCAGGCGTACACCAAGGCGGCGACGCAGAGTGTGGCAGCTCATGGCCTCGCCATTCTTCGTTCTCATTATCCGCGGATGGAGATGTCAAGGTTGGGCGCCGGCTTTGCGGCGAGCACGTCGGAAGCGGAGATGGAGCGCCTGGAAGAAGAAGCCGAGCCTGCCGCTGAAGCCCTCGTCGGTGGTGTAGACTTATTTGGTGTCGGACACCGGTAGCTGGTATTTTAGGGGATAGTTTGTAAGAAGACTCTTGGGCGAGCGGAATCAAAACTTGAAGCGAGTCGACGTGGTTTGTTCGTTCCCCGAATTCCGCAGACCCAATAGTCGTGAGCCGTAGCGATGAAAAGTTCGGCCTTGGGTTATCCCAGGATCTGTAGCGTAGAGCGCGGAGCTCGTTTGCGCGTAGGAGTCAAGGGCGTCGCCCAAGGAACCTCTGCTGGCATCCCATAGCGCAGAGGGCGGGCGCTCGTGCACGCGTAGGGAGGTACCACGGTCAGGGTTTTTTCGAGAGGCTCGATCGTGGCGTGACGTGGGCGAATGGAGACCGTTGTCGAGCGTGTGGGTAGCGCAGATGCGAGGCACTGAGCTTATAGCTTCATAATTCTCAGCCCAAGTTGTCCTTTCCTTCGTAGCGCAGAGGGCGGACGCTCATGCACGCGTAGAGAGGTCGGGACGTCCCTTGGGAGAGCTGCTGGCCACCGTAGCGCAGAGGGCGGGCGCTCATGCACGTGTCCGATGGTGACAATAGCCCCGGCTCTGAGTTTTCGTCGGCATCAGTTAGGCTGCTTGGAGACCGAATGGAGAACGTGCGCATAAACGGCGCGTACAGGCACTGGACCGTATAGCCTCTGGAGGTCTCAGCCCAAGCTTAGCCTTCCCTTCGTAGCGCAGAGGGCAGACGCTCATGCACGCTGTTGACGTTTGTTAGTGCAAATAGAATATGAAAGATTCTGCAAGCGCACAGAACACCATCGTAGCATTTTACCGGGAGTATTCCAGGATCGTTATTTATATTTTACCACTGGGAAGCTATTGTCAAGAATCTGATAACTCACTATCATGCATCTACTAACTCAGAGTACTAATTAGACTAAAGCAGGAGTGAATGATATATAATATGATAATGAATGAAAGCACAATAAATGAGAATTCAATGATAACTGTAAAGATAACTATAGCGGGAGGACAACGGGAGAGATCAAGGTTCCTATGCACTTCTCTATTACTTGAGTTCTAAGGTAACAAGGATGAAAAGATATAGCAGTCATATAATAACACTTCGGGACATCAGAACACCAACCACAGAAAGGGATGAGAAGGGGGTTTGGGAAGTTCTGACTACGGTCCTACGAACATCAACCCGAACGTGGTGGAATACGTCGGCCATCAGGGCTGTCACCACCTGGGGCTACCACAACTATCCGTGGGGTTGAGCGCAACCTCACGTAACCTATAGACTAAACACCAAGTCTAATCTATCGATTACTACTCTAATTATGGCCTATAACTAGAGCACTCGATACGAGCGGAGATCCTATGCTAGAACATAACAACTATACTAATCATAATATGAAAGGCATAAAGTAAATAGAGAAGATAAATATATTAAAGCATAAGTCTTACAAAGAAAAGATATAAAGACATACCAAAACTCTAAAGACTCCTCTGGAACCGGAGCGCAGCTCCGCTCTCCCTAACTCCCGACTAGAGCTAAGCTATTACATTGGAAAATCTAAACCTAATTACATAGAGAGGAGAGGTTGTCCTTCGAGGGACGCCTCTACAAATACTCCACAATGATGATGTTGTGTCAGGGGGGTCCTGGGTTTATTATATAGGGGCTCCTGGCCTCCCCTCCACCTTGGGCAAGCGATATGGGACTAAATCCTTCGCCATATGCACATGGGCCTTAATGGGCCAAAACGCGTTGGAGAGGTCGGTTGGAGTGCGTCACGCGAAGGGGGCGAGTTTGGGCCCTACACCAGACCGGTCGGTCCAGGAGGGAGACCGGTCGGTCTGCCTCTATGATAGGTGGGCCCCGCCTTCCGTGGGTCGCCTTCTCGTGTCTTCTGGAATGTTCTGGAATGTTCTAGAATCTTCCAAGTCATATCCATCGAGGACTCTCGCTCCGGGACTCCAAATATAGCAAATCATATGTCCGTTTCGATCGTCTCGACGAGGTCTTCGCAATGGTGTGCTCTGTTTCATCACTTGAGATACTTTTATATGGTAAAAACATGAATGCCCTATAAAACAAGTGAGAGCACCAAAACTAGTGGAACTTGTTAGTTTCAAACCCTACAACTATGCTTTGTGATTCATTTAGTGTCATTTCATGCAATAGTTGATGGTTAATTATGAGCATTAGTGAGCGTCAACAAGTTCCCCCAAGCTTACCCTTTGCTAGTCCCTTAGCAAAGTCAAACTCAACAATGGATCAGGAGTTGCTGCAATATCTGCATTTCTAACAAGTACACATGCATTCAAACAAAAGTTCTCATTTGGATTAGAAAAAGATATCATATTATTCATCACGGGGCTTAGTACTTTACCTTGAATCTTGAGTAATTGAAAGATAGAACGATCAAATCAAGCACTATGTCTCTAGCTCTTTCACTTCACCATTATCCCGGAGTTTTTATGAATTTTCAAAAAGCTTAAGAACATATGTTGTTAAATTAAACAATGGATCCAAAGAGAAAGTCAACCACACCATTGAATCGAGAATTGCATGTGTATGGAAAATGGAGGCAGATGCTCTTTTGAATATATCACTCTCTTCTGTCTATTAGAGACACATGGCTATCAGGCTAATTCTACTATCGGGCACGTGCCCATTTTTTCTGATATTCATATTTTTTTTCTCTTTTTTTTCTTCTTTTTTTTGAGGTTCCGGACACTTGTCCCTTTTTATTTCCTCGGGATCTATCTTTTTGAGGTTTCAGACACTTGTCCCTTTTTTATTTCCTCGGATGTTTTTTTTTCTTTTTCTTTTCTTTCTCTCTTTTTTTTAATAGCCACATGCTTCCAACAAACTTTTGAGAGGATAGTAATAGATAATCATGAGCATTTATGCGAAAGATGGATAAAATGTGTAAGTGATCTCAATTCAATAGTATGATAATTTCTCACAGGGTCAACAAAGCTTAATTTAACTCAATGCAATTATTTACCATATTAATATTGGAAACTCTCCGGAACTCTAGTGTTGTTTAGAACAAGATAACAGTAGCTCAAATCATCACATGTCATATCTGTGAATTACCTAGACTCTGGATCAAACATTTGCTACCCATATATTTAATTTCATTTTAAGGCATCATTAAGTTTTTAAACTTAGGAGAACTCATGCTTAAAGGCTAGGTACTAGAAAGAAATACAATAGAGTTCTTCAGATTTGACATGCTTTATTTATTTAATCTAACACACACTATAACCTATTATTTAAAAATATTAAGATAGTAGTAAGACATACCTGAATCACGAAGATAACAGAGGTGCATCTCCCCCCAAGCTAATCCCTTCGATCGCATCGAGCCTTCATGTGCCCGAATATTTTTGTTCTTTTTTTCTTTTTAAGGGTGAGCCTTCATGTGCTCATATTTTTTTTGTATTTTGAATTTATTTATAAAAAGAAAAACTTAAGAGGATAAAGATACTTACCTGGATACACGGGGGTGCTTTCCCCCAAGCTGAATGTTGACGTAGTCGTTCGATCTTGCAATGTAGCGGGCTGACAGTGAACATGTTCTTCCTCTATCGGAGCATTGGTTGATGTTGATGGTTGTTGAAATAGTGCTCCAACAGTGGGTGGAACATCCACTTGCCCGTTAGCTTTTCTTGGTCTTTCAATCCTGTAAAACTCAAATAGACAACAAAACTTATTGAATAGATTAAGCATTAGTGGTTGGCCACTCAAGCCTTAGTTGTCTAGAGTTTCAGTAAGATCTCTTTCTCAATATTTTTTGTATATTTTTTTATAATTTTTATGATGCAAAAATGCAATAGGATGAATGCACATTTATTTTTATTTTTATGCCACCATGGTGAATATTTCATTTGGGTTTTTACACACCACAAAATTATTCACATGGGGCTTTAGGTTTTATGATGAAGTGCAATAAGTAAAACATTTTTATTTTATTTTTTATGCAATGCTAATGCAGAAAAGTAAATATGCTATGGAGAAATAATGATGGAAAGTAAATATGCAAAAATAGAAACTAATGCAGAAAAGATAAATATGGATAACTACCGATTTTACGTTTCGGCGAGGGTTCAATGTTTTAAGTCCTCTGAACATGACTTCTCACCATGTTCATTCCTGAGGTGCATCATTTGATTCCGATATATAGACCTTAATAACTACACCTCTTGATATGGTGTCACTCATGTTCTTCGTTCGCCCAACAATTTGAAGTGAAACTTTGATTGTGGAAGCTGGTAGCATCTTGCTCAGTGTGTATGTTCGTATAGATCTAGGACCTTCACTCTGTAGAATTTGGGAGTTGACAAACCCCTCCATGTTTTTCTCAAGAGTGTGTCCCGCTCATAAAGACAAGGTAGAGATCAAGTGCATGGGCTCTGTTGGTGGAAAAACACCAACAGAACCAAAAGTTTTGTTCATTCCTCTCTAACCTTAGACACATTGCACAAGATAAACTTGTTGTTTATGTGTTCTATTCAATCATAACATGAGTGATAAGATCAGAAGATGAGCATGAAAGTAGCATCTTAAAAATATTTAACAGATCATATTACTTAACCCAAGGGAGGATAATCTATGTATAGTGTGTCGATCTTTTCATGATTGTGATATATCATCTTTCAAAGGTTAGATGCATAACATTTTAGCTCATTTAGATAGTGAGATAGTGAGAGAGTAAAGCCATGAATAAAGAGTAAACAACTGAACATGTTGGGTTGATTAGGTTGGATCAAGTGAGGTGCAACTTAAACATGTTTGGTTCTTTATTTATGCGCATACCAGAAACAAGGAGAAACTTTTAAAGTGATGGTCACTTACCTTAAAATGTTACTTTATCATTGAAGAGTGATTTTATCGAACCACCTTGTGAAAGCTTCTCTTGTCTTGCCGCTTGTTGTTCATAAATGGCTTGTCTTCTCTTGCTTATCTCCAGTGGGATAGCTGAATAAGTCCAGACGATGGAGACTTTGTCAGCTATTCTTTTGATTTGTTGACTCCGGTACTATCTCTTCATCTTCTAATTTTTACAGTGCAGTGGCTTCATCCTTCATGATGTCTCCCTCAATTCCTGGCAGTTGGTTCTTTATTTGTCGGTTAAGTCAACGTCTTCTCTTGGTTTCCTTCGGCTGCTCATAAATGGTGTAGTTGTTGATGAAGCAGCAATCCTTTTGATCGAAGATCCAAAAGTGGATGTCTCCAGGTCTGACATAGATGATAACTTTGGTGGTGTTCAAGAATGTTCTTCCAAGAATGAGTGATGGATCATATTCTTCTTCTTGGTTGGGGCAGCGTCTAGTGGCTTGTACTAATCAAAGTGGTGAGTAGGAGGTCAAAGTGTCTTGAAGCTGGATTTCTCCTTCCTACCCTTGATCGTGAAGCAGATCTGGACAACAGAATCGTGTCTCCCCCAAGCTGGCTTGTGAAGTAGGTGGATACCCAAATTTATTTAACAACATGTTCATGAGTTGAAATTGTAGACCTTGTTGTTGTTGAAGTCGTACCACCTCGTCCCCCAAACTAGCTCTTGTGTTGCAATGATTAGAAGTGAGGAGAACTTCCACTGCTTGTCTTCATAGTGAACCACCATCAGACTTCCTTCGGATGACACATAAATGTTATAATGTAGTGGCATATCGTCACCCTAATATTTGTTGTTGGTGTCGGTGTTGATGTCTTCGACAATGATGAGCATAGGCACAGATTGGCCCATATGGGGTGAGTTGCATCCTACTCATCATCAGTGTCCTGGCTTAGGCGTTTGAATGGCTCAAAGCTTGGCTGCCTTCGACATCACTAGTGACTCGTCTGATGATGAGTTTTGTCTATCCATGGGTTGGTTTTTGGATCTTTAAGTTCACACCATGAACAAGCAAATCTCATCTCCTACAAAATGTTAGTGGACATATACTCGAAGGATTATACTAAATTTGAAACATGGGTTGTTATCCACAACTATGTGTTATTCATCCATGATAATGAAAAGATGATTTTAGGATTACTTTAGCATAGACTAGCAATTTTTATGTTGGCTGCATTTTAACATGGTTCAAGGCAAAAGATGACTTGCAGTAGAAGATAGACTTAAATAAACTTTAATACTCACAGTTCTTTCATCAATGATGAATGAGTTGAGTCTTCATTATGCAGTTCACCGTATGCCTTGTTTCATCTCTGATGTGAATTCATCTCAGGACTTTCCCAAAGTGTATTTAGAGTTCTCTGCAGGGGTTAGTCCAACAAAATATCCAATGTCTACACTAGCAATTTTCAGATCAACAATCAAACCAAACTCCGTGTCTAATTTGATTAAGGTAGACTATTTAACCTAAGCACCACGCTTAATTTAAAAAACCTATGAAAGTACCCAATTGAAGTACTTTCAAACCAAAATATACTAGCATAGACAAAGGTAGCATGAAAGCATAAAAGAGATTTATTCAAATAGAGATGAAAGAGTATGATCACAGTGAGGGATATTTTTTTCTTTTTTTTAATATATATATTTTTGTTTAGATGCAGATGATATGAATGCATGCAAGGGACTAAACATGTTATGCACTTGATATGAGAAAAACATAAACTAAATGAGGTGGATGAATAATTAAAAGTAAACATGCAGTGGTATGCAAGAAATTAAAAAGATAACTACTCATAAAGTTTAAAGTCCATGAGCAAGGCTGTCTCACCTTGATCATACTTACCATGACTCACAACTGGTATTTGTTAGTGGCGCAGCGTAAATATCCGTCACATGGGATGAGAGTTGAATTCTTGTGACGATGACCTTTTCTCCAATCTACACATGGTTAGAATAATATATATGTATACACAAACCTGTGAGATGGCAGGGTTCCAGAATTAATGATGGATCTTGAATGTTCAAGCACCCTAGGTTCTTCATTCTCGTGGAAGCTCGCCATAAGGTCGAAACGGCGTCTGATGTCCTATCTATTCCACACTCAACAGAACAAGGGGTAATCCTACTAAAGCTAGTGGTACACTAAATTAGCAGACATCAAGATCATTATCAAAATCTTTACACCAATTGCTTCCCCGGCAACGGCGCCAAAAATGCTTGTTGACGTTTGTTAGTGCAAATAGAATATGAAAGATTCCGCAAGCGCACAGAACACCATCGTAGCATTTTACCGGGAGTATTCCAGGATCGTTATTTATATTTTACCACTAGGAAGCTAGGGTCAAGAATCTGATAACTCACTATCATGCATCTACTAACTCAGAGTACTAATTAGACTAAAGCAAGAGTGAATGATATATAATATGATAATGAATGAAAGCACAATAAATGAGAATTCAATGATAACTGTAAAGATAACTATAACGGGAGGACAACGGGAGAGATCAAGGTTCCTATGCACTTCTCTATTACTTGAGTTCTAAGGTAACAAGGATGAAAAGATATAGCAGTCATATAATAACACTTCGGGACATCAGAACACCAACCACAGAAAGGGATGAGAAGGGGGTTTGGGAAGTTCTGACTACGGTCCTACGAACATCAACCCGAACGTGGTGGAATACGTCGGCCATCAGGGCTGTCACCACCTGGGGCTACCACAACTATCCGTGGGGTTGAGCGCAACCTCACGTAACCTATAGACTAAACACCAAGTCTAATCTATCGATTACTACTCTAATTATGGCCTATAACTAGAGCACTCGATACGAGCGGAGATCCTATGCTAGAACATAACAACTATACTAATCATAATATGAAAGGCATAAAGTAAATAGAAAAGATAAATATATTAAAGCATAAGTCTTACAAAGAAAAGATATAAAGACATACCAAAACTCTAAAGACTCCTCCGGAACCGGAGCGCAGCTCCACATTCCCTAACTTTTGACTAGAGCTAAGCTATTACATTGGAAAATCTAAACCTAATTACATAGAGAGGAGAGGTTGTCCTTCGAGGGACGCCTCTACAAATACTCCCTAATGATGATGTTGTGTCAGGGGGGTCCTGGGTTTATTATATAGGGGCTCCTGGCCTCCCCTCCACCTTGGGCAAGCGATATGGGACTAAATCCTTCGCCATATGCACATGAGCCTTAATGGGCCAAAACGCGTTGGAGAGGTCGGTTGGAGTGCGTCACGCGAAGGGGGCGAGTTTGGGCCCTACACCAGACCGGTCAGTCCAGGAGGGAGACCGGTCGTTCTGCCTCTATGACAGGTGGGCCCCGCCTTCCGTGGGTCGCCTTCTCGTGTCTTCTGGAATGTTCTGGAATGTTCTAGAATCTTCCAAGTCATATCCATCGAGGACTCTCGCTCCGGGACTCCAAATATAGCAAATCATATGTCCGTTTCGATCGTCTCGACGAGGTCTTCGCAATGGTGTGCTCTGTTTCATCACTTGAGATACTTTTATATGGTAAAAACATGAATGCCCTATAAAACAAGTGAGAGCACCAAAACTAGTGGAACTTGTTAGTTTCAAACCCTACAACTATGCTTTGTGATTCATTTAGTGTCATTTCATGCAATAGTTGATGGTTAATTATGAGCATTAGTGAGCGTCAACACACGCGTAGAGAGGTCAGGACGTCAGTTGGGAGGACTACTGGACGCCATAGCGCAGACGGCGGGCGCTCATGCACGCGTCTGGCGGTGGCAGTAGCCCCTGCTCTGAGACTCCTTTAGCGTCAGCCAGGCTGTTTGGAGAGGCCGACGAGTCATCCGGGGACGAGTTGGAGATGTCAGCGAGCCGTCCGGAGATGGTTTGGAGAGGCCGACGAGTCATCCGGGGACGAGTTGGAGATGTCGGCGAGCCGTCCGGAGACGGGTTGGAGAGGTCGGCGAGCCGTCCGGAGACGGGTTGGACAGGTTAGAAAATCGCTGAGTCGTTATTCATCATCGAAAGTGGGCAGTACAGGCCGCTTAGGTGTAGAACATCCTAAGGTGCTCAATACTCCAGGAGTTAGGTACGTTGATGCCTTCGAGGTCGGTGAGACGATAGGCGCCTGGTCGGGTGACTTCCTTCACCATGTAGGGGCCATCCCAATGTGAAGATAGTTTGTGCAGGCCGTCGGTCTTGAGTTTCCGCTTGAGGATGAGGTCGCCGACGACGAAGGATCGATCTTTTATGTTGCAGTTGTAGTAGCAACGAACTCCTTCGAGGTACTTGGCGGTGCGGAGGCAAGAGGCTAGCCGTTCTTCTTCGAGGCGGTCGAGATCATCGCAGCAAGCCTGGTCGGAGGCCTCTTCATCGTAGTTCTCGACGCGCGGGGAGCGGAAGATGACATCGGCGGGGATGATGACTTCGGAGCCAAAGACCATGAAGTATGGTGAAACGCTGGTGTTACGGCTCGGTTGAGTACAGAGGGGACCTCGCGCATCCAGCGACCAGGGTGCTTCTCGTCCTTCTGGGAGAGGCGCTTCTTCAGGGCGTCGAGGATCATGCCGTTGGCGCGCTCGTCCTGGCCGTTGGCTCGGGGATGGGCGACGGAGACGTACTTGACGAGGACGTCGTGCCCTTCGCAGAAATCCCAAAAGACGTTGCCGGTGAAGTTGGAGCCAAGGTCGGTGATAATGGAGTTCGGGAGGCCGAAGCGGTGGATGATCTCGTCGATGAAGGAAACGGCGTTCTCGGCGGTCGCCTTGGTGATTGGCTTTGCTTCGATCCACTTGGAGAATTTGTCGACGACGACGTTGAAAGGTCCTAAATGGCTAGAGGGGGGGGGGGGGGTGAATAGCCTAATAAAATTTCTACAAAACACTTAGAGAGACTTGTTAGACAATTACAAAGCGAAGCTTTTTGCACCAGCTCTACTAAGTGATGCAAGCCACCTAACCAAACAATTCTAGTATGGTATGATCTCTAAGGCACACAATAACTATGTCACTACTCTATATTCTAGTGAGCTAGCAATAACTAAATACAATGTACTAGAGAGCTAATCACTAGCAAGATAAACTACCACTACACAAGAAGTAAAGATTGTAATTCAAGTGGTAGAGAGATATACCAACACCGGCAAGAGAAGATCAACCACAATATGAATACCAATGAAGTCCGGGAGATAGCCAAATAGACAATGGACACAAAGATTTTCTCCCGAGGTTCACGTGCTTGCCGGCACGCTACTCCCCGTTGTGTCGACCAACCACTTGGTGGTTCGGTGGCTAATAGGTGTTCACAAACCTAGCTCAACACTTGAGCGCCACAAGAACCGACCCACAAATGGAGGTAACTCAATGACACGCGCAATTTACTAGAGTTACCTTTTGGCTCTTCGCCGGGGAAGGCACAATACCCCTCACAAATCACCGGGAGATGGCCACGAACAATCACCAACTCGTGCCAATGCTCCTCCGCTGCTCCAAGCCGTCTAGGTGGCGGCAACCACCAAGAGTAACGAGAAAACCGCAGCAACAACGATCCCCAAGTGCCACTAGATGCAATCACACAAGCCAATGCACTTGGAATCACTCAATCTCACTTTGATTCGCGCTATCAAGCAAGGAGATGAGTGGGAGGGAGTATGTTTAGCTCAAAGGGATGTCCAATATGTTAGAATACCAAGAGAGACCTCCCAAAGCCGGCCAACTCATATTTATATACCCCCTCAAACAAATAGAGCCGTTACCCCTTCACTGGGCATTTTTCGTACTGACCGGACGCGTCCGGTCAAAGTTTCAGTAGCGTCCGGTCGAGGTTTAAGTAGTGACCGGACTCTCGTTTCACTAGCGTCCGATCAGTTTTTCACTCAGCGTCCGGTCGAACATAGAGAGGTTCCCGAGACGTTTTTCATTGACCGGACGCGTCCGGTCACCGTTGACCGGACTCACTCAGCGTCCGATCACTTCAATTCATTCGTTGCCTCTCGTGAACAGTGTTAGAGGCGCGTCCGGTCGTTTGTTTCAGCAGAGTCCGGTCGCTGTTTCACTAGTGACCGGACGCACGACAATAGCGTCCGGTCGCTGTTCCAGCGTCCGGTCAAGCCTGAAAACCACGTTTTCAACTCCGGCTTCTTCTCCTTTGCAAATGTGCTAACACCACCAAGTGTACATCACCTTGTGCATGTGTGTTAGCATTTTCAAAACATTTTTCAAAGGATTAGAGGTTAGCACACTAGGTCCTAATGCATATGCATGTATGAATTCACCTAGTGGCACTTGATAACCGCAATCACCGAGATAGTCCCCTCTTAATAGTACGGCTATCAATCCTAAACACACTCACACCCTCTATGGTGTCTTGAGTGCAAAAACAAAAATCCCTATTTATACCTTTGCCTTGATCTCCATAGGGTTTTGCTTTTCTCTTCTTCTCTTTCCAAATGTGGAGCACTTGATCCATCTTTTGGTCATCACCACCAACACCATGGTCATCATCTAGCTCCCACACTTGGTGTGTACCAACCTAGCTTATGAACACTTCATGACAAAGGTTAGTACTCTAGGTGACATCAATTATCCAAAACCAAACAAGGACTTTCAGACGTAGATCCACTTGAAGCTTCCCGGAGCCGGTCGGAATGGGCCGATCATGTCGAGTCCTCAGCAGGCGAAGGGCCACGAGGCTGGTATTGCTTGGAGTTGCTGCGCGGGGACGTGGGTTTGTTTAGCGAAGAATTGGCACCCCTCGCAGGTGCATACGAGCTTCTCGGTGTCGGCGACCGCTGATGGCCAGTAGAATCCTGCACGGAAAGCCTTTCGTACCAATGTTTTTGCAGCCGCATGGTTTCCGCATTCACCGGAATGGATGTCGTTTAGGATCTCGAGGCCGTCTTCCCTGGAGACGCATTTTTGGAGCACTTCGTTTCTGGAGTTTTTGCGCATGAGCGCACCGTCGACCAGGACGTAGTTGTTGACGCAGCGAACAAGGCGCTCGGCTTCGGTCTTGTCGGCGGGGACGAGGTTCTCAGAGAAATACTTGAGGAAGTCCTCCCGCTAGTCGGATGGTGTTGTGGGAATGGCGCCAACCAGCTGTCCTGTCAGCAGGGGTGGAGTCGTGGGATCTGCCGATGTAGTGGAGCTTGCGTGGTCGGCGATGGAAGGCTCGAGCAAGTCGTGTACAAATACGCCGACGGGGACCGGAGATCTTGATGACGCCAGCTTGGATAGCTCGTCGGCCGCCTGGTTCCGGTCGCGTGGGAGGTGGTGATATTTGACACCGAAAAATTTGTCTCCAAGCTTCCGGATGGCAGCGCAGTAGGCGTTCATCTTGTCGTTGGAGCAATTCCAGTCCTTGTTGAGCTGGTTGATGACGAGAGCGGAGTCGCCATACACCATGAGGCGCTTGACGCCTAGCTCGTTGGCGATGCGGAGACCGTGGAAAGCGGCTTCGTATTCGGCAGCGTTGTTGGATGCTGGGAAAAGTAACCGCAGAGCGTAGCGCAGCTTTTCGCCGGAGGGAGACGTGAAGAGGAGACCAGCGCCGACGCCATGCAAAGTGAGGGAGCCGTCGAAGAAGAGGGTCCAATGCTCTGGCGCTTCTGACGGTACTTGAGTCTGGAAGTCCGTCCATTCCGCGACGAAGTCAGCTAGCGCTTGGGACTTGATGGTCTGGCGACCCTGGAGGGCGATTTCGTAGGAGCCGAGCTCAATGGCCCACTTGATGATACGCCCCGTAGCGTCCTTATTGCGGAGGATGTCCCCGAGGGGGAATTCGGTGACGACGGTGACCCGTTCTAAGCGTTGGAAATAGTGGCGCAGTTTGCGTGCAGTGATAAGGACCACATAAAGAAGCTTCTGTACCTGGGGGTACCGTGCCTTGAAGTCGTTCAACACTTCGCTGACGAAGTAGCAGTGTCGCTGGACGGGGTAGGAGTGGCCGACTTCCTCGCGTTCGACGACGATGATAGAGCTAACGACCCGGTTGGTAGCGGCGATGTAGAGCAGCAAAGGCTCCTTCTCTTTAGGTGCGGTGAGCACAGGAGGCTGGGTGAGGTACTTTTTCAGGTCAGAGAAAGAACGGTCGGCTTCAGCGTCCCAGACGAACTTTTCGCCAGCTTTGAGGAACTTTTCGCGATCGGCTCGACGTTGCTCCGTAGGAAGCTAACGAGCGCGTCTTCCTATTTGGGGTCGAGGTTGGTGCCGATGATGGCAGTCTTCTCCGGAGCTCCGTCCACCAAGGCCACCTGCTTCATGTCCTTCGACTTCTTGTTGGAGCGTTGGTCGATCGTCGGGGCGGAGCTTGGCAGCGTTGGCGATGCAGTCTTGGACGCCCTGGATCTGTTGGCGTGTTTCGGCGGAGTTGATGGTTTCTTGCTCGCACTCGTATGCCACCTGGAGGTTTGCCCGAAGGCTGAGGACGCCTTTCTTCGTTGGGATCTTGAGCACGAGGTAGGCATAATGTGGAACAACCATGAGCTTGGAGAGCGCCGGGCGACCAAGGATGGCGTGGTAGGCGGTGTCGAAGTCGGCGACGATGAAGGTGATGTACTCCTCGCGGAAGTGGTCGGGCGTGCCAAACTGCACTGGGAGGGTGATCTGCCCGACGGGCATGGAAGGCTTCCCTGGTACGATGCCCCATAAAGGAAAGTTCGCTGGGAACAGGTCGCGCTTGGAGTAGTCGAGCTCACTTTTGGCCGATGCGAAGATGATGTTGAGAGCGCTCCCACCATCGACGAGGACCTTTCGGTAGCGGCAGCTGGAGATCACTGGGTCGATGACGAGGGGGAAACACCCAGGGTACTTGTCGTCCGACCACTGGTCTTCCCTGCAGAAGGTGATGGGGCATTCCGACCAGTCGAGGTAGCGGACGTTGGTGGGGTCATCGGTGATGGCCGCCACGGAGATGATGTCACGTCGTACTTGACGCCGCTTCTGCTCGGTCTCGATGATGATGTTGCCGCCAAAGATGGAGAGTATCCTCGCCGGTGCTCTAAAAGTCGGCTCATGGGCGTCAGCGTCCTTGTCCTTGTCGTTGTCGTTTCGCGGCCGCTTCTCGTCGCTTCCGTGTACGTTACGGGCGATGATGTCGCACTCGCGCATGGAGTGTCTGGAGCTCTTGTGGAGAGGACAAGGGCCGTTAAGGATCTTCTCGTATTCATTTTCGTAGGTGCGCTTTGGTCGAGTGTTGGTGTTGGCGATGTAGCAACGGTCGCGCCGACGGTGATCCATCCTCTGACGGGAAGATTCCGGGCGATCATGATGGTGGTCACGTTGTCCGGAGCGGTGGTCGCGTCCTTCATTGCGCCGGTCATCGCGGCGGTCATCATCACGACGGTGTAACAGAACCGACCAATTTGCACCAGATTAAGCACTGAGATCCCTGCTTGGCGCAGGCTCATCAAGTACTTAAGCTCGTACAAACCCGGTAGTCCAGAAATCTCGAAGGATTTCAAATCATTTCAACATTCAGCCAAGATCGTACTAGTTCAATGACGTGCCCACAAGTTACATCACAGTTGTACATAGTTCAAATACATCGGAGTTCGAAACAATATTACAAACCATAGTTTGAGTAGTAGAGGAAGCAACATAGACTTAAAACATAAGTTCAGATTGTTCTTAATACAGTGCCATCATTCTGACCAGGCCCACAAAAGCATCAGATAAGATAAGTGGTGACCATGCCCCTGGTCTAATCCTCTCCCGTAACCGGGTACAGGCAGTTCTCACAGTAGCTGTTGGCAACACACTTGCCCTACCTCCGCACACGTGCAGGGGAGTGGCGAAGGTGGCCAATCGTCTGAACTGAACTGAAAATGCAACGAGAACGAAAACCAGTGCGAAGGTTTAAGGAAGCGAGAACAGTGTTTCTGTGGCTCTATTCCCAAAAAAACCACCCTTACACTGTTCACTCCCCGGTATTTATAGGGGATACCAAGGAGCGCTGACCAAATTACAATAGGGTACAGAAAAGATTCCTCTGCGCTGTACACACAGAAGGGCAGAATCGCACAAACACAACTAGGCCGAAACCCTAGCTTGCTCTACGCGCGCCCGCCGCCGCTTGGTTCGTGATCACCCTCGCGGAAATGCGGGGGCTGACCTCCGTCTTGCGAGGATATCCGTCCAGTTGCGAAGCCCGGGAACCTTCGCCTCCCGCTAAGGCCTGGGCCTCTTGGCGAAGGTACGCGGCTTCGCGAAGATTGCTCCCAGTGCCCTTCGCGTCCTTTGCCTCTAAGAACTTACAAAGCCAGTCCGAAGGTTGGGTTAGCACTTGGGGGCCAGAATAGCGACTTGAGGGACTTAGCAGATAAAGAGGCGGGTTTTTCCGAAGGTACGCGAGACGCGCAGGGGTCATCTTGTTGAGTTAGCCTGCGTGGCGCTACTGCCGAGGGTTTCTTCCCCCAACAGTAGCCCCTCGATGCCTTGGATCTAAAGAACAGTATTTAGGCCCAAGCAGCGCCCTTTGACGGGAAACGTAACGAGACCCTTGGCAGCGACGCCCGCGGCTGCTTTGGGCCGGGCCGTTACACTGTTGCTTGTACTGTTTAGGTCCGTCTCGTTTTTTGCGCCGAGTTTTTCGGTTGTCGTGCCACTTTCATAGGGTGAGGAGACTCGTCTCCCGGCCTATAAATAGAAGGGGTGGGTGAGGAGCTTGGATTGTGCCCTCCTCTGCTATAGCCATCCTGCTGTTGCGATTTGCTTGTAGCGAAGGTTTGTTTTAGCTTGCGTGCGAGGGTTGAGACATGCGTTCGTTGTTCGATAGCGTTAGCAGCTGAAGAGATGGCCAGGTTGAAGCAGACTGCTCGCGCTGTTTCTCCCACTGCCGCAGATGAAGGGATTACCTTCGAGTTCGGACTCAGCCGAGTTTGCACCACGGAGATAGCGTCTTATGTCAGGTGGGGTTGGATCGAGGAAGGTAAAGCGAGGACCAGTGCTGGGGAGACGGTGCCGAAGCCGGACGCGGATGAGGTTGTTGTATTTGAGGAGTTTTTTTCAGCCGGTCTGCGCTTCCCTGTTGATTCTTTTGTGACCTCGGTTCTGCGAAGGTTCAACTTGCGCTTCCATCAGCTCACACCCTCGTGTTTTACGAAGATGTCAGTTTATATCTGGGCGTGCCGTTCTCAGGGTATTGTTCCTCATGTCGAGGGGTTTGTTCGGACCCATCGTGTGCACATGCAACCTTGCAAGATCTCGGATCGCGGAGGTAATACCAGTCTTGGACAGTTTGCAGTATACACTTTTTGCCATCGCGCTGGGTCGGAGTTACCGGTGCAGGCCCAGAAAAATAAGTGGACCAGTGGGTGGCAGGAGTCCTGGTTTTACTATAAACTTAGTGGGAATGCAGAGCTCTGCGGCGAGCTTTCGCCACTTGGTGATGTTAGCGCCGAAGCTATGATGAGCCCCGAGGCTCACGCTTCTGTTGATTGTCTGAGGGTTGTGGCGCGCTCTCAGTGTGCTCGCGACTTGGTCGAGGAGTACTGTTGTGCTAAAATTTGGCCCCTCGGCCGGAGGCAGGCATGGTTTGCAGTCGAGGAAGACTCGAAGTACGAGGGTAGGGGCTTGAAGAAGCCGAAGGTTGACCTTGATAAGGTTTGGGATAAACTTCTCAAGAAATTTCCGAGGCGAGAAGATGGGGTCGAAGCAATCTACAAGTGTGTTCAGGGGTGGGCGGAAGAACTTGTTGGAAAGCTTTCCACGTTGGAGACTAAAGCAATCCATAGCTCGGTGGGTAGCGGAGGCCGGGTTAACAGGATGTTCGACAGTCTTGGGGTTCAGTATGTGGACTGGCCTGCTCCGTCGAGCGAAGATGCGCCAAAGAAAAGGAAGCGTGCTTCTGCAGAGGGGAGAGAAGTTGTTTCTCGGCCGAAGAGGGGTCGCAGTCGTGGCCGCGGTAGCGCCGGCGGCTGAGTGAAGACGCTAGCGACGAAGGTCTCGGTAGGTTCGGGGGCTGCCGGCACTTCGTCTTCCTCTGCCGTTGTTTCAGGCGGCCGAGTTGTTGGTAGGGTTGGAGGACGGGTGCCCCGTGTTGGCGGAATTAATGCTTTGATCCAGATCTCGGATGACGAAGGTGTCTCTGATGAAGAAGGGAAAGAGGGAGAGGGGGAGGATAAAAAGGAGGGGGGCACTGAGGAGGACTCGTCTGATGAAGACAGTGATACTTCAAGCAGCGAGGGTGGTTCTGATGAGGATGTGAGCATTGAGGATGACCGTGGGAAAAAGATTGTCTCGTTCAGTGGTGGTGCTCCGGCTGCTCGGAGTATCGACGATATTATTCGGGACTCCGAGCCGAGGAGTCCTCGGCGAGGGTCAATTCCCGAGTTTGCTGGATCACACCTATGGGTCAATGGTTTTGAGTTTTCTGGTGAACTTGAATCTGAACGAACCCCCGGGAAGAGACCGTATGGCGAGGCTAGCCGATCGAGTCTTCCTTACTTCGCTTAGAAGCTTGGTGTCTGTGATCCGGCGACTAAGCTATTCACGAGTCCGGACCTTCGGGATTGTCATCTGCAGTGCGACCCGGAGGAAAGGCGTTTTTTAGGCCGTATCTTCGGCCGTATTTGTGTGCCAGAGGCTGAGGCCCATCTCGCCGACCAACCTGTTGGGGATACTTTTGACGATGTGGACGTCAAGTTGGCGGAACTGATGCTCTTGAATCGCGCGGCCAGGCGAAAAGTTGGCTCTGATATGGAGTTTATGAGTGGTCATGTCTCTGAGCTTGAGAAGGAGAATGCTAGGCTCAGCCGAAGCTTGGATAACAAGGAAATTGAACTCAAGAATGCTTCGGAGAGGGCCGCCAAGGCCCGAGAAGAGGCGGTTGAGCTGGCGAAGCGTAATGCTGATCTGATTGTGGCGGGCAAAGAGAAGGATAAGGCGTTGGCGGCTGCCGAGGGTCGGCTTGATGATTTGGATAAATCGTGGCAGACGAGCATGGAGAAGATTAAACATAAGCTCGTTTGTTGCTTGACTGAGGCTGGCGGGTCTGCTGGGGAGCCGTTGCCTGTCGCTAATGCTGAAGCGTTCGAGGGATGGCTTGGAAATGAGCTTGATGTGTTCAGCTCTTTGGTCGAGAATGCAGCCGACTTTGGTTGTTATGCCGGAGCTCTGGCTATGGCTGGGACCCTTCGCTAGGCTGACTGCGATCACCTTCGGAAGATCAGAAGGCCGAACCACGTCTTCCCAAGTGTTGACGTAGTTCGTCAGATGAAGGTTGATGATGCGGAGGTTCGAAACTACGCGGTGCGTTTGCTCCGCAAGTTTTGGATCGACGGTGGCGGTCGTGTCCTTGCTTTTGAAGAAGCGACAGAAGCTACGCGTCAGGTACTAACTTTGTATGGATTGCTATTTCTATGTTACCGTGTCCTCGGATGATCATGTTGTTATTCTAATTTGTTGATCTATTTTTTGCAGGCTCAGAGAGATGCGTAGCCTTCGCCAGGCGCAACTGAAGATGTTGCCGGAAGCTCCAAGACCGCTTCTGAGCCTGGTGCTGCAGAGGTCGCTTCAGCAGAGGAGGTGCCTTCGGCTGAGGATGCTTTGATGACTGGGGAGGCTAGCGTGGAAGAGGTGGTAGCTGAGAAGGCGCTAGAGATCCTGGGAGCTGCCTCCGGCGAAGGTGTGGATGCTGCCGCCGGCGGAGGTCTAAATGCTGCCGCTTCCGAAGCTGGAGCGGATCAGCAGGGGGAGGTTGGGCAGGTTTGAACTTAGGATTGCTGGGGCGAGAGGGTTTTTTTGTAAAAAAAGGTGTGGTTGTTGTAATAACTTGATGATGCTGAGACACTTCTCCTATTTTGTGTAAAATGCAGGTTCCTGACGGAACCGTGCTAGAAGTATTTGATGTGACGCCCTTGACGCTAAATTATCAAGACACCTTTATAACTGGTGAATCGTGGGCTCGGGCTAGGCTTAAACACCCTTCGTTATCTTTTGAGCGCTTTTGGTGGTCGAAGGTCCGCAGGTATGATTTGAAGAATAGCAGGTCAGTCGTTTTTGGCGCGAAGCGGATTATACTGAACGGCAAGCTACACGTTTTTTGTTCGGTACTTCTTCGTCCGCGCCGGCTGCTTTTGAAGATGATATTGATGATAGAACGGCTTTGGACTTTTTGTTTGGTCGAAGTGAACTAGAGGTTGGGTCCGATGGTGCGCTTGTTATTTCGAAGGAGGAGCCTTCGGAAGTTAGTGATGCAGATCAGAGATATATGTATAGAGCGAGGGTTTTGCCCGGGGAGTTGTCGATTGTTCCAGTGGCTCCATTGTTGTGGGGACCCATAGTTCCAGTGGAAACGTGGTTTGAGGAGGGTGTCGAGGGTTTGATGATTTGATAATGATTGAGGATGGTGATGAATCCTTGTAATTTGAATTTTTTTTATTGATTGTACATCACACTGTTGTCTGAAGCAAGCAACTTATGATATTGCTCTATTCATTTTTGTAATTTGATTGAAATAATTATAAGGCTCGCGTAAAAATATTGAGGCTAGCGCAGTGTTTTGTTAGCTAATTTGAAAAACAACGACGCCCCCTTTTTCTTTTTAGCGAGGCTCGCGTAGCGCCTTTGTAAGCTGATTTGGAAAAAACAGCGACGCCCCCTTTTTCTTTTAGCGAGGCTCGCGTGACGCTTTCATAAGCTGTTTTTGGAAAAACAGCGACGCCCCCTTTTTCTCTTAGCGAGGCTCGCGTAGCGCTCTTGTAAGCTGATTTGGAAAAAACAGCGACGCCCCCTTTTTCTTTTAGCGAGGCTCGCGTGACGCTTTCGTAAGCTGTTTTTTTGGAAAAACAGCGACGCCCCCTTTTTCTTTTAGCGAGGCTCGCGTGACGCTTTCGTAAGCTATTTTTTGGAAAAACAGCGACGCCTCCTTTTTCTTTTAGCGAGGCTCGCGTGACGCTTTTGTAAGCTGATTTGGAAAAAATAGCGATGCCCCCTTTTTCTTTTAGCGAGGCTCGCGTGACGCTTTCATAAGCTGTTTTTGGAAAAACAGCGATGCCCCCTTTTTCTCTTAGCGAGGCTCGCGTGACGCTTTCGTAAGCTGTTTTTTGGAAAAACAGTGACGCCCCCTTTTTCTTTTAGCGAGGCTCGCGTGACGCTTTTGTAAGCTGATTTGGAAAAAACAACGACGCCCCCTTTTTCTTTTAGCGAGGCTCGCGTGACGCTTTCGTAAGCTGTTTTTTTGGAAAAACAGCGACGCCCCCTTTTTCTTTTAGCGAGGCTCGCGTAGCGCTTCTGGTTTTGCGTGGGTACTCGGGTAAAGTTTGCCTTGCGAGCCCCTGGCGTTTTTTGCCAGGGTGCTCGACTTTTTTGTACTTCGGGCCTCCCCTTGTCTTAGGTGGAGTTGAAGTTTGCCTTTGCGAGCCCCTGTCGTTTTTTGCCAGGGTGCTCGACTTTTTGGGACTTCGCGCCTCCCAGCCCCTGTCTTAGGTGGAGGTGAAGTTTGCCTTGCGAGCCCCTGGCGTTTTTTTGCCAGGGTGCTCGACTTTTTCGGACTTCGCGCCTCCCCTTGTCTTAGGCGGAGGTGAAGTTTGCTTTTGCGAGCCCTGTCGTTTTTGCCAGGGTGCCCGACTTTTTTGGACTTCGCGCCTCCCCTTGTCTTAGGTGTAGGTGAAGTTTGCTTTTTGCGAGCACCTGTCGTTTTTTTGCCAGGGTGCCCGACTTTTTCGGACTTCGCGCCTCCCCTTGTCTTAGACGGAGGTGAAGTTTGCTTTTGCGAGCCCCTGTCGTTTTTGCCAGGGTGCCCGACTTTTTTGGACTTCGCGTCTCCCCTTGTCTTAGGCGGAGGTGAAGTTTGGTTTGGGAAAAGTTTGTTTTTTTTGAAGCAATCTATGGGGGTTCTCATCGATTATAGCGCTCTTGTAGGAGAGCTGTTTTTTTCGATGTTTTGTTAGTAAAAGTAATAACTTGGAGTTTTACTTTTTACGAGGGTTTTAGCCTTTATTGGGAATTTGGATGCTGCCTCGTTAAAAAACCTTACGCCCCTTCGTAAGGAAAAAGAGTGCAGCTCCTTTGTTTGTGTTACATGCCGAGAAATGGAGGAAATTGGATGAAATAGCAAATTACATATTGCGAGGGCTCGCTAAGGCTCCGCTATGGGTAGTATTTGCGAAGGTCGTCGACGTTCCAGGTGTGAGGCAAGATGTTACCCTCGCTGTCAGAGAGATGAAACAAGCCGGGACGGTTGCATTCTGCTATTAGGTATGGCCCCGTCCATTTTGGCTGAAACTTCCCCGCCATGCTGGCGTTTTGCTTGCGAATGAGAACGAGGTCTCCTTTCTTTAGTTCTTTGACTCTCACCTTTTTGTCTCTCCAGTTTTTGGTTTCTTTCTGATACTTGCGAAGTTTGTGCACTGCATTGCATCTTGTTTCTTCGAGCAAGTCTTTGTCGAGTAACTGGTTTTGTTCGTCTGTTTCGAGGGTAGTTCTGGGTGATACATGCTTCAACTCTTCTGGTGATACAGCTTCTTCTCCAAACAGGAGCCTGAAGGGTGTGAATTTGGTGGCTCTACATTCCGAGGTGTTCTAGGACCAAGTGACGGAGGTTAGCTCTTCCGCCCATTTTCCTTTGGGCCTGCCTTGCAATTTCTTTGATACGGCTTGGAAGATTGTTGCGTTGGCTCTTTCGACTAAGCCATTGGATTGAGGGTGTCGGACTGAGGCGAAGCATAGGATTGTTCCGATTTGAGCGCAAAATTCTTTGAAAACCTCGCTGTCGAATTGAGTGCCATTGTCAACAGTTAGGTATTTGGGGACCCCGAACCGGCAAATTATTTGCTACGAGAAAAACTTCTTCACGGTCAGGGAGGTGATGGAAACAAGCGGTCTAGTCTCAATCCATTTCGTGAAGTATTCTACAGCTACTACTGCGTAGCGAAGGTTTCCTAGGAGCTGTCGGTAGTGGACCGACGAGGTCCATTGCCCATCTTTGCAACGGCCATGTTGGGCATATCAGAGTTGTTGGAGCCCCTGGGGCGTTTTGTGCCTTTGCCGTCAATTGGCAACCCTCGCAATGTTTGACGATGCTTTCTGCATCACGTAATGCAGTTGGCCAGTAGAAACCTTGTCGAAAAGCTTTCCCAACTAGCGCCCTCGGTCCGTTGTGAGAACCACAGATACCTTCGTGAATGAGCTTAAGAATGTCACTTCCTTCAGTCTATGACACGCATTTGAGCCATGGCGAGGTTACCGAAGCCTTGAGCAGAGTGTTGTCCACGATTTTGTACCCTCGAGCCCTTTGTTTAAGTCTATTTTCTTCTTCTTTGTTAGCGGGTTCATGCAATCCCTTGATATAGGCCATGATTGGTGCTCTCCAATCTTCGCTTTGGATTGCATTGATCACCTTCGCTGTTATTCCGGTCACCTCAAAGGCTGATTGTGTCGCAGCTTCATAGAATACGTCTGGGGGTAACTGAAGTTGTTGTGTTGCCGCTTTGGCCAGATTGTCTGCCTCGCTGTTATCTGACCTCGGTATTGCTTTTACTGTTATGCCGAGGAAGAAAGATTCTAACCTTCGGACATGTTGTAGGTATTTTTGTAGCTCTGGATCTTTCGCTTTATAATTTTTCTCGATGTGCCCCGCGATGACTTGAGAGTCTGTACTGATGACTGCCCTTCGGACTGACAACGATCGAAGTCTTGAGAGTGCTAGTATTACTGCCTCGTACTCTACGGAGTTGTTTGTGCATTTGAAGTTGAGCCTTCTTGCATATCTTAGTTTAGACCCGGATGGCGAGACTAGAATGGCCGAGGCTCCAGCTCCAGTTACTCCCCAGGCTCCGTCGACATATACTGTCCAGAATGGGTCTTGTTGAGTTCCATCTCTGCAGGGGTCAGGTGTCCACTCAGCTATGAAGTCTGCTAGTGCTTGTGATTTGATTGTTGTTCTCCCGACGAAGGTTATAGCATAGCCGTTGAGCTCGACTGCCCATTTTGCAATTCTGCCCACCGCCTCGTTGTTCTTGAAAATGTTCTCGAGGGGGTATGCCGAAGGTACATGGATCTCATAAGCCTGGAAGTAATGCTTTAGCTTTCTTGATGCCATGACCACGGCATATGCTATCTTCTCGAGCTCTGAGTAGTTTCGCTTGGGACCTTCGAGGGTTTCCGAAACATAGTAGATCGGGGCTTGCCTGGTTCTGTTGTTCTCATGTAACTCTTTGATTAGGACCGCGCTTGTTGCGTGAGGCGAAGCTGTGACATATAGCAGTAACAGGTCCCCTTTGCTTGGGCTGGTTAAACCAGTCAGGTTGGTGAGGTACTTTTTCAAGTCCTCGAAGGCTTTCTGCTGCCGAGGTCCCCAATTGAATGGTGCAGTGCTTCTCAGTGTTTCAAAGAAAGGTAACCCTCGCTCGGCGGACCTGGAGATGAATCTGCTGAGTGCTGCTAAGCGTCCTGACAAACGCTGAGTTGCTTTCCTGGTCGTTGGTGGTTCCATATTGATGATGGCATCAATTTTTTCGGGGTTGGCTTCGATCCCCCTTGCTGAGACGATGCAGCCTAGCAGTTTTCCTTCGCTTACCCCGAAAACACATTTTTCGGGGTTTAATTTGAGTCATGTGGACCGAAGGTTTTTGAACACTCTTTCCAAGTCTGTTATGTGATTTTCTTTTAGCTCGCTCTGTATGACTAAATCATCGACGTAGGCAGAGATTGCATGTTCGTCTTTGAAGACTTCGGTTGTCATGCGAGCGAAGGTTGATCCTGCGTTTCTGAGGCCCTCCGCCATTCTTCGAAAGCAAAAAGTGTCCGAAGGTGTAATGAAGCTTGTTTTTTCCTCATCTTCTTCATTCATCCAAATCTGGTGGTACCCTGAGAAACAGTCGAGGAGAGATAGCATTTGGCAACCAGCTGCTCTGTCGACCAAGGTGCTTATGTTAGGCAGAGGAAAATCATCCTTCGAACAGGCTTTGTTCAGACATGTGAAATCAACGCACATTCTCCATTTCTTGTTCTTTTTCTGAACCAGTACCACGTTTGAGAGCCATGTTGGATATTTGACTGGACGGATGACGCCTGCGTCCAGAAGTCTTTTTACCTCTGCCTTCGCTGCTTCTTTTCTTTCTTCTGACATTTTGCGAAGCTTTTGCTTGACTGGGCGATAGCCTGATTTGATGTTTAGGCTGTGCTCGATCAGAGTTCTGTTCACTCCCTTGAGATCCTCCGCAGACCAAGCGAAGGTATCAGAGCTTTCTTTGAGGAAACGAATAAGGTTGTCCTCTGACTGGGGGTCCAAGTTGGCTGAGATGAATACTTTCCTTTCTGAATTGCCCTCGAAGAGTTGGACTTGTTTAGTCTCTTCTTTGGGTGATACTTTTACTCTGTCGATGCATTCTTCACCTTCGTCGCTGAGGTTTGTGGCGCAAGGCTTTGACAAATTATGGACATTGCGTTGTCCTGGTGCTATTGTACCTTCGGCTGCTCTTGCGATGTCTTGATCTTCGTACACTGCGACGACCCCCTTCGGGGCGGGAAGTTTCATGCATAGGTACGCAGGGTGGATTACGGCGTTGAATGCGTTGGTGATGCCTCGGCCGAAAATTGCATTGTAGGGATAGAACATGTCGACCACATCAAAGGTTATGTGCTCGGTTCTGCAGTTCAACTGATCTTCGAAGGTGACGGGCAGAGATATTTTTCCAATAGCTCTTACTTGTTGCCCGCTGAAACCGTATAGCGGGTTGTCGGAGGGTTGCAAGAGGTTTCTGTCAAGCTTCATGCTGTCGAAGGTTGTGGCGAATAGGATGTCGGCGGAGCTTCCCGTATCAACGAGGATTTTGGTGACTGTCCACCCTGCTAGGTTGGTTTCAATCACCATTGCATCGGTGTGAGGGTAATCCCTTAACTTCATGTCACTGGAATCGAAGGTTATCGGGATGTGAGACCATCGGCCGCACTTGTGCGGATCCTTCGACGGCTACATGGTGTACTCTTCGAGCATGTTCTTTCTTTTGTCTCTTGTTGCCATGGTCTTCGTTGGAGCCTCCGGTGATAGCTAGTATCACACCGAAGGTCGATGTTGGGTTGTTAATGGTTGTCTGGGTTTGGGCTTCGGGTTTAACTGGTTGTGGGGCTGGTAAGGCCGGTATTGGAGGTGGTGGCGGTAGAGCGTTGCTCACTTGTTGATTGGTTTGGGGTTGAGGGGTTGTTGGGAAAGTGACAGTGTATGGCGTATTTTGGCGTTGAGGAAAAGAGGTGGGTTGAAAAGAGGTATGGTTGTAGTGTGGGTGTTGGGAGTAAAAAGGCTGGTGCGAGGGTAAGCCGTAGTTTATGGGGGTGTAGTGGTAGGGAGGTTGGGTTGGGTTGAAGATTGGCCTTCTGGTATGATTGATGGTTCTGTTTTCTGTAGGAGGGGCTCTTCTGGATTCCTGGTACTCTTTTCCTTTGGCGAAGCACTCGCATTGCTTTGTTGTGTGCCCCTTTCCTTGGCCACAGAAATGACAATACATTTTGGCTGGGTCCCTCTGTTGGCTTCTTTGGTCGGACGAGGGTTGGAAACCATGTGCATTTTGGTTGCCCAAAGGCTGAGTGCTTCTTCTCTGGTCTTCTTGTGGATTTGCCTTGTTGATTGCTCCCACATTGCTCTGATCTTGGCGAGGGTTGTTCTCTCTCGCTTGGGGCCTCATCTGTGGTTTTTGCTGCGACCTTCGAGCATCGGACTTTGCCCGGAAGTCCATGTCTGCTCTACAGTATCTTTCCATTGTATCATGAAGCTCTTCGATTGTGTTTGCTGGTTTCCTGGCGAACTTTGAGGAACATGGGCCTGGACGCAAACCGCTGACTGCAGCGAGGATCACAGCTTCGTCGGACATTCCCGGAGTTCTTGCCCTAATCTGGATGAACCTTCGCCAGTAGTCTTGCAGTGATTCGCGCTCTTCTTGTTTACAATTGAACAGCTTGATGGGGGTTTGATGGTGCTGCTGTGATGCCCTTGAAGTTGGTGCAGAGCCTGTCTCTGAGGTTGGCCCAGGAATCCACTGTTCCGGGGTGAAGGTTGTTGTACCAAGTCTGCGCTATGTCACGAAGGATGATTACAAAAGACTTTGTCATTGTTGACTCATCCCCTCCTACTGCGTCGACTGCCGCTTCGTAACTCGTTATGAACTGGCGAGGGTCAGTGAGTCCATCGTAACGAGGGAGGTTTTGTGGATTGTAGCATGGTGGCCATGGTTGGGTTTGTAGTATCTGGGAGAGTGGTGACTTTGGGTCATAGGGCATTTGGTGTTGTTGGGCTCTGCGTTGGTTGCGAAGGTTTGGCTCTATCTCATCTGGGTAGAGTTGGCGAAAGTTTGGTTGTCTCATGGGGTATGGTTCTGGGTGTCTTGGTGGTGGTGGGGGTGGTGGATGGCGGCGGAGGTTGCCATGATCCTGCTCATTTCCCTCCTGTAGTGGTGGCATTTCCCCATCGTTCCATCCCTCGGCTTCGGCTTCAGCTGCCGCGAGGGACTCCTCCATTCGGCGAAGCTGCTCTCTTGCTTCATCCGCCTTTTGCCTGATAAGGCGCAGCCGGTTGTGCCTTTCAAGCTAGGTCCAGGCGCCTCTTCTTTTCCTGTAACTCAGCTTGAAGTCTTTCTAAAGCTTCGAGGCCCAACTCCTCCTCATCTCCTTCCCCATCTCCTCCGGAGGTATGCGGGTGCGGCTGTGATCCCGGCCGAGTGTGAGGGCCCAGGGACCTCCGTCCCTAGGGGCAACTTCTTCTGTTTCCGAGGGTACTACATTCTCTTCCACAGGCTGGATTATCGTCGTGGCCTCTCTGGTCACACGAGGGTCTCTGGTAGCGGGTGCTCTCCTGTTTCCTGCCATTTCGAACTTCGCTCCCCACGGTCGGCGCCAAACTGTTGGCAACACACTTGCCCTACCTCCGCACACGTGCAGGGGAGTGGCGAAGGTGGCCAATCGTCTGAACTGAACTGAAAATGCAACGAGAACGAAAACCAGTGCAAAGGTTTAAGGAAGCGAGAACAGTGTTTCTGCGGCTCTATTCCCAAAAAAACCGCCCTTACACTGTTCACTCCCCGGTATTTATAGGGGATACCAAGGAGCGCTGACCAAATTACAATAGGGTACAGAAAAGATTCCTCTACGCTGTACACATAGAAGGGCAGAATCGTACAAACACAACTAGGCCGAAACCCTAGCTTGCTCTACGCGCGCCCGCCGCCGCTTGGTTCGTGATCACCCTCGCGGAAATGCGGGGGCTGACCTCCGTCTTGCGAGGATATCCGTCCGGTTGCGAAGCCCGGGAACCTTCGCCTCCCGCTAAGGCCTGGGCCTCTTGGCGAAGGTACGCGGCTTCGCGAAGATTGCTCCCAGTGCCCTTCGCGTCCTTTGCCTGTAAGAACTTACAAAGCCAGTCCGAAGGTGGGTTAGCACTTGGGGGCCAGAATAGCGACTTGAGGGACTTAGCAGATAAAGAGGCGGGTTTTTCCGAAGGTACGCGAGACGCGTGGGGGTCATCTTGTTGAGTTAGCCTGCGTGGCGCCACTGCCGAGGGTCTCTTCCCCCAACAGTAGCCAAAGAAGCACTGGCCATCTGCAACAACAAGGGAATAAAACCCTGAGTACAAGAAGGTACTCAGCTAGACTTACCCGTCATAAACTAGAAATAATGAGACTCCAAGGATCATGTAGGCTATATAGGTGGGGTTGGCTACACATACTCCTTTGTATGAAAGCTTTTGTAATTAAAACTCATTTTAGGGTGTTGGCAGTTGCTTTTAACAATTAATTCTACATTACTAGGTTTGCACCTGAACTAAAGCAAGCACTTGAGTAATTAACCAAACAAGAGTGACTATTTCATCAATAACCTTTCCGATTCAACATTATAACCATCTTTAGTTCCATAAGTTCTACGGGCGATGATCTACAGTCAACTGCTCACTGTCCAGGAGCGATGGCGATTATAATCGATTCCTACCAGCTGGGAATAAAATGTCTCACACTCGCCCGGCACAATCCAGCTACGGCAGTCGTAAGCTACCAGTCAGGAGATTCGAGAACACAACGCGCGGGACGGCCATGGGCCCTTCTACACCGGGGGTTATCTCAGTGCCAGGTCGCTCAAGCTATAACTGCCCACGGTCATGCTAGGTCGATCAGGCCCTGCCTGCCCTCGGACCATGCCAGGTTGATCAGAATAGTTGCCCACGGTACAGCTGAGGCCCTGGGTGTTAGGCGTCAACATCTCCGTCACCGGCTCGAATAACCTTACTCAGCTTCGCGGGAGGTAATCAGACCTACTCCGTTAAGTGATCGACGCGTTCAATTTGACTGAAGGGACATTCCCGAACGGGTCCTATGCGACACAGACGGGAGACTACTAGCACACAGAACCCATGTCCTGCTGCTCTTACATCCCGCCCGGCCTCAGATTAATTATACCATGATTATTTCCATGATAGCACAGGCTAATCATGATCAGTATCCACCTAATGCGGGAGACAGGAAATCACCCGACTTTTACCGATCTAAGCAGGGCTAAGCATATAACGAGCCTAGACCTAAACATGGATAACAAGATATATTTGCAGGTGGACAAGGATAAGTAATAATGCATCAACGGTAGCAATCAACTCCTATAACCTAATGCAACATTCATCATCAGGTTAATTGTAAGACATTTGCAAACCATAGGAGTTAGAATGCTCCGGGGCTTGCCTTTCTCAAAGTCCGACGGACGGTGGTCGCGACACTCAGGTAGTTCTTCGGCGTCGGTCCCTCCGACCTCCTCGGTCAGTGTCTCTTCCTGGCTGGGTTCTTCCTGGGTCGACTGGTTCTGGGTCTCCTCCGTTGATCCTGTATGATGCATAATATGTATGAATAGAATGAATGCACATAGAATGCATATGTGATGCACAGGATTAGCAGCAATCAGGAGATAAGCACATGTCATCTACTGCATTCTCTTCAACAAGGTAGTCAACATCATCCTAATGCTTATAAAAGACTTTAACATCTAACCATCCACTTAATCCTTCATAACCAACTTGTTAAGCTATATAATCACTACAGCAAGACTTACTTAATGAATTTATTTTCCTCTAATACTTTGCTGAAATAAATTCATTTACCCATGCCTAAAACAGTAACCCATCCTAGACAGCTTCAGAAAAATCTACAAAAATTACCATAGATTAATACTATACAAAACAGTCCACTATCAAAATTTTAAGCCATTTGGACTTAAACATTGTTCCCTATGAAAAAGACAAATATTAGGGTGAAAAGGTGCTTTGAACTACACATCCTAACAGAAAGTGTCAAACAACAGATTTCATATTTTTCTTCTAAACTTCTTAGCACAAGAGCAGTCTATAAAAATTATCAGGTTCATATTCATCATATTTTAATTACTACAAATTTTACAAGAAAACAGCATTTAACCATTTTAAACGCTACTGCAAAAGTATTTCATAGAACAACTTCACATTATATTTTTCCGTGAAACTACTCATCTACACAAGCCTAACAAAACTAAAATCACATTTTTCGGAGTTATACAGAATTAGTTATGCATTTTCCAAGTTAACAGCAATTTCCTAGATTAATTTAAACTGCATATAAAAGTATCACCAAAAATACATTTAACATTTTTCACAGATAGATCTACTCATGCTTAACACAACAAAATTTGTTTCACAGGATTTGGACTTAAAATGAGCCTTGCATGAATTTTTGAAGCCTTTACATAAATTCTGCAAAACTCGATTTAAAGAAAACCCGACCCTAAATGCTAAGGACACCCGGCGACAAGCACCTACAGACACAGGCAAAAACGCTACGCGTACCCGGCTATCCCGAGCGCTATTGCACCCAGACTCCTCTCCTTCTCTCTCCCTCTCGCTGCCAAACGGGACCCGCTGGTCAGTGACCCCACGCGTCAGCGGTCAACAGGCCCATGCGTCAGAGGCAGCGTGCTCCCGCCGGAGTTGACCGGCTCTAGCTCGCCGGCGGTGAGGTTTCCGGCGACACCAACCCTACCACTAGACTCACCAACGCGAGGCGGACACAGTCGGCTAGGTCGCTTGGCCAGAGCATCACCGGAGCAAGCTCGACGGCGGCAATGGCGGAGCGGCGGCACGGCAACCCTACGGTGCAGCCTTGCCCGGCTATTCCAAGGCTCGGCGGCGTGAGCATCAGCTCAAGCACTCCCTAAGCTACCTTCCCAGGCTGCTATTGAGCCTCGCCGGCCTCGGCATTGCCCGGCGTCACGCACGGCGGCGGTCCGCGACGGACATGGCGGTGGCACGGGTCCGTTCCGACCGAGACAAAGCAAGAGAAGGGTCTTCATCTAGCCCTAAGCACCTACAGAGATCGAGGAGGTGGGAACTGGGCTTGGTTTGAGATGGTTTGGCCGGAGATGGCCGGACCACGCTTTGGTCATGGCGGCGGCCATGGCGAGAACCCGAGGATGGCACTCGACGTTCTGCCGGCTAGAGAGGAGAAGAGGGGAAACCAACCCTAGCAATCGAGAGAGGAGACTCGTGCGGAGAAGTTGACGGGAGGAATCGAGCGGCAGAGCTTTGGGCAGCGAGCAATTGCTCGGCGAAGCTCGGCGGCAATGGCGGCTGGGCGAACTGGGGAAGATGGCGGAGGAGGATGGCGAGTTTGCGAGCGAGTGAGTGGGCGAGAGAGTGAGCTTCTGGCTTGTGAGCGCGAGGCGGAGAGGGGGCAAAGGGAACGAAGGGCTGGGTGCATTGCACCTGGCCGGTTCCCGTTGGATCGGCGCTCCCGACCGGCACGGCGGCGGCAGGAATCGTTCGCCACGCGACGAACGCGCAGAGAGGGGGGGCAGAGCACGCGGGCGGTTTGGTCGGAATCCAGGGGCGGCGAGCGGCGGTTTGAATGGCCTAGCGAGCGGGCCTGCGGTGGCAGCGGTTGCGACGACGAGCGGCGGCAGCTAGCGGCGCGCGAGGAAGGAGAAAGGGGGCTGACAGGTGGGGCCCGCTGGCAGGTTTAAACTAATGAAGTTTTGATCAAAACTTTGATGCTCCATAACTCCCAAACTAAGCCGAATTAGGAAAAGGTCCTAAAAGCAAGTTTGCTTAGAATTTTGCAAGGAACAAATCATCTTTAAGGCTCAAGTCCAAATTCTGCTTAGAAAAAGAAATTTACTTCTAATCTATTTTTCTAATGCAAGAAATCATAATTTAAACACCTTTTCTGAGAAAGTGCTTTTAAGCAAAGTTGTTTCTCTCATCAAGATCTACATCTTTGTTTTAAGGCACTAGGTCAGAAACAGAAAGCAAAACATGGATTTACTAGAGACTAAGCAAGGACTTAAACACTCATACAAGCAAATGCACATGAAAGGATGAGATGCTATGCTCATGCTATGCCAAATTATGCATTTCAGGGTTGCTTAACACCTAGGGTGTTACAGACGGTGCTCCTGGGATAGTGATCGGCGACGCGAGCGTTCGTGGTGGCGATGGGCGTCGTCGGCGTCAGCGTAGGAATTGGCGATCGTCATCAGTTCGGTGACCGTGGCTACCTTATTTCGAATGATCTAGTCACGGAGCTCCTTGTGGCGCAGGCCGTTGGAGAACGTGGAGATGGCTTCAGCGTCGGCAATCTCCGGAATCGTCAGGCGCATGTTGGAGAAACGGTGAATGTAGCTTCGAAGGCTTTCGTTTTGCTGTTGGTGGACGTTTTGGAGGTCGTAGCGTGTTCCTGGCTGGACGCAGGTAGCGCTGTACGCCTTGACTAAGACTTCCTTCAACTGCTCCCAGGTGTCGATGGAGTTCTCGGTGAGCTTGTGGAGCCAGCTGTTGGCTGAAGATGACAGCATGACAGGGAGGTACTTAGCCATCACGTCGGGTCCTCCTCCGGCTGCTTGGATTGCGATCTCGTACGTCGTTAGCCACTGCTCCGAGTTGGCCTTCCCATCGTATTTGTTCACCGTGTTGACCTTGAAGCCCTGAGGCCATCTGACGGCTCGGAGCCGAGAGGTGAAAGGGCGTGGCCCTGTCGAGGCGTCGAGAGCCGGAGCTTGATCGCGGGCGCGGTTGCCTTGGGAGACTTCCTGGTCACGACGCGGTGGAGATTGCCTCCTGCGAGAGGGATGCGGACTCGGCGATGTCCTGCTGTATGACGATCCGGAGGGGGAAGGATGGCGCCCTTTCTCGTTGCACTGCACCGCGGCAGCCTTGGCGTGGGTGACAGCTTTCCGTAGCTCCGGAGTGACGGGAAGCTTGGATAGTTCGTTGACGATGACGACGAGGTTGGCACTGGGAGTTGGGTAGACAGGCTAACCGTCAACCCTATCGAACTCGTACATCAGGTCGCGACCACCGGCGTTGTCCCGAACTTGATGTTCTTGGTCGCGTCGTTCGTTGTCGTAGCGCTCTCGGTCGCGGTGCTCACGGTCACGTCGATCGTCATCACCTCAATGCTGGCGATCGATGTTGCGCTGTTCCCGGTTGGCGCGTTCGGCGTCCGCTTTGTTTGGAGGTGGAGGGCTGTCGGTGGAGATATTGAAGATTACGCCGCCATGATATGGCGGGAAGTCGACTTCGGAGTTGGTGGAGACGATAGTCGTAGACGGCGTAGAGACGGAGCCGTTCGTCGCGGTGGATCTAGACACCGAAGTTGCGGAGACGGTGTCGCCAGAGATCTCATGGAGAGCCACCATGCCGACGAGTGGAGCTGGAGTCGTTCGGTCGCGCGCGCTGGTCGGAGCCATCTAGTCGGAGCCAAAGGACTGGAGCTAGTCGGAGAGTCGTCGCTGCGCTTGGTGCTGGTACGTAGAAGCCGCGCCGCGGAGACCGTAGGGCATAGAGCTTGCTGACGAAGTGTGACGACGAGCTGGAAGCAGATCTGATCTGGGGCGGCGGGCGGGTTGAGCGTTGGAGACTCCCGATGGTGTACCTAAAAATTGTTGGAAGCAAGGGCGGTCGGAGAGTTACAGACGAGCTACCTCGATGGCGTCGATGCATTCCACGATTCCTTGGTTGGCCTGATCGATGGCTTCGATTAGGTCATCGCAGGGGACGATCCTCGGTGGGCGACGTGCCGCCTTGGTGACGCGGCGGGTGGACGACGGAGCGTCCGGCGCAGGAAACTGCGCAGATTCCACGATTTTCGGAGCAGGAAAGTGGTTGCCCACGGTCCAGATCATAGATCTGATCTGAAAAGTGGTGCCAGCCTCCGGAAGAACCATGGAGCGAGGGAAAGTGACCGCTTGGCAGATCATGGTGTCGTAGCACACACCCCCTACCTGGCGCGCCAACTGTCGACGAAATATGGTCGGCAGTCTACCGAGGGGTATGCCCAAGGTAGTAGATTAAGCGGTGGAGGCGTGCGAGACGTCTGCAAAGCGTGGACACAGGGACGTGAGACGGCGATTTAGATAGGTTCGGGCCGGCAAGTCGTCGTAATACCCTACGTCCTGTGTTCTGGTGGCTGGTTTGTATTGCTGATTGGGTGATCCGATGGGATCTGAGTCGTTTTGAGAGGGGGTCCCTGCTCGCCTTATATAGCCGGAGAGCAGGGTTACAACTTGCCGAATCCTAACAGATTACAATCGGATCCTTTTGGCAAGGAATCCGGGTCTATCTATCTGGATATTCCTTGTAGAGCAAGTCATCGGGAGAGTCCTTGGCGGTTGCGACAGCCTGGTCGCGAACCGCAAGGCCTCCTAGTTAGGCCGTATCTGCAGAGCAGCCCAAGTAGTGCCAAGGGAGTATACGGGTGTAATATCCCCACAGTGAGTGTCCATTAGAAATTTCAGCAAAACCTCCCTTGCATGGTGAGGTTTTGAATACCTGCAAGAAAAACGACACGATGGCCGGCATCCACATATGCGGCACGATGGCCGACATCCACATACAAGCGGCACGATGGCCGACATCCACATACATTCACATGCATATCACTACTACTTACTACGCGGGGCGATCGACGACGACGGAGCGAACGAACTCAGGGGCGAGGATGTGACACCGACGATCTCCTCTCCTTCTCCTCCTCCTCTACTTGTCCTCTTCTCCTCCCCCCCTCTGCTTCTTCTTCTCCTCCTCCTCCTTCTCCTTCTCCACCGACGGTGAGGGCGCAGGCAGGGAGGCCGGTGGGGCAGCGAAGGGCGCCGACGTGAGGGGAGGCCGCCGACAGGGAGGGGCCGGGTGGGGAGGGCCGCCGGCGGGGAGGGGCGGGTGCCGGCCGGAAGGGGCGCCGGCGGGGAGGGCCGCCGATGGGGAGGGCCGGACGGGGAGTGGCCAGATAGGAAGGGGCCGGCGGGGAGGGCCGGGTAGGGAGGCCGGCGGGGAGGCCGCCGACGTGGAGGGGACGGGCGGGGAGGGGCGGGTGCCGGTGAGGCCGGGCACCGACGGGGAGGGGCGCATCCGGTAGGGGCGCCGGCGGGGAGGGGCGCGTCCGGGAGGGGGGGGGCGGCGCCGGCGGGGCGTGCGTGCGTGTGTTTGTGTGGTGTGTGTGTGCGGGGCGGACGCCGCGGAGGGCTTTTTATTTTTTTCCTGTTTTGCTTCTTTGCCGAGGGCCGGATCGGGCGGCTCTCAACAAAGAGGAAAGCTTTGCCGAGAGCCGTCTGATTTGGCTCTCGGCAAAGATTTTGTTTTTTATTTTTTTAATAAATTCTTTGTCGAGAGCCCTGGGCCTGGCTCTCGGCAAAGAGCCTCTTTGCCGAGGGCTTTATGGGGCTCTCGGCAAAGAATATTTTTTTTTATTTTTTTGCTCTCAATTTTTTCTATGGCCTTGCTACAGTTCTACAAGCCAAGATTTCAAATTTGGTGTATCTTCCACACGTCTTGCTATATTTCGTGCATTTTCTTTAATTCCTTGATTTTTTCTGCGGGACGCACGTTTGTACTGTAGATGCATGAAAAAATGAAACTCAGCGATTCGAAAAATGGTATTCATTCTTCCGAGGGTATTTCAACGCCGTATCCAGGGACATGCGCAGAAACTCGACCGTCTCGTGCACGAGACACGGCAACCAAGTTGCGTGAGATTGGATTTAAAATTATTAAAAAATACAAACGAAGTCAGAAATTTATGCAAATAGACGGGTGACCTTGACATCGCATGTAGAGCCTATGAATTTTTTTGAGAATGTTTGGAGCAAGTGGTGGCGCAAGATGGTTGAAACCCTGAGATCTCCGCATAAATGTCATGTATTTATATCATCTCAGTGATGGCCTTGTAGGTTCCTAGGATGATACTTGCAGAAGGAGCGATGACTTAAAGTCATGACCATCGCTTGCGTTGTTTGGCACATAAAAAATAATCTCTCATGACATAGAGAGCACTGAAAAACAACTTTTCTACAAGTTTAATAGAATAAACGCATATCCTATATTGGGAGTTTGACATATATATTATTAACATTTTGATGAGGTCATTATTACTATGTACCTTCATTGATTATGCCCAAAGAACTGAGACAGAGACATGCTATACCTCATATTTGAACTAAAAGAGTCATGCAATTTTTGAGAAACAAAGTCACAGCCAACCAAGGAAAGATACGGCTGTATCGGCCTGTCTACTTTTGAGTCGTGCCATACCGGACTGTGGTGCTGGTTTATCGGTCTATGGCATGTGGCTTCTTTGGTTCTTCATAAATACTACTAGTCTGTTTAGTTTGCGAGTCATGCGAGAGTTGTGCGCGACCACATGATAGGAGCAGGAGCTACAAGCCACCAAACGTTTGGCGCGCATGAAGGCAACACAGCCTCCCTTCTCCTAAAAATAGCCACACGATCTCATATATAAACACCCGCACCGCGCCCCGTACCGTCATCGCAATCGCAAGTCGTAGCAAGTAAACAAACCAAGCAAGAAGCAACCACTGCACCGACAAGAAGCGAACCAAGCCAACAGCTAGCAGCATCGCAATGGCCCGTGCCTGCGTGCTCCTCGTTGTGCTCCTCCTGGCCGCCGTCGTGGTGGCGCCATCTGCGAACGCGGCCCGCATCGACGTCGTCGAGGGCAGGTCCATGGAGTCCTCCGACGCACCCGCTCCCAGCCCCGACTCCGCCTCGTCCTCAGAGTCGTCGGAGGCACCCTCCAGCAGCAGCTCTTCCGAGTAGCCACGTGCTCCCATCTACGCGGATCGAGTTCTTAGCCTGATCTATCCGATGTGTTAAAGTTATGATTCTCTAGAATAATACGATGCACCCCCAATGATATCTATGCGTGGGTGCACGCAACAAAAGCATGCAATGTGCTTGCCTGATTGTTGTTTTGTTCCTCTATTCCTCTATCTGTTTTTGTTCATATATGTATATGAAACATTCTTTGGTCTTTGGTCCGTGTCTTTTTGTTCATGTATATGTAACATGCATCATCCAATACATAGTGCGTGCGTTGTATGCCTTTAAATTTTATGGTGTTGAGAACCCTTTACTTCTGCTTTCATGACATCGTCTTTTAGTTTTCCGAAAATGAGCACTACCACACCAGACTATATATATGTATAATTAATATGTACTGGCTATATACCGACATAGGATTTCTGAAATTAAGCAGGTTGTGTAATAACTGTTTACACCAAATTTTGGAATTCGTGCACGGGAGTGAAGGTTCTGGCAAGGTTAAGTCTGTGTTTTCGAGCCCAGGTGTCAGATCTGTAAGCGCCGGTTCGGGATTGGCTAATCTAAAGAAAAATCGACCGAAGAAGATGATATCGGCAAATCTGCTCAAGGTCGGACAAGGAGCCAAAAAATGTGTCGGATGCGAAGTTTCTGGCAAGCAAAGATCTACAGCCGGTTGTAGTGGACCTTAGTTCCTATGGGTGATAAGGGGATAATGGCGCCAGGGTTTCTGCCTGACAGCCTAAGCAGGAGGATGAGATTAGAGATAGTAAGGAGATGAGACTAGAGATAACTTCATTCTTGTTCATTGCTTGATTCATTCCATTAATGTTGGTTACAATATATAGGAGCTGATTTCCTTGCTAGGCGTACAGACTCTTGCCATTTCATACTTGAGGCCCCTTCAGCTGCTCTTTAATTGCTATTAATAGCCTTAATGACATTGGTCCTTTAAGCCACCAGCCCTTTCATACTTGAGGCCCCTTCAGCTGCTCCTTAATTGCTATTAATAGCCTTAATGACATTGGCCTTTTCAGCCACCAGCCTCCTCGAGCTGTGCCAGGCCATGCGCTGCCTTCGGAGCACCCCTTTCTGCATGCAGCCATGCACATGACATCTCCCCCGTCCTTGAAGACCAGCTCGTCCTCGAGCTAGAAGCGTGGAGAGCAGTCATCGAAGCCAATGACGTTCTCCTGCATCCCATGGGAAGAGCCCAATAGATAGCTTCTGGAAACGGGAAAGCCGGTCATCCTAGTGGTCGCCGTGGTCTGATCCCCTTGAACCAGAGAAGGACGCCAACACCAGACGCTTTTGCTGCAGGGCAACAGCCGGCCCTTGCAAGTCACTGGTGGAGGCGTTGAGGCATTGGATGAGCTTGGCCAAATCAGCCGTGGTGGGTTCGGCTATTGGTGGCGAGAACATTGCAGCAGAGTATGGTGGCGAGGATGGAGTGCTGGTGGGAGGGGTGGTGGTGGTTGGCGGTGGCGTATGAGCAGATGAAGAACGCCTCATTAAAGGCGCAGGTTTAGTCACATCCAACATCTTCCATATGGTGTGCCTCACAAGGAATCCTCGTGCCGCTGCTTGTAGGCGTACTGCAGCTAGGTGTTCACGCAGCTTCCTGGTGGTGTGCCGCACCATGAATCCACGCGCCACTGCTTGTAGGCATACTGTAGCAAGGCGTTCACGCTCGGACTTCTCCAGTTGAGCACAGTAGCGGTTGATCATCATGGCGACGTGATCCATGTCTTTTTGCAGACGACGCATCCCATCAGCAAAGCCAAAGGTCGTAGCAGGGGCCGATCCGAAGCGCAGGTGTAGCAGATTGGTGAAGCGAAGCCATGTCGGGGTGCCTTCATCCTGCTGGACTTGATGGAACCACAACCGGGCGCCATCTTCCAAATGTCGGGAAGCCAGCCATACCTTTTCTTCCTCCATGATATGTTGCCGGTGGAAGTAGGACTCACATTGGGGTGGTGTGTGTGTTTTAAAGAACATCAGATCGTCCACTGGTTTCGATCTCACAGTCACATGATTCTATGCTTAGTCAGAAGCATTAAACTCTATACCTTAAAGTATAAAATTATGAATTTCAAAAATTTCAAAAAAATATTCAAAGTGGATCTTGAATCGTGCATGAAAATATCTGGAATCAAATGGTGGAAACTGTTTTTGAATTTGATATTTCGTTGAAGAGTTATCGCGAAAAAATAAAAGAAATTGGATTGGATTGTTTGCATGCAGACATGCGTCAGTGTTGTCAGCTTGTGTCAGCCCCGTGTCAGATGGGATATCCATCCCGCAAAGAGATTTTTATGCAATCACAAAGTTAGTTTTATATATTCAACAACTGGTTTTTATACAATATCGGTGAAAAAAGTTTTTTGCGTTGCGTGACCCAAGATTCTATGCATCTGATAGTTGGGTCCGTAGTGGTCCCACAACTGCGCGCGCGTCAGCTAGTCACAGATTTGAATGGTCTAATGGGGTGGGGTGGCTGGTTAGACCCGACGCGGGGTGGGCTATATCATTATTTTTTTAATCATGTACCATTGTGTTAATTTCACAAGCTTAAAACTTCTGCGAGCATCTTAAAGTAGGAGTCATATGTTAAATAAACTGTTATAAATAACACGCTAGTACAAGCTTCGCAACTACTGCATAATTTGTCCGTTCTAAAAAAACTCACTATAGACATTATGCTGGTCAAACTTTCTTATTAAGTTTAATTAGATTTATAAAAATTAAGTACTAGCAATATTTGTATCTCTAAATAAGTTTATTACAAAAATATGTTCAATAATTTATGTGATGGTACAAATTATGTATAATAAATATTAATATTTTTATAATTGGTTAAAGTTGAAAATACTTGATTTATTAGGAAACTAGAATGATTTTATGGGATGTGTGGAGGGGGAAGTAGTATAGATTTTGAAACATGGGAAGTCGGATAATTTTTTTAACTGGGAAGTACTATAGGTTTTTTTAACTGTAGGGAAGTAGTAAAGTTGGGTGTGTACTGAACATGGTCTATATGGGCTAGCACGCGCTTCACAACTTTGGTACAACCTACCCATTAATATTTACAGTATATAATTAGTATGATTTAATAGATCTTTGAATATATTTTCATATTAATAAACTTATTTGAACATACAAATGTTGCATATATTTTATATAAAGCTAGTCAAAGTTTAAAAAGTTTGACCAACATACATCTTATAATGACTCTTTTGTTGGAACGGAAGGAGTACGTTGCATAGGGTTGTACTGGCCTGGCTACTATTGTGGTCGTCTGACATAGAGTAGAGCTCATGTAATGCCAGACCATGATGCTCATTTGGTCATCTATAGCTAGCCAGTAGCTACGGCATGCGGGCTTCCCTGCTCCTACGACATCTGTGACTCCGTCCGTGTAGGCGAGGGTCGTGTGTGACCATATGATACGAGGAGACACAGGCCACCTGCTGCTTGCAGCCCACTTCTATGTCATGTATTTAGATCATCTCAGGTCATGGCCTTGTAGGTTCTCAGGATACTTGCAGATGGAGCGATGACTTAAAGTCATGACCAACGCTTGTGTTGTTTGGCATATCAAAAAGAGAATCTCTTGTGGCATAAAGAGGACTAAAAAGCTACTTTTCTATGAGTTTAATAAATGCATACCCTGTATCTATATCTATATATCTATATATACTATATAGTTCATACCCACTAAGCAATAAATTCTCCTAAAACTCAATTCTCATGATGCCACGTTATCCTTATTTGCCAAATGTTTAATCGATCTGCCTCTGACTACGCCATCTCTTCGACTATTCCTCAACATTCACCAACGCTTCACATTTGCGATGCAAAAATGAAGAGGGCGTAGGCATTATTTCCATAGCGATTCCTCTTCCTCCACCACATCAGAAACTGAACAATCCTTTTAAATAGTCGTGCGAGAGAACACCTCGGCTGTTGTGGCCCCTGCCGACGTCTTGGACGATTTCAGCCGATCTCGACCACCATGCGCCGCACAAGTCGACAATCAGCTTTAGGCCGGCGACTCGCCGCCGCACAAGGGAAGCGGTGCAGGACGGGCAGAGGTGCGCCCCCCCTCCCGTGCTGGTGAAGCGTATCTCGAAGCTAGGAGTAGCATGGACGATGGCGGCAGATGAGCGACTACTGCAAGCATGGGCGTTGTGGAGCCTGCCACCACCATTGACCAAAGAGCACGATCTCACAACAGGTGGTTTTCTTTTCTTTTTTTACTAAAAAATCACCTGTGTATTGAAAGCGTACAGATTATACATATGCCAAATCGAATAAATTTTGTCACCTATCATCTACAAATTAAGGGTATGTTTAGTTTTAAGATGTAAAATTTTTAAATGTTACATCAGACGTTACGTAGGGTGTTGCATAAGGTATCCGAATACTAAAAAAACAAATTACAGAATCCGTTCCTAAATAGCAAGACAAATTTTTAAGTTTAATTAATCCATCATTAGTACGTGTATTATTGTAGCACTTTAGTGTTAAATTATGGACTAATTAGACTTAAAAGATTCATCTCATAAAATTACATGTAAACTGTATAATTAATTGTTTTTTAGTCTATATTTAGTTTTTAGTTTGAAGCTAAACATGGTCTTAAATTGTTGATGATTTCATATATCATTGAAAGTATTCATTCAAATATTTTCATCATTAAACTGCAAATAGGTCATCTAAACTATAACCACAAATGTTCACCTAAATTATAATCTTAAGTTCCCGCAGCAACGTGCGGGGAATTCTAACTAGTTATTGGGAGTTTGACATAGATATTATTGATATTTTGGTGAGGCCATTATTACTATGTACCTTCATTGATTATACCCTACGAACTAAGACATGTTATACCTCATATTTGAACTAAAAGAGTCATGCATTTTTTGGGAAACAAAGACAGAGCCATGCATGGGTAGATACGGTGGTTGTATTGGTCTGACTACTTTTGAGTCGTGCCATGCCGGACCGTGGTGTCGGTTTATCGGTCTATGGCATGTGGCTACTTTGTTTCTTCATAAATACACCTAGTCCGTTCAGTTTGTGAGTCATGCGAGGGTTGTGCGCGACCACACGACAGGAGCAGGAGCTACAGGCCACCAAACTTTTGACGCGCATGAAGGAAAAGCTGCCTCCCCTCCCCTAAAAATAGCCACACGATCTCATATATAAACACCTGCACCGTGCCCCGTACCGTCATCACAATCACAAGTCGCAGCAAGCAAACAAACCAAGGAAGAAGCAGCCACTGCACCGATAAGAAGCAAACCAAGCCAACAGCTAGCAATGTCGCAATGGCCCGAGCCTGCATGTTCCTCGGCATGCTCCTCCTGGTCGCCGTCATGGTTGCACCGTCTGCGGACGCGGACGGCATCGACATCATCGACGGCAAGTCCATGGAGTCGTCTGACGCACCCGCTCCCAGCTCCAGCCCCGACTTCGCCGCCTCGTCCTCGAAGTCGTCGGATGCAATCTTTATGACATCTCTTAGCGTCGTTTAAGTTTGGTTGCCATCCCTAACACGGTGCCAGAAATGTGGTTGTACTTGTGATGGTGTACTTATAAAATATTAAATTTTACCACTGGAAAGACACAGAAGATATATAAAGCTATAGCTTACACATGTGATAAGAAGTCCACTAGGTCATCTCAAAATAGGGATCAATCATAATAAAAGATAAATATAAATAAACAGATCAAGATAAACCTAAAAGGGGTTCCACAAAGCATTTTCCATCCTGGGCGTGATCATAACAAGAACTAGAGAGAATAAGGATATACTTCTAAGGATATTCTAACTATAGGTCATGGACTATATTGATTAGTGCAATTACATTTAGCAATCATGGTAAGAATTAGTTTATATTTATACCCAGGAGACATTACTTAAGGCGGATAAGGAACATAGCAAGATCGAGCCATGTAACCAGGTCTTACTTGGCCTATATACGAGGAGTAGACTACAAAGGATTCAATGAAGCTATAAGAGTCACCTTCGCGAGCTACCACTAATTGGTCGGCATATAGGGTGCATTCACAGGTAAACAGCGTATAAGCACCACGCTTACACAATGTCGACCACCCACCCCTTGATCATCGGAATGAGCGCTATACGAACAAGAGCATAAACACAAAACTAACCTAGCTATGCTAAACATATAATCAAAGTAGACGATGAACATTATAATTATGAACATAAAATAATAACAAGTCTTATCAAGTAATCAATTAGAACAAGAACTAGAACAAGAACATGATGATGAACTAGAAGACAATATAAAACATATAAATCAACAATGTTGATTACAAGACAGAAGTACAAGGCTTTACCTAGCCTCCTCACGACTAGATCCGGAATCCAAGCGTTGCTTGCCTCCTCTAATTCTAATTCTTATCTAGCTATGACCTAGGATGGTGGTGCTCTATGATTATGATGGATTGATTGATTGGTGGGGTCTAGGTCTGCTTATATAGCCCCGGAGGATGAAACACAGCCCTTGGATCAAATCAACTCGAAACAATGGTTGAGATGCATCGTAGAGGTCGGTTGGAACACACCACGCAAAGGAGAGGGGATTTACAGGTGAGCCTAGGCTGGCTGGCCTAGGGTTGAGGCCGGCCGGCCTCCCCTGGCCGTCACCAACCTCTCGCTTTGTTCTAGTATCTTATGGAGTCTTCCACATTCTTCTAGTGCCACTTTCCGATCCGTTTGCAGAATTAGTCGTGTTGTGGTTGGAATCTTCTCTTTCCCATCTGCTAGATACATCCCTGGAAAATAATAATTCATAGAGCTAGGAAATTCTTATCGGTTTAGCCTCTGGACTTGTGGTAATGATGGTTCTAGGGTCTTCTAGAGTCTTCCAAGTCGTATCCATCGAGGACTCTTTCTTTGGAACTCTGAATATGGCGGTTATTATGTCCATTTCGATCGTCTCGACGAGATCTTCGCAATGGTATGCTCAGGTTCATCACTTGAGATACTCTTCTTATGATAAAGTGTTGAATATCCTATATAACAAGTGAGAACAACACAACTTGTGGAACTCATTAGAATAAAACCATATAACTATACACTTGGGTTCATTTTAGGTCATTTATGAGTTGGTTGACGATTTAATATTGGAGTTAATTATCATCAACAACCCTCCAACAGCAGCTCTTCCGACTAGCCACGTGATCACATCTACGACGATCAAGTTCTTAGCATGAGCTATCCGATCCGTCAAAGTTATGATTAATGCGTTGCACCCCCAATGATATATAAGCATGGGTGCACGCGGCAAAAGCATGGAATGTGCTTGCCTGGTTGTTTTCTGTTCCTCTATCTATTTTTGTTCATATATGTATATGAAACATTCTTTGGTCTTTGGTTTGTCTCTTTTTGTTCATGTATATGTAACATGTGTCATCCAATATAGTGTGTGCGTGCTATGCCCTCAAATTTTATGGTGTTGACAACCCTTTACTTCTACTTTCTTGACATATTCTTTTTGTTTACCGAAAATGAGCACTACCACACATTATGTATAACTAACTTGTACCAGACTACATATTTGTATAATTAATTTGTACTGGCTATATACCGACATAGGATTTCTGAAATTAAGAAGGTTGTGTAATAACGTAGTAGGCTTTCTGAAATTAAACAACCACTATAACTAGCCTCTTGCTGCACCCAAGCTAAGGGTCGAGTCTGAATGTGGCTTGTTAGCGAACTAATCAATTAATCACATTGAGACTCGTCTCAACATGGACTTAGATTGTCAGTAAGCGATCAAACCATGCGGATAAATCTTGTCTCCCTCCTGTCCTGTGTGGTTTGAGCATCTACAATCGTGTTTTTCAATCATATATATAGCTTTTGTAGTATGCTTGCTTGTTTGGTAGCTCTCTAGTGGTAACTTTAGTGGTAATGTAGTTAGTTTTAGTTGCTCCTCTAGTTTATCTCTCTTTTGTATCTCGTTTAGTTGCTAGCCTCTTATGTGTGTTTTGTGTACTCTAGTGGTAGATAGACTACCTTTGCTACTAGATTTGTGCAGAAGGCTTGCATTTAATTTGGTGAAATAGAGCTAGGCAAATAAAGTAGTTGCTATTAGACCCCTTAGCTCTAATGTTTGTGTAATTGTAAATAAAAATTTTCATGTTATCCACCATCTTTAGCCATTTATATTGCCTCAAGCGGCATACAAGTCCCTTTCCTCCTAAGTGGTGGTGCCCATGGTTCTTCGTCAAGGTCGGTGACATGGGTGCGAGCTCTTCCTCCAAGCCATTGACATGCATGTTCATCTCTTCCCCCAAGGCAGCGACACACACCCATAATAAGTTAATAACTCTTCCTCCAAGCCCGAGACCCTTGGACCCCTAATAACGGGTGATTCTTTCCGATATCCTTCGTTCAAGGCCGGTGAGATCTCTATCCTGACCTCTATGTTACTTCTTCATGCTCACCATCGTTGCCTCTACTCCCACATCTATGTCACCAGGTGACGGGATCCTCTCCACTAGGCATGCCTCGATCTTCATACTTATTCAGTGGATCCACGGCGGTCATTGCTACAAGTGCGAGCGTTGGCCTTGGTGGCAATGGACTCGAGATTGACACAATGGGTTTGTTGGATGGCTAAAAAGCAGTGTTAGTTTTTTTAAAAAAATAGAAATATTGGACATGTTTGGCTGATAGTTTCTATGGCTAAAAGACAATTGTTCCGCTGAGTTGTGTCAGAGAAAAACATTATTCTATGTGTTTAATAAATGCATATCATGTATTGGGAGTTTGACATAGATATTATTGACATTTTGATGAGGTCATTATTACTATGTACCTTTATTGATTATGCCCTATGAACTGAGACATGTTATACCTCATATTTGAACTAAAAGAGTCATGCATTTTTTGAGAAACAAAGGCAGATCGAGCCATGCATGGGTAGATACGGTTGTATTGGTCTGACTACTTTTGAGTCGTGCCATGACGAACTGTGGTGTCGGTTTATCGGTCTATAGCATGTGGCTACATTGTTTCTTCATAAGTACACCTAGTCCATTCAGTTTGTGAGTCCTGCGAGGGTTGTGCGCGACCACACGACAGGAGCAGGAGCTACAGGCCACCAAACTTTTGACGTGCATGAAAGCAAAGCTGCCTCCCCTCCCCTAAAAATAGTCACACAATCTCGTATATAAACACCTGCCCTGTACCGTCATCACAATCACAAGTCACAGCAAGCAAACAAACCGAGAAGCAGCCACTGCACCGATAATAAACAAACCAAACCAACAGCTAGCAGCGTCGCAATGGCCCGTGTCTGCATGTTCCTCGTCGTGCTCCTCCTGGTCGCCGTCGTGGTTGCGCCGTCGGCGGATGCGGTCGGGATCAACATCATTGAAGGCAGGTCCATGGAGCCGTCCGACGCACCAGCTCCCAGCTCCAGCCCCGACTCCGCCGCCTCGTCCTCGAAGTCGTCGGATACAATCTTTATGACATCTCTTAGCGTTGTTTAAGTTTGGTTGTCATCCCCAACACGGTGCCAGAAATGTGGTTGTACTTGTGATGGTGCACTTATAAAATATTAAATTTTACCACTGGAAAGACACAGAAGATATATAAAGCTATAACTTACACATGTGATAAGAAGTCCACTAGATCGTCTCAAAACAGGGATCAATCGTAATAAAGATAAATATAAATAAACATATAAAGATAAACCTAAATGGGGTTCCACATAGCATTTTCCATCCTGGGCGTGATCATAACAAGAACTAGAAAGAATAAGGATATACTTCTAAGGATATTCTAACTATAGGTCATGGACTATATTGATTAGTGCAATTACATTTAGCAATCATGGTTAGGATTAGTTTATATATATACCCAGGAGACATTACTTAAGGTGTATAAGGAACATAGCAAGATCGAGCCATGTAACCAGGTCTTACTTGGCCTATATACGAGTAGTAGACTACAAAGGATTCAATGAAGCTATAAAAGTCACCTTCGCGAGCTACCACTAGTTGGCCCGGCATATAGGGTGCATTCGCAGGTAAACAACATATAAGCACCATGCTTACACAATGTGGACCACCCACCCCTTGGTCATCGGAATGAGCGCTATACGAACAAGAGCATAAACACAAAACTAACCTAGCTATGCTAAACAAATAATCAAAGTAGACTGTTGGGTATTTTAGACGGACACAAAAAATCCGCAAGTGCATGGATACCGATGTAGTTTTCACCCGAGCGTATTCCAGGGTATTGATTTCCACGGGGAACGTGAAGTGTACTAGAAGAATTAAGATCATCCAAGAAAAAAAAATGTGGGTAGAGAGGGATTTTAGGGTTTTTTAAGCGGGTCTATCTAATCAAAGGATTACTATACTTTACTTACTTCGGAGCAACAGTACCTTTCCAACTCTCAAAAAAAGACTGGGAAGAAAGTATTTGGGGAAAGGCTGCCAAAAAGCTCTATGAAACACCAACCCACACGTGGTGGACTACGAAGACCTGACAGAGCTGTCACCTCTGGGGGTGGGGCCGGACGACCCCACATGTCATCCACCAGGTGCTGGCTTCGTTCGGTTGTCTTCTGAAACCTCCCTTGTTGCCCTAATGCGACTTTCCATCTGTATGCGCAATTCGTCATGTTGGAGTAGGACTCTACCTCTTTCCATCTGCTGTAAAACTCCCTAGAAAACAGTAATTCACCAAAGCTATGGAATCTGTCAGTTTAGCCCCTGAATTATGTTGCTTGGTGATCACTATTGACGGAAGTTATAGCATGTTTTACCTTATCAAAATACCGTCAACAGGCCTCGGTTTCAAGGAAGAATAGCATATCATGAGCATATTTATCACTAATAAGTTCCACTTGTACTCTTAGCTTGTGAACTTGTAGGAGATGGCAAAATGAACAAAATAAGGCCAGGTGGGCCCACCAAGGGGGTCGGCCGACCCCACCTTGGAGCCACCTCAGCCATGGTGACATGGCATGATCCAAGAGAAGCATGTTCAAGTCAATATCAACCATTTGATCAAACATGTGCTTTTGCTCAATGGTGCAAGATGAGAAGCACATGGATTCATGGGTCCACACCGAAAACCAAATGCAACCAACTTCACAAGACTTGCTCCATGACATGTGGGGTCACCAAGGGAGAGAAGGTGGTGGGCCAGCCCTATCATAGGGGGGTCGGCCGACCCCCCCTTGGTGGGACCCAACAACACTATTCATCAGGGTGACATCAGCACCTTCTAGAAGATGTACCCCGGGCCCACATGTCAGAGACAGGGGTCGGCCGACCCCATGGTGACCCTCATCCAATTCGGTGGCAAAGTGCATGTTTCACACGTGAAGAATATCCAAGCCATTCATCCAAGGTCGGTTGCTATGGCGGTGGATCCAAGGGTGAAGAGAGGAGGGTCACGCGGATCGCTGACGTGGCGCCGGAGTAGCCCCTACTCCACCTCCACTATAAATAGAGGCCTTCACCCTCACACAACACACATCTCAGATAGTTTAGATATCTCACAACACATATCTCCACTCTCATGTGAGATCAAGCAAGATTAGTAGTAGTTAGTCTAGTAGTGGGTGTTAGAGTTGAGTCGGGCGAAGCTCGGGTCTCCGGAAGTCGTCTTCTGGGAGTCTGGTATAGCCCTTGTATCTTTCTTCTTTTGTAAGACTTTATTTATTTAAGGATTAAGTCCACTTTTGGCCCCTCAACTATTAGGTTCGTCTAATTCTGACCCTCAACTATAAAGCAGTCTAATACTGGTACCCCAACTGTTAAAACCGTTCACTTTTAGCACCTGGGTGCGGGCAAGGCTGTTTTGTCCAATGTGGAGCGGGTTTGACCATGCCACGCTGGCATTGACTGCCATGCTAGCCCTTCTCTTTCTTTCCGTCACCAGCAGCAAGGAGGCTACAGCGGCGGTGTGCTAGCAGGCTGCGGTGGTGACCGAGCAGCACGACAACACGCGAGTAGGGAGAATGAAGATGACAAATTAGGGAGAGAACGCCATGGCGAGCTCGGTGGTGGTGGTCTCAGTGGCAAGGAGACAACGAGGAAGGAGATCGAGGCAGCAGGGCGGACAGTGTCGGTGAGGTGCTCCGGTGAACCCGGGACAGGCATTGCCGACGCGGATCGAGGCAAAGGAGAGGTGCAACGGGCTTTTCCTTGCTGCTGCGAACCCAAAGGTGGAGGAATGAGGCTTGAGGTGGCCTTTGCGATGAGATCGGCGAGGAGGTCGACTCTAAGGTCGGCCATGGCGGCATGGGTGGTGGACACAGACGATGGAGGGAGGGAGAGGCTTTGAGGAGGGGCGGAGTGAATGCGACATGAGTGTGCGGTGCCAGGGCCTTCTTTACAGGGAGAGAGAGGAAGGAGAGGGACCGGGTCGCGGAGCTCAGGGCGTGCTAGCCATGGTGGCACGGTTGACTCAGATGTGCATGGGGAATGCGGCTCGGGCAGACCGGAAATATGTGGATACGACTTGGTCCGCCTGTTCTCATGGTCGTGCGAGCGGGGCTTGGCGGTGCTTGGTTCGCGGCGGCGCTAGGTCGCGTAGGGCGCCCGATGTTGGCGGAGAGGAGTGTGAGGTGTGCGCTGGAGGTGGAAGATGGGGCTGACACGTGGGGCCCATCTGTCGGTGAGCGAGCGCGGGGCATCAGGGGTTGGTAGGCAGGCTCAATGAGGGGATGGGTGGTTGACATGTGGGCCTCACATGTCACTGATATGGAGACCGATGTCCTATATGGCAGTCAATGCCAACGTGGCATGGTCAAAACTGCTCTACGTTGGAGAAAATAGCTCTGTCCGCATCCAGGTGCTAAAAGTGAACGGTTTTGATAGTTGGGATATCAACATTACACGGTTTTGTAGTTGAGGGCTAAAACTAGACGAACCCAATAGTTGAGGGGCCAAAAGTGGACTTAATCCTTTATTTAATATATTATTCTTTCTTTACTTTACTTTGCATTTACTTAAGTATTTACTTTCCAAGTATTTATTTAAGTATTTACTTAGTGCAAGTCTATATTTATATAGTCTTGTTGTGTGCTTATCTTGGTTCTATAGTTGTCTTAGTTAGATTGACTTCCTTTAAATAGCTTCTTGTGTGTGCATCATCGTCCTATCTTAGGATAGGGGCTTTAGCTATTTTGATCGATAGCTAAAGGTGTAGATAAGTGTGAGCGTGGTGCTCATACTTCATTTTATCTTTGACTACCGCTGGCTTGCACAGACAGTAGGGCGCATGGGCAAAAGGTGACAGATTTTGCCTGGCTACCTAGATCCCCTCACGTGAACTCAGGCTAGTTTTTAAAAGGTAAGCCATCCATAAGCCAAATATCCGCTTGAGTATTGGGTTAGGTGAACAACCTTCTATCGCTTTACTCTCTCGTTTATCCCTCTCACACAAGTAGCAAGGCGTCAATCTAGTTAAGTCATCTATTTAATTAGGATTAGTTTATAGGAGTAAAGGTAGAAACATAGGAGTACTTTATACTCACTCGTTGTCCTCCCACCTAGCTAACTCTACTAAAGTTATCTTTCATATCATATACTCTTTGCTTAACTTATTTATCTTATCTATCTATCCTCCCTTATATCCACTTATCCCCTTTTGCTTCTCTAATTGATAATAGATTATAGTAAGACTAAAGGATCTATCTTTCCTCTCTCTACATCTTTCCTAGCTTGCTTTCCTTTGGGATAAAATAAATAACGATACCTTGGAATACTCCCGGGTGAAGTGCTACATCGGTATATTCTGTGCTCTTGTGGAATTATCCAATAGTCAATAGGTTTACCACCAAGACACTTCTAGCGCCTTTGCTGGGGTTAGGCTCCATAGTCTAGTTCTAGTGGTTGCGTTAAGAAGTGTCAACAATCACTCCAAGTTGTTCTAGAAGCTTCCATGTATCCAACAAGGACTCTCTCGTCGGGACTCCAAATGTAGCAAACCATATGTCCGCTTCGATCGTCTCGACGAGCTCTTCGCAATGGTCTGGTCCAATTCATCACTTGAGATACTTTTATGTAGTGAAATATTAATACTTCTGCAAAACAAGTGAGAACTACACAACTCGTGGAACTTGTTAGAATCAAACCCTACAACTATGCTTTATGATTCATTTTATGTTAATTCATGTAATAGTTGATGGTATAAAATAGAAATTAAGGACCGTCTCCTCCTCAACAACAGATCCGGCTCCTCCTCAGCTCTCTCCTTCTCCTCTCTCTAATATGATCTCTAATTATAACTAGATGAACTAGACAATTAGAACTAGAACTAGAACTAAACGAACTAGATCTAAATCTAGATGAACTAAAAGAGATTCATCTAGAGGGACCTCTACTTCTACTTGAAACCCTAGTTTCTGATGTGTAGATGAATAATGAAGATGGAGATGCCTCCCCAGGGGGGTCTGGGTCTGGTTTTATAGCCCCTAAGGATGAACCACAACCCTTGGATCAAACCGACCTTGAACAAGGGTTGATATGCGTCGAGGAAGTCAATTAGGGCATGCTCCACGAAGATGGGTCAAGGAGGACCCTGGCCCAGGCTGACCGACCTGGGGGTGGGTGAAACGACCCATAATTTCCTCGAAGGAAAATCTGCAGATTACATCATGTGACAGTCCAGAAATTCTGAAACCATCACATTATTATCATTATTCAGTTGTTACCATAGTTCATACAATGCGGAAGTACAGGTTACAAGGCATTACAACACATGGGAACACCACCTAGTACAAACTATAACAATAACACACGCCTAACGACGCTAAAGTCGACATAGAGCGTCGACAGGTGAAGGCTCCTCCTTCACGGGCATCATCAAAGTTGTTGTAGCAGCGGGCGAAGACTTCGTCTTCATCTTCTCATCCAAACTTGCATATAGGAACGCGACCTTCTAATCCTTCCATCTGTCACCCTCGTAGACGTACCCAGGCTCGTCACCTGATTAATCGCATTTCAGTACGATTTGTACTGTCCATGGGTACCCATCCTATGCTTTGCATTTACTATGTGGTATGTGTAATCCAAGGGTAGAGAAAAAAGGAACTTATTTATGGTTATAGTTTTCCTATGTAGGTAATCAATATTTTATAAATATAATCATCAAGTTATAATCCAGATACCCGGCCACATGGCCTTCCATTCGGTCATCGATCGAACATCCAGCCATACAACCATCCATCCCATCCACACATCCACACATCCACACATCTCACCATTCTCACACTCTCTAGGCGGCAAGGACGACTCCAACTTGTACCTTGCCTCAACGGCCATCGCCGGACCTATCCACCCAAGGGGAGAGAAGAAAGGACACCTCTCACTAAGTCCAAGGGAAACTAAGCACCATAGTGTTGTCCATGACAGTGGACACGACTATACGTATAGATCGATCAACTCTACAAAGCGTGTACACCTAGAACCACAGGTTAGCTATCATCAACGATCCGGCTCGTCTAAGGTGATTCTGAACTTCCACCTAACCGCAACGATGCCACCCTACCACTCAGCCCTGGGGCACCTTAGAATCCACCGACACACTGAGACTGTGAGACGTGGATCCTGGCGCACCAAATAAACACCACGTTGTCTTAGGAAGGTGTGGGTATCCAGCTCTTACCTCCCTACACTTATCACCTTACAACGCGCCTAGCAATAATGGCATCATTTCGTCCAGGGGGTAGGAACAGTCCTTGCCCATTATATTCAAGAACAAGTGGTGCGCACGAAGGTACTATGTGTTGATCACCCCAACGCAATCAGGCCCTAAGGACTGGACAAGACATCTCCTCCTCGGGGTATCCGTCACCCCCGTGCTGACACAACACCTCTATCATGGGGATTCGTCCCGCAAAGACACTCCTCCCCAGGATCTCTTCTCAAGATCACATGTAGCCGCCACGGGTACTCCCCAGGGGATGCCCAGGTCACATCCCCTCGGCAAGACTCATCACCAGACTCATCGTAGATCCTGTCCAGTCGACTCAACCCTCACCACATGCACCCAAGACACATGCCAAGATCTCCCCAAGTCATCATCCCGTTATCACGGCACCATGTGTCTTAGCCACCCACAAGTAACATCCATCAAGCATCACATCACAGATATAATGCGTAGTAGAAGTGAGTAGCAAGTATGTAAAGTAAGCAGTGTCTAGCCTAACAGCGGGTGTGCAGGGGAAAGGGTTGCGTCAAGGTATAGGCTTCACAAGCAATCTAACATGCAACTTACCATAGTTCATTTGCAAAAAGTAAAGCGCTAGCAGCTACATTATTGCATGTCTAATAGCATTCTACGGGTTTGGATGGAACATGGCACTTGTTATGTTGTTAGTTCAAGATCTTTGATGTCCTCGTAGTCGTCCTTCTCGGGTCCTGGTGTCGTCCTCGGTCTCCTCCAGCGGGTTCTGGTCTGACCATCGCTGCTCCCGACGCAACTACCCCGCGAGATCGACAAACAAGACAATGGAGCAATCAGAACACTGACATGACAACTGGACTCGAAAGAAGTTAAGGACACTAAACAGCGAAAGGACTCAACCCTCACGGGGAACATCTGATCCTCGGGCTCGAAAAGACGCAGGAGCGGATGCTTGCTAAGCACAAGCTCGAGTCACAACCTAGCTCGTACTTCCTAGGCCGACCGAGTCAACCGGTATGGCTCGAGTAAAATAGTTGAGACTTGATCTCGGCTTAAGAAATCATCACGCAAAATAGGACTAGCCCTCACGAAGCGAGTTCGTCTTCCTCGGGCTCAAAGAGGCAAAGAGAAAATTGGTTAAGTACATCTATGTCACGTTCTCGGTGAAGAAGGTTTCCTACGGTCGATCGAGTCGACTTGCACGGAACCGAGATCACGACATGGACCTTAGCTTTGCCAACTAGAACAAGGGTTCCATCTTTGATCCAATCATCATGTCTAAGGACAGGACCAAATAGAGCGACCAACAGAGGAAATGAAGCAGTTCCAGCCTCTCTCTTGGTCCGTACGCCATGGTAATCGATGAGGATTGAGAAGAGGGGATAGAACATAAGGAGAAAAGAGAGACAACGGTGGTCTGCTTCCTTCTATGCACACGCCATGACGAAAGACAGGCATCGAAGGGAGCAACCCCACAAGAACGCAAACACTCAATCCACTCATAGGGTACCATGACCCGTGTGCAATAGACTGGCACTAGACACCCCAAGGGTCTTGAGCAGTGCGGTTGTCACCACAAGATCCTAGGTGTGCTATGGTCTAGAATAGGTACAAGCATACGAGGGCTCAAGCATGAAGAAACAAAAGAGAAAGAAAAATAGGTATCCATTCCTTTGATCCACACACCATAACAGTAGATGGGAATCACAAGAATGGGATCAAGAGAGCAAGACTACTACACAAACACGACCAACACACAAAAGAGACAGACTAAAGACGAGGAACTTGGTTCCACGGGGACTTCGATCCACGGTCATTGCATTTGACAGGGATCAGAGTGTTTGGAAATAAAAGGGGGTCGATCCACACCTTACTAGATCAGTGGAGATCAAACTTAAGGGAGAAAAGAGAAGAGCGATCTCCGCATTCACTCAACCAACACGCCATGGCAAAGGCGGTAGCCGAAGAATGAGAGACGCTCGACCTAAGCCAACTCGTAGGGCACCACGACCTCCGTGCAACTAAATCGGCACAAGGCTATTCTTGCGGCTCATAGCGATGCGGTTGTCACCGTGAGAGTCGGGGGGATGCTATGGTCAAAGAGGTGCAAGCATACGAGGTGGCTAGGTCAGAAAAGAGTCAAATGGGTGGAGCCCGATGGTCATGGCGAGACAATTCTCAACCATGAGCTTCACCTGCTAGTTGACACCCCTTGTTCCACGATCGTCATCTCCAAATCCTTCGCTTGCTAGGCTAGGTCACTGGGGGCTATAATGTGTGGGTAACATCTGCATCGATATTGTTTCCAATATCGAGCCCACAGTGGCTTTGCCCTAAGGCTAGGGACTGGAGCCAACGCTCATGTCTCTATGGGGCTAACTAAACCCGCAACAACTACCACTAAGACTATGACCACGAGGGTAGAGTTACGCTTGACGTTATGACCATGGTGGGATGAATCCCACGACCGTAACATTTGAGCGAGTTACGAGCCTCGACCGGCTCGAAGGCACGGTCCATAGACAAACAAACAAAGGACCGGCTGGAAGCCACGGTCTACCACTACCAGACCGGCTGGAAGGCACGGTCAACCGCCAATGACACAAACTCAACAACTGACACACGACCACATGGAGTAGCACATATCCATAGCACAAGAATAGACCGGCACGAAGGCACAACACAGGCAGATATAGGTCATATTAGTAAGTGCGAACGACAAGGTATTAAGAATACAAAGATAAATGGGAGTTGTGTCGGCGTCGAAGGTGGCGTCGATAGGAGTTCAACGGCTCGACCTTGACGATGGCAGGGAAGGCGAGGCTTTGATGAAGCGGCACCATCGACCAAACAGAGCGTGCCTTGGCCGAACAGCATGGCGCTCGGTCGGATGAACAGTGATGCGCGGTCGGCCGAACAGCGATGCGCGGTCGGCCGAACAGTGGCGCGCGGCTGCGACATGCGGCCTTGCCGAACTGTTGGCACTCGCCGTCGCGGTCATCATGGTTGTTGCTGCTACACAGTGAAGAACACGGCACGAAGGCTGGTCTCAGACACAACATCGATGAGTTGGAAGGAAAAGGTGGGGTTTGCGGTGCAGTGGGCTCACCGACGGAAGGAGGAACTCGGCGAGGGCAAGATGGAGCCACTGCGGTCCGTCGGGGTAGGCTGCTTCTCCTGCCGGCCAGCTACTGCGTCCACCTGACCAGTGGGGGACAAGGCCATAGGGGACGTCAGGGGGTTCACCCAGGGCGGCCGACAGGCGACGAGGGTTCGGGCCCGGCTACGGCCAAGCTGGTGCCGACCGAGCGGACGGTGGGCGATGTCGCGGCGCGGCGTTGCGGTGCAGGGCGCCAACGTCATTGGCACGAACGAGGAGGCAGCCAACTGGCGAGGAAGGGCTCAAAGGCAGTGCTGGTCATGCGACTGCGGACGGTGCACGTCAAGGAGGTGGCTCCCTGAAACGACCCATGATTTCCTCGAAGGGAAATCCGCAGATACATCATAATGCGATAGTCCAAAAGGTCTCAAATCATCACATTATCATTATTCAGTTGTTACCATAGTTCATACAACGTGGAAGTACAGATTACAAGTCATTATATCACATGGAAACACCACCTAGTACAAACTATATCGGTAACGCACACCTATCGACGCTGGAGTCGGTGTAGAGCGTCGGCGAGTGAAGGCTCCTCCTTCAAAGGCATCATCAAAGTTGTTGTAGCAGCGGGCGAAGACTCCGTCTTCGTCTTCGTCTTCTCATCCAAACTTGCGTATAGGAACGAGACTTCCTAATCCATCTAGCTTCCACCATCATCGCGGTAGAAGTCGTCCAAACCTGTCGTTAATTTTCAGTACGGTTTGTACTGGCCACATTTTCCCATCCTATGCTTGCATTTGCTATGTGGTATGTGGTATGTGGAATGCAAGGGTAGAGCAAAAGGAATCTATTTATGGCTGTAGTTTTCCTATGCAGGTAATCAATATTTTATAAATATAGTCATCAAGTTTTATCCCATATACCCGGCCACATGGCCTTCCATTCGGTCATCAACCGAACATCCGGCCACACGGCCATCCATCCATCCATCCCGTCCACACATCCACATCTCACCACACTCGCACTCTCTAGGCGACAAGGACGACTCCCACTCGTACCTTGCCTCAACGGCCAGCGCCGGACCTGTCAACCTAGGGGGAGAAGAAGAAAGGACACCTCTCACTAAGTCCGGGAGACTCTGAGCACATAGTGTTGTCCATGACCGTGGACACGGCTATACGTATAGATCGATCGACTCTGCAGAGCGTGTACGCCTGGAACCACAGGTTAGCTATCCTCGACGATCCGGCTCGTCTAAGCTGATTCCAAACTTCCCCCTAATCCGCAACGATGCCATCCTACCACTCAGCCCTGGGGCACCCCGGTGGAAATCCACCGTAACGCTGAGACTGTGAGACGTGGATCCTGGCGTACCAAATAAAACACCACGTTGTCTTAGGAGGGTGTGGGTCTTCAGCCCTTACCTCCCTACACTTATCACCTTCCAGCCTAGCAGTAATGGCATCGTTTCGCCCAGGGGGTAGGAACGGTTCTATGCCCATACAAGAACAAGTGGTGCGCATGAAGGTACTATGGCCGGTGGCCCAGCGCAATAAGTCCTAAGGACTGAACAGGACATCTCCTCGGGGCTTCCATCGCCCCCGTGCTGACACAGCACCTCTATCACGGGAATTTGTCCCACGAAGACACTCCTCCCCAGGACCTCTTCTCAAGATCACAATGTACCCGCCACAGGTACTCCCCAGGGAATGCCCAGGTCACATCCCCTCGGCAAGACTCATCACCGGACTCATCATAGATCCTGTCCAGTCGACTCAACCCTCACCACACGCACCCAAGACACACGCCAAGATCTCCCCAAGCCATCATCCCGTTATCACGGCACCATGTGCCTTAGCCACCCACAAGCAAACATCCACCAAGCATGACATCACAGATATAATGCATAGTAGAAGTGAGTAGCGAGTATGTAAAGTAAGTGGTGTCTAGCCTAACAGCGGGTGTGCAGGGGAAAGGGTTGCGTCAAGGTATAGGCTTCACAAGCAATCTAACATGCAACTTACCATAGTTCATTTGCAAAAAGTAAAGCGCTAGCAGCTACATTATTGCATGTCTAATAGCATTCTACGGGTTTGGATGGAACATGGCACTTGTTATGTTGTTAGTTCAAGATCTTTGATGTCCTCGTAGTCGTCCTTCTCGGGTCCTGGTGTCGTCCTCGGTCTCCTCCAGCGGGTTCCGGTCTGACCATCGCTGCTCCCGACGCAACTACCCCGTGAGATCGACAAACAAGACAATGGAGCAATCAGAACACTGACACGACAACTGGACTCGAAAGAAGTTAAGGACACTAAACAGCGAAAGGACTCAACCCTCACGGGGAACATCTGATCCTCGGGCTCGAAAAGACGCAGGAGCGGATGCTTGCTAAGCACAAGCTCGAGTCACAACCTAGCTCGTACTTCCTAGGCCGACCGAGTCAACCGGTATGGCTCGAGTAAAATAGTTGAGACTTGATCTCGGCTTAAGAAATCATCACGCAAAATAGGACTAGCCCTCACGAAGCGAGTTCGTCTTCCTCGGGCTCAAAGAGGCAAAGAGAAAATTGGTTAAGTACATCTATGTCACGTTCTCGGTGAAGAAGGTTTCCTACGGTCGATCGAGTCGACTTGCACGGAACCGAGATCACGACATGGACCTTAGCTTTGCCAACTAGAACAAGGGTTCCATCTTTGATCCAATCATCATGTCTAAGGACAGGACCGAATAGAGCGACCAACAGAGGAAATGAAGCAGTTCCAGCCTCTCTCTTGGTCCGTACGCCATGGTAATCGATGAGGATTGAGAAGAGGGGATAGAACATAAGGAGAAAAGAGAGACAACGGTGGTCTGCTTCCTTCTATGCACACGCCATGACGAAAGACAGGCATCGAAGGGAGCAACCCCACAAGAACGCAAACACTCAATCCACTCATAGGGTACCATGACCCGTGTGCAATAGACTGGCACTAGACACCCCAAGGGTCTTGAGCAGTGCGGTTGTCACCACAAGATCCTAGGTGTGCTATGGTCTAGAATAGGTACAAGCATACGAGGGCTCAAGCATGAAGAAACAAAAGAGAAAGAAAAATAGGTATCCATTCCTTTGATCCACACACCATAACAGTAGATGGGAATCACAAGAATGGGATCAAGAGAGCAAGACTACTACACAAACACGACCAACACACAAAAGAGACAGACTAAAGACGAGGAACTTGGTTCCACGGGGACTTCGATCCACGGTCATTGCATTTGACAGGGATCAGAGTGTTTGGAAATAAAAGGGGGTCGATCCACACCTTACTAGATCAGTGGAGATCAAACTTAAGGGAGAAAAGAGAAGAGCGATCTCCGCATTCACTCAACCAACACGCCATGGCAAAGGCGGTAGCCGAAGAATGAGAGACGCTCGACCTAAGCCAACTCGTAGGGCACCACGACCTCCGTGCAACTAAATCGGCACAAGGCTATTCTTGCGGCTCATAGCGATGCGGTTGTCACCGTGAGAGTCGGGGGGATGCTATGGTCAAAGAGGTGCAAGCATACGAGGTGGCTAGGTCAGAAAAGAGTCAAATGGGTGGAGCCCGATGGTCATGGCGAGACAATTCTCAACCATGAGCTTCACCTGCTAGTTGACACCCCTTGTTCCACGATCGTCATCTCCAAATCCTTCGCTTGCTAGGCTAGGTCACTGGGGGCTATAATGTGTGGGTAACATCTGCATCGATATTGTTTCCAATATCGAGCCCACAGTGGCTTTGCCCTAAGGCTAGGGACTGGAGCCAACGCTCATGTCTCTATGGGGCTAACTAAACCCGCAACAACTACCACTAAGACTATGACCACGAGGGTAGAGTTACGCTTGACGTTATGACCATGGTGGGATGAATCCCACGACCGTAACATTTGAGCGAGTTACGAGCCTCGACCGGCTCGAAGGCACGGTCCATAGACAAACAAACAAAGGACCGGCTGGAAGCCACGGTCTACCACTACCAGACCGGCTGGAAGGCACGGTCAACCGCCAATGACACAAACTCAACAACTGACACACGACCACATGGAGTAGCACATATCCATAGCACAAGAATAGACCGGCACGAAGGCACAACACAGGCAGATATAGGTCATATTAGTAAGTGCGAACGACAAGGTATTAAGAAGACAAAGATAAATGGGAGTTGTGTCGGCGTCGAAGGTGGCGTCGATAGGAGTTCAACGGCTCGACCTTGACGATGGCAGGGAAGGCGAGGCTTTGATGAAGCGGCACCATCGACCAAACAGAGCGTGCCTTGGCCGAACAGCATGGCGCTCGGTCGGATGAACAGTGATGCGCGGTCGGCCGAACAGCGATGCGCGGTCGGCCGAACAGTGGCGCGCGGCTGCGACATGCGGCCTTGCCGAACTGTTGGCACTCGCCGTCGCGGTCATCATGGTTGTTGCTGCTACACAGTGAAGAACACGGCACGAAGGCTGGTCTCAGACACAACATCGATGAGTTGGAAGGAAAAGGTGGGGTTTGCGGTGCAGTGGGCTCACCGACGGAAGGAGGAACTCGGCGAGGGCAAGATGGAGCCACTGCGGTCCGTCGGGGTAGGCTGCTTCTCCTGCCGGCCAGCTACTGCGTCCACCTGACCAGTGGGGGACAAGGCCATAGGGGACGTCAGGGGGTTCACCCAGGGCGGCCGACAGGCGACGAGGGTTCGGGCCCGGCTACGGCCAAGCTGGTGCCGACCGAGCGGACGGTGGGCGATGTCGCGGCGCGGCGTTGCGGTGCAGGGCGCCAACGTCATTGGCACGAATGAGGAGGCAGCCAACTGGCGAGGAAGGGCTCGAAGGCAGTGCTGGTCATGCGACTGCGGACGGTGCACGTCAAGGAGGTGGCTCCCTGAAACGACCCATGATTTCCTCGAAGGGAAATCCGCAGATACATCATAATGCGATAGTCCAAAAGGTCTCAAATCATCACATTATCATTATTCAGTTGTTACCATAGTTCATACAATGTGGAAGTACAGATTACAAGTCATTATATCACATGGAAACACCACCTAGTACAAACTATATCGGTAACGCACACCTATCGACGCTGGAGTCGGTGTAGAGCGTCGGCGAGTGAAGGCTCCTCCTTCAAAGGCATCATCAAAGTTGTTGTAGCAGCGGGCGAAGACTCCGTCTTCGTCTTCGTCTTCTCATCCAAACTTGCGTATAGGAACGAGACTTCCTAATCCATCTAGCTTCCACCATCATCGCGGTAGAAGTCGTCCAAACCTGTCGTTAATTTTCAGTACGGTTTGTACTGGCCACATTTTCCCATCCTATGCTTGCATTTGCTATGTGGTATGTGGTATGTGGAATGCAAGGGTAGAGCAAAAGGAATCTATTTATGGCTGTAGTTTTCCTATGCAGGTAATCAATATTTTATAAATATAGTCATCAAGTTTTATCCCATATACCCGGCCACATGGCCTTCCATTCGGTCATCAACCGAACATCCGGCCACACAGCCATCCATCCATCCATCCCGTCCACACATCCACATCTCACCACACTCGCACTCTCTAGGCGACAAGGACGACTCCCACTCGTACCTTGCCTCAACGGCCAGCGCCGGACCTGTCAACCTAGGGGGAGAAGAAGAAAGGACACCTCTCACTAAGTCCGGGAGACTCTGAGCACATAGTGTTGTCCATGACCGTGGACACGGCTATACGTATAGATCGATCGACTCTGCAGAGCGTGTACGCCTGGAACCACAGGTTAGCTATCCTCGACGATCCGGCTCGTCTAAGCTGATTCCGAACTTCCCCCTAATCCGCAACGATGCCATCCTACCACTCAGCCCTGGGGCACCCCGGTGGAAATCCACCGTAACGCTGAGACTGTGAGACGTGGATCCTGGCGTACCAAATAAAACACCACGTTGTCTTAGGAGGGTGTGGGTCTTCAGCCCTTACCTCCCTACACTTATCACCTTCCAGCCTAGCAGTAATGGCATCGTTTCGCCCAGGGGGTAGGAACGGTTCTATGCCCATACAAGAACAAGTGGTGCGCATGAAGGTACTATGGCCGGTGGCCCAGCGCAATAAGTCCTAAGGACTGAACAGGACATCTCCTCGGGGCTTCCATCGCCCCCGTGCTGACACAGCACCTCTATCACGGGAATTTGTCCCACGAAGACACTCCTCCCCAGGACCTCTTCTCAAGATCACAATGTACCCGCCACAGGTACTCCCCAGGGAATGCCCAGGTCACATCCCCTCGGCAAGACTCATCACCGGACTCGTCATAGATCCTGTCCAGTCGACTCAACCCTCACCACACGCACCCAAGACACACGCCAAGATCTCCCCAAGCCATCATCCCGTTATCACGGCACCATGTGCCTTAGCCACCCACAAGCAAACATCCACCAAGCATGACATCACAGATATAATGCATAGTAGAAGTGAGTAGCGAGTATGTAAAGTAAGTGGTGTCTAGCCTAACAGCGGGTGTGCAGGGGAAAGGGTTGCGTCAAGGTATAGGCTTCACAAGCAATCTAACATGCAACCTATCACAGTTCATTTGCAAAAAGTAAAGCGCTAGCAGCTACATTATTGCATGTCTAATAGGATTCTACGAGGTTGGATGGGTTGTGGCACCTGTTTCGTTGTTAGTCCAAGATCTCTGATGTCCTTGTAGTCGTTCTCCTCGGGTCCTGGTGTCGTCCTCGGTCTCCTCCAGCGGGTTCCATATCGACCAACGTTGCTCCTGACGCAACTACCTCACGAGACCGGCAAACAAGACAAAAGGGGCAAATCAAAACACTGACGCGACAGCTAGACTCGAAAAGACTCGAAGGACACTACACTGAGAAAGGACTCAGCCCTCGCGGAGGACATCCGATCCTCGGGCTCGAAGGAACGCGGGAGCGGATGCTTGCTAAGCACAAGCTCGAGTCACAACCTAGCTCGTACTTCCCGGGCTGACTGAGTCGACCTGTACGGCTCAAGTAGAATGGTTGAGACCCGATCCCGACTTAATCAAACATCACACAAAAATAGGATTAGCCCTCACGAAGCGAGTTCGTTTTCCTCGGGCCCAAAGGGGCGAAGGAGAAACTCGACTAAGCACATCTATGACATGTTCTCGGTGTAAATGTTTTCCTACGGTCGTTCGAGTCGACTCGCACGGAACCAAGATCATGACATGGACCTTAGCTTTGCCAACTAGAACGAGGGTTTGGTCTTTGATCCAATCGTCACAGCTAAGGACGAGATCGAATAGATCGAGCCAACATGGGAAAAGGAAAACAGTTCCGATCTCTTGCTTGATCCATACGCCATTGTATTCGACGAGAACCAAGAAGAGGGAACAAAACAAGAAGGAAAAAGAGAAGCAAGGGTAGTCTCACTTCCTTCTATGCACGCGCCATGACAAAGACGGGCATCGAAGGGAGCGACATACCGAGAACACAAGCACTTAAACCACGCGTAGGGTACCTCGCTCGTGTGCACTAAATGGCACTAGACGTTCCTAGAATCCGCAGCGGTGCGGTTGTCACCGCGAGGATCTAGGAGCGCTACAGTCTATAATAGGTACAAGCATACGAGGGCTCAAGTGCGAAGAGGCAAAAGAGAAAGAAAAACGGGGATCCACATTCCTTTGATCCACACGCCATAGTAGTAGACGGGAATCACAGGAATGGGATCAAGAAGCAAGACTACTACATAAACATGATCAACACGCAAAGGAGACAATCTAAAGGCGGGGAACTTGGTTCCACGGGGACTTCGATCCACGGTCATTGCATTTGGCAGGGATCGGAGTGACTGGAAATGAAAGGGGATCGATCCACACTTGCTGGATCGGTAAGGATCAAACAGAAAGGAAAAGAGAGGGAAGCGGTCTCTGCATTCAATTGACCAACACGCCATGGCAAAGACGGTAGCCGAAGAATGAAAGACGCTCAACCTAAGCCAACCTGTAGGGCACCACGACCTCCGTGCAACTAAACCGGCACAAGGCTATTCCTTCGGCTCGTAGCAGTGCGGTTGTCACCACGAGAGTCGAAGGGATGCTGCGGTCGAAACGGTGCAAGCATACAAGGTGGTCGGGACAGAAAAGAGTCAAATGAATGGAGCCTGATGGCCATGGCGGGTCACCTCGCGACCATGAGCTTCACCCAAACTTGTCGACACCCGTCGTTCTACGAGCGTCACCTTCCGTTCCTCGTCCCCGCTAGACTAGGCCACAGGGGGTTTTTGTGTGCAGGTAATATCTGCATTGATATCAGAACCGATATCGAACCCACAGTGACCACATCTTAAGGCTAAGGTTAGGAGCTAACGCTCGTAGCACTACGAGGCCAACCAAACATATAACAACGACTAAGACTACGAGGGACGAGTTACGCTCGGCGCCACGGTCACGGCGGGACGAACCCACGACCGTAGCATTCGAGCGAGGGACGACCCCTCGACCGGCTCGAAGGCACGATCCACAGACGAACAAAGGACCGGCTGGAAGGCACGGTCTACCGCCAACGACATAAACGCAACAACGACTATCACACGACCATAACCATAGAGTAGCACATATCCATAGCATAGGGATAGACCGACACGAAGGCTCGGCGCTGGCATAGATCATATATGAATAAGTATGGATGTCAACAGTATGAAGATGAACAAAATGAAGGGATTTGTGTCGACGTCCAAGGGTGGCGTCGATGAGGGTTCCAAATGTTAGACCTTGACGATGGCACGGAGGACGAGCTTCAGCGAAGCGGCTCCGAGGCAGCGGGCTCACCCTTGGCCGAACGGCAGTACGCCATCGACCGGACCGCTGCGCGTGGTCGTCCGGTCAGCTGGGCGCGCCTTGGCCGAACTGCTGGGCGCAGTCGGTCGAATCAGCTGCACGCATGACTGGACAGCAGGGCGCCATCGGCCGAATAAACAGGGTGCGTTCAACTGGACAGCAGGGTGCCGTCGACCGAACAGCAAGGCGTCGCAAGTCCATCTGCTACCCTGTGGCAGTGAAGGAACGAGGCACGAAGGCCGGTTTCAGACAACATGCTCACTGCCAAGGAGAAAGGTAGAAGCTTTTTGGGGGGAAGGAGGCTCACCGGCGATGCAAGGGAGAAACTCGGCGAGGTCGGTCTTCGGGCGAAGTCGCGGGAACGGCGCCATGGGAGCGACCACGACACCATGATGGTGTTCTGATCCGCGGCGCTGAGAAGAGACGAGGAGGCCGCCGAGCCTGACTGACGTGGCTCCGACCGAGCGATTGGCACGGTCGGCTGGTGGCGAAGAACGGCCGACCAGGGCGAGGCAGCAGCTTGCACGCGGCCGCGGCTCGGTCGAAGGCGTTCGTGGCCGGTCGCGAGCGGCCAACGCGCTGACGTCGTCGGACGGCCGGTCAGAGAGGGACCGGCGACGCGGTCGGCAAGAGCCTGCCGTGCGTGGCTCCGGCACGGCACCGGCTGGCTGAGGCGGAGCACTTCGAGGCAGGACGTAGCTGGCGTGGCATGGCCTCGACCCTGGCCATGGCGGCGAGCGCTCGACCGAACCAAGCAGCGGCCGGCCGAAGGCGACTGCCGAGTGGCCACGACCAGCAGCGGCTGGTTGGCGGCAAGCTCGAGCCGGCTGTGGCGCGGCGCGGCAGTCGGCGAGGAGAGGCCACGGAAGGCGCCGACTTGGTCGGAGATGAGCCAGACATGGCGAACGGCGCGGTGGGCGACGTCGAGCGGCCGCGGTGCTCCTGCGGCCGACCTGCAGCGCGGCTGCGACCTCGGCCATGGCCAGCGCGGCCTGTGTTCGGTGCGTCCACAGTGCGCGCGATGCAGAGCAGGCGAGGGAGCAGGGGAGCGATGGCGGCGCTGTTGAGGAAGAAGGTGAGCATCAGTCGGTGGCTGGAGCTCTTATAGGGCGGTCGGGTAGGGCAAGAGGAGTCAGAGACCATCCTCGTCGTCCGTGCAGGCTCCAGGACACGCGGCGTCCATCTCGCGGTGCTGGGTACGGACATCGAGGCGAGGATGGGGCAGGGAGCGGCGGCGGCGGCTCCTGGGAGCGCCCAGAGCGAGCTCGCCCTAGGGTTCGGGCGTAGGGGGCGCGCGACTGGGCCTTGGGCCGCGCGTGCGAGCAGGCCAGGGGAGTGGCGAGTGGCTTGCTGCGGTGCCTGGGCCAAGGCCCGTGCAGGAGGGAGAAGTGAAGAGGGAGAGAGGGAGCTGGGCTGGCCCGTGGTGCAAGGAGGAGGGGTGGCGTACAGGCCTGTTGGACCAGGGCGTGGTCGAGGCCCACGCAGGGGAGAGAGGACGAGCGGGTGAGAGGTGGGAGGAGGAAGAGAGTGGGCCGGCTGCCGTGCTTCAGGCCCAGGAGCATGAAGAAGGATTTCCCATTTTGTCTAAAGAGAAAAAGGAGTTCACGGGATGCATCCGAGAGGAGTTGGATTGAAAAACATTCGAAGCGGGTTTGAGATGAATTCCAAGGAAATTTGGAAAGGGGTTCAAAAGGAATTTGAGGAATTCAAGAGGAATTTAGATGGGATTCCAATGAGAGGTTTTGGGACAAGTTTCCAAGGGAGCTTTTATTCGAATGGAATTTTATACAGGGGGAAATGGGGAATTTGAAGGGAAGGTCCTTTAGATCTTCACTAGGGAAAACAGAACATGAACCGGTTGGGGGTGAATCCAAAAGATAATTTGGGAACGGTTGAATAGAAGATTTGGAGTGGATTTGTGAACAGGGGTTTGAAAGGAATCGGAGTAGATTCGAAATTGGAAAAGAGGGGAGAAAAGGGAAAGGATTTTTCCCGAGTCATGAATTAATATGACCCGAAGATCTTTCGTAGTGGGATACAAGAGGGATCGGGAAAAGTCCCAAAAAGGAGGAGAGGAGATTGCTATGTTTTTGTGCACTCTGACTCTGACACGACTCATACCCTAAACCGACTCGAGAACTCGAGCCCACTCCTACAAGCAAAGCTATATGTATGCCACGTTTCGTGAGTAAAGAATGATACGTTGACTAGCGTTTGACCTAGCAACTGCATGCTTCACACATTGCAGGAAAAAGTTTTAAAAAGCTCGTATTTTTGGTTATTGAAAAACTAGGGATGTTACACTCCCGGCGGGCTCGGTCATGGAGCGGTGAAACGATGGTGGCCAGAGGCGCGACACGGCCAAGCCTGGCATGGCTGCGGCCTCGACCATGGCCAGCGCGGTCGGCACTCGGCGCGTCCGTAGTGCGCGCAAGGCAGAGCAGGAGAGGGCGCAGGAGGGTGGTGGTGGCACTGTGGAGGAAGAAGGGGAAACGAGTGGCGGTCGTCCGGATTTATAGGGCGGCGGCTAGGGCTTCGGGGAGGGTCGCAACGATCCTCATTGTCCGTGCAAGGTGCAAGGGCACGCGTCGGCATCAGAGGGAGCGCACGCAGGGCACGACGCGCGCGTGTGCGCTCGCGCACTTGGTGGCGGCGGCTCCTAACCCTGGGCAAAAATAACCGAGAACCGAGAACCGAACCGAAATAACCAGAACCGAAACCGAAATAACCAAAACCGAAAAATTTGGTTCCATATTCGGTTCTCACTTCTCAGGAACCGAATTTTAACAGGTCAATTCGGTTCTCTACCTCGGTTAACCAAAATAACCGAACAGGACCGAATTTCATAAACAAGTCCAATAAACCTCATAACCTAGGCCTAATACTACCTTAATCCTAGATATAAAAGGTGGATAACATCTCCCTCATAGCCTCACAACCTCACTTTTTAAAATTTCTGCTTTGTGTTTTTTTAAAAAAAAAATCACCTCTTTTTCTATTATTTTTTGCTACTTGGGTAAAATTTCGGTTAGTTCGGTTAGAACCGAAACCGAACCGAACTAACCGAAACCGATTTTGCTCGGTTCCAAGATTTCCGAAGAACCGATCAGTTCCTATTTCCGGGGAACCGAACCGATCGGTTTCGGTTAACCGAATGCCCAGGCTGAGCGGCTCCTGGGAGCGCTTGCAGGCTGCAACCGTGCCCGCACTAGGGTTTGGTGGCCGGGCACGGCGGCTAGGCCGGTTGGGCCACGGTGCGTGCAGCTGGGCCTGTAGAGTGAAGAGGGGGAAGTGAGAAGGAGAGGGTGCGGCCTGCTAGGGCGAAAGGGAAAGATGCGAGCTAGGCCAAAAGAAGGGGCGTGCCGGTGGGCCAGCTGAGGAGGGGAGGCGAGTGGGCCACGGGAGAGAGAAAAGGGGAGGAGGGCTTGTTCGGCTGGGCCGCAAGAAGGGAGAGGAAGAGAGTGGATAAGTGTGTTTGGGCCCAAGAGAAGAATAAGGTTCTTCCACTTTAGTTAAAGAGAAAAGAGAGGGATTCCAAGAAGGGAGTTTGGGAGAAATTTAGAATGCATTCGAGACACATTCGAATGGAATTTCAAGGGTGAATTTGGAAAGGTTAAAAAGGACACGCGAACAAGTTGGGGTTAAATTCAAAAGATATTTTGGGGAAGATTCAAATAGGAGGTTTGGAGTGAATTCGTGAAGAAGGGTTTAATAGGAATTGGAGTAGATTCGAAGAGGGGATTTGGAAAGGACTCGGCTTTGAGAGGTTTTCCCTTTCACGAAATATTATGACTCGAGAGTTTTGGAGTTGAGAACAGAGAGTTCGAGAAGGGCTTCACAAAGGAAACAAGGAGGTTGCCACGGATTTGTGCACTCCAACTCTAGACACGACTCAAACCCTAGACCGACTCGAGAACTCGGGCACTCTCCTACAAGCAAAACTATATGTGTGCAACGTTTCGTAGGCAAACACTGCTACATTTAACTAGTGTTTGACCTAGCGGCTACATGTTTCACACTTCGCAGGAAAAAGTTTTAAAAAGCTCATATTTTTTGTTAGTCAAAACCCGGGTTGTTACGGTGGGGCTAGCCGGCCCCACCTGTCATCCACCGGGTGCCGCCTTCGTTCGGTTGTCTTCTGGAACCTCCCTTGTTGCCCTAATGCGACTTTCCATTTGTTTGCGCAATTCGTCGTGTTGGAGTAGGACTCTACCTATTTCCATCTGTTGTAAAACTCCCTAGAAAACAGTAATTCACTAAAGTTGTGAAATCTGTCAGTTTAGCACCTGAATTATGTTGCTGGGTGATCACTCCAAGTTGTTCTAGAAGTTTCCATGTCGTATCCAACAAGGACTCTCTCGTCGGGACTCCAAATGTAGCAAACCATATGTCTGCTTCGATTGTCTCAACGAGCTCTTCGCAATGGTATGGTCCAATTCATCACTTGAGATACTTTTATGTAGTGAAATATTGATACTTCTGCAAAACAAGTGAGAACTATACATGTACAACTCGTGGAACTTGTTAGAATCAAACCCTACAACTATGCTTTATGATTCATTTTATGTTAATTCATGCAATAGTTGATGGTATAAAATAGAAATTAAGGACCGTTAACATAGACGATGAACATTATAATTAATTATGAACATAAAATAATAACAAGTGTTAGAATACGATGATGAACTAGAAGAACTAGATGATGAACTAGAAGACAATATAGAACAAATAGATGAACAATGTTGATTACAAGAGAGAAGTACAAGGCTTTATTTAGCCTCCTCACGACTAGATCCAGAATCCAAGCGCTGCTTGCCTCCTCTAGTTCTAATTCTTATCTAGTAGCTATGCCCTAGGATGGTGGAGTTCTATGATTATGATGGATTGATTGATTGGTGGAGCTCTATGCCCAAGGACGCCGAGCAGGGGTCGATGTCATGTCCCATGACGTCGAGCTACTATAGCTCGGCGTCATGTCCCATAACGCCGACCCCTGTGTCCCATTTTTGAACAAAATTTTTAAATGGGTCTATTAAAAAAATGTTTTAAAAATGGCTAAAATGTAAAAATATCACAGGGGTGGTATTTTTACATGGAGGGATTGCGCTGCTTATGCGGAAGCAGCTGCTGGGGTGCTGGATCTGCCGTATCTAAATTTGGAAGGCCGCGCGCTACACGGGGGCTGGGCCCAGGAGTCGCATGCGAAGTTTCCTCGCCCGACGGGCAAGCGAAGCCACGGCGTTTTTTCGCTCGCCAGTTGACAATTCTTGTATGAATTTTTTTAGTTGTAGATAGATAGAAGATAGAGATGATAGATGAAGAGAAGAGATACCATTGTGTTAATTTCATAAACTTAGAAATTGTCTGAGCATCTTAAAGTAGGATGCGTATGTTAAATAAACTATTCCAACATTATGCTGGTCCAACATTCATATTAAATTTAACTAGATTTATAAATTAAATATTAGCAATATTTATATCTCTAAATAAGTTTATTACAAAAACATATTTAATAATTTATTTGATGCTATTAATTATGTATAATAAATAATAATATTTTTTATATTGGGCTATAGTTGAAAACGTTGGATTTATTAGGAAACTAGAATCATATTTTTTTTATAGGATGTGGCTAGGGGGAAGTAGTATAATTTTTGAAACGAGGGAAGTAGGATAGTTTTTTTTTGTAACTGGGCAAGTAGTATAGGTTTTTTTAAACCGGGAAAGTAGTATAGTTGGGTGTACTGAACCTGTCTATATGGGTTAGCACGCGATTCACAACTTTGATACAGCGTACACATGACACACCCCGATGCGAATTGTGCCTAACCCAACATGTGGAGAATGTCTGTGTTACTCTCTTGGCCCATAGTGCTCGTATGATTAATAAAAAGACAACTAAAGAAACCACTAAAGAAAGACATATCCTCTTACACAACTCTTTCATGTGCCACACGAGCCCTAACTCCTAACCAGCCAAGCCGACACCACATGTCTAGACTATTACTCACCCTCCCTTGATGACTGACACGTTGTACCAAATATATATAATTGAATATTAACTTTGACCAAATATATAAGTAACTATTAATATTTATAGTACATAATTAGTATGGTTTAATAGATCTTTAAATATATTTTTATAATAAACTTATTTGAACATACAAATGTTGCGCGTATTTTTTATAAACCTAGTCAAAGTTAAGAAAGTTTATTCAATATGCATCTTATAGGGACTCTTTTATTAGAACGGAAGGAGTATGTTGCAATTAGTACTGTATTAGGGTTGTACCGGCCTGACTACTATTGTGGTCGTGCGACATCGAGCTCGTGTAATGACAGACCATGATGCTCATTAATTTGGGCATCTATAGCTAGCCACTAGCTACGACATATGTGACCCCGGCCCATCCGTGTAGGCGAGGGTCGTGTGTGACCATATGACACGAGGAGACACAGGCCACCTGCTGCCTGCAGCCCACTTCTATGTCATGGCCTTGTAGGTTCTCAGGACACCTGCAGAAGGAGCGATGACTTAAAGTCATGACCAACGCTTGTATTGTTTGGCATATCAAAAAGAGAATCTCTTGTGGCATAAAGAGGACTGAAAAGCTACTTTTCTATGAGTTTAATAAATGCATACCCTGTATTGGGAGTTTGACATAGATATTATTGATATTTTGGTGAGGCCATTATTACTATGTACCTTCATTGATTATGCCCTATGAACTAAGACATGTTATACCTCATATTTGAACTAAAAGAGTCATGCATTTTTTTGAGAAACAAAGACAGAGCCATGCATGGGTAGATACGGTGGTTGTATTGGTCTGACTACTTTTGAGTCGTGCCATGCCGGACCGTGGTGTCGGTTAATCGGTCTATGGCATGTGGCTACTTTGTTTCTTTATAAATACACCTGGTCCGTTCAGTTTGTGAGTCCTGCGAGGGTTGTGCGCGACCACACGACAGGAGCAGGAGCTACAGGCCACTAAACGTTTGACGCGCATGAAGGAAAAGTTGCCTCCCCTCCCCTAAAAATATCCACACGATCTCGTATATAAACACCTGCACTGTGCCCCATACCGTCATCGCAATTGAAAGTCGCAGCAAGCAAACAAACCAAGCAAGAAGCAGCCACTGCACCAATAAGAAGCAAACCAAGCCAACAACTAGCAGTGTTGCAATGGCCCGTGCCTGCATGTTCCTCGTCGTGCTCCTCCTGGTCGCCGTCGTGGTTGCACCGTCTGCGGACGAGGCCGGCATCGACATCATCGAAGGCAGGTCCATGGAGTCGTCCGACGCACCCGCTCCCAGCTCCAGCCCTGACTCAGCCGCCTCGTCCTCGAAGTCGTCGGATGCAATCTTTATGACATCTCTTAGTGTCGTTTAAGTTTGGTTGTCATCCCCAACACGGTGCCAGAAATGTGGTTGTACTTGTGATGCTGCACTTACAAAATATTAAATTTTACCACTGGAAAGACACGAAAGATATATAAAGTTATAACTTACACATGTGATAAGAAGTCCACTAGATCGTCTCAAAACAGGGATCAATCATAATAAAAGATAAATATAAATAAACATATCAAGATAAACCTAAAAGGGGTTCCACAGAGCATTTTCCATCCTGGGCGTGATCATAACAAGAACTAGAAAGAATAAGAATATACTTCTAAGGATATTCTAACTATAGGTCATGGACTATATTGATTAGTGCAATTACATTTAGCAATCATGGTTAGGATTAGTTTATATTTATACCCAGGAGACATTACTTAAGGCGGATAAGGAACATAGCAAGATCGAGCCAAGTAACTAGGTTTTACTTGGCCTATATACGAGGAGTAGACCACAAAGGATTCAACGAAGCTATAACAGACACCTTTGTGAGCTACCACTAGTTGGCCAGCATATAGGGTGCATTCGCAGGTAAACAGCGTATAAGCACCACACTTACACAATGTGGACCACCCACCCCTTGATCATCGGAATGAGCGCTATACGAACAAGAGCATAAACACAAAACTAACCTAGCTATGCTAAACATATAATCAAAGTAGACGATGAACATTATAATTATGAACATAAAATAATAACAAGTCTCATCAAGTAATCAACTAGAGCAAGAACTAGAAGAAAAATAAGAACTAGAACAAGAACACGGTGATGAACTAGAAGACAATATAGAACAAATAGATGAACAATGTTGATTACAAGAGATAAGTTCAAGGCTTTACCTAGCCTCCTCACCACTAGATCCGGAATCCAAGCGTTGCTTGCCTCCTTTAATTCTAATTCTTATCTAGCTATGACCTAGGATGGTGGAGCTCTATAATTATATATGATGGATTGATTGATTGGTGGGGTCTAGGTCTGCTTATATAGCCCCAGAGGATGAAACACAGGCCTTGGATTAAATTGACTTGAAACAATGGTTGAGATGCGTCGTAGAGGTCAGTTCGAACACACCACGCAAAGCAGAGGGGATTTACAGGTGGGCCCAGGCCGGCTGGCCTAGGGTTGAGGTCGGTCGGCCTCCCCTGGCCGTCACCAACCTCTCGCTTTGTTCTAGTATCTTATGGAGTCTTCCACATTCTTCTAGTGCCACTTTTCGATCTGTTTGCGGAATTAGTCGTGTTGTGGTTGGAATCTTCTCTTTCCCATCTGATGGATAAATCCCTGGAAAATAATAATTCACAGAGCTAGGAAATTCTTATCGATTTAGCCGCTGGACTTGTGGTAATGATGGTTCTAGGGTCTTCTAGAGTCTTCCAAGTCGTATCCATCGAGGACTCTTTCTTTGGAACTCTAAATATGGCGGTTATTATGTCCATTTCGATAATCTCGATGAGCTCTTCGCAATGGTATGCTCAGTGTTGGGGATGAGGACCCTCGTGGAGCCAGCGGCACCACGACAGCGGAGGCAAACGACACACGACCTTCGCGTGATCCCCGCTGTCCCCGCGTCCCCGGCTCGTACCCTTTTCCTCGGGAGGACTGAACCCCTCGGACCCGTTTTCTGACCCTCGCCATAGGATCCGACCCCCGACCCGAGCTTTGTTGCAATTCTCTGCAGGTTAAGACTCGACGACAACCAGGCGGGTGACCCTCGCGCCTCTGCGAGGCCACTTCGCTTAAGCGAAGGTTCGGCGAGGCGACGGAAGGACGCTGGCTCGAGGGCAAGCGGAGTCGAAGGTCATTTTTTACGTCCGCCCCCGAAGGTGGGCAAGACCGTTGGCGCGCACAGAGGGAAGGCTGATTAGGTTCCCGCTGCAACCGTGTTTTTACTTCTTTGCCCCTCCTCCCTGCGTGGAGGCAGGGAATCTTTGTTGTACCCTTTCGTAATTAGTCCCGTGACCCTTGGTATTCCCTATAAATACCAAGGTGAAACAGTGTAAGAGACAGGATTTTTGGAACAGAGCTACAATAATAGTCTTTGTTTCCTTAACCTTCGTTTTTGCCTTCGACGCTTGGCCACCTTCGCCTTTCCCTCGCACGAGAGCGAAGGAGAGCAAGTGTGTTCCCAACAGTTTGGCGCCGTCCGTGGGGATCGAACCCACGACCACGTGGTGGGTTCGAGAGGGCGGGGAACAGCGAACCACCCACCAGAGACCTTCGCACGGCTAGGGAGACGCGACGGTGGTCCCACCACCTGCCGAGGAGATACCAGAACCCTCAAGGCGCAGGATGTCACCCCAGACACGGAGGTCCCGGGCCCTCAAGCCCGGACCGTGTTGCACCCTCACACCCCCGGGGAGGGAGAGGAGCTGACGAAGAGGAGTTGGGCCTCGAGGCCCTCGAAAGCCTTCAGGCTGAGCTGCAGGAAAGAAACGGCGTCTGGACCAGCTAGAGAAGCACAATCGGCTGCGCGCCATCAGGCAGAAGGCAGACGAGGCCAGGGAGCAGCTTCGCCGAATGGAAGAGTCCCTCGCCGCGGCTGAGGCCGAGGTAGAGGGCTGGAACGACGGGGATATGCCCCCGCTGCAGGAGGGAAATGAGGAGCGAGATCGAGACAACCTTCGCCATCCACCACCCCCACCACCGCCACTCCAAGAGCCTTACCCAATGAGACAGCAAAACTTTCGCCAACTTTACCCAGATGAGAGAGAGCCAAACCTCCGCATCCAAAGAAGACCTCAGCAACTCCAAATGCCCTATGACCCGCGGTCACCCCTCTCCCAGATACTCCAAACTCAACCCTGGCCTCCATGCTACAACCCACAAAACTTACCTCGTTACGACGGGCTTTCCACCCTCGCCAGTTCATAATGAGCTACAAGGCGGCAGTCGCCGCGGCAGTGGAGACGAAGCAACAATGGCAAAATCTTTTGTCATTATCTTGCGCGACATCGCGCAAACTTGAACGCCTTGTCCTTCGCCCCGGGACCGTGGATTCCTGGGCCAACCTCAGAGACCGGTCTGCACAAACTTCAAAGGCATCACACCAGCCCCTTCGAACCCCATCGACTTGTTCAATTGCAATAAGAGGAGCGAGAACCGCTTCAAGACTACTGGCGAAGGTTCATCCAAATCAGAGCAAGAACTCCGGGGATATCCGACGAAGCTGTAATCCTCGCCGCAGTCAGTGGCCTGCGTCTAGGCCCATGCTCGTCAAAGTTTGCCAGGAAGCCAGCGAATTCAATCGAGGAGTTACACGAAACAATGGAACGATATTGCAGAGCAGACATGGACTTCAGAGCGAAGTCTGACGCTCGGCGCTCACAACTGAAGCCACAGCCGAGGCCTCAAACAAGGGAAAGCAACCCTCGCTAAGAGCAAAGCAACGTTGGTGCAATCAACAAAGCAACAAATTACGAGGATCAAAGACGGACGCTCAACCTCCGAGCAACCAAGCCTCTCAGGGTTTGCCACCCCCGCCGAATCAGCGGAACCAGCAACGAGATCCCGCTAAAATGTATTGTCACTTCTGTGGTCTCGGAAAGGGACACACAACAAAGCAATGCGAATGCTTCGCCAAGGGAAAAGAATACCAGGAATCCAGGAAAGCTGCTTCGTCAGACACCCGAACCATCAACCACACCAGGAAACCAAGCTTCCACCCTTCAAATACCCAATTCCATTACACCCCCCGTAAACTATGGCCTACCCTCGCAACAACCCATTTACCCCACCACCCACACTTCAGCCAAGCCTCCTACTAGGCAACAACAATCCCACAACACCAAAACACTCCATACACAGTCACATACCCACAACCCCCCAGACCAAATTCCAACAACCCACCAGCCAGCAATGCTCTGCCACCACCACCGCCAATTCCCGCTTTACCAGCACCCCAGCCTGTCAAAGCCGAAGCCCAGAGCCAAACGACCATCAACAATCCAACATCAACCTTCGGTGTGATTCTAGCTATCACCGGAGGTTCAAATGAAGACCATGGTAACAAAACGGCAGAGGAAGGAACATGCCAGACGAGTTCACCATGTGGCCGTCGAAGGACCCCACAGATTCGGTCGTTGGTCTCACATCCCCATAACCTTCGATTCCAGCGACATGAAGCTGAGAGATTACCCTCACACCGATGCTATGGTGATCGAAACCAACCTCGCTGGGTGGACTGTCACCAAAATCTTGGTTGATACAGGAAGCTCCGCTGACATCCTATTCGCCTCAACCTTCGACAGCATGAAGCTCGACAGAAACCTCCTGCAACCCGCTGACAACCCTCTATACGGCTTCGGCGGTCAACAAGTGAGAGCGGTTGGCAAATATCCTTGCCTGTGACTTTCGGCGACCAAACGAACTGCAGAACTGAGCACATAACCTTTGATGTCGTCGACATGTTCTATCCATACAATGCCATTTTTGGCTGAGGGGTCACAAACGCATTCAATGCTGTCATCCATCCCGCTTACCTATGCATGAAGCTTCCCGCTCCGAAGGGTGTGGTTGCAGTATTTGGGGACCAAGACATTGCAAGGGCAGCTGAAGGAAACGTAGCCCCAGGGCAACGTAATGTACACAATTTGTCAAAACCTCAAACCCCCGGCATCAGCGACGAGGGTGAAGTCTGCAATGACAGAGTGAAGGCAGCGCCAAAGGAGGAAACCAAACAAGTCCAACTCTTCGAGGGTAACGCCGAAAGAAAGGTGCTCATCTCAGCCAATCTAGACCCCCATCAGAAGGCAACCTCGTTACCTTCCTCAGAGAAAATTCCGACACCTTCGCTTGGTCCGCAGAGGACCTAAAAGGAGTCAACAGATCAATGATTGAGCATAGCCTGAACATCAAAACAGGCTATCGCCCAATCAAACAAAGCTTCGCAAGATGTCAGAAGAAAGAAAGGAGGCAGCGAAGGCTGAGGTAAAAAGGCTTTGGACGCAGGCGTCATTCGCTCGGTCAGATACCCAACTTGGCTCTCAAATGTGGTCCTAGTCCAAAAGAAGAACAAAAAATGGCGAATGTGCGTGGATTTCACTTGCTTGAACAAAGCTTGTCCGAAGGATGATTTCCCTCTCCCAACATAAGCACCCTGGTCGACAGAGCGGCAGGTTGCAAACGCTGTCCCTCCTTGATTGCTTTTCAGGCTATCACCAGATTTGGATGAATGAAGAAGACGAGGAAAAAACAAGTTTTATCACACCCTCGGGCACCTTTTGCTTCCGAAGAATGGCAGAAGGCTTGAAAAATGCAGGCTCAACCTTCGCTCGCATGACCTCTGAAGTTTTCAAGGATGAGCATGCTGTCTCTGCCTATGTCGATGACCTGGTTGTCCAGAGTGAACTAAAAGAAAACCACATATCAGACTTATCGAGGGTGATGTTCAGCAACCTCCCGGTCAGCCTATTGAAAACTAAACCGGAAAATGCGTTTTCCGGGGTAAGCGAAGGTAAATTGCTAGGTTGCATCGTCTCAGCTAGAGGAATCGAGCTAACCCTGAGAAGATCGACGCCATCATGAACATGGACCTCCGGCGACCAAAAGCAGCTCACGTCTGTCTGGTCGTTTATACACTTAGCAGATTCATCTCAAGATCCGCAGAGCGAGGTTACCTTTCTTTGAAACACTCAGAAGCAATGCTCCATTTAATTGGGGTCCCCAGCAGCAAAGGCCTTCGAGGAGTTAAAAAGGTATCTGACAAGCTTGACTGCCCTAACCAGCCCAAGCAAGGGAGATCTATTGTTACTCTACGTCGCAGCTTCGCCTCACGCAGCAGCGCAGTTCTCATCAAGGAGCTCCGCGAAAACACAAGACCAGACAAGCCCCAATCTACTATGTTTTAGAAACCCTCGAGGCCCAAAGAGAAATTATTCGAGCTTGAGAAAATAGCATACGCCGTCGTTATGGCATCAAGAAAGCTCAAGCACTATTTCCAGGCGGCACGAGATCCATGTACCTTCGTCGTACCCCCTCGAGAACATTTTCAAAAACAACGAAGCAGTTGGAAGAATAGCAAAATGGGCAGTCGAGCTTAACAGTTACGCTGTGACCTTCGTCGGCAGAACAGCAGTCAAATCACAGGTACTGGCTGATTTCATAGCAGAATGGAACACCCGACCCTCGTGCTGGTGAGCTGCGACATGACCAGTTTTGGATCGTTTACGTCGACGGAGCCTGGGTGCAACTGGAGCCGTTGCCTCGGCCATTCTAATCTCGCCTTCCAGGTCGAAGCTGAGATACGCACGAAGGCTTGACTTCAAATGCACAAACAACTCCGCTGAATATGAAGCTGTGATTCTAGCACTTTCAAGACTACGGTCGTTGTCAGTCCGAAGGGCACTCATCAACACAGACTCTCAGTCATTGCGGGGCACATTGAGAAGAACTACAAAGCAAAAGATCCAGAGCTTCAAAAGTATTTTCGATATGTCCGAAGGTCAGAATCTTTCTTCCTCGGCATAACTGTAAAAGCAATATCAAGGACTGAAAACAGCGAGGCAGATTGCCTAGCTAAAGCAGCCGCACAGCAGTTACAGCTTCCACCAGATGTTTCTACGAGGTTACCACTCGGTCGCTTTCGAAGCTTCTGAAATCAGCGTCAAGCTGATCAGCGCAATTCAGTGCGAGGATTGGAGAGCACCTATCATGGCCCTACATCAAGGGGCTCCATGAATCAACACAGAGAAGAAGAAAACAGACAAAGCAAAGTGCGAGGATACAAGATTGTTGACAACACCTTGTACAAAGCTTCGGTAACCTCGCCATGGCTCAATGTGTGTCACAGTCCGAAGGCAATGACATTCTCAAGCTAATCCACGAGGGCATCTGCGGTTCTCACAACGGCCCGAGGGCTCTAGTCGGCAAAGCTTCCGGCAAGGTTTCTACTGGCCAACAACATTAAGAGATGCGGAAACCATCGTCAAGCATTGCGAGGGTTGTCAACTGATGGCAAAGAACCAAAACGCTCCAGGGGCACCTACAACTCTCATATGCCCAGCCTGGCCTCTCAAAGGTGGGATGGACCTCGTAGGCCCACTACCGACGGCTCCAGGGAACCTTCGCTATGCGGTGGTAGCTGTGGAATACTTCACAAAGTGGATTGAAACAAGGCCATTGTCCTCCATCACTTCCCTCGCAGTAAAAAGTTTTTCTGGCAACAAATAGTCTGTCGCTTTGGAGTTCCTCACATCTAACCGTCGACAATGGCACTCAGTTTGACAGCAAGGTCTTCAAAGAATTTTGTGCGCAAATCGGGACAATGTTATGCTTCGCCTCCGTCCGGCACCCGCAATCCAAGGCCTGGTTGAAAGAGCCAATGCGACAATATTCCAAGCTATATCCAAAAAGTTGCAGGGTAGACCTAAGGGTAAATGGGCCGATGAACTACCTTCGGTCACCTGGTCTCACAACACCTCAGAATGCAGAGCAACAAAATTCACTCCTTTCAAACTTTTGTTCGGCGAAGAAGCGGTGCTTCCAGAAGAACTAAAATATGGGTCGCTCAGAACAACCCTCGCTCTGACGAGCAAGCCCAACCGCTTGATAAAGACCTACTCGAAGAAGCAAGATGCAACGCAGTGCACAACCTTCGTAAGTACCAAGAAGAAACCAAAAAATGGAGAGATAAAAGATCAGAATCAAAGATTTGCAGAAGGGTGACCTCGTCCTCATCAGAAAACAAACGCCAGCTTGGCGGGAAAATTTCAGCCCAAGTGGACAGGTCCATACTTGATTGTGGAAAGCAATCGCCCGGTTCTTTCCACCTTTCCGACGGCGAAGGAAACATCCTGCCTCACACCTGGAACATTGACGACCTTCGCAAATTCTACCCATAGCGGAGCCTCAGCGAGCCCTCGCACTATGTAATCTTTTGTTTTCACTTTTGTTTTCTTCCATTTCTGTGCATGTAACGAAAATAGAAGGAGCTGCACTCTTTTTCCTTACGAGGGGCGTAAGGTTTTTTAACGAGGCAGCATCCACAACCTTAATGCAGGTTAGAACCCCCCGAAAAAAGAAGAGTCATCAAACCTCTACATTTACTAGAAAACATCGAAAAAGCACCTCTTCTTCAAAGAGTGCTATCATCGATGCAACCTTTTTTAAGATTGCTTCAAAACGAACGTTTTCTAAAAGCAAACTTCACCTCTACCTAAGATAAGGGGAGGCGCGAAGTCCAAAAGACAAGCCCCTCCCAAAACACGCCAGGGGCTCGCAAAAGCAAACTTCACCTCTACCTAAGATAAGGGAGGCGCGAAGTCTAAAAAGCCGAGCACCCTCGCAAACACGCCAGGGGCTCGCAAAAGCAAACTTCACCTCTACCTAAGATAAGGGGAGGCGCGAAGTCCAAAAAGCCGAGCACCCTCGCAAAACACGCCAGGGCTCGCAAAAAGCAAACTTCACCTCTACCTAAGACAAGGGGAGGCGCGAAGTCCAAAAGCCGAGCACCCTCGCAAATCACGCTAGGGGCTCGCAAAAGCAAACTTCACCTCTACCTAAGATAGGGGAGGCGCGAAGTCCAAAAAGCCGACACCCTCGCAAAACACACCCAGGGGCTCGCAAAAAGCAAACTTCACCTCTACCTAAGACAAGGGGAGGCGCGAAGTCCAAAAAGCCGAGCACCCCTCGCAAATCACGCCAGGGGCTCGCAAAAAGAAAACTTCACCTCTACCTAAGATAAGGGAGGGCGCGAAGTCCAAAAAGCCGAGCACCCTCGCAAACACGCCAGGGGCTCGCAAAAAGCAAACTTCACCTCTACCTAAGATAAGGGGAGGCGCGAAGTCCAAAAAGCCGAGCACCCTCGCAAACACGCCAGGGGCTCGCGAAAAGCAACTTCACCTCTACCTAAGATAAGGGGAGGCGCGAAGTCCAAAAAGCCGAGCACCCTCGCTGCAATGCCAGGGGCTCGCAAAAAAGCAAACCCCGCCGCCCGTGATAACAGTAGACGCGAAGTCCAAAATCAGCTCATCAAAAGCGTTGCGCGAGCCTCGCTAAAAGAAAGTGGGGGCGTCGCTGTTTTTTTTCAATCAACTCATCAAAAGCGTTGCGCGAGCCTCGCTAAAAGAAGTGGGGGCGTCGCTGTTTTTTTTCAAATCATTCATCAAAAGCGTTGCCGAGCCTCGCTAAAGAAAGTGGGGGCCTCCTGTTTTTTCAAATCAGCTCATCCAAGCGTTGCGCGAGCCTCGCTAAAAGAAAGTGGGGGCGTCGCTGTTTTTTTCAAATCAGCTCATCAAAAGCGTTGCGCGAGCCTCGCTAAAAGAAAGTGGGGGCATCGCTGTTTTTTTTCAAATCAGCTTATCAAGGCGTTGCGCAAGCCTCTCTAAAAGAAAGTGAGGTGTCGCTGTTTTTTCAAATCAGCTTATCAAAAGCGTTGCGCGAGCCTCGCTAAAAGAAAGTGGGGGCGTCGCTGTTTTTTCAAATCAGCTCATCAAAAGCGTTGCACGAGCCTCGCTAAAAGAAGTGGGGGCGTCGCTGTTTTTTTTCAAATCAGCTCATCAAAGCGTTGCGCGAGCCTCGCTAAAAGAAAGTGGGGCGTCGCTGTTTTTTCAATCATCACCTCATCAAAGCGTTGCGCGAGCCTCGCTAAAAGAAAGTGGGGGCGTCGCTGTTTTTTTCAAATCAGCTTATCAAAGGCGTTGCGCGAGCCTCGCTAAAAGAAAGTGGGGGCGTCGCTGTTTTTTCAAATCAGCTTATCCAAAGCGTTGCGCGAGCCTCGCTAAAAGAAAGTGGGGGCGTCGCTGTTTTTTCAAATCAGCTCATCAAAAGCGTTGCGCGAGCCTCGCTAAAAGAAAGTGGGGGCGTCGCTGTTTTTTTTCAAATCAGCTTATCAAAGGCGTTGCGCGAGCCTCGCTAAAAGAAAGTGGGGGCGTCGCTGTTTTTTCAAATCAGCTTATCAAAAGCGTTGCGCGAGCCTCGCTAAAAGAAAGTGGGGGCGTCGCTGTTTTTTTCAAATCAGCTCATCAAAAGCGTTGCGCGAGCCTCGCTAAAAGAAAGTGGGGCGTCGCTGTTTTTTTTTCAAATCAGCTTATCAAAGGCGTTGCGCGAGCCTCGCTAAAAGAAAGTGGGGGCGTCGCTGTTTTTTCAAATCAGCTTATCAAAAGCGTTGCGCGAGCCTCGCTAAAAGAAAGTGGGGGCGTCGCTGTTTTTTTCAAATCAGCTTATCAAAAGCGTTGCGCGAGCCTCGCTAAAAGAAAGTGGGGGCTCGCTGTTTTTTCAAATCAGCTTATTAAAAGCGTTGCGCGAGCCTCGCTAAAAGAAAGTGGGGGCGCCGCTGTTTTTTCAAATCAGCTTATCAAAAGCGTTGCGCGAGCCTCGCTAAAAGAAAGTAGGGGGCGCCGCTGTTTTTCCAAAATCATCCCATCAAAAGCGTAACGTAAAGCTTCACAATCACTTTAGTTAAACCACTACAAACCAATTCAGATAAATTGCAGAATTTACTTGCCTCAACCAATAATTCGGCTTACAACTTAAAAGGGAAAAAGTTACAGTTACAAGGGTTCACCCCCACCTTCAACTACTGCCAAGTCATCGAAACCCTCGGCCCCCTCCTCAAACCCCCCTCCACTGGAACCAGGGGTCCCCACAACAAAGGAGCTGCAGGGACAATTGGCAGTTCCCCGGGTAAAACCCTCGCCCTATACATGTATCTATGCCTTGTCTCACTAACTTCCGAAGTTTCTTCTTCTTCGGAATCATAAGCGTCCCATCCGAACCTATACCAAGCTCCCTTTGCCCAAACAATATTCCAAAGCAGTGTTCTCGTCAATATCATTATCTCCGCTAGCTTGCGAGATCGAAGAAGATCCAAACAATAACGGTCGGCCTGACGGTCCGTATAATCTGCTTCACGCCAAAAACGACCCGACCTACTATTCTTTAAATCATACCTTCGCACCTTTGACCACCAAAAGCGTTCAAAGGAAAGCGAAGGATGTTTAAACCTAGCGCGAGCCCACGATTCACCAGTTATAAAAACATCTTGGTAATTTAACATCAGCGGAGTCACGTCGAATACGTCTAGCACGGTTCCGTCAGGAACCTGCATGTTTCACAAAAATACGAAGATGCTTCAGCCTCATCAAGTCTTTACAACCACAATCTCTACAAAAGGGCTACCTCGCCACAACAATCCCAGGGATCACACCTGACCAGCTTCCCTATGGGCTCCACTCGCAGCTCCGTCCTTGATAGCTTCCGAACCTTCGCCAATGGCGACGATCGAGGCTCCAGCAGGCGCCTTCTCCGCCGTGGATTCCTCCACGCAGCCTCGACGATCGAAGCAGGCTCCTCTTCCGTCGCCGCTTTTTGCACCGCGGCTTCTTCAGTGATCGGGACGTCCCCAGTCAAGGCCTCGATCTCGGCGAGCGTAACCCCCGCAGCACTTGACTCAGGGGCAGCTTCAGAGCCACCTCCTACTTCAACTTCCGTGGGCGGCGAGGGCATCGCATCTTTTTGAGCCTATAAGCAAAACAAAGGAAAACCTCGCCAAGATCAATAATAACCCCTCTGAAACAGATCAACAAAATCGAAAAATCCAAAAAAGTACGCAAACCTGACGTGTAGCCTCGGCAGCTTCTTCGAAGGCAAGCTCTCGGCCGCCTCCGGAGATCCAAAACCTGCGGAGCAGACCATCGCGCAGTTCCGAACTTCAGCATCATCAACCTTCATACGGCGCACTTCATCGACCGACAGAAAGGCATGGTTTGGCCTCTTGATTTTGCGAAGATGATCACAATCCGCCAGTCGAAGCGTGCTCGCCATTGCCAAAGCCCCGGCGTAGCCTCCGAAATCGGCTGCATTGACAACTAGCGAACTAAATACATCAAGTTCATTACTCAGCCAACCCTCGAAGGCTTCCGCGCTAGCTGCAGGCAACGGCTCTCCGGCAGAGCCTCCGGCCTCAGTCAGGCAACAATCAAGCTTACGCTGGACGTTCTCCATACTCGTCCGCCAGGATTCGCTCAAATCCCCTAAGCGACCCTCGACATCGGCCAACGCCTTGTCCTTCGCCTTTCCCTCGGCAATCAAATCAGCATTACGCTTCGCCAGTTCAATTGCCTCCTCTCGAGCCTTCGCGGCCTTCTCCGAAGCATTCTTCAGTTCAATTTCCTTATTTTCCAGCTCCGGGCAAGTCTGCTATTCTCCTTCTCAAGCTCATTAATTTGGCTTCTCATAAATTCCATGTCGGAGCCAACCTTCCGCCTCGCCGCGCGGTTCAAGAGCATTAGCTCCGCCACTTGACGTCAACGTCGGCAAAAGTATCACCAACCGCCTGGTCCGCAAGTCGAACCTCTGCCTCTGGCACACAAATGCGGCCGAAGATTTGGCCTAAAAACGCCTTTCCTCCGGGCCACATTGCAAGTGACAATCCCGAAGGTCGGACTGGTGAACAGCTCAGTTGCCGGATCAGAAACCCCAAGCTTCTTAGCATACTCCGGGAGGCTCGACCGATTCGCCTCGCCGTACGGTCTCTTTCCCCGGGCTCGGTCCGGCTCGAGTTCTCCATCAAACTCAAAACCCTCTACCCACAGGTGCGAGCCCGCAAAGCTGGGAATCGACCCTCGTCGAGGACTATCTGGCTCAATGCCTCGAGCGATGTCGTCCACGCTCCGGGCAACCATCGCACCAGCGCTTGGTGAGGCTGCCCCTCTTCCGTGGGTGTCATCGATGGACACCTCCTCATCAGTGTCATGTCCTTCACTGGAAGCTTCGCTGCCTTCATCAGACGAACCCTCGTCCGTTTCCCCCTCTTTTCCTTCCTCTCCTCCTCCACCTCCACCTCATCATCATCAGACTCATCCTCGTCGTCCGAAATCTGAATCAAAGCACTGATCCCTCCAACTCGGGGCACCCGCCCTGCAGCCCTACCGACACCTCGGCCAGAAGCAACAATAGCTGACGAAGAGGTACCAGCCGAAACGGCCGCGACCTTCGTCGCGAGTGTTTTCACCCGGCCACCGGCACCACCACGGCCTCGTTTCGGCCGAGAGACAATTCCCCTCTCCCCCGAAGCTTCGCGCTTCCTCTTCTTCGGCGCATCCTCGCTCGAAGGAGCCGGCCAGTCCGCATACCGGACCCCAAGAATATCAAACATCCTGTTCACCCGACCTCTGCTACCCACCGAGCTGTGGATCGCCTTAGTCTCCAGCGTGGACAGTTTCCCGACAAGTTCCACAGTCCACTGCTGAACACGCTTGTAGATGACCTCGACCCCATCTCCGCGTGAGGGAAACTTTTGGAGAGTTCTCTCCCAAATCTTGTCAAGATTTAGGCTCGGCCTCTTTAAAACCCTACCTTCATACTTGGGATCATCCTCCACTTTGAACCATGCCTGCCTTCGCCCAAGAGGCCAAATCTTGGCACAGCAATACTCCTCCACCAGGTCACGCGCGCACTGCGAGCGGGCAACAACCCTCAGGCAGTCAACAGAGGCGTGAGCCTCGGCGCTCATCCTAGCTTCGGCGCTTACTTCTCCAAGCAACGGAAGCTCACCACAAAGCTCAACATCATCACTGAGTTTGTAGTAGAACCAGAACTCTTGCCACCCACTGCTCCACTTGTTCTTCTGTGCTTGTACCGGTAGCTCCGCGCCGGCGCGATGGCAGAAAGTGTAGACGGCGAACTGACCGAGACTGGATCTGCCCTCGCCGTCAGTGAACTTCCGAGGCTGCATATGGACGCGATGAGTGCGTACAAACCCTTCGACATGAGGGACAATCCCCTGAGATCGGCAGGCCCAAACATAAACAGACATCTTCGTGAAGCACGAAGGCGTAAGCTGATGAAGCGCAAATTAAACCTTCGCAGAACTGAAGTCACGAAGGAGTCAGCAGGAAAGCGAAGTCCGGCTGAAAAGAATTCCTCAAATACAACAACCTCGTCTGCACCTGGCTTCGGCACCGTCTCCCCAGCACTGGCCCTCGCCTTGCCCTCCTCAATCCAACCCCACCTAACATAGGATGCAAGATCAGTGGCGCAAACCCGACTAAGCCCGAACCCGAAGGTAGTCCCCTCATCCGCAGCGGCGGGAGATACAGCGCGAGCCGTTTGTTTCAACCTCGCCATCTCTAAAAACTAAGCCTCGCTAGACGCAAGCAGTCTAAGCCTTCGCAACTATGCGAAAAGCAACCTCCGCAACAACAAACGAGCAGCAGCAGGATGGCAAGCGCGTTTGAAGGCACAAGACGAAAGCCCCTCACCTACCCCTCCTATTTATAGGACAAGAAGCGGGAGCATCCGCCCGACAAAATCGGCACGGTAGCCGAAAAACTCGGCGAAAAACGGAGCGGGCTTAAACAGTACAAAAGCAAACAGTACTACGGCCGGCCAGAGCAGTCGCGGGCGTCGCTGCCTAGGGTCTTTTCACGTCTCCCATCGAAAGGCGCTGCTTGGGCCTAAGCTCTGCTCCTTAGATCCAAAGCAACGAGGGGCTACTGTTGGGATGAGGACCCTCGGCAGCGGCACCACACAGAGCGCAGGCAAAAACGACCTTCGCGTGATCCACGCGTCCCGCTCGACCCTTTTCCTCAAGGGACTGAACCCCTCGGACCCGTTTTCTGACCCTCGCCATGGATCCGACCCCCGAGGCTTTGTTGCAATTCTCTGCAGGTTAAGACTCGACGACAACCAGGCGGGTGACCCTCGCTCGCCTTGCGAGGCCACTTCGCTTAAAGCGAAGGGTTCGGCGAGGCGACGGAAGGACGCTGGCTCGAGGGCAAGCGGAGTCGAAGGTCAAGTTTTTACGTCCGCCCCCGAAGGTGGGCAAGACCGAGTGGCGGCGCACAGAGGGAAGGCTGATTAGGGTTCCCGCTGCAACCGTGTTTTTACTTCTTTGCCCCTCCTCCCTGCGTGGAGGCAGGGAATCTTTGTTGTACCCTTTCGTAATTAGTCCCATGACCCTTGGTATTCCCTATAAATACCAAGGGGTGAACAGTGTAAGAGACAGGATTTTGGGGAACAGAGCTACAATAATAGTCTTTGTTTCCTTAACCTTCGTTTTTGCCTTCGACGCTTGGCCACCTTCGCCTTTCCCTCGCACGAGAGCAAAGGAGAGCAAGTGTGTTCCCAACACTCAGGTTCATCACTTGAGATACTCTTATGATAAAGTGTTGAATATCCTATATAACAAGTGAGAACAACACAACTCGTGGAACTCATTAGAATAAAACCATATAACTATACACTTGGGTTCATTTTAGGTCATTTATGAGTTGGTTGACGGTTTAATATTGGAGTTAATTATCATCAACAACCCTCCAGTAGCAGCTCTTCCGACTAGCAACGCGATCACATCTACGACGATCGAGTTCTTAGCCTGATCTATCTGATCCGTCAAAGGTATGATTCTCTAGAATAATGCGTTGCACCCCAATGATATATAAGCATGGGTGCACGCAGCAAAAGCATGGAATGTGCTTGCCTGGTTGTTTTTTTGTTCCTCTATCTGTTTTTGTTCATATATGTATATGAAACATTCTTTGGTCTTTGGTTTGTCTCTTTTTGTTCATGTATATGTAACATGTTAATCCAATATAGTGTGTGTGTGCTATGCCCTCAAATTTTATGGTGTTGACAACCCTTTACTTCTACTTTCTTGACATATTCTTTTTGTTTACCGAAAATGAGCCCTACCACACATTATGTATAACTAACTTGTACCAGACTACATATTTGTATAATTAATTTGTACTGGCTATATACCGACATAGGATTTCTGAAATTAAGAAGGTTGTGTAATAACGTAGTAGGCTTTCTGAAATTAAACAACCACTATAACTAGCCTCTTGTTGCACCCAAGCTAATAAGGGTCGAGTCTGAATGTGGCTTGTTAGTGAACTAATCAATTAATCACATTGAGACTGCTCGTCTCAACATGGACTTAGATTGTCGGTAAGGGATCAAACCATGCGAATAAATCTTGTATCCCTCCTGTCCTTGGTGGTTTGAGCTTCTACAATCGTGTTTTTCATTCATATATATAGCTTTTGTAGTTGCTTGCTTGTTTGGTAGCTCTCTATTGGTAACTTTAGTGGTAATGTAGTTAGTTTTATTTAGTTGCTCCTCTAGTTTATCTCTCTTTTGTATCTTGTTTAGTTGCTAGCCTCTTATGTGTGTTTTGTGTACTCTAGTGGTAGATAGACTACCTTTGCTACTAGATTTTTGCAGAAGGCTTGTATTTAATTTGGTGAAATAGAGCTAGGCAAATAAAGTAGTTGCTATTAGACCCCTTAGCTCTAATGTTTGTGTAATTGTAAAAAAAATCATGCTATCCACCATCTTTAGCCATTTATATTGCCTCAAGCGGCATACAAGTCCCTTTCCTCATAAGTGGTGGTGCCCATGGTTCTTCGTCAAGGTCGGTGACATGGGTGCGAGCTCTTCCTCCAAGCCATTGACATGTATGTCCATCTCTTCCCCCAGGGCAGCGGCACACACCCATAATAAATTAATAACTCTTCCTCCAAGCCGGAGACCCTTGGACCCCTGATATCGGGTGATTCTTTCCCATACTCCTCGTTCAAAGCCGGTGAGATCTCTATCCTGACCTCTATGTTACTTCTTCATGCTCACCATCACTACCTCTTCTCCCACATCTCTATCACCAGGTGATAGGATCCTCTCCACTAGGCATGCCTCGATCTTCATACTGTTTCAGTGGATCCACGGCGGTCATTGCATCCACGGCGGTCATTGCTACAGGTGCGAGCGTTGGTCTTAGTGGCAATGGACTCGAGATTGACACAATGGGCTTGTTGGATGGCTAAAAAGCAGTTTTTTTTTTAAAAAAAAAAGAAATACTGGACATGTTTGGCTGATAGTTTCTATGGCTAAAGAACAATTGTTCCGCTGATTTGTGTCAGAGAAAAACATTATTCTATGACTAAAAAGTAGTGGTAATTTTGGCTAATAAGCTTAAGGGAAGAGGCTGATTATATTTTTACAAGCAGGAACTCGCCCGTCTCTATTAACTCCTTGTCAATAGAGACTTTAGTGTAGCCCATTTATGTAAATTGGTTTTGTAGTCGTGGCTGCTACAAGGAACCATGTGCGTTGAAGTTGCTTGTGATTTAGCAATGCTATTATATATAAACAAAATATTAATATTTATGATACATAATTAGTATCATTAGATAGATTTTTGAATATAATTTCATAATAAACTTATTTGGAGGTATATAAATAGTTGACTGTGTTGTTTATATCAGTGTTTTTTAATCTTATACCATTGTGTTAATTTCATAAACTTTAAAAATTGTGTGAGCATCTTAAAGTAGGAGTCGTATGTTAAATAAACTGTTCCAACATTATGCTGGTCCAACATCTTATTAAATTTAATTAGATTTATAAATTAAATATAGCAATATTTATATCTCTAAATAAGTTTATTACAAAAAATATATTTAATAATTTATCTGATGTTATTAATTATGTATAATAAATAATAATATTTTTTATATTTGGCTATAGTTGAAAACGTTCGATTTATTAGGAAACTAGAATCATATTTTATAGGATGTGGCTAGGGGAAGTATAGTATAATTTTTGAAACGATAGTTTTTTTTTTTGTAACTTGGGGAAGTAGTATAGGTTTTTTAAAACTGGGAAAGTAGTATAGTTGGGTTTACTGAACCTGTCTATATAGGTTAGCATGTGATTCACAACTTTGATACAGTGTACACATGACACACCCCGATGTGAATTGTGTCTAACCCGACATGTGGAGAATGTCTGTGTTACTCTATTGGCTCATAGTGTTGGTTGATTAACAAAAAGACAACTAAAGAAAGCACTAAAGAAAAACCTGCTATCCTCTTACACAACTCTTTCATATGCCACAGCCCAGCCGACACCCACATGTCTAGGCTACTCATCCTCCCTTGATGATTGTCACGTTGTACCAAATATATATAACCGAATATTAACTTTGGCCAAATATATATAGCCGAATATTAATATTTACGGTACATATAACTAGTATCATCAGATAGATCTTTGAATATATTTATAATAAACTCATTTAAAGATATTGCATATTTTCTATAAACCCAGCATGCATGAATAAAAATAATTATATATGAGAATCAAGATCATGCTGGAGAGGATAGAGTCTGGCTGACACGAGATAGTATTTGGTTGCCCGCATGAAGTCGTGTCATATAAAATAAAAATAGATGAATATATTTTCATAATAAACTATTTTTAAAAATACAAATGTTGTACGTTCTACAAAGCTAGTTAAAGTTAAGAAAGTTTGACGAGCACCCATGAATAAAAATAATTATATATGAGAATCGGGATCATACTGGAGAGGATAGAGTCTGGCTGACACAAGATAGTGTTTGGTTGCTCGTACGAAGTCATGTCATATAAAATAAAAACAGATAATCAAATAAAATTATTTAATTTGTGTAACTACACTCTAGTAGTAGCAAGGCAACCAATCAATCACTAGGATTACTATTCCATGTTATTGAAAAGATACTTAAATTGACGAGCTATGTTTACGGAATGCTATATGTATAGGGTTGACTTGTATTCTTGCCACTTGACCTTCTTACCTCCTTAAAATATTCGGATTATCCTATTATAAACATTGGATAATCCACGTTCAATTATCGGATAATCCATATCCGCCGGATTTCGTCAATCCCATATCCTACACTGCATCCGCATGAAATCGGATTCGGATTATCCGTATCGCATGGATATTAAATAGACTTCTCCATATCCTTAAAATTCGGATGTGGAGTGTATCGGAGCGGAGGATTATCCATACCGCTGTCTCCCCTAGTAGCAACTTTACTTCTAATATCTTAATCTACTTTAAAATAATTTGATATCACTTAATATACATTAATCACATATTAATAGCATCAATAAGAAAATATACGCTACACCATGCAAGCCTAGCTTACTAAAAACACAAATGAAATATTGGAAGGATCTAACAAGTGGCCTAGAGGGGGTGAATAGGTCTTTTTCTGAAATTTAAATAACTTCACGAAAAATTATCAGAACGCGGAACCTTCGGGCTTGAGCTTGGAGGTTCCGGGGCACGGAGGTTCCAAAGCAGAGTATATAATCGATCTACAGCGGAATATAATGAATAAAAAAACGGATCGAGTGTTATACCAGCCTTCCGAGGGAGTATGTTGAGCTATCCAAACAGTCGGTTGCACTTAGAAGATGACAACTTCGTAGATCGAGTGCAAACCCTAGAAATCAGTTCAAATCACAAGTAATAACAACAACAATGACAATCACAAGAGACACGAGGATGTATCTCGTGGTTCAGTTCGCCACAAAGGTTGACCTACATCCACGTTGTTGAGGTTAGCCACAAAGGCTATGGAGTCTCTTGCAACTCGCTTCTCTTCTCCAACCTATCACCAAGGCAATAGATTAGAGGTTTTCATTAAGTCACAAAGGGTAATACAAACGTTCGGTGCTCAGCCACAACGAATTTGGGAGCTCCCGGATGACCACTAGCCACCTAGGAGCCAAGCTCCAAGACTAACGAACACACCAAGCGGGCAGGGATTCACCAATTGCACAAGAATGGGGAGAAGGATCTTCTCAGGCTTTCTCACACTCTCAAGAGCCAAATCCCTCAAGGAATCGTAGATCTGGGCAAGGGAGGTGGAAGCACTAAGCTGAGAGAGAGAGCTTTTCTGTTCGAGAGAGATGAGTGAGGGTCGAAGAGTTGAGAAGAGTACCGTTGGGGGTGAAGGAGAGAGTATAAATACTCCTACCGACACCCACAAAATGGTCTGGTCAAAACAGACCCTGGAGCCTCCGCGTTAAGACGCGGAGGTTCCGCGCATGCCAAAACAAATAAGAATTCAACTTGGCTGGCTATTTGTGGCTGGTATAATATGAGGTGTATATGATGTTTTGAGCACTTGGTTCCACCTAGTCCACTATTAGTATCCTCTTGATAGTTCGCCTTGTCCTATAACTCAAATTCAAAATATTAAATGAATTAAATAACTCTTGGAGCCATTGCAAGCCATCCAATTCAGTTGGGGGTCTCCTCCTTTGTTTCTTTGCACCCATGGTAAATGATGTACTGTCAAAACACTTGTCACAATCATTAGTCTTTTAATTATATGGTCAACATTACCAAAACCCACTTAGGGCTTGATTGCATTTACAAATATGTATCTCACGAGCCACGCTGCGGCTCCTTTTTGCATCTAGAGAACCAGGTCCACACTCCCGTGCAGGCAACCAAATACACTGAAGATGTATCTCTAAAGCCTGGTTCTCGTATATACTCTCTCTGTTCTTAAATAACTGTCATTTTATTTTTTGAAAAATAACTTTAACTAAATATATATTAAAAATAGTAATATTTATGGTATGTAATTAGTATCATTAGAAAAATCTTTGGATCTAGTTTTTATTAAAAAATATTTGGAGATACAAATATGACACACATTTTCTACAAATCAAGTTAACTTGTGGCATATAAACCAACAACAATAATTATATAGGGACAGAGGGAGTACAAGCAAAGGGAATCTCTCGTGGCAACATTTCTATGAGCAGAGATTTTTTTTAGATAAAGGATAGTTCATATTCGGCTTCATCTATCAACTGATAGAATCAGGCCAATTATTACACACAACCGCTGGAAATCACTTGTTCTAGCTGCCAGAAGACAGTATACAACCAAAGAAACCAATAACCCGAAACAACAATAGAGTTTTGACTAAATATGACCAATATGCCTAGACGACAACCAGCCATTGGACCCAAAGAACTGAAGAGCTGATGTCTCGAGGTGCTATCCCGCTAAAATCAACTGAACCCTTAGGCCATCATTACGCTGCAATGCCGCCCATTGCCGAAGCCAGTATGTGCCCCTAAAAAGAATCTGCAAAAAAGATTTTGGTCTACATTTGTCAAAAATCACTTCGTTTCTTGTTATCCAGATTGAAGCTGCCATCAATAACAATGACCTGTACTTTTTGTTGCCTAATTTTGTCCATCTACAAAACAGGTCACTCATATCACTCGGAGGCGAAATCCCAAAAAGTAAGTGTACAGCCACAAGAACTTGACATAAGAGCAATCTAAAAAAAATGATTAATCGTTTCTGGTAAATGACAGAAGCAACACGTCTTGTCACCATTCCAGTTACGACGAGCCAAATTATCTTTAGTTAAAATCACTTTCTTTTTTAGGTACCACATGAAGACTTTTATTTTCATAGGGACCTTGGTCTGCCAATATCTTATGACACTCTAACTCTACTGTTAATTAACGCAGCATACATGGATTTGACCGTAAAGCATCCTGAATCATTTAAACCCCATACGAACACATCTCTTTCTTCGATTAAATTGACGTCTTGTAAAGAAGCCACAATCCTCTGCCAGTCCCTTAGGTTCGCTCCCACTAATCGACGAGACGCTATGTTTAGTGGAGAAGCACCTAGGACCCGTGCCACCGAGATCTGTTTACTTCTTGCTATATCAAACAACGAAGGAAATTATCTTTTAAAGCTTGTCAACCAACCACTTATCTAGCCAGAATCTGGTTTACGTTCCATTTTTCACTTTGAAAAAAATCCGACTCATAAAAGATTCTTTAATATTCATTAGACCTTTCCAAAAGTGCGAATCAGTTGGTTTTTTCCACAACTCCCAAGAGTCTTATCTTTGATGTATTTATTCCTCAAAAGTTCCTGCCACATGTCATCTTCATTCAATAACTTGAACAACCACTTACTTAAAAGACACTTATTCTGCATATCCAGGTTCTGAATGCCTAGACCTCCCTGGTCTTTGGGCTGACATAAGACTTCCCACTTAACCAAAATCTATATTTTCGCTTATGCTGGTCGTTTTGCCAGTGTAACCATGATCTGAAACGGTCAATTTTTTCAAGCACTCCCTTAGGAATTTCAAAAAATGACATCATGAACATTGGTAAACTGGACAGCACCGAATTAATCAGAACCAAGCCCCCCCCCCCTACCGAAAGCATTTTTCCTTTCCAACCACTAAGTCTTTTTTCTATTCTGTCTTCAATTGTTTTTCGGTCCTTGTTTCTTAGTTTTCTGACATTCATGGGAATACCAAGGTAACGAAAGGGATACTTGCCAATCTCACATCCAAAAAGTTGTGTATAGAACACTTCCTGATCTTTGGCTTTGCAAAACAAAATATTTCGCTTTTGTGAAAGTTTATTTTAAGGCCTGATAGTTGCTCAAAGGTAGTGAGTAATAATTTCATATTAATCACCTTTTCAACATCATGGCTCATAAAAATAACTGTGGCATCCGCATACTAGAGAATAGACAAGCCATCTTGAATTAAATCAGGAATGACCCCTTCTACCTGTCCTGCTCCCTTGGCTCTGGCAATCAGTATGGCCAGCATGTCAGCCACTATATTAAATAAAATTGGCGATATAGGGTCACCTTGCCTTAAGCCTTTTCTTGTCTGAAAGTAGGAACCTAGTTGATCATTAAGCTTAATATTAACATTCCCTCCCTGCGTGAATTTTAATACTTTGCGCGTTGCTGTGGACATTTGTAGTAATGTATAAAAGAAGGATTCACAGAGTGAGAAATAGTGGCATCTATCTTTAAACGAAATATGCACATTTTTATTTGAACTCTTTGATAGATAGATAGATAGATAGATAGATATGTCCCTTTGGATTGTAGGAAACTTTCCTGCCTAGAAGTTTGAGAGGAGCAAGGATGTTTGAATCATTCATACAAATATGTTATACATTTTCTTTTCTTTTTGAGCGCACAATAATGCAACGCATAAGTCACTATCAGGTTTTGCGGGGCGGCAAAAGTTTTTAGTTATTATATGTTTCACATGGTACTAAATTAAATAAGCTATTAAGTGGTCGACAACAGTGAATGGCAATTGGAAATCACTATCGAGAGCAGCAAAAATTTGATGAGGTTGTTCACGAGGATAGAACGGTTGATTTATGAATGAAGGTATTAACTCACCGTGAATTTGGCAGTGATAGTAGTGGAGTATTGTAGTCTTGTAGAGTTGGTAAAGAGTTAGTAATTGTGTACAATAGTATATAGAATTCGAGATATTACAAATCTCTTAAATTGATGGACAACATAGATAATTTTGAGCTTGCGATATCCCATCTAGACCTCCATCCATAATTACTTCTAAAATTCGTCAGAGGTCAACTTTTTTCTGAAATAAAAAAAGAGAGATATTTCATCAAGCAAACGGCATGCAGTAGTGCATATATGGAAATAAAAAGCACTCCCTCCATCCTAAATTATAAGTTATTCTAAAAATTTTGCAGAGTGAATTTTTTCTAAGTTTGATCAAATTTATATAATAAGATAATAATATTTATTATACTAATCAAGTAGCATTATATTCTTTGTTGATTATATTTTTATAGTATAACTATGTGATGTCATAAATATTTTTGTTTCTCTCTATAATTCCGATCAAACTTGAAAAACTTTGACTCTCCAAGATTCTTAGAATGACATATAATTTGGAATGGAGGAAATACTTCTCATGAATGATATATATACCTGAAAATCAACAGACCCTTTAATTTGTAAAAATTGGATCTATAGGAGGAAGGCAGAGAATCAAGGTAGCGTCACCTGCTTGACATGGACAATAGTGGTAGCTACTGGACCTTTGTATCGATGATGCTATCTGCATTCCGCAAGAGGCAGAGCAATGAAAACTCTGATATAACACTGCTACACAACTTTTTCGAGACGAACATTTTTAATTAATCGAGGCGGGCATTCCAACCGCTTTAGTGGTAAGGCCCCGGCTAATTAGGATTAACCGAGACGGTTACTTTTCCCGTCTTGGTTAATAGGTGTCCGCCTCGGTTATTGATTTACGGAGGTGGACATTTGTAAGATGTCCGCCTACGCCTTGGTTAATATTCTACAGAAAACAAAAAACCTTGCAACTTCAGGGCGAACATTTTTAATTAATCGAGACGGGCATTCAAACCGCTTTAGTGGTAAGGCCCCGGCTTCCGTCTCGGTTAATAGGTGTCCGCCTCGGTTATTAATTAACGGAGGTGGACATTTGTAAGATGTCCGACTACGCCTTGGTTAATATTCTACAGAAAACAAAAAAACTTGCAACTTCAAGGTATCAAACTCACAACCTCACACACCACACTACTATGTCTTTACCACTGCACCTCTCACTCATTCATGTCTATATATAATATGTTATTGTTTTATATCAATATTTTGTAATCTCATACTAAATATTTGGGCTACTAAATAAACTTAAATGAAAAAACTTATAACTACAAAGTTTTAAATCTTGTTAAATACTACAACTTTGGTATAGGATGTATCTCCATCAGAGATAGTTTGAAAAAATTGAAAAAAAATGAGTCTCAAAACATGTGAATTTCAAACACATATTTGAGACACTATTATTTTAAAATGAAAACTTGCCAATATCAAAGATGTAACTCAGGTTGGCCACTACAACTTTGGTATTAGCTATGTGAATATTTGTGATTGTTTAGGAATTCTAAATTTAAAATTTCGAAATATATAACTTTCAAACACATATTTGGAATTTTAAACAACTTTAAATTTAAAAAAAAATCAACTACAAAGTTATACATTCTATTGAGAACTCTAACTTTTGTGTAGACCATGTCAATATACGAGATCATTTGATAATTTTAAATTTCAAAATTTAAAATCTGTGCACTTATAACAATATTTTGGGACCCTAAACAGTTTCAGTTAAAAAATTTCATCTACAAAGTTGTAGATCTCGTCGAGGGCTATAATTTTGATATAAACTTTGGTTTCATCCGATTTCATTTGAAAGAATTATGAATAATTTTTTTGTTACATTAACCGAGGCGGAGAACTTAAGATGTCTTTCTCGGTTAATGATTTACCGAGGCGGTCGCATAAAACGTCCGTCTCGAAAAATAATTGATTAACTGAGGCAGTTGTCTTAAGATGACCGCCTCGGTTAGTAAATATTAACCGAGTGCTTGTCTTATTTAATTCAAGCATGGTGCATCGAAAAATCATTTGTGTAGTGTTACATGTGGCTGGGAAGAAATCTCAGCTGGACTCCACCCTCTGCTCGACACACACACCTGTGTGTAGAATTATATATGGATGAATTGAAAGAAGAGGGGACAGAAGGATGCGATCAGGCAGAGAAGTTGTGAATTGGAGACCTGGAACTGTTGTTGCTTGACCTTTCAGTGACGCATCTAATGCCAATACCTGCTGCCCATCAAAGTTGTGCTCTTTTTTTTATAACAAACGGGGCCAGCGATGGCCCTGAATATATTAGCAGCATGAAGCTGCGATGATGGAAACACCAGTAATGTTTACAGAGGACAGAGCCTCAAATAGGCAGCACTGATGAGAATGCTAAGAATAAATACATTGAGAAGAGAAGGAGGATCCTGAATGAGATAGCGCCTGTCTAGCTAGAATATGAGTCGTGGTATTCAGGTTTCTATGTATCTTGTAGATCCTTGTTGAGCATTAACCTGCAAAGTTGACAAATTGTTGAGTGAAAGGTTTTATGCGCCAGTCTGGGGGTGGTTTTGATCCGCCTGGTTGAGGAAGGTCACCCGCTGCAAATAGTCAGATAAAAAATTTGCTGCTACTGACGCCGCCATTGCTTCCGCCATTAGGACCGAGTGAACTCTTTGTATTTTTGCTTTTATGAAGATCTTGTTCACTGGGTGCATCTGCGTATTCACAAAAAAAATACCAAGACGAGCAGGCCTTTGGTTCACATTAGGAGTGTCCGGATTGGTTGTTGCATCCACATAGCATCTGACACCAGGAATTAGAGTAGAAAAAAGTAATGTTAGCCCCTGATTAATGGCCAAAGATGGTTGCTGAAGATGCCCTTGATTATATGGTGTGTTGTAAATTGAGGCAAAGCTGTTGTAGGCAGTGGGGCATCAATTCCTGCAGCAGGAAAAATGTTACCTGAAGAATCAACTGGCTGAAGATTGACTGCTGAATGTGGCATTGTGCGGTTTGGTTGTGTCAAAATCTTGGATATTGTATGTTGCAAGGAAAGCCTGTACATCATGATGGATTAGCCATGGGTTCCATTCCTTCCTTTTAAACCTGCAATCATTTCTTGCTTTCCAAATGAACCAAACGGTTATAAGAATTTTATTTAGAAGATAATTTTATGAGGACGGGGTGATAATATTTCGTAAAATAGTTTGAACCCCATCAGGATCTAGCGGAAGGTTATGAGTTCTAATGGATGGGTTTGAAGAGAACCAGACCGCTCTAGGTAAGTTACAGATGAAGAAAAGGTTAGCATCATTTTCAATTGACCACATGAAGAGCAACGACTATCAATATTACTAGAGAAGCGACTTGGTCTTTCTGCAGTTGAAAGAGCCCTTCTGATCAGGCGCCAAGAAAAGGTGTTTATGATGGGAGAAAGTTCCTTACTTTTTCATATGTGCTGTAAAATGGTGTGCGACTGGGTGTTGATGCTTCTAGAACCTTGCTGGGGTAGCTAAATTTGTTGTTGTGATGCAAGGAACCTGCATGCTTTTCGTATGCAGTAGGAGAGGTTGTAGTACCACAGGAGCAGCACGAGGATATGGTAGAGAATTAGGCCTTGTTTGGTAGGCTCCCTAAAATTTAGTATCCCCTAAAGTTGAGTGTTCTCTACAATTTAGCTAGTAGGGGTTTAGTGGGGTGTTTGGTACTTTAGGTACTATAATTTTAGTGACTAAACTTTAGAGGGGACTAACCAAACAGAGACTTAGACTAGTAGGGTTTTGCTTTATAGGGGTTAGTAGATGATACACTGTGTGTTGGTGCGAGAATTTTGTTGCATTCTATGAGAAAAATATATAGAGATTATAGTGCATTGTCGTGCGATTTGAAGAATAAATTCAGATGAACAATAATAGATGATAGTGTGAAAACGACAAAGAGAACATCATTTTACTAATTCACCTTTTAAAGATTCACTCAACAGACTTATCTTAACTCTGTTAAAAAAATAGAACTTTCAAAAATTAAAAGTGTATGAAACTAAACATTACATTGAATTTGTCGTTTGCATTTATCAGTATCACTCGTGAAGCAAAAGGGAGAAAACAACATAGGATTACAGTCCACACGGAAAACACACACATGAATAGTTTTAGAATCGGCCGTCGATCGACTTCTTTTGAAGAATTAGATAATATACATAGCTGTCAGATCTAATAGACTGAGTGTATCCATTGCGTGTGATGACTCACCAAGAACGCAGCAGCTGACGCTTTGGCAGCCGTGCAGGCTTCAATACATTCACCAGCAATCCAGCATAAAAGCACCCTTTAGCCAGGGAAAAACTGCAAACCACATTCACGACAGTCTCCGGCGTCCACAGAGCCCCGAACACTCCAAGGAATAGTGCTTTACATGACCGATCACTTTAGTCATAAATAGTTGAAAACACGTCACAGTTAATTTGTTATGACGATCGGAAAATCTGTCATGTATCTCACATCATACATTTGCTGGACCAACTGGAGCCGTCACTGATTGTCATTTCATTTCGTCATAGAACAATCGACAAAGTTTGAGCGAAAAAATCCAAAAAAAAATAGGGGAAATGTTTTTAAAATTAGAGGAGGTGCCCCACTAGCTAGCTACAGCACCCATCTACTCCAGTTAACTTGTCATGACGATCGGAAAATCTGTCATGTATCTCACATCATACATTTGTTGGACCAACTGGAGCCCCAATAGTATTTTTTGTGATTTTTTTGCACTTTGCATTAACTAAGATTCGAACCAGCGACCTTTCGCACATGTTCGTGTAACCTCCACTACCAGTTCACCCATTTGTCACTTGTGTCTATATTCCATTTCAATTTCCCTCATATTATGCTAAACTATGTGTAAATTGCTTGTTTAATACTCTAAACGAATTCAAATCAAAAAGTTGTCAACTATAAAGTTTCATAACTTTTCGAGATCTACACTTTTTGTTTAGAAAATTTCTCCATCCGAGGTCATTTACAAAATTTGAATTTCAAATTTGAGAAATTTTAAATGTAGTTTTCATTAACAAGATGGTTTCAAATTAAAAATTTATCGACTAGAAAGTTTCATAACTTTTTGAGATTTATGACTTTCATTTTGGCTATTTTTCATCTGAGATATTTTGAAAATTTTGAATTTCAAAAATTTTAAATTTAAATGCAGTTTTGCATGACAACATGATTTCAAATTAAAAGTTGTTAACTACAAAATTTCATAATTTTTTGAGCTTTTCAACTTTCATAGATCTTTTAAAAAACAAGGCCCATGTTGGCAGCACCACCGCCCCCACCTCATCAAAAAAGAAAGAAAAATTATCACAACTTTTTTTGGCAGCACCACCGCCCACGATGATACGCGGAGCTACATGCCACCAAACGCTTGTCGCGTCGGGAGCTAGAGGAAACAGCCTCTACTCTCCTAAAAATAGTCACACGGTCTCATATATAAACACCTGCGTCCCGTCCCGTCCCGTACCATCACAATCGCACAAGCAAGCAAGAAACCACCCCTGCACCGGCCACTCTCAGTCCGACGCAGCAGCGCCACCAAACCGTCAAGACAGCAACATCTAGCAACACCACAAGTCCACAATGGCCGCTCGTGCCTGCGTGTTTCTCGTCGTGCTTCTCTTGGCCACCATTGTGGTGGCACCCCTTGCAGGCGCGGCACGCATCGACGTCGTCGAGGGCAGGTCCATGAAGTCCTCCGACGCGCCCGCTCCCAGCTCCGACTCCGCCTCGCCCCCAAAGTCGTCAGATGCACCCTCCAGCAGTAGCTCTTCCGAATAGCCGCTCACATCTACGGCAATCTGAGTTTTTGGCCTGATTTATCTGATCCGCTACAAAACTATGATTCTATGGAATAATACCATGCACCCCAATGATAGATATGCGTGGGCGCACGGGGCAAACGCATCCAATGTGCTTGGTTGATTGTTCTTTTTCTTTCCTCTCTCGTTTTATTTATCTATCTGTAACATGCCTCGCCTGATAATATAGTGCGTGCTACACCTTTTAATTTTGTGGATTGTGGTGATCACCGCCCTTTAATTTTGTTTTCATGCTATATCGTCTTTCAGTTTCTTCATGAGCAACGACATACATTACATATAATTAATTAATTCTACTTATATATATCGATGTCAGATTTCTTAAATTAAACTTGTATAATATAATATAATATGCTTTCTAAAGTTAAATAGCAACTAATTCTCAGAAGAAGAAAAAAACTATATAACCAGCTTAGGTCTTATCTGGATAGTCGGATTTGCATCAATCCATATCTTGGGTGGATTATTAGAATGGAACTTAAACTAAATTTTACTTTAATTTACCCCAACACATATGGATTAGATAAATCTGACAACACTCAAATAAGGCCTTATGAAATTAATCAATTTGTATAATCATTCAAACATACATTATTCTCTGGTTGGGATATGTCCAGATCGGATTATATAGTTGTTTCTTTTCAAACAAAACAGCACCGCCTATTTTGTTGATATAAAAGAAAATACCAAGTAATCTTGAGAGGCTAGATAAAAAAAGATAAAATAGCACACGGTCAAACTTAGCTTTCTCCTTCTCACTTTCATAATCTCTTTGTACATCATGAATGACATCACCAAGAGAATCATCTTCAAAACGAGTGTGTCTTCTGCCCCTGTCTCTTCTTCATCTTTCCACATTGCAGTGTCATCGAAGTCACCGGGCAATAATGTCGTCAGAGTACGTCCAATTGTTCTTCTCCACCTTCTTCCATCGTAACCTCGGTTTCTCCGTGCTTGATCCAACAAATATATAGTTTGACATGAAACCCGACTTCAACAAATGTGAGTGAAGACTCCTTGAGCTACAATATTCCTTTAAATTCTTACACAGGACACATGGGCAACACATGAAACCATCCCGCTTGTTTGTCTCAGTCACTCTTAAGAAATAATGCACGACATCAATGAACTCTTTGAAACGACGATCAGCATTGTACATCCAATGATGTGTCGGTGTCTGCATTATATGATATATCACATAATTAAATTTCTCATTTCTATAAACAAATGAAAATAAAAAATGCTCTAAAATTCTCTATTTCTCTAACTAAACTATCAAATGTGACGTGCATACGAGCAATGAAAGGTATATATATTAATTTTAATTTATTACTTGACCCCGACATAATTTTATCAATTAAAGTATTCATAAACAAATGAAACTAAAAAAATCAAATGTTCTCTATGTCTCTAACTAATTCACAAAATGTGGTATACATATTAGCAATGGAATGTATATATACTAGTTTTAATGAACTAATTAACCCAGCCACATTTTATAAATTAAAGTATTATAAATTTCTAATTTTTTCCTTCATAAATTAAATTTAAAAATACACAAAAATCTCTATTTTTCTAACTAAACTATGAAATGTGATAGACATACTAGCAATGAAAGGTGTATATTACTTTTTAGGGTACTAATTTATTTTTTTCATCAAAATATTCAAACTATCAAGTGATTAGAGCTTAAAATGGCATATAGAAATCATAATTAAAAAAACATATATATATATACACACCACGAAATGACACATGTTGCTATTAAAACATAAGAGGATGAAGCTAGTAACCTTTCAACAAGTCGATGGCGGTGTAGAAGTGTTGAAATAGATCAATGGACGGAGATGAGAGCAAAAACAAAGAAGAACACAACAATAACTGAGAGCTCGGGCTCAAGAGTTCAAATAGGAGGAGAAACATTTAATCCCGGTTGGTGGTGCCACACACCGGGACTAAAGGTTTTATCTCGGTGTGTGACACCAACCGGGACTAAAGGTTGGCCTTTAGTCTCGGTTGGTGTTACCAATCGGGAGTAAAAGTCCCTCCTGCAAATGTCTGGCGACGTAGCTGGACAGAGGACTTTTGGTCCTGGTGTTGGTGTTACCAATCGGGACTAAAGAGGTTTTTGGTCCCGGATGCAATTTTTACCAAGACTAAAGGTGATCTAGTAGATCGATGAAAGGTTTGTTCTCTGGTAGTGTTATACACAGCTAGAATACACCAACATAAGGTTTGTTCAAGTCAAATTAGCTTAAATTTGATCGAGTTTATAGTGAACTAGAAGTAGTATACCCCGCGCGTAGAACCGGAGGCAGCTGCCTTTACCGACGAGCTTCCCCATCCATCCATAGCGGCGGCGGCCCTCCCTAATCCGGCGGGCGTCCCTCCGGCAAGGCCACCCCCGTGCATCCAACGGCTGCATCCGCCTCGCAGATCCGATGGTGGCCGCGCTGCCTTCCCGACCAGCGTGGTGACGTCCCTTACCCGGCACACCTGATCCACAAGCGCCTCCAGGAGGCGCACGTCACCTGCATTCCGCGTCGCGACCCCAGTCGATCAGCCCCATCAACTATGTGGAGCACAACTTCTTCATGCTATGGCTCGAAAGTCGAAACCCCTATAGTCTCCTCTCTGAGGCCTTGTTTAGTTTGGGGAAATATTTGGAATTGGCACTGTAGCACTTTCGTTGTTATTTGACAAATTTTGTCCAAACATGGACTAACTAGACTCAAAAGATTCGTCTCGACATGTACATACTAAAAGTATAATTAGTTAATTTTTTTACCTACATTTAATGCTCCATGCATGCAGCTAAAGATTGATGTGACGGGAAATCTAGAAATATTTGGGGAAAGTTGGGGAAACTAAACAAGGCCTGAGCTTTCTGGTTGGCATCTTTACATTTTACTGATATAGGCTTGCAGAATTATTATCTGTAATTCTTGGAACCTGAGATTCAACAAAGGATCGGTCGACTAACCAAAATTTGGGATTGAAGTGAGGATCTATGCCACCTGTTCACCTCTGATTTCCTGTGCATGCCGACGGGAGATTTTTCTTGGGGAAGAATATATAATTTCCAAACAATTCATTTGATGCGGACAACAGACCAACAGTCTTCCCATCGCTTGATGAATCTGTATGTAGAGCATGTCTGTTGATGCATGGACTACTGTAGAGCAAACCCCTTGAGAGTAATAATCCATTACGCAACCATAAAACCATTATTTTTTCCTAGATGCCTTAGGGTAGTCTATAACTGACAGCTAGACTCTCTAGTTTTCTGAGGCAGTAAGATTATCTAGTTTTTGGATCAAGTAGTGAGTTTCTTGTTAGTTTCAAAATTTGTCAGGTTTTAATTATTTCAATTTCTTCCACATGCTCAAGGTGGCTGATGAGGACATCGTCACGGTGGACAAACCGGTGTTATGGTCTTCCTCAAGTTGCAATTCGTCTCCAACTTAGCTGCCACGTCGCCCTCGGATTCAGCAGACATGTCGTCACTGTTTCGGTCATAACTTCCTCATACGACATCGAAACGGGGTGTTCTTGGATGCGTTGGAAAGGGGACGACGATGTCGTCGTTTTGGATCTGGTCCCAGCTCTAGAAGATCTGTGGATCATTCTGTGTGACCACGGCAAGGTGTTGCATCACCTATTTGGGCCAACTTGGCCCTGTATCATGTCGGGCCTTAAGCCCAAATTGTGGGCGCCCAGACCCTGGCCGTTCCCAACCCTAGGTCGAGTATTAGACTATAAATACAGTCGCCGCCGCTGCTAGACACTTGGGTTTTGTTTAGAGTTTAGTTTTCAATCGAGAAACTGAATCGTTCATTGTAACTGTGGTGACAAATCCTTTTATAGTGATCTAGGGCCCCCGTTCTTGATCTCCTCCACTGTGTCGATTAGTCCTTTGGAACTGAGTTCTTGAACCCTCTATTGATATTTGCGTCGTTCATATTTGCAATTTCAGATTGCGTGTTTTACCTTCTTGCTTGTGTTCTTCGATTCGCTTGCAGGAAAAGTCTTCTTCGCGAGGTCAATCAAGTTGTGCTTGATTGATAACCAACGAAGCAGTGGTGTAACAGTTGCATGGTTCGAATCGTGTCTGATTTGAAGCTAGATCGTCAACGTCGAGATCTCCACAAATCGAACTTACCGGCTACCTCTCGAAAGATCGGGCCAGTACCCCATCAGTGGCTCAGTTGTTCATGGTAATTATTTTCTAATTGGTTGTCTAAATTTTTTCATGAAATCCAAATGGGTAAATATGATGGTCTTGTTTGTGACTTGTGAATATATGATTGTTCTCATTGGGTCTTGGTACTCTCTGAATTTTTGTTAGATCTACGGTTAATCATTTATTAGTAGTAATTTCAAATGTTGTTTATTCACATTACTATCTTACTATTGCAAATCTTAGTTTCTGGTAGTAGTAGCAAGGTGGCATGAGTAACATTGTATCAGTAGTTTAAGCCAGAGATTTACTACCGACTAGTTCCAGATTATAAGAAAATTACTTCTAGAGAAGGAGCTATATAAGAAAATTACTACTAGTATAGATTACTACTAGTAGAGAAATGAATTTAATAAAAATAATTTTATGGTGTTTCTCTTTTTTCATATACAGATATAAAAAAATACTCTCTTGTTGCACAACAAGCAAGTAGCAGCAAGCTATGGTGGATGTTGGTTTATTCGTAGATTATTTAAACTTGTACTAGAACTAGCTGATTAATAGTTAAACAAAGTGCTTCTTCCTAATCCATTTGATAGGTTATGTGCTTTTCCCCTGTTTTGTATTGGAATACTTTATATTAGTATGTTCTAAATGGGTATTAGTATGTTTCAGTTGCTCTGCATTTAATCTAGCGACTGAAATTAACCCTGTTTGTTCTGTGTTTTCAGTCCCAGCTGATAGGTAACTAGCTCTGCATCTGAAAGGAGCAAATTTTTTTATGTGACCTGAATTGTTTAGGCTTACAATACTCATATTACTACTAATATTGTTGTTAATCCTGCTACCACTACCATGGCTACTACTATTGCTACTAGTATCGGTGGTCCACCTAGTAATAAATGTACTACTAAGGAAATAACCATGTTTGTTTGCCTCTGTATATGCTACTATTACCACCGTCTCTACTTCTGAATGGTACTACTACTATAGCGATAACAACAAAAAAACTACTACTGCTATTATTTTTTATGCACAGAATGATGATTAATTTGTCTGATATTATCCCTTCCTAATCCCCATTTTAATTCTGCGAGATTACTCACTGTTTTTCTCCTTTATTCTACTGACTAGTATCTTTGTTGATACTCTGTATTTTTAGTCGGTCCAAGCCATCAGAGACCGGAGCTCATAGCGTGTGCGGCAGTCTGGTGATAAACCATGAGAAGCAGACACATCAGATGCATGGATCACTACTACATAAATCTAAGGCGGACGTTTTTATTAACCGAGACGGGTATTCCAACTGTCTCGGTGAGAAGGCCTTGATCAATCAGGATTAACTGAGGCGGTCACTTTGGCCGTCTTGGTTAATCAATTAACCGAGACAGACGTTTATAAGGTGCCCGCCTCGGTTAATGATTAATGGAGGTGGACATTTGTAAGAAACCTGTCTCGGTTAATGTTCTTAAAAAAAACAAAAAACATACAACTTCGGGAATTAAACACACGACCTCACACTCCACACTGTTGTGTCTGTACCACTACACCTTCATGTCTATATATAACACGTTATTGTTTTATATCAATATTTCGTAATCTTATATTGAATATTTAGACTACTAAATGAACTTAAATGGAGAAACTTATAACTACAAAGTTTTAAATCTTATTAAATACTATAACTTTGGTATAGGATGTATCTTCGTCAGAGATAGTTTGAATTTTTTTTAAAAAAAATGAGTCTCAAAACATGTGAATTTCAAACACATATTTGAGACACTAGATGATTTTAAAATGAAAAGTTGTCAATATCAAAGATGTAACTCATATTGGCCACTACAACTTTTGTATTAACTATGTGAATATTTGAGATCATTTAGGAATTCTAAATTTAAAATTTCAAAATATATAACTTTCGAACACATATTTAGGACTCTAAACAACTTCAAATTAAAAAAAATTCAACTACAAAGTTGTACATTCTATTGAGAACTATAACTTAGACTATGTCAATATACGAGATCATTTGATAATTTTAAATTTTAAATTTCAAAATTTGTGCACTTATAACAATATTTTGAGACCCTAAACAGTTTCAATTAAAAACATTCAACTACAAAGTTGTAGATCTCGTCGACGGCTACAATTTTGATATAAACTTTGCTTTCATCCGAGTTCATTTGAAAAAATTATAAATTATTTTTAATTACGGTAATCGAGGCATATAACTTAAGATGTCTGCCTCGGTTAATGGATTTACCAAGGTGGTCACATAAAACGTCTGTCTCAGAAAATAATTGATTAATCGAGGTGGTTGTCTTAAAATGACCGCCTCGGTTAATCAATTAACGGAGGTGGACACTGGATGCCCGTCTCGGTAAATATTAACTGAGGTGGGCACTGGATGTCCGTCTCGGTTAATTCAAGTATGGTGTCTCAGAAAATCATTTGTGTAGTAGTGTAACATGTGGCTGGGAAGAAATCTCAGCTGGACTCCACCCTCTGCTTGACACACACCTGTGTGCAGCTAGAATTATGGCCTTGTTTAGTTGCTTCCTCAAATAATTTTGTGTTCTACAGTAAATGTTGGAACACTAATTTAAAGTATTAAACGTGAGCTAACAACAGGAAAACTAATAATAGAAAGAGGATTAAAGTAAAAGAGCAATACAACTGGATAGTAGTAACAGGAAAAGTAGATAGGAGTAATTATTTATGATGTTGCTCACATCCATCACTTTGTTCCAACATTAAATAGTACATGGGTCTGGATTTAGAAACACAAACAAACAAGTAAGGATTTGTTTGGATTATATGGGCTAACAACTATTATAGTTGCTAAACTTTAGTCATTGAGGATCTAAACAGGAAAACTAATAAATGAATTAAAGTTTAACCAAAGGCACTATCTGACATGGGTGTTGTTAAAACTTTGAGCAACTGACTTCAATTTTAAATCTAGTAGATCCGGAAGTGGAAATGCTGAATTTTTTTAACTTCATTTGGATCTACTACATCCTCAAGTGTGGAATGGGAGACATATTATACCAATTGTCAATCAAAGTTCAACTTCTGCATTTGGGTTTTTATTTGTTCGATGAAACAGTGATATTTTCTTTTTTAAAAGTCAAGCTTCAGAACATAAGATGTTGAAATCGGAGTGAAACCTTGGCTCTACTACAGGCCACCAAACACTTGGTGTGCCTGGGGCAGCCTCCCCCTGAAACGCATCGTTCGCCTAGAGCCCATATCCGAGTAGTTCGTGCGCGACCACACGACACGCCTCCCCTCCCCTAAAAATAGCTACACCGTTTCGTATATAAAGGCACGCACACTGCCTCTTACCGTCGTCACAACCATAACACACAACAAACAAACCAAGCAAGAAACACAACCACCGCACCGGCCTAGCTCTCGTCCGACGCACTGCCACCAAAGCCGCTAAGACAACAGCAGCTAGCAGCGCTACGATGGCCCGTGCCTGTGTGTTCCTCGTCGTGCTCCTCTTGGTTGCTGTCGTGGTGGCGCCGTCTGTGGACGCGGCTCGTGTTGACGTTGTCGAGGGTAGGTCCATGGAGTCCTCTGACGCGCCCGCTCCCGGGCCTGACTCGGCCTCGTCCTCGGAGTCGTCGTCGGGCGCACCCTCCAGCAGCAGCTCCTCCGAGTAGCCCCCGCGTGGGAGAGATCTCGCTTCGTCGCCCTGGCGTGGGAGAGATCTCGCTTCGTCTACGGCGACCAAGTTCTTGGCAATTGGCGTGATCTATCTGATCCGGCAAAACTATTTCTCTTTTGATTCTCTGCAATAATGTGCTGCACCCTGATATATCTGCATGGATGCGCGCGACAAACACATGAAATGTGCTTGCCTAGTTGTTATTTTGTTTCCGTATCCTGTCTGTCCTATTTTAACTTTGTTCGTGTATGTAACACGTGTCACCCAATATAACACGTGCTACACTATTTAATTTTATGGCGATGACATCATTTTCTCAGTTTTTTGAACGAGCAATGTCATATAGTATGTATAATCAGTTTGAATCTGTCTGCATATCGACATCGGATTTCTGAAACACTAAGCAACAACTTGGGTAATAATGTAACTGGCATTCTGAAATTAAACAACTTCTATAATAACTAGCTTCTAAAATGAATCAATCTGTATATATAACCATTTAATTGAACAGGCATTCTCTTTGTTGGAATTTATTTGCAAGTTATCCTAGGACATGTAATGTGTTCTTCGGATCGGATTATAGTTGTTTCTTTTTAAACAAGAGACCTTTTACTATACTTTGAATTGTTTCCTACCGTCTCCCAGTGCCTCCATATAATAGTCATTTTTTACTGATTGTATTCGTTGAAGGGAAAAATAGCCATTTTGCACAATGCCCCCCTCCCGCCTGACCCCGCACCGCCGCCCCCAAGACCCCCGTCCGCTCCCCCCTCCCCTGCTCCCAGACCCCGTCCCCTCGCTCTCTCCCTCGCCCTCGACCGTCGCTGCCGACCTGCCCTCGCCAGTTTTTTTATTGTTCTATCCTTGATCACAAAATATAATTTCAAAAAAGGAATTGTCACTCTTTTTTAAGGGCCATATATAATCCAATTAATTTTAGAGGCGATCGGAGGTAGTGTGATGTATATGGACTCACCAACCATTGACATAGGCCCACTAACCATAGACACATCTATTGCTACTCATTGCCTCTAACATTGTTGCCTCTCAATGTCTTCTTCATATAAGGTCCACCAATCATATACACATTTGTTGCCTCGTCAAGTGTAGTAAAAAAATTAAACAAACCGGCGCTAATTAACAATGTTAGAGGCAATGAGTATATAGGTAACCTCCTCAGAATTACTTGTTTGTATTTTCTTTCATATGCCAACAAAAATGTGTATATGACCTTGAGAGGCACATATACGAAGCTTTGGTAGACACATCCAAAGCTTTGGTCCGCCGGGGTAGGCTGAGGTCGCATGACCTTGCTCGTCGGCTTCTTTCATCGTTGTTGACGTCCGCAGATGTCAAGGTCCTTCTTGAAGGCTTCGTTGGAGCGTCGTTGCAGCCTATCCCTCTTGCGCCGAAGTCACTTTTTGGTCTATGCCTCAGTGCCTCATGCTCGTCTTCGCAATGGTTCGTCAAGTTTGCTTGGTGTCGCCATTGTCGTCATGTCGATTGGTCCCCCTCGTGCAGATGCTTTGCTGCCGAGGTTGTGTGGACATTGTTTGTCGTTGGTCCCTCCTCGTGCAGATGTTTTGCTGCCAAGGCTGTGTGGACCCTCTTCTAGGCGGATGTCAGGCCGCCGTGGTCGCGTGGTTCGTTGGCGGATGCTTTGCCGCTGTTTTCGGTGTATGCTTTGCCACCGTTGCTTGACCTTTATCTTGGCGACCATTGCACGGATTTATTTTTGTCTCTTGCAGGCATAGTTGGATGGTGTATGGCGGTGGAGGTTTCGCCCCCTCCCCCTATCTTGTTTTTTTTCTTTTAGTTTTCTGTGTCTCGGGGATTCCGTGAGTAATCCATGGATTACTAACGATTCCTTTGTATCTGGTTACCGGTCCTTCTTCAGGCCTTCCTCTTAATGAAATACGGGTAAAAGATCAACTTTTGCATATGAGTTTTAATTTGTTGAAATCAGTGACTTTCTTTAGAAAAATCAAGCTTCTGAACATCAGCTATATGTTAATTGCCATCTTAGGGGATGAAGGTATTGCACCTTTAATTATATCCTAGCCTGCAGACCTCCTAGTCGTTTTTATTTTATTTCTAAAAGACATCCAATCGAAGTTTTCAATTTGATACAAAACGAATGTATGTGTAATGTCTGTGACACAAGTGTGCACACGGTGATAATAACTCAACCCAAGTAATCTGAAACTTAGTGGATGCTATATATATAACCATCAGCAAGTATGTTTTAATTTAGATATGTGACTATTTAGCCATATATAGTAGTATTTATACATACTTTTATTTCATTATCTTATAACTCTATGGACTAGCTAGTCATGTGTATACACATTGTTACTATTGAAAATTATAGCAGTCTCTGCTATTTTCATAGCGTGAAATATCATAATAACATACACATTGTTATTATTGAAACTTATAGCACTCTCTGCTATTTGCTAATTAATCTCCACCTTAATGCCATTCCGCTGCATTCAACATCATATATTCATAAGATGGACCATTCCTTATATATTAACACATACAATAACACTTACAGTCCATGTTGAAGATTTTAGTGGCCCCGAAAGCATTTTGTGTTATGAAAAAATATCACAAGAATTGGACATGCCATTTCAGTTTGCTTTAAGCACCAAAATGCAAAATCAAAAGTTGGAACGTGTATATATGTCTAATTCTAATGAGATTACTAGCTAGCTAGTACTACTTGGCCAAGATATAACACATCACCCACAAAACACATCCATGTCTTGGGCTAGTTGTTTGTAGCACATCATGAAATTGGTATTATTGATGCCACTCAAATAGTTCCCATATGGATGTACTTTCTATTTCTGCTATGCTAAATGACACAACATGCATTTGCATGAACATCCTAGCATACATGCACGAGGTTAGAAGAACCAACCAAATTTCATATAGAGTATGTACGTTCCCAATAGACTGCATGAGCGTGAAGTGTGGATTCACCAAAAATAACATCAACCCTGATCGACACACAGCGCGCATGACCACAAATGAAATTATGTCAGCTGTGGCGTGCCACCATTTTCGCAGTCTTGCTCGTCTTCTTAACTTATGTACATACACCTGTACATGTTAGTTGTTACTTTGTTAGCGAGGCATCACATTCTCCTCTAATCTAAATCTAAATAAAAGACACACACCACACCTGTCTCCCATACCACCGATCGAGTGATCTACTGATACAAAACACTTGAATAGACAATGGCGCACAACCTCGCCGTCACATTGTTCATTCTGGTTATCTATGTCACAGCGGTGACAACACCATTCGTCTCTGCTGCATCCAAATCCTCGACGAGCACAAAAGGCAACGAGGAACACAAAGCAACCAAAGAAGGGGGTGGTGCACCCGCCAAGGCACCTGAAGGAGCAGCGCCCGCCGAGGCCCTCAAAGGAGACGTTGAAGGGGCTCCTGCAGGAGCACCCATGACATGGCCCGACGGGGGGCCTGAGCTCGTGGAATTTGTCATCAAGAAACCCTCATAGGAAAGCACACCACCATCTTCAGGTGATGGCCTTCCCATTGACCCGACTCCAGAAGGTAGCATGACCTGAAAACACAATTACTATAACTGACCATATATATATATACTAAGGCAAGAATATCAAATATTATGATTGTTTCTATATTACATTTAGTTCAACTTCTCTAGTATGCTAAAAGGATTTGTATATAGGATTAAGATTTGTGACATGATTTGTGCAACATTTTTCATTAAATAAATGTTTTTGTTTTATTAGTATATAAAAGAGAAGCTTCAACTGTGCCACTTCCTATCGATTTATATGGTGTGATCTGGTGGTTGGGTAAGCCTCGGTGTCTATAACGATGGCTCAGATCGATTTAGGCCTTGGAGATAAATGTGCTTAATCTTTAGAAGATCATACCAAATAGCAGAATCAGTTTGTCTGTGGGTCACAGTGCAAACCGACTTATTGCCCAGGTATTTGTCTTCACAATCTATTGCCAAAGGCCATCCTCAGACTCAAGCTTCCACCACCATTTACATAATAAGCTGATATTCATTTTTCTCATATCTCTGATACCTAGGCCACCCTTCTTCTTGTGTTTGCATATTTTGGTCCATTTAACAAGATGGTATTTTTTTTTGGTGCCCCCACCTTGCCAAAAGAAGTTCCTTCTCTTATCCAATCTATTTATGATAGTCTTGGGGAGCAGATATAAAGACATATGATAGATAGGAGAATTATTCAAACTCGAATTGATCAAGGTTGATCTACCAACTATTGACATGGACCCCCCCTTTCCATGGGTCCAATTTCTTACTGCTTTTCTCCACCAAGGGTAACCAATCACTAACATACAATCTGCTAGGGCTAACAAGTACTCCAAGGTATTTGATAGGGAAAATACCCACTTGACAATTGAAAATCCGAGCATATATTTCATCCCAATTACAATCATCATTAATAGTTAGAACCTCACTTTTATGGAAATTGATTTTAAGACCCGGCATTAGCTCGTAATAGTATAACAAGAGTTTCATATTTCGAGCATCGCCAACATCATGTTTCAGACAGATAATGGTATCGTCAGCATATTGTAGGATCGCCACCCCATTCGGAATGATATGGTCGATTAGACCTTTACAAATACCATTAGCTTGAGCTTTGTGCACCATACGAGCTAGCCCATCAGGCACAAAATTGAACAAAGTTGGCGATAAAGGGTCCCCTTGCCTAACCCCTTTATAACTCTTGATGTAAGGACCAATGGAGTTGTTTAACTTCACACTAACTGTACCACCAGTCACAACTTGTCTCACCCATGAGCACCGTTTGTCACAAAAACCTCTAGCTGAAAGGCATTCAAAAAGGAAATTCTATTTGACTTTATCATAAGCCTTCTCAAAATCAAGCTTGAGTACTACACCCATATGGTGTTTCCTTTTTGTTTCATGTTAGCTTCTACTGCATCGCGACACGCAGCAACAATTTTGTCAATTGTTTTGTCTGTTGGAGGGGAAGCGAAGGAGATAGAGATGAGATGAAGGCAAGAAACATAAATGAATCTCCAACAACCTTGAGCAGCTCAATGAGGTGGAGGCTGCTGGGCATGGCAACCACAATTTAGCTAGTATTTAATAAAATTAAGAACTGACAAGGTATTAATTCGTCAAGCAACCTGTTAAATAGTGGATCAGGAGCATCTAGGTAACGCGATTAAACTGATTATGACACATTAGGCAAAATCCGCATGGTAAGGCATGGAAACATCGAGGATTCACAGGGTACTTGCCTTGGCAGTGGCTCAGTTTGCACGTACGAGCTAGAAGTGAGTGGAGGTGCAGCCATGCTGAAACGTCGTCTCTGCCCAGACCACGCGTTGCCCGTAGGATGAAAATAAGGAACAACGAGTTGTTCTCCTCTACGACCGTCATGGCTATTGCGACCTACCTCCACTCTTCGCATGTACCAGATCCGCGCAATTTCGGGCCGCGCAATTTAAAGTGTAAAACAGCTAAAATAAGCATTTTGGGCCGGGTTCGGGCCGAGAAATTTTTTTCTGGGAAGCAAAATCTCTGCCCAGGCCCTGTCCAATAAGGTTCGTGGGCGGGCCAAAACCCGGCCGGCCCGGGCCGGGCCCGTGGGCCGGGTTGAAAATGCTCGGGTCTATCTCCAGCTCGTGGGGAGATGAGATCAGGGAAGCGCGGTGGTTGGGGAGGTCGGTCTCGAGCAGCGCGAAGGGGAGGAAGTTAGGCAAAGATGAACGAACCTGGTGGTGCTCGTCGTCGGCGAGCGGCCAAGGGCCCGACGAAACCCTCGGCACCTGCCATACGGCGGGGGCGACAGTACCAAGTCATCGCGGCGAGAGTGAGAGCGCACAATGGTGGGTGTGTGGGAGGACTGGAGGAGTCGGTACGGTAGTCATCTGGTGGGGTGAATCTAGTCGTTTAGATCGTAATTGAGGATGGATGTAGCAGGCCATGCGGATCCATTAAAATATGGTCGGCTGGAGTAAAGTCTTTACCTATTGAAATACACCACGTTTATGACAAATAATCAGCTTATTTTTAGTGCAGTGAGCCATTTTAAATTTATTTTTGAAACAAATTATCTCCACATATTTAAGAAAACGCAGGAGAACTGTTAAGTTTTCTTGACAAAATAATTCGAACGCAAACTGTGACGAAGCCTTCCAGTCCTCCGAGTTCCGAATCCACGCGCCCTCAAAAATTTTCGCATTTGGTATTCGTTGGCGCCAAACGGGCCAAATGAAACTCCTGCCAGGCAAACACTTCACCGCCTCACACCGACGTCTGGGCCCTCATCCTCCACGTCACCGATCCGCGCCGCGCTTCCCGCCCGCACCACGTCAGCGATCCGCGTCGATCCGCATCCCATCCGTTCACCGGAACGGCCGAACCCATCCAAGCCCTCCACGTCAGCGATCCGCGGCTCGCGCGTCCCACCAATCGCGTCCCACCTCCCACCCGCTATAAAGCCGCGCCCCCAGCGGCGGCATTCTTCCTCCACCCAGCAGCAACAAGCCTCCTCAAAATCCCCAAGCACCACCGCCTCAAGTCAGCACGATCCAATTCCCGATGGCGCCCAAGGCCGAGAAGAAGCCCGCGGCGAAGAAGCCGGCGGAGGAGGAGCCGGCGACGGAGAAGGCGGAGAAGGCCCCGGCGGGGAAGAAGCCCAAGGCCGAGAAGCGTCTTCCCGCGGGCAAGTCCGCCGGCAAGGAGGGCGGCGAGAAGAAAGGGAAGAAGAGGGCGAAGAAGTCGGTGGAGACGTACAAGATCTACATCTTCAAGGTGCTGAAGCAGGTGCACCCGGACATCGGCATCTCTTCCAAGGCCATGTCCATCATGAACTCCTTCATTAACGACATCTTCGAGAAGCTGGCGGCCGAGGCGGCCAAGCTGGCGCGGTACAACAAGAAGCCCACCATCACGTCCCGCGAGATCCAGACCTCCGTCCGCCTCGTCCTCCCCGGCGAGCTCGCCAAGCACGCCGTCTCCGAGGGCACCAAGGCCGTCACCAAGTTCACCAGCTCCTAGGCGAGCGGCGGGATATGATGTCCTTCTTCCTCCACTGTTAGTAGTATGGTTGGGTGTTGCAGCGGTGGTAGTTGCCCCTGCGTCTGCTTTTCTGTGATCGTCTGTACTTCTCCGTTGATGTCTTTCTCTGTAGGCTGATGATTTATGTAAGAAGTAACATGTGGTGCTGTGGCTGCATCTTGTCATTGCAATTTCTGATTGCAAAATATATGTGAAATCTGTCATGCTATTTGCCTTCGTTCTGTTGCCGATTAACTTCTGAACCTGTTGTTTTAGACGCCGTGTTGAAAATTCAAAATTGCCACCACTGTGGATTCCAATTTCCAATTCCCCGAACTCCTGCGTTGTTGGGAGTATTTGATTTGGCCCAGCAGAATGGATTGGGCGGTCTTCGTCTGGTTGCTTGAATTGCGATCTCTGAGAACAGAAATTTCGATCCTTTCGAATTGCTTGGGCGCGACCTCACAAGTCATGAATTCTGAAATTTTGGGCGGGAGTTTCGAAAGCCACGCTAATTGCTTTGGCGCCGGCCGGGTGCAGAACTGGGACCTGTGGACAAATTTTGCTTGGCCCAGCCACTCAGCCCCCTTCCGCGGCTTCTCCCTTCAAAGTTCGAATTCCCTTCTGCCGTTCCGAGCTGCGCACCCCAGCGGCCACTGCCCCGCGCCGCGGCAGTGCGGCACCGCTTGATCAAACCCTAACCGAACCCGCCGGCCACCTCCACCGCCGTCAGCATGGAGGCGCAGTTCATGCGTGCCTTCGAGCGCCGGGACGCAGCGGAGGCGCAGATGCGGCAGCAAGCGGCGTCCTACTCCCGGACCCTCCGCGGGGCACCAGCCTCCGCCGTGGCTGCTCCCGCACCCAGCGCCGTTCGCGGCCCTCTTTCGCGGGGGCGCGGCGGAGGTGCAGATGCGGCTGCAGGTGGAGGCCTACTCCAAGTCCATAGCCTGCGCCCTAATTGACGCCGGCCAACTGCCTCCGCCGTGGCTCCTTCCGCACCTTGCTACTGCTGGGACCTCCGAGCGTTCGGTACCGGCGGATGCGGAAGCAGGTGGTGTCCTACTCGCTCTCCGTAGCCTGCGCCCTCCACGCCGCTGGCCCTCGCCCCCCGCCGTGGCTCCTCCAGTCCCCTGCAGACGTGGCCACCGAAGGTAGGTACCTCGATTTCTCCCCGCATCGTTGCGTTCTGGAGTAGTTGCTGGGGTTCTGCGCTTTGATTCCGTCGCCGGAGATTCAAATATTTGATGATCGTGCCCCGTGATTTGGTAGTAAGGCCAGTCTCGGTGAGAGTTTCATGAACATTTAATACGCTGACATGACACTATATTAATGAAGAGAGAATGCTGACATGACACTATATTAATGAAGAGAGATGACAAGAGTTTCATGGGTGTAGAGATAGTTTCATCCCCATGAAACTCTTATGCACTGTTTTGAAAATCTGGTTGCATTGGAAACTGGGAGATGAAATCTCCATTGAGACTAGCCTAATATTGAAACAGACGATAGTATTTTGAGGCGGAGAGCTAACGGTTCATCTTTCTTTTTGGTGGAAGTTGTGTAAGAGAGCATTCAAATTGTGGGTTATGAGATGACAATGCAGTATCAGAATTTTCTTCTATGCTATTCATTTGGAGATGCTGACTTTTCAATTTCTATTTAGGCTGTGATTTAGAGATAATGTATTTATTAGCCACTGGGATTTTCATTTTCTTGTTTTTTTTTTAATCTTTTCGCAATAGTCTTCCTGTTTCCGTGTGCTCAAAAAACATAATGTGCTATGATTTTGTTTTTCTAGTTGGGACTGTACTTTGTTATTCTTCCACATTTTTGTGAACTTGTCCATTGATGATTCCTGAGAACACAAGGATGTCAACTTTGTGCTTTTCTTTTGCAGGAAATACTGTAAGGAAGGGATCAGTTTATCTCGGTGACCCCAAAAGTGCAGATCATGTGCAACATGAACTGTCTGAAGTCAACCATCAGGTCAATCAAAACACTCTTGAAGCACCAAGGTTTCAAACCTTTGAAGCGTCAAATTGTATGGCCAGCCCACCGCTTGAAAACAGTTCATCGCACTCAACTAAATCTACTTTTCTGGAAGGGCTTGATTGTGTATCCTGTCCACTGCCCGAAAATGGTGAAATTGATATTGTTGATAATGTTTCTATTCAAGTATCTCAGGGCCGGCCTCAAACTGATGTTCCTGAAGAAAGTTATTCTATGCCCATTGTACTGCTTGATAAGGAAGCAGGACACAGTTCTGAAACCACTTCTCTTGAAGGGTCTTTTTGTTTGGTCAATCCAAAGATTGAAAAGGATCTGTTGCACACAAGAAAAAGAAGCAGTCTTTTGGATAGATGTGACAATGAAAGCCCCAGAACTCTTGAACAGCAAAGCTCAGGATATCATGTGCTGTCTTCTCCGATCAATGAATCTGCTCTGCAGCTTTATCACCTGGCTGATACTACTGAGGCGCATGATGTCCGTGTCTGGAATTACATAGATATAGCTGCAAGGCCAGAAGCTCTGAGTGCTGATTCATCTAAGAGGGCAAGTGTATCGAACACTTTAGAAAGGAATAGTACAATGTTATCAGGCAAAAATGCAGATCATGTGCAACATGTACTGTCTGAAATCAATCACCATGTCAAACAAAACACCCTTGAACCTGATAGTTCACTTGAAGTACCATGGCTGAGACCTTTGAAGAGCCAAGTTCTATAGCCTACCCACTGCTTGCATCTACGTCAGACTCTAGAATTCTTGAACAGCAAAGATCGATCAATGAATCTGCTCTGCAGCATTACCATCTAGCTGATACTACTGAAGTACATGATGTTTGTGTCTCGAATAACATAGCTACAGAAGCTCTGAGTGCTGCTTCATCTAAGAGATCAAGAGTATCACACACTTTAGAAAGGAATAGCGTAATGTCATCGGACAAAAGTGTACCAATGCTAGAATGCCACAGCTTCAGCATCCCTGTTCCATCTGACAGCCCGACCATTAGTGAGAGGGCACTTCAGGGATTCTGTGAGTCTAAAAAGTTTGTCGACTTTTGTTCTAGCCTTTCTGGAAAGTATAAGATGAAACCACTAGACAGTGTGTATCAGTCACTACCATCTAGGTTCGAGAATCTCATGAACCGATACCTCACCTATTCCATAGACACTAACCTTCTTGATGCAAGTTATGCTAGCAAGAAATTGGGAGTTTCTGGAAAATATAGTTTGGATTTTGATGATGCTTTTATGATGTCCAATGAACAGACTTTTGGTTCATCAAATGTCTATAGTGTCCAAGAGGATAGTGAAGTTCCTTTGCCCCTTTCATTTGAGAAGTATGACCTGGAAAAGCTACCTGCAACTACTGGATCTAGTTCAGATTATCTTGGTTCTATACCGGGATTTGGTTGCTCTAAAATTGATGAAGATAGCACCATTCTAGGGGGAAATGATAACCAAGCGAAGCTATCACATTCTATTGGTAAAAAAATTTCAAGGCAATGCTTGGGTGGCAGAAAACCGCTTGGGTATGCTGCTAACATATATCGAAGCAAAGGCACAAGCAGCCTAGACTTGACAGCTGGAAAATCTTACATAAGGAAGCCTGATCAGCATGTGCATATCAGAGTTAATCGGGACATAAAGAACCCGAAGGAGGTTCGTGCTCTTTCGATTATGAATGCTGGAAAAAGTACTCATTCGCTCCGTGACAGATTAAGTAAGACAGAAATGTCGTGTAGCAAAAGTGAAAGGAACAGAACAGAAACAAATCTTGAGAAAGGTTGCAGGCCTTGTAATACAGTATCACATTTTACATCATTTATACCACTTGCAAAACAAAATCAACAGCCTCCAAAATCATGTGGTAAGTCTAATCTGTTTAAAACTATTTTTTCCGAAATTTATTTTAATGCAATTGTTCTAATGTAGTCTTGTATGATGCTATGTTCATAATTCATATGCTTGATGTTGTACAGAAGTAATACTCTTACATTTTTTTTCCTGAATGGGCACATCAGACAATCCAATAAATGATACAGTACTGTTTACTTGCAGCAAAAAGAGATGTTAGAGTGAGGGCACTTAAGATGGCTGCAGCTGCAAAGCGTCGTGAAGAGAAGAAGCAAACTGACCGTGAAATGCACAAAGCAGCTGTGAAACTAGCGCTTGAAAGATTTAAGCAAGAGAAAGAGCACAGACAGAAACAAGTGGAGCACAAGAAGAAAACGGAGGCAGACTTTATTACTAGGAAGAGGCAGAGAGAAGGTGATGGAAAGAGGGAGAATGCCAGAAAAAGGAAATGGGCTGAAGAGGCACCGAAACATCAAAAGCAGCTGGAGGAAATGTTCATTCCACAAATACAGTGAAAGATGCTTGTCCAAAAGATACTGTTAGTAAACACTGAAACTAGCATCGCTTTTCAAATTACTATATGAACTATCTTTTTTTTAGTAATTTTAATCATTTCAGGATGGCAAGGATCTTGTGGAGAATTTGGTCGAGAGGGTAGGAAATCAATTATTATCTGATGAAAGGATGGAATCTGTTCAGAGACTTTTAGCATCTGAAAGCAACAGTGTGAAGGCCATGTTTGCAGATTGTAATCCAGCAGGTTCTGGGCTTCAGGTTCAGGAAAACCGTTCTGGGCCTCAGGTTCAGGGAAACCTGTCAGACAGTGTGGATAAGGTATACTCGTTCATGAAATTTGAACAATCATTAGGATCGAAGGCACCTTTTCCTTTTCTTCAGGGATATAAAGTGCCAGGTTAATCCTGAAACAGGAATGGAGAACTAGTGCTCTTCTCATTAACACGGGAGTAAGAAAAGCGTTAACAAAATATTTTTTGGTTGGGAAGATTGTTATGACATATAATTAACTGGGAATCTAGATGTGAGAGATATTGCAGTTGTCAGGTGTGGACCTATGCTATAAGCTGTGAGGGACAGTGCATGCTACAATTATTACGTTCCATTGTATTTTTGCAAAGTACTGGGAAGGTTCCCTTACAACAGGCTCTGACTAGACTTGCCAACAACAATTTTCTAATAATTTCAATCAAATTCTTTTTTTCTTGACAGAGGTAAACCCGGCTTTTATAGAAAGCACAATGTTTGGTTACAATTTCAATTAAACTCTCTATAGTGCCTACTAGAATTATACAAAAAATACAACTGAAGTTTTAAATATAAGCATATGTGTTACATTATCTAGTCATTCTCTTACAAGGAGAACACATCATGCCAAAGAATCTTTGCTCTGTGACTTTACACATCAAAATATCACTCACAGTCCAGATGTACATCTGGTACCAAAACTTGAAACAGTTGAGATGCTGAGTAATTTTAGAACAAAAAAAGTACAGGGTGAAAAGCAGTGGGAATTTTTGATTCACGCAATGCATTATATTGATTAATAGAATCTAGTGGCTTTCCTTGTGGTTCCATAACTTTGTGTTCTCAAAAGTTCATCACAGATGGCACTGAACTGCAACAGCTGCACTGCGTGCTTCTTTGAAAGTTTGATTTTCCTTTCATTTACCAAAAATTTGTAAACATTATGGTTTGAGAAGTATTCTAGTTAGCATTTATTCTGTAAACATATCGCAGTCCTATGGAATGACACCTTATGAAGATTCTGGTGCAAAGGATTTTGAAATCTTGGAGCATAAAAGGGAAGTAAGGCGTAGACGTAAATTGATTCCATCATGGACTCAGTAAGTACTCTGTACCTTAAGTTATAGGTACCAATGACCAATTTTGTTTCCAAAATAAGTCAAGTACATCAGATAACCCTGGGCACACTATTTGAAGTTGCTTCTGTTTTCATTTTTGTTTGACGTCCTAACTTAATGTGAATTTGCTTATAACATTTTCTGTGAGCAAATGCTCCTGTTTTGAAGCAGACATGTAAAAGTCATTCCTTATACGAACTGAGAATTTCCTGCCATGCTAATATAGAAACTAGGGATCCTTGTGCTAGTCTATGTTCCTGGCCGAATTCATATTGATCCTGCTAACTGCATTTTGTTTGTAATTATTTTCAGGGAAGAAAACTTAGATAAAATCTTGGTATCCAATCTGGTTTTAGACTCCAGAGAAGTTTTTGCTCATAAGTGTTCTGCCATCTTATCTGATGGTAAGCTCCAATGTACTACACTATTAGGACTAATGCTATTTTTAGTTATTGCTGTGACTGAATTTGCAACCCTACTTTTGATGCAGTTCTTACGCCTGGCGTTCCTCATCGGCTATTCAATTATAGCTGGCTACTAACAACTATTGTAACTCTGTAAAAATAATAATGCTCGTTCTCCTGCATCACTAAATGCTTTCTTCTGCAACAGAATGCACAGGCAAATCTCCTCCTTCCCTCTCTCACTGCTAATTATCTTCAGTATGCTCTACTGTGTAGGAGTAGCACACTGAGAACAATTACTGTGTTTCGCGGCTGCAGATCCTAACTGTATGGTATCACTGTAGTGCATTGTATGACTTTGGTTAAGGAGAATAACAACCTTCTGCGATGCAATAATACCTAGGTCTAGGTGCAAATAAAGCATGTCTAAAATTTTAGTATCAAAGTATGCTGTTAGATTTTAGACAGTATTGAGATAATTGCTATTATATAACTCTAATCGAAGAATTAGTGCAGCAGAACTGGTCTTTCTTTTGTTCATTTTTATAGCAGGAGACCGAAGATGTGTGTTTTTGCTTAGAAAGTATAAGCTGAGTGCCTAATGTGTTTTGGCACCCAGGGGAAACTTTGCAGTTTTTTTTTTTAAAATAAATTCGAACCAGAATAAACATTGAATTTTTACTCAATAGCAGTAACCAAGTGAGCCAAGGTTCTGACTTCTGCCTGTACAAAGAAACCTGGGACTAGTGACCTCAACCTTAAAGATCTCCTGTGGTAGGATTCACCTAAACCAAACTATCCTTTCTGTAACGGGCAGATGAAGCTGTTGTATGCTTTGATACCCCGAAAGTAGGCGAGCCATGTTGCAACGCTGTCAGCACATGTGATGTGTATCTTGATACCCGAACAGCAAAACGGCTGGCAGAGTGCCACGTAAACATTGTATCCTGTTAGAAGCATTACTAACTACGTATATAGGAGTAGGAGTATCTTGTTGCTGTTGCCATTCACCTAATTGCTGTTTAGATTTAGACCTGCATTTGTAAGATTGGCAACCCTTGACCCCCCCTTCTGTGCTGATGATGACTGATGAGTTGGTCATATACTGCTGGCTCCACAGAATTTGTAGTTTTCTGCAGAGTTGTGATGTCACACTATTTTTCTTCTTCTTCTTGCACTGCATCTTCTACGGCATCTGAATGTACTGTTGGTGTCATGGCGTGAACTTTGTACCTTGCACTATAACCCAACCCCTTTCACTTTTCCTTTTGCAGCTGCAGGGTAACTGATGATATTAAAACAAAAGGCTGCGCGGTTCTGTCTGTCTCTCGGGTCTCGGCAGCAAATTTTTTTGCACAGGGACCGGACAACAGGGTGGAGCCGGCCATCTGACCCCGCCAACAACAATCCGTGGTTCACGGTACCGTATCTGTACTCTGATGATCGAGTTGCGCTCTGCTCATTTCATTTCACCATTGTTGTTACGGTACATGCATCCTGCACAAACACCGGCGTGACGACGATACTAGTACGGATATAGTAGCTTGTTGGCCCATGCATGCTAGTTTTAGTTGACATATTGGCACCTAGGATCCTGTTGTATATCGTCGTTAGCACGGAGTAATCGGGTGGTGTTTTGTAGGGGAAAAAAAATCCTGGCGGGGCATGTGGGCTTCTGGATTATAGAACAAGTAGTAGGGCATCTCCCTTAGAAAGATGCGGTTGGGCCCCAATGCGGGGCTCCATGTGCCGGCGGAGTTTTTTTTTTTTTTATAAATATATAGCTAGGCTAGGCAGGCTTTTGTTCTCGTGCCAGCCGATCGAAGCTTATAGCTTAGAGTCGATCGCCTTCATTTGTTTACGCTGGCACTTCCATGAGTTCTCTCTAGGCATCACTGGCTCTTTCCAGTTGATCACTCCGCCGTTGAAGTATTATTATACAATAATAATCATTAATCAGCCCTTGGACTTACTCCCTCCATACCCATATTAGTTGACGTTTTAGAAAAGGTTAGAGTCAAATATTGGGAATATAAATCATAAATAACTATTAAGTTTCTATGTTTACAAATATAAAAATTATATAAATAGATTTGTCTTGAAGAATACTTTCATAAAAGTATACATATATCACTTTTTCATAAATATTTTTACAAAAATAAGAGGTCAAAGTTGTGTTTTGGAGACCGTGTCGCTGTCCTAAACGTCAACTAATATGGGTATGGAGGGAGTACTACATGGTATGGCTTCCTAGTTCCTACATGCATGTTAATAAGGATTTCTGGGTTTGAATGCTCGATCAGAGCATGCATTGCTGTGCTGCATAAACTATACTACGTACTAGTGGGACCACGCTCGGCTCGAGAGATTCCTATCCTATCGGGTATCGGGCAGCAGCAGTTGCCTGCCCCTTGGCTGCTCTTGCTTGGTGTGAAGATGCATGCATGGACCACGTGGAGTAGAGTGGTTGGTCTGGGCGGGAAATTTATGATGGTGAGGTACTTGGAGTAGTATTTGGTAGCCAGAACAGATTGCCGAAGCGTGGAGTATAGGGTTTGGGGCCCGGGTGCATGCTCTACTGTTGTACCAGTACTGTAGTAGTGTACGTTAGTGAAGAACCGTACGTCACTGTTGTGGGCGTGCTCTTTCTCGCCCTATCCTGTTGCCTGCCTGCCTTCCGACCTCGTGTCCATGTCCTCCAATCCTGTGCCTGTCCTGTGCCTGCGGTGGCCCTTACCAAAAAAAAAAAAAAAAACTGTGATGCATGCATGCGACGCGCACCGGTCATCCGAGCTGGCGATGCTCCAGTCCAGATGAGGTGGTCATGGACTCATGGCTTGGCACGCTGCGACTGCGAGCCACACAAATCACAAATGCGGGCCTGGCCGCCTGGGCCTGAATTAACAGGAGTCGTCGGTTTCGCGGGGAGAGAGAGCGACGGCGGCAGGACGGGCACGCCCCCGTGCTGCTGCTCGCCGGAGAGGCAACATGCCTGTCAGCCTGTAGAGATCATGGGGCCCGCGTGGATCTGCCTGTCAGCCAAACTGTTTTTTTTTAAAAAAAAGAGAGATAAACTCTGCTTTTATAAAGCAAGGATTCATACGAGGAATGCTGGAGGACCGGCCAAAAAGGAGCATCCACAAGATTCAAGAGCCTAGCTTTAGATTTCCATTACATCAGAAGGAGCATAAGCACTAGGACTAAAGGAGTTCAGCCACGCCACCAATTTCCCCAGGACCTGATCCATAAGCTCCTTATCCTTCTTCTTGAGCAGAACACTCCACCTCTGCATCAGCGACACAGCAATATAGATAACATCAGTTGGAGCTTTAGAAAACACTTTAGTGATAGCCATCTTGTTCCTTGTGGTCCAGATGGACCAAGCAAAGCCTGCAAACAAAAACATCAGCGAAAGACTCGGCAAAGGCCCCTTGCCAGCCAAACTGTTATCGGGCTCCATGTACACGCGCCTGTCCGTATGTTTTGTTGGTATAAATAGGATACGGACGGACCTCTGACATGTAGGATGCTGCTACTGGTAGCAGTAGGAGCACGTAGCACGTACTCCCTCCGTCCGTAAAAAAAAATGTCGCCGTGGGATGCGTGCCACAAGTTTGACTCAATTTATAGAAAGTACGTGTAATATTTAAATCTTCAAATAAAATTGTTAAAAAACTAGATTTAAAGATCTTTCTAATGATACTAATTATGTACCATAATTACTAATATTTTTTAATATATAATTAGTCAAAATTGTTTCTCGGGAACCGAAGCGACACTCTTTTAGGGACGGAGGGAGTAAGTACTACTCCGTACTTCCTATCTTAGACCACCTGCACCGGGTGCGGTATACCCCTCCGCTAAAAACTATAGCGTAAAAAAGTCACCACAGTTGGAGCCAGTACCAGGTTCAGTAGGCGCGTACACATTCGCTAAACGCAGCGGAGGCCCAGCGCTTTTAGCGGAGACGGACGCGAGCGAACCAAAAATCCAAATTAAATTCCGATTGCATCATTGAATTCGTTGCAATTAGTTCTTTAAAACTAGATCTTTCATGAATATATTTAGATAAAATAACAAGTGGGCCCACAGTGGATAGAGCATAATATAGAGGATGAATGGATGCGGGAGAAATGAGTATAGAGGAGAGAATTTTGATGACCCGGCAGTATAGAGGATGAAAATGGCGGAACGTGAGCGCGGATAGTCTAATCAAGTATTTATTTTTTTATAGGAGAAAAAGACTTGTGGAGGATGAACCATAAATCGTGGCTTCTTTCGGCTCCGGAATAATTTATGCAGGAGAGAAAAAAAAACATGACCACGTCAGATGAGCCAGCATGATTAATGGCCAAAATAAAAATGGATGGATGGGGCTGAGTCAGATCTGAATATGTGATCCAGATCCACGTCAGATGAGCCTGCAGGATTAATGGCCGCGTCACTCTCGCAGCAGGACACACCTGCACACACCTCCTTTCTCGTCGCAAAAATAAAAATCAAATTAAAAAGAACCCTCGCTACTGTGGCTAGTACTGGTACTACAAAAGCTCTCGGCCATCGCCCCATGGTTATGTCCTTTTTTTTGTTTATTAAGTACAAAATTGTTTTTCAAGCAGGCAGGCACGAATTCCCGAGGCATGGGCGGTGCTTTATGCCTCGAGGTTAGCGTGCAAATTACCATTGTTTACTCCATTAGCGGCGTCTCTAGTACGACAAGGAGTAGTACTATCATCCATGGAGAGAGAAGGGGAGAGAGGGCGAGAAGAAAGGTGTGCGTGGCCACGGGGGGGAGGAGGGGACAGCGAGTGATTCCCTGCCGCCATTTCCTATGATGGGCTTGGGCTTGGGAGCCACCAAAACCTGTGGTTCCCAATCTGCCCTCCAGACGACAGACGAGACAAATGCCGTGAAAAAAAAAAGTAAAAAAGTTTCGGTCTGCAATACAAATCTTTGCCATCTTGGCATGTTTATTTAAGAAGGGTGTTGGAGACAGCTCCGCTTCTGTTTTTTTTAGCTCCGCTCCACTAATGAAGAAACATGTATAATAGAGAGAATTTTGATGATCAAGATGTACTCCCTCCATGTTGCTTTTAGATGACGCTTTGGACAAGATTTGAGTCAAACATTAGGAATATAAATCATGAATAAATTTTGAATTATTGAATTTAGAGATGTAGAAACCATATTAATAAATTTGTCTTGAAAAGTACTTTCATAAAAATATACATATACCATTTTACAACAAAAATTTTCTAAAGAAACAAATGGTCAAAGTTGTACTTTGAAGACCGTGTCACCGTTTTAAACGTTATGTAAAACGGATACGGAGGGAGTACATAGGATGAGGATAAAGAGTGGGATAGTCTAATACTGTAGCAGTAATTACTGTTGGATAAGTAATCACCTTGTTTCGGGGTCTGTACCCAAAAGTGGCGCTGCGTTGGGTTGGTCAAAACTCAGGCCATGTTCAGTTTACCAAATTGGCCCATTTATGTTACGCCGTAGAATCTTTAGACGCATGCACGAAACATTAAATGTAGATAAAAAAATAACTAATTGTACTTTTAGTCTGCTCATGTCGAGACGAATCTTTTGAGCCTAGTTAGGTCTTGTTTGAATAAAGTTTGTCAAATAACAACGAAAGTGCTACAGTAACCAACTGAATAAGGCCTGCAAACTGGGACATGCCTCGAGGAGGGTGACTGGGTGAGTGAGAGTGAACATGTGACATGTGACACGTGAGTAAAAAAAAGAAAAGAAAAAGAAAGGGGAGCAGAGAGAAAAGAACAAGCAAAAGCGTCACCGGGCACCGAGTGGTCTCTGGTCTCTGACAGTGGGTCAGCAGAGCACGCCGGGGCCCAGATCGATTCGACGCCAAGCCCAAGCCCGGTCTCCCTCCTCTCGTCTTTGCCCCTCTGACTGAGCCCCGCTCTCGTCTCCGTCTCCCGGTCTCCCCCCGCAACGAAAGCCCAAGCTTGCCCCCACACCCTACCCGCACCGGCAGGCGGCAGCGCCGCAGGAGGAGCATGCCGCCCCCACTTTATTAAATCTGCTGCCTTTCCTTTCGCCGTCCCCAACATGACCACTACCACTACCACCACCACCACTCGCAGGCAGAATCCTGTATAGGAGTCGCGCTCGCGCATCAGCGGACGCACGCGGAGAGGGGCAGGCCGGCCGCCGCCGCCGGGCAGGACCGCGTTCCGTCCCGCCGCCCATGGCCGCCTAGCGAGGAGGTACGCTCGCTGCTGCCCTTCCTTCCTTCCCATCCCGCCCTCCTTGCTTCTTGCGTCCCTGACTGACTCTGATTGATTTGACTGATTGCGTCCGTCCTCCTCCCCCCAATCAACTTCCTCGCGTTTCGCGTTTCTTGTTTCTTCATTCATCTGTCGATGCAATGCCGCCGCCGCCGCCCGTCACTTTCTTCATCTGCTCTGTTTTCCCCTTTTCTTTCTTTCTTGACGCATTTAATGGCTTCCCTCCGCTCCACGTTCAGCGCCAACCAGATGTCGTCCGATGTCCTTACTGCTCTCGCTCGGTAGCCTGCCCGCCTGCCCTTGTGATTCCGGTGTGATCCACCTCCACCTCCTTTCCTTTCCAAGGGGAGGGGAGAAAGCGGAGGAGGCGCTCGTGATTCCGCCACCTGTTCCGGTCCAGGTTTTCTTGCTAATCTTATTAATCTCCTGTTCCGGCCTGGAGCCACGCCCGCATTCGTCCCCCCACCCCCCGTCTCTTTTCTCCTGCCAAACGCTGGCGCTTCTCTGTGATCTTGGGGCCCTGGTCCTAGTGCTGTGCCGGGTGCCCTTTGCTGCTGCTGCTGCTGCTTCGCTGATGCGAATGGACTGGGTGCTGGATCTGTGCGGTGCAGTGGTTCGCGCTTCCAACCAGGTGCGGCTGCTCGGTTGCGCTTGCACGGCGCCTATCTCCTTGCTCCTTCTGCCTGCAAATCTTGTGTGTGCACCTGCAGCAGCTTGTTGTTATTTGTGCGTTTGTGTGAACGTTTTAGGTTTCTCAGTTCTCACCCGGTGGATCCCAGCAATCTTGTGGTGTTTGATACCTGTTCCCGTCCGCTGTTAAATTCAATTTTTCTCTGTCAACAACTCTGTTTTTTATATATCTCTTATCAGCTATCAGTATACTACAGAAACAATGTGTACTACCTGCTAATACACTGTTCTTTGTTCTTAATTGTTTCTGTAGATTCCAAGGAACTCAATTGAGCAGTGACCAGTCTTGCTTGATTTTTTTGGTAAAAAGTAAAGTGAAAATTGGATCTTCACTCCTTTTGGCCACCATGTCCGTGGAGGCTGCTGCCAAGCACAACGTGCCTGGGAAGCAGGCTACTAAACCAGTGCCTGATCACACAGCGGATCCAGTTCCTGCAAAGGTGGACGAGAAAGCAATGGACGGGGCGCCGGAGCTTGCTGCTGCTAAGAATGTCCTGGAGGAGCAGAAGCCCTCCCATCGGCGGCAGGAGTCTTCTGCGTCGATGTTGGACAAGGGTCCTTCCAGTGTTTGCTCGGACTGCGGTGTCCTGGATGAGCCGCCAACCCCGCACGTCGATTCTGGGGAACCGAAGGATATCCAGAGCTTGGACTGCAGTGGTGGTAACCAGGAGAAGAATGTGTCACAGAAGAGCAGCATGAGCGAGAGCTTTGCTTCTGCCAAGGCCAGCGATGGGGCCAACAGCCTGAGGAAGACCAGCGGCAGTGCTAAGATCAGCGACCGGGCTGATTTTCCAGAGAGTGGAAAGAGCAGCATGTGCCGCCCGAGCGCGAGCAGCAACATCAGCGATGAGAGCTCGTGCAGCAGCAGGAGCAGCAGCACGACGAAGCCGCACAAGGGGAGCGATTCTAGGTGGGAAGCCATCCGAGTGATAAGGTCGAGGGATGGCATTTTGGGTTTGAGCCATTTTAGGCTGCTTAAGAAGTTGGGTTGTGGTGACATTGGCAGTGTGTACCTCTCTGAACTGAATGGCACGAAGAGTTACTTTGCCATGAAGGTCATGGACAAAGGGTCATTGGCAAGCCGGAAGAAGCTTCTTCGAGCGCAGACGGAGCGGGAGATACTGCAATCTCTGGACCATCCATTTCTTCCGACACTATATACCCACTTCGAGACAGATAAATTCTCATGTTTGGTGATGGAGTTCTGTCCAGGAGGGGACCTGCACACCCTTCGACAAAGGCAGCCTGGAAAATACTTTTCAGAGCAAGCAGCCAAGTATGTTTCAACACGTAAAATTACAGTGTTCTTCATATTTATATTGCAAATATTAATTTTATTTTGAAGTTAACTGGTCCTATATTGATCATTTCGCTTTGCTGCTTCCATTTTCTCCTTTTCTGTGAGTACTGCAAAGTGTAGTAGCTTGATCATATTTAATTATCCTGGCATCGCCTCTGCATGTATCCCTTACTTTGAGCTTGTATCGCAGTATATTTATACTGTTACATATAATCCAGTACCTCAGATCAGACTATAAATATGCTCATAGTCATTTCTTCTAGGTTCTATGTAGCAGAAGTTCTCCTCGCACTGGAATACCTGCATATGCTTGGGATTATATACCGTGATCTGAAGCCGGAGAACGTCCTTGTTCGGGAGGATGGGCACATCATGCTCTCTGATTTTGACCTCTCCCTTCGCTGTGATGTAAGCCCTACTGTTGTTAAGTCTGCCAACCCTGGACCAGATGCACTGCAGAGGAGCAACCAAGCATACTGTGTTCAGCCTGCTTGTATCGAACCATCCTGCATCCAGCCGGCGTGTGTTGCTCCAACTACATGCTTTGGTCCCCGTTTTTTCTCCTCCAAATCCAAGTCCAAGAAGGAGAAGAAGCCAAAGCCGAAGCCTGAGATTGTCAACCAAGTGAGCCCGCTGCCTGAGCTCATCGCTGAGCCTACCGATGCTCGCTCTATGTCATTTGTTGGCACCCACGAGTACTTGGCGCCAGAAATAATCAAGGGAGAAGGCCATGGCAGTGCTGTCGATTGGTGGACCTTTGGTATATTCCTTTACGAGCTCCTATTTGGTAAGACCCCTTTCAAGGGGTCAGGAAACCGGGCTACACTCTTCAACGTTGTTGGTCAGCCCCTGCGGTTCCCAGAGTCCCCAATTGTGAGTTTCTCAGCTAGAGACTTGATAAGAGGGTTGTTGGTGAAAGACCCGCAACATCGTCTTGGCTACAAACGAGGGACTACTGAGATCAAGCAGCACCCGTTCTTTGAGGGTGTGAATTGGGCGTTGATACGATGTGCAAGCCCTCCAGATGTACCAAAACCTGTTGAGCTGGATCGCCCACCAAAGCCAGCACCAGCTAACGATAAGGCTGCTCCAGCTACCAACCAGAAGGGCCCAGATAACTTTCTGGAGTTTGAATTCTTCTAGAGTTGTTCTCCTTTCAGGGTCTGTTTGGAACGCGGGAATTTCACAGGAATGACGCAGGAATTTCACAGGAATCAGTTCAATTTCACAGGAAAAACGCAGGAACGGGGAAAAAATCCCGCGTTCCAAACAGGCCCTCAGTTTTTGAATGTGGGTCAGTGCGTGCAAGCTGGTGTATGAAAGGGGGAAGATCAGTTCGGAGGCGTATACTGTGATGACTGGTGATGCTCTGGTCTAAGCTGTAGCTCTATTTCTAGTAGCTCTTGTTCTTTTTCTTTTTTTCCTGTTTGAACTGCTAAAGACCCAATTTGTACCGGGTCAACGTTGCAATTTTTAGAAAACCTTGTGGTGCTTAGAGGACACAGGGGAATACTTGTCGCCCTGGCATTGTAAATCCTGTTTGATTTGGCATCAATTGCAACAGAATTTCCTTTCTTGAGCATGTCTGGTACTACATGGACACTTGATAGTTCTTGTTTTCTTTTATGTGAAATCCAAATCATGCATGTATGTCTGGTTGCTGCAGTTTATTGGCTGGAATGGAAGATAGCTCAACTATTCGATTGGTCTATTTCCATGTGTTTGATTTGATTGATGCAAATGGTATCCGTGTGTGAAATGGAGCAACACTATAAAACTGGGAAGGGAAATGGTACAGACGTTTGGAAGCTGGTCAGGTGTACTACTGATGAACAGAAATGGGACAAGATGATGAAAAACCAGCTCTGTACAAGAATCTGCAGACTGGAAGCATGCGTAATTATTTTTTATCGTAAGAAACTCGATATCAAGTGGGGCAAGTAATGCTGTTCAAGTGAAATTCTCTCAACCATAAGTACTATAATAATTATGTGTAACATCGTGGGAAATATGCAGGTAGGAAATGAAAACTGCTAGCTGAAACAGCTTTGCGTATAACAAGAAGAACATAGCATCATCATGTCACACACAGTAGAAGATTTCAGTGAACAACAAGAAGAGAATTCTTGTTTGGGTGGAAAATGGAAATGGAGGAGGCGATGGCCGATGGGGGGGGGGGGGGGGGGGGGGGGATGACGCCATTGTTGTTGTATAGAGTATGTTCTTCTTGTTCGACTGTAAAAATGACAACCAATCCAGTTGTGTTTCTTCGTCACGGCTGGACCGGATTCCTTTTCGGCCGAACGGGGATGGGCCTCCATGAGCATGAGGTAGTGCCAGTGGCCCAACGCAGCATCCCAATTCTTTGCAGGAATCCCCTGCCCCAATTTTAGTTCCGCAATTTCAGTTTTGAGGTCCATGAGGCAAGAGGGCCACAGAATCTGCAGTGAAATGTGCATGCTTTCCAAGATCAAATTCGAGGCTAGTCAACTAATCCATGGTGCAATGCAAAAGACTGTTTAGTTTGCTTGTGCTATCTATACCCGTGTTGTGTAAATCCTGACCTCATCCTTGTGAAGGTAGGACGACTCAATCACCGTCATCGAAGCTCATCGCTACATTTTAACTTATCAACCGTATTTTGATTTATTCTCTCTCACAGAGCACTATTTAAAAGGTCGAAATCAGTCGTGAATAAGCTCAAGACGAACAGAGCAATTATATTTGTCAATGCCACAAATAAATTAATATAGAGCGTGCTTTGTCACGGGGCACCGCCACCAAGAAACAACTAACCACTGCACATGCTTCCCGTTGTGCCCCCTTGGGGTTTGCCCATGCATGTCTTTTTGTAAGACAAATGGACTGACAAGTGGCAAAGCCAGACGCCGGTGATGGATGTGAGCGAGCCATGACATATTTGACATTGCAAAAGGGCACGGTTAGCTAGCTCATCATGGCATATTTGGCATTGTCGTTGCCACATTCTTGGTATATATACATATACGCCTTGCCAGCTGAGCGTCACTAGATTGATCGAGTCTCTCATCTGATTCTGAATCTGAATTGTGACTAGCTAGCTAGTACATTATTATTGTTGAGCCAAAAATATAAGAACTAGAACTAGGGGACCCAAACCACAAACCAAACCAAACGTGGGTCATGTTTGGATGTCTAACAGCTAAACAACTCCCAGCTAAAGTTTAGCTACATTTATCGATTTTAACCCAACTAAAATTTAGTTAAGTCTATTAGCTAGAGCATCCAAACACTCAGCTAAAGTTTAGCTGAGAAACTTTTACCTAGTTAAAATTTTAGTTGGTTACATCCAAACTTACAGGACCCAAAATAGTGCCTCAAGGTCAAGGATGAAGAAACAGAGTCACATGCGGAAGGCCAGCAGCCAGTTGGCAGTAGTGGCATGTTGGCATGGCTGACGTCGTACGTCTACTGTGAAGAATCCGTGACAGCGCGCCCTAGTTCCAGCGTAGTACACTGCATGCATGCGTTCTTATTTTGCTAGCTGCAGTGTTCTTATTTTGCTGTTTGTACAAAACTCACGTGATGACTTGCCACTTGCCACCTCAAAGACTATCTTTTTTCTTTTCATGCTTTGGATCCAGTGCACTGTGCACTGCTGGGGCCCGTCGTCCCCGGCTGAAAAAAGAATCCTACGTAGAATACGCATGCATGCGTTGCTCAACGCGCGCTGGCCGGCGCGCGTGCTATGTTTGTACTCGTCGAGAAATCAAACATACCCAATAAACAAAAATGGTTGAGAAAGTTTAACCATGTGTATGTATGACAAACATGTGTACTATATATAAATTTAGCTTGCAATATAGGAGTAGCTACACATGTCATTCATTCTAGGTTTGAACTAAATCAAACACTTTCAAGTTTGACTATGTTTATACCATATTTTATCAACATTATTGTATATATCTTCAATCTTCAAATAGGTTTATCTTTTTTGTATATATTTGGTTAACTTAAGGTCTATTGATTGATCTCCTAAAAACAGTGACAATGATATTCTTTTGGGGAGATATATAGATCGACTCTGTTCAAATAAAACTAACAGCAATATTGCATTATGGATAGGTGACACGTCGTCCTTCTCTCATTTCGTTGCTGAACCCAACTATAAGGACAAAAGTATAGCAGCTCTTGGACGACTTGTCAGTTGCCACTCTCGCTATCAAAGTATCATCATCAATGAAGCCCTCTCTCCTCTTAATTAATTCTCTCTGATTGAGCCCACCTCAGATCCATGATCAATGTATGTATAGCACTCCTACTAGATATAGTACGTACACGTAGTAGTACTACGCTTCCTCACCGAGGTTTGCAGCAAATGGGAATCTGTTCGTACCCATAGCAGCCTACTCTGCCATGCTTCCAGTTGCAGACTTGCAGGACACGTACAACTGACCTGTGGCCTGCTGGCTGCCCTCACAGTGCCCATCTTTTCTTTCAGAGCACATGTGATGCTGCCTGCATGCAGCGCGCCCTCACTGTCCGATGATGAACACGCTGGACCACCCACTCACTTCTGGTCACGTCCGGCTATTTGACTTGTATCTTGAGTCCATTCATACGTGATATGATATTGACGGGTCCTAAGACTTTCTAAAGACGCAAGGTATTATGATTGTGTACTCCCTCCGTCCTATTGAAAGTGTCGTTAGAAAACCGTGTCCCCCTCACAAACACGCTTCCCGAGCGTCACTCTCTCTCAGTGAGACAGAGGGAGTATGCCATGCTTGTGGTTTTTATGTTTGACAATAATAATGTAGTCAATTGGGCTAACGTGTCTATAATGGACAGCCATGCATATATACAAATTCATGCCTATTTTGTTGATTGAAAATGGCGCCATTTCTTATTGTCCAAATGCTAATAAGAATTATATAGTCGCCCGCCATGCATCATGCTACACACAACCGGACTAGAATATATATCTGGCACTAGCTAGAAAAGAAAGACCGGCAATGGAGTTCAAAATTCTTACCGGACATTTTATCTTACAAATGAAGATCGATCTCATCATCAAATTAAATACGGCTGTTTTCTTACCGGACTTCACCCACCAGCTAGCAGGCCACCTTTATTTGTACTGCATGAATGAAAAACATAAATTAAGGACTAGGTATAGAGTAGTTTGTCCGTCAGTGTGTCGTCATCGAATCTAGCTAAGAAAAATTAAGATTAATTTCAGAATCAAAGATGCATGATGCGCGATTAGTTCAGACAAAAAGAAAAGGGAAGAATCAAAGATGCGATCGAGAGACTCATTTATACGACGGAGGAGGCAGCTAGAGATATGACATGATCGATCAAACAGTGTGACCAGCGAGCACACACACGCCGACGTCGACGGACGACGACGACAGGCGTCGAAATAATTTGCCAGTGCCGGTCGTTCTCTCTGTGCCCCGGCAAATGCACACGAACCAGCATTGCATGATAAGGTTAGTTGCTTCTCGCTTGCTTGCTTTGCCCCCCATTTTGTTTCTTCCGACATCTCGAGAGATTAGTTTCAGTGCCAGCCAGAGAGACTGTTGTAATCTGATACCCCTAGTTATGCGCAGCAGCCCTCGGATCTTTGAAAGGATGTTGCGAATATGACACAAGCTAGCACCGTATCAAGAACGATGTAGTCGAATCACGTAGAAAACCCTAGATGACGATGAAGCAACCACGACAAGAGATTAGAATTTGGCGAAGCCGACCGCAAATTCTATTAGCACAATTCCAAAAGAGTACAAGAGATTGTCGCTCTCTCACAACCCTACTTGACCCTCCAGGACCCACTGATTCTTGTCCTATACAAGAATCTAGTGCAATAGAACTGTCTAGTCTAATCCTCTTGAGCGCTCCTAATTGCTCCGTACAAGCCTTGGATGAGACCCCTTGTGTTGGCTTATGATCTTGTTGTTATGCCTATGGCCTCTACCCCTTGATTTATATAGTCCCCTCCAAGGCCCTCATACATACAAATAGGAGTCCTACTCCTAGTAGGATTCTACACTCAAGACCTAGTAGAACTAGAAGTCCTAATAGCACACCTTTTTGAGTCCTATTCTAAGTAGGATTTGAGTCGCCTTACAACAGAGACGATGATGATGATGGTGGTGCTCGTCAATCGTCTGCTTAATTTGGTTCAGTGCTCCGGCGGCAAGTATGCATCGGAAGCAACTTAGCCACAGATTTTCTTTTCCTGGGGGGGGGGGGGGATCAGTGAAGATGATGGTCCCCGCGTGAGCTAGGGAGGCAGCTGTGTACGTCTCATCATTCTAGATATATAGGCTGGGTCTCGTCACTCATCAGTGTTTCTCGATGAAAAATAAGGCAGCAATAAAGCTTTTTTGTTTAATTTGCAGAGGTCGAGACGAAGTATATATATGTGTGAGAAATTAAAAGAAAGAAAGATTTTGGTGAGTGTTGAGGTAGTATTGGACTTTGTACGCATATCTACTCCGTACTAGATAGCTATAGACTCGTGTCTTGCACTGCACCAGCATTTGGGCGATTTTTTTCAGTGCCGGTCGCTCTCTACTCTAGCTAGCTCTGGGCTCCATCCGGCAAACGCAAGCGCGTCTTGGATCTTGATGATAAGGTGTTGCATTGCATGCATGTCTGTATTTGGCTGCAGTTTCAGACTTAATAATGTCAGTGGCAGAAATGCTGGGCATTATGTGTAGTGTGTGTGAGAGAGAGTATCAGGGACGATGTGAGAAGGCAGATATTTTTGGGTTTAAGCTTTGAATATGGTGGTATAATGAGTAGTAATGTAAAAAGTGGATTATTTTGGCGGCTTGTTTTTAGGGATTTTGGGGTTTATTGATACGTGGATGTATTTGATAGACGATGTTGATTCTTCAGTCAAGCACACTCCACTCAAGTGGTCATATATATCCTGCGCGCCGTCAACAGTACCGTTGGTGTCGCCTTCCCAAGAAAATAAATAAATATATTATCAATCAATTGTTGGTGCTATAGATGGGGATTGTGCTCCAAATGGGTATCCGCGGTTCTCCTCTAGTTCAATTTAAACAACTAAATAGACAATTTCTCTCCTCATTTTTGCAATCTAGTTCATTTAGTTGAACTAGAGGAGAACCGCGGATAACTATTTGGAGCACCATCCCCGTTGGTGCTCCATCATGATATGTATCTATGATCGTAGCTAATTCATTGGCGTTAATAAAGTACTACTTGGATTTGCACCTCCTTTAATTTCTGAAGCTAAATCTAATCAGATTTGCCAAGTGCACGTAGTACTAGCTTCTGTCGCCGTAGTGGAAGGTAACTTTTTGATAAGATTAATTGATGACACCATATGATGATGATGATGATTATCGATAAAGGTTTAAGATTAGTCACCTCCATATTGACGATCCAAATTAAATGTAGCATTCCACATATATAGGTACTCCCTCCATACCCATATTAGTTGACGTTTAGGACAGCGACACGGTCTTCAAAACACAACTTTGACCTCTTGTTTTTATAAAAGTATTTATAGAAAAGTGATATATGTATACTTTTATGAAAATATTCTTCAAGACAAATCTATTTATATAATTTTTATATTTGTAAACTTAGAAACTTAATAGTTATTGATGATTTATATTCACAATGTTTGACTCTAATCTTTTTTTCTAAAACGATAACTAATATGGGTATGGAGGGAGTACTGTTTACTTTGTCAGAGATAGCCATGTGGCCTCGCTCACTGTGACTGTTTACTGTTTCTGTGTGTTCTGATTGTTTATCACAAGTAGTATTAGCAAGCTAAGCGTCACGGCCATCGGCTCTCCCTCTCGCTGTGCTTGAAATGAAGTTTTCTAGTAGGCATGGCAGAAGAACCAAACGTAAACTAGGAGAAATTAAACCGCTCGCTTGCTTCAAGGGCAGCAGCATTGCCTATCAAGAACAGCATCCGGTTATACCAGTTTCAGACTTTAAAAAACTCTATCATTAAACAAACACCACTTGGTAGCTAATCTGATCTGCAGTATTCTATAAGTAAGTACTCGTATATATATATACTACTTTTAAGGATGAAGTACTGTACTGTGCTAACTGTATTATACACTGGACAGTACCAGCAGAGCTTTTACAGTTGCCCCAGTGCCTTTTTGTCTGTACCGGCGGCGATGATCTTCATGACATGATGATAAATAGCCGTGCTGTTCCTTCACAGTTTTGAACCGCCTTTTGTAAATACAGTGGCCTCCTACTCCTACATAGATGCAGCAGCAGTGCAAGGCCGGGACCATGCATGCATGACTCGAGAGAGCATCACTACTTTACATACTCACACTTGCTTGCTTGCAAACATAAGAGAGGTCGGGTCGGGTCGGGTCGGTCAGGATCAGGATGAAGACGACGACGATGACGCTTAACCTATCTGTTTGTCACTTGGGAGGAGCTTAATTACTGGCCAGCTACCAACAAGGCCCCTAATTCTAATTGGCCTGTCCATCTTGCATTCTTGCGTCTTGCTGTGGCAGTGTGGCCCATCCACAGAAAGCTTGCTTGCTTGCGTGCCGTGCCTATAAGGACCCCAAATCATTCTTAGGTGAAAGGTTGGCGAGCAGTCTCGTATCAGACTGAGAATGGAGCCTCAGCAAGTGGAGCTCAGCCTCAGCCACCTGGGGGAACTGGAAGGCCGCCGCCGGACCGCCGCCAATGGTGCAAGTGCAAGAGCAGGCGAGCCTACTTCTCTTTCATTCTCTCGAGCTTTGAGTCTTGAGTCTTGAGTCTTGAGTCTTGACAGGAGCCAATTCCTTCTTGTGTTGTGTGTTCTTCGTCTTCTGCTGATCGAGTGCTGACTGAGATTAATTAATTAATTTGGTGCATGTTCCTTTCTTCAGACGACGACGATTCTGTTGTAGCTGCTGCAGAGAATGCGAAATTAGTAGAGGAGGAGGAAGCAGCAGTAGACGACGACTGCCCGATCGAGGAGGTCCGGCTGACGGTGCCCATCACCGACGACCCGGCATTGCCGGCGCTGACGTTCAGGACGTGGTTCCTGGGGCTCCTCTCCTGCGCGCTGCTGGCCTTCTCCAACCAGTTCTTCGGGTACCGTCAGAACCCGCTCTACGTGTCCTCGCTGTCGGTGCAGATCGTGGTGCTGCCGCTCGGCAAGCTCATGGCGGCGTGCCTCCCCACCAAGGCCGTCGGCGTCACGTGGCTGGGGCGGCGGTGGTCCTTCTCCCTCAACCCGGGCCCCTTCAACCTCAAGGAGCACGTGCTCATCACCATCTTCGCCAACACCGGCTCCAACTCCGTCTACGCCGTCGGCATCATCACCATCGTCAGGGCGTTCTACCACCGGGAGATCCACCCGCTGGCCGCCATGCTGCTCACGCAGACCACGCAGCTGATGGGGTACGGCTGGGCGGGCCTCTTCCGCAGGTTCCTCGTCGACTCCCCCTACATGTGGTGGCCGGCGAACCTGGTGCAGGTCTCCCTCTTCCGGGCGCTGCACGAGAAGGAAAAGGAGCGGCGGCGGGCCCGGGGCGGCACCACCAGGCTGCAGTTCTTCCTCGCCGTGCTCGCCGCCAGCTTCGCCTACTACATTGTGCCCAACTACCTGTTCCCGACCGTCTCCACCGTCTCCGTGGCGTGCCTCCTCTGGAGAAACTCCGTCACGGCGCAGCAGATCGGCTCCGGCGTCTACGGCCTCGGCGTCGGCGCGTTCGGCCTCGACTGGGCCACCGTGGCCGGGTTCCTCGGCACGCCGCTGTCGACGCCGGCGTTCGCCATCGTCAACGTCATGGCCGGCTTCTTCCTCGTCGTCTACGTCGTCGTGCCCCTCGCCTACTGGAGCGACGCGTACGGCGCCAGGCGCTTCCCCATCATCTCCTCCCACGTGTTCATGGCCAACGGCAGCCGCTACGACGTGAACCGGGTGCTGGACCGGGCCACGTTCCAGTTCAGCCAGGCCGGCTACGACGGCGCCGGCCAGATCCACCTCAGCGTCTTCTTCGCCTTCACCTACGGGCTCAGCTTCGCGACGCTGGCGGCCACGCTGTCCCACGTCGCGCTCTACCACGGCAGGGCCATATGGGAGCAGACCAGGGCCACGGTGATGAACGGCGCCGCCGGGGACGACGTGCACGGCCGGCTCATGAGGAGGAACTACGCCGCCGTGCCGCAGTGGTGGTTCCAGGCGATGCTGGCGGTGGTGCTCGGCCTCTCGCTCTTCGCCTGCGAGGGCTTCGGCCGCCAGCTCCAGCTCCCCTACTGGGGCGTCCTCCTCGCCGCCGGCCTGGCCTTCTTCTTCACGCTCCCCATCGGCATCATCACGGCCACCACCAACCAGCAGCCGGGGCTCAACGTGGTGACGGAGCTCATCATCGGCTACCTCTACCCGGGGCGCCCGCTCGCCAACGTCGCCTTCAAGACGTACGGCTACATCAGCATGTCGCAGGCCGTCATGTTCCTGCAGGACTTCAAGCTGGGCCACTACATGAAGATCCCGCCGCGCTCCATGTTCGCCGTGCAGCTCGTCGGCACCGTGCTGGCCTCGTCGGTCTACTTCGCCACGTCGTGGTGGCTGCTGGAGACCGTGCCGGGCATCTGCGACCCGGCGAGGCTGCCGGAGGGGAGCCCCTGGACGTGCCCCGGCGACGACGTCTTCTTCAACGCGTCCGTCATCTGGGGCGTCGTCGGGCCGCTGCGCATGTTCGGACGCCTGGGGCTCTACGCCAAGATGAACTACTTCTTCCTCGCCGGCGCGCTGGCGCCCGTGCCCTTCTGGGCGCTGGCGCGCGCGTTCCCGGACAGCGCCTGGGCGCCGTGGCTGCGCCTCGTCAACATGCCCGTGCTGCTGGGCGCCACGGGGATGATGCCGCCGGCGCGCTCCGTCAACTACCTCATGTGGGGCGCCGTCGGGCTCGCCTTCAACCACGTCGTCTACCGCCGGTACAAGGCCTGGTGGGCGCGCCACAACTACGTGCTCTCGTCGGGGCTCGACGCCGGCGTCGCCTTCATGGGCATCCTCTCCTACGCCGTGCTGCAGTCAAGGGGAGTCGATGGCGTCCACTGGTGGGGGCTGCAGGTCGACGACCACTGCGCGCTGGCGAGGTGCCCCACGGCGCCGGGAGTCCGTGCACCAGGCTGCCCAGTTCACTAGACGCACACACTCAGACACTAAATAAAAGGATGGTTAACGGTGCTGTAGCAGTAGCGGTGTGGTATATTCTATACTGGAACGGAAGCAGTAGTAATGTAGTATTATTATAGGCTTATAGCTAATCTCATCTCAGCCACAAAAAGGTTATCACTCACTGTAAAAGGGAGAAAATCCGAAACAATGCTTACAAAGGCATGCTAAAATCAAATGTGCCTTTGCTAATATACAGTTAGCATACATGCCCTACTCCAGAAGCAAATGTACAAAGACATCTTTGCCGAATTATTATGAGCATAACTCCGTTGATTCCTAATAGGTGAAGGCTAATGGGTCGTTCACCTAACGTTTCCTGAATACATATATTGGGGGTCAAACGGGAACAGCGTACTACTGGGCTAAACTACCGTTCAAACAAACGATGGACAAACTATTGGTTGAACAACTTCTGTTCAAACCTCACAGAAACCATAAAAGATGCCAGTTTTGAGCAAATATGCATCAGTAACTGAGCTAGATGAACTTGTTATAGGAGCTCAGGCGCGGAGCTCATCTTCATCTGTGCGTTCAAATATGCATGACCCAACTCGTGCAACAAGCATTGGACAACAAATCTATAACATATTTCACTGACTGGTGTGGGATTTTTTTTTGGCAACATGACAATGGAACCAAGGTACAGATATTTTAGGAGACGAGAAATGAACTACATTGTATAGGGCAATGATGTTTTTCATAGCACTTTGTATACGCAGGCATCAATTGCTAGTGATCACAGATGAAGCTAAAACCAAGGAGGCTAATAACATCACAGACAATGTTCTTCGTTGGTAAATCAAAAGTGTGAATAACTTAAACAGGTATAATGCTAAGTGATAGAGACTGACCCTCCTAACGTTCACACAGCTAGTCTGATCCCAGAGGTATGCTTACAAAGGACCTTAAGTACACCACAATTCTATATTATGCCAAACATAACCTTCAATATGACATCTACTCTGGGTCACTACATGCTATGGGATAGAAGTTAAAGCTCAAGCGAACTAGAAAACACGTACACGACATTAACTTGGGTCTGGAACTTCAGGCAGCAAAGATGCAGGGAAGTTCTAAGCCAGGTAATCTTTCAAGGGCTCTTCTTGTCATCCATATGGGTGATATCGTCCATATCCACCAGTGAAGCTTCCCCTATTCGTGTCAGGTGTGCTAGTAGATCCATAACCACCAAGTGCAGGATCATATGCCCCACCATAGGCGGTGCCACTAAAGCCAGAACTACCAGGGCCACCAAAGCTCTCATCAGCATTGCCACCAAACCCAGAATTAACAGGGGCACTGAAGCTCTCATCAGCACCACCACGTCTATAGGCACTTAAGTCGCCACCAGCATAAGCTCCACCAAAACCTCCACCATATAACCCAAAGCGACTGGGATAACCAAAGGAGTTCGCAGCTCCATAGCCCCCTCCTAATCCTGCATAGTAACGACCATATGCACCACCAAAATCACCTATCCCACCATAGCTGCCGAGCCTACCACCGAAACCTGGGTCGCTCCTATAAGGACCAAATCCACCACCCCTGTAATTTCCATAAGCACTGGCCATTCCACCATAGTTGTCAGCAGAAGGTTGGTCCCTAGAGCCACTATCATATGCTGACCTAGCATTCCTACCATGCACTGGTGGTGGTGGTGCATTGGAGGATTTCTTTGGTTCTGCTTTCTTGATCTCCACCTACAAACAAAGCAAATGACCTAAGCCCTGTCAAATAACCTATGGGGCCTTTCTATCAATTAAGCAAGATGTTCCATGAAATTAGCACAACTGGTTGGAATAGAAGAATGCATTTTCCTTTTGTTGACATTAATTTACATATTTTACACCATACGTACACAACGGAGGGGATAACCATTTGTGTCATTTCTATAATGAACTGCAGACTCACCTTTGAACCAGCAAGGTCAATCATATTTCCATTTGCTAACAAATCATCTACAACTTGCTCAGAAGCAAAAACTATAAATCCAAAGCCTCGAGAACGTTTGGTTTCATGATCAAACATAATCTGGTGGTCTACCACAGTCCCATATCTTGCAAAGAAACTCTTGAAATCGTCTGATCAAGGTTAACAAATAGAACAATCATCAGGGCAAAATCGATGCAAAACAAAGCTGACCCATCATATGCTATACTGATATTACCTTCTGTTAGTGTCGAGGGAAGTCCACCAACAAATATCTTTTTAGTCTTGAAATCCTTAGAGCTAGACTGCACTGAACCTTTTGGTATGGTTCTCTTAATCTCAACCTGTGGAGTAAGCAAAAGAATGTACTACTAAGTAACTGTCAGCTGTAAAAATGGGTGGTGCCTGAAATATGGCACAAATGAAACTTCGGATGGATAAATGAGGATTGTGAAATCACATTTGTAATAGCTACATTAAGTAACATGAGCAACTTAACAGACTAGTAAACCTGATCCTAAATTGAATCAGAAACACCATTGATAGTTTGCAAATCCAGCAAAGCAAGACAATACAACAGCAGGTATTAACAGACTAGAAGTGATAAGTCCTAATGGACATAAATTGAAAACCTATCCACACATATTTTAACAAACAAAGCATCAACATGATACAACAATTGGTGTTTATCCAGATTTTGTAATGATCACACTAAGAACCTGATTACCTAACTTGCAGGTATTGACAAAACAACTATAAGAACTAAAGTGAAAAATTAACCAAATAGAGCAATTTAACTCCTAAGTGTTGATACCGACTTGCTGAGAAAAAAAAAAACTTACTTGCTTTCCATTGATAACATGATTGTCCTCTATCACTTTATCAACAACAGCAGGGTTAGAGTATGTAATGAAGCCAAAACCCCGTGGCTGAGATGTGTACCTATCCTTCATTATCACTGAATCAACTATTTCTCCATACTGTCCAAAATGCTTCACAAATGTAGCTGTAGCAGGAAACAGTGGCACAAAATCAGTAGAGTGAAGACAGCAAATATGAGAATCTATTAATCTGGCAATTCACTAGTAGCTCCACACATCGGATTGATGAATAATGAAATATAGAAAAGGAAAATGGCACAAATGCCAAAAACAATTACTTTCGCAGTGGTGCATCATGCCCTGTTTTATAAACCATTAGTATTCCCCATGGTTCAGTCATAACCCTGTAGCTTTATTATGTAATAAAACTGACGTCTCCGTAATTGCAACACTGGTGAGCAGATTATTTATTGACAAAGATTAAATTAAAAACTTCTCTTCCTACAAATTAACATGTGTTTTCGTTGGATGTCGCCGATTCACGTAGTTAGGCATTACTCATTACGATTATTGGTGATGAAACATAATACAGGCACACGAAGATCTTAATCAGGCATATAACTACAGATTGTACCAAAAGTGTCTGTAGCAACTAAACAGATTAATAATTATCAAATAACAGAAGCATCAAAATTCTTGTTGTGCAGGTGCATTGCATACAGGTCAGCTCGCATTAGTTACAAGCACAGAGCCACAACACAGATTAGAATAGATACTAAACACAAAATATCAGTGTAAATTTTCGCGCAATTAACAAAATATGACAAGGCACAGTACTGCTACAGGAGTGCAGTGAAAAACGCCATCGTCCAGAAATTAAGTGAACAATAACATACCGTCTACCACGCCCCACCCCACCCACCCAACGTCCCAACCTCAACCCCCTCCCCAACCCCCAAAAAAGTTAAAATTGTACAGCAGAATCGCGATCTCATCTTCCAATCCGCAGAAATCAGTACAAGCATCGAACGCGACAAGCACAAAACGGGGGGATCGATCAACCTACCATCCGTGGTGTCCCGCGGGAGCCCTCCGACGAAGATTTTCCTGAAAATCCCAAAACCATAGTCCAACGAATCAGACCGCTTAATCCAGATCGAGACGTAAATTAGCGAAGAGAGAGAGAGGGGCGCCGGGAATCCATACCCCGGATTGCCGCTACCGCCGCTGCCGCCACCACCACCGCCGCCGCCTCCGCCTCCGCCGCGCCCCCTTGACCTCGCCTCCGCCTTCCCCATCGCCTTCGCTAGGGTTGCCGGTTGCGTACGTGCTTGGGAGTTGGACGCCGCGGTTTCACTCGCACAACCGAACCGCGTGTGCGCTCGATGATGATGATGTGTCGATGGGACGCGTGCGGCGGTGCCCCGTGCACGCTTCTATGGCCTGGCCCAATTGTAGTTGTAGAGTCCTATTTGTGGCCTGGCCCCGTGCACGCTTTCTGATCCAATCCATCGTTACCCCACGGCCCACGGCCCACGGCCCACGAGAGTGGGCACCAACAGCAGACGACGGGCCTTGCAAATTTACCCCGCTGCTGCAGGCCTCGCCGGGAGATCGGGGGCCTCCGCCGTCCCCGCCCCCAGCCGCCTCCGCCTCGCCGTCTCCTCGCCGCAGCCGCACGGCTCTACCAGGAGATACGGGGACCTCAGCCGGTCGCCGGCCGCCGGTCGCCGGCCGCCGGCCGCGCACTCGAGGTGACGACGCCTGCCCGTCTCTGTCCCCTCTGACCCCATTTCTCTACGCATTGGTGTTGTGGTCCCGCGCCGTGCATTTGGGGATTCGCTGCTCCGTGGATCGAGTTAGGGCTCAGCGACCGGCGTTAGGCTTCTCACCGGGGGTGGGTTAGTTTTGTTAATTAATTTGATGGCGATACGGGATCGTGGCGAGGGTGAAATGTGCGATTTGATCGGGCCAGCCAGGGTTGCATGTGCTTAGGGCTGGCCAAAATGTAGCGCCAGTAGCGGGATTTGAGTTTCTGAGAGTGTATTGCGTGTGGGAGGTTTTCAGTTTGTGCCCTGATTGATGCGTGCATTGTGTGGTGTCAAATGCGAAAGCTCACTGGATTTTTATGGAATTATACGAAAGTTCGCTGGATTTTTATAGAATTATATGAAAGTTCACTGGATAAGGGGCCGCAGAACAACAGAGTGGGGTGGGTTTGTATGATCTCATATATAAGAATGTTTCAACTGTGAACGGTGAATTCCTTACTCACCCCATGTTTATTTTGTTCTTGTTCGTTGCGCTGAAAATCATGCCATGTTTGATTTCTGCAGAGAATCTCCAGCTGATGTTGTCTTTGATCTGATGTTTGGAGTCTGAATTGAGCTGTTCCTCTCTGCTGCCTGAATCGTGAAAGCCGACAGCAACCACCCAAGGATGCAGCTGCCAGCGGGCCTACCCGTGCGGTCAGTACCTCCTCAAGGAGGCACACACAGTCCTTCGTGCTGTGCTGAGGACCGGCTCAGCACACTACCAGACGATCTTCTCATCTTGGTGCTCGTGAGGCTTCGATGTGCCCGTGAAGCAGCGCGCAAGAGTGTGCTCTCCCGCCGCTGGGCCGGTCTCTGGAAGCAGCTCCCGGAGCTCACATTCAATGATGTCAACGGCGACTCTGTCAAGGCTGCTCTCGACTGTGTCACACGCCCCGCGCTTGAGCTCCTTGACATCCGTTTGAAGGCCATGGTGGTGCCTGGGGATGTCTCTTCTCTTCTCGGTGCTGCTGCACCGCTAGCACCCAACAAGCTCATCGTTACCTTGGAGAAGTCCATAGACCCCTTTGAGGCCGACGAGCTGCACTGCCTATCCCGTACCACCTCACTGCAGCTTACTGCTCGGGATCTCTACATCGCACCACCACTGTTAGGAGAGTTCACGTCGCTCAAGTGTCTCTTCCTACACTCATGCCGCATTGACCTTGGTGCCCTGCTCCCCATCTGCCCGTGCCTAAGCATTCTCAAGATCAGTGATTACTGGGGGAGCGACGCTGTCACTGTTCACTCTTCTTCGCTTGAGGAGCTCAGCATGGACATCACTAATTGTGATGCCTATGATGACGGTTGTATCGACATTGTGGGCCCAGTGCTTAAGAAGGTCGAAGTGGAGGCTGGCCATGCCAACATGCTCAGAGTGTCGTTCTTGGCACCAGTGGTGGAGGAACTTTGCTGGTCGCTCAAGTACAATTCCCACCACCCCTACTCTGATTTTTTCATGGTTGCTGGTGAGTGGTGCCTTGGTGGCATTGGAGTGCGGTTTGGAGGGAAGCAGCTACCTCGCATCAACATCCTACGCCTTAATATCCATTGCACCTGTGTGTGTATTCTCACTTGGTTTTCAACTATTTGCTTACTTCCTTACTATGTGAGATGTTGATGCAATGAATTCGCAATTTCTGATGTCCCTATTCCCTCAGCTGATGGATGTGGAAGGAGCTGGTGAAAGACAAAGCATAACAGAAGCTATAGCTCAACTTCCAGTGACCAACTTCTCTGTTTTGGAGCTGTATATCTCGGCCAAGGCACATGTTATTGGACCACTGGTGTCGTGTCTTCTTCAGATTTTACCAGCTATACAAAAGCTTAAGCTGGTCATGGTTTGTCAAAGTGAGGTAACATATCCACTCAATCTCAGTATGTGCTACTCCTTAGTCTTTTCCACTGTCCATTAGTTATGTCCAATCAGGTCCAGTGGATGTGGATGGATCTGTTAAGCTGTTAACAAAACAACTGATTTCCATATAATCATTCAAACAGTAAATATTGACTAGCCTTAGAATCTCGATTGGCCGATCATCATTCTAGCATCAGATGTAGCCCATAGTAGAAAACGCATCAATGACTATGGACATACATACATGTGCTTAGACACCATATGCTATTGCGTATTTAATTTCCGGATACCGTATGGTATGGTTACGTACTACTATTGACTTTTGAGAAGACCATATGTGTACTTTACGTAAAAAAAAAGAAAAAGAAAAAGAGGACACGTGCATGCTTTTTTACTAGTATATGTATACATACTTTTTGGACAAGGGACTGTGTATTAGTGTATACATGCTTTTAGATGGGCATATAGATACATATTAGTTCCAAAGAAAAGTATACATGTATACTTAACTTTGAGATAGAGTATGTATATTGTAAACATACAATTTCAAAAGGGAGAATGTATATATACCTTTTTCTGACCACACATATTATGTTTCATAAGAAGGTTGCAAAGGGTACAGGTAGATTGCAAGGTGAAGGATATTTATATATGTTAAAAAACATCCTTATACTAATCACATGCCAATTGTACCTGAAGATTAAATTAACAAGTACCAGGAAGAAGATTATGAATGTTGTGCCCGCAGATTAGACCATGAACATGAGAGAAGACAGCATACCTGTTGTGTGCATATACCTTTGAAATGGCAGATTTTTTTTGTTCTTGCTGATTGTTTCCTGTTATATGTATGAGTAATTGTAATCTTGTTTCTTCAGGAAGCTTCCTGCCCGTATGAACAATCTGAGAGTTGGAAAAGTGACAACATCTCCCTGACGGATTTGGAGGTGGTGGAGATTATAGGCTTTGCTGGGGAAGACCATGAACTTGATCTCATGGAATTTATATTCAGATGTGCGCCAGCACTTGGAACAATGTCTGTCACATTCGGTGAGCACCTATCTAGTGAAATGGTGGAGGAAATCTTCAGCATCTCAATTCGCTATCCATCTGTAGAGTTCAAAGCCTATCATGTCGATGATGATTCCCAGGATGAAGATGATTCCCAGGATGAATGAGATGCAAGGACACTAACTAGAAAAAAGGTGTTTCATGTATTGGATAGGCATGGAATTCATTGTTGTTCGTAGCAGGGCCTCTCTTAATGACTATAATGGAAATGAACCTGCAACGGAGTTCCTTATTCCCATTATCAGTCAAAACTGGATATGAGTGCTCAGTTCTATAAGAACAGTATCTGTTCCAAAATGGTATATACTCAGTTACCTGGTCGTTGCACTTGTCGCCTCAGTTGTTTTGCTGGTTTCTTTCCCGTTTTCTTGTTGTCCTTACTCGCTGTCTTCAGCTTCTTCACAAATCCCAACTTCTTTGAGTTTCTGAAGACAAGAAGCAGTGATGGAATCTCCTCACTGCGAATAGAAAATTGGCTGTTTGCCATACCATTACCAAACAATGGGCTTTGCATATTTAGGACTCCAAACATCGCGCTTCACAGAAATATGATTCTAAACATAAACTTCGTAAAAATAGTACTCCAAATGTTGTACTCTTGATTTTCATAGGATTATGTGTATTTTTTCTATTTTTTATTTCAAATACATGTATTTGACAACTTAATGGACAAAATTGCCATTTCAGTCTCTTACGCAAGGAAACGAATCGTTTCATTCTTTCGTCTCCTCTCGTACGCAAGAGATCTCCGTATGCAAGGAACGCAGAACGGCGACACATCATCTTCCTCCCTCGCAGTCATGGAACAGCCGCCTGATGCCCTAGCCCCGGCCGCCGCCGGCCTGCACGCGGCCAACTCCAGCCACCATGCCGCCTCCTCTTCCCTGCACGCCGCACCCTCTGGCCAAAACTCCATGGCCGTGGCCATCAGCAGCCTTGGCGCGGCCGCTCCTGGCATGGGCATGGCCATGGCCATGGCCGGCTAAAAGTCCTTGGCCGTGGCCACCAGCAGTCAGGCCATGGCCGGCTCGGGAGAGGTAGGGCTCGCTGCGGCCTTCCCTTCCCTGGCCACCAGCAGCCCGACCGCGGACACCAGCAGCCAGGCCACGGCCACCAGCATGCCGGCTGCGGTAACAAGCAGCCAGGGAACGGCCACCACCAGCAGCTAGGGCGTTGTTTTTGAGATGAACCAAATTTGTGGATTTGTTAGATCAACCAAATATTATTATGTAGAGTATGTTATTGTGAGTTTTTTGAGACCATTCACCGAGGCAGCAAGCAGCCGACCAGGCCAACCAGCCAGGCAGTGGCGGCGGCGGCCACCAGGCTAGGCGGCAGCTAGTCCAGTGCATCAGCCAAAGCAGAAGGGCAGTTTCGTCTTTTCAGTTGTCAAATACATGTATTTAGAATTAAGAAGAGAGAAAATACACATAATCCTATGAAAATCAAGAGTCCAATGTTTCGAGTACTATTTTTACGAAGTCCTATTTCTGCGAAGCGCGATGTTTGGAGTCCTAAATATGCAATTTTCTCTTTAAAACAGATATGGCTCGACCGGTGAGAAGGTCTTGAGGGCAGAGACTGGGAAACACCGTCATCAGGGCAGACACGGTCAGCTAATGAAGAGGCAGAGATGTCACCACCATAGATCCGGACAGCGGATTAGTAGTATCGGTTGCTGGTGTTGCCCCTGGGCCCTGGACCGCCGGTGTTGAAGCCCGACGTTGGGCCAGATGGCCCAAGAAGGAAGGGAACTGGCTTCTAAAATTAAAAATCTACAACAATCCCTATGTAAATTCTACAGCCCAAAAGAACGTTACAGAGTGCTTAGAGCCATCAAGCTAAACACATTCTTATGAAGATTTCAGACATCCTTTGCACTCTATCGTGCGATTCAATTTGTCACTCAACATATGAGCTTGAACACAATAAGCTAAGCATGAGCTAAACAAGAAGTAATGCAAGAACAAGAGCAAAGATAGAGGGCCGGATAATCAGATTTATTTTTTTTTACCCTCATGCCATGGTACCAAGTTGTTGCTACAATCCCCTAATCCATGTTGGAGCACTAAAGAGTCACCAAGACTCGATTTAGCTCCTCTCCGTGGATAAAGTGGTGAATACCCATTCTACACTCTGGAATGATGGATTTCGCAACATGAACATCTTTTAAAGCCTCCTCAAATAATTTCACAACATTATAAGCACTCTGAAATATATTATGAGAGTAAGCTTTTTGAGCATACCAAATGCTATCTTGAACTCATTCGAGATGCATGCCTTGGATACCCCATAATAAATAACTAAATAATAATAAATCCTAATACAATCTACGTCAAGTTTCCCCAAACACCAAACCTATACTTGAACCTATATAATCTTTTCGTATGTCATGCATGGTAGAGGAGAAGATGTGGAGCAACATGGAGGATGAGGAGAGGGGTCGAGCCTCTGGCTAGCAACGGGGAAACCCAAAATGGATCACACTCATATGACCTCTCATTTATAACAGAGCATTAAACAAATCAAAGGTGTATTTGATGAAATAGAGCTAGTTAGTAGCTAGGCTAAAAATTAGTTCAAATTAGTCAAGGTTGACTAGCTAGTTGTCAACTAGTTAAAGACTTGTCTAAAAAAATTATCCCACTTATTAGCTCTTCCTGCTTAGATGTATTAGAGCTAATTTGAACTAATTTCTAGCTAACCAGTGATGATTAAGCTTTGTATCTAAACAAGCCCTAAATCTTGCTCTAAATTTACTAGATCATCGTGTTAGGTTACTTTTTTTAATCATTGTGCGTTTTGGCCATGAATCGCGGTGGATGGATGTGGGTCAAACACACATAGATCCACCAATCATATATATGTCGGCGATCTCATATGCACACTAACCACACCTCCTTGACCGGCAAAGGAAGCTTCCTTGAACTAGTTGGGTACGAAGCACACCATCATTAATTCGCTAAAACACAAAACTGGAAGTGAGATGTGACTTGACATTTCAGTAAATAATCCAGCCATTGTCAATTGTCAAAGGACTACGAACGAGGAAACCGAAACGCCATTTGATTTGACAAATGCATGAAAGTTCGAAAAGGACATCATTTTTCTCTCGCCAACGTAAATGAATTTATACTCGTCTTGGCATGTTTGGATCTTATATACTCCATCCGTATAAGAAATAGATGATGTTTGGATATTGATATAGTCTCCAAAGTACAACTTGTTTAACTGAAACCATATCCAAAACGTCTTCTATTTTTTATACAGAGGGAATAGATGGTTATAGGAATACATAATAATCTACATGATGACCTTATATTATAAGAATTTGTTTATGGATCATAAAGTTGAGTTGTTTAGATCCCTGTATTGTTGTGGCCAGATTGTTGGTTGTATTTGTAATATCAAGGTCTTGTTTAGTTCCTATCTAAAAACTTTTCACCCATCACATTAAATATTTGGACACATGCATGAAATATTAAATATCGACTTATAAAATAACCAGTTACACAAATTACGATAACTTTGTGAGATGATCTTTAATCGTAATTAGTTCATAATTCGATAATGTTTTGCTACAGTAAATATGTTCTGATGATGAATTAATTAGTCTTAATAAATTCTTCTCACGGGTTCCGAACAGAATGTGTACTTTGTTTTTTTATTAGTCTATTTTTTTTTGAGGGAACCAGATGATTCCATTAACCAAGTGAACCAGACAAATCGCTGGCCACTAAAACATGAGTACAGGCTGGTATTTCACCAGGACTAAAGAAGACATCCTCCTGACAGGATTTACCCAATCTAGCTAGATCATGAGCTACTTTATTACAAGAGCGGGGGACATAAGCGATTGAAGCTTCAGAAAAGTTTTCGGCGAGTATTTCCTTCAATTCGTGAATCAAGCCTCCCATTGCTGCTAGCCTGTACTCAGCTGATTTCAGCGCTTGGGTCACCATTATAGCATCTGTTTCAAGGAGAATGCATCCAATGCCTAAGTACTGAGCTGCTCTCACGCCTTTGATACAAGCAATTAGCTCGGTCTGCCATGCCTCCAAAGCGTGCTCAACGATCCCTGCTCCAGCTTGGATTACCTCCCCCTCTGCATTCCTAATAACAAAACCCCAACTTCCTCTTGCCCTTTCTTTGCAGAAACCGCCATCAACGTTGATCTTCATAACTCCATTCAGAGGTCTTTTCCATCGAGGTGGAACTTGAGCTTGTTGTACTGGACTTTTGAAGCCCTCCACCAATCTGAAATCTTGCACCTGCTTCCAAATTTGTACTGCAATATCTTGAGATTCCTGACTTGCTTCTCCTTCCCTCCTTCTATTTCTTTCCCACCACCAGTTATTCAATAGGAAGGCGATCAGCTCAGACCTCTCTGGATTCAGTTTCAGAATAACTTCAGAGCACTGTTTAGCATCCGGCAATAGGCTTAGCTGAATTCTAATATCCTCTGCGGCCAGTTCACGCCAAATTCTTTTCACTGTTTTGCATTTGAAGAAAAGGTGAGCACCATCTTCATCGAATCTTTTGCAGATGTGGCATATTGTATCAATTTTCATACCCCGTCTGCGCAAATTGCTCTTCAAAGCTAGAGAATTATTCGCAAACCTCCAGAAGAAGTGCTTTATTCGGTTTGGACACCTCATCTTCCAAATTTTATTCCACAATCCTCCCATCACTAGGTTTGAGCTTGTGGACGTGATGCCTTGGAGGCTCCCTCTCTGTTCAACTTCACACTGCACCCAATAAGCTGATTTCACTGAGAATAAACCTTTCTGATCAAAATGCCATGCAGGAACATCCTCCATTTCCATATGAATTGGCAAAGAGAGGATTAGGCAGGCATCTTCCTCACAGAATGTGTCCCTTACAAGATCTTCATCCCACTGGCCTGTCATGGGATCAATCAGGTCTTGCACCTTCATCAACAGCGACTGGCCCCTGGTAGTCTTCGGTCTGCGGGTAACTCCTCTCGGCAGCCAAGGGTTTTGCCAGATCTTTATTTTTCCCCCATTTCCTATCCTCCATATAATGCCCTCCTTTAGCAGCCCAACTCCTTTTAGAATACTTCGCCATGTATACGACATATCATTCTTGCCTACCGCTTCCAACACATCACAGTTAGGATAATATTTGGCTTTTAGGACCCGGGCACACAGCGATGTAGGGTCCTGAAGGAGACGCCACCCTTGCTTTGCAAGTAAGGCAAGGTTAAAAGAATGAATATCCCTGAACCCCATTCCTCCATCCTTCTTAGCTTTCAGGAGATTTTTCCAACTGACTAAGTGCATTTTTCGTTCCTTTTCTTGTTGACTCCACCAGAATTTACATATGAGTGAACTAATTTGATCACATAAATTTTTTGTTAGATCAAAACAGCTCATTGCATATGTCGGGATCGCTTGAGCCACTGCTTTTATTAGCACTTCTTTACCCGCATTTGAGAGCAATCTTTCCTTCCACCCTTGTATATGCTGCCACACTCTATCCTTTAGATATTCAAAGGCTGAGCTTTTTGAACTGCCAATATGAATTGGGAGACCCAGGTACTTATCATTGAAAGATTCTTGGTTCAGCCCCAACTCCCCCATTACCTCCTGTCTGCATTGACTACCAGTATTTTTGCTGAAGAAGATTGCCGACTTCTCTTTACTGATCATTTGACCCGAGCAGGCTTCATAGATATTTAGAATTTCTTGAAGCTTTGCAGCAGCATCTTTGTTTGCTCGAATCATTATGAGGGAGTCATCTGCAAACAATAGATGGGAGATACTTGGGGCTCGATGGCATACCTTCACCCCACGTATTTCACCATTGTTCTCGGCATTCTGCAGCAAGGCCGAGAACCCTTCAACACAGAGGAGAAAAAGATATGGCGAAAGTGGATCACCCTGCCTCAATCCCCTCTCCGGAGCAAATTCTTCAGTAAGCGACCCATTCACCTTTACTCTATATTTCACCAAAGATACACACTTCATGATCAGGTTAATCCATCCGGCTTGAAAACCCATTTTTTCCATCATAGCTTGCAAGAAAGACCACTCAACTCTGTCATATGCTTTGCTCATGTCAAGCTTTATAGCTGCATATCCTTGGCCCCCCTTTCTTTTCCTCCTCATATAATGCATGATTTTCATAGGCTATAAGTGTGTTATCGGAAATTAATCGACCAGGAACAAAAGCACTTTGAGCTGGAGAGATTATATCTGGAAGGATTACTTTTAGCCTGTTTGCCAGCACTTTTGAAATGATCTTGTATAACACATTACATAAACTAATAGGCCTCAGCTCTTTTACCTCCACTGGCTTTTTCACTTTAGGAATCAAAGTGATATTAGTATTATTCCACTCTGCAGGCATCTCTCCCCCCATTAAGGAACGCTAACACCTCTGTATTCACCTTCTCCCCAACTAAGTCCCAACAATCCTTGTAAAAAGCCGAATGAAATCCGTCAGGACCAGGGGCTTTCAGATCCCCTATTGAATTCAGCGCTAATTTTACTTCTTCTCTTGTGAATTCTTTCATCAAATCTTCATTCATGTCATGGGTCACAGCAGAGGGGACAAAATCCAACAACGACTGAAAGTCATTCAGTCCATTAGACCTGAAAATATTAATGAAATAGTTAGCAATAATCTCCCTCTTCCCCTCCTCTCCCTCCTCCCAACCTCCATCTTCTTTCTTTAGCCGGCTAATAAAATTCCTCCTCTTTCTTTCAGAACAGACAGCGTGAAAGAAGGAACTGTTTCGGTCTCCTTTTTCAAGCCATTTTACGTGTGCTCGCTGCTTCCAAAAGGTATTTATTTGGGATTCAATCTTTTCTCTTTTGCACTTCAGCACCCCCTCCCTTTTCACACTTTCTTCTGTCACCATCGACCTTCTACAACTCTCTAGCTCCTTCTTCACTCTCTTCAGATTTTTTTCCCATTCCCCTAGAACGTTTGAGTTCCATGATTGCAAACCCCCCGCCACCTTCTGGAGAGATTCCCCAAGAGTTGCACCAGGAGTTTGGGAAACATTATCCCACTGCTCCTTAATTACTTCTTTCCACTTCTCCTCCTCTAGCCAAGCAGCTTCAAATTTGAAACTACTCGGTTGTCTGGTTTGCCGCCTCGGCCCATCATTTTCCAGATAGATAATTACCGATCTATGGTCCGAATGCCATGGATCCCCGTTGTGGACACGAGCGTACGGGAACCGTTGCTGCCAAGCTTCATTTGCCACCGCTCGATCTAACCGCTCCCTTATATATCCCTCCACTCGATGATTGTTGTTTCGCCATGTGAACATGTCTCCGCTGCACCCCAGGTCATGAAGCTCACATTCCTCCAGCACCCCCTTAAAGCGATCCATACACACCTGAGACCGTGGATTCCCCCTCTCCTTCTCATATGAGTGAAGAATTTCATTAAAGTCTCCTGCACAAATCCATGAGCATGGACCCTGACTATGCAGATCCCTTAGCTTTGCCCATGTCTTGTGCTTCATGTCTGCTCTTGGCTCACCATACAGCCCAGTAAACCTCCATTTGAACCCATCGTCCTCTACAATATCTACATCTATGTGAGTGCCCGAGTAATTCCTGAGCCTCACAACCACCCCCTTCCTCCACAACACAGCAATTCCCCCCCTTTTCCTACGCCATCCACCTCCACCATGTTTCCCAGTTGCAGAGCGAACTTGAACTTTTCCATTCTCCTCTTGTCCAGCTTTGTTTCAGACAAGAAGAGAACATCTACCTGCACCTCCTTCTGGAAGCCCAGGATACCACGAACTGCCGGGGCGTTTCCCAACCCCCGACAGTTCCACGCCGCAATCCTCATCTTGACTCGCGGGATTGCTCATCCAATCCCGCGTTCACAGAAAAATCAGAACTTTCACCAGACTTCTCTATCCCCCTGTGCTTCTTGTTTTCCACACCCTCACCTAGCTCTTCCACAGATGATCTCTTCTTTCCGACACGAGTGATAGAACCATCTCTGTGATCCAGAAAAGCTTGTGGGTCTCTTATCTTTCTTTTAAAAAAAGCACCCCTCTTTCTCTTCCCCTCTCCTTCCTGGGTCTTCCCTCGCTCCTCCTCTGATGTCATCGTCTTCTGATTCTCTTCATCCGCCACCACGCCATCCATCTCAGAGAGAGCAACATTGCCCCCATCAGTCTCCTGGATAATATTTCTCACTACTTTGGTGGACGGAGTGAACTTCTTCTTGGTGTTGTCTTTCATCGGGCTCTGCACCTCATCATTAGTCTCTTTTTCCTGTCCTATCTGGCCCGAATTATCAGACCGCACGCCTTTATCCTTCCTCCAAGATGGAGCATCACTACCTCCGGATCCCCCTGAACTCCCCCCACTCCTCCAGCTTAAAAGCCCACCTCGCTGCTCCTGATACCTAGGCACCAAATACTGCTGCTTCAGCCCCCTAGACATCCTACTTCCTCCCTCATTCTCGAACCTTCTTCTTTCAGGGACATAACGAAGCTTCTTATCGTATTGCAGAGGTGCGCCTTTCTCCGATTTCTCTGAGCACGTCCTATCAGTATGCCCAATTATCCCACACACATAGCAGAAATCCGGAAGGAACTCATACACCAAAGGGCACCATCTATCCTTTGCCCCGGACTCCCCACTAATGGTGACACCCCTCATCAAAGGTTTTCTAATATCAATCCGAATCTTCACCCTCACAAAGCAACCAGCATCTGAAACATTGCCATCGACATCCACGTCCATCACTTCACCAACCTCTGCTCCTATGATCTCCCCCGCTTCTCTACTTAGCATCCCCAAAGGAACCTTCATGATCCGCACCCATATCGGGATAGACGTGAACTCGATTTCATCAATGGTTTTTGAGCCATCATAATCAGTCATCACAATTAGGTCCTTCCCAACAACCCACGGACCATCATCTATGGCCTTCCTCTTGCCTGATGCCTGCTTGAAAGTAACAAGAAAATGATTTTCTCCAAGATCCTTACACTCAATCCCCCGCAGCGGACACCAGACTTTGCCAACAGTCTGCACCACCGCCATTGATGGTATAGGTTTCTCCGAGAGAATCTTCCCAACCGCCTGAGGATCGAGAATTGTCGCCTTACCCATCATCGTACTCTCTACCCGAACTCCCTTCTTCTCCGCCTCCGACAGCTTCAGCCTTCCCATCATCCCCTCCACCGACTCCATACCTACTCTCCCCCGATCGCCGATCTAAAAGAAACACCGTTCGCCGAGAGGAAAACAAGGGTTTTAGGCTCTCGACAAAACAGGCTAGCAAGAAAAGGATCTGTGGCCTGGGAAAAAAACGGATGTAGGAGTAGAGAGGGATCAGGCCGATCAAAACCCTAGGTGGCACGAGAAATTGACAGGACGTGGGAAGAGGGCAGATCGCAAGAGAGGGCGAGGAACCCTATTCGCCAGAACCCTATCTCGAGCCGCCTAGGGCCGAGTACCCTTATTAGTCTATTTTTACCATAGGTGATCCAAACACGACTTAAGTCTATTTACAGTGCCTTCGGTTTTTATTCGAGCAGCAATTTCTGCAAAGAAGCATGTACTCCCTTCGTCCCTAAATAGATGACGTTTTCGCTTCCCGAGAAACAACTGAAGGGTCGAGATGGCGGACTAGAGGGGGGGTGAATAGTCTTTTCTAAAAACTTAAACTTAATTGCAGCGGAATGGCTAACCGAAACAAATGCGGAATTAAAACTATCGGTCTAGCCAAGACTACACCCCTCTACTTATACTCTATGACACCTTATAAAAGATCCTAAACAAAGCAAATAAGGTGTCGGGCTAGCTAGAGCTCACCTAAACAATTCTAGCTTGCAAGGTTACACAAACCTAAGCAACTAGTACTCAATCAACCGGGGAGCTCCTACACATGCCACTAAGCAAAAAGCACAAAGCCTAAGCTCACTAGCAATGCTCAATAACAAGGCTACACAAGCCAAATTAGAGAGCTCAACTTAGCTACACAAACTAAGCAATGTGACTAGCAAGACTACAAGTCAACTAGTCACTCATGGGATCAACTTCTATGCTACACAAGCAAGGAAGGTAACTAGCAAGCTACACAAGCCAACCAATCATAAGAGCAACTACACTAGCACATGTATATGAACAAGTAAATACAAGCTAGTGAAAAGAGTTTGCAAACCACCGAGAAGATGAACACGAAGTTGACACGGTGATTTTTCTCCCGAGGTTCACTTGGTTGCCACCAAGCTAGTCCCCGTTGTGTCGACCACACACTTTGGTAGTTCGGCGGCTAATAGGCACCACACCTAGCTCGACACTCGAGCGCCGCAAGAACTCACCCACAAGTGAGGGTAACTCAATGACACGCGCAATCCACTAGAGTTGCTCTTCGCGATCCCCGCGGGGCGAGCACAATGCCCCTCACAATCCTTCTCCGGAGCCACGCACAATCTTCACGCGGGCTTCACGACGGAGACTCGATCACCAAGCCGTCTAGGAGGTGGCAACCTCCAAGAGTAATAAGCACCACCGGCTTGCAACTCGAACACCTAGTGCCACTCGATGCAATCTCTCAAAGCAACGCACTAGAATCGCTCACTCGCAATAGATTCGCACACTAGCAAGCACAAGCGAGTTAGAGGGCTCCCAAGCACATCCACACAAGCCACCAAGGCTTTTGGAGTGCTCCAACCAACGGCCCAAAGCCGGCCTCAACGACTATATATAGCCTCAAGGACCAACTAGCCGTTATGCCCCTTCACTGGGCATTCTGCGCTCCGGTCGGTAGTACCGACCCCTCCTGGGCGGTACTACCGGCTTAGTCAAACTAGCCGTTACCTCACATCGCGCAGATTTAGGCAAACCACCGACCCCTGGTCGGTTCCTCCGAGGTCGGTAGTACCGAGGTCATGGCGGTACTACCGCCAGGCCAAAATCGCCGCGACCAGAGAGCTCTGCGAAAAATCAGCCACTACCGACACTGCGTCGGTACCACCGCGGGCGGTAGTACCGAGGTAATGGCGGTACTACCGCTAGGCTATTTTTCAAAACTACAGAGAGCTCTGCAAAACACCTCATGGCCACGGTACCACCGACCATCCTGTCGGTACCACCGCCGGCGGTAGTACCGAGGTAATAGCGGTACCACCGCCAGGCCAAAAACGTCCCATTACAGAGAGGGCTGCACGCAGCACCTATGGGCGGTACCACCGACCACCCTGGTCGGTACCACCGACCATACACAGAAAACTCCATTTTCTTCTCCGAGTTGATCCAAACCAACTCCAACAACTTCTCCTTTGCAAATGTGCTAACACCAACAAGTGTACACCATCATGTGCATGTGTGTTAGCATTTTCACAAACAATTTTCAAAGGATTTTCACTTGCTCTCACCACGCCACTCGATCTTAGTAACATCGCCAAGTTAGATCGCTCAAGTGGCACTAGATGACCGATATGCAAACAAGTTTGCTCCTCTTAATAGTACGGCCATCTATCCTAAACCCGGTCATAATCTTCTCTACACACCTATGACCGGTGAAATGAAATGCCCTACAAATATACCTTTGCCTTGCGCATTCCATTCCATCTCCTTCGGTGTTGATGCAACACATGCACCAACCTATCTTCAAATGATATGATCCACTTCATATCATCACATGGCCTCCATGGTCCATCGATCTTGACATCACTTGCTCTTCACCATCGCTTCGGTCCTTCGGCGCCAAGTCTTGCTTAAACCTCCCGACACTCGGTACCAACGGCTTCAAAGCCTCAACTTGCCCTTCACCTTCGCAACCGGTCCATCAAGCCAAGTCTTGCCTTGATCTTCTCCATCTTAGCCATATGACCACATGTCATGTCACATATGCAATAAGCTCCTTCTTCACATGTGTGAGCCTTGCAACATCTTCCAAGTCATTTCACCTCTATGGCATATGTTGCTCACACATGATCACCTATGGACTAATCACCTGTGTAATTTACTTCAAACACATATTAGTCCACCTAAGTTGTCACTCAATTACCAAAACCAAACTAGGACCTTTCAATCTCCCCCTTTTTGGTAATTGATGACAACTCTACAAAGATATGGAAATTAAGCTCTTTGGATTCTATGTTACTTATCCAACATTAAGACCATATAAGAGAATTTGGATAAGCACCATACAACCCGACTTTGTAGTGTTAACTCCCCCTACATGTGTGCTCAAATGGTTTGGTTTCAAGCTTGCACACATGCATAAATATGAAATTTGTGGGAGTGTTAGCACTACTAAGTGATGCTAAGGTATACATGATGAAATTTTACCTTTGAAGCGTGCATACCACATTTGATTCATCCTTAGCATCGAAGAGTAGCTAGACATCATAAAAACTAGAAACACTCCGTGAGATCAACATTAATAGCAAGGGTCTAGTTTTGCATTAAAAGCACAAGTCTAGCTATTAACCTATGCATGCTAGTTATCAATTCATCAATTAAATCCTATAACTAGCATACACCACACAAGCATGCATATAAAATTTTAAAACTTATGCAATGCAAGCAAGCACATGATTATGCACATATCAAATGCAACAACCAAGTTCATGAGCTTGCTCCCCCTACTTGTGTGCTCTCATTGTCCAAGAATTTTGATCCTTCAATCTTGCTCCCTCTTGATCCATGTCCATCTTCTTTTCTCCCTCTTTGTCCTTGACATATCATAATTGACATATCTTTTCCATAACTTCTCCCCCTTTGTCATCAATGACCATAAAAGGTATGCTCTTTTCTCACAAAGGGTGACACTAGGGTAGATGGTTGACATTTGAGTCTTCATTTTTGATGGACACCACCATATGTGTTGGAACGACACCATGTGTAGGATCTTTGACCTTGATACCAATTGGTGGGGCACCTTCCCTATGTCATAGCATGGGTGTAAGGACCTGTGTGGCCTAGAGGGGGGGGGGGTGAATAGGCCTGTCAAAAATCACAGCTTAAAACCAAATTAGATATGCCCGGCACTACCGCCCTGCGCCCGGCACTGCCGCTCCCCGGCACTGCCGGCCTCAGCGCGGTACTGCCGCGCAGACGAAGACCAGAAGCTGCAATTCGAAATCTACCCACAATCTGCAGATTCTATATGAATAGGAATGTAACAATAGGCTATATGAACCAGCAGAAACAACTACTCCAAGCCAAATATGAAAGATAGAGTAGATCGAGCCAAACCCTAGAATATATCACAAGCTCATGAACATAGAGAATGAAACTAAGCAAGCACGCGAGACAAGTGATTTATCCCGTGGTTCAGCTCGCCACCAAGGCTTGCCTACCTCCACGTTGTTGAGGTTGACCACTTAGGTCATGAGCTTTGCAACTCAACCTCGTTCTCAAGTCAAGGAACCAAATCCTTGAGATGAGGGGTAATCTTACTAGCTGCACAAGTGATTACAAACCTCCCTAGGCCGCCACACAAGTTGGCAAGGCTCTAGGGCGACGCCTAGCCGGCTAGGGTTCCAAGAACCCAAGAGTAATAGAAGCAAATCCACCGGCTATGGCTCAACTCAAGTGCTCTAGGCAGTAGATCTCAGCTAGGACTCCTCTTTGGTGAAGGTTTGAGCCTCTCAACCACTTGGAATCAATGGGAATGAAGATTTTGGTGGTTGGGAGCTTGGAGGGCCTTCAATGGAGAAAGGGAGCTTGTCTGGAGGTAGGTGGAGTGTTCTGGTCGTGGATAACCGTTGGGGGGCAGAGGGGGTGATGTAAATACCCCCTGCCATCCAACGGGCAAATCAAGTCGCGGCAGTGCCGGCCTTAGCCCGGTAGTGCCGCGGCCCGGCACTGCCGCGCCTAGAGCGGCACTGCCGCGCCCACCAAACAGACAGGAACAGATCTACAATGAGTGCAGCTGTCTTTGGTTGGAAATGTGGATGGTTTGGGTTGGTTTGAGCACATATCATTCAGCCATATCAATGAATTTGCATTCCCCCTTTATAGTACGGCATTCCTCAACTCAAGTAATCCAAAATAAAATATCTTTGAAGCGCTTTGAGTTCGGAACCGACGAAATGTAGTGTGAGGGGTCCACCAACGCATATACACCATCCTTTCTTAACATAACCTGCTTATCAACTTTATAAATCTCATTAGTCCTCTAATCGTGTGGTCATTATCACCAAAACCCACAATTAGGGCTTGATTGCACTTACAATCTCCCCCTTTTTGGTGATTGATGACAACACAATTAGAGCTTACAAGAGAAGGGTATAAAACTGAGATTTTGAAGCTTAGGTGTGAAACCTCCCCCTAAATGTGTGAATGAGAGCTGAATTCTCAAATTGGCATAAAAGGCCAACATTCACATATTAAAGTGGAATATAGGTTCAGTTTCACATCTGATAGCTTTGTGGGGTGCAATTAAACTGTGTCAATAATATAACGTGATGCGAATGACAGTTTAAGCACATCAGAGGTGTTTGCTGTCTTTTGCCAGAGCGGCACTGCCGCTCTGGGCGCGGCACTGCCGGGGCCCGGCACTGCCGGCCCTGGAGCGGCACTGCCGCTCAGGCAACAGTCAGCAAACGCAGCGGACAAAATATAAAACCACAAAGCATATATCAAACTGATCTAAACAAGATAGCACAAACTAAATAAAGCAGGTAAATGATACATGTCCACATCCAAGCATACGAAGTAGTACGATAGAGTATATTACAAAAATAGAGTTTTAAACGGTCCAACTCTCTCATCTCACAACTACAACTAAAGATGGGGACATGAAAAGCTGAAAAAGTGAAAAAGTGTTGTACTGTACCCCCTTCTCTCCATCTACTTCTCCCCCTTTGGCAACAAGTCACCAAAAAGAGCAAAGAGAGAAGAGAAGAGTGTCCAAGCACTCAATCATCATCCGATGCAACCTTGTCCCACTCAACCTCATCTTCTTCCTCTTCTTCCTCCTCCTCATCATCGTCGTCGTCGTCATCGGACTCTACCACGGCCTTGCCCTGACGGTGGGTGGTACTGGTGTAGCGGGTCGAGGCGGAGGCACGTGAAGACCGACGAGGTGGCACTGGCACTATCTCCTCCTGCTCCTCCTCCTCGTCATCATCATCTAGGTCGTCGGACTCAAGACTGGAGAGGTCAAAGCGAGGTGGAGAGCGGGGTGGAGGTAACGGCGAACGTCCCGCCCGCTCTCGCTCTGCGCGCTGCTCAACAAGCGCCTGATGTGCCGTCTCGACTGCGTAGGTGCAGGTAGAAAAGATGGCCTTGATCCATCGTGCTAGCTTGCTCTTCTTCTTCCTCTGATAGGAAGGGCGAGAGCTCCCAGGCCTGTCACTAGCTGCTGCCCCTGCTGAACCTCCTGCTGCCGCCTTCTTCTTCTCAGCCCTGTACGGCTCATGCAACCCATCCTTAACAAAAGAATGTCCGGAGACCATCTCAATCATAAACATGATATAAGGTGCATATAGAACCGCCTTCCTAGCATCCTCTGCTGCAACCTGAAGCTCGGTCCAAATAAAGCTGGATATAGAAAAAGGTCTAGCCTGAGGGGCCATCCTAGCCAACATATTCCTGCCATATCCATACAAGTTAGAATGTGACCCTCCCTTCGGGTTGAGCGTCTGCCTGAATAGGTTGTTGAGCATGTAGTAGAAAGGTTTCAGCCCCTTCACCAACCCATCAGCCTTGCTAGGATCATCATATAAGTGGGCAATCTCCCTGTCTGTCAACGTCCTCTCATCATGCAGGTTATCCAACTGCCTGTCATCGCTGCCCAAGCCAAGGATCCTACTAAAGGTCTCATAGGTGACCTTGTAGTGGCGACCCTCGGTCATCCAGTGCATCTCCTCCAGCACATTATCAACATATAGAGTGGCATGAAACTGAGAAATAATCTCCACATTCCAGTTGTACTGGAAACCCATCAAATCATACATATTTCTTCTCTTGCATGCAGCTATCACCCTGTTGATCTCACTGTCAGTCTTGGCCTCAAGATGCTCCCAATCTACATATCTCATACTTAGAATCTTGGACTTTTTGGCATTGAACAGGACTGAACGGTAGAAATCTGAATGAAATTCATTCCAGAACCTGTAGTCAATTCCCATGTCCTTTGGAGCATTGTAGGGATTTTGCTGACGCTGTGCCTTCACTGACGAGAACTGCTGGTGGTAGGACACCACCTGTCTGGGCCTGGTGTCCTGTGGTGCCCTCTCCAAAACATCCTCCTCATAGGGCTGGATGTGGTTTCTGCTGACCTCTGCTAGGTGCTCTGGAGTGGCAGGGTAAAGATCTTCCCTGATCTGACGACCCTGCATCTGGAGACGGATCTCGTCTCGTATCTGCTGCCTAGCTGAACTGCCTCCTTGGGAGCGAGCACCACCACGAATGGCTGGCTGCTTGCTCCTCCCCCTGAGCGGGTCCAACCTCCTCTTGGTCCTCCTCTCTTCATCGCTTCCTCCCGACATCTAAAACATGAACACTGTGTGTTAGAAGACCGTATAAGGACTGGTAAATCATAGAGAGGTAATAGAAATTGATGGAACAGGTGTTGGCTGGATCAGAACTCTGCACAGAGTCCGGCACTGCCGCTCTGAGAGCGGCACTGCCGGGGCCCGGCACTGCCGCGCTGGGCGCGGCACTGCCGCGCAGGCAGACCGGATCTGAGCCAAACAACACCACATCCACCACCTCTACTACTCCCCTATCATCTACAAACCCTTCTACAACCTCTAAGAACAATATCCATGGCGCATTTTACAAATCGGGAAAAACTTAGGGTTAGGGATTTGAATCTTCACCTTGGGGAAAGAAGAAGAGGGATGGAGTCCCTTGGTGAAGAGGAAAGCGAGCAGCACGGAGAGAGACCCGAGCGGCACTACCGCTGGCCGGAAGCTCCGGGAAGTCGTCGGCCGGTGGAAGGTCTCGGTCACCTCCAGTCGCCCGTGAGAGAGAGTGAGAGATAGGAGAGAGAGTTACGGTGGTGAAAGTGAATGGATGAGGGAGAGAGAGGGGAAGTCACGGGTTGAATAGGAAAGAAAACCTTTTCCCTGTGACTCCACTCGGTAACAGACTGATTCAGCCGAATCAGTAAGTCGCGGCACTACCGCGCCTGGCGCGGCACTGCCGGGGCCCGGCACTTCCGCGCCTGGCCCGGCACTGCCGGCCTGTTACCAACAGAGAGAGTTATTCTCTATTATACTACAGCTTATTCTTGGAGTGGACAGGTACCTCATGCATGATATGACCAGCAGCAAGTAATCAATACAGAACAATGGTCATACCAAGCAAGTTTCTTTCAAAGATTTTGAAACACAATATGAAAGTTTTGAAATTGTTTTACCTAGGTCAAACTAGTTGAACAATCAAGCATGCTAGGTTTCAAACTAAGTTACGAGAGTCAAGTATATTTAGTTCACTCCTTAAAGCACAAAACCTTGACTCATCTAGAGGCTTAGTGAAGATATCGGCTAGTTGTTTGTCGGTGCTCACATGTTTGATGGCGATATCTCCTTTGATTTCATGATCTCTCAAGAAGTGATGCCGGATGTCTATGTGTTTGGTTCTTGAATGACACACTGGGTTGTTTGCTAGCTTTATGGCGCTCTCATTGTCACACAAGAGTGGGATATGAGTAAATTGACATCCGAAATCACGAAGGGTTTGCCTCATCCAAAGTAGTTGCGCACAACATGCACCTGCTGCAACATACTCGGCCTCGGCTGTGGATAGGGCTACACAATTTTGCTTTTTAGAACTCCAAGACACTAAGGAGCGTCCAAGGAATTGACATGTCCCCGAAGTGCTTTTTCGATCTACCTTGCAACCGGCGTAATCGGAATCCGAATAGCCAAGTAGATCAAACTTGGAGCCCCTAGGATACCACAAGCCAAGGTTTGGAGTGTGAACTAGATATCTCAAGATTCTCTTAACGGCCACTAAGTGACACTCTTTCGGGTTAGCTTGAAATCTAGCACACATGCACACGCTAAGCATAATATCGGGCCTAGATGCGCATAAGTAAAGGAGGGAGCCAATCATGGAACGATATACCTTGATGTCCACAGCTTTTCCTTCCTTATCAAGATCAAGATGTCCATTAGTTGGCATGGGCGTTTTGATAGGCTTAGCGTTCACCATGTCAAACTTCTTTAACATATCATGGGTGTACTTGGTTTGGCAAAGAAAAGTCCCTTCCTTCAATTGCTTGATTTGAAACCCAAGGAAGAACTTGAGCTCACCCATCATAGACATCTCAAATCTTTTAGTCATGATCCTACTAAACTCATCACAAAAGGATTTGTTAGTACTACCAAATATTATGTCATCGACATATATTTGGCACACAAAGATATCTCCATTGACTTTATGAGTGAAGAGAGTAGGATCGGCTTTGCCTATTTCAAAGCCTTGTTTGAGCAAGAATTCCTTAAGGCATTCATACCATGCTCTAGGTGCTTGCTTAAGCCCATAGAGCGCCTTTCGGAGTTTGAAGACGTGGTTGGGAAACATGGGATCTTCAAAGCCCGGTGGTTGCTCGACATATACCAACTCTTGTATAGGGCCATTGAGGAATGCACTCTTCACATCCATTTGATATAGCTTGAATTCATGATGGGCTGCATAGGCTAGAAGAATCCGAATGGCTTCAAGTCTTGCAACCGGTGCATATGTTTCTTCAAAGTCCAGGCCCTCTACTTGTGTGAACCCTTGAGCTACCAATCTTGCCTTGTTCCTTGTCACCACACCTTCTTCATCTTGCTTGTTGCGAAAGACCCATTTGGTTCCAATGACATTGGTATTTGGTCTTTCCACGAGTGACCATACTTGATTGCGCTCGAAGTTGTTGAGCTCTTCTTGCATGGCCATCACCCAATCCGGATCATCCAGGGCTTCTTCTACCTTGAGAGGTTCCAAAGAGGAGACAAACGAGTAATATTGACAGAAATTTGCCAAATGAGAGCGTGTCGTTACCCCCTTTCGTAGACTCCCAAGAATATTGTCAACGGGGTGATCTCGTTGAATAGTTTGCTTGAGTCTTGGATGATCGATGGGTTCTGGTTCATCTTCGGCTTCTTCTTCTTCATCTTGCTCGAAGATGGGTTGTAGGTTCACTCCATGAAGTGGAGTTGCTGCAGCTGCTCTGGGTGTGCCCGGCACTGCTTGGCTCCGCGCGGCACTGCCGGGGTCCGGCACTGCCGGGGTCTGGCCCGGCACTGCCGGGGACTGTATCTGATCAGTCCCAGCAGAAGCTTCAGCTTGAGGACCTTCCTGATCTGTAGCCTGCTGTTCCTGTGGTCTTATATCACCAATAGCTAGCTGCTTGATTGCTTCACAAGGAGGTTCCTCATTACCTACAACAACTTCATCAACTTGCTCTACTTGAGAGCCATTAGTTTCATCAAACGTCACGTCTATCGCTATTTCAACCTTGCCGGAGACCTTGTTGAAAACACGATAGGCATGCTCGTTTGATCCATAACCGAGAAGAAAACCATCATCTACTTTAGATGCAAACTTAGAGGCTTTGGGTTTCTTGTTCAAGATGAAACATTTGCACCCAAATACTCTAAAGTAAGACACCTTTGGCTTGTTACCGGTGAGCAGCTCATAGGATGTCTTCTTTCTTCTCTTGTGGAGGTAGAGGCGGTTGATTGCATGGCAAGCGGTGTTGACGGCTTCGGCCCAAAAGATGTCCGGCGTCTTGTACTCATCTAGCATTGTCCTTGCCATGTCAATGAGCGTTCTATTCTTCCTCTCCACCACACCATTTTGTTGAGGGGTATAGGGCACTGAGAACTCATGCTTGATGCCCTCTTCATCAAGTAACTCTTCCACTTGGGTGTTTCGGAATTCGGTTCCGTTGTCACTACGAACCTTCTTGATATTGAAACCGAATTCCCTTTGAGCTCTTCGTACAAACATCTTCACCTTCTCTTGCACTACACTTTTATCATGCAAAAAGAATACCCAAGTGAAACGAGAATAGTCATCAACAATAACAAGACCATGTTTGTTACCGCCGATGCTAAGGTAGGCAACCGGTCCAAAGAGATCCATGTGAATCAACTCCAATGGATGAGTAGTCGTGTCGTAGCTCTTTGGTGGGTGAGGTACGCCTACTTGCTTTCCGGCTTGGCAAGCTCCACATACTCTGTCTTTCTCAAAATGAACATTGGTTAGTCCTAGGATGTGGTTGTCGTTTTGAAGTTTGGCCAAGTTCCTCATCCCAACATGAGCTAGTCGGCGGTGCCATAACCAACCCATGCTAGATTTTGCCACTAAACAAGTCTCAAGTTTAGCTTCACTTTTGTTGAAGTCAACTAAGTAAAGCTTCCCTTTCAAACGACCCGTAAAGACAATAGAGGAATCCTCTCTTCTAAAGACTTCCACACCCTCATTCGTAAAGAGACAATTGAAACCCATCCCACACAATTGTGAAACGGACAACAAATTGTAACTTAACGAATCAACATGTAAGACATTGGTAATTGAATGTTCAAGTGTGATAGCAACTTTACCAAGACCTAGCACATCCCCCTTGGAGTTATCACCAAATATGATATTCTCACTTGCATTTGTAATTGGGGAATATGATGAGAACATACTCCTTTCTCCGGTCATATGATTTGTACATCCGCTATCAAGCACCCAACTTGATCCACCGGAGGAGTATGCCTGCAAAACAAGTTTAGTTCCTTGGTTTAGGTCCCCAATTGACATTGGGGCCTTGCATGTTAGTCACAAGTATCTTAGGAACCCAAATAAACTTGTCGGCTGCCCTCTTGTCTTTACCAACATACTTTGCAACAACTTTACCACTGTTGTTGTGTCCTAAGAAGTAACAAGAGGACATGCTCATTCTTGGAGCTTCTATCTTGGGTTGATGCATGAACTTGTTCTTGGTTACCCAAATAGACTCCTTTGGTTTCTGAGACCCTTGCTTCTGATTTGGCATCTGCTTGGGCTGTGTGTGAGAGTGAGCAGAAGGGGAACTGGTAGCCTTCCCTTTCTTGGGGCGCGGCACTGCCGGCCTGGGGGCGGCACTGCCGGGGCCCGGCACTGCCGCCTTCTGGCGCGGCACTGCCGCGGTCTGTGCAGGCTGAACTGTACCAATGTAACCCTTCTTCTCAAACCTCACACATTCATAGCCATTCACCTTCTTCCTTCCATTGGTTTTGCCTCCCTTTACATGCCCCAACCCATCCTTTATGAAAGGACGTCTTCCGTTCTTGAACTTGGGCATGTTCTTGCTTTGGGTCTTCTCACTAGCACTTATAGTAGCCTTGACACAACCACTTGCAATAACACTTGTCAATCTTGCTATTTCTTTTCTCATGACCTCCATGTTTGCAAGGTTAGTGGAATAGACATTCAAATCAAGATTATAGCATTTTCCACAACCTTCACTAGTGGAGGGAATAGGAGTGACATTTGCCTTAGGGAGAGTTGAGTTGCTTTCCCAAAGAAGGTTATATTGCAGCTCAAGTTCCTTGTGCTTTACATCCAAGTCACAATACTTTTTCTTGAGTCCAACATGAGCCTTCTTTAGAGAAGCATGTTCATCTTGCTCTTTGGCCAAGGCCTCATGCAAGACATCCAACTCACTTCTCTCTAATGCAAGAGCTTCCTTGCAAGCAATATAGAGATCCTCTTGTTTGATAAGAGCATCCTCACTTATTGCTAGCTCGGCTTGTACACCCTCTAGTTCCTCCATTAGCTTAGTGATAAAGAGTTTGGTTTTCTTATCTAAGTTCTTTGTTATCATGTTTATCTCTTCATCACTAGAGCTATCATCACTAGAAGAGTCACTAAGTTCACTACTAGAGATGTCACTAAGTGGAAGAGAAGGTTTGGAAGTACGAGTCTTTTTCACCTTCTCTTTCTTGGCCATGAGGCAAGTGTGGGAGTTGTCATCATCATCGGACAAGTTGTTGAATAACCTTGGTGGAGGAGATGGCTTTTGGAATGCAATGGTTGCCATCTTCTCATCTTCTTCACTTGAGGTTTGTACCGTTGAGTCCCATTCATGTCCAATGTGAGCTTCCCCCATGTACCTCTTGTTGTGCTTCTTGTAAGTGGCTTTGTCATCTTTCTTGCCCTTGTTGTCTTTCTTCTCATTTGGGCAATGAGCAATGAAGTGCTCGGTGCTACCACAATTGTAGCAAGTCCTCTTCTTCTTGTTGGGAAACTTCCTCTTCACAAACTTGTATCCTTCTTTCTTGAGCCCCTTGCGGTATCTTCTCATGAATAGGGCTATATCATTAATCTTCTCAAATTCTTCACTATCACTCTCACTTTTGCAAGAGGATGATGTGCTGTCCTCAACCTCTATTTTCTTCTTTTGTTGCTTGGGCTTGCTTGTAGAGGCTTGTTTGCTTGAATTTGGCTTGCTTGATGTTGCTTGCTTTGTTGGCTTGCTTGCCTTGAGTGCTACTTCCTTGATCTTCATCCCATCTAGCCTTGCTTGCAACTCTCCAAGCTTCCTTCTTTCATTAGCTTCCTCTCTTTGCATATCAAAAGTGATAATCCTCCCAAGCACATCACTAGGTGTGAACTTTTCAAATTTCTTCTTGTCTCTAATCAATGTCACCACGGTCTCATTTCTTGGTGAGTAAGCTTCCAACATAATCTTCACTACCTTGTGATCATTGATTTCGTTTCCACCTAGCCCTCTAATCTTGCCAACAATGACCATCAACCTATCAAACATCTCTTGAGGGCCTTCACCATCACAAATCACAAACCGGTTGAGCTTGGCCATCAACAAATCAATCTTGGATTGCCTCACTTTATCAACCCCTTCATGAGCAATATGCAATGTGTCCCAAATCTCTTTTGCAACTTCAACTCCCATGACCTTGTTGTACTCATCACCATCCAAGGCACTAAGTAGCACACTAGTTGCTTGGGCATTGAGATGAATGTTGCGGAACTCATCTTGAGTGGGGTTCTTTGGATCAACCGGTGCTTCAAGTCCATTGTGCACTATCTCCCAAATTCCTGGATGGAGACCAATAAGATAGGTCTTCATAATGTGCTTCCACTTGGCAAAGTTTGTCCCGTCGAAACGAGGCAACTTGCCCGCGGGTACATTAATGAGAGGCCTAGAATCATGGTTAGACATAGAAGAATAAGTATAGGATACGGCTTTGTATGTCTCCTTGGTCTCCTCCTTCTTCTTCTTGTCACCCTTGAGATGATAGGAGATGTCATCATCACCATCTTCGGTGCTACTTGAGTCTTCACTCAAGTGCACACTCTTCTTAGCTTTGAGCTCTTCCTTCTTCTTCTTTTCTTCTCTTCTCTTGGCTCTTTCTTCTCTTCTAATCTTTCTTTCTTCTCTTCTTTGAGCCTTGTCTTCCTTTGCTTTGAGAGCTGCTGCATCTTCTTTTGCTTTGGCTCTAGCTTCTCTTCTCAACCTTCTTTCTTCCTTTCGTCTTGCGAGCTCTCCGGCCGACACAACCAATTGTGGAAGTGTCCTTCCGCTAGCTGTGGAGATACTCTCGCTGCTGCTAGTGGTGTGCACATCCGGATCTTCAAAGGGTTTGGGTTGCACAACACTAGCATCACCCGCTCCGTCAGTGGCCATACTCTCGCACGGTTAAGTGCTGCTGAGAGACCAGGCTCCGATACCACTTGTAAGGACCTGTGTGGCCTAGAGGGGGGGGGGTGAATAGGCCTGTCAAAAATCACAGCTTAAAACCAAATTAGATATGCCCGGCACTACCGCCCTGCGCCCGGCACTGCCGCTCCCCGGCACTGCCGGCCTCAGCGCGGTACTGCCGCGCAGACGAAGACCAGAAGCTGCAATTCGAAATCTACCCACAATCTGCAGATTCTATATGAATAGGAATGTAACAATAGGCTATATGAACCAGCAGAAACAACTACTCCAAGCCAAATATGAAAGATAGAGTAGATCGAGCCAAACCCTAGAATATATCACAAGCTCATGAACATAGAGAATGAAACTAAGCAAGCACGCGAGACAAGTGATTTATCCCGTGGTTCAGCTCGCCACCAAGGCTTGCCTACCTCCACGTTGTTGAGGTTGACCACTTAGGTCATGAGCTTTGCAACTCAACCTCGTTCTCAAGTCAAGGAACCAAATCCTTGAGATGAGGGGTAATCTTACTAGCTGCACAAGTGATTACAAACCTCCCTAGGCCGCCACACAAGTTGGCAAGGCTCTAGGGCGACGCCTAGCCGGCTAGGGTTCCAAGAACCCAAGAGTAATAGAAGCAAATCCACCGGCTATGGCTCAACTCAAGTGCTCTAGGCAGTAGATCTCAGCTAGGACTCCTCTTTGGTGAAGGTTTGAGCCTCTCAACCACTTGGAATCAATGGGAATGAAGATTTTGGTGGTTGGGAGCTTGGAGGGCCTTCAATGGAGAAAGGGAGCTTGTCTGGAGGTAGGTGGAGTGTTCTGGTCGTGGATAACCGTTGGGGGGCAGAGGGGGTGATGTAAATACCCCCTGCCATCCAACGGGCAAATCAAGTCGCGGCAGTGCCGGCCTTAGCCCGGTAGTGCCGCGGCCCGGCACTGCCGCGCCTAGAGCGGCACTGCCGCGCCCACCAAACAGACAGGAACAGATCTACAATGAGTGCAGCTGTCTTTGGTTGGAAATGTGGATGGTTTGGGTTGGTTTGAGCACATATCATTCAGCCATATCAATGAATTTGCATTCCCCCTTTATAGTACGGCATTCCTCAACTCAAGTAATCCAAAATAAAATATCTTTGAAGCGCTTTGAGTTCGGAACCGACGAAATGTAGTGTGAGGGGTCCACCAACGCATATACACCATCCTTTCTTAACATAACCTGCTTATCAACTTTATAAATCTCATTAGTCCTCTAATCGTGTGGTCATTATCACCAAAACCCACAATTAGGGCTTGATTGCACTTACAATGGGTCATCCACTTGATAAGCTTGAGCTTTTGTTGGTGATGGATCTTTGCTTGATTTGATCACTTAAAGTTGAGGATCACTTGAAGTCTTGTAGGATACCACTTTGAATAAAAAGTTTAACTTGATATCCATTTGCATTATTATCTTCTTCTTGAACTCTTGTCATCTTCATGAGCTTCTCATTTGTGACTTGAACTAGGCAATATTGCACAAGATATCTAACTCGGTTTGCTCTAGAGTAAGCTTCTTCACACATTTTTCAATGGTTATCTTACTCATGTTGAATTAGACACTTGAAAGTTCATCTTCTAGATCAAGTACTTGGGTTCACTAGCTCATGAACAAACTCATATACTAACCACTAGATCATATAATCAAACAAGCAATAGTGGTAGGCTATGAATTTAAACTTTTCAATTGTTATGCATGATCCTATTGAACATGTACTATATGCACTAACCGCATACTAGTAAGGGATGAATATGATCATGCACATTACAATGATACCTTTGCTATCTTGGAGTAGAGGATAGTCATTTGGTTCCAATTAAGCTCCAAATAGCAATGTGAAGTCCATGGTGAAGACCAATATATACCAATTGATAGAACAAATCTTCACTCATATGATTAAGTGCATTATCTTGTTGTGGTTGGCTTGCTTCTTCATTTGAACATAGCTTGCATATGAATACCACTTGAATTGACATGATTTGCTTTTCTATCTTGGGTGTTGCTTGCTTTCTTTCTTGATCAACCTCTTGATTTCTCCAACCAAGCATCTCCAATGATACTCTAGATCACCACTTCCATGTTAGCCTTCCAAGCCTCGTGCTCGGTTAACCTACAAAAGGCGGCAAGCCCCTACAAAAGGGAGAAGTGACCTCTCTCCAAAGAATCATCCTTGATACTTACTTGAATTGACTTTGTTTGATTGATCCAATTAAACTCTTCTTGAAAATGTGACTTTGAATCCTTCTTTGAGTTCCTTTTTGAGTCCTTTTCTTTCTTCCAAAAGATCTTCAATTGATACTAGGACTTCATCTTTCTTTGATGTTGGTCTTGATCTTCAATTTGAGTACCAAATGTGTGCCAAATACACTTCTTAATCAAATGAACTTGTACTCATCTTTGTCATACTTCTAGCTCATTTCAAAACCAAACATTGGTCCCTCAACCACTTATAAACATGATTCCAACTTGAGGACCTTTCAATCAAAGTGACTCTAAATCAATCCAATATTTGTCACTTTTCTGGCAGATTCTGTCCTTCTCAAAGAAACATGCATATCTCCCAAAATATAAGTCTAATGACTATGAAATTTGGTGGAGATGTGCCTCTCTAAATGTTCTAGCAGCCATAAAAATTTGAGCTTCATTGGCTTTCTAGATTGCTACCAGATTTCAATTCTCTCCATAGTACTACATGCTGAAAACTGCTGCACAATAGTTGACAAGATCTACTCCAAAACTAAAGCATCACTTATCCAATTATCATGAATTTTGCACAGCGACTAATATCACAAGTGTAGAGCATGTGTACCAAATTTCAAGCCAATCCAAATAGATTTGGTCATTCAAACATGGCTATTATCACAGCTAGCTCAGATTTCAGATTTTTGACAACTTTGAGCAATTGAGCTATACTCTACCAATTTGAATCAAACTTGAGCTAAACTTGTTTGAACATCAACACAAGACATATATCCATTCAAACCACTCACTAAAAGAAGTCTTATGAACATATCCATTCAAACTAACTCAATTTTGATCACTAAGCATCAAATCCATTCAATCATCTTATAGCAAGCAACATATGCATATATATCCAATTCAATTAACTCATATGCACCCAAATGAATATGATCAACTAGAAATATACCTTTGTAAATCATGATCATCCAATAGCAAGCTTCTACTCAATTTGATTGCAAGCCTTCAAATAATTCCAATAAGATCACCACAACTAGAATGTGACACTTGTATGTTGTAGCACATTTGGACTTCACTTGACTTGACTTGGCATTGGGTTTGGATATCACTAAGCTTCATTACTTGACTCAATCATATAATGAACAATATGAAATCAATTGAATCAAGTCTCCAATGCCATGGTACCTACACACAATCATCCACTTTTTGATGGTACCCAAACTAGTTTGGGTCCTCTCAAGTTAGGAGCAACATACTTAGGCATAGCCTTAGTATGAGTAGCGGGATGAGTTGCAATAGTATCCTTAGAGGTACCATTTTCATCCTTTCTAAGCATAATATTATCATCAATTGAAATAGGCTTAGAAGTCATACCTAGGGGACATGAATGAGCCATGTGTCCCCTTTCCCGGCATGAGTAGCAACTTCTCTTGGATTGAGCCTTCTCTTCTTTGCTCATTTGTTGCTTCTCATTGCCTTGCCTCTCATGAGTTGCTTGAGCCTTCTTCTCAAGCTTGTTAGGACACTTCGAGGCAAAGTGTCCCATGTCACCACACTTGTAGCATTTGATGTGAGCCAAATCTTTCTTCTTTTCTTCATTCTTGCTCATCATCATCTTGGCATCATGGATATGAGTTGGATGCCTTGCTCTTCCGCCCCTTCTTGTTTTCTTCTTCTTCATCAAGTCACCATCATGATGGTTGTTCTTGATTTGAGCTTGGGGCTTCTTCTTGTTGGGGCAAGCCTTTGCAAGATGTCCCATCTCATGGCATTGATAGCACATGAAATGAGATAGCTTTTCTTGTTCTTGCTTCTTCATTTCTCTTTCATGTCTTCTCTTGCCCCATCTCTTGCCTTTGACATTGCTCTTGTTGAAGCCAATGCCACTCTTGTCACCATAGCTTCTTTGATTCTTCATTATGTGCTCATAGGTGACCTTTGATTTACACCACCTCTCTAACTTGTTGCTCAAGTTCTTCACTTCAAGTTTGAGCTCATTGTTCTCCTTCAAAAGGTTAGTCTCACAAGACATAGAAGTAGAACAAGCATCTATATGTGAAGAACATGGCATAGATATTAAATCATCACAAGAGGTGGATACATTCTTCTTGCCTACATCACATGGGTTAGCAACATTTTGCAATTGATCATTTGATCCATGTGATGAGCTCTCATTATTTTTAATTTTCTTTGAAAGCTCCTTAATGAGAGAGCCATACTTTTCAATTAAATCATCATGTGAAGCTTTAAGAACATCAAGTAAGCGCTTATGTTCTTCACATGAGTTCTTTAGAAATGAGTTTTCATTTGTTAATTTCATTGTTTTATTTTTCTCATTTTCTAAAGACATGGTCATGCTAGCAAGTCTACTAACAAGCTCATCATATGAATCAACATGATCAACCACATTTGCATTAAATACCTTGGTGTCACCTTGTGACATGAAGCAATGTGGCGATGGGCTTGTAGTAGTATCACGATCATCGCCCGAGCATGAGCCATCATTACCATCAAGTGTGCTTGAGGTTGAATCATCACTTGCATCACTTGAGGCATCATCTTCCATCTTGTCAAGTGTGCTTGAAGTATTTTCATTGATTGCATCACTTGAACATGAGGTGGAGCAATCTTCCACAACAACTATGTTGCGGTCATGCTCAACATCCTCATGTACCACCGGTTCATCCTCCTTTATGAACTTGCCATCATCAAACGTGGAGGGATCACCGAAGGTGGTCTTGATGGATTCCCACATCTCATGGGCGGTCCCTTTGGAGTTGATCTTATAAAACAACTCAAAACTCAATGCATCCATTAGATAACAATAAGCATTTGCATCAAGTTCAAAGAGATCCTTTTGAGCTTTGGTGAGATTTCTATGGTCCAAAACATGAGTGAGACCACTAGTGATAATCCACCAAAACTTTGGCCCCTTTGCACGAAAATGATCAAGCATATGGTGTTTCCATTGTGCAAAGTGTGTGCCATCAAAAATATGTGTATCACACACATCATCTAGCCCACTAGACGCCATCCTCTCGGGTCGGTGAAGACCACAAATGAGAGACCTTGCTCCGATACCAATTGAAGGGTCGAGATGGCGGACTAGAGGGGGGGTGAATAGTCTTTTCTAAAAACTTAAACTTAATTGCAGCGGAATGGCTAACCGAAACAAATGCGGAATTAAAACTATCGGTCTAGCCAAGACTACACCCCTCTACTTATACTCTATGACACCTTATAAAAGATCCTAAACAAAGCAAATAAGGTGTCGGGCTAGCTAGAGCTCACCTAAACAATTCTAGCTTGCAAGGTTACACAAACCTAAGCAACTAGTACTCAATCAACCGGGGAGCTCCTACACATGCCACTAAGCAAAAAGCACAAAGCCTAAGCTCACTAGCAATGCTCAATAACAAGGCTACACAAGCCAAATTAGAGAGCTCAACTTAGCTACACAAACTAAGCAATGTGACTAGCAAGACTACAAGTCAACTAGTCACTCATGGGATCAACTTCTATGCTACACAAGCAAGGAAGGTAACTAGCAAGCTACACAAGCCAACCAATCATAAGAGCAACTACACTAGCACATGTATATGAACAAGTAAATACAAGCTAGTGAAAAGAGTTTGCAAACCACCGAGAAGATGAACACGAAGTTGACACGGTGATTTTTCTCCCGAGGTTCACTTGGTTGCCACCAAGCTAGTCCCCGTTGTGTCGACCACACACTTTGGTAGTTCGGCGGCTAATAGGCACCACACCTAGCTCGACACTCGAGCGCCGCAAGAACTCACCCACAAGTGAGGGTAACTCAATGACACGCGCAATCCACTAGAGTTGCTCTTCGCGATCCCCGCGGGGCGAGCACAATGCCCCTCACAATCCTTCTCCGGAGCCACGCACAATCTTCACGCGGGCTTCACGACGGAGACTCGATCACCAAGCCGTCTAGGAGGTGGCAACCTCCAAGAGTAATAAGCACCACCGGCTTGCAACTCGAACACCTAGTGCCACTCGATGCAATCTCTCAAAGCAACGCACTAGAATCGCTCACTCGCAATAGATTCGCACACTAGCAAGCACAAGCGAGTTAGAGGGCTCCCAAGCACATCCACACAAGCCACCAAGGCTTTTGGAGTGCTCCAACCAACGGCCCAAAGCCGGCCTCAACGACTATATATAGCCTCAAGGACCAACTAGCCGTTATGCCCCTTCACTGGGCATTCTGCGCTCCGGTCGGTAGTACCGACCCCTCCTGGGCGGTACTACCGGCTTAGTCAAACTAGCCGTTACCTCACATCGCGCAGATTTAGGCAAACCACCGACCCCTGGTCGGTTCCTCCGAGGTCGGTAGTACCGAGGTCATGGCGGTACTACCGCCAGGCCAAAATCGCCGCGACCAGAGAGCTCTGCGAAAAATCAGCCACTACCGACACTGCGTCGGTACCACCGCGGGCGGTAGTACCGAGGTAATGGCGGTACTACCGCTAGGCTATTTTTCAAAACTACAGAGAGCTCTGCAAAACACCTCATGGCCACGGTACCACCGACCATCCTGTCGGTACCACCGCCGGCGGTAGTACCGAGGTAATAGCGGTACCACCGCCAGGCCAAAAACGTCCCATTACAGAGAGGGCTGCACGCAGCACCTATGGGCGGTACCACCGACCACCCTGGTCGGTACCACCGACCATACACAGAAAACTCCATTTTCTTCTCCGAGTTGATCCAAACCAACTCCAACAACTTCTCCTTTGCAAATGTGCTAACACCAACAAGTGTACACCATCATGTGCATGTGTGTTAGCATTTTCACAAACAATTTTCAAAGGATTTTCACTTGCTCTCACCACGCCACTCGATCTTAGTAACATCGCCAAGTTAGATCGCTCAAGTGGCACTAGATGACCGATATGCAAACAAGTTTGCTCCTCTTAATAGTACGGCCATCTATCCTAAACCCGGTCATAATCTTCTCTACACACCTATGACCGGTGAAATGAAATGCCCTACAAATATACCTTTGCCTTGCGCATTCCATTCCATCTCCTTCGGTGTTGATGCAACACATGCACCAACCTATCTTCAAATGATATGATCCACTTCATATCATCACATGGCCTCCATGGTCCATCGATCTTGACATCACTTGCTCTTCACCATCGCTTCGGTCCTTCGGCGCCAAGTCTTGCTTAAACCTCCCGACACTCGGTACCAACGGCTTCAAAGCCTCAACTTGCCCTTCACCTTCGCAACCGGTCCATCAAGCCAAGTCTTGCCTTGATCTTCTCCATCTTAGCCATATGACCACATGTCATGTCACATATGCAATAAGCTCCTTCTTCACATGTGTGAGCCTTGCAACATCTTCCAAGCCATTTCACCTCTATGGCATATGTTGCTCACACATGATCACCTATGGACTAATCACCTGTGTAATTTACTTCAAACACATATTAGTCCACCTAAGTTGTCACTCAATTACCAAAACCAAACTAGGACCTTTCAACAACTACCGGCAATTTTTATAAATAACAAGTATTATCTATTAGTCTCATAATTGATATCATTTGAAAGATCTTTGAATCTAGTTTTTTAACAAAATTATTTGGAGATATAAATATTGCACATATTTTCTACAAATCCAGTCAAACTTGTGGCACGGACACCGAAAACGTCATCTATTCGTGGACGGAATGGTAACACTTTAGCAGGAGAAATCGTTTTCTAGTGAACAGTAAAAGAGAGAAAAAACGTTTTTTATTCCTGAGCGGAAGCAAAAAAAAATGGTTCCTCCTCATTGCTCTAGAGCATCTCTATCAGTCCTCCTTTGCTCACCTCCAATAAGAAAAAAATGTCATATTGGAGATTTGGTACCTCCAGCAGTTCTCCAAACCCAACCTCAATGAGAATTTTTTTTTCTCAGTCCCTCAAATCATAGTCTCCAATTCCTCTAATAAAGGGAAGAGTTCTCCTCCCTCAATCCACTCTTTTTCTTATTGGGGATGAGATTTTCTCGTTAGGCTGGAGAGGAGACCATCAAAATTAAAAATTACTTTTTATATCTCCTCCAATAAAGTTTTTAGATTGGATTTTTCTCCTACTGCTAGAGATGTTCTTAGAGGATTATATGAGTCATTTTAAACAGACCTTTAACCTCTTTAGGAAATCCAACTCGAAGATCCATTCATTTAGTAAAAAAACACGAAAAACTTTTATGCACCTTTTGTTTGTCAAATATTGAGGGGTGTTTAGTTCTCACCCAAAAAACTTTTAATCTATCACATCAAAATTTGAACACATGCATAAAGTAAAAAAATAACTAATTACATGGGTAAAAAAATAACTAATTAGTTCATGATTTGACAATGTCATGCTATATTAAACATGTGCTAATAATAGATTTAGTAGTCTTAATTTATCTCAAGATTTTACCGATAAAATTTGTAATTTGTTTTTTGATAGTATCCGAATACCATAAACGACATATCACGTGACATCCGATGTGACACCTGAATTATCCTGATACTTCAATATGATCTCGTATCCACGTATTCGTATCAGATACTTCGATACACCACTATGTCTTTAATTTGCTAAAAAAAACTGATGTATCCACGTATCTGTATCCAGCCGATACAACATATACATATCCGTATTCGTGTTGCATAGTGTGACACCCATCCACTGAATTAAAACTGACAACTTTGTTCTTTTATTGTTTAACTTTTATTTCATCTTATCAGGGCAGCAAAAAGTAACTGAGTTTTTTTTTTTTTTGCCAGTTTTTGCTCTTAGCGCCAGCTGTAAGGGCCAAAAGTGCTAAAATTTTGGGTCGAGGCAAATTGACAAAAGTAGCCACGTATCGTGAGACAAACTTTCCCTGTCGTCAACACCAAACCAAGGAGTGGTCATCTGAATTACCTGAATTTTACATCGAACCAAAAAAAGTCACCTGTTAACGCTACTATAGTACGTAGTAGTACCAAAAATCGTCGAAACGTGCCAAGTTTTCACCAAGGTTTGACATATGCAGTAATCGGGCAAACCCATATTTCCCTCTTTTACACAAACAAAAACAGTTCGTTGCAGAAATACCTGACGAATTCCTCCAAAAGTTCCGCGGTTTCAAAAGGCAAGCGACGGCGACCCCAACCGCGGGGAAGGGCCGTGACGAGACAAGAACAAGATCCGACATCCGAGAGGGGGAGAAGAGGAGAGGAGACAGCACGAGGCGCCGAATCGAATCAGGGAAAGAAAGCGAAGGGCCGCCGCAGTCTACTCGAGTACGCGTCACTGGGCGCGGCGCGTTCCCCTTCCTCCCGCTCCGCTCTCTGCCCCGTTCGTGTGTGTGTCGTTGACGAAATCACAAGTCCATGTGGGCGGTTTTGACTTGATCCAACCAAGAACGCGCGTTTCAGCCGTAAAATACTCGTACCGGTTTCCAAGTCCGGTCGCGGCTTGCTCTCTTCCGTCCGTCATTTGCTTTCCTCTTCCTGCCATTCGCGTCGCGTGTGCCTCTGCTTGCCCATTCTTGCTTCCGTCGTCTTTGCTGCGTGTAAATCTGATCTAGTACTTGTGTCTCCGCGTCACTGGGGATTCTTTACTTCAAGTTGGATTTGGCAATGTCAACGGAAGGAGCGATATTTGATCTGATTTGCTGAGAGTTCTTGCTGCAGCTTTGGTCCTGGGATTGGGTGGATTGGATTGGAGAGCGGACACTGAGCGTAGCTACTGTTCTTGTGAATTTCTGATGCGGAGTTTCGCTCAGAATCGGTAAAGGAGTGGTCTTTGATCGATTTCTAGGCTTCTATTGGTGATTCCTCTCATTCTCAACTTGGGGATTTCTGCCAAGGGGAGTTTCCTGACTGACTGGTTTGGGTTCAGTTAAGCAGCAGAGATGAGGTTGACTGTTCGTGTGATCGAGGCCCGCAACCTGCGGGCCATGGATTCCAACGGTTTCAGCGATCCGTACGTGAAGCTGCAGCTCGGGAAGCAGCGATTCAAGACCAAGGTGATCAAGATGAACCTGAACCCGGCTTGGGATCAGGAGTTCAGCTTCCTTGTCGGCGATGTCAAAGATGTGCTCAAGCTTGATGTCTATGACGAGGACATCCTCCAGATGGATGACTTCCTGGGGCAGTTGAGGGTGCCATTAGAGGATGTGCTGTCTGCTGATGACTTGTCGCTTGGTACCCGTTGGTACCAGCTTCTTCCCAAGGGCAAAACCAACAAGGCGGTTGATTGTGGTAATGACGGATATTCATTTAGTTTTGTTGCTCATTTTTGTTTTGTTTTGTTTTGTTCAGCCCTGCATAAGAATTCACTGTTTGACTTTCTGAGTCTGCATCATTTTGTACTAGGTAGCCAGCAAAATGATGCAGACACAGAAAGTCAAACAGTTACATAAACTATTGCTAATGTTATTTTTCAGGAAACGTGATCATCACTTCGTTTTTTCAAATTTGTTTTCACCTTGCAGGGGAGATTTGTGTGTCAATATCGTTAGAATCATCTGGAGCCTCGCGATCATGGTCTGAGGACCTTGGAGCCGAAATAACTGATATACAGAGAGACTATTCATTGTCAAGCCAAAGCACAGCTCCATCTATTGCATTTTCTTATCGAGAAATTGAAACTTATAAAGAAGACGATGAGTATTCTGTTAGATCTGAAATCCCTGCAGAGGATAGGAGTAGTGAAGTTACTGACACAAATCAAGCTGCTGCAGAGGACAAGCCAAATGGGAATTCTAGTGCAACTTTGAATGGAACTGAAACTTCTAGTGGTAAAACAGATAAGTCTGATAAGCCGTCATTTGTTGATCTTGTCTGCCAATTATTTGCTAAAAAAAATGGTGATACAGTGCCAACCTCCTCTGGAAGCTCTGAGGTTTTAGAGGAAGTTCAAGAGGAAGCAAGAGGATGTGAGCTTCCGGTAAGCCAAATTGATAATTTGTGCCCAGAGACTCCATTCAGTGAACTACTGAAATCTCTTGAATCACGACATGAAGGAGTCGAGATGCCTGTAAATCTACAAGGAATTCTTGTTAATCAGTCATATCTTGCCTCTCCTAGTGATCTGAATGATCTTCTCTTCTCACCAGATTCAGATTTTAAACAAACAATGGTTGAGCTTCAAGGCTGTACTGATTTCAAAACTGAACCCTGGAGGCTTGATAACGATGGGGACTCCTTGAAGAGAGTGGTAACATACACAACTGCACCATCAAAATTGGTTAAAGCCGTTCGAGCAACAGAGGAGCAATCTTATTTGAAGGCTGGTGGAAAAGAGTATGCAGTTTTATTGAGTGTGAGCACTCCTGATGTTCCCTGTGGTACTTATTTTCGGACGGAAATTCTTTTCCGTATCATGCCAGGTCCTGAACTTGATTCTCAGCAGCAGACATCACATTTGGTAGTATCTTGGCGCATGAATTTTCTTCAGAGTACTATGATGAAAAGTATGATAGAAAATGGAGCAAGGCAGGGCTTGGAGCAAAACTATGCACAGTTTTCAGATTTACTATCACAAAAGATCAAGCCTATTGACGTAGAAGGTTCTGGGTCTGACAAGGAACAGGTCTTGGCCTCTTTGCAAGGGGGCGAGGAATCTGATTGGAAGATAGCATTTCTGTACTTCTGCAACTTTGGTGTCTTATCCTCCCTTTTTGTGTCTCTTTACATTATTCTGCATGTTCTACGAGTGAATCCAAGTGTTGTTCAAGGTCTTGAGTTCCCAGGATTAGATTTGCCAGATTCGCTCAGTGAAATTATCATGGGTGGGCTGTTGTTTCTTCAAGTACAGCGCATACTTAAGAATATTGCATGCTTTGTTCAAGCAAGAGGACAAAAAGGTAAATTGTTTTGTGGTTTCCTTGTCTTCAATGCCATCTAATTACATAGCATGAAAAAATCAGAATAAGGATTTGAAAATGGTCTCTCATTTTTTAGCAATAAAATGGTCTTTTTAAATGCAACATACATTAGGTTTTGAAATGATTGTGTTTACAATGATGTTTCACTTTATCCAGTAGCAGACCCAAAGCATTTTATAAGCCCAGGTATTTTAGTGGCTAAATATAATAAATTAAACCTAATGTCTTAAGTATATAGGCTACGCAATAATTTTACATAGTAAAATTGGACGCTGACAAGCCCAAGCGGCAGCCTAGGGTCGCCGGGCCTGCCAGTAACCTGATCCGAACAAGGTAACCAAGACTGATCAATGAAGATCTCTTTCATGATCATGGCACACCTGTTTCTATTAAAAATCTTATGGGAGTTAGGGGCTCCAACCTAATAAATTCCTCTTCTAGTAATGAAAACGAAAGCACTTATAGAGGAGTAGCTAAGGCTTGAAGTGAGCAGCCTGCCGGCCTGGGTTAAAACTCACATATTGCAACGCTGGTTATGTGCTCCCTTCCTTGAGGACTGCAACGCCATGGTCTCCACATCCGCGTAAGCGAGATAACGCACATGAGCCTGCCTGTACCTGTTCCAGGGAAAGAAAGGGCAAGATTCTCCCTATTACAATAATATGAACGAGTTTTTGTTAGAGGAAGAACTGAAGAAGTTCAGGTACACTACAGTTGAGTTTAGCTTGAAATTGGTGTAACCAAAACACTGATACTCTACTTGAGATCGGCTTCTTAAAATGGACCTTCTATGTCTGGTTACATGAGAAATCACAAAAATTAGTTATTTCACTTTTTTTTCTCAAGGAGCTTATTGAACTAGTGCAATAGCTTGATCTTCTTGGAGAAAAGACTACAACAGTATGGCTTGCATTTCTTGGCGTATGTTTTTGGATTTTATATTCATGAATGTGATATGTGTCTACTTTGTTCAATTTTTTCATCATGTAGGTGGTGATCATGGTGTGAAAGCAAAAGGTGATGGATGGCTCTTAACAGTAGCTTTAATCGAGGGAATCAAATTGGCTCCAGTTGATGCTACTGGTTTCTCTGATCCTTATGTGGTATTTACTTGCAATGGCAAAACAAGATCAAGTTCAATCAAGTTCCAAACACTAGAACCTCAGTGGAATGGTATACGTTTTCTGGAACTGTTTCTGGATTCTTAAACCCTGTCATCTCCTACCATCACTAGGAAATTGTAAATTTGAACTGCACCAAATTTTAGTTGCATAGAAACACTACATGTTTTGTTATGTTATGCAACGTGCAACTAAACCTATTTCACCAAATCTTGCAGAAATCTTTGAATTTGACGCAATGGATGATCCACCATCAGTGATGAGTGTACATGTATATGATTTTGATGGACCATTCGATGAAGTTACATCCCTTGGACACGCGGAAATTAACTTTGTAAAATCAAACTTGTCAGAGTTAGCTGATGTATGGATTCCTCTTAAAGGTAACCTTGCTCAGTCTTGGCAATCCAAGTTGCATCTGAGGATTTTCTTGAACAACTCAAAGGGGACTGGCATGGTCACTGAGTATCTGAGCAAAATGGAGAAAGAGGTTGGTAAGAAGGTGAGAGATTCCATTCTTTCTGCTAGGAAGTATATTGTTACCGCATGACTTTCCAGATCTGATTTTCATAACTTTTACCAGATGACATTGAGGTCTCCTCGGACCAATACAGCATTCCAGGAACTCTTCTCTCTGCCAGCAGAAGAATTTCTCATCAGCAGTTTTACCTGCTATTTGAAGAGGAAATTGCCTACACAGGTAATAGCTTGATTTTTGCTTACATAAATTATTAGATTTCATGATAAATGTAAATGTATGTTTTGTGATCCTCTTCCCTATAGAAGAATGCTGAGGGATATAATACATTAATACTTCAAAAGTGTTTGTGCGCACACCTTTTTCTGAACTATGAAAGATATAACAGCTTATTTATAATTTATATTGAAAAGTAGAGAAAAATTCAGGAACATTTTCTTGCAGTCACATCAGTTGTGATTTCAAAAGAGAAACCAACTGAAGATGTAAGCCACCAGTGTCAGCATTGCCTTTTCTTTTTGGAAAGACATCTCATATTGTTCCTGCCATGCTATGTGAGTTAAATATTTGTATATATGCTATTGCTTTTGTTTGATTTATTGGACCAACTTACTGTGTTCATGTGTCCTCAATTATTCTGAAATCTGAATAGCTCACTACCTGTCCAGACGTCCAGTCAACTGACAAACTCTTCGACTTTTAATTTCAGGGTCATCTTTTTTTATCTCCAAGAACAATTGGGTTTTATTCAAGCATGTTTGGGAGGAAAACAAAATTTTTCTTTCTATGGGAGGATATTGAAGACATACAGGGAATACCTCAATCAATATCGTCATGGAGTCCATCCATTATAATAACTCTTCACAAAGGTAGAGGCATGGATGCAAAGCATGGTGCAAAGAGCATGGACAACGGAAAGCTTAAGTTCTGCTTACAGTCTTTTGCATCGTTTAATGTGGCCAATAGGTAAATGCCCAGCTTTCTTAAACACATGGAATATGTGTCATATGGCTCTTATGAATCAAACTCTCGAAATGACTTGTGTCACAACTAACAGTGCCTTGATTCTTGAAATATCTTATGCATGATTTATATGGTTCTTGCCGGAATAAATATTGTTTGTGCTCTACAGGACAATAATGGCATTATGGAAGGCAAGATCTTTGAGCACGGAGCTTAAAGTACAGCTTGCTGAAGAACAGTCCCAAATTAACACCCTTCAAAGTGAGGACAGTGGGATTTTTGTTGGTATTGAGGATGCCAAGAGCCTTCAGATGACTGAAGTTTACACCTCAACCATTTCGACCAATGTAAGTTCAGTTAAATTGTACATACCATGCCAAATCTAAATATACACCTGCAGTTCTGAGCTCCTTCAAGTTTCATTTACTACCTATGTTGTAGTCCATCATAAGAGGTTGAAACTGACATTCATATATCTCTTGTCAGATGGCCTCGCTTATGGAGGTGTTTGCAGGAGGTTCTTTGGAAATGAAGGTAATGGAGAAAGTTGGATGCCAGAAATACTCGGCTACACAGTGGGAATCGGATAAACCCAATGAGTATCAACGACAAATTCACTACAAGTTTAGCAAGAAGCTGTCTCCCGTTGGCGGAGAAGTGACAGGAACCCAGCAGAAATCTCCTATGCCCAATAAGAAAGGATGGATTATTGAAGAGGTGATGGAGCTCCAAGGAGTCCTTCTTGGCGACTTCTTTACGGTTTGTATACAATACCTGAATCTTCTTTCTCTCTGGCATTCTGGGAAGAATTTGCATGCTCCGCTTGTTGTGCTTGGAAAGTTCCTCCTTTCATGTGTATTGGATTATGTTATGACAGATTGTCTGTTTCCACATATCACTTGGGAAGTGTAGTTGACCATGCCATTGCAAAACAGAACAAAAGATTGACTAGGGAGTAGTACTATCTAAATGTAAAACCACCTCAAGGAGGTCAAGTCAAGAACATCTCTTTATTTTCTCCATGTGGGAAACATGCACCAACTTTTATTGTGACAGAAGGGCAGCATCATTTAAACCAGCTTGCCAGAGTCTTTTTTTTAAAAAAAAACAAAAAAAACGACTTCTGTTAGATGGAGTATTTTCATCTTCTAAATTTTTTGTTTCTCAGAGTCAGCGAAAAGAAAATATGAAAAAGAAAGAAAACGATCCGCTGTACTAAGCCAATATCGATTTGAGTGCATGCTTGTCATTTGGTCAATTACCCAATGGCATGATATACCGTGATTCTGTGCTGTAGCATGGTCAATGGGGTAGCTATGTGGAGACAAAAAAAACAGCAGCAGGTCCTTCCCTTTCTTATCACCATACGAAAGATCAAACCTTCTGCACTGATTTTCTCCATACCAGCAGAAGAAAAGAAACACAGCACGTCTGACCTGCTCTCTTTTGTTGTGTTTTTTTTTTGCAGCTCCACATAAAGTACCAGATCGAGGACCTAGCTCCAAAGCAAAGAGCAAGCAATGTCCAAGTCTCCCTGGCAATCGAGTGGTCAAAGAGCACCAGGCACCAGAAGCGAATCGAGAAGAACGTCCTTTCCAGCTCGTCCGCTCGCCTGAAGGAGATGTTCAACCTGGCGTCGAGGGAGCTCGCGCACGCCAGATAGGTGGGAGCAGCATGGCCTTTGACGTCTCACCCGCCACCGTCCCTGTGCATATAACAACAACAACACTACCATATCAGTGACTGGACATTAACATTCCCTGACTGTACATGGAAAGCTTGGCTGAAGATTGACAGACAACAACAGCAACGGCAACCGATTCTGATTCATGCTTTGGAAGAAGAAGAAGAAGAAAGTGGGCCGCTGTGGTCGAATTTTTGCGAGCTCAGTGTGCCCATCCTCCATCAGTTTTGCTGTACTGTACCTGATCGATCAAGCATCTTAGCTGATGTCTGCAGCGTTGGGATACTAACTGGTGTACCGCACACATTGGTTAGTTCCAGCATAGCCATGAAATTTACTTGGGATATATATTTATTACAGAAGAAAGAACAAGGTATATATAGGATAGCTGAATAGACAACGATATATAGCTGTATGTTGTGCTTGTTGCAAGTTGTTGTTGTCTCTGTTGTAGCAGTATGGATTGGATTGCCTCAAGATAGGCTTTGAATTGAATCATTCTTCGGTGACAACACATGTTGGAATTGTACAAAGTCCAAGTCCGAGAATAAGTGATGGAATGTGAAGTTTACAGCGTTATTTTTAGTTATTATTACTCCCTCTGTCCTAAAAAAAATAACGCAATTCTGTGTTTTTTTTTTGGGGGGGGGGGGGGGGGGGGGGGGAACGGAGGGAGTATTATTACAGGCAGGACCGCAGGAGGCAGGCTGATTTGGGTCTGTTCATTCATGGTGGTGGTGGTTGAGTTGAACAGCTATCAGAGAAAGAAGAGAGGCGCTGCACTGTTTATCCGGCCCCGGTGGAAGGAGACGTGATACTGACAGCGAACCGAAGCCGCGGCTCCCGCCGCCAGAACCAGAAGCCCCCTGCCGCTGAGCATGAAAGGGACCAGAACCCGAGCGAAGCTGGACAGGTCACGGCGTCACGCCCATGCCCGGCGACGTCTCTGGTGCGGTGCCTGCCTGCCAATGCTGCCATTGTGATTTGCTTCGCTGGCTCCCGATCCAAGAAAAGAAACCAACCGGGTGACCGGTGAGGCTGCTGCGCCGTGCGCCGGACGACGTGCTCTCCATCCGTCTCTCGATCAGGAAGAGCAGAGGAGCATGCACGCCATGTGACCCGCCATAAACATAAACTAGGCAGGCGGTGGTGGGGCTTTCAGCGGCGGCTTGTCTGCTGTGCTGCTGCTGCCCGCCACCTCCACCTCCCTCGTCGTCTCGGTCACAGTCACGCAGATGCGTAATAAAAAAGAGCTGCCTGCCTGCTGCCCTCCCTCGATCTCTCGCTGTCTATAAACAAGAGAAGAGAGGGAAATGCCGCGTCTCCCTCCGGCCCACAATATCAACCGTCGCCTAGAACATTCCTCCGTTTCATTACCCTTTCTTTCCTTCCTTCCCCCACAACAACTTGATTACATAGCATTTTTTTTTTTTGGCCTTGCTCAGATCAAGCGGCAACTAACTACTCCCTTCGTCTTCGTCCTAAAATAATAAGTGTACTTCTAGAGTTTAAATAAAGATGTTAAGATTAGTATGAAATTACATTTATATTTTTAAAAATATATAATTATTATGTCTCGAAAAATAAGAAAGTAAAAAAAGATAAATAGTACTAATTTGTCTTTTATGTAAATGTATATTTATTTTGAGACGGAGTGAGTAGTAATTTCAGATTTGTTTGCTTAATTAAATACGTAAACAAGTGCTGTATTTTATTAATTATTTTATCATATTTCCTAGACACATGAACAATTTTATCTTTATTATTCTATAGAAAAAATTATTTATTTATTTATTATAATTTGTGCTAATAGATTTAAACTATTATAGCTGGAGATCTAAAGATTGGTAGTCGTCCTGACTCATCTGAACAGATGTTATATGTTTTAGACGCTTGAAAATATAACAAATCTCTTATTTTATTATATTCTAGCATACGTACAGTAGTTAGCAACTAATTACTGGTTCATACTTGTATAAATAATAAATAAAGAAAATGCGTTTAAAGAGCTTCGGAAAAGCATAAAAGGATGATCAGTTTTGTTGCCATGCCACCGTTTTTTTTTTAATCTGTTCTTCTCATCTCATTTTTTGCCCTGAAATTTAAAGAAAAAGCCTGTACAGACACTGCTGCGAGGTGCAGAGTGGTACGCCTACTACATCATCAGAGCACTCCGCCAGTATTTACAGTACAGCACCAAACACGAGCGACAAAAGGACGAGAAGGAAAACAGATGAACAAAAAAAAGACGACGACGAAGAGGAAAGGTAACTAATCCTAAATCGAGAGCTAATCAGGTAATGGAGCCTCCTCTCGATTCCTAGGCAAACAGGCAGGCAGGCAGGCGGCAGGGCCACGCCGATCTGGTTTGCTGGACTGGAGATCCGTCCGTCTCTGTCCGTCTCTAGAAGCGGACGAGGCGGGGCGCCGCGACGGTCCAGGTGAGGTCGTCGTCGGCGGCGGCGGGAGGGAGGAGGCGGTGGCGGCAGAGCGGGCAGGTGGCGTGGTCGTAGTCGAGCCAGGTCTCGAGGCAGGCGCGGTGGAAGAGGTGGCCGCAGGGGAGCCGGTTCACCACCGACTCCGGCTCGAACCGCGCCAGGCACACGCGGCAGTCTCCCGCGCCACCGCCGCCGCGGCGCCGCCCGAACCGCGACGGCCGGAACCTGCTCCGGAACCGGTCCGCGAGGGAGGGCCCCGCCCCCGCGGCCGTGACCGTGACCGTCGCCGCCGCCTGCAGCGGCTGCCGCCGCTCCTCCGCCGGATCCCAGTCCCACGACGGCGGCGGCGCCGCCACGCCCAGGAAGAGCAGCGCGGCGCGCACCAGCCCCGCCAGGATCGCGACGGACGCCGCCGCGTTGTACAGCACGAACCCCAGCAGGCTGTCCTTGGGCGCCGGCATGCTCGAGATGCCCATCCTCGCGCGACGCCGATCCGATCCGTTGGATATTGGGGACTGGGGAGGGGATCGACCCCAGGAGGGACCTCGGGACCCTGGTTGCAATTTGGGCGAGAGGGGTGAGCGTGAAGGAGGGGGGAGATTGAGGTCCGGTGGTGCTGTGCTGGTGGATGTGGGATTCCAGTGGAAGGAGCTCGGCGGGGGGTGGGGTGGGGGTACCTATTTATAGAAGCCTTCCGGATTTTCCTGACAGTGGGTGGCGGTAAGTAAAACGACGCTGCTAGTATACGCCACACTTCCTAATTTACCGTGGCAGTAGCACGTAGCACGCAGCACGCACGCGGCAACCAAGCCACTTGTGTTGTGATGTGATTTGGATTTTTTTTTTTTGACGAAACAGTGATTTCGATTTCTTGCTTTGCCCTCCCTCCTGATTTGTGATTCCAATGTAGGCCCCCTTCAGTTGGTATTTTTTTTTCATAATGATACTGTAACATTTTTATTGTTATTTAATAAACTTTCTCCAAATACTAACTAACTAGAGTCAAAACATTCGACTCGATATTTAATACACAATTGAATACTAAAACTACTAGTCCCTCGATTCAAAATTAGAAGATATTTTAGCCTTTTAGATATATTACTTTTGTTGTATATTTAGATATAGCGTATACATAAGTGCATGGCATGATAAAAAAATTATAAAAAAAAAACAAAACGTCTTATAGTTGGGATGGAGGTGCTACTGTCTCTCTCCTCTATTTTTTTTAAAAAAAAATAGAGAGAAAAAAGAATATAGAACAAAACAGAGAAGGAAGCAAACCTCCTCTAGCTTTCCAGGACTCAAGTTGCTGCTGCCATATCCTTCTCCATCTCTTCAAAGATGACAGTTGTAACAAGAGGAGGCACAACCATGTAGGCGCTAAATTAGCATAAAAATTGTCAGACGACTTTTTACTTATGGACACCTACACCTACACGAAAGAAGACGTTCTTTCTTTGAAAACCCAAAATTTAAATGAGGGCATGTTCCCCCACTCATTATGTATTAGGCCTGCCCCTACGGCCATGGATGCGATGGAGAGGAGGAGGTGATGGTGGTACAATTCTATGTATATTCAGATAATAGATTTAGTATTGTAAGTCATTCTTAAAAGGGAACGTATCTAGTGCAAACCATAGCCTTTATGAAAACTCGTGCAAACCATGATAAAAAAATCGTCTAAATTCACTAAAAAAATCACACATTTAGATGGTATGATGATACACAATCTTGTAAAATATCTTGTCCAAAATCGACTTCGTTTGTGAGTTATAAAAATAACAAATTTTAAGCCAGAAAGTTTTCCACAAGTTACACGGGTTCATTTTTATAAGGAAAATGGGTAGAAAACTACGAGTATTTCTACAAGTTGTTGCGCCAATTTATGCAGGGCCGCCATGCCGTGGCTACTATATATGAGCTGGTCAAAATGGTCCCGACCATGACGGTAACAGTAATCAACCCCTAATAATAATAATAAAAAAAGGGAAAAAAGCAAAAGAGAGAAAAATGGTGCATTCACTGTAGTTACTGGATAAGAGGATCGTGGCAGGGGCCGAAGGAGACCTCACACCTGACCGGCTAGCAGAAAATGCTGATGTAAATTGCTGATATTTAGTGAGCCGCACCGTACGTGTCAGCATGCAGCTGTCACGCTAGCAGTGACCTATCCTTCCCCAAGAAGCAGAAGAAGCACGAACTGATGCCATGGCCATCCACGTTTGAGCAAGCTCAAGCAGAAGCACGAACTGATGATGCCATATCATCATGGCCATCCACGTTTGAGCAGCAGTCGTAGTACGTTTGTTTGGAAGCTTCTCCTCTCGTTCTTCTTCTCCGCTGCCGACGGGTACGTGCACGCGCTCGCCGCCGGTGCTCGGCTCTGCGCCACTGACGAGCGCGCGAGAGGGACTGACCTGACCTGACACCGACGGACGGGTACACGTCCCACGCGGCCCCGTCGAACCCGGTCCGCGCGGCCCCGGATGCGCGACACGTGCGCCCCCACCGCTTGTCCCGTCCGCCGCGATGCCGCCACCTGTCCCCGCGGGGCCCTCCCCTGATACGTCACAGTCACAGACAGCAAGGAGGAGAACGGCGAGGAGTGGAATGACGCCGGCCGGAGAAAAATCTCTACGCGGTGCCCGCGCGCTTCGTTTTACTGCTGCGTTGCTTTTTATATATCACGAGAAATTCGAACGATCCTCTCTTGCTGATTAGATTAGTGTCGGTAAACATCTCCAACAACTTGCTATAATTTACTTGTTAAATCTTGAGTTTTAGTAAGTTGCTAATTTATTTGCCAAGTGAAAAAAAAGACTTCTCTCCAACAACTCCCTAAAACACACTTGCCAAAATGATCGAACGAAGAGCCGGGTCCGCTAGTCATAGACACGGGTATAAAATTTTCAGGTAAAAAGAATAAAAAAAAGAGTAACTTGAGGGGAGGGGAGGTGTAGGCGCGGGGGAGGGGGGGGGGGGCGTACGCGCCGGTTCGGCAGTGCGGGAAATTGCGCGCGCGGGGGGCTGTTTACCAAGTTGGGAAAAATACCAAGTTAGTTTAGGGAGTTGTTGGAGTGAGTTTTTTTTGAGTTTTTGCCAAATTTATAAGAATACCAAGTTGATTTAGGGAGTTGTTGAAGATGCTTAGCTTGTTTAACTTTCGCCGCCGTGACACTTCACTTGGGAATTGGCGTTGGTTTAATAATATTATAATTAACCAATCCGTCATGGATTGGATTCAATTCCTGACGTCGAGACTGAGGCTGTCTGCACCGGCGACCGGCACACCTTCCGCTATTTAGAGGACAAAAACTTCTGCACCGGCATCTGTAAACGGGTACGCCATCCATGCTGGCGGCAGAGCGTACGCTATCTGTGGCGGCTGCAAGATCGTGTGCTATTCTGTGCACCGTGGGGGCTAGGAGGGAGAGCGGGAGAGAGAGGACTAAGGGAGATGCGGACCTCACTATTTCAACTAACTAAAAAATACTATAACTCAAAAACCGAAAATTCAAATTAAATTTTGATTGCACCATTGAATTTGTTGCAATTAATTCTTCAAAACTAGATCTCTCATGAATATATTTAGATAAAGTGATCAGTAGACTCATAGTGGATAGAGAATAATATAGAGGATGGATGGATGCAGGAGAAATGAGTATAGAAGAGAGAATCTTGATGACTAGCCAGTATAGACGATTAAAATAGAGGAATGTGAGTGTGGATAGTCTCATCCTGTCACGCGGAACGCGACTAGTACACGCAATGCGTATGCACCTCTCTCGTGTTAGCACCTCTCCTGTGCTTAGCTGTGTAGGAGAAGTAACATGTACGTAGTACATGTACATGCATGCATGAATTGGCGGGAGGGTTAAGCAAATTCAGCATATATAGCCGATTTTTTTTGGAACGACTGCTTTATTAATTCGTTATTACAATTACTCCTACTCTTTTCCCAATCCAACGGTTAAAAACACAGGGTTTTTTCATAATAATTACACACAAATTATTTTTCATCCATTTATTTATACTATAATTTAAGAGTTAAATGCTTCATATTTAATATCCACCAAAACCAATTTTCACCGGCTCTAAGGTCATGTTTAGATGCATCGACTGAATTTTAGCTGACTAAATTTAACTACAAGACATCCAAGTTTGGTTGAATTTAGTTTCTTCAATATAACTAAAGTCAACTAAAATTTAGCTGAGTTTATTAGCTTTGATTAAAGCTTAGAGCATCTCCAATTATTTGGAAAAATTGACTTGAAAAAAGTTGTCATTTAGCAACTTGCTTAAACTTTTGACAAGTAAATTTTTCATGTATCTCCAATAGTTTGGTAAAAATAACATAGAAAAGTAGCCGCGAGAGAAGTGGCGGTGGATTCCAACTTGGTAAAAATAACATAGAAACGCCGGATAACAAGTGAAGCTGATTTGGTAAATATAGCAAGTAGATGGCCTCCGATTCCAACTTGGAAAAATTTAGCAAGTCATACATCAATCTGTTGGAGAACGTTTTTTCTTCTTTTTCCAATAAAACAAAGAAAGCAAGTCATTTTTCCAAAACTATTGAAGATGCTCTTAGTAGCTAGAAGAACTTTTAGCTAGCTAACTTTTATTAGTTGGGTATATCTAAACAGACTCTAAGTTTCTTTCTTGTGTGGAAAGAAAACGTTGGAGGGTTAAGAAAAAAAAAGTGTGTGGATGAACAATGAACTGATCGAGGCGGCATGTGAATGGGCGAATTTAAAATCGTCAGTTGCATGCGGGTGTGCTAAATATTCGCTGAAATTTTGGTCGACGACAAGGGGAGGCGGCCTGTTGTTGCGGTTGAACCCTCCGACTCCGACACCGCGAATATTGTGTGCGCGCGCAAGCTAGACGTAAGGAAGGGAACAACAAGAGCAAAGAAAATCATTGCTCTGCTGATTGATTGCTGTTGTTACCGTTAATAAGGCAATGTTCAGATTCCCAAGTACCCCAAAATATTTCACATAGTAATCATCATATCAAATCTTTAGATGCATACATAAAACATTAAATGTAAGTAAAAAAATAACTAATTATACTTTTAGTCTGTTCATGTTGAGACGAATCTTTTGAGTTTAGTTAGTCCATATTTGAACAAAGTTTGTCAAATAACAACGAAAGTGCTACAGGAACTTTTCGCCACAAATTTCGCAAACTGAACAAGGCCTAAGATACTAATGACGTGTTTGGATTGGAGGTTGTTACCGTCCGGTATAACCCGGTGTGGAATGCGCTCGTCCGACATTTTCTGTGGAATGCTCTGGTCTGTCATGATAGGCTTTAATTAATGCAAAGTGGAATCATATGATGACGAACGGTGCGACTCTATGCTATGAACCAAACGATGTTTTCAGCTTCGAATATATAGGACCGGATGATTCTGGATCACTTGATGCCACAAACCAAACACGCTATAAATGTTCAACCGTTGGAAGGTTGTTTTTTTTTTTGGAGAAATTGCAGGAAGCAGATTTTGCTGGTACGTATATGGGTGGGCGCATGCATGTGGGCGATAGATGGATAATCCGTAACGGGCATGCCAATTGGCGAATCACAGGGAGGTCGTCAATTCATTGGATGATGATGATTATTAATGCCAATCTCAATGGTGAGTTTCATTTTGTTGTTTCCAAGGTTGTCATGTCACATGAGATAAAATGAAACTCTCCATTGAAAGTGAGAGTTTCATTGTAAAGTTTCATAGACATTAAATTTCATGACTCATAGAGAGTTGGTATTCGTGCCGAGAGAATTTCATCTAGATGAAACTCATTTTCTTCTCTCACTTGTTAAATACACCGCCATATCATCAACAATGCCTACGTGACAACCTATTTAATGCAAATGAAACTCAAATTGAGATTGGTGTTAGGTTGTGTTGCCGTTGTCGTTGTTAACACAATCATCATCCATGCTCTCCTGTCTACTTGTGTGCGTGTGTGTTTTTAATAATTGGAAAAAGGTATGAAGTTGCCAATAAACTACTCCATGGGACGTACTAGTGCATTCATTATCCAGTGGTACATATATACTCCCTCCATACCCATATTAGTTGACGTTTAGGACAGCGACACGGTCTCCAAAACACAACTTTGACCTCTTATTTTTGTAAAAATATTTATGAAAAAGTGATATATGTATACTTTTATGAAAGTATTCTTCAAGACAAATCTATTTATATAATTTTTATATTTGTAAACATAGAAACTTAATAGTTATTTATGATTTATATTCCCAATATTTGACTCTAACCTTTTCTAAAACGTCAACTAATATGGGTATGGAGGGAGTACAAAATAAAGAGCATCATTTGTGCACCCTAATAATAATCAGTTGGTCTCAGAACCGGCATGGAAGTTGAGCTGATGAGTTAGAATGGATCCGATCCGATTCGGCAGAGTGGACAAGGCAGCGGACCAGCGGTTCTTTTTGTCTTTCCTGACGGTTTTCGGAGATTATCGTTTTCCTAGGGTCGGTCGGTCGGTCCTTTTGTTGTTTGTTTGGGGAGAAAAAGAAAGAAAACCAACCCTGCTTGGTCATGCTCAATCGGATGGATCGGGTCGGGGTAGGGTGCTTGGACCCGTGAGGCCGTGACCTAGCATCCCATCGCCCACCGCCACCGGTCCGGTCTCGTCACCGCTTTGCTCTGCCAACCATCGCGGGTCGTACGCACCGCACCGGGCCGATGATCGGTCGGTCGGTCATGTGGAGCCGGTGTGGGCGCGTGCGACGGGGTGCCGATCCCTCTCAGGCCTCAGATGGAGATGGAGCCCGATCACGCCCCAGCGGTGTGGGCTCACGTGGGCCCCGGGCAGCGGGCCACGGACCGGACGCTGGCCATGGCCTGCGCCGCCGCCGCGTGGCATGCTACGTGTCAGGCGGCCTGGAGCTGCGGCTCATGCACGCTGACACGGCGTACTCCTAGTTCGCACCGCATCCGCACGGGTGTCGCCGCTCGCCACCGTGCACGCAGCCAGGTGTGGGTGCCTGATTTGCTCACACCCTGGACCCTGGTGCCTGGTGGATGGATGCTTTTGCGCCTCTCTGCCCGTCTGCCACTCACCGCCAGCACTCTCATCCACTCCCTCTCCCCGCAGCTGCCCGCTGGCGCCTCCACAATTATGGACGTGATGACGCGAGATTTTGTTGCCATCGCTCCATTTGTTTCTTCTTTTGAGGGAACAACCTGCGGTTTTTTTTTTCAGCAAAAGAAAAGAGAAAAACCGTACGCCTAGGCGCCTAGCAACCTGAAACAAGTCCCAAGTAAAGATGGCAGCAGGGACCTGTTTCTGGATCATAAATAAATTCCTCTATTAGAGAATTGGGGGTATCTGGAATCGGCGTTAGCCTTTTTGCGTCGAATTGTTGTGTATAGTGTGTTCTGTTTATTACTATCATCTGTTACCAAGGTGCTGTCTTGCCTCTCTTTATATATATAGTTCAGAGGACAAGACAACTTGTTCTAAGCTTAGTCGGATTACAAGAAAAAGGTTCTGTTCCTAACACATGAATCTAGGTCGTCCGAGTCCTGCTACAAGTAGAATTCATATTGTGAGGACCTGCCTTCAGTAGGCCCGTGGACTCAACCAGGACCCATACGATTGAAACCGTATTGATGTATAACCCTGGCGGTCAAAGTATCGACATAGCCATTGACAGTGTCCCATGAATTAAAATAGATACTGTATGAGATCAACAAGAATAAAAAATATATATATAATAATAAAAGGGAAAAGGAAGAAAAGAAAAACAGAAATTTCCAAAAGAAATTGTGAAACAAAAGGCCCAGGAGAAGAAGAAGAAGAAGGCCCCCACCCGTTCTCTAATTCAGCCCAAACCCACGTCTCTTCTTTACCTTTACCCTAACACTGCGCCAGGGTTGCTCGGCACGCAGGCGACGCAGGCGGCGCTCAGGCTCGCGTTCTCAGCGACGGCGGGGCAATTCCAGGCTCGGCGGTGGCGTCAGCGGCTCCCCCTCCCGCCTCTCGCTCTCGCCTCCGTCCTCCGCACAACGGCTGGCGACCCTACGTACGCACCTCCCTCTCCCCTCCCGCCTCCTCTGGACCGTCGACGGCGCCCGGTCCCTGCTGCTGCGATGCGCGCCGCGCGCGACCGGCGAACAGCGGGAGCCGGCAGCCGCTGCTCCACCAAGGCGGTCGCGCCGCTTTGGGAGCGCTTATGCAGTTATGCCCTATAGTGGAGCGCTACCCGTCCGCTTAGTGCCGCCTTTTGGATCCAGGGCTGTGATATCTTGTCTGAAATATTTTCTAATATACTAGAAAACCAGACGCGACTTTTGCCGCGCCCTTCTTTGAGTTGGCTATATGAGGCACAACTCTTGCCATTGCTAAATGTAGTAAAGGAGCATTCTGTATAGTGCATATGTAAGAACCTGTGTATAAAAGTTGTTTACTTAGTTTACTTTATATGTGAATGTTGCAAGTAAATATGGAGGTTTGGGTAAATTATGCTTGAATTTATGAATGGTTAGATTCTAATTGCAATGAATTTCACACTTCCATGCCCTCCATATGCCGTAGATTGTTATTGCTCTGGAAAAGAGCAGTTTCAGTTCGACGGTATGCGTTGAACTGGCATTGAACAAACAATGAAATGCTCTGAAGAAGGCTCAGTTGGGTCTTTTTGTAGACACTAAGACTGTGCTTGCGCACCTGCAGTTGTTACATATTATATCTCGAGTGGAAAAAGTATGGTTCATTTCACACAGGCAGCAGTCGCATTGAAGTACCTATGATTGATTTAGATATAATAAGTAGTACTTCAGTAGTTTTTAATAACCAAGGCTAGATAGCATATTAGAAGATGTGCTAGTGCTGTTAGCGGACAGTGTACTGACTTGCGTTTCTCCAGCTACTTACATCATAATTTATACAGCAAAAGGGTGTATTGTTATCTAGATACTTCTAGATTGTGAAAGAGCTCTTGCTTTTGTAGTAATTTTGGAGCTCTGGCTCAATCTGTAATCCACAGCATATGTAATATTATTGAACTGTTTTTTTTTTCTTAACAAAAGAGCAAGGACTTTTGTCTGGTCTTGGTGGCAAGATACTAAGAAGTAGGAGCAGAGTAACACAGAATGAAAGACTGTTTATATCTTTTCTTTAGTATGTTGCCTTTACATTATTTATGTTTGTGAAAATCTTATATTTACCTCAATGGTCACCTTTGCTTGAATAGCGTTGTTTCTTTGATTAGTCATGTTTGTAATCATTAGAGACACTCTCATTGTTTTCTTTGTTAACAAAACTTTATCAATGACAACTATTATTTAATATAAATAAGTCTATTGTTGTAAGAGCAGCAAAACCTATACTGTGTATATCTGTTTGTTAGTATTGTAGGTAAAAAATCTTGTAAATTCAAAATGCACCTTTTAGTTAAGCTTGTACTCCAATATGCAAACCTAAAAAGGAAGTGAAGTAAAAAGGGTTTTAGCTACAAGAATACAGAAAATATGGTAAGTTACGTAAAATTTTTATGAGTGTCTATTTTTCCAACCTTCTATTTTCAGTGTAACAGTCAGAATTGAGTGGCTGCTGAACTTTAGTGAGGATATCCGTGGTTGTATAATGAATTAATCATTGATACAGTGTAACAGACAGAATATAGTTATGTGTTTCAAATGCCTATATGTAACCATAATATTATTTTATATCATAATCAAATGCTTATTGTTTTAAAACTAAGCCAACAGATATCTCGTACCTGTAGCATACAGTGCAGTTGTGTGTTAATACAAGAATTTATCCTTGAAGCAATCAATTGAAAAAAAACTAATTTGTTTACACACATTTTACTCAAGTCTCAAACTTAACTCAGAATATCCAGCTGATCAGAAAACTGCTTTAGTACAATATTGGAAGTCATCGTAAGGAATCAGCAATGGCCAATGGGTAGAGTAACTTAAGTTGTTTCTACTAAATCTCAAGGTACTAGTCCCAGTAAAATGATTAGCATTTTAAGTGGCCTTGAGCAGAACAATGTATTTGACTTAGGCTAAGCTCATCTTAACCGGAACATCGATTCTATATAAGCATGGCTTCAACATTATTGCCACCTCTTATACAAAGTGCTCCAGCTTTGTAGGCTAGCATAAGATCAATAAATAGCAATCATGTGTCATTGTGATAATTTGATAGTTTCACTGGATGACTTTGACTTGAATACTATTTTGGGAGGCTAATATTAGAGCAGAACCTTTGGAAGCAGTACAGTGAGCTCAATATTTACAGTAAATGATTGAGCTAGTCCTTCAGTGCTATTTACATCTTCCAAGTGGCATGTGCCCTTTGTACTCCTGAGCGAGTTGTTGGCCCTGCAGGCCGAACTACTCTGCCCACAGTCCACAGAGGAGCGCGAACCCTAGTGTCCTTCCGCACGCCGTCGCCATGGCCGCTGCCCGCGCCGCCCTCCGCCTGCAGCACCAGAGCCTCGTCGCCAACCCCTTTCTCTTCTCCGGCCATGGCCTCCGCTACCGCAAGCTCGAGGTCATCCTTACTACGGTAACGCTTTCATCTATACCTTCATAATGATTCCGCCTGCACCACCTCTGTTTTGTTTTATTAATACTGTACTTTGGAAGCGGTCGCTTTGCTTCAATTCTAGTGAGATTTCCTGATCTAGTTTCAGTTGTTCTGTACTGGGATGGTCACAACTCACTGAGAAAGAAAAATCTTATTTTGTTTTTGAGCCATTTCGTGATTTGTTTGTTAGAGCTGTGTGTTTATTTGATCAGAACTTTACAATGAGAAACAAATGGCCCCATTGTTAATTTCTCTTGTGATGGGTAGAATTAGATGTCTGGGGAAATAAATTATTTTCTGCCTTTCATTCCTTCATCTTTTATCCTGCAGACAATTGATAAGCTGGGGAAAACAGGGGATGTGGTCAAGGTGGCGCCTGGCCACTTCCGCAACCACCTTATGCCCAAGATGCTTGCTGTCCCGAACCTGGACAAATTCGCCATACTCGTCCGAGAGCAGCGCAAGGTAAGCTCTGTTCCTTAGTCCTTTAAAATGCTACTGCAAGCATGTCTGTTAGGGTGGGTACTTGCTGCAAACCATGAGCTTCAGAGTTTGACCTGAAAAATTGTATCTGTCTGAATATGCATTGCACATTGAACTATGCACAGTTGTTTCCTATGGCAATCCCATAAGTATAGCCTAATAATTTGGTGGTATTTGGTACAATCGGTATTGAATGCATTGAAAGTATGGGTCGTGCACTGGTGCCTCTACTCCATTCCTAGTTCCTACCCCAGTTTGCTTCTTACAGCACTTTTCATCTGCAACCTTATAAGGCGTTGTTTTCTTTTAATCAGCTATATCAACGTGAAGAGGAGGTCGTGGTGAAACGAGTCACAGAGGAAGATGATGATGCCCGGGTAGGCTGTAAAGCTCACAAGTTAGAAATATTTTCTGACCTGCCTTATTGATGAAAGGTCTTAGTAGAAAACTTGATTGCATCGACTGTTTATTTCTCTCCAAGGCTGGTTACCAGTTCACATACCTCGATGTTGTTTTTTCTGTTTTGGTCTAAGTTTATTTTGATGCTTTCTACTTCATTAAGATAGTGTGTTATTTATTGTTTAGAAAAACATAGCCACCACTGTTCTTCTGCTGCATAATATAAGTTAACCAGCTTCTTTCTGTCTCTTAAAAAACGCAATGTGCATACTTCTGTGTATATAAAAGCCCCTTTGCTTACTATAATGAACATTTTCTTAACTGTAAGGTCAAATTCTGGATAAGTTTAGATCTAAATTTTTTTGATTATGCTTGGAGGCTGATATTGTGTGCTTTCCCCTGCCATGTATTTCCTCTTCTTTTCTGATGGTAATGGTACTGATTTACTTGTCAATCACCATTTCAACAGCTACAGGAAGAAAGATTGAAGCAGTACCAAAGAGCAGCAAAGCGGCTAGATAATGCACTCTTGGTTAGTCTGCTACCACTAAAAGTGGAAAGTTTTCTGCACTATTTGTTTTCATGTTTTCGTCTAGTGTGCATTTGCATGTTTCATTTATTTATAATAAAGTTTAGCCATGGAAGTATTGATCATCTCTGATATTTGGTAGGTGTTGAGGAGGTTCATGTCGACTGGAAATGAGCTGCGTACCCCTGTAACAAAAGAAGAAATTGTTTCCGAGGTACTTTTGAAGGTCTAAATACCCCATGTTGTAGCCCTAAATTTCAGTTTTCCCATGACTTGTCTACTTCACCTACAGGTGGCAAGGCAACTCAACATCAGCATCCATCCAGAGAATCTGCACCTGCAGTCACCTTTGGCGTCGCTTGGTGAATTTGAGTTGCCTCTCCGGTTACCACAGGATATACCACGCCCAGAAGGTAAGCTCCAATGGACTCTGAAGGTTAAGATCAGGAGAAAATAAGCGCAGAAGCTGGGGAAATTTCTTTTGCATAATCTGGTGCATGATACCCAACCAATGTAACCTTCATTCAGGAGACCCGTGGATCGGAATAGGTTTCCATTGTCTGCAAATGGATACTGTTTATTTTTGCTGTTTGAACACCTTGCCCGTGGGGCACAGGAACAACTTCATGATGACTTGTTGAGCATATGTGGCAAATCCATGGGCAATAAAGCTATGTATGTTTTCTCATATTATGTGGAATTATATTATATATTTGGTGCATATGGACCTGTCCGCGCTGGCTGACGACGACGCTGGCCTCTCGTACAGCGGCTTCCACAGCTCCACTCCACGTCGTGCAGTGCACCCTGGCCGGCGGTGAGCCGCTGCATGCAGGACCCGCACCGCACCATGACGTTGGGTTCGGTGGCATGCAGGGGCCGTCGGCGAGCGCCCTGCACAGCCGCGAGCCCCAGGGGGCACTGGGCAGGGCTCCGCCTCGTCCAGGCGCCCGGACAGCTAGCAGCGGTGCCATGGCTCGACGTTCCGCGCACAGCATCAGCACGGCGGCCTCCGCGTGTCGTGTCGTCGCTGCGCGCCAGCTCCGGCGCCGTGTACCAACGGCACGCCCGACTAGCTAGGTGGTCCTCGGCTTCCCAATTCCCCCATTGCTCCGCGTCCAAGAACTTCGCAAGGAGGTTGGACAAGTCACGATCACGAGATTGATTTTTTTGAATACAAAACTGTATGTAGATTGATTCGATTTGCATTCCAAATTAAAGACTCACGGATTTATTTGCGGGTTGGAATTGAATCTCAGCCGCTTTTTCATGCGCAGCCTTTTTACCACCCATTGCTCAGTCACGGGCCCCTTGGCATATGGGTCGTCGTTCTTCAGTTCTCGTCCCGTCGCTGGGTAGCCATGGCCGGCACCCACCTCGCCACCGGCCCTAGTTCGTGCAAGTCAACTGGGCAGCAGCCGGCCACATCTAGTAGTACTAGGTAGTTTAGCAGCAGTAGCTAGCAAGGCACGCAACTGATCGAGCAGCAGGGGTAATAAGGCATCGACAAGTATGTAGCAGCAGCAACAGGTACGCATCAACAGGAGGTAGCTACGGCCGGCATCGGCAAGTAGCTAGCAGCACGAGGTACGCATCACTGCATCAATGCAAGTGGACGAGGCTAAAGCCATGGCGCACCTAAATGTGTGGACGTCTCTCACACACTCTCACAACAAGAGTTTTAAACCTTTTCTAGTGAGAAGCAAAATTCCCTCCTAATGTTTTAGCATTCAAATTTAGTATAAACTTTTCCTACTAGATGCTTTCTTTCAGCGAGATTCTCATGTGCTACGAATAGTGGTATTGTTTTATATTATACTACTTATTAAAAACAACACTAGGCGAGAAGTCCACCATTTTGGTAGTGTCTAGAATTAGGATCGTCTACTTAGCAAGGCATATTGCCTGTAAATGCTCAAACGAAACATGCCCTGTGCATGCATCTGGTGTCACACACTCCTTACAAAGTGGGTTTGTGGTGCAGTGGGCAGGGCCAAGGGCAGGAGGCAAAGCTCCGGTGTCACACTCATATTTTTCAATTAATCAAAGGCAAGCAGGTGGAGCAAACGGTGGTTGGGTGGTCGATAGCGTCGACAGAGTTTGGCGGTCAAAAACTAGAGAACTTTAACTTATTAGAACTTATATTTGGAACCAAGGTAATAAAAACTTAGCCGAAATTAATAGTTTGGCTTTTGTAAAAATAAAATAAGTTTCTTTTTAGTGGGCGAGACAGAGGTTTTATCTTCGGACAACCAATCAAGGGGTTTTCGATGGGCTAGGTGGACCAGCTAAGAGTCTATTGTGTTTAGTTTTAGACCATCAAAACAAATGGTCTGGTAAACTAATGCCTTGCATACCAGATATGATATCATGTTTTTCTCTCACAACAAAATTAAACAACATCAACCGGTTTATTAGCCGCCAAAACCATCAGCCCAACAGCTTTCGGTCCGACTAGCTATTAGTCCCTCTCTATCATTCATAGCACGTGACTAAATTTCATTAATCTACTATTTTTTTTTATTCCGAAAACTTTGGTGGAACTATTAACTAGTCCAGGTAGTCTAATAATAAGCATATTCTAATACAACGGTGTACGTGGCACCATCTGTACGTGTGTTTGATCTCGACGAGGTCGCCGAGACACACGAGCTGATAACATTAACATGCTTCCCACGAGATGGTGATGACCTTGCGTCGTCAATTAATTATGAATTTCTTAGTATTTGTGATGAGCATATGCAAGACAAGACGCAACACGTCGTCGTCCTCGAGCTCGTGAGCTCACTGTGAGTTGGACTGCCTTGTCGAGTTACTGGACTATTGCTCTTGGTCAATTGTCATCTTCCCGCTGTGTACCCGATTGCGTGCCTCTTTCTTCTACAGTACTTTTTTAAACACGAGTTCACGTGTATTTCATTATTGATAAAAACATACCGTACCTTCTTCCTTCCATGGTTATTGCAGAGTCAATAACCGGCGTTGGCAGCATCCACACACGCGAGCCTTTTTTTTTTTTTTTACTCTTGACAAATCTTTATTTATATTTAATAAAGAAACAAGTCGTGTCAAAAAGTAAACAAAAACTACATAGACTAATGAAGTGAGAACTTTTAGATAATTTCGTCCCGTCCCACCTGAATAAATCAAGTGGCCTTTTGAGCTTCTCGCCTGCTTACCGTGGGAGTTGGTGACGAAGAGTACGTAGTTGCAGCAGGGCGATGACGACCATGATCGTAAGAGAATGCCACATGGTCTGTGGCACTGGCACCTGGGTCCTGGATGGGCAAGTTATTAGCCTTGATATCGAGCCGCCTCGCGAGTGAGACGACGCGATGGGGTCCCACACCTCTACTGATGAAACGAGATGGAAAGTTTTTAATTGGGTTCTCATGTCTAAAGTTTAATAATTAGCTAGATAATAATGGCTCAAGTTGAGAATTAAAAATTAAGAGCACTTTATTATTAGCTCAGTAGTACGTATTTGTGAAACTACTTTAGACACACGATGCGATGGGATCCAAACAGGGCCTAATAAGTGACTAGGTCGTTCATTATAAATAAATAATCATCCATGGGTGCAAAGATCTCCAACTGTAATTTCCTCGAACATACATACGAGACATTTGGCAAAGAGAGCAGCTAGCTGGCACGTACTTAGCTAGATTGGTGATGAATGAATGACCGAGAGAGCTCAGCCGCTGTACCTACCACATACGTTACCACCTTCACCTTGCAGTGTACAACGTACGGCTACGATCGACACACAGAGGCCGTCTCCCATGCACTCTGATTTTCACGTTGAGCTGAGGAGTTAGTGGTTGGCTAAGCAAGCAAGAAGCAAGATCGTCCTAAGAGTAATTCATCAATCGTACGCAGGAGCGAGACGGAGACGTCGTACTCGTACGCGAGCCGTACGCGCGTTTCCCTGGGCCGGCCGGATAATAAACAAAAATTACTCTGCATGCATGAATGCATGCCTCTCGTGCGTACATACTCCGTACAGTAGCAGAGTAGTACAGGCTCGGTGTCGTCATTTTGCTGGCGTTGCAGCGGTGACGACGGCATCCGCATCATCGTCATGGTCATGGTCACGCTGCATCAGACAGAGAGATCGACACACGACCAGACCGACGACGGGCACCTAGGCCTAGCTACTACTGTGGCCTTGTTTAGATGGAAAAAATTTGCAAAATTTTTACTGTAGCGTTTTCGTTGTTATTTGACAAACTTTGTCCAAATATGTACTACGTAGACTCCAAAGATTCGTCTCGACATGTACATACTAAAAGTACAATTAGTTATTTTTTTACCTATATTTAATGCTCCATGCATACGTCCGAATATTGATGTGATGGAAAATTTTGGAAAATAGGGGAAACTAAAGGCCTGTATGTAGGTCGTCGCCGGAGGAAGACGTCGTACTGTTTATTTAGGCCCTGCTGTTTAGCTCCTGCATTTCCCAACATTTTCCATCACATCAACCATCACATCAATATTCGGACGTATGCATGGAGCATTAAATGTAGGTAAAAAAATAACTAACTGTACTTTTAGTATGTACATGTCGAGACGAATCTTTAGAGTCTACGTAGTCTATATTTGGACAAAGTTTATCAAATAACAACGAAAACGCCACAGGAAAAAAAATTCATCTAAACAAGGCCTTAGTATACTCCCTCCATATCGCAAATAGAAGACGTTTTGGAAAAGGTTTGAGTCAAACATTGGGAATATAAATCATGAATAACTTTTAAATTATTGAGTTTAGAGATATAAAAATCATATAAATAAATTTGTCTTGAAAAGTACTTTCATAAAAGTATACCTATACCATTTTACAATAGTTATTTTTAAAGAAATAAATGATCAAAGTTATGCTTTGAAGACCGTGCCGCTGTCTTAAACGTCTTCTATTTGTGATACGGAGGGAGTATACTGCACTCCCTCCATACTCGTACTGGATCAGAAGTTTTTTGAACGGAGATACGGTCTTCAAAATATAATTTTAGCTTCTTATTTCTATATAAAAATACTTGTTAAAAAGTGTGACGGATATATGAAGTATTTTTCAAGATAAATCTATTCATATAACTGTCACATTTCAAACTCAATAATTTAAAAAGCTATTCATGATTTATATTTTTAATATTTCACTTACATCTTATTTAAAACAACTTCCTCTTTTATAAAGTACGAAGAAAATATTTAAGAATGCAATTAGCGCCGCCACGACATACTCCCTCCGTCCCTTTATGTTTGTCGTCCGGAAAGCGTGTCTGTGAGGGAAACACGGATTTCTAGAGACAGACATTTAGGGACGAAGGGAGTAGTATATGTATCACGCATTTATTTGGCCGCCGAGGACGAGGACGAGGACGACGACGTCGCAGGTACAGCGTACGACCGGTCGGCGGGCGCCCGCCGGTCCCATCGATCGTAGCCACTCTCGGAACACCAAACTACTCCGTCTCTCAATTCACCGAAGAATCAATTCTTAGAGTTGTCTTAAGTTAAACTTTATAAACTTTGACTAAATTTCTAAAAAAAAACTATCAAGATTGATGGTACCAAATTCACATCATTAGATATATCTTCGAATATATTTTTATAATGTTTGAGTGGAGGGGTTTGAGTGCTAAAATTACCGGCCATCGGATTAGATTCTTGTGGTCTTGATTAGAGTTTGCATAGTTTGCACAGGAGTCTAGTTTGCATAGGATACGTTCCCATATATATATATATATCATAAATGTTATTATTCTTTTCTATAAAGTTAGTCAAAGCAAAAATAGTTTGACTGACACGGATTCTAGAAATTGCACGCACAGCCGTACATGCTTCCACATACCGTATGGTCTTATAGTCTCTTAGCCAAGTAATATACTAGACACGTTCGTATTAATACGTACATACTTTAACCGACCTAATTAGTATTTGTCTTTCTGGTCGGTTTCTTCTTTTAATTTGTTTATTAGTCGATCTATATAACACGGTATTTATAAACTACCAAACACGTTCGTGTGCTGCGACAGAGACAGGATGTTCGGTTTATTGTCCGGTCCACCGTACCTAGCTAGCTAGACAGCTTGTGGGGCTCAGAGATTTTATTTATTAGGCCCTGTTTGAATGCTTAGAGTTCAATTACTCAATCCATCTCAAATTATAAGATGTTTGATCTTTTTGCCACCAAGTTTGATCACTCGTCTTATTCAAAATTTTGTGTAAAATATCACTTCTTTTTCGTGGCTTTTGTTTACTAATAAAAATCCTTTAAGAATAACTTAAATTTAATTTTGTTTGCATAAATTTTTTTTGAATAAGACGAGTAGTCAAACTTGAGGACAAAAAAGTCAAACATCTTAGACACATAGTGTTAATTAAGCTAATATGAATGTATATTGTTTATATTTGTATATATTGTTAGCTATACGATAGAGATATTTATGTATTGTACCATCATAGAGGAGAGTAAGTTGAAGAGTATGTTATAAGTTACAAAGTAGAAACATAACGATCAAATTCTATCACTAATCCTATGAATTTCATGCTTTAATTTTCTAGCCGTCTTGGGATCGAATATAACATGCATGTACTGTGTACCTAAATCTGTACTACTCTCTAACTGGCATATATAGGTAACGCGAGCGCGAGGCAATCATGTCATTAGTTTGAATATTTATTTTGGAAAGGGACTTCGCATCATGCCTGAACACTCTTACTTATCTAACAAGGCACGGTAGATTATTATGTCCCAAGTCCCAACGATCAATCCAAGCCCCTTATGGTTGTCCTTCGATCTTGGCTAGCTAGTGGAGGGCTTGACCGCCGCGCCGCCGCCGCCGCCGCCGCCATCTTTTTCACAGTTAGTCCCCCTCCCTCCCCTCCGGTATCTAGCCGGAGATCGGAGGGAGTGAGGATTCATCGTTTTTAATAAGTTTTCTAGTAGATCGAGTCATCTAGAGTAGGATTTCTCCATGCCAAAAACCTTGGTATTGGGGGTGTATTTCCTCCTCCTTCTTTCCGGCGACGGCGAGGAGGCAGGGTGGATCCGGTCTCTCCATGGTGGCTCTGTTGAAGATGAGGGCGATAATTTCGGCGTCAACATCTACATCGACAAAATAACATGGAGACTTTTGTTTCCGGGCTTCGGCATCAAGACGGAGATGATGTCGCCGCCATGGAATAATTTTCTCCGGTCCCTTCTTCGTTTTGTTGTGGTTGGATCTGGCCACGTGTAACACCTCTGGTGTTTAATAAGTAATTAACCTGACATGTCATCATCATTAGTCTTTAATCATTCTTGCCATGCATTTAAGTTTGCTTAATTTTTGTGTAGATCTTGTTCAGTTAAGTGTTTTGATGCTGTGTTATGAGGACCAAAATTCAAAAATCAAAATAAAATTTAAATTCCTTTTGAAAAACCCCAAATTTCCAAACTCTAGTTTTACCCCTTTTTCTAATTCAAAAGTTGTTCAAAATTTGAAGTGATCTGGTTGTTCCTCTTCTCCAACTTAGGTACTCCGCCTAAGTGTGGTTCTGTCATACTACTCTACTTCCGCAATACCAGTTATTTTTATGTAAAAAGTAACATCTTCATAATTTGTAAAGTTTATCTATCTTGCTTCCGCACTCCGATGGTATTTTGTATCAACTGTTGTAATGTTGTAATTATTCCAACCTTCATGATGATGGTCCTGTGGCTCGTGAGTAATTCGGGGTCCTCTCGGGGACACCCGACGGATCTTTCCAGTAACGTATTTCTTTTGCACAGTCATTGGGCTCCCTATGACGATGACGTGTGCAAGTGGGCCACATTATTGGGCGGTTCCGTCACAGAATGGTATCGGAGCAGGATTGTCATCAAGGGAAGACTGGTTACAACATTACTTTTGAAAAACTTCAAAATGGTTTCTTAATCTAAAAGTTTTTTTTGAAGTAACAAATTAAAAATGATCCTTCCCTAAGTTTCTTGCTTTGCTGGAAGACTTCGTGAAGACTATACTAGTGATTCCGACAGAAGGTACCAAGTCAGTGAAGCTAGTATATAAAGTATAGCCCTATATCTAACTAACAGGTGGAGACAGAGATCTCCTGTCAGTGAGAGGTCGTATAGGACGAGCATGCATCATATCATGCATAATAATAAAATGTGCTTCTTCTCTAAATTCTAAAAGCAGCTATGATCCCCGATAGTTGATCGTCCCTAGATTCTGTTGCTCTTGCTACTTTCATTCCATAAGTTCCTAATCCTTGGGAATTTTTGGATATCTTTCATACACTCTCCCACATAAAGTCAGAATCATGGTAAAGTCCTTGGTTCTTCTGGAAAGCGCGTGTCATGCCTTGAATTGGCACGTGCTGGTTGCTTGGTGTCGTGAAAACGACGAATGGTGGTTGAAAGTTATTGAAATTGTGTTCTTTGAAAGGACCCTGATCTATGGACCGGATAAAAACGTGGGAACCTGAAGTCGCCTATGGATGGCCACCATAGAGCGTTACGGCCAGGTGCTCGCTAATATCCAGGCCTATAGTCATAATTCCTTCTAGTCCACTATGAAAGTGCTTTCATTACTGAATGCCCGAAAGGGAGTTCAAAGCCACTTTCCTTGTAGTTATAACCAACCTTTGTTTCTGGTTATAATTTCCTTCTTATTGAAATGAGGGATATAGAAGTTGTGCTCTATTATGGTGCCATGATTGGCGACCACAGTGCCGCGACGGAACCCAACGAATCCTGCGTGCCGGATTGCACAAGTTTCCATTGGGTGCGCGCAGGTATCGAGGTCTACAGTTATGATCCATTATAACCCACAGCTAATGTACGCTCTCTCTTGGTTCTTGATAATTTTTCTTGCTCCACTCAAATGTCTTCTACCTTGCTACTTGCAACCGCGTTCTGATCCCAGTTGTAATCCCAACCGCAACCCAGTTGCCTTGTGAACTCCTTGCGAGAAACAAGTGTGACACATTTCCTTTTTCATTACTCAACCCCAGCCTTTAAGCACTTCTTAAATCTCGGGACGAGATTTCTTTCAGGGGGGAAGGCTGTAACACCTCTGGTGTTTAATAAGTAATTAACCTGACATGTCATCATCATTAGTCTTTAATCATTCTTGCCATGCATTTAAGTTTGCTTAATTTTTGTGTAGATCTTGTTCAGTTAAGTGTTTTGATGCTGTGTTATGAGGACCAAAATTCAAAAATCAAAATAAATTTAAATTCCTTTTGAAAAACCCCAAATTTCCAAACTCTAGTTTTACCCCTTTTTCTAATTCAAAAGTTGTTCAAAATTTGAAGTTGGTCCTTTTAGCAAAGTTGTAGATCTCAAATTCTAAACAACTTTGGTGTTTGAGTTTTCTTTGTGCAGTTCAAAGTTTAGGAGTAATTTTCAAGATTTCAAAAGAAGAATAGGTTTTCACTGTGCACAGCTGGAGGACCCCTACCTCATCCTCACCCGGCCCCTACCTCTCTTTGCCCGGACCCCCACCGTCCTTTTGCCCGGACCCCCACCGTCCTTTTGCCCGGACCCCTACCGTCCTTTTGCCCGGACCCCCACCGTCCTCTTGCCCGGACCCCCACCGTCCTCTTCGCCCGGACCCCCACCGTCCTTCGCCCGGACCTCGGCATCACCCCGCGCCTATAAAAGCCACCAAGCTCCCCATTGCCACCACCAACACTTCCTCGCCAACCCAAGCCATCAGGCAGCCCCAGCGCCCGCCAAGGCCGCCACTGCCTTCGCCTTGAGCTTCTCCACCTTCCCAAGCCACCAATTTCACCCCTCCGTCCTTTCCTTCGCCGGCGCAGCGACTCCCCTCCAACTCCGGCGAATCGCTCGAGCCTCACCCTCGAGCCAACCTTCGAGCCAACCCTCGAACCGCACACCCTCAAGCGTCCCCTCGAGCCACATCCCTCGAGCCGCATCTCTCGAACATGCCAAGGCCAGCCTCGAGCCTCACCCTCGAGCACGCCTGCGAACCGCGCCCCCTCGAAGCAGCCGAGCCCCACCCTCAGCCTCGAGCGAATCGCAGCCACCCTCGGACTGAGCCTCGAGCACGCCGAGGCTACCCTCGAGAGGTTAGCCGAGCCTCCGCCGAGGCCTCGCCACCATCGAGCTCCCGCCTCCGACCCTTGCACCGCCTCGCCGAGCCTCGTTTCCAACTCCTGGTGAGCCCGCGAAGCTATCCCCACCCTCTGCCTTCCCAGCCAAGACCTCGAGCGACCGGTCCGCTGTCCGCCTTACAGGCAAGCACGCCGAGCCTCGAGAGAAGCACAGTTTTCCTTTTCTTTTAAAAATATGAATAGTGTTTTGTTTTCTTCTTTTTGTGAGGTTTAATCTGTTGTTCTAAAAATCTGGAGATAAATGTTGTGTGTTCCTTGCTCTGTGTAGTATTTTCGAAAAATAAGAAACTCTACTTTTCTGCAAAGTTTAAAATATGAAAAATCCTCCTTTTAATTAATAAATGGATAGTTTTAGGTTTTTAGTAAAACATGTATAGCTCCAAAGGTCATGAAATTTGTTTTGTCATCTATTTACACCATGATGAACCTATGAGATTAATTTGGTAAATTTTGGGACAACTGTATAAAATGATCTTTTAAAATAAATTAGGAAAAACAGAAAAGTAATCATGGTGTGACCTTTTGGATTGTTTGCTGTTCATAGACCCCACCCCTCTGGTCTATGATGATTGTGATGCCTTGCAATGTTTTGTAAATAATGCTTAATAAGTTTGTTTAATCTTGCTTAAAAAGATAAAGATAATTAATCTTTATGTCTATCCTAGAAGTTACTCACATGTTAGAAAGTTGTACTCTAGAATCAGTAGTCTTGTCCTGCACCTTAGCATGCATTCCATGGCATCATGTTAAAGCATACATCATTTATCCACGTGTAGTATCCAAGAGTGTTGAAGTCGTGTTGATCAAGCTCTGGTGTTCACCATTGTCGAACGAGCCTCGGAGGAGGGTTCTTGTTGGACAGGCTTCGTCGAAAAAGACTTAACTTCAAGCAGCAAACGAACTAACTTGTGTCAATCTTTCTTGGATCTTATCTTCCCTGCAACGAAGGCAAGCCCCGGTGCATTTAACCCTTCCTTGGATTTATAAAATGTTTTCCTTAAATGCTTTTGAGTTAAACTACTGCATTAGGTTATAGGAGTTGTGTGATGACCTATTACCTGCATTATTTACCTCCACCAGAAGATCCATCAGCCCTGCTTTAAAACTATTTGCAAAATGCTTAGTGATGCTATACTATAGATTTGCAATAAAATGCCATTTTCAAAAGTGTGATCACTGAAAGAATCTTTATGGGAATTTGGCTTTACTTCCCGATCGATGACTGCTTGCCTAGCTAGCATGTGGTCATTGTCGAGAAGAGGTTGTCCGCGCGTACGGTGCCGTCATGTTGTAGTCCGGGACTCAACAGTTGACACCGACCGGGACAGGGTTGAAAAACTGACAGGACTATTACGCTTGGGTGAGATATAACCAAGGTGTAGTTCTGGCTGGAAAATTAGGGACCATCCGTATGGGGGCCTGCTGGCCAAGACTTGCAACTATTCACATACTACGGAAAGCTCTGGCTCTGAGGAATCCTTTATTGGACCGACAACCACGCACTGGGAGTGGAGAGATGGCGGAAGTAGCATGTACCCACGTGGTCGTCGTACCTGGATAGGAGTGGTGTACTGTACTTCCGGGTGGCGTAGGACCGGGCCCAATCTTGGAGGAATCGTGGTAGACGAGTTGGCATATGCAAGCTTGGGTGCTACATATGCAGTGTGGATAGGGATCCTCAGCTGAGTATTATTTATCCGGATTAACGTTGCTCCTCGGTTATGGAGACTTGGTCACTGACTGTCAACGGAGAGTGGTTCTCAACTAGGTATGTTTTGAAATGTAAAATGAATCATGGACAATGAAGAATTGAGAAATGCTTGAATCTTTCCAAAATAAAACAAGGTTTACAAAATGCTTTTTCTGCAAAATACTTAAGCCTTACCTTGACTACCCTAAGCCTTTCATTCCTGAGTCTTCTCCCTTTTTCTTTAGTCGGGTAAGTCTTGTTGAGTACCCCAGTACTCAGGGTTTGTTAATCCCCTGTTGCAGGTTTCTATTAGGTGGTGTTGATCATGATCATGTCAGTGGGCTTGACGTGATCTGGTTGTTCCTCTTCTCCAACTTAGGTACTCCGCCTAAGTGTGGTTCTGTCATACTACTCTACTTCCGCAATACCAGTTATTTTTATGTAAAAAGTAACATCTTCATAATTTGTAAAGTTTATCTATCTTGCTTCCGCACTCCGATGATATTTTGTATCAATTGTTGTAATGTTGTAATTATTCCAACCTTCATGATGATGGTCCTGTGGCTCGTGAGTAATTCGGGGTCCTCTCGGGGACACCCGACGGATCTTTCCAGTAACGTGTTTCTTTTGCACAGTCATTGGGCTCCCTATGACGATGACGTGTGCAAGTGGGCCACATTATTGGGCGGTTCCGTCACACCACGATGAAGGACTAGGGAGAATAATTTTCAGATCAGTTTTCCTCATTCTTCGGTGGTTGAAAGAAGAAGAAGGAAGACACAAGGAAGAAGAAGAAGTTTCTCAACTCCGTCTGCAGGAATGTTGGCCGTCCGTTGGACATCTGTTCTCAGACCAAAAACAATTGTTGTCGAGTATTTGTCTGTGCGGTCATCTATACGAAGCGTCAATCAGGTTTGGATTTGAGAGTTTGAGCCTTTCACAGCGTGGGTATAATATAAATGATGATCAGTTTTCTGGATACATGTTTTTTCCAGAGTACTTGTAATACGATGATGTATCCAGCTATATCTTAATACAATTCTTCTTTCGTCTCAAAAAAAAGCCCCTTATGGTTCTCGCCAAGATCACGTAGTCATGACATATTACTAACTTTATTTATGGAATGAGACTAGCTAGTAATATGGAGACCCCAACAAGCAAAGAAGCATAGTTGGCCATGTAGCCTGCGGCCCGTCGGCCCGGCCCGGCCCAAAGCACCATGTCGTGCCTGGGCCGCTACCCGGGCCCGCGGCACGGCACGAGCACGGCCCGACAAAAAGGCCGGCCCGGTGCGCGGCCCGGTGGCTTCAATGGCTAGAAAGGCCGCCAGGCCGGCCCAACACTCGCACCCCCATTCTCTGTCGCGTATATAAGTGGGCAAGCGGTCGGCCGCAGGGGCACCTCTAACACTAACTCATTCTCATTCCCACCCCGCGCCGCAGCCGCAGCCGCTCTCTCGCCTTCCTCTCGCTCTTGCCTCGCCTCTCTCGTCTCGCCGACCTTGATCTGCCACCATGCGATGTCCGCCCCTCCGCCGCTCCTCCTCCTCGATGCCGACGACTGAGTTCGCTAATCCTCTCTCTTTGTCCCTTCCTTTGCCCTCTTCCCCTCTCATCCTCCGATGAAACATGTGAGTCCGTGTTCATGTAACTCCCTCCGCCGCTTGCCGTTGTTTCTAATCTGTGCTCATCTCTCTGTCTCGCCGTCGTTGGCTCGCTGTCGCTGGCCTCTATTCTGGCACCAGGCTCCGGATCAGGTAACCTTCTCAAACCCTAACCCTAGATCCTCTTTGTTTTTCCACTCTCGCCATCTTTTGCTTTGTGTTTGATCGTTTCTAATCGGTGCTTTTCCTCTCTTGCAGGTTGGTGCCTGACGCCACATCTTCCTCCTCTGGAGTAGACATGGCCAGGCCACCCCACCAAGCATCCGTTGAGGGACGGTGCTGGAGCTGGAGGTCGGGGTCGTGGATGTCGTTCTCGTGGATCTCGTTCTAGTCCGTCCTCATTCGCCCCGTCTGGTGCTGGTGCTGGGCTCGCAACGCGGGTGGTGGGTGAAAATCCGCAACCCAGCGACAGCGAGGACCTAGCGCCACACTCGAAGAAAGAAGGATTCAAAAGACAATTTTTCATAGAGTCCCGACCAAGTAAGAGAACGTACATAAACCCAACTTAGCCAATAATTAACCCGTTTTCAAGGTGTTCCCAAGAGATTTTGCTAAAACAGATGTGGGCTTCACAAAAAATATTGGAAATCCCTCTTTCGAATTGAAGTTTGGTTAAGATTTCTCACGAGACAATAATAGTTATTAGGCTGCCTCTAAATGCAAGGACGCAATTGTCTTCACATCCTCTAAATCCATGGTGCATATATATGCCCCAGTAGTCCCCCTACTTGCAATACGCCACTGCACAGGCAATTAGTTCCATACGTAGCCAATCCTTGATCACTCCGCCGTTGGCTGCCATGTTGCATCCATATACATCATGAGATAAGAAATATATTCCACTAGTACCTTCCTTTTAGCCAAAGCATAATCAACACATTCGTCAAACACATTCATCACCACAAATATATAGAGCAGACCAAGAGTACATCTTAATAACTTGGTTTCTCATTAACATTGATAGAAGATATCGGCACAATTAGTGGTTACCTAGACCTTTTCACATAGCAGATTATGGTAATTTAGATGTAGATTGAACAAATTTTCTATTTTTATAATTTGAAAAGTGGATAATTTAGATGCAAAATTGAAGTGGTTACTTAATTAGACGAACTATTGCAATGGTTGGTGAGTAATTTAGATGCAAATCTATAGGATTACTTTATACCTTGTTTTGTAATGATTGTGGTGTCTAACTTAATTAGATGAAGATTTAATTAGGGGTTATTATGTGTTGTTTTATATGATGGTAAATGTGGGTTATTTTATAGAAAACAGAATAAAACTAACAACTATTTTTCTCTATGGTGATTAACATCTATCGAATCAATGATGTTGTTTGGCTGGTCGTTTGTATGACTGATTTTAACTATTTCAATAGTGTTATGTGAGAAAGAATAAGCCGAAGTACGACTGATAAGCCGGCTAATACATTTCTGGCAGCGGGAGTTCGCGTGCTCGATCGATCGGGAGTTCGATAGATGTTAGTTTTACTCGTACTATTATTCGAACAACACATTAAAAAAAACTAACATCTATTCGAACTATTTTTCGCGTGCTTGATCGATCGGGACCGCCTGCACAGTACTAATGCACGCCTAAAACACGGGCTACATCTACATGCACGGGCTACATCTACATGCACGGGCATGCTACATCTACATGCCCGTGCATGTAGATGTAGCCCGTGTTGATGCCGAAGCCCGGAAACAAAAGTCTCCATGTTATTTTGTCGATGTAGATGTTGACGCCGAAATTATCGCCCTCATCTTCAACAGAGCCACCATGGAGAGACCGGATCCACCCTGCCTCCTCGCCGTCGCCGGAAAGAAGGAGGAGGAAATACACCCCCAATACCAAGGTTTTTGGCATGGAGAAATCCTACTCTAGATGACTCGATCTCCTAGAAAACTTATTAAAAACGATGAATCCTCACTCCCTCCGATCTCCGGCTAGATACCGGAGGGGAGGGAGGAGGACTAACTGTGAAAAAGATGGCGGCGGCGGCGCGGCGGTCAAGCCCTCCACTAGCTAGCCAAGATCGAAGGACAACCATAAGGGGCTTGGATTGATCGTTGGGACTTGGGACATAATAATCTACCGTGCCTTGTTAGATAAGTAAGAGTGTTCAGGCATGATGCGAAGTCCCTTTCCAAAATAAATATTCAAACTAATGACATGATTGCCTCGCGCTCGCGTTACCTATATATGCCAGTTAGAGAGTAGTACAGATTTAGGTACACAGTACATGCATGTTATATTCGATCCCAAGACGGCTAGAAAATTAAAGCATGAAATTCATAGGATTAGTGATAGAATTTGATCGTTATGTTTCTACTTTGTAACTTATAACATACTCTTCAACTTACTCTCCTCTATGATGGTACAATACATAAATATCTCTATCGTATAGCTAACAATATATACAAATATAAACAATATACATTCATATTAGCTTAATTAACACTATGTGTCTAAGATGTTTGACTTTTTTGTCCTCAAGTTTGACTACTCGTCTTATTCAAAAAAAATTTATGCAAACAAAATTAAATTTAAGTTATTCTTAAAGGATTTTTATTAGTAAACAAAAGCCACGAAAAAGAAGTGATATTTTACACAAAATTTTGAATAAGACGAGTGATCAAACTTGGTGGCAAAAAGATCAAACATCTTATAATTTGAGATGGATTGAGTAATTGAACTCTAAGCATTCAAACAGGGCCTAATAAATAAAATCTCTGAGCCCCACAAGCTGTCTAGCTAGCTAGGTACGGTGGACCGGACAATAAACCGAACATCCTGTCTCTGTCGCAGCACACGAACGTGTTTGGTAGTTTATAAATACCGTGTTATATAGATCGACTAATAAACAAATTAAAAGAAGAAACCGACCAGAAAGACAAATACTAATTAGGTCGGTTAAAGTATGTACGTATTAATACGAACGTGTCTAGTATATTACTTGGCTAAGAGACTATAAGACCATACGGTATGTGGAAGCATGTACGGCTGTGCGTGCAATTTCTAGAATCCGTGTCAGTCAAACTATTTTTGCTTTGACTAACTTTATAGAAAAGAATAATAACATTTATGATATATATATATATATGGGAACGTATCCTATGCAAACTAGACTCCTGTGCAAACTATGCAAACTCTAATCAAGACCACAAGAATCTAATCCGATGGCCGGTAATTTTAGCACTCAAACCCCTCCACTCAAACATTATAAAAATATATTCGAAGATATATCTAATGATGTGAATTTGGTACCATCAATCTTGATAGTTTTTTTTAGAAATTTAGTCAAAGTTTATAAAGTTTAACTTAAGACAACTCTAAGAATTGATTCTTCGGTGAATTGAGAGACGGAGTAGTTTGGTGTTCCGAGAGTGGCTACGATCGATGGGACCGGCGGGCGCCCGCCGACCGGTCGTACGCTGTACCTGCGACGTCGTCGTCCTCGTCCTCGTCCTCGGCGGCCAAATAAATGCGTGATACATATACTACTCCCTTCGTCCCTAAATGTCTGTCTCTAGAAATCCGTGTTTCCCTCACAGACACGCTTTCCGGACGACAAACATAAAGGGACGGAGGGAGTATGTCGTGGCGGCGCTAATTGCATTCTTAAATATTTTCTTCGTACTTTATAAAAGAGGAAGTTGTTTTAAATAAGATGTAAGTGAAATATTAAAAATATAAATCATGAATAGCTTTTTAAATTATTGAGTTTGAAATGTGACAGTTATATGAATAGATTTATCTTGAAAAATACTTCATATATCCGTCACACTTTTTAACAAGTATTTTTATATAGAAATAAGAAGCTAAAATTATATTTTGAAGACCGTATCTCCGTTCAAAAAACTTCTGATCCAGTACGAGTATGGAGGGAGTGCAGTATACTCCCTCCGTATCACAAATAGAAGACGTTTAAGACAGCGGCACGGTCTTCAAAGCATAACTTTGATCATTTATTTCTTTAAAAATAACTATTGTAAAATGGTATAGGTATACTTTTATGAAAGTACTTTTCAAGACAAATTTATTTATATGATTTTTATATCTCTAAACTCAATAATTTAAAAGTTATTCATGATTTATATTCCCAATGTTTGACTCAAACCTTTTCCAAAACGTCTTCTATTTGCGATATGGAGGGAGTATACTAAGGCCTTGTTTAGATGAATTTTTTTTCCTGTGGCGTTTTCGTTGTTATTTGATAAACTTTGTCCAAATATAGACTACGTAGACTCTAAAGATTCGTCTCGACATGTACATACTAAAAGTACAGTTAGTTATTTTTTTACCTACATTTAATGCTCCATGCATACGTCCGAATATTGATGTGATGGTTGATGTGATGGAAAATGTTGGGAAATGCAGGAGCTAAACAGCAGGGCCTAAATAAACAGTACGACGTCTTCCTCCGGCGACGACCTACATACAGGCCTTTAGTTTCCCCTATTTTCCAAAATTTTCCATCACATCAATATTCGGACGTATGCATGGAGCATTAAATATAGGTAAAAAAATAACTAATTGTACTTTTAGTATGTACATGTCGAGACGAATCTTTGGAGTCTACGTAGTACATATTTGGACAAAGTTTGTCAAATAACAACGAAAACGCTACAGTAAAAATTTTGCAAATTTTTTCCATCTAAACAAGGCCACAGTAGTAGCTAGGCCTAGGTGCCCGTCGTCGGTCTGGTCGTGTGTCGATCTCTCTGTCTGATGCAGCGTGACCATGACCATGACGATGATGCGGATGCCGTCGTCACCGCTGCAACGCCAGCAAAATGACGACACCGAGCCTGTACTACTCTGCTACTGTACGGAGTATGTACGCACGAGAGGCATGCATTCATGCATGCAGAGTAATTTTTGTTTATTATCCGGCCGGCCCAGGGAAACGCGCGTACGGCTCGCGTACGAGTACGACGTCTCCGTCTCGCTCCTGCGTACGATTGATGAATTACTCTTAGGACGATCTTGCTTCTTGCTTGCTTAGCCAACCACTAACTCCTCAGCTCAACGTGAAAATCAGAGTGCATGGGAGACGGCCTCTGTGTGTCGATCGTAGCCGTACGTTGTACACTGCAAGGTGAAGGTGGTAACGTATGTGGTAGGTACAGCGGCTGAGCTCTCTCGGTCATTCATTCATCACCAATCTAGCTAAGTACGTGCCAGCTAGCTGTGTTGGAATGTGATCTCCTCCCGTTAGGCCCAACGGCCTAACGGGCCCTCTCATCCGCGCCCTGATCGGGGGCGCCCAACCCCATGGTTGGTGGCCCCCGTCGCCCAGCGCTATAAAGGAAAAGTGGGGGGCCACGACACTCGGTACGAGGTTCACCAGCCGCCAGTTCCCCACCGACATCCTAACCCTAGCCGATCTCGTGGGTGCGCTGCCAGCGGCGGGATTGCTCATCGACGTCCTTCACCGCCTTCTGCAACATGTCATCCTCGACTCCGACCAACATCGCCGGCGACCAAGGGACGCCAGCGAACTCCATGGCCGGCGGGAGCTCCACTGCTACACCGATGGACTCACTCGGTCTGCGATCTCTCGCTCTCTCTCTGTTCTAATAGTTCGTATTAGGATCCGTGTTTCTCTGTCTCTTTTGTTTCCCCTCTAGATCCGGCTGCTAGGGATCTTGTGTATCTAACAATGGTATCAGAGCGCCGGGCTAGATCAGTGGATCTAGATCGGGGAGGAAAGAAATGAAGAACAACCGATTCCAATCGGGATTGAATGAACTGTGAATGAAAGCCATCGATCCCATACGGATCGGGGCAAGAACGAATCCTAACATGAAGAACAAATTTGAATCGAATGAAAACACCGTTCTGTTTTTCGGATCGAGAAGAACAGTAAGAACAAATCGGAAAGAAAACACCGGCCGATCCGGATCGGGATGAACTCCGGACGAAAAAAAATGATGAACTCGATGAACCCTAACCCTAATGACAAACCCGCGCCCAGCCGGTCGGAGTCACTCGGGACCCTACCTGGACTCCCCGCCGGAGATGGCGCCACCGCGCCACACGAAACTCCGGCGGCGAGGCCTTGGATCGACACCGACAGGGAGCCGCTCGGCGGCGGTGCGCTCACCCTCTTGGGGAACGCACTCGCCGACGAGAGGGCCCCTGCGGGCGCCTCTATCCCTCCGCGTGCTCGGCCGGGAACGCTGCCGCCGACGATGCTGCTGCTGCCGCTGCGCCGCGCAGTAGAGGGGAAAGCGGAGGCGGCCAGGGGAGAAGAAAGAATGAAACTAGGGTTTGGGGAGGTTGTGGCCAGGACGGGGATTTTGTTTCCCCGAAATCGGCTCCTGGCCGTCCGATGGAGATCAACGGCCGAGGTTGAATGGGCTAGATTAGGCCCAGGCGGGTGGCCGTTTTCCAGGCCCAGGCCCAGGTTACGGCCTGGGCGCGGGGTGGAGCTCGCCACAGCTGGCTGGGCCACCGTGGGCCGTGCAGTGCGCTGGCGCCGGCCTGCTGGACCGTTCGGCTTTCGGGCAAAATTCACGTTTTGAACAGTGAAATGAACACTAATTTCATTTTGGTTTTCCAGAAACAGTTCTAATGCAAATTTGAATGCTTTTTGCTGAAATTTGAAGCAAATTTTCTGTGTAAATTTTATCCAACGATAATTTTACTCAGAAAATAGAAAGATATTATACATGCTTCTGGAAAAATAATTGTGAAATAAATTTAATTGTTTCCGCTGCGTATTATGATTTATTGTTGTTTTTCCATTAATTAAATTCGAACCAACGGGAGAGTCTAATTATGGAAAACGAATATTTCTGATTTTGAGATTATTATGATGTTGTTATTTTCTGACCAACGTTGTTAATAACAATATTATAATATTTTGTTCATATGAAATTATACATTAATTCTACTTCTGCCCAACGGTGATGTTGAATTTTTGTATAAATGAATATTGTATGTTTTAATTTTGACCAACGTTGAGATAAGACATGCAATTTTCATATGTAAATATTCTCATTTTTCTTTGAAATGGTTTCAGGAGGAAAGACTGTGTTGAACGTCAACAACATTCCGCCGCTCAATGGGACTAACTATCGAGTCTGGCGGGAGAAATATGAACTGGAGCTTGCGCTCGGAGAGATTGATATGGCAATCACCACACCGTGTCCTATTGTCCCACAGGACCCGGTGAGGGGAGCCGATGAAACTGATGCTGATTTTCTTGCTCGGCAAAGAAATCATGCTGAAATCAGGATGAAATATGATCTCGAACACAGACGATGGACACTCTCCAATCGCAAGTGCTTGATGGTGGCTAAGGCCACGATTGAAGAACCCATAAGGGGGTCGATCCCAGAATGTACAACTGCCATTGAATACCTGGAAAGGGTTAAGAACCAGTTTACTGGGTCTGCTAAGGCCACAACAAGCACATTGATCAAGGAATTGGTCACTATGAAATACAATGGTGGTAGCATTAGGGATCACATTGTGAAAATGAGCTCCATTCAGGCTAAGTTGACGCCAATGGATGTAGTGGTCAATGACCAATTCCTACTCCATTTGGTTTTCCACTCTTTACCGAGGGAATATGAAACTTTTACTGTGAACTATAACATGCAGCCTGAAAAATGGGATATTGAAAAGCTCATTGCCATGTGCGTTCAGGAGGAAGAGCGGGTTAAGTCCTCACATGGTGACTCTGCTTACTATGTGAAGGACAATAAGAAAAGAAACTTTCGAAATAAGAACTTCAGACCACAGGGCAAGTCCCAGTGGGAGAAAGGCTCTACCTCCAAGGCACAGGAAAAGGCCCCTCAGGTTCCTCAGAACCCTCAGAATCCTGAAAACCAGAATAAGAACCAGCAGGACAACCCTTATGGCAATGCTGAGAAAGATCAGTGCAAGTATTGCTTCAAAAGGGGGCACTACAAGAAAGATTGTCCTGACTTCATGAAATGGTTGATGAAGAAAGGGCTTAAGTGGGAGGACCACTCTGCAAAGAGGAGAAAGAACAATTAAAGTAGCAAATGGAGTACAAGCCGATGTTGAAGCTATGGGAAATCTTTCCCTAACATTGAAGAATGACTTTTCTCTTATTCTTTATGATGTACTTTATGTTCCCTCTTTGCGTAGAAACTTAATAAGTGTATCGAAACTTGATGATGATGGATTTGATTGCCATTTTGGTAATGGCAAATGTGAGATATTCTTTAATAATGAAAGTGTTGGTCTTGCCTTCCGACAAGACAAGCTTTATTTATTATCTCTCGCTGAAAATTTGAATCATGTATGTGATGGGAATGTGAATCATGTATGTAATTTGAATGTGAATGACTCCTAATCTACGAATAAGAAGCGGAAGAGAATCGATTGCAACTCTTCGAAATTGTGGCACTGTCGCTTAGGCCACATTTCGAGGGGGAGAATAGAACGTTTGGTTAATGAATCAATTCTTCCGCATTTAGAATTTTCAGAATTAGAACAATGCATTGATTGCATTAAAGGAAAATATGTTAAGAAAATTAAGAAAGATGCCAAACGAAGCACGGGAATTCTAGAAATAATTCACACGGACATTTGTGGTCCGTTCCCTGTGAAAAGCGTGGATGGTTATGACTCGTTTATAACTTTCACGGACGACTATTCCCGTTATGGCTACATTTATCCAATTAAAGAAAGATCGGAAGCATTGGATAAATTTAGAATATTTAAAGCTGAAGTTGAAAATCAGCATGTTTTGAAGATCAAAGTAGTACGATCAGACCATGGTGGAGAGTACTATGGGCGACATACCCCGTATGGCCAAATTCCTGGACCTTTTGCAAGGTTTCTACACGAAAATGGCATAGTTGCTCAGTATTCCACACCAGGGGAACCTCAGCAGAATGGAGTAGCTGAAAGAAGAAACCGTACCTTAATGGATATGGTGAGAAGCATGATAAGTTACTCTACGCTACCGATTAGTCTATGGATGGAGGCACTGAAAACCGCCATTCATATACTTAATCGAGTACCAAGTAAATCGGTGCCGAAAACACCATATGAATTATGGACAGGAAGGAAACCCTCACTTAACCACTTACGTGTGTGGGGCTGTCCAGCTGAGGCGAAAGTCTTTAACCCAAATATTGGAAAGTTAGACTCCAAGACAGTCAGCTGCCACCTTATTGGTTATCCCGAAAGATCGAAAGGATATCGATTTTATTGTCCTGACAGACATACGAAATTCGTTGAAACTAGGCATGCTGTATTCTTGGAGAATGACATGATCAGGGGGAGCATGGTAACGCGTGAAATTAACCTTCAGGAGAAGCGGGTATATGTACCCACTCTGATGGTTCAAGAACCTTTCTTTACGTTACCTGTTGTTGTTGCACCAACAGTCCAGGACGCTGTGGTGACAACACCTGTTGCTAATTCTCCCGTGGTGACAATAAATGAAAATGTGGAACCTGTCCAACAGGATCCTATAGAACCGATTGTCACATACGAGGAAGAACAACAACAGCCCGTTGTGGAACAAGTGTCGGAGGCCTCTAGAAGGTCTCAAAGAACTAGAAGGTCAGCTATTCCAGACGATTATGAAGTTTACGACGCTGAAGAATTTCGTATGGAAGATGACCCAAGAACTTTTGAAGAAGCCATGAGAAGCGATTACTCATCCAAGTGGTTTGAAGCCATGGAAGATGAGATGAAATCAATGAGTACCAACAAAGTTTGGGAATTAGAAAACATTCCTAAAGGAGCCAAAACGGTAGGCTGTAAATGGGTCTACAAAACTAAATATGACTCCCAAGGGAAAGTTGAAAGGTTTAAAGCGCGACTTGTGGCTAAAGGCTTTACGCAACGAGAAGGGATTGATTACAATGAAACCTTTTCCCCGGTTTCATGTAAAGATTCCTTCAGAATCATCATGGCACTTGTGGCTCACTATGATTTAGAATTACATCAGATGGATGTAAAGACAGCATTCCTGAATGGGGATTTAGAAGAAAACGTTTACATGGCACAACCGAAAGGTTTTGTCGTGAACGGGAAAGAAAACATGGGATGTCGTCTGAAAAGATCAATCTACGGATTGAAACAAGCTTCAAGGCAGTGGTACTTGAAGTTTGATAGAACGATAAAATGTTTTGGGTTTAAGGAAAATGTCGAGGACAATTGTGTCTATATGAAATTCAAGAATGGGAAATACATATTCTTGATCCTATATGTGGATGATATCCTACTCGCTAGTAGTGATGTTAATCTACTAAATGAAACAAAGAAATTCTTGTCCTCGAATTTTGATATGAAAGATCTTGGTGAAGCTTCATTCGTCTTGGGAATTGAAATTCACCGAGATAGAAGAAAAGGGGTTTTAGGACTATCGCAGAAGGCATACATTGAAAAGGTTTTGAAGAAGTTCAGTATGCATGCGTGCAGTCCCTCACCTGCTCCCATAGTCAATGGCGATAGATATGGGGAACATCAGTGTCCCAAGAATCAATACGAAATCGAACAAATGAAAGCGGTACTGTATGCTTCAGCAGTTGGAAGTTTGCAATATGCTCAAGTGTGTACTCGCCCTGACCTCGCTTTTGTGACCGGGTTGCTTGGAAGATATCAAAAGAATCCAGGAATTGAACATTGGAAATTAGTGAAGAAAGTCTTGCGTTATTTGCAAGGTACGAAAGGTCTCATGTTGACATATGAAAAATCTGATTCCCTCGAGATAGAGGGATATTCAGATTCTGATTATGCGGGAGATGAAAGAAAATCCACGTCAGGATACATTTTTACTCTCGCTGGAGGAGCAATATCGTGGAAAAGCTCCAAACAGACTGTGAGTACATCCTCGACCATGTATGCCGAGTTTGTAGCTTGTTATGAGGCCACGGGGCAGGTGAATTGGTTAAAGAAATTTATACCCGGATTGAAAGTAATAGAAAGAATACATGAACCACTGAGGTTGTATTGTGATAACAACCCAGCTGTGGAATATGCTCACAACAATAGGTCAAGTGGTGCTGCCAAACACATTGACATTAAGTATTATGTTGTGAAAGATAAAGTTCGGGATCATATCATAAATCTTGAGCACATACGAACTGAAAAGATGCTAGCGGATCCGCTCACAAAAGGCCTTCCACCCAGTGTCTTTAGAGGACACTTAGCCGGCATGGGTTTAAGGGAGAGCCTATGATTCCCGAACATGAAGGGCCCAGAAGAAAATGAAGTTTCGTTTCAAAACAGAAAGGTGTGTCGTGGCTGTTAGTCTAACGGCACTAATGGCTGTGACGATGAGACATGCTCGATGCACTCGCCTGTGATGGAATGAAACGTTTTAGAAAGATTGAAAATTTGAATTTTTTGAAATGTCGAATATGAAGTTGGTGAATGAATGAATGATGAGAGATCAAGGGGGAGAATGTTGGAATGTGATCTCCTCCCGTTAGGCCCAACGGCCTAACGGGCCCTCTCATCCGCGCCCTGATCGGGGGCGCCCAACCCTATGGTTGGTGGGCCCCCGTCGCCCAGCGCTATAAAGGAAAAGTGGGGGGCCACGACACTCGGTACGAGGTTCACCAGCTGCCAGTTCCCCACCGACATCCTAACCCTAGCCGATCTCGTGGGTGCGCTGCCAGCGGCGGGATTGCTCATCGACGTCCTTCACCGCCTTCTGCAACATGTCATCCTCGACTCCGACCAACATCGCCGGCGACCAAGGGACGCCAGCGAACTCCATGGCCGGCGGGAGCTCCACTGCTACACCGATGGACTCACTCGGTCTGCGATCTCTCGCTCTCTCTCTCTGTTCTAATAGTTCGTATTATAGTTCGTATTAGGATCCGTGTTTCTCTGTCTCTTTTGTTTCCCCTCTAGATCCGGCTGCTAGGGATCTTGTGTATCTAACAAGCTGCTCTCTTTGCCAAATGTCTCGTATGTATGTTCGAGGAAATTACAGTTGGAGATCTTTGCACCCATGGATCATTATTTATTTATAATGAACGACCTAGTCACTTATTAGGCCCTGTTTGGATCCCATCGCATCGTGTCTAAAGTAGTTTCACAAATACTACTGAGCTAATAATAAAGTGCTCTTAATTTTTAATTCTCAACTTGAGCCATTATTATCTAATTATTAAACTTTAGACATGAGAACCCAATTAAAAACTTTCCATCTCGTTTCATCAGTAGAGGTGTGGGACCCCATCGCGTCGTCTCACTCGCGAGGCGGCTCGATATCAAGGCTAATAACTTGCCCATCCAGGACCCAGGTGCCAGTGCCACAGAGGTCCGACCACGGCTCGAAGAGATCGTCAAGTAGGTGCTCCTGAGTAGGTAGTGCTGCAGACATAACAAATGAACATAACACAAAATTACTTCATTAAAACAGACAAATAAATCAACAATGTACCGATCTTACCTTGCCTTACTAGTTTTGCCACGCCGCGGCATCCTAACAATAAAAAATATGTCAACGCTACACATACATTCATGATTAATTATAAATCTACATAATGACGTAACAAATATTACACAAAAAAATGTACACAAATTGAACAAAATATTAAGCAAAACAGATACAAAAAGTCTAATACATGAACAAATCCATCATTAATTAACAACTAACGTCATGACATTTTTAAAATAAATATTGTCTACAAACCCTAACTTACCAAAATATGGTTTAATCCTACATTGCAAATATGGATAAAGAACAGCAATATGGATCAAAATACCTCTAGTGCAGAGAAAACAAGTTCGATTGAGGGAGATGAAGAGAGGAGGGATGAAATGGAATGGATTGGATTGGATTGGATTGAATTGGTTTGGGAGGAGAAGAGAGGAATGAAGAGGAGGCTGCTGCTGGCCGCGGCGGCCAGATCTAGATCGGCTTTGCCGCGCCAACCCGCCTGGCGCGGCAAAGCCGTTGGCCGCGCCAGGCCGCCTGGCGCGGCAAAGCCGTTGGCCGCGCCAGGCCGCCTGGCGCGGCAAACGCACTAGCCGCGCCAGCCCGCCTGGCGCGGCAAACTGACGAGTGGGGCCCACACGGGCCTGCGTGGCCGGGCGGTGCCACGGTGGCGCTTTTGCCGCGCCGCCATGCATGGCGCGGCTAACGTATTTGCCGCGCCATTGGGGACGGCGCGGCAAAAGGATTAGTTTTGCAAAAAAAATGGATAGTGTTGTTTCTGAAATTTTTTATTTAATTGGGTTATTAATAAAAAAAATTCCAGCAGGCACAGTACGTACCCATGGTTGCTGGGAAGCACCATTCAATCATTTTCTTCTTCTTTTTCTTGTGGTGAATTGGCACCATGCATGCATGCACCTAGATACATACAGTCCAATTTTGCTTTATCGGGGGGGGGGGGGGGGGGGGGGGGGATCGACTGACGATGATGCAACGCCGGCTGTCCACAATCTGAAGAGGTCGAGAGTCTTCCGCCCTTCATTATCAGGATAATGTTCAATGTATTGATGTTATTACAGTACTTCACAAGTGTTTTTCACGCGTTGTTTGTTGTTTAGTTCTTTTTTTTTAAAAAAAAACTATGCTGTTCAACTGTTTTCTGGAGTTGTTCACCTTTTAGTGAAAAAAAAATGTCCACTCGATCTGTCCAACGTGTGATTATGGTCAATACTTATGTAGTATTCCTATAATCCAAAACACTTGAAAGCAGAAATCACTTCTCTGTCGTTTAACACCTGCATCACAGCACCACTTTATTATATCTGATTATATTATATCTGGTTCAGATTGGTCTCCCGATAGATTATGGTCAATCCTAAGTGACCGACGCCATTATTTGCTGTTCACACGCGGGCACAGGATCGTCAACGTTGCGACGTGTACATTTCCTGTACGACGGGTGTACGTGGGTTCTACGTATATAATATTATTGATCATCGTATATATAAATTTTTTTTTAAGTTTGTGTCTAATTGCATGTAACATGGTGAAGAACATGATATGGCTGGAACAGAGACACCACCAATGAGAAGGGTCCACGTGGATAATGGAAGCTGCATCTAATTTGAACGCCAAACACGTAGGATGGACATTGGATTGGAAAGGGAAAAGCTACTAAACCCTAAAGCGACGTCAGTTTGGCAGTTTCATTCGGTTAGTTATAGTGGTGCAGCGCATCAGCAGATCAGTGGTAAGCTTGCTTTGGGGCTGGCTCCTGGCTGGGCCTATAAATTGAGATGCTCTCCCTCTCCTGCTCATCTGCAAATCGGTAACCACCACTCACAACTCACAAGCACAGCAGAGTGATAAGCTACCAAGCAAGCTTCTCACTCATCAGCAATTCAGCACCTGGTCTGGCCATTAGAGCTAGCTTAAGGTGGTAGCCAGCCATCATGAAGGTAGAGCGCGACCTCCACATGAGCCGGGGCGACGGCGAGGACAGCTACGCCTCCAACTCCAGGCTTCAGGAGAAGTCCATACTCAAGACGAGGCCGGTGCTGCACAAGGCCGTGGCGGCGGCGCTCTCCGCCTCCTCCGCAGGCGGCGGCGGCGCCATGGTCGTGGCGGACCTCGGCTGCTCGTCGGGGCCCAACACGCTGCTCGTCGTCTCCGAGGTGCTCGGAGCGGTGGCCGACCGCCGAGAGGATCTGGCGGCGACGCCGCACGTGCAGTTCTTCCTGAACGACCTCCCCGGGAACGACTTCAACCAGGTGTTCCAGTCGCTGGAGCTGTTCAAGAAGCTGCTGGCCGCCGCCAAGGTCGACAAGGGGGACGCGCTGCCGCCGTACTACGTCGCGGGGCTGCCGGGGTCCTTCTACACCCGGCTGTTCCCGGACCGCTGCGTCCACCTCTTCCACTCCTCCTACTGCCTCATGTGGCGCTCCAAGGTCCCCGACGACCTCGCCGTCCTCAACGGGGGCAACGTGTACATCTGGGAGACCACGCCGCCGGCGGCCGTGGCGCTGTACCGGCGGCAGTTCCAGGAGGACTTTTCGCTGTTCCTCAGGCTGCGCCACAGGGAGCTCGTCGCCGGCGGCCAGATGGTGCTGGCGTTCCTCGGCAGGAAGAACAAGGACGTGCTCCGTGGCGAGGTCAGCTACATGTGGGGCCTCCTCGCGCAGGCTCTTCAGTCCCTCGTCAAACAGGTCTGCTCTGCTCTGTTCTTCTCTCTTGTGCATCAATGGAGATTAATAATCCTGAACAACTGAGCTGATGAACCCTAGCTTCCTGATGCATGCAGGGCCGCGTGGAGAAGGAGAAGCTGGACTCCTTCAACCTGCCGTTCTACGCGCCGTCGGTGGAGGAGGTGAGGGACGTGATCAGGCAGAGCCAGAGCCAGGCGGCGTTCGACGTCACCCACATCCAGCTCTTCGAGTCCAACTGGGATCCGCACGACGACATGGAGGACCTCGTCGTCCTCGACGGCGTTCGGAGCGGCGTCAACGTCGCCAAGTGCATCAGGGCCGTGGTCGGGCCGCTCATCGCGCACCACTTCGGCGAGCACCTACTTGACGATCTCTTCGAGCTGTATGCCAAGAACGTCGCCGTGCACCTCCAGAAGGTGAAGACCAAGTACCCTGTCATCGTCGTCTCCCTCAGCAAGGCGGCAATGGTTATTAGCCGCGCGCCAAAGAAGAACCAAGCCGCCTGCAGTGACAAGTATTATTCAGGTTTCACGCACGGCCATCAGTTTATGTAGAATGATCTGGCTTTTCAAGCTAGTTATTACATACTCCTAGTTATCACTAGTGTGTGGTACCAGCCACAAGGGCGTCTCCAGTGATTAGCTCTTGGCTAGCTCATAGAATATTTTCTCATATTTTAATAGGAGAGAGAAGAGAGCTATCTCTTGTCTAAGAGATAGTTTTATACACACACTTCGAGATTATGTGAGAATGATAAGTGGAGTCATTTATATTAAGAGCTATGTGCTAATAGATAGGTCATTTGAAGGGTTGTCTCTTAAGTGCTTAGAGCTAGATACTAGCTCTTATTGTTGCGGATGCTCTAAGCATGCATGCAGAATTAATCTCATCTCAGAAATAAAGTAGCTCAGGTCGTACTGTTAGTGGCAGAACGAACATTCAATTTCCTTCACTGCTAGCTACAGTAGTACTTTGTGCTTGTTCGATGCAGGTCCAATGTTTCCACAAGCCGATCTAGTTATTAGTTATGTACTGTAATGGTAAAGGTGAATGGAAATCAAAGGAAGTAGATTGTTTGGATAAAGGAAGATCCTACTCCCTGTCTTGTCTTAAAATATATATATAAGGATTCAAAGTTCAAAAGCTCTATACTCAGGTTTGTGGAAACATTGGTATAAGATATCCTGGGTTATCAATCCTGGGCCTAATTAAGCCCGATCTAGCCTACACAGGCCTTGTCAGAGCCCGCTAAGTTTTGGTCCACTCATGAGCATTAATGGATAGGGCCTCACCATAAATCCTATGTGTATATGGCTACAGAACTACAGAAGCCCACATGATCAGAAATGAGAACACTGAAGTACAGATTATGAATTCATCGACCAACAATGCCGTGTGTTCTTCAGTGTTTGTCTAGAGAAGGTTGCGTATTGTTGTCATAGCTGGTAGGAATGAACTAAAAAAAAATTACGCAATTACAAACATGCTACAACTTAGAACTGCACAGATGTATAAGACATTACTGTGAGGAACTATCAGTACGTGGGGTCCATGGATCATCGCCCTACATCAATGTACTCCATAAATCTCACACATGGCCACTTCTTTTGCTCACAAGATTATTCTTAAATGTGATGACTCTCTTAAGCTGAAGAGTCAATACAGGTGGGCAGCATGGTTTTTTTTGGAAAAGGAAGATTTTATTGCATCCCAAGAACAGTACATCAAGTTGATACACGGTTTTGGGACGAAAACTCCCAGCCTCTGCCTAAAGGTTAGGCACACACCTAAAGACAAAAACCAAGCATACTCTAGTAACAATCAATCCTATGACTAGATCGCCACCCATATGCCCGGGTAAAGATATCTCTCGCCACTTGCTCCAATTGTCGCGGCGCTACCACAACTGTATCCTGGAACTCCGGGCGCTGGAGGATAGCCCATGAAAGGAGCCTGTGGGAGATTGCATGAATAATCTGCAAAGGAAAATTATATTTCTTCTTTTCAAAAACAAAATCATTCCTGTGCAACCAAATAGACCAACATGTCGCTGCTGCCCCAAGAAGTACTAAAGACCTCCAATGTTTTGGTATCTCATTTAACCAACTACCAAACATATGTGCTACACTTTGGGGTTTTGTAAGATTTAACGCAACTTGAGAAAAACTCCAAATGAAACGCGCTAAACGACAGTCAAAAACAAGTGTTGAATTGTCTCCTCTTCGTGACAAAAGCAACAAGTTTTGCTCCCATGCCAATTGCGCTTAATTAAATTATCCTTTGTTAACACTACCCTCATCCTAAGATACCACATAAATATCTTTAACTTAAGAGGTGCTTTGAGTTTCCATAATCGTTTATTCAAATTAGGAACCGGAATTTGTATCATTGCTTTATAATGTGATTTCACCGAGAATTGCCCATTCGGATGCAAAGACTAGTAAAATTCATCGTGTCCTTGTTCTAAAGAAAAATCGACGAGTTGTACTAAAATATTATTCCACTCAACTAGCTTAGAACCTATTAGGTCTCGTCTCCATGAGAAAACACGTGGATATGAAGTCAATGCTTCAGATATTGTGACAAACTTTGGTCTAACAATGTTGTATAAACCAGGAAATTGGTTCATCAAACTATCATTGCCTAACCATTTGTCTTTCCAAAACCTGACTTGCACTACTGCATAAAGCTTAACCGCAGCGGTCGTTTAGGCTTTACCGCAGCGGGCAACAGCGTCCGCTGCGGTGCTAAGGCCACGGTTAATCGTGGCCATTACCGCAGCGGGCGCTATTGCCCGCTGTGGTAAAAGCCTTAACCGCAGCGAGCAACATAAACAGCCCGCTGCGGTTAATAGCATTTACCGCAGCGGGCAACCTAAAGCGCCCGCTGCGGTAAATTATTAACCGCAGCGGTCGATTTAGGTTACCCGCTGCGGTAACTGCTATTAACCGCAGCGGGCAACTTATGTTGCCCGCCACGGTTATTAATTTTGGATTAAAAAAATAAATAATGCAGCCAGCAGCAGAAACAGCAGGATATGAATTCAAATCAAATATAGTTTTCAAATAATTCCAGAATTTCAGATTTCTAACAGAGATATATATATATGCACATATAAACCATCTGGACATAACATACAAAGTCACTTAGTTGTTTGTTGTCATCATATACACATTGACTTAGTTGATTTCAAATTCAAATTACAATTCATAGTTCAACTTGATGAGTGTAATCTGTCGGACAAAGCATTGTGTTCCATTTGCGGAGCTTCTCGTATTGGGGTAGCAACGCCAGCTCGGATTCGTTGTCGAAGAATGTTTCTCCTTCGAGAATACATTTCTCCATTACAAACTTGCATATGTCTGCCTTGACTTGTTTAAAGCACATCCTGCGGCTCTGCTGCTCTCCCCAATACTTGACACCTTCCTTGAGCTTCTTCCAGCTATTGGTGTACTCCTTGCTTTCCCTTAGAAACTCGCATGTGTAAAAGCCACATGTCTTCGATCCTAGTGGCTGTTTGGCGCACTACACGATTGATACACAAGCATTAGAACCCATATATATGTATGAAACATGAATTGAACGTTTGAAATACTTTCCGGGAAATCTCGTCGGATTTTGAGGTGGTACCTATGCTTGTCCTTGAACTTTTAAGTTCTTCGGTCCCAGAATCCAGGCACCTTTTGGTATTCCTTATAAGCGTTGTACGAAATATAATAGTTAGCCACCATTTAAAAACGTATGGTAACCGTAACTGATGAAAAAGATGGATGACTTACTTTTTCAGACAATCTTCGAATGCCTTGTACCCTTGCTTGTTTGGTACGCTCAAGGAGTCAAACACACAGGCCCTGCCATCTTGAGGGTGTATTATAAAAGCGACCCGGTGGCCACCCACGAGGCCCTGGCTGCACCATTGCAACAAAATAGAGTTTATGACGGCGAGAAGGCATGATATGCTAGCGACTTAGGTGTACGTATATGTATTTGACTTACCCAAAGTGATAGGCAGCCATTATACATTCTGGCCCATCCGGCTTGATCTTCTTCATGCATTCTAGTATGTAATTTTTCAACTTAGTCTTCTCGGCTTTCATATTTTCTTCATATTTCTTCTCTCGCTGTCGAACTGTCATCTCCGGATCAGTGATCTCGAAACCCTTGATGACTCTTTCAGCAATATGTGCAGGAGAGAGGTAGAGTACAAGACGTGTCTTTTTATTACTTACAGTGACTGTCATGCTGCACGGACAAGTCATCGTGACATAATAAGTATAGAACCATGGAAAATACGAATGTAGTGATCTCTGGAAGTTGCATTCATCGCTTACAGTGTGAATAGGGTGATTTGAACGATGTCCAGGTTTTCTTCCCGCATCAGGTTGTACATGTCGCTAAAGTCAACGGGTAGGTGCATTTCGTTACTAGCGGGCAAGTGGAAGTACTCCGTGGGAATTTTGACGTTAAAACTTGACATCCCGGCTTTTGCAGCTTCTATGTACCATAGATGGAACCTCCTTGTATCCCACTTTTCCTCGTCGATGAGCTGGGCCTTGGGAATCAAGAACTTCCCGCACACATAGTGGCCAGGGCAGTCTTCGGCCTCATCAAATAGTTGACGGGTAGTTTCAGGCCTGGCAAACGATGGATAGGGATGTTAGTAGCATATATACTATGGACGTGGTATTATGCTCAATGTTACCATACCTTTCGAACGTGAGCGTGTACGAGAGCTTATCGCTGGACGTTCTTGGATTCTTGGTGGGCGGGGGAGGACATTGGCTTGTGGTTGACGGGGGAGGTGTCTTCGTCCCTGTTGCCTCCCCCGTCGTGCCTCCCTGTTGCTCGTTCGTGCTTGGCTGGCTTGTCGTGTTGTCGCCCTTACCGGCCTCTGAGCTTCTTGCCTCATGGACCGGGCCGATCGGCGGACTATTTGGAGGCGGGGGAGACACAGTTCCCATGTCAGTGCCCTTTTCCTTTTCCCCGCCATCACCTTCTACCTTTTCCTTGTCCCCGCCTTCGCTACCGCCTTCTCCTTTGTCCTTTCCCTTTCCCTTGTCCCCGCCCTTTTCTTCGTCATCATCGCTGTCGTGATCTGGATCTTCCGGAGGACAAGATCCGGCGGCTGATGGTTGTGATGCTGGTGTCGGCGTTAGAGTTGGCGTTCGAGCAATGATCTCGATGTCCCCGCGGTTCCATAGGACTTCCAATCCAAGTGCCTGCCCTAGGTGCCTGGCCGTTTGTTGGTTGGGATGGTCCAATTCAAAATGTTCCTGGTCAGGAACGTGCCATAACGGGCTCACGACCACATAGTCTTCAGGGGTGTTGTCTTTTTTGAAGTCGTGTATATCGTGGGGTGCAAGAATGCATCCCTCGGCCACCACCATCTTCTTGGACCTTCCGAACGGGATGAGGAGTTGGACGTGCTGGTTTTCCTTGAAGTCCTCGTTCGAGACCCTTGGGCGATCCTCGTTCATCGGCAGTAAGGCTTCCTTTTCCTTTGCTTGAGGATTGGGCAGCCCATGGTGATCAAACATCTTCGACCTCATCGCGACCATCTCCGGGTCGTTGCTCGTGAAGGCTTCCTTTATTGAGCTTTTGATCATTTCAGCCACGCCTTCATTGAAGCCCTTCTTATATAGCTCATCTTTATACCTCTGCCTGGACTTGTATGTGGCCGCGTCGGATTGCCACGACTCAACCGACTTCCAGCTCATCTTTGACCCGACACCACGAACGCGGCCGCGGTGCTCGGGGGTTCCCAGGACCTCGGTGAGCAAGTCGTGGCCCCGGCGGACCACGATGTTGTCCTTAAGCTTTGCTTTCTCCATCAAAGTCTTCTCGACATCCTCGAGGTGGGGCTCGTTAAACTTGGTCGCCCCGGGCTTCAGCCTCTTTGGAATGCGGGCCCTCATGTAGTCCTTTGCCCTTGGGTCGATGCCCTCATACGGATCTGGAACCCCGGCAGCCTGTCTTGCTTGTTCTTCTTGCTGCCACTTGGTCCTCTGATCGGCAAAGCCAGTCATGCCCAAGTGGTGAGGATTCTTGTTCCTCTTCGCGAGCTCACTGAACTTAGCGCTCTTTTCCTCTGCTTCTTGCGTCTTTCTCATTTCGCAGAAAGCGTCCCACACGTGTGCCTTGACCATAGTGTACTTCAGCAGTGGCGACTTCCCCTTCTTCAGGTAATTTTTGGTCAGCATGGACCTGAAGTTACGAAGTGCAGTCGACGCCACGTGCAAAGCCCACTCTTGGCACTTCTCCATGTCAGCTGAGGGCGGATATCTGAATCTTCTTGTCACCTCACCTCATACATTGTTTTTTATGTCTTTCGGTACATCGTGCCAGTTGGGCCAAGTGATCTCCACCTTCTCCTTGGCTATACACGCCACTTGATTGCTGAACTTGCCAATGACTGTATCTGGAGCTATTGGGTTTCCCTCTGGCCCCACTGCATCGATGACATGCACCTCGTTTTCTTTGTCCAACTTGTGCCTCCCGTGTTGTCCCCTCACCCTCTTCAGGCCCTTAGATTTGGACGAAGAGGTTGCCGTAGAGGGAGCGGGGGCTTCTTCCTCCCTGACCGCGTCTTCGTCCCTAAACTCGAGCTGACGAGGCACAATCGGCAGCTGTTGACAAGAGTCACGAGCCTTTAGTGATTCAATCGCGTCTTTGTACATGTTAGAAAGCCAGCGTGTTGCGTAAACCTCAAGACTCTCTGCTTCGTCCGCCCCTGGTTCGTACGTGGGATCGTTGCCCTCCTCTGTACGCTGCTTCTTCGGTGGTGGAGTCACGGACACCTCACTCATCAAGCTAGTTGACGAGGAGCTAGGGGTAGGGTCCCTCCATTCGTTTGTTTTGTCTTCCGCCATTTCAGTTCTACATATACACAGACGCGTATATAATATGATCAGTTCAAAGCTTTTGAATAAAAAATGACACATATAAGTTTTTGGCTCAGATTTGCCCCTAGGTCAACACGTCACTGCTAAACTGGTTACTTGTAAAATACAAGCCATCCTAGTCTAGCAGCTGACTCAGCATAGAAAGTAGGGGGCAATTGATCATCATCGCCGCTGCCTCAGCATAGATCGAAAGGGGTCACATCATCGCATTTGCCGCTACCTCAGCTTACAAGTTCGAAAAAAATCATCAATGCAAATGCCATAGTAGGGAGTAGGGATAGTAGTAACAGAGAGTAGTAGTAGGGAGAGGAGTATAAAGAGAGGAGTAGTAGGGAGAGGAGTATAAAGAGAGGAGTAGTAGGGACAAGAGTAGTAGTAGGGAGAGGAGTATAAAGAGAGGAGTAGGGACAGGAGTAGTAGTAGGGAGAGGAGTATAAAGAGAGGAGTAGGGATAGTAGTGGAGTAGTAGTAGGGAGAGGAGTATAAAGAGAGGAGTAGTAGGGACAGGAGTAGTAGTAGGGAGAGGAGTATAAAGAGAGTAGTAGTAGGGACAAGAGTAGTAGTAGGGAGAGGAGTATAAAGAGAGGAGTAGGGATAGTAGTGGAGTAGTAGTAGGGAGAGGAGTATAAAGAGAGGAGTAGTAGGGAGAGGAGTAGTAGTAGGGAGGGGAGTATAAAGAGAGGAGTAGGGAAGGTTGTATAGAGTAGTAATGAAGCACTAGTACAAAGTAGTAGTAGAGAGTAGGGCATTTGCATAGTGTAAAAAAACATCACATGGCTTCATAGGTCGCAAATAAAAAAGCATCAGATGATATCATAGGTAGTGGCATTTGCATAGTAGGGTAAAAAGGCATCAAAGTGCATCATAGGCAGCAAATAAACTCTGAATTAAAGCATCATGAGTCATAAAATAGATTCCATCTGAAGACAAGTAGTAACCAAGAGTAAGTAGTAAGTAGACAGTAGTAAGTAGTAACCAGCAAATAATCCTCTGTTTAGTCCATAGTACAGAAGTAAGTAGTAAGTAGTAGAGAAGTAGTAAGTAGCAGTAATAGTACAGGACAGAGTAGTAGCAGTAGCAGTGACAAGAGATCAAGTTATGATGAAGTTATCTTCACGGCTCATAATGATAGAGAGTACAGGAAATAGTTTTGCACAAAATGCAGTATATCAAAGCTGATATATCAGTGACTAATGTCGGAAATAAAGCCACCTATGAAAAGCCAAAGATCATCATCATCTATGCTCAGATTATATAACCAATTCACAAAAAAAATGAACCATAGCATAACACGTGCATCAGTGGGATCGAACAGAAAAGCATCAGTGAGTAATGGATCAAGTTTAACCATCATTGTGAGCATCAGTTTAAATATTAGTTTCAGCATCAGGGGCATAACCATCAGTTTAACCATCAGTGCCATCAGTTATTTAACCATCAGGGGCATAACCATCAATTATTTAACCATCAGTGTCAGCATCAGGGACATAACCATCAGTTTAGTACCCATTTGCCCATCCCCAAAAAAAATACAGTAGGAGTCAGGACATTATCATTGTGTGCCACAATAACCATCAGTGTGAGCATCAGTTTAACCATCAGTGCAGTTGATCGATAACCATCAGTGCCATCAGTGTGAGCATCAGTTCAACTAGAAGCCCATAATCATCTCAAGCAAATGAAACCTAAACCATGGCTCTGGAGAGAATAACAGGAGCATGAGGGGCACAGGGGCACAACAGTTTTACCCTTACCTGAGGAGGACGGTGGAGTACGGTGGCGCGGCGGTCGGCTCCGGTGGGTAGGGCACCAGCAGCGGACGGCGGCGTGGCTCCGGCGATGTGGAGGAAGGTGGTTGTCGGTGTTTCGACCCCGGGGGTATGACACCAACTAGTAATATGATCGCGTGCTCCCTTCCTGGATGGTGATGCAAGATGACACAAGGGTTTATCCTGGTTCGGACAAAGAAGGCCCTACGTCCAGCGGGGGGAGGAGGTTCTTGTATTACTTGCACCTAAGTGCTTGTACAGGGGCAATACAAGCTCAACGAGCGTGGACGAGAGTCTGGACTCGTGTGTGTGTCGTGTGGACTCGTGTGCGTGAAGGGCCCTGGTGTCCTCTTTTATAGAACAAGAGGAGGTCAGGGTTACACAGGAGTGACATGTACAACGCCCAATACGGCGAAGGGTTGGAATTCTGTCTTGTCGAGGTCACTGGAGCCGGCGTGGGGGTTGTTGTTGAGGCGTCCTTGAAGCGTGGCTTCCATCCCGAGCGCGGACGTGGAGGCGTGGCGACGTGGAGGCCGTGCAGCGCCCATTTCGGCACGTACAGGACGTGGCAGGGTCCCTCCGGGTCTTGGGGTACCTGTCCTCCAATAGCATGAAAGCAGTCAGGGCTCGAGGGGCGCATGTCCGGCCTCGAGGTGGCGCCTATGGGGGGCTCGAGCCCCCGCAGGTATGGGCAAGTCCCGGAAAACCCGGCCGTACAGCGGGAATCCAGGTCTCGAGATGTGGCTCGAGTGTGCTACAGTGCAGGGTATGGCCTAACAGTGCTGTACTTGTGCCTTTTTGCCCATGCTTGTGGTGAAAATGAGGTTTGACTCTGGCCCCGGTTCACTGTGGCATACGTCGTGTACCAGAGGATGTGACCGGAGTAGGTGGACGCATTAAATGCGCAGTATGGGGCTGGTATCCGATGTCTGGCGCTGCTCGAGGGAGGTATGATGTGTCTCGAGGGATAGGTTACCGTGTTAGAGAGGCTCGAGGTCCCCACGTGGGGTCTCGAGGAACGGTGTACGGCTGTAGTGGGCTCGAGGTCTATGTGCCGGGGCTCGAGAGGTAGGCTACCATGAGGCGGTCGGTAAGGCTTCGGGCTTCCTAGCGGTGGGCCGGCGTTGTAGGCCTCGAGGGGTTGGTTTTTTAGGGGGTTAGACTAGTTAGGTCTCTTATTAATTGGTGCTCTAGGTTTAACTTATTTGTTTTGCATTGATTGGGGGTACCCCTTTTGTGGTCCCCCGACAGCGGTGGCTAGGGCACCGCCGCGAGGTCGTTAGGTAGGGCACCAGCAGCAAACAGGGGCTCCGGCTCCGGTGGCGTAGAGCGAAGGAGGAAGGGCGCGGACGACGACGGGCGCAGAGCGGAGTAGGACGGACGCGGGGGACGAGGACGGCCGGCAATGGCGATGGCGGCGCGGTGGAGGAAATCGACAGCCCTTCGGGGTTGAAACGATGACGCATGAAGGACTAAAGTGCCCTTCGGGGTTGCGGGTCTTTTATAGGCAGCGATTAACCGAAGCGGGCAATTTAAGACGCCCGCAGCGGGCATCTTAAGTTGCCCGCTTCAGTTAAACTAAATAACCGCAGCGGGCAAATTAAGACGCCCGCTGCGGTTGTTCGTTTTAACAAATTGAGATTTGTTATTAATTATATTAACTTATTAACAAAAATCTATTACAAAAATGAGATTTGTTATTAATAATGTTAGCTTATTAACAATAATTTATTACAAAAATTATCTCCAATGCTTTGACATAACTTGTCCACTACTTTATTACATCTCATTTTGGTGCGGGCGCTTTCACGGACCGCTTCTCACCATCGGGACGGACCCAAGGCTTCATACCGCTCTTGTTGCAACGGTCCTCGACGGCCTTGATCTTCTTTGCAAAATCAGTAAAAAGATGGAGCTCTGCATGGTTGTTGTATTGTTCTGGGCTTTGGACCCCATCAGCTCCAACAATCCGCTGCTTTCCAGACACGACCACATGCCTCTTTGGGTCCTCCGGATAGATATAGTAGGCCACTTGCGCGACATTGGTTGCGAGTACCCATTGGTCATCTTTGTACCCGATACTTTTGAGGTTCACGGTGGTTACCCCGAAACTGTCGACCGCAACCGCTTTGGGGTTTACCCAGTGGCACCGGAAGACGGTTACGCATACGTCCTTGCCATAGTCAAGTTCCCATATTTCTTCGATATGGCCATAGTATTGCGTCCTCGTGTTTGTGGCCTCGTCGACGCCCCCATATCGAACACCGCAGTTCTGTGCCGCGCTCTTCTTGTCCTTCTCTATCGTGTGGAACCTATACCCCTTCACATCGTACCCTTGCCACGTCGTGATTTGGCTTGACGGGCCTTGCAGAAGCTTCTGCACGGTCTCCGTATCTTCATCATCAGGGCATCTTTCTAGGGGTACGTTTTGCTCTTTCAGCCAATCTATGAAACTGTTCCTGTGCTCATTCTGGACCCATGCCTCTGTGCGTTGTCCGTCATTAGCGGCGCGGATCTCTTCTATGTGCCTCTCGACATATTTCTCCATGCTCATCAACTGATGAAGGATGTTGTAATGAGCTTGTTCAATCTCCTTGTATGGTATATCCGTGCGAACTTTTCGGCCCGTGCACCCCATGCCAGCGGTTCTGCCCTCGTGCTGATGGACAGGCAACCCAATCGCCCTCCCATCTTTTATGTACCTCATACACCAGTTCACTGCCTCTTCTGTTGTGTACGCCTCGATCATAGAGCCCTCCGGGTGAGCACGGTTATGAACATATCTGTTGAGGGTGGACATGAACCGCTCATACGTCCACATCTCGTGTAGGTACACGGGGCCTAGTTGCTCGATCTGATCCACCATGTGCATCATTAGGTGTACCATAATATCAAAATATGATGGGGGAAAGCACATCTCAAGCTGGCAAAGGGTCTCCGCGATGAAGTCCTTAAGGGCAGGGAGGTCAGCCTTACCGATGACCATCTGCGTGATGCGGTTAAAGAAGTATGATATCCGAGTGACCACCATCTTCACGTACTCTGGACCGATAACCCTTATCACAATTGGAAGGAACACCGTCAGCATGACGTGGCAGTCATGTGCGTTGGAGCCAGTCAATGTAAGGTCTTTCAAGGAGACGAGGCTTTTAATGTTGGAAGAGAAACCGGTAGGCACCTTGATACCCCTGAGAAGGTTGAGCATAGCAGTCTTCTCGCCATGCCTTAGGTTGTAGGCCACACCTGGAAGATCGACTTTACCATTATGAGGTGACCCAGGGTGAAGGTCCTGTCTGATGCCCTGGTTGAGAAGATCCGTCCGTGACTTCAGACCATCCTTCGTCTTTCCCGGGATGTCCAGCAGGACACCGATCGTGCTATCAAAGACGTTCTTCTCGAGATGCATACAGTCGATGGCATGGGGTGTTTTCAGTGTCTTCCAATATGACAGGTACTCAAAGAAAATTGACCTCTTCTTGAAAGGAACAGAGGGGACCTGTGACGCTTCCTCCGTCGTGTCTCGCTTTCGCTTCCTCGTTTGTTTTGTCCCCTCCTCTGGTGGCTTCTTCTTCTTCCCAAACTCGATCTGATCAATATCCTTCACCATCTCATACACCTTTGGCCCCCAACTAGTCTGCGCCGGTGCTTCACCCTGTGGCTCGCCCTGATCATCGAACAATTGAATCATGACACTTCTTCTATATCTATGCCTTTTTGGAAGGAACCGCATGTGCCTCATGTAGACCATCTTGTTCGATCCCTTGAGGTAAGTGTAGCATGTCTCGTCGATGCACATTACGCAGTCGGTCTTCCCTTTGATCTGCCCCGACAGTGAGAAGAGGCCGGGGTAGTCGGTGATGGTGACAAAGATGATGGCTTTTAGGGTGAACTTCTCCTTGAGGGACGCATCCACCATCTCGACCCCAACATCAAATAGCTCCTTCATTTCCTCCATTACCGGCTCCAGGAAAACATCGATATCATTGCCGGGCTGCTTCGGTCCCGAGATAAGCATGGTCAACAGAAGATACATGCGCCTCTGACACAGATGGGGAGGTAGGTTGTAGATGGTCAGTACGATCGGCCAGGTGCTGTGGGAGCTGCTCAGCTCGCCGAACGGATTCATCCCATCGGTGCTAAGCGCGAACCGAACGTTCCTGGGATCTTTGCCAAATTGCGGGTAGGCCTTGTCGAAATCTTTCCACTGCTGGCCATCGGAGGGGTGCCGCAGCATGCCATCGTCCTTCAAGCGGTCAGCTGTTGCATGCCAGGACATGAGCTTCGCGTCCTCTGGGTTCCCAAATAGCGCACGGAGGCGGTCGATCACTGGCATGTACCACACCGATAGTGCCGGACTTCTCCTCAATGTGTAACCCTCTTCTTCCTCGTACTGCTGATGAGCCGAGATGCGATTGGCTGCAACATTGCTCTTCTTGACACCCTTCTTCTTCTTCCTCTGACCACCTCGCAAGGCCTCATCGTCGTCTGCATCCACGCGACAGCCAACATTTCTCTTGTAGCGACTGGCGCCACAGTGCGGACAGCTCGTCAAATTCTCATACTTTATGCCCCGATAGAGGATGCAGTGGTTAGGGCAGGCATCGAACTTTCTAAGCTTCATCGCCACTGGCCGGATAAGCTTCTTCGCCCGATACGTATTTGTTGGGATCTTGTTACTCGTCGGGAATGTTTTAGCAAGGTAACCTAACAGCTCATCAAAGCTAGTGTCTGACCACCCATGCCGAGCCTTCATCATCAACATGTGGAGGTTGAAACGGAGCACCGTGCAATCCTTCGGACATTCCTCGCCGTCCTTATATAAAGGATCAAGTGACGCCTGCTTCATCTCTCTGAAATTTTCCAGCCACTTCGGGGAGCCATACACGACGTCGTCTTCGTCGATGTGGTTGACTAAATCCTGAAAAAGCTGCACATCCGCAGGGTCCTGCACCGTAGCGTCCTCAACATCTCCACCACCATCATCTGTCATATCCTGGAGTACATCTGCCTCCACAGCGATGTGGTCACGAGCACTACTGTCACTGAAGGCAGGCGCTACTGTTGCTGATGAGACGTGCGCTCCAGGATCTTGGTTCATGGTCGCCGTCGACGCTGAGCTTACTCCAGATGCTGCCCCGACACTCGGATCGAATCTCTCGCCGTGATGAGTCCACACCGTGTAATCATCCATGAAACCAAAACGAATCAAATGAGATTGCACTGTGCCTTCGTCTTTGAAGGCGGTCAGATTCTTGCAACGATGACATGGACATATGATTGTCGTCTGGTTCGATCTATCACGGTCAGCTTTCGCAGCGGAAATAAACTTTCTCACTTCAACGATATACCGCACATCAAGTACTCTATTGATCTTATACATCCATTCCGACCGGTCCATCGTACCTGCGATCCTTAATTAATAACACACATCATGAATCACAAAACAAAGATGAATTAGAAAAACATAATAATTTATTATATTTATGTAAAATCTAGGGACAGAATTAATAACGACGGCAAATAAAATTAATGCATCCATGATGAACTTAGAGAAATAAATATCAGTTTTCTCTCTCCTACATAAAACTAGATCTAAAAGGGAGGCTAAAAAGAGAGAAAAGAGAGGGGAAAGAGGGTGAAGATCATCTAGGTACCTCTTGTGGAGTACTTCTCCTCCAAATCAAACAAATAAACCTCAAAAACAAGTTATTTGGGACAAAAATTCGGCAAAACTTCTTCCCCCGTTTTTGGTCTAGAGGAAGAAGATGATCGAGTTCTTTTCTCGTGGCGGCGGCTTAAATAGCCAGGAATAACCGCAGCGGGCAACGTAAGGAGCCCGCTGCGGTTAATCATCTTTAACTGCAGCGGTCTTCTTTACACGCCCGCTGCGGTTAATAATTAACCGAAGCGGGCATATAAGGAAGCCCGCTGCGGTTAAATAAGATTAACCGCAGCGGGCACCTTACGTTGCCCGCTTCGGTTAATGATTAACCGCAGCGGGTGCTTCCGTGGCCGGCCGCGGTAGGCCGGCCACCGAATAACCGTGGCGGGCAAAAACTATGCCCGCCATGGAGGTCTTTTAGGCAACGCTGCGCAAGTTCTTTTTTGTAGTAGTGTTGTGATCCATCTTTGATAATAAAAGATCCAAAGCGGAGGAAATTATGTTTCACCTTTAGCAAGCTAGCCCAAAAATGGGAGTCACCTTGTTTTCGATCCACTTGGAGTAGAGGTTTAGATCCTAGATATTTATTTCGTAGCAATTGTTGCCAGGTACCGTTTGTCGTTAGAAGCTTAAAAAGCCATTTACTCAGCAGAGCGATGTTCTTAAGATTTAAATCAGCTATTCCTAAACCACCTTGATCCTTTGGCTGGCAAAGAATAGACCACTTCACAAGTCTATATTTTCTCTTATGTTCATCACCTTGCCAATAAAACCTTGATCTGAAATAATCCAGTTTCTGAAGTACTCCTTTTGGAATTGAAAAAAGGACATCATATACAATGGAAGACTACTCAAAACGGAATTTATCAACGTTAATCTGCCCCCAATTGATAGATGTTTGCTTTTCCAACTACTGAGTTTTTTCTCAAAACGTTCCTCTACCATTCTCCAGTCAACATTTCTTAACTTTCGGTAGTGTATCGGGATACCCAAATATTTAATTGGGAACTCACCAGATTTGCAGCCAAAAAGGTCCACATAATCCTGTCTAGCATCTTCAGCATCCCCGAAACAGAATAATTCACTCTTGTGAAAATTAATCTTTAGTCCGGATAGTTGCTCAAAGGCGCATAGCAAGAGTTTTAATTTTTTTGCCTTCTCTAAATCATGATCCAGAAATAAAACAGTATCATCTGCATACTATAAAATCGAAAGACCACCATCAAGATGGGGTATAATGCCATCAAACTGACCTTCCTCTTTTGCTCTATTAATAAGTATGACAAGCATATCTGCGACAATGTTAAATAAAATTGGTGATAAAGGATCTCCCTGTCGAAGTCCCTTCTTGGTTTGAAAAAAAATGACCAATTTCGTCGTTAACATTGACGGCAACACTGCCCCCCCCCTCCGAAATGAATGATTTAATCCAAGTTATCCACTTGGACGAAAACCCCTTCATTCGTAATGATTGTAATAGGAAAGACCATTTTACTTTATCATAGCCTTTTCAAAATCAATCTTAAGAATTACCCCATTCATTTTTTTGCGGTGTAACTTATGTACGGTTTCATGCAGTATGACAACCCCTTCTAGGATGTTTCGTCCACGCATAAACGTCGTTTGAGTTGGGCTAATGACTTTTTGAGCAATTAGATTAATTCTCAGTGTCGCTACTTTGGTGAATAACTTGAAACTCACGTTAAGTAAACAAATGGGTCTGTATTGCTAGATAACATTTGCCTCTTGGATTTTTGGTAATAAAGTAATCACCCCAAAGTTAAGGCTAAAAATTGGCAACTCTCCTCTATGAAGATCATGAAACATTTGCATAAGGTCTCCCTTTATGATTCCCCAGAATTTCTGATAAAACTCAGTAGGAAAACCATCTGGACCTGATGCTTTGTTATGTTCCATACTGAAAACCGCATTGTTGACCTCCTCCTCTGTGAAAGGGCTAGTCAAAAGATAATTTTCAGATTCAGTTACCTGAATAATATCCTCTATCCGATCATCCAGATTGAAAGGACTCTCCTCAGGTTCGCCGAATAGATCTTTATAGAAGTTTGTAATGTATTCTTTTAGGTTCGTCTGGCCCTCGATTTTTCCATTAACATCATTTAGGGAAAAAATTCTCCTTTTCCTATGCTTGCCATTAGCAACCATTTGAAAATATTTAGTATTATTATCTCCATATAAAATATCCTTAACCTTGGCACGTTGATAATATTTTATTTCCTCCTCTCTAAGAAACTTGGTAAGGTGATCCCGAGACTGGGCTAGGAGGGCGTGCTCAGACTCGTTCAAATCCCTTATCTCAGCTGCAATATCAAGATTTTTAATTGTATCTTGCAACCCAGCCTTCTGCTGCTTATAGCTTCCATTTATGTTGGAAGCCCAGCCACGCAGATGCCGACGCAGGGCACCTAACTTATTATTCCATCGTTGCACCAAATTATTCCCTTTCACAGGCTTCTTCCATAATTCCACGACTCTGTCAAAAAAATCCTCATGCGTGAACCAACTCAGCTCAAACCTAAAAAGCTTCGCTCCCCCTGAGTACGCGGGTTGTCCCGTGTCCAGGAGAAGCGGAGTATGATCAGAAACCCCTCTATCTAGAGCCTGTACTGACACTAGAGGATATTTGAATTCCCATTCTGTAGACATTAGAACTCTATCTAATTTTTCATATGTCGGATTAGGTAAAGAATTAGCCCAAAGTGAATTGACGACCAGTAAGCTCAATTTCCCTTAGATCAAAACTGTCAATTATAGCATTGAACAGAAACGACCACCGATCATTAAAACGTGCATTATTCTTTTCTCCACTATGTCTTAGAATATTAAAATCGCCACCAACCAAGGTGGGCAGCTGATTTTGTTGGCAAGCACGAACTAGTTCCGCTAAGAAACTTGATTTAAAGTCATCTTGAGCCGGACCAAATACTGCCATCAAAATCCAACTAAACTTATCTATTTTATTTGATAAATGAAACTTAACAAAAAATTCTCCTGCAACTACCACCGACAAGTCTCGTATAGTGGCATTAATCCCAAGGAGGATGCCACCTGATCGACCTTTCGGAGGAAGACAATGCCAAACAAAATTGGCGCCATCTGTGAGTCGTGCCAAATTTGTTTTTGACATATCTCGTTTTTCTGTTTCCATTATTGCTATAAAATCTAATGCATGATCTTTTATTGCATTGACAATGCATTTGAATTTAGCCAAGTCTGATAGACCTCTGCTATTCCAAAAGAAACCCTTCATTTTAAAACTTTTATTTTTTTCTTTTATCCTTCTTGATCTTTGATTTACGAGTGCAGACCTTAAGATCACAAATCTTTGTGTCCAAGTCTTCCTCATCAAAGTCCACCTCAGAAACTTCATGAATTAATTGTGATAGTAAATCGCCCGTTGAATCGGCGATATCATCATCACTATTTTCCTCCTGTGAGGCTGTCCCATTAATAAAATTAGCTTTTTGAGTCAGCTGTAATTTCTTCCTATCAATCTCAATTTGTTTTAAGGCATTAATGGCAACATTTACACTGCTATTACAGCCCTCCCCTAAATTAAACCCGATATTTTGTAAATTTTTAACACACAAATCAGATGGCATGCCTACAAGAGAAATGGAAGAAGTAGGAGTGGGATTACCATTCAATTGAAACCATGGAACGAAAGACGATTGTGGCATCCCGCGTTCAGTAGCCATCGTCTTGGTTTCTATCGGATTGTCCGAGTTCCGCTATCTTTGTGCTCAATTTTGCAAACTTTCAATTGGTATCTGAGTAGCATCTCCAACACTATCTTTGTGCTCAATTTTGCAAACTTTCAATTGCCATGCAGTACGACCCTGCTCTGATTGATTTTCTGAGCCATGGCATTCAGGTTCTTTACTGTGTGGCGTGCCGTCCTGTTCGGGTTGTTCAGTCTGGTCCCCAACAACTGTAGTGTCTTCATTGCCGCTTCCCAACATTTATCTGCTCACCATTTTTACTTTGACTGGCACAATTAGGACAGCGCCAATCTATCTGATCTTCAGAAAACAGTACTAAGGCCATGTTCAGTTCCCCACATTTGCCCAAATATTTTGCATAGTAACAGTGATATCGAATCTTTACACGCATGCATGGAGCATTAAATATAAATAAAAAAATAACTAATTGTATTTTTGGTCTGCTCATGTCGAGACGAATTTTTTGAGTCTAGTTGGTCAATGTTTAGACAAAGTTTGTTAAATAACAACGAAAGTGCTACAATAACTTTTCACCATATATTTCGCGAACTGAACAAGGCCTAATAAGAAGTCTTCAGTCGATACTGAATCTGCTGTCATCTCGTTCATTGCCCCAACTTTCACATCACACACGTTACCACATCCTGTTTATAGCCGGATAAAGAACGGCAACCACGGATTATCAGGGGGCTGATTGGTTGGCCGTATCTGGCCTGGCCAGGCCCATGGGATGCGAAAATCATTTGTTTGGATGCCTGGCCTAGTACCTGGGTCTGACCCGGCAGATGCAAAAAGGGTCCGCGAGCCTGGCTCCCGGGATACGCCCAAATCGGCCGTTTCCCACGGGCCTGGCTCGCTCGGTGCCGCGCGCACGTACGACGTCCAGCTTTTGTACTATGTAAAGCGCATGTACGAACAACCAATCACCAGCTGTATTCAATCTGGCTCGCGTGATGATGCAAACCAAACAGAGGTTGTTTGCGTCGAGCAAGCCTGGCCACGCTTGGCCTGGCTCCGCAGGGCAGCCTGGTCCATCCACGTACGCCATCCAATCACGCCGGACCCGAGCAAGCGGAACACCAATCGACCGAGCGACGAAAAGCGAAGCCAGAACCCAGAAGGAAGGAAAGGTTGGATTCGTGGGGTGACGGTGGGCCGAGAAGGATATGGACGGATCGCGGATCAGGCTGGCTTGCCAAGGTGGGCCAAGCAGCATTTGCAAATCGCAACATGGGTCTGTCCTACCCTTTTATTTTAATTAATTTTAATTAAAAACGGAACGTATTAAGTCCATGTTTGAGATTTGTAATAATCTAAATTACTCCGAGTAATCAATATGTTCATATAAAATAATAAGTTGTATATTAGTGGCCCTACATTTTGACACGGGAAACTTTATTGCTAAAATTATAAGCTTACACACATATTGTGTAACTATTATTGTTCTCCCTCCACCACCCACTCTATCCCACCCCACAGTTATTCATACTAGGTAATGCCTGTAAATTGCAACGAGAAAAAAAATAATATCACGATAGCATATATTTGCTATATTGTTACTTAAAACTGATACCGCAGCTTGGAGATTTTTAGAACATCAATATTACATAAATCAAAAGCTTTTCCGAGCCCATACAACTTTTCTATCGTGCAAAAATATTTATCTAGCAAATTATAATGTTCTTTTTTGATACAAAGAAAATATTCAGTTGAACTTCATCAATGAGCCCGACCGTCTACCCGTGGTGGCCGGACTATGGCTCCTTGCTAAAAATTCATGCAAAACAAAGATAGGGCGTTGTGAAATTTCGGCAAGAATTTGAGAGAGGGGTAAAGATTTAGGATGTCACTAAAATATAGGAGTTCATTTAGAAGTACTCGCTTTATAAACAAAGATAGGGTAAAGATTTAGGATGTCACTAAAATATATGAGTTTTTTTTAATACATAAAAGATTTATACATCTTTGTACTAAAGAAAAAGAGTCTAACTAAACAAACAACACACCTCTATCAAACGCCCTAGGAGGTCGACAAGACTGGACTGTCCTAGTATGTGGACTCAAGCTCCGATATTACAAAAATGGTATACAACTGATAAAAGCACAACAACACAACCTAAGAGGTGGCTTTGTGCCTCTGCTGCTGCCAACCTTTTCCGTCGTCCGTGAAGAGCGCGTCCAATGCTTTAACGTTAGACGCAGTCAACTCACCCTCGAAGAGCCTCTCATAGGACTTCTGTCCTGACATGTGCTTGGCATTGACTGAGTGTTGATGTAGCCCATACATTACATGACCGATATCTTACCTCACTCGGAAGCCGAACACGAGAGAGGCTCTGAGCCGCCACTTGCTTGCACTCAAAGTACTTGTATGTTTTTTTCTTCGTAGACAAAGATAAGACCATGTTTGGATCCCATGATTAAAACTGTTGGAGCAATTTCAAGAAATTCTTTATGTTGTTACTAAAAAACTTGACCCGCGACAAAAAATATAGGCCTTCATTTAGAAGTACTCGAGAATATGTTTTTTTTCCTTCATAAACAAAGATAAGGTCATATTTGGATCTCATGCATTAAAATTGTCAGAGCAACTCCAAGAAATTCTATATGTCCTAAAAAAACTCGACTTGCGAGGGGTGGGACAGACAAGGGGATTTTTTTTTATCCCATTACTGAAATGCCTAAAACCTAAAATGCATAAAAATTTGCTATCTAACCAACTCAGCTAAAGTCTACTTCACCTTTATGTCTTTCCTAGCGGATAGGAATATAGATTTTAGTAAAAAAAAACTCTAGATTTTTTTTAAGCTAGATCTACAAATATAGTTATCCTCTGTTCCGAATTTCTCGCTAGCCAAAGATGAAGAGTGAAATGCGCTCTCTAAAGTACGCACAAGTAACTGTTGAAGAAGTGAAAAGATATAGACAGCGGTCTTATTCTCGATTTCTCGTGGCTCTTTATTAAATAATGATTTAGAGAGTAGTATACATTAAAACACCTGTGTACACACTATATGCCGGTAAATTTGAACAATCCCCCACCCCAATGAGCATGGACAAATTCTTGGCAAGTCATGTAAACGTCGCCTGCATCTATCTCTGGTGTTTCGCATGAGCAGAAAAGCCAGAAGACGTCGACCATCCGTTGCTGTTGCTGACATGGTGATTTGGCTCGTCCTCACGCTGTCTCTGAACATCGATCGGAGCCACAGGCCTGTCATTCTGACTCTGACGACGTTCAATTGGGACATTCTGCGACGCCAAACTTTTCCTGCATCGCGTCACTCTGAAATCTGAATTCTCCGGAAGCAGAGCTGGTTCCGAGGCGCAGGACCGGTGGCGCGTTCATCGTCCCAAGGAGGCCTTGCAGACCTGCTGCACCTGCTGACCTGCACGCCGACCTGCATGCCCGATCAAAGCGCCTGTCGAGGCGCTACGTACCGCAGGCAAGGCATGTATGCATGCATTGCTAGTTCAGTTCAGGGATATGGTCCTCTCATGCACGCATTACTTTCTTTTTCTTTTGCATCAGAAGCAAGCTAGCAGAGGGATTCTCGGTTAAAGTTGTTCTTTGCCTTTACAAATTGTGGTCCTAATCTTGAGTAAAATGTGAATGGTCTAATAAGCTTCTGAGAAGCAGAATGGCACACGTCATCATCACATATATACTAAAAAGTGTCTTCCCCACACAGATGTTAGAACTGGAATGCACATTCAGACACTCAACGCGCCTGCAGAAATGCATTATATACAGATACATCTGCAGGCCCTGTACTATAATGCTCCATAATTGTGGCCAATAGATGGAAAATTACAAATTTTGATTATCTAATAAGAAACGTCCAAGGCTGATAGGGCAATCATCATATATAGAGTTGGTAATCGAATCAGCCGAATCACTTTTTTCCTCTAATTGGTCCACTCGATCATGTAAGCATGCACATTCAGTCAAAGCACCATGGGGTTCGAGTTTTTGTTAGTGCTTCAGTCTTCAGACATCCTTTTTGCACTTGCAAATTTTGAACTGCTCTTCTGTATGTATGTTCTGTCTGTTTGTTTAGCTGAATGCTGCAAATCTCGAATACTTCTTTTTAAAAAAAACAGCTCACCTGATTTTGTTCAGTTATTTTCTCTCAAGTGGCCTCCTAAACTCTTTTGCAAATAGAATAGCAGTGCATAATAAATCACACCCAACTGCAACTGATCGATCAGCCTGCTTTGTGACCCACGTAATAACCCACTCCCTGATCGATCCAGAAATAGCTAGATTAGTGCCCAGATGCATAAAAGCTGAAGACAGTGATGTGGGCGTTAAGCCAACAAAATCCTGAAAACCTGGGAGCACAAATCGTCGCCAACCACTAGGTCTTGCGCCTAGGGGACACTGAAGACAGTGACCCATGGCCCTGCACTGCATGCACTGTAATCTCTATACATTTCCATACGTATGGCTTCTTGTAAACAAACATCACACTGAGCAAGCAAGAGCAGGTCTCCGAGACACGCTTGAAAAGGGCAGGCAGCCATAGAAAATCGACATGACCGGCCTGTGCTCCAAAGTGCATGACAAACCACTCTTTTCTTGGAAATTTTTATAGGGAAAGAAAGAAACATGGAGTAGTGCCCCCTGAACTACCATGGTGGCAGTCCACATCCTGCTGATAGAAAGCGTGCTGGTGATCTTCATGGGTTTCAATTTGGGGATCCCTTTTAATCTTTGATTGTGTTCAGAGATATAGATCAAGGTCTTTTCCAATGAGCTAAGGATCAGATCGAAATTTGGATATGTGTTCCGCAGCAATTGCACGCATTATGAGATTGCTCGTGCAAATTATGAATTATGATGGGCTCCTAGTCCGCTTTGCGGCTAATCATCAGTGGCATTACCACGTGGAGAACAGAAAAGGAGTCACAAGAATTAGTTGAGATGTGTGTTTGGTTTGATCCTTAAACTTTGGCTTTCACTCATATCTCAAATGGCCCAGTAAGATCCCTTGCTTTGTCCTGCTGTGGTTGTATGTGGAGCTCCTAAATCTCCAAAAGTACCATGTCCAAATTGAAGCATTATTGCTTTCAGGAAATGCTCAAACATTATGTACTACAATAATTCTTCCTAGATATTCCGTTAAAGTTCCATTAGTTTGACCTCAGTCTGTTCTTGTTCTTGTCGTGTCCTGACAAAAATTGAAGCTTGGAACCATGGCAAGCTACCATCAGATCAGATAGACATAGACTGAGGCAGACAGAACACCCCAACCTCAGCAATTTGGGGCACTAGTTACCAGGCCAGAAACCTTGGATTGCTGTCTCTACTCTCTAGTCTCTAGTACCCCTTTAGGTATAGCACTTTGGAAGCAAGAAGTGACTGGGAAACCTTTACCTTTCTGCAGCTATCTTTAGCTGTTGCATTTTGTTAGTAGTAGAATGTATCCATCTTTACAGAAGTCACCAGGGGTAAAGTAAATGCTATAGTCACTGGCAAATCTGTCTTCTGACTTAGGGATGTTCAGCTACTACAATTTTGATCAGTTAGCTCTAGCATTTTAGGTGTATCAACTTGCAAACAAGAGATTCTTGCCCATCAGCCACAGTAGTTTAGTACTGAAATATATGTATTGGTACAACAGCGGTGCTCAGTACAACTGAAATTAACTGCGTTTGTAAAAATATCTAGTAATTTGCCTTCTGACAGCAGTAGTACTTCTCGGCAAAGATCACGTTGGAAGAAGCGTCTAATGACAGGGTAATTAAATGTTAATCCTTCTTTCATCATTGTTTAACCTTCTGCAGCTTCTTTGCAGCAGAATGTTCTGAACTGACAGAGGCCACATTCGGTAAATGTAATACCCACAATCATAGCCTGCTTTTGGTCACACTGTACCTGCAGGAAACTCATCAACTGGATCTATCTATCTATCCAAGTACATAAACAGTTTGGCCATGTTCTGTGAAAATTTTAAATTACTACAGGATCAGATCAGATCTTGGCAGCAAGCAGGGCTGGAAAATGCTCTGGTGTCAGAGAACTAACGGAAGAATGAGATGTAAAAGAACATGCATCACAGCTAGAACAAGGTACAGGTTTCAACTTATTTAAACTAGCGATAAGTCCTCCCTTATAACTTAACCATGTGTGCTCCATGTTGTGATCACCTCACTGCTACTCCGTTAGGTCACAGCACCCTGATGGGATCTAAACCCAAAGCCGTCTCTGTATTCCCATGATGCTTCCATCCCTATTACTTAAACCTTGTGAGTCATGTGTGACACCTAACATGTCCCCTAACATGTTTGCCGTCGCTCATGTGATCGCATTTTTAACCTAATAAGGTGTTCTATTTTTCATGCACTTGTGGTCTGTTTGTTGGATGACATTGACTTAGTACATACTACTACTAACACAAAGCTAATTTGAGATAATTTAAACTACAACATATAGAAAAAAAAAAAGGAGCCTTGTTCTGTTTCTTCAGTTTAGGTGACCAACGTATAAATTTACCTAGGACATATAGCAAAACGTTATCTTATTAACACGGTAGTTCTAAGTTTTTTTTTTTTAAAGTAAAATGGCAACTAGAACATAAAAGTTACAGATTTTCACTAGCACTTAATCTTTTTCTGTTACTTTCCAGCGGGGTTGCCCCACCCTTTCGCACGGTTAAGTTGGTAGTAATATTTTATCTTTCTATAGGTATTATACTAACCTACACTCCTTTACTGCATGTGCCCCTCCCCTAAGATTCCTATCTTATTCTACCTCACTTGCTATTTTTTCTTTAACCCGGACACTCCTCTGATGCCTATGATTGAGTTCACAGACAGTAATAAGAGTTTGCCGGTCCTTGTATTTTATTGTACTCCTTTCGGTTCTCTGGAAAGTTAGGCATGTGATGCGAACATGCATGCATGCTCTCTGAACTTGAAAATTAGTACCACACACAACAGAAGGAGAAGGCGCAGAAACAGTAAATTGAGCATATGAACTTTTTTATGAATTTTGCATATGGTTGATGTACCACCCTGTCTTGCAGTGTTTTAGTTCTCATCCATGTGAATTACTAACAGAGAGAAGCTTGGTGTTGTGTGGCTAGTGGCTAGACTGCTAGACCTCCCAAAAGTTTAATCCTCTGTCCATGTGCAAGAGCACAATTCTCTTGTCGGATGATTACAGTAATATAATACTACTAAGGAGTAGAATTATATGACAGAAACACTTAAAACTTTGTAGTATAGCATGCTGCATGAAGTTGTCTTAACATAAGATAGGAACATTGCCTCAAGGCAATATATGTACAGTACAAACTACAACTACCTGTGGGCTGTGGCACACTGCTACCGTAAGTTTGTGCAGATCTGAGACGAGTGCAGGGAAAGATGAACGCAGGTTAGATCTAAGACTAAGAAGGATTGATTTTATAAACAAAATGTTAGCCAGATCATCTGTGTCAGAGAAGCTGCATCACCAAGATCAGCATGTTCACCTGTAACACTACTGCATGATTTTTCTCTCATTGCCCTGTTGGCACTTCTGTATCTTCCTTTTTCATCGTCAGAAAGTAATATGCCGGCACAGCAGTAAAGTTCAAGAAAAACATGCATTGAGGTGTAGAATTTGATAAAGTTTGAGGGATGATGATCCAGCTTTGACTTTGGTAAAAAAAAAGTGTAATTTGGTGTGGATATCATTTCTACTGCTCTCACGGTACAACAAATTTATATTCTATTTTTCACAGGAGCAGCTCTGAATCACTGCAGATGGACAGACCATCAGAAACATTTGGAAGGTAACACCCAGAGGAGAGCATGTCAATTGAGCGAGTACTAAACAAACACCAGCATCAGCCGCTGTTAACTTCTGAGTTCTGACCACCCTGCATCAGTGCAGTACATACAACAGAACAAACTTTGACAGACGCTAGAAACACCGTACGTACTTAACAAATGCTAATAAAGTTTAGATTACCGAGAGAATTACGATTAGCGTTTCCCGGAACCCGAGGAGGAAGAAATGTTCTTCATGTTCTCACTCACCTCCTCGGCAGATCATAGCAGCAACAGCAGGCAATTAACAATTGAGGATCACCCAATGGCAATAATGAGTACATCAACTAGGGATAAACATATCCAAATGATGGCATCAGCTGGGCTCCATCCATGCCATCTTCCTTCCGTCTTCTTTCTCCCCCCCCCCCCCCCCCCCCCCCACACACACACACTTCAATTGAAAATTGCCAATATTCCTTTCTGATCTGAAACTTCAAGAACCAAAATTTGGACATTTGTATTCCCAGTAAAAGTAGAACCAACCACTCACTCACTCACATACATCACTGTATCTAAGAATTGCGAGACCATTTGCGTTATCGGCGCCATTGAAAAAGCTTCAAGATTTGTGCTGGAGTGAAACCACACTCACTGATTTTGTGTGTTAGCAACCAAGCACAAATCTTAATGGTGTGCGCAGTAGGATCTATGGCTAGAGACTAGAGAGTAGAGATAGTACAAGTCACTGTACCTAATCAAATCTGTTGTTTATCGAAAAGAATATCCTGCAGCAAAAGCTAAGGCTATTGCTTCAATATTTTTCATTTGGATCCAGATCTCTAAACCCTTTGTGTGCTAGTATAAACAAATCCTGGGGTCTCCCCCTCCACAATCCCAAGGCGACCAGGAGGTGCCAGTGCCACCACTCACCCGCGGCCTCGGCCCACCCACCAATGCCTCGGCGCCTGCTGGTCGCGCTCCTCGTGTGCCTCTCCCCGGCGCTGCTCGCGCCGTGCCGCGCCGTCAACGAGCAAGGCCAGGCGCTGCTGCGATGGAAGGGCGCGCTGGACTCGTCGTGGCGCGCGGCGGACGCGACCCCGTGCCGGTGGCAGGGCGTGGGGTGCGACGCGCGCGGCGACGTCGTGTCGCTGTCCATCAAGTCGGCCGACCTCGGCGGCGCGCTCCCGGCGGCGCCGGAGCTGCGGCCGCTGAGGTCATCGCTCAAGACGCTGGTGCTCTCCGGCACCAACCTGACCGGCACGATCCCCAGGGAGATGGGTGACCTCGCCGAGCTCACCACGCTTGACCTCAGCAAGAACCAGCTGACCGGCGCGATCCCGCCCGAGCTGTGCCGGCTGACGAAGCTCCAGTCGCTGGCGCTCAACACCAACTCGCTGCGGGGCGCCATCCCCGGCGACATTGGCAACCTCACCGGCCTGACGTCGCTCACGCTCTACGACAACGAGCTCAGCGGCGCCATCCCGGCGAGCATCGGCAGACTGAGGAAGCTGCAGGTGCTGCGCGCCGGCGGGAACCAGGCGCTCAGGGGCCCGCTGCCGCCGGAGATCGGCGGGTGCGCCGACCTCACCATGCTCGGCCTCGCCGAGACCGGCCTCTCCGGGAGCCTGCCGGAGACGATCGGGCAGCTCAAGAAGATCCAGACGATCGCCATCTACACCGCGATGCTCACCGGCTCCATCCCCGAGAGCATCGGCAACTGCACCGAGCTCACCAGCCTCTACCTGTACCAGAACTCCCTCTCGGGCCCCGTCCCGCCGCAGCTCGGCCAGCTGCGCAGGCTGCAGACCGTGCTGCTGTGGCAGAACCAGCTCGTCGGCACCATCCCGCCGGAGATCGCCAGCTGCAAGGACCTCGTGCTCATCGACCTGTCGCTCAACTCGCTCACGGGGCCCATCCCGAGAAGCTTCGGAACCTTGCCCAACCTGCAGCAGCTGCAGCTCAGCACCAACAAGCTCACCGGCGCCATCCCGCCGGAGCTCTCCAACTGCACGTCGCTGACCGACATCGAGGTGGACAACAACGAGCTGTCCGGCGAGATCGGCATCGACTTCCCGCGGCTGCGCAACCTGACCCTGTTCTACGCGTGGCAGAACCGGCTGACCGGCCCCGTGCCGGCGGGCCTCTCCCAGTGCGAGGGCTTGCAGTCGCTGGACCTCTCGTACAACAACCTCACCGGCGCCGTCCCGAGGGAGCTGTTCGCGCTGCAGAACCTCACCAAGCTGCTGCTCCTCGACAACGACCTCGCCGGGTTCATACCGCCGGAGATCGGCAACTGCACCAACCTCTACCGGCTCCGGCTCAACAACAACCGGCTCTCCGGGACGGTACCGGCGGAGATCGGCAAGCTGAAGAACCTCAATTTCCTCGACTTGGGCAGCAACCGCCTTGTCGGGCCGTTGCCGGCGGCGCTGTCCGGCTGCGACAACCTAGAATTCATGGACCTACACTCGAATGCCCTGTCTGGCTCTTTGCCGGACGAGCTGCCCCGCAGCCTACAGTTCGTCGACGTCTCCGACAACAAGCTCACCGGTCTGCTGGGCCCCGGCATTGGACTGCTGCCGGAGCTGACGAAGCTTAGCCTCGGCAAGAACCGGATCTCCGGCGGCATACCGCCGGAGCTCGGTTCCTGCGAGAAGCTTCAGCTGCTGGACCTCGGCGACAACGCGCTCTCCGGTGGCATCCCGCCGGAGCTCGGGAAGCTTCCCTCGCTGGAAATCTCGCTTAACCTCAGCTGCAACCGTCTCTCCGGCGAGATTCCAGCGCAGTTCGGCGAGCTGGACAAGCTCGGTAGCCTCGACATATCGTACAACCAGCTCTCCGGCAGCCTTGCGCCCCTCGCGAGGCTCGAGAACCTCGTCATGCTCAACGTCTCCTACAACACCTTCTCCGGTGAGCTCCCAGACACGCCCTTCTTCCAGAAGCTCCCGCTCAGCGACATCGCGGGCAACCACCTGCTCGTCGTGGGCGCCGGCGGCGACGACGAGGCCTCCCGGCACGCGGCCGTCTCGGCGCTGAAGCTCGCCATGACGGTCCTCGCCGTGGTGAGCGCTCTCCTCCTCCTGACGGCCACCTACGTGCTGGCGCGCTCGCGGCGCCGCAACGGCGGCGCCATCCACGGGCACGGCGCCGACGAGACGTGGGAGGTGACCCTGTACCAGAAGCTGGACTTGTCGGTGGACGAGGTGGTGCGCGCGCTGACGTCGGCGAACGTGATCGGGACCGGGAGCTCCGGCGTGGTGTACCGCGTGGCGCTCCCGAACGGCGACTCCCTCGCCGTGAAGAAGATGTGGTCGTCGGACGAGGCCGGCGCGTTCCGCAACGAGATCTCGGCGCTGGGCTCCATCCGGCACCGCAACATCGTGCGGCTGCTCGGGTGGGGCGCCAACCGCAGCACCAAGCTGCTCTTCTACACCTACCTACCCAACGGCAGCCTCAGCGGGTTCCTCCACCGCGGCGGCGTCAAGGGCGCCGCCGACTGGGGCGCGCGCTACGACGTCGCGCTCGGCGTCGCGCACGCCGTCGCGTACCTCCACCACGACTGCCTGCCGGCCATCCTGCACGGCGACATCAAGGCCATGAACGTCCTCCTCGGGCCCCGGAACGAGCCGTACCTCGCCGACTTCGGCCTCGCCCGCGTCCTCTCCGGCGCCAAGCTTGACTCGTCCAAGGCGCCACGCATCGCCGGCTCCTATGGCTACATCGCGCCAGGTAAATTTTTAAAAAAGGGTGCCCTACATTTTTCTTGCTGGTGCCGTGCCTGAAATCAAATCAAAACAAAAAAACAGAGTACGCGTCCATGCAACGGATCACGGAGAAGAGCGACGTGTACAGCTTCGGCGTGGTGGTGCTGGAGATCCTGACGGGGAGGCACCCGCTGGACCCGACGCTGCCGGGCGGCACGCACCTGGTGCAGTGGGTGCGGGAGCACGTGCGCGCCAAGCGGGCCACGGCGGAGCTCCTGGACCCGCGGCTGCGCGGGAAGCCCGAGGCGCAGGTGCAGGAGATGCTGCAGGTGTTCTCGGTCGCCATGCTCTGCATCGCCCACCGCGCGGACGACCGGCCGGCGATGAAGGACGTCGTCGCGCTGCTCAAGGAGATCAGGCGGCCGGCGGCCGAGAGGTCCGAGGACGGGAAGGAGCAGCCGGCGTGCAACGCCGCCGCGGCCGCGGCAGCGCCACTGGACGGGCAGGCGCAGCGGTCGCCGCCCCGGAGCCCGCTGCCCAAGGGCGGCTCGTCGAGCTGCTCGTTCGCCATGTCCGACTACTCTAGCTAGCTGATGGATCATGCTCGCTCAAGTGCTGGTAGATACTCCACCAATTAGCAGGCACTGTAAGGGTGAATTTTGGATATGTAATAAGATAGTGTGATTAGTGCATCAGTAAGTAGTGAAATTGTTGATTATTTCAGGTTATAATAACTTGTAATTCTGTACTCAGATGTATTTGTACCTGTAAATTAATTAATCAATTAATGGGTCAATTTTAGAAGAAAAAAACTGAGGAAAATAATGACTCATCAATCAACGATGAAAAACGTCGGAAACTATACAATTTAATCATTAACTTGCTATGGAATTTCCCATATGTATGATTACTAATGATAAAATTGTCAAAGCGGTAATGCTAAATGATAAGATGTCCACTTTTATGATTTCTTCTAAAAAAATGAAAACAATAAAGCACACTTAGCGATTATTTGCTTGAATTTATTAACCAGCTTAGGGCAAGTACATTGCTACACGTCAGCTGTCTCGTACGTCGTCTCATGCAGTGCCACGTAGGATTTTTTGTTGATGTGGAGGAAAGAGAGAAGCGAAAGAGGAAGAGGTCGTTGTTTCGCGAAACAACCACCTCATAAGCTAAAATTTAGGACTATGAGACAACTATTCTACCATTGTATGAGTTGTTGTTGTCATGCAACTCACAATTTATTTTTATTCTATCCATAAATTAAGGAATCATGAGTTGCTACGAGACAACTTAAAAAACAAACTATTGTACATGTCGTCTACTAAGTCGTCTTAAAATTATGTGGCACTGTATGAGACCACCTACGAGACAAGACCAATGTACTTGCCCGTATCATGACTTATTTTCTCATACAGAACATGATTAAACACAACCAAAATATTCATGATAAACAGAGCCTCAGCTTGCTTATGGATCCAAGTATTGAAATTAATCATTCAGAACCCTCTAACAAGGACAAGCTAGGAATCCCCAATACACCTGTGCTTTGGATGTTTAGTAGCACAATTCGATATGTTTTTAAATTAGCAAATAAAAACATTCCTTAAAAAAACACACAAGCGGAAAAAGCTGAAAAGGCACCATAGTTCTACCTCCATGTTTGGGCCGTGAATCACGAAATGACAAAGGCCAGGGCCCATATCGCAACCGTTTGTGTTTATTGTGTATTGAGCCCAGTTCGAAGTATCACGGCCCAAATAGATGTCAAGCAACCCTACTCACTCGAGCACCCGCGCCGCGCCCTTCCCAACGCCACGTTTTCTCCGGCCCGCTCGCCACCGCCGCCGCCGCCGCATCTCCAGTCCCGCCGCCGCTCCTCATCCTAGTTGGGCTAGCTCCAGAGACACCTCCTTGGGTGGTGGTGTCTGATTACTTCATTACTCCCTGGACGTCTATTGCAGCCCTAAGCGTGGTTCCCTTCCGGCTGTGCTGTGGGAGCCTGGTTTCGTTCGTGATGTCGCCGGCCGCCGGAGAACAGCTCTCTGGAGCCCACAGAGAGGCCAGGGCCGTGGAGGCGCGGAGGGTCTTCATAGGCGCCGGCTGCAACCGCGTGGTGAACAACGTCTCGTGGGGAGCCTGCGGTCTCGTCGCCTTCGGCACCCAGAACGCCGTCGCCCTCTTCTCTCCACTGGTATGCCGGCCTCGCTCTTTTATAATTTTCTATTTCCTGCAGTTTTAGTTACCTGATAAGTATGTCTCACTTGTTCGTGTCAACCAATCCGTCCGAACTTGTGTTCGTGCGAGCAGAGAGGTGAGATCGTGACAACTCTTCCAGGGCACAAAGCGCCGGTGAACTGCACACTATGGCTTCCCACGAAGAAGGATGTGCTCCAAGGTGCGCCTTTTTTATTTTATTTTGTTTTTACTTATTTTTTGTTTCATTGGCTCGATGTTTAGGAATTATAATTGCTGTATGTACTTTGGAGCTTGCTGAAACGAATCATTGTCTGATAGAATTTTTTGTGTTGTTCTTCGCGCTTCGTCTGGAGCAAAGTTATATATGTTTTGACAATGTAAGCTGATCCCAGTATCAGCAATGATCGTCTAGAGCTGACTGTAGATTATTGTTATCTCGTTCATTCCTTAAATTGTTTTAGTTGGTAACTGACAGGTTGCGCATATACAACACTAGATTGGATATGTCGGATCCTGAATGCTGGTTTCTTTTTCTCCTTCATGCCTAGCTCTGCATTTTATTGACTGTTTCTCCTTCATGGTCTGCAGTTTGTGGCAGGGAGACACACTATCTACTCTCAGGAAGTGCTGATGGTACTATCATAGCTTGGAAGATTGGTTTTGGCAAAGGAGAGGTGATTTCATTATCTATTCGCCTTATTTAAACTGTATACTGTGTTCTGTACTTACATGGGCAGCGCTCACTGCTCTGTTGTATTAGAATTGGTTACAACCTTGCAGTCTACTTGCTGGGTAATATTTTCTTGATAAACTTAAAAATGAACTCCAATGGTTTCTGCTGATGCCTAATTGTTTGATTTACTGTTTACGCCTTTTTGCAGTGGTCTCTTGCGTTTCAGCTCCCAGGGATGCATAAGAAAGGGATCACCTGTCTTGCTGGAAGGATGGTGTCTGATACTGTTGCAATTTTTGCTTCTACTTCTTCAGATGGTATTGTGGTTATTTGGGAGATGGCAATTGAACCCAACCCTGGTGGTAAGATTGCCTCCTTGTGGATTGCCAATATTACAGGAGCCTAATATTTTGTCATGCTGGCTTAACTATTCAGACTCTAATTCTTTTCTATTTTATGATTTTGACGGTTCTGGGGAATATGCACTGCACTTGTGCTGAAGTTATTTGCTTTCTCTTTGCAGGTGATTGCAAAGTGTCTTGCCTGCATTCTCTTTCCATTGGTTTGAAACCAATGGTTTCACTTTCATTAGCAGTATTGCCAGAACAAGGATGCCATCTCATTTTGGCGATGGGCGGTTTAGATCACAAGATCCACATCTATTGTGGGGATAGGGCAGGCAAGGTTTGTCACTTAACGTTTTTGCAACATCTTTTTTTCCTGTCCATTCTTCCATTTCTTGCTACCCTAACTACACATTTTTCTGTGCGCAGTTTATTAAGGCCTGTGAACTTAAAGGTCATTCTGATTGGATCAGAAGTTTAGACTTTTCTTTACCTGTGATGATGGTTGGTGAAATGCACAACCTTTTTCTTGTTAGTTCATCTCAGGACAGAACCATTCGGATATGGAAAATGACTTCTGAAGCTGCTTCTTCTGGCTCCTCCGTACAATTGAGGAAAGGAACTATTGAGATGACCTCCTATATTGAAGGACCTCTATTTGTGGCCGGCAGTACAAGTTACCAAGTATCATTGGAGTCTCTTCTTGTTGGGCATGAGGATTGGGTATATTCTGTAGAGTGGCAGCCACCTACATTGTTAACTGGGGATGAAGCTCATCAGCCAATGAGCATATTATCTGCATCCATGGACAAGATGATGATGATATGGAGGCCAGAGAAAAATACTGGCATTTGGATTAATTCAGTGACTGTTGGTGAATTAAGTCACTCCGCACTTGGATTTTATGGTGGACATTGGCAACCTGATGGTAGATCCATTCTTGCACATGGTTACGGTGGATCCTTTCATATGTGGAGAGATGTTGGACTGGATTCTGAAAATTGGCAGCCTCAGATAGTCCCATCTGGTCATTTTGCACCTGTGTCTGACTTGACATGGGCAAGATCTGGTCAATATTTGCTATCAGTTAGCCATGATCAGGCAAGTTCCTCTACTTAATATCAGTTTTGACTCATACTCCTGTCCTAGAATATTTGTCTCTTTTGGTTTCCGTGCCATAAGTTTGACTCGATTTGTAGAAAAATACGTGCAACATTTGTGTCTCCAAATGAATTTATTAAAAAACTAGATTCAAGATCTTTCCGATGATACTAATTATGTACCATAAATATTAATATTTTTTTAATATATATTTTGTCAAAATTGTTTGTCGGGAAGCACAAGCGACATATTTTGGGACGGGGGGAGTACTTCTATAACTCATATATCTGTTTAGTTGTGTTTCTCTTCTACTTGCTAATGCTCTTTTACATTAATGCTAAACATGCAGACAACACGCATATTTGCTCCTTGGAGAAATCAAGTTAACCCTGGAGACATGATCTATTGGCGTGAAATTGCCCGTCCGCAAGTTCATGGCCATGATCTGAACTGTTTGACATTCATTCAGGGTAGTGGGAATCATCGCTTTGTTAGTGGTGCTGATGAAAAGGTGTCTAGAGTTTTTGAAGCTCCCTTGTCATTTTTGAAGACCCTACAACAAGCAACTCTGTTGAAACCTGACATCTCTGAGGATTTTGACAATGTTCAAGTCCTTGGAGCAAATATGTCTGCTCTTGGGCTTTCACAGAAACCCATATATATGCATGGTCAGTATCTCTCACGCCACCAGTGTCTATTGTAATTGAACAATAATGCTTCCTTTTGTTTGGCATGAAAAAATGCGTTTGTATATATCCCTGTTTTTTTCCTTTTATTTGATGTTGCTTTTTGCATGGTGGTGTAGCAGGAGTCAAGGAATCCCCAAGCGGTAATTCTAATGATGGCCCAGATTCTATGGAGACAATTCCTGATGCAGTGCCTACTGTATTCACTGAGCCTCCTGTGGAGGACCAACTTGCGTGGAATACTCTATGGCCTGAATCACACAAACTATATGGTCATGGAAACGAGATCTTCTCGATATGCTGTGATTATGAAGGGAAGCTTGTTGCGTCATCTTGCAAGGTAATGTTCTTTGGTGCTAATTGTGAAATTCGTTAATAGAACAACAGGAACAATACCAATAGTCAAAAGCAAGTTGTGATCATATATATTACTATTATTCCATGAGAATTCCTGGATGCCATTGAGAAATTTTTTGTGTCGATCCAGATACCAACCACAGCACCATTGTGCTGTGACCATGTTACAATAAATACTTGATCGTTTGATTCAATACTCATACCTTCTTTTAAGAGAGCTGATTGGATGTGAATTCACAAACAAATGCTTGTTTTTTCATCTCAATATGAACAGGGGAGTGGGATGAAATTCTATTATTCTTGGAGCTTTCTTTATTTCTGGGGATTCATGAAAAAATCATGTAGGACCACCGTGCGAAAACAGTGTTGTGCATCTTCATGTAGCAATACTGCATTTAATATTTGACATATTAGCACAATTTGCTTAGTTAATGGTTTGATTTTACTATATCCATGGGAATTTGATGGAATTTCACTCCCATTCAGGCTCAATCAGCAGCAGTTGCTGAGATCTGGCTCTGGGAGGTTGGAACATGGAAAGCTGTTGGACGCTTGCAATCTCACAATCTAACAGTGACACAAATGGAGTTCTCTCGTGATAATACGTTTCTTTTAAGTGTTTCGAGGGATCGCCATTTGTCTATCTTTTCAGTCAGGAAAACCGGTAGGCAATAATTCTTATGATCATGTAGTTCCTTTGAAGTTATTGCTTTAATTTGCTTTTCCAGTCATGCTGTTTTGTTTGTGCTGGAGCTGTTGTTGATATGATATCACTTGTGTTCTTCTAGAAGAAGGAGCAGAGCACCGTCTGGTTGCAAAGCTTGAAGCACACAAAAGGATTATATGGGCATGTTCATGGAATCCCTTCGGCTATGAGTTTGCAACTGGATCGAGGGACAAGAGTGTCAAGATATGGTGTGTTGAAGACGCATCTTCTGTCAAGCTACTTGCAACATTGCCTCAGTTCCGTGACAGTGTAACTGCATTAGCATGGATGGGCCATGACCGTGCTTCTAATGCTGGTGTCCTCGCTGTTGGCATGGATAATGGATTGATCGAGCTCTGGAGTGTTTCAGGTCGAAGAGTTCCTGCAGGCAGTACTCCAGACTCTCCACTCAGCGTGGCATGCGTGCTTCGATTTGACCCTGTCTTGTGCCACGTGTCAACTGTTCACCGCTTACGGTGGCGGGAACCCAGTTCCACCGATGAGGAATCAGCACTTGAGCTCGCTTCTTGTGGTGCTGACCACACTGTAAGGGTGTTTGAGGTCTGCGGCACCATATAGGCTTATGCCCATACCGTAGTAGATCAACCTGTTGTGTGCGTGGCAGTTTTTTATCCATATCTGACGCGTCGTGTTGTAAAACTAGTCCTGATATGAGAATTGAGAAAAGAGTGTTATCATGAAGCATGTGCTGTTCATATGTAACACCAGTTTAGTGGTAAAAGGTGCAGTGTTTTTTTTTTTTGACAATGATAAAAGGTGCAATGTTGACATCATTTGAAAACTATGAAATTCTGGTTATAGATGGTGATGTATAACTGAATCACCTATATCCGAGCTTTGTGTATCATCTCAATCTGCAATACAAATTCCATAAAAATCCACTATATTGCTTACACTCAAGCAACTGAGTTCCATGTTGTACTTGCACACTTTTTTGAACTCTATGTTCAGGTTGCTTACAATCTAAGCTACTGACCTACTGTGTTGCAGCTAGCCACCAGGACACAGCAAGCAACTGAGCAAGCAAGAAATCGACAAAGATGACGAACCAACTTCAAATTCACATGAATCATAGGTATGTTTTGCTGCTCCCAGGCCATGTTTCATCATCAGTATAAAAAAACTAAGATTTGATATAATAACAAAAGAAAACGAGGGAATTTTTTTCTAAAGCCAGTCATTTTGTTCTGCATCTCCGGGCAACAAGAACTCCACAAGGAGGGGCAGTGAGGTCCATCTCACAGATTGTGTACATCCAGTACGAGTAGTGGCCAAACCCGAACCTGGCCTCCACTCTGAAGGCGCCTCTGATTGTGTACACCACCCTGTTGCTCCTCACCTGGTTCACCATCTTGACAGCCACCTCGGGTGGCAGCAGAACTCGGCTGGACACCAGGTGCATATTCAGGACCTGGGACTGGCCTCGCCGTTGCAGGAACGGAGGCAGCGCCTGCACGGCCATGGGCCTGTCCTGGAAGAAGAGCTCGATGGTGGCGGACCGGAACACCAAGTCAATCTTCTGGTTGGGGTTGGAGATGTTGACCACGAGCGTCATGTCGTTGTTGAAGTAGGGGGCCGGTGAGTCCACGTAGATGCTGTTGAGTATGGCGTTGGCGGTGTCGAAGGATGGCGGCCTCGGCTTCACCGCCAGGAAGATGATCAGGATGACGACGCCTGCGACGATGAGGATGATGCTGAAGGCGAAGCAGACGATGGCCGCACACCACATCGCTGGTGAGGTCCGGTGGCGCGGTTGCAGGATTATCTTTGAAGGTGCCCGCGTCGGCTGCCATGGCTGCTCGATTATCTTGGACGGATCCACCGGCTGCGACTGTGCCGGCTCTGGTCGCTGCTCGTTGGACTGATCCACCGGCGGCGACCGTTGCAGCGCCGGTGGCTGCTCGATTACCTTGGACGGATCCACCGGCGGCGGCTGTGGCAGGGCCAGTGGCAGCTGCTTCCTGTTCATTAGCTTTTTTATGATGGTTCCTGGGGATTGGATGTGGTAAGGAGTGCCCATTTCTGCAGCACCACCACTACCAAGTCCAACAGGGCAAAGACGAGGAGCTCAAGAGTGTAGAGAGGAGGCGTAATGGGGAAAGCAAGCTAGAGAGCAAGAACAACAACAGCAACGAGAGCCAGGGAATGGAGTGATGGAGTTAAAAGGAGGGTCTGATGGAGCCCTAGTGGTGGCACCTCCTTCCAAAATAAAGAGGGAGGAAAGAGAGGCTTTTGAAAATCGGGCGTGGGGCCACTGTCTCGTGTTCCGCCATTGAAAAACCAGAGCTGCTTCGAGCAAAGGTGTGGGAGTGGGGCAGCGTTGCCGGCTGCCGGGCAATTGATTGGGGGTCTTGCTTGCTTTATCTCAGAAAAGCATATTTGTTGAGGTGGACAAAGGTTGCTTGGGTTATTCTTGGCACTAACAAATACTAGCCTGATGCTCGATGTTTCATGTTTGTGGCTTGGCATGTTCAGACAGCGGCTTGGAATGTGCTCTTCCCACTACTACATACGTACATACATGCCTCAGTGAATCAGTGGGTTCATTCTGCAGGCAGGAACACCTGCCCATGCTTTCCTCGTGCAGTTTTTTTTTTAGATTGGCCAAGGTGAGACCAAGTAAAAAAAATGTGTCACAATCATTGAAGTTCATGCAATCTTCCTGTTAATGAAAGTTGGAAACTGTGGAAAGCAGTGGTGAGATGAGATGAGAAGCATGCTCATGCTGTTGGAGGAGAGCAGAGATAGAAGGAAGGAAATAAGGGCAAGTTGCTTAGCCACGAGAAAAAAGGGCACTCGTGGACCAGCTTCGTTTCTTTTGGTTTCGAAATAAAGGCAGGTTGTACGTATGGGGTTAATTCATGACTAAGGAACCCCCCAATATGTGCTGTCAGGAAACCGGGGGCCTGGATTTGATGCGAGATCTCCAACCGCCACAGGAAGGAACATTCCTGAGTCGTCCATGGCTTTTCTTTGGTGCAGTGCAGTGCAGGCCCTGCTTTTGTCAGCGACGGCGAAAGCTGACGCCGCACTGCGCGGCTTTACATGGATCTTCTTCCCTTGCCGCACTGCGCCGTGTGCATTCTTCAGGTGCCATTCGGATTCGTGAGTTGGTAGTTGGTACGGAGGAGGAGGAGGAGGAAGAAGAAGAAGAAGAAGAAGAAGAAGAAGAAGAAGAAGAAGAAGAAGAAGAAGAAGAAGAATCATCATCATCATCATCTTCATCTATAGTAAGTCTGCCTGTATCTGCGAAGAAACTTGTCTTCTGAGAACGATTCGATCATTCGTTCTGATCTGGTTATGCTTAATCAACAGACTGCATGATCTTATCCTTGGATTCTACGGGCGCGTCTGCGTTACCTTTGTTTTTGTTTTTTTTTTCTTTTTTCTTTTCCTTTTGTGAGCACAGGCGTGCCACTGGCTCAGCTATGATGAAATTATTAGCTCCTGTGATTCTGATATATATACATACTGTGCTGCTGTTGTCCGCACAATCTAGCTATGTCAGCAGCACGTACCATGGGTGCTCCATGGGTGATAGATGGCGCCGCTGCAACAAATTACTAGTGTGTGTGCCAGTGATCCATGGGCGATCGATGGCGCCGCTGCAGGCAACAAATTAAGAAACGTGAGACATCATCAGACATGCATGCATGCAATCGGAGGAGGAATGCCGGAGATGAAGGAATGGATTATTCATGCCGCATGAGAACATGGACGGGCCGGGACGAGAATGCTGCAATCGCTGGCCGGGCTAGCAGGCCGCCTGTCGTGCTCCGAGTCTCCGACGACGACGACTCCGGCCGGAGAAGCGAAACATGAGGAGGAGGAGGGCAAGGTCGTTCCGGGAATCCCTTATGTATGTTGCCCGATGGACGACCCAATAAGCAACAGCTGCCCGATGGATCGACAGGCAATGGAAAGATGATGGAACTGGAACGAATGTAATTGGATGGTGGTCAGGTCAGGTACTCTCAATAGAATAGAACGGAGGGAGTAATCATTAATGGGAATGAGATGGATCCATCGCATGCATATTCGCATTGGCATTGGCAGAATGGCAGCTGATGCGATGGGCTGGAGCGGAGATGGCGGAGCAGGAGCTAGCGGGAGTCGTGACGCCGTCAGCAGTGAGCTGCTGGCCGGCCCCACACGCAAATGCATCACCGTACCCAGCAGGCCAGGTGCGTGTTCTGTTCTGCCTCGGTGCTGTTGCTGCTATTCCTCCCTTTTTTTTTTTTTTGGTCTTTCCCTCCACAAACAAAGAACATGCGCAGTTGTTGATCCATGCGCATGCAGCGAGCCACAGCCACGCAACGCATGCCGCCGGCCGCTTAGCTGTGCCTCTGGTCGCTGGCACGTACTGCATGCCCGGCGGCCGGTGATCTGACGAGCGACGTACGCGCTAGCTAGCTAGGCAAACGAAACCCCTGGCCATCGTCGTCCTCTGTCGTCCGTCTCAAGCTCAGGGTATGTGTATCGTACAATAATATGCATAGCAGGTACAGCTTTCATGGCTCCCTGATCAACAATGCTATACTAGCTGCTGCCTGGCTCCCTGAATGCCATCCGACAAGCAACGCCGTCGTGTCTATGGCGTGCCTCCCGGTTGGCATTGAGGGAGTCAAGCAGGTTGAGGTTGCATTGCATTGCCTCACCAGCTCCATCCATCTCCATCTCGGCCTTCTTCCATCTCCATCATCCAAGTCTTCTTCAGGAGAGAGAGAGAGAGCTAGAGGAGATCGAGAGGCATTCCCTCATCACCTGCTCTCAGGTATGTACGCACTTGGGTATATATTATATTATAGTATTTGTTATTATTAATTTTGACATATACGAACAAAACTATAATAACAGATGAACAAAAACAGCCAATCATTTTGCAACATGGACCATCCGTTTAATTTTGTCAACCAACTGTATGCATCCATGCCATTATAACCACACAAAGTATATCAAGTTTGAGCATTCCTCATCAAAACACCCTGTATATATCTACAGTCTTCCTGCTGCCAATCAATTTGCAGATAAACCTCCTATAGTATAGTATATATATCAAATCATCTCAAAAAAGTTTTCCCCCCTTCATGCAACCTAACTGATGATTGCCTATGAGCTTCTCTTCTCAAGGGCTTCCATTGTTTCAGTAGACTAGTAGAGCTTCAGCCTTGTGGAGATCGCCCTCTGGCATATCGGGCACACCTTCAGATCCTTTGCGCAGTCAGAGCACGTCTGCATCATCATTCATTTTCAGAAAAGCATCATTGCTTATTATTACCAATTCATTTATATATAATAATAACTGATGAAGTGAAGGTGGTCACCGTCATAATTAATAAAGAAAAAAAAAATTTAGCGAGTGTTTCCAAGCTGTTCGATCCGGTGGTACCTGATGCCCACACCCGAAAGCAAGGTTCTTTATTTGGCTCCAGCAGATTGGACAGGTCTGCATTCAGGAGACGAGTTCAGCACTTTAGCATGATTAGGAGGTAAAAACTTTCATGAACATATCCACACTGATTTCTCATTGTCTCTGCTATAATGACACTGACACATACCTGTGGATCACCTATGTCACTGTCCTGTCGAGGCGCAGATGGCTTCTCAGGCGCTGATCCGTAGCTAGTGGATTCGGTGGGTTTTACTGCTGACCACCCAGAGTATTTCAGCCCACCGTTCCCAGGCGGAGGCAGCACTTGTCGGTTCGGAAATCCTCTTCGTTTGCTGCACAAGAAACGTGTAAAATCAAACTGTGATGACTACTACAATACACTGAACAAAGATAAACAGGGGAAGATCCGAATTTCAAGGAATGAGTAGAGTACAGTTTTGACTGGGGACAAGAAAATTATATACCCAAGAAGCTGGAGGCTCACTGCTGCCTTGAACTGTTCTGGAATCTCCATCAGTGCTGAGAGAGCAAATTCTGCCTCCTTTTTGCTGGCAGGTATAGGCCTTGACATGATCTGTGTGAAGTTCACAAACTGCATTCCATTCCACCAGCATAATTAGTGTTTCTCATGCATGTTTGATCAAGACATGGGGTGCCATGGTTCCAGAGAACGACTATGCAGTACAATTTACCTGAAAATTGTCGAATGCCCGAGAAGGTATGTTATCATCGAATTGCCTCATCATGTCCCATGGCCCATCCCCAACCCCAACGAGCACAATTGAAAGTGGGTAATCACTGCAGAATTGATTAATGGTTTCTGTCAGTATGACAAAAACACTAGTCCATGGTAAGTCAAGAGCAGTCTTAATCACAGAAATATCTGGTGTTAAATGGTTACCTAGCCTTAACAATGGCATCTATGGTCTCCCTTTCCTGTGGGCTCAATTGCCCATTGCCTGTTTCGACGCTGCGTGTAACCTGGAAAATTCAAAAGAAAACCATAGCCAGAAAAATTAGTTGGTATAATATCACGGCGAATTCTTCAGACTAGGAATTACGATGATACAACAGAAATAATCGAATACGAATTCGCCAACAAACCTGTCCATCTGCTATTATAAGCAGGACATGATACTGGCCACCACTACTATCAACAATTCCAATAGCAGTCTCAATGATTGGCGCAAACGAAGTTGGACCTGTTAGGCATCATTCATCGCACATGAGCCAAATGAATCTTACTATGTTGTCATATGTGAAGCTTAAAACAAGTGGTGGTGCACCAACCAGCCAAATTCAGTTGCGGAACAAGTTCCCTGTACCGAGCAAGTGCTTGCTCAAAGCCATCACACGGTTGGTTATCACGGTAGAAGCTAAATACAGATTGATCATGAGTGGTTGCTGCAATATGAAACTTAGATATTACATATCTGCATTTTTATATTATGCAAAAAGACTGAACTGGGGCAGGTTAAAAACTGACTGTCGCCAAATCCAAAGCATGGTATGAGGTTGTCCTCATCAAATCGTGCAAGGGTTCTCCCTATGATGGATATGGCCTGCTCATATGGGTTTGGAGTGTTTCCCATCGCGTGCAAGCTCCGGTTGTTGAAGGACACTTTGCCTGCGCTTAAAAACAGATCATAAGTTCTTTTGTACAAAAGAAGAAAAAGATAAAGAACTCTTGCATAGGTTCACATAGTTACGTCTCGCAGAGCTGATCAGGCACAAACATACCTGTCCATTCGTTGCTCTTTGTGAAATCAATCCCAACAATCAGATTAGAGGACTCCAGACCAGCATGTGCAAGGGCATTGGTAACCTAGATTAAAGAGGGTAAGAAGATAACATCACAAAAGGTACAGTGTATCTCAATGGAACCTTGAGTCAGATCAGATTAATAAAAGAAAATTTCTTGGGTGCAAAGGCACATCCGCACAAGGTAAAGGGGTTCAAAAAGACAACTTCACTAGTAAGAATGTGATGCTTAATGTCATCATTCATAAATGAAATCCCCAGGAAACAATTCAATGCATATCGGACCTCCCTGATCACATTATTAATTTCCCTATACTTTGATGACAACAGTCAACACAATAACTTAAATCACAAGAATTATTAAAGGACCAAGACACCTGCAAACCTTGGGGCATTTAATCTAATACTATAAACCCCCTCCGGCTCCCAGTAATCTAACTTATATAATAATATATGTAAACGAGGATAAGTGCAAAAAACTCTTAATCTGACACCAACTAAGAACCATCCAACAAAAACGAATCAAAATCAACCCACAGCTTCTGAATGTACCCACACTAGGCATGATTGCACAAGCAGGGAGTCAAGAAGCAGCACAGATTAAAGATTGAAAGGAACTGATCGAGCTCACCTGATCCAGGGTGTGGTAATCATCTCCGAAGTTGGCGTACCGATTCTTGCCCCCTTTACTCGCGGCACCGCTGTCGTGATTGTGATTGTGGTTGTGATCGTGCGGCTGTCTGCCCCCCGGCGTGTTCTCCTTGGAGCACCACGACCCCATGACCCTCTCCTCCCTAATCAACGGGCGTCTGCTCTCCCAATTCCCTGAAGATTTAAATCGAGGCAGATAAGAATAAAACCCCCAAGAATATCAGCAACAGCAACCCCCGTCGAGACCGCGCCGCAAGAAAGAAACGGTCTTTTTCTTTGGAGGAGACGAGACCGGGAACAACGGAATTCGATAGAGGTAGGTAAATAAAGAACCTGGAAACCGAAGAGAGAATCCCCTGGCGACTCGCGAGAAGAAGTGAGGCAGAAGAAGAGAGGAGTCCAAGAACCAACCAACCGCCTAAACAAGCGGACTAAACCCCAGTCCGCGGATATATATATAGATGGATGGATGAATAAGCAGGCGCGTAAATCCTGGAGATTTATCTCTGCGCCCACATTGCGCGACGGATTGGACTCTTGGTCTTGGCTGCGAAGCAAGCAATCAACCGCGGGCGCGGCGCGGGGGCCACACGGAGACGGAGGCCGAGCACTGAACATACCCGGCTGGCGGCGGGCGCGCTCTCTTTTCAGCAGGGAGGAAGCCGTGGCAGAGGACTCGAGGAGAGGTTGGGCTGGCTCGGGTTGGGCCTCACTTGCGTCTGGGCCGTAGCTCTCTGCTGTATGGGTCCACTTGTCAGCGGCTGGAGGAGCCACGAGATGAAAGGGGTTTTTTTTGACAAGAAGATGAAAGAGTTGAATCACACGACACCGACACGAGGTAGGAGGAGCCTTGCGCGGGAAAGGCTGCAGATTTGGCATGCGATTTCCGCTTGAACGGATGCACATGGAATGCATGTTTTGAAATTGGGTGCCAAGTTCTAGTTCCTATTGCACGTTTATAGAAGGGGTAAGGTTTGTTGAGATAGTGAGGAAGCTTCCATCCAACCACAATAGTGCTCTAAATGGAGAGAGCATTGGAAAAGTGTGGTTCTCTAACTTCGCTAACTCTGGCTAATGTGACTAGTTCTAGTATTTGTTGGTTTGCTTACATTAACCTTATAAGGCCGATGATGGTCCCCAATCATCAAATATGTGGAAAACTTTGTAACACATGTAGAGGAAGGAACCTTGCGCGAGAAAAATCTGCATATTTAGCGCGCAATTGCGCATGGGATGCACAATGTGAAATTGGATGCTAAGTTCTCATCTTGCACGTTTATATAGTGTTTATATAGTAAGGGTAGGGTTTGTTGAGATAGTGACAAAGCTTCTATCCAACAACGGTACCACTATAAATAGAGAGATACTTTATAAGGCGTTTGTTGTATTTTAGTTATGTGACTAGCTCTGGCGTTTGTTGGTTTATATACGTCAACTTTATAAGGCTAATGGTCCCCAACCAAACATGTGCAAAAACTTCGCCCTTATAGGCGGAGCATATATTCTTTTTATGCTAATGGATGTAAAAAATATCTCAACCAAGTAAAACTTCACGATGCCTATAGGGAAGTGTGTTGATAGAGACATAGAGTGCACATTCGTCTTCCATGTGCAAATGATAGAGTTTGTTGAGATGCTCAGGAAGCTTTTGTCCAACACTCCAACCACGTTACGGCTAAAAATGAATAGTAAAGATGATTGAGTTCGTAGGGATGCTGAGAATGCTTTTATCCAACTACGTTACGGATAAAAATGAATAGTAAAGATTATTGGGTTTGTCGAGACGGTGAGAGCTTCGTTCGACTGAGATACTACTATAAACATAGAAGGTCTTTTTATAAAGCATGCATGACTCCTTTTTAACCTTACCACATTTTGATTTTGTGATTGGTATTATTTGAAGTCGTAAACTTGACCGCTTGGATAAGCTTATCAAATTGATGTTCCATGATCAAGCACAAGGGAAACTTTTTCTACTTCTCACTTGTAGGGACATGTGTATTTTATACCAATGGGTGCTGTAAAATAGAGTGCACATTCGCGATAGGGTAGACTTGAGACGATGAAGAAACGCAATATCACTATGGACGGATAGATAGAACGGTTTCATTGACACAGTGAGAAAGCTTTCATGCAACTGCCTTAGGTCAGTCTAAATGGAAGTTTTATTTGAATTAAATAAGTTGCCACATAGATATTTTTTATAACATGGCGGTGTATTTATGTCGGGGGAACGCCAAAGAGGTACCCCCAATCAACGCATAACAAATAGGTTAAACCTAGAACACCGGTTAATAATAAACCCAGCAAGTCTAACCTCCCAAGAAACCAACCCCTCGGAGCCGGCAACGCTGGCCCACCGCCAGGGAGCTTAGACTTGTCAAAACCTTACCAACCACCTCCTGGTAGCCTACCCCTCGAACCCGCTACAGTTGTGCACCGCTCCTCGGGACCCCACGCGGGGACCTCGAGCCCCTCCAGCACGACGGCCTATCCCTTGAGGCTCATCACGCCCTAGGCCTCGAGCTGGGGCCCGTTCCAAGCCAGGCCTCGGGCGAACGCTCAATCTCCGTCTCGCCCGAGCCCTCCAAGCCAGGCCTCGGGCGAGTACTCCACTAAAACCTCGAGTCCTAGCATATAGGGCTCGAGCCCCCCCCCCCCCCCCCCCCCACAGCCGAACACCGCACCTCGAGACCCCACGCGGGGACCTCGAGCCTCTCTGGCACGGCAGCCTATCCCTCGAGACGCTTACGCTTCCCTCGAGCGGCGCAGGCATCGGATGCTAGCCACATACCGCGCATTTAATGTCTCCACCTACGCCAGTCATGTCCTCTGCAGCCCGACGTGTACCACAGTAACCGGAGCCAGAGTCAAACCTCATTTTCACCACAAGCATGGGCAAAAAGGCGTCAGTACAGCACTGTTAGGCCATGCCCTGCACTGACGCATGCTCGAGCCCCGCCCCGGAGCCTGGGTTCCCGCTATACGCCCGGGCGTCCCGGGACTTGCCCATACCCGCGGGGGCTCGAGCCCCCCGTAGACGCCACCTCGAGGCCGGCTCCGCGCCCCTCGAGCCCTAACCGCTTTCATGCTATTGGAAGACAGGTACCTCAAGATCCGGAGGGACCCCGCCGTGTCCTGTACGTGCCGGAATGGGTGCTGTACGGCTTCAGCATCGTCACGCCATCACGTCCGCGCCCGAGATGGAGGCCACGCCCCAAGGACGCCTCAATAGCAACACCCACGACGGCTCCAGTGGCCCCGACAAGACATGATTCCTACCCTACGCCATATCAAGCGCTGTACATATTTATCCTGTGTAAACCCTGGCCTCCTCTTGTTCTATAAAAGGGGACGCCAGGGCCCTTCGCGCAAGAGGAGACAAGACACAGGTCCGCTGTGACACAACTCCGAGAGACAAGACACAGGTCCGCAGTGACACAACTCCGAGAGACAACACACAAGTCCACACACGAACACACTCGAGTCCGGACTCCGGTCCACGCTCATTGAGCTTGTATTCGCCCCTGTACAAGCACTTAGGTGCAAGTAATACAAGAACCTCCTCCCCCGCTGGACGTAGGGCCTTCTTTGCCCGAACCAGGATAAATCCTTGTGTCCTCTTGCGTCACCATCCAGGAAGAGAAGCACGCGATCATATTACTCGTTGGTGTCATACCCCCGGTTTCGAAACACCGACAGTTGGCGCGCCAGGTAGGGGGCTTCGCGTGTCCGAGTCGATTTCTCGTTGTTTCCTGGATGGCTTCTTCCGCTCCTTCGTTCTCTGCTGGTGCCGTCGCACGGTTCGGGAGCCTCGAGTTCCTGGCCACCGGCAACGGCAACTAGCTGACTCTGCTCTCCACGGAGGGCCCGAGCGGAGGGCGTGTCACGCCACCCCGCGCGGGGCGCGTGGCGCGTCGCCCGCACAACGACGCGTCGCCACCTCGCGAGCGGCGCCGTCGTCGCCATCGCCACCATGCACAGGCGGTGCCCACGGCGTTCGCCCACTCCCGCGCGACCGGCGTAATGTCCCCGAGGAGGAACCTGCCCGACGTGCGGCCAGCGACTCCTAGGGTGCGCACGCACTCTCCCGGTGAGTTCGCGGAGTGCCTCCAGCTCGAGGGGGTCGTGGACGACGCCGAGGACGACGGCGACGACGACACCAGGCCGGCGCTCAACCTCGAAGAGCCCGGAAACGTGGCTGCGGCAGGAGGATCGCGCGCTCAGGGGAGGGACGAACCCCCGGCCTCGGGTGCGCCACCTCACAGCAACGACGACCGGGTGGCGCAGCTCGCGCAGCTGAGGGAAGCGATCGCCAAGGCCGAGGAGGAACGGCAACGCCTGCTGCAGCTCGAAAAAACCCTTATGCGGGAACCAGCCCAGCCTCGAGGCGCCAGAGCTCGAGGCCAGGCTCGAGAGGTCCACCGGCAGACCCTCGAGGACGAAGCACCGGTGCGTCCCGAGGTGTGCTTCCCGCGAGCCGGGCAGAACGTGGTGGCAGCCGCAATGCTGCTCCGCGATCTGCCCGCCGTCTCCAACCCCGACGCCAGACGCATGCTCGGGGAAATGAAGGGCCTCCTCGAGACAGCCGCTGTGCAAATGGCCGAGAGCTCGGCCTCGCGCCGGCGCGAGGTAGCCTCGGGGAAGCCAGCAGGCACGCCCCGCAACAAACGCGAGATGTCCGTCCACCAGCCGGCCACCCCTCGAGCCAGGCCAGCCCAGGAGCGGGTCGCCGACAGCCGGCAAACCCTCGAGCCCCCGGGCCCCAGGGTCTTCAGCCGGGCCATCCGCAGCTCGACCTTCACCGACCGCTTTCGACCGCCGACCAACATCGTGAAGTATGACGGGGAGGTCGAGCCCAAGCTGTGGCTCTCCGACTTCCGCCTAGGCTGCCAACTGGGCGGGGCAAAGAACGACGACCGTGTGATCATACGCCAACTCCCGCTTTACCTCTCAGACACCGCCTGCCGGTGGCTCGAGGGGCTCCCGCCGGATCGGATCCATGACTGGGCCGACCTAGTCAGGGTCTTCGACGGGAATTTCAAGGGGACATGCGTACGCCCAGGCAACCCCTGGGATCTACAACGTTGCAGGCAGGCAGCGGACGAGCCCCTCCGCGACTTCGCTCGGCGATTCTCGAAGCAGCGCCTCGAGCTCCTCCACGTACCTGATGAGGATGTCATCTCGGCGTTCCTCGCAGGCACAACGTGCCAAGAGCTAGTCCACGAGCTAGGGCGCTACCGTCCCAGGACGGTCGAGGGTCTGATGGATCGTGTCGCCAGCTTCGCCTCAGGCGATGAGGCAGTGGGGGCCTTCTTTGGCCGCTCCACGAACAAAAGCAAAGGTCAGGGGGCAAAGCGCGATGCCGATGACGACAACGACGACGAATAAGTGCCCATGGGCGCCCACCGCCGACAAGCTGGCTAAGTTGGCACCCACGCACGGCACCGTCCCACCAGATGTCTTCTCAAGGGACATTTTCGAGCCGTCCGTCAAAATCGGCCCGAGGGCTGGCCCTTCGACGCCACCCCTCGAGCCGGGCGCGGAGACTCGACGGCACCTCGACCATCGGCGCCACCCCTCGAGCCGGACACGAGCCTCGACCCTCGACGCCACCCCTCAAACCGAGCACGGGGCCTCGACCTTCAGCGCCGCCCATCGAAAACGACGCCTCGATTGGCGGACACCCTCCCTCGACTGCCTGCGAGCTCTGCAACAATCAAGGCCTCGACTTGGTACTCCTCCTCAAGATCTCCTGCCGCGAGCTCAGCCTCGACGTCTGAGCCAGGAGAAAGAGGGCCGCCTACACCACCGTCCGCATCGGGAGGCAACACGTCCTCATCGACAAACCGGCGCCGTCTCCCGCGACGGTGAGTAGGTAACCGCACACATTTAATGCGCCCATCTAACCGCATTTCGAGCTGGACGACAGGTACACGCGGCGACTCTGCGCTCGCTCCGCTCTACCGGGGCCCTCCGAGGCCGCCGCTCCAACTTCGCACCCGTCGCCCCGGCGCCACGATCTCCACTCGCTGACGGTTTCCGCCTAAAAAGGCACGCCCAACGGGCGGAAGGATTCCAAGCGACGAAGGCTTCTTCTGGAAGTAAAAAACGGGCCCCGGCCCTAAGTCCCGAAGCAGCGAAGGCTGGCCCTCGAAAAGGGTTCGACAGCCGGCTTCGGGCACCCAAAAACGGGCCCCGGCCCTAAGTCTCGAAGCAGCGAAGGCTGACCCTCGACGAAAGAGGGTTCGACAGCCGGCTTCGAGCACCCGAGTCAGGGACACCAAGGGGCGCCACTCGCGGCATCACTCGAGGGCCAAGCCCTCGAGGCCCCTCACGTGTATCCAAGGCGGGGAGCTCGACATGCAGTGAGATCCCCTCGGAGGGAGGCATCGAGCCACCGGGTCCTATCGAATGGACGCGACACTCCTGCAGACTGAGCACCCATGCTTTATGAGACCGCCTCCGGGCCACAGTCGACCCCTATCGAACGGGGCACGAGCTCTCACTTGGATTCCCCGTTACCAGCTCACCGGGAACCTCGATACTCGCCCGCTCGGGGTAGTACGAGGCATCCCCCTCGCATCCGATCGAAAGGACTCGCGGGATGACAAGCCAGGGCAATCGGCGTACCGGACAGCTCGAAGAGCCGGCCGGCCGGTTCAGCCTGGCACCCCTCGACGAAAGAGGGTCTAAAAAACTCAGGGGCTCGACACTCCCGGACCTAAAAAACGCAACTAAAACTCGCAAAAAGCCCACGAGGGAGTTTTAACCACTCCCCCGTGGCCTCGGGGGCTACACCCGCGGGTGTCGCTCGCACGACACCCACGGAATCAAAATGGCCAAACCCTCGAGACCAGTTAGCTAAACCTTCGAGAGCCAGTTAATAACCCTCTAGATCCCGGTAGAGAGCCCCTGCTCGAGTGCCAACACTCAAACAAGGCCTCGGGGGCTACTGTCGGGGGAACGCCAAAGGGGTACCCCCAATCAACGCATAACAAATAGGTTAAACCTAGAACACCGGTTAATAATAAACCCAGCAAGTCTAACCTCCCAAGAAACCAACCCCTCGGAGCCGGCAACGCTGGCCCACCGCCAGGGAGCTTAGACTTGTCAAAACCTTACCGACCACCTCCTGGTAGCCTACCCCTCGAACCCGCTACAGTTGTGCACCGCTCCTCGGGACCCCACGCGGGGACCTCGAGCCCCTCCAGCACGACGGCCTATCCATCGAGGCTCATCACGCCCTAGGCCTCGAGCTGGGGCCCGTTCCAAGCCAGGCCTCGGGCGAACGCTCAATCTCCGTCTCGCCCGAGCCCTCCAAGCTAGGCCTCGGGCGAACGCTCAATCTCCGTCTCGCCCGAGCCCTCCAAGCCAGGCCTCGGGCGAGTACTCCACTAAAACCTCGAGTCCTAGCATATAGGGCTCGAGCCCCCCCCCCCCCCACAGCCGAACACCGCACCTCGAGACCCCACGCGGGGACCTCGAGCCTCTCTGGCACGGAAGCCTATCCCTCGAGACGCTTACGCTTCCCTCGAGCGGCGCAGGCATCGGATGCTAGCCCCATACCGCACATTTAATGTCTCCACCTACGCCAGTCATGTCCTCTGCAGCCCGACGTGTATCACAGTAACCGGAGCCAGAGTCAAACCTCGTTTTCACCACAAGCATGGGCAAAAAGGCGTCAGTACAACACTGTTAGGCCATGCCCTGCACTGACGCATGCTCGAGCCCCGCCCCGGAGCCTGGGTTCCCGCTATACGCCCGGGCGTCCCGGGACTTGCCCATACCCGCGGGGGCTCGAGCCCCCCGTAGACGCCACCTCGAGGCCGGCTCCACGCCCCTCGAGCCCTAACCGCTTTCATGCTATTGGAAGACAGGTACCCCAAGATCCGGAGGGACCCCGCCGTGTCCTGTACGTGCCGGAATGGGTGCTGTACGGCTTCAGCATCGTCACGCCATCACGTCCGCGCCCGGGATGGAGGCCACGCCCTAAGGACGCCTCAATAGCAACACCCACGACGGCTCCAGTGGCCCCGATAAGACAGGATTCCTACCCTACGCCATATCAAGCGCTGTACATATTCATCCTGTGTAAACCCTGGCCTCCTCTTGTTCTATAAAAGGGGACGCCAGGGCCCTTCGCGCAAGAGGAGACAAGACACAGGTCCGCAGTGACACAACTCCGAGAGACAAGACACAGGTCCGCAGTGACACAACTCCGAGAGACAACACACAAGTCCACACACGAACATACTCGAGTCCGGACTCCGGTCCACGCTCATTGAGCTTGTATTCGCCCCTGTACCAGCACTTAGGTGCAAGTAATACAAGAACCTCCTCCCCCGCTGGACGTAGGGCCTTCTTTGCCCGAACCAGGATAAATCCTTGTGTCCTCTTGCGTCACCATCCAGGAAGAGAAGCACGCGATCATATTACTCGTTGGTGTCATACCCCCGGTTTCGAAACACCGACAATTTAAGAAGTGAGAGAAGAAATGAGTTTCATCTAAACAAAACTCTTTTGACACGATTATCAACTCTCTATGAGTCATGAAATTAAATGTATATAAAACTATAGAATGAAACTCTCACTTTCAATGGAGAGTTTTTTTCAAGTTTGATTAGGTTAGACCCAATGAGAGTTTCATATGAGTTTTATTTGCATCAAATAGGTTGCCACATAGGTATTTTTGATAACATGGTGGTGTATTTAAGAAGCGAGAGAAGAAATGAGATAAAACTCTCTTGACACGATTACCAACTCTCTATGCATATGAAACTATAGAATGAAACTCTCACTCTCAATGAAGAGTTTATTCAAGTTTCATTTAATTTCTATGACATGACAATCTTAAAAACAACGTAATAAAAATGAAACAAGTTGCTACCATATAATATTAAACTTGTTCCCCAAAATTAAACTAAAGTTTTTATATGGTATGCACATCGATCACAGGAATATAATAAATTTGTTACGTAGTACTCCCTCCGTCCCAAAATAGATGTCATTTTCGCTTTCCGAGAAACAAATGCCGATAATTATATATTAAAATATATAAGTATCTATACTCCCTCCGTATCGCAAATAGAAGACGTTTTGGAAAAAGTTTCGGTCAAACATTGGGAATATAAATCATGAATAACTTTTAAATTATTGAGTCTAAAAATATAAAAATCATATAAATAAATTTATCTTGAAAAGTACTTTCATAAAAGTATATATATACCACTTTACAACAAATATTTTTTTAAAAAATAAATGGTCAAAGTTATGTTTTGGAGACCGTGTCGCTGTTCTAAACGTCTTCTATTTGTGATACGGAGGGAGTACTAAGTAATTAGTATCATCGGAAAGATCTTTAAGTCTAGTTTTTTTTATCAAATTTATTTGAACATATAAATATTGCACGTATTTTATACAAATTGAGTCAAACTTGTGGCACAAAAATCTAAAACGACTTTTTTTCTGGGACAGAGGGAGTATTTCATAAAGGTACTACTAACTCGCAAAGAGTGTAACGGGCCAAAACAAGAGAAGTTGCAACCAGAAGAAGCAGATTATTAATAAAAATAATGCATAAGCTATCAAATAGGGGGGGGGGGGGACAAGTTATTATAGAACAAATTACAAAAAAAGTTATAAAACATGACTTGTTGCCAACTGGGAGCATTCATTAAAAAATGAGGGTGGCAACACAAAACAAAACACGTTGCAATCTGGAACAAATTATTAAAAGAAGCATTGCATAAACTGCCAACTTGAGGAGCAAATTATTATAAAACCCACTATATGCATCGAGAAACATAACTAGCTGAAAATTAAAGAGACATTTATTAAAAAGACAAGAATAGCAACTCAAAATAAGACAAGCTACACCTTAAGAGAAAAATTATTAGTAGAAGCATTGCATAAAGTGCAAACTTAGAGGATAAGTTATTATACCACTAATATGTAGAATTTAGGAGTATATTTGAACTAAAAAGTAACTGAAAACTGAACTAAAAGATCATTAAAAAAACTTGACTGAAAACTGGAACTAAAACGTTTTGACTAAAAAAACATGAAAATAAAAAAAAGAGTAAAATTCACCGCCGGTCCCTAAACTTGGCCGGTGGTGTCATCCCGGTCCCTGAACTTATAAAATGATATCTGGAGGTCCCTAAACTTAGTCGCTGGTGTCATCTCAGTCCCTAAACTTACAAGGTGATCACCACTGGTCCCTAAACTTGGTCAGCGGTGTCATTCCAGTCATTAAACTTGGCTTTGACTCTCATCCGGGTCAAAACCGGACGATTTAAAAACTTAATATAAAAAAAATCATAACTTTTTTGTACAAACTCCAATGAAGACAAATTTTATATCAAAATTGTAGCTCTCGACGCGATCTATAACTTTGTAGTTGAAACTTTTTTGAATTAAAACTGTTTAGAGTCCCAAAATATCATTTTAAGTTTATAGATTTTGATTCAAAAAATTTAAAATAATATTTTGGGACTCTAAACAGTTCTAATTCAAAAAAGTTTCAACTACAAAGTTGTAGATCGTGTTGAGGGCTACAATTTTGATATAAAGTTTGTCTTCATTCGAGATTGTATTAAAAAGTTATGAATTTTTTTATATTAAGTTTTTAAATCGCCCGGTTTTGACGACCTAGATGAGACTCAAAGCCAAGTTTAAGGACTAGAATGACACCGCTGACCAAGTTTAGGGACCAGTGATGATCACCTTACAAGTTCAGGGACTGGGATGATACCAACGACCAAGTTTAGGGACATCCATATATCATTTTATAAGTTCAGAGACCGGGATGACACCACCGGCCAAGTTTAGGGACCGACGGTGAATTTTACTCTAAAAAAACATTACTCATTTAACTGCAACTAAAAGACACAATGAAAAAAGAATACAAAATGAAACATGTAACTGAATTGACGAACAAAAAATACAATAAAAAATGAAGAAAACAAACGAAGAAAAAATAAATAATAAATTGCCGTACAAAAAGGAACAACAGACACGGCGTGGCCTGGCCGCAAAGGGGTCGCTGGCTTCCGTGGACCAGGCCGCAGCCGCAGGTGCCAGGCCAGGCCGCCTGCCGGGATCCCTCGCCCGCGTGTAACGTTTGCGTATTCATGAGACACAGAGAGAAAGATTCTAACCGCTGACCACGGTGTTTTATTTAGAACAAATTTGATCATTTTCAGGCGCGGCAGATTGGCGGCACTGCGGCAGCTTTCTTCCGCTTCCGCGTGGTGGAATGGCGGACAGGCGGAGGCTTCTTCTGGCCTAGCCCAATATTTGCTGCAGGTGTGGCCCAAGCCCACGGACAGAAAGAAGCGTAGAAAGAATCCATCCCCATCTCGCTCCTCCCCGCTCCGCCGCCATTGTTCTCCGGCGCTGTGGAGCACCGCGCCGGCCCTCTCCCTTGTCAGGTCCGCTGCTTCCAGATCTACTGCACCTTCGTTTTGGTGGTTTGAAAGCCAATTCCTTTTCTTTTGTTTGTTATTAAGCCTTGTTCCCTGATATTTGAAAGCGAATTCCTTTTCTTTTGTTTGTTAACCCAGCTTGTTCTCTGATATTTGAAAGCGAATTCCTTTTTCTTTTGTTCATTAACCCTTGTTCTCTGATATTTGCTAGGGTTCTTGTGATTCCATCGATAGCTGGACTGGACAGGACAGTACGCGCAATCGTCGACTTGGGGGTAGGATATGTTTGCTACTCTCTCACTCTCACACACAATATATTGGGATTGGTAGATCTAGGGTAGATAGAAAAGGTTTAATAGAGGGGATTGGTGTCGTAACAAATCCCATTTTCCTCACCTCCCCCCTATTGACAGATCGATCGAAAGGATCGACGATGAGCCTCCCGCGCCGGTTTCTGAATCTTATCGTGGACAACTTCGAACCTGGCGCCAGATCGCTGAGCTGCATCGACCTCAAGCGTCTGCAACTCTTCAATCCAACGACACCACAAACAGCAGCGCATGGACACCGATCAACATCAAAATCAGAACTTCCTCAAGACGCCACGGCGGCTGTCATTCCGAAGAAGACGACCTCTCAGACACTGGCGGCAGTCAGTCAGAAGAAGAATGTACAAGAGGTGGTGGCAGCAGCCTTAGGGATGGAATTGATTCGGCTTCGCACCCCGCGGTACACCCCCACCAGCCTTACAGGAGGTGGAGGTGGTGGTGGCAGCATCACATGGACATTCGAAGCTTGCAGCATGCATGGCGTGGACCAACATTGGAGCATTGGCTGCTTCCCGTTTGCAGATTGCAAGGTTCTTTGCATGGACCAATGCGGCCGCGCCATCCTCTTCGACGCTGACACGCGCCAAGTGAAGACCATGCCCACTCTCCACTACAAGTTGCCCGCTCTCCACTACAAGTTTATGAATACGCCTCTCTCCCTCTTCGTCCCCAGCGCTGACGGTGACGGCGGCAGCCTCTTCCTCATGAGGAATCCTCCCCTACCGCAGCCAAGATGCAGCATTGGGCAGCCATGTGATGATTTTGAGGTCTTGGTCTACTGCAACTGCAAGGACGGCCTGACCTGCTACTCCCAACTACTTCCGCCACCGCCGTATGTCCATGATCCCTCATACTTGAACGGAGCATTCAAGTTCAAGATCAGCTCCTATGCTGTGGTCGACGGGAGCATTTGCATTTCGGTTAACAGCCTTGGCACCTATTGCCTGGACACAGCGAGCCACACGTGGAGCAAAGTCGGCGAGTGGATGCTACCCTTCTGTGGCAAGGTTGAATACGTACCTGAGCTTAATCTCTGGTTTGGCCTTTCTGCCGATACCCTCCATTTGGCTGCTGCTGACCTCTCAACCATGGATGCCCAGCCACAGCTAGTAGCTGCTTGGAAGGAGCTTAACCCACAAGAAGGATGGGAGGAATGCGCGGACGACGCTCAACTTGTGTACCTGGGCTCAGCAGGCAGGTTCTGCGTCGCAAGGCACTTGAAGCTAGTGGACTTGGGCAGCGAATTGTTTGGTCAGAGGATTTCTGTCTTCACCGGTGTGGATGTGGTTCCGCGATTTCATTATGACAGTGGCAATGCTGATAGTACTGGCAATGGAAAAGTGAAACTCGAAATGATCTGTCACAAATCGGGGTGTCATGTGCCTGTCGATGACACTATCATCAAGGACATGTTCTGAATGGTTTTGGGGCGCTCCATTTATTCGATATGTATGTTTTTCCCTCTCAATACTAGCCGCTGTGTTCTCTTTATCAGCTATGTAATAGACCAGAAGAAACCTCTCTGTTGTCTGTTTATTTAGTGCTTTGTATTGTGAATGCTATCTTATTCTTAGACTTTGTTTAGATGTAGGGTGAAAAGATTTTAGATGTCACATTGGATGTTGCAGTACTTATTTTAATTTAGTCTATTAAAATAGATTAATTATAAAACTAATTACACCATCGCCCCAGTGCTTAACGAGATGAAGCTATTAAACTTAAACCTAATTAATCTATCATTAGCACACAGCATATGTTTACTGTAGCATCATATTGTTAAATCATGGACTAATTAGACTTAATAGATTTGTCTCGAAGTAGACTCTCTAACTAATAAATTAGTTTTATAATTAGTTCATATTTAATACTTCATGCATGTGTCTCAATATTCGATGTGATAGGTGAAAGAAAATTGGGAACCAATTTAATCATAACCATTACTTTTGTTAAAAAATTGGGACCTTTTCCATTTAATCATAACCATTACTTTTGGAATATTCTTACTGGTAAACACAACCGGTTTTTTTTTTCTGCAAGCAAGCAAAATTCATTTAAGCTAAACAGCTTACAATTTTGTTCGCCTGCGTTGCACAAAGAAACTACAATATAAGCTAAACAGCTTACTGGTTGTGTTAGAATGTTGAAGAGCTTATGAAGGAAGCTAAACTGAACCTGTAAAAAGATATAACAATTGTGGGCACGCAGACCACATGAAAAGTGATTTGTCAACAAAATGGCACAAGATGATGGAATGCCGATGTTTGGAATGCTGATATTGAACAGCGATATAAGAATTACTCCCTCCGTCCATGAAAGAATCAATTTCTAGAATCCGTATCAGTCAAACTTTTTTAACTTTGACTAATTTTATAGAAAAGAGTAATAATATCTATGATATAAAATGAACATATTATGAAAATATATTCGAAGATGTATCTAATGGTGTAAATTTGGTACCATCAAACTTAATAGTTTTTTCTAGAAATCTGGTCAAAGTTTAAAAAGTTTGACTTAAGACAACTCTAGAAATTGATTTCTTACGTGGACGGAGGGAGTAGTATATTACGGAATGCTAGCTCATAAAATCACCAATGTTAGACCCTGTCTGGACCTACTTTAGTAATCCATTGGTAAGATAGGAAGGGACTGGTATACATACTGCTAGTACTCCTTTGGCGTAATAGACAAAATAGTCTCTGAACTATGCTGTCGGGCTCAATTTGGTCTCTGAATTATAAAAGCGTCCAATTTAGTCCCTGAACTATGCTACTCGGCTCAATTTGATCCCTGAACTATGAAATAGTCTAATTTAGTCCCCGAACTATCCTAATCGGCCCATATTCATTCCTGACGGCACCAGTGACAGCGAGGAGAAGAAAGTGACAGGGTTGATTAGTGTAGTAGTTCCCTATTTTTCTCTATTTTCAAAATTACTTTTAAAATTGTATAACAACATGAAAATCTTCAAAAATAAAAGTTACTTAACTTTTTAAGATCTCCAACTTTGCATTTGAAACCATCCTTAAATTCCAAAAAATAGGGTTTTAAATTTAAATTTGAAATTAGGGTTCATAAAATAATTAATTCACAAATTGAGCTCATCCACAGCAATACAAGAACTGATTTCTCAAAAAAAAAATGTTTCTCTCAAAAGAAACAGAGGAATTTAATCTATATGCAAAGCACACAGTCACTGATGACTTACCTTCGGGGCATGATGAGTTGATTTGTTGCCTCCCTCTCGTGCTAACTAGCAAGTTCTACAAGCTAGGCCATGAACTCATCCAAATCTGCAGCTCTTCTAGATTTTTACCTCAGAACGAAATGCGCATTGAAGTTAAAGCACACTAGATTTCCTCCTCTAAACTTCACCCTAGTAAATCGAGGTCTCGTGCACATACAGTATATAGAAGCAAATATGTAATATGTATTATATAGATGCAATATTGTAACTAATTTGTGAATTAAGTATATATTTTATAAATCCTAATTTCAAATTTAAATTTCAAAATCCTATTTTCAAAAATATTTGAAATTTAAATATGGTTTCAAAAACAAAGTTGGAGATCTGCTACAGTAACCGACCCTATCACTTTTTTCTCCTCGCTGTCACTAGTGCCATCAGGGATGAATGTGGGCCAATTAGGATAGTTTAGGGACTAAATTGGATGTTTTTATAGTTTAGGGACCAAATTGAGCCGAGCCGCATAGTTTAGAGACTAAATTGGACGTTTTCATAGTTCAAGGACCAAAATGAGCCTAGCAATATAGTTCAGGGACGATTTTGACTATTACGCCTACTCCTTTAGGAGGATATAGAGGGAGGGAAAAAAAATTCTATTCGTGCATTTGGGAGAATGCTCTCCTGCGGAAATAAGAGAAAATTCCTTGGTTGTCGTTGAAGCTTATAACAATCCTTCCATTGCTATTGAAAAATACATGTTTCATTTATTGTCTATCCTGTTAACTTATACTCCCTCCGTATCACAAATAGAGTTCGTTTTGGACAGCGACACGGTCTCCAAAGCATAACTTTGACCACTTATTTCTTTAAAAATATTTGTTACAAAATAGTATATATATATTTTTATGAAAGTACTTTTCAAGATAAATTTATTTATATAATTTTTACATTTCTAAACTCAATAATTTAAAAGTTATTCATGATTTATATTCTCAATGTTTGACCGAAACCTTTTCCAAAACGAACTCTATTTGTGATACGGAGGGAGTACTCTCTCTTAGCCGTAAAAACGATCAGCCGAACGACCGGTCAATGTTTTTCTATCCCTTTTACAATCCTGTCAGTTTCCTACATAACGCTGTTTGGTGTTCGCTGGAGCACTCTCTCCCATCGTTTCACATCGAAGGGCTGGCTGGCTGCTCACCGTGACATGCGCTGCTGCCCCGTTCGCTCCAGCAACATCACGACGTTCTTCTTCTTCGTGGAGGGTCGCTTGCACGTACTGGAATCCGGATTCTCGGCGGAGAACGGGAAGGTGGCCATGGCCCCCGCCGCGAAGCTCTCCAGCATCGAGCCCGACCCGTAGTGCGCGCGCCAGAAAGCCGCTGACGGCCGGGTGCTCCAAAATGGCGGCCTGCGGCGCCCACACTGTGAACTGCAATACACCATCGGTGTTGTGCTGGTTTACGTCATCGGGCAACGTGTCTTAGCATATGCGCCCTTGAGACTATCCGCATTCATCATCCTCTATATTCATTCTCTAAAAAGAATATTTTATCCTGATCATCAAGATTCTTTCCTCTATATCACTTTCTTCCGCACTCGTTCGTCCTTTACATCTCATACTCTATAATAACTCTCAACAGCGGTCCCACTTGTCATCCTGTATAAATTTTATCCAAATATATTCATATGAGATCTTGTTTTGAAGGATTTATTGATACGAATTTAATGGTGCAATCGAAATTTAATTTGGTTTGTTGTTTTGTAAGTTGTAGTATTTTTTAACAAGTTAAAACAATGGGGCCTACCATTGATTCGTCCTGCGCATGCGTGTCAGTGCTGCTCACCATCGTTGATTCGTCCCGCGCATGCGTGTGTCATTGTTGCTCACGGTCCGCTATACGTGGGCTGCTCGCTACATTTGACGGACGAAAGACGCATCCATAATATTAGCGCATCTCTTACCGGACGTGCTGCAGAGAATTTTTCCTCTATCCGATACTGCAGGAGTGTATAGAGTTTACCAGTGCAGATAGCCTGATGACCCAAAAGGACGTACAGAAAGGCATGCACAAGCGCTAGTCTGAGGCTCCAAACTGCATCAGCCGCGCTGGCGCCTGGAGGCATGTGCCCGGCGCTGCCGAAGCTAACGTGGGCTTGTTTGGTTCGTGGCCTCAACCAAACTTGCTTGGGTCAACAGCTGCATGTAGTGCATTTGGATAGAGCCCTCGATAGTTGACTGGGCCAGGCAGGGGTAGCCTGAGCCAGGCGATCAAAAACAAGCGCCTGGTGGTGCAGAGTATGATGTTTGCCTGGGCTGCTACTGTCCCATCAATACTTTTTCTCCTTTATTACTTTTCCGTTGTAGTTATTTTGATGAAATGAGTACTCTTGCTCCAATTTTACGTTGACCGTCTATTCACTTCTTTATTATAATAATATTAACTTATTGTATTTTATAATATTAATTTATTAAATATTTATTTATATTATATTTTTGTATTGGAAAAAGTCTACTTGACCCCTTGAAGTATTGGACAATGTCCAACCAACCCCCTGAAGTATAAAACCGTGTAACGAGTACATTAAACTTTGTAAACCGTCTAATCCACCCCCTGAGGCGGTTTTGGCGGGCGGTTTTGATGACATGGCAGCCGCGGTGGCGCTGGTTTGCCACGGTGGACTTGTGGACGTCGAATGAGTGGGATCTGTCATGTGGGCCCCACCTTGCAGTTGCGCTGTCCTCCCGAGCTCCTCCATCTCCAGGTCAAGGTCGAGCGACATCTCCCCGCCGGACGTCGCCTCCTTCCGGAGGAAGTTGCCGATGAGCCGCGTGGCGGGTCCACTCTGCCGCCCTCCGGCGGCGGCAGCTGCTGCGGCTGCGGCGACATCGAAGGCGACGACGCCGACGACTGCGGCGGACGGTTCTTGAAGCTGAACGCCTCGGAGGCCGCGGGGCGCCCGTTGGCGCCGGCGCGAGCACCGCCACCGTCATTGTTCCAGAACTCGTAGCTCCCCTCCCGCCACACCTTGGCTGGTGGCCGAGGCGAGCTGGTCTCGCTCGACCTCAGCCTGCGGCACGGTCGCCGCGGAGTTCGTGTCGGAGGCCGCATTCCCCCCGCCACCGTCGCTGCCTGTGCCCGCGCCATGGAAGGAGAACGGCGCATGCCCGTTCCCGTTCCCGTTCCCATCGATCTTCACGACGACCTCTTGGCGGTCGCCGCCGCTGCCGCCGCCGCGGTCGGCCAACATCGGTTGCTCCTCTGAGGATCCCAGCGCCCCCGACCCCGGCCGCGAGGAGGCCATGCCAGACGTGTGCGACCGCAGGCCGCTCTTGCTCCGCGCCTGGTCCATGGCCCTCGCGTGGCCCTTCAGGTGGGGCCCATGTGACAGGTCCGATGTCCACAAGTCCACCCTGGCAAACCAGCGCCACCGTGGCTGCCACATCACCAAAATCGTCCGCCAAAACCACCTCAGGGGGTGGATTAGACGGTTTGGAAAGTTTAACGTACTCATTACACGGTTTTATACTTTAGAGGGTTGGTTAGACACTGCCCAATACTTCAGGGGGTCAAGTAGACTTTTGCCCTTTTGTATTATATAATAGTACGTATTACTCTAAGAATGTTATTAAACTAAAAGTTACGTACAATGAAATATATTTTCTCTCTCTATTAAACTTCTCGGGCACAGGCTTCCAACCAAACACATCATCGTACTGCTTGCCTAACGAGGCATATTTTATCAAAATTCCAGGTAACTCTCAGACAACATTTTTTACCAGGCAAGTCATCCAGGTCACCAACCAAACAGACAAGCAGGGACTCGGCTTTCTGGTGTCCAGCCATGCCATGCGCTGTTTGGCGTCATCCGAGTTGGCTTGCAAGTCGAGGAGGCTACGAGGTGCGCCGCGCAGCGTGAGACGGGCCGATGCCGACGGCGCGCAGCCGAGTCGTGTTCCAGCTCGAATTTGCTCCCGATGGCTGTCTTCCGGAAGAATGGAGGAAGAAGATACTGGTTGAATTGTATTATATTGGCAGGCTGGCAGGACCGGAACGTCACGACTGCCTCGTGCTGTTTATGCGTGTTCTGATACTTGCAGCACCAAGGAGCAAACGCACATAAGACTGACTCCAACAGCATACCCATAGAGCAACCCAAACCCAAAATGCATCGTACACAGTGTTTTGGGTATCAAATACGTGCTCCAACAGCGGACGCAAACAAGGCGCCCATTTTGCGTATGAGGCGAGCTGAGAGCCAAATAAGCGTCTCCTTCTCTCCACGACACAATTCTCCAGCACCGTAGTGGTGGACCCGTAGAAGGCATCGGGTCGAGCAGTATCGGCAAACGACGACGGCGAGGCAGACTCCCGGGCGGCGCTGCCAGGTCCATCCGTGGCAAGGCAAGGCGGATCCGCGGCGGGCGAGCTGGATCCATGGCGGAGAGCCACTAGCGCGACGAAGAACGGACGACGACGACGAGGTGAATCAGCTTCGGGGCGGCGCAGCGAGGAGCGAGCGGCGCCGGCGAGGCGAGGTGAATTCACGTCGGAGCGGCGTGACGCCGGCGAGGCGGATCCACATCAGAGGGCAGCGGCGAGAAGGAGCGGACGTGCACGGTGTTTGATGAGATTTTGTACCAATTTTTCTAACATGTGCGTATATTTATACGTGCTATATATCAATAAGTATTGTGTTCGTGGGTCGAGGAAAAGAAATAAGCAAAAATATATGTGCGTATGTGCATGTATATATACGTTGTACGTCTGTGTCGATTATTATGAGAAAATAATGGTGGCTTCGAGAACTTTGTGTTTGCATGAACTGCTAAGAGATATAGATGGAAATGTTTTGTATAGATGGAAAGGTTTTCTGTATTTGTAAAGAGTGCAATCTGTGATTGATTTGACCCTAGTATAGGAAGTGTATACATAAATATCTTTATTTATTTGTCAAGTCAATCACGTATGATTGTTTCTCTGCTATATGTAAAGACCACGCAAGAGGTTGTTTCTTGCCGATTCAACACGCAACGACACCACCGAGTGTCTTCACGCCACCTCTCCTCTAATTATTCTTCCATGGTATTCAGAGCCACAAAGAACTAGGTTGCAATGTCGACTAGTTCATCTTCCTCATCCAATCCACTATCTGACGTTGTTGTCTCGGAGAAACTCACGAAGCAAAACTTTGCGCTATGGGCGGCACAAGTTCTCACCGCAATTCGTGGTGCTCGGCTTGAGGGGTACATCACCGGCAAAAGTGCCACCCCCAATGCTGAGATCACTTCGACGGTCGACGGCAAGGAGGTCAAGAGCCCAAATCCGGCGTATGAAGAGTGGTTCGCTACGGACCAACAAATCCTAGGGTTCCTGTTTGGATCCTTATCCCGGGAAGTCTTCTCCGGAGTGGCCGCCACCGTCATTGTTCCAGAACTCGTAGCTCCCCTCCCGCCACACCTTGGCTGGTGACCGAGGCGAGTTGGTCTCGCTCGACCTCAGCCTGCGGCACGGTTGTTGACACTGGTTAACTATCATAATTAAGAGATAAATAAATATGAAAAGGGCAAGAATATGATCACCAACAAAGATTTAGGGTTTCAACTGACAATATTCCATGAGTTTTGGTGAGTTATGATTCTGCAGGGACTAAACCAGGAAATTAGCACCAATAGCTTCCCATAGAAGGAAACTGTCGGGAGATAACGCAACCGCCACGTCGGGATACTTCTAGAAGACTCCAGAGGACGTAAGAAGACACCACAACGAAGGGCACCACAGGAGGCTTACCTGTGGGACCGACCGGTCCCACAGGGCCCACCGGTCGGTCGGCCACGGAGCCCACACGCTTTCGTCTTCTGCAAGCTACTTCCACCGCCTTTGAGGATCAATCTCAGCCCTACGTGTTTGATCTAACGGTCGCGGTTCATCGCGCAGGGCTATATAAACAGACCCCTGACCCCCCTCTCCAGGCAATAGGGTTTCAGGCAATTCATTCATCAGGGTTAGACCAATCAGAAGGAGATCATTCGGAAGCTTTAGGACTACATCCACCTAGATTAGTAGATAGAATAGGATTAGAGGAGGCAAGCTTCGCTTGGATTCCTGATCTAGTCACGAGAAGGCTCGGTAAACCCAAGATCTTCTCTCTTGTATTAACATTATGGATCTATTTCATAATTGCTCTTCTAGTTCATCATTGTTCTTCATAGTTTATGCTCTAGTTGATCGTCTAGTTCATAATCTTATTCTAGTTCGTACTTTAGTTCTTATCGATGATCTAATTCACCTTATTGTTCATTATTGTGTTCTAGATAGCAATACAATTGATATGATTAAGACATCAATGATTATATTCTTAGTTATAATGCTTATAGTCTGCTTTGATTATATATTTGGCATAGATAGTTCATCTTTATGTTTATACTCATGTTCGTATAGCGCTCATCTTAAAGTACAACGGGTGGGTGATGAATGCTGTGTAGGCATGGTGCCTATACATTATTTATCTGCGAATACGTCATATGTTCCGGATAGAGTGGTAGATCGCGGGTGTGACAGACCTGTTGAGTCCTCTGTATTCCACCTCCCGAATATAGTGTTCAGTATGGCTCAGTTAACTCATGGTTTAAGGGTTACTATGTTTAACACCTTAGCTATGGAGTTGCCTCTTGATTATAAATATGATGTGACCTAGCCAATGATTGCTAAATATAATTGCACTAATCACTGTATGCTATGACTTGTAATTAGAATAACTTAGGAATGTTCCTTTTTAATACCTGTTCTAATCATCATCTTGCTAGGCAGTACTGTTCTAAGTTTATCCTTGATTGATCTGATCTCTGTTATCCTTTATCAATTATTTACTATATCATTTACTCTGTACCAGATTCCTGTTCATAGTAGTTAGTGTGTTATCAGTCTTACTATAAGTGCGTGCCATATTAAATACTGTTAAGTCCTTTCAATACCATCATATCTTGAATTGATTAGTCTCTAGGCTAAAATATAAATAACGATACCTGAGACTAGCTTGGGTGAAATGCTCTACAGCGGGTATGTTTATCTGTGCGCTTGCAGGTAAATATCTATCTCTTTAATCCAGTGCCCTGATATAATTACATTGCTAGCTTCATGTTGGGGATGACAACTTGACGTTAAGTGAAGTTAGTAGTGTCCCGTACACTCTTTTGTGATTTTACTAGTTTATTATTTTATGTGACTCATTCTTAGAGTGAATCTATTAAGGAGTGTCAACAACGGTCACCATGGAGTTCGTGCTGGAGGCCGCATTCCCCCCGCCACCGTCGCCGCCTGTGCCCGCGCCATGGAAGGAGAACGACGCGTGCCCGTTCCCGTTCCCGTTCCCATCGATCTTCACGACGACCTCTCGGCGGTCGCCGCCGCCGTCTGAAATAATTGAACTGCTGTTGACACTTACTAACGTCGCTACCAAGAGTAGAGATAAACTCTGTCCCCGGCAACGGCGCCAGAAAGCTTGTTGGGTATTTTAAACGCACACAGAATAATCCGCAAGCGTACGGATACCGATGTAGCTTTCACCCGAGAGTATTCCAGGGTATCAATTTCCATGGGGAACGTGAAGTGTACTAGAAGAATTAAGAACATCCAAGAAAAGAATGATAATGCGGTTAGAGAGGGATATAAGGGTTTTCTAAGCGGGTCTATTTAATTAAAGGCTCACTATACTTTACTTACTTCAGAGCAACAATACCTTTCCGATTCTCGAAAAAGACTGGAAAAAGGGTAATCGGGAGAAGGCTGCCAAAAAGCTCTACGAAAACACCAATCCTAACGTGGTGGATTATAACAATCTACAAAGCTGTCACCCCTATAGCTACCACAACTATCTGGAGGATTGGGCGCAAACTCGGGTAAACCCTAGTCTAGACACCACGTCTACACTAATGCTTACTACTCTAATTACATATGATAACTAGAGCACTCAATACGAGCGAAGATCCAGTAAATAAAATAAAGTAAGAACTGAAATTAAATATGATACTTAGAAATAGTAAATGAAGAACCTAGAGATTACTTGAAGACGAACTAGATGCTGCACCAATACAATATCGAGGAAGATCCGACAGATCCGGCTCCTCCTCAGCTCTCTCCTTCTCCTCTCTCTAATCCGACCTCTAATTACAACTAGATGAACTAGACAACTAGAACAAGAACTAGAAGAACTAGAACTAGAACTAGAAGAGATTCATCTAGAGGGACCTCTACTTCTAATTGAAACCCTAGTTTCTGATGTGGAGATGAATAATGAAGATGGAGATGCCTGGAGATGGGGGGTCTGAGTCTGCTTTTATAGCCCGGAGCGTGGAACGTGAGCCCTTGGATCAAACCGACTTCGGGGACGGTGGAGATGCATCCTAGGAGGCGGTGGAAGAAGGTTCCAGAAGGCGGAGGCGAAACGGGCTCCGTGGCCGACGGGTCGGTCTCCATGTGGGACCGGTCGGTCTGGCCCAGTGGGCCCACGTGGTGGCCCGCCTCGTGATGTCTTCTGGTGTCTTCTAGATCCTTCTTTTGCAGATTTCGTCGCGAAATTAATATCTTTTCATCCGGGACTCCAAATATAGCAAATTATATGTCCGTTTCGATCGTCTCGACGAGCCCTTCGCAATGATGCACTCCAATTCATCACTTGAGGTACTTTTATATGGTGAAATATTGATGTCCTACAAAACAAGTGAGAGCACCAAAACTCGTGGAACTTGTTAGTTTCAAACCCTACAACTATGCTTTGTAATTCATTTAGTGTCATTTCATGCAATAGTTGATGGTTAATTATGAGCATTAGTGAGCGTCAACAAGTTCCCCCAAGCTTAACCTTTGCTAGTCCCGAGCAAAGCCAATCTCAACAATGGATCAGGAGTTGCTGCAATATCTTCACTTCCAACAAATACACATGTATTCAAACAAAAGTTCTCATATGGAATAGAAAAAAGTATCATATTATTCATCACAGGGCTTAGTACTTTACCTTGAATCTTGAGTAATTGAAAGATAGAACGATCAAATCAAGCACCATGTCTCTAGCTCTTTCACTTCACCATTATTCCGGAGTTTTTATGAATTTTCAAAAGTTTAAGAACATATGTTGCCAAATTAAACAAAGGATCCAAAGAGAAAGTCAACCACACTATTGAGTCGAGAAGTGCATGTGTATGGAAAATAGAGGCGGATGCTCTTTTGAATATATCACTCTCTTATGCTTATTAGAGACACATGGCTATCAGGCTAATTCTATTAGCGGGCACATGCCCATTTTTTTCTGATATTCATTTTTTTCATTATTATTTTTTCGAGGTTCCGGACACTTGTCCCTTTTTATTTCCTCGGGATCTTTCTTTTTGAGGTTTCGGACACTTGTCCCTTTTTATTTCCTCAGATTTTTTTCTCTTTTTTTCTCTCATTTTTTTAATAGCCACATGCTTCCAACAAACTTTTGAGAGGATAACAATAGATAATCATGAGCATTTATACGGAGGACGGATGAAATGTGTAAGTGATCTTAATTCAATAGCATGATAACTTCTCATAGGGTCAACAAAGCTTAATTTAACTCAATGCCATTATTAGTCATATTTATAATGAGGAATCTCCGGAACTCTAGTGTTGTTTAGAACAAGATAATAGCAGCTCAGATCATCACATGTCATATCTATCAATTACCTAGACTCTGGATCAAGCATTTGCTACCCATATATTTAATTTCATTTTTAAGTATCATTATTAATCAGGAGAACTCATGCTTTGAAGGCTAGGTACTTGAAAGAAATTAGATAGAGCAACTATTCATCATTTCCATGTAAAAGATCAGAGAGAGAGTTCTTCTTTTATTATTAACTTCTTAAAACAAACTTAACACACTATTTATTTAACCTAACACAAACTTGTTATAAATAACTAAGATAGTGAATAAGACATACCTGGATCACGAAGATAACGGGGGTGCGTCTCCCCCAAGCTGGTTCCCTTAATAGCATTGAGCCTTCATGTGCCCATATTTTTTTTTCTTTTTAATTAATGGTGAGCCTTCATGTGCCCACATATATTTTTTTTGTTTTGTTTTATATTTTATTTTCAATTTATATATAGAAGGAAAACCTAAGAGGATAAGGATACTTACCTGGATACACGGGTTGCTTTCCCCCAAGCTGAATGTTGACATAATCGTTCGCTCTTGCAATGTAACAGACTGGCAGTGAAAATGTTCTTCCTCTATCGGAGCATTGATTGACGTTGATGGTTGTTGAAATAGTGCTCCAACAGTGGATGGGCCATCCACTTGCTCGTCACCTTTTCTTGGTCATTCAATCCTGTGAAACTCAAATAGACAACAAAACTTGTGGAACAGATTAAGCGTTAGTGGTTGGTCACTTAAGCCTTAATTGTCCAGAGTTCCAGTAAGATCTCTTTCTCAATATTTTTATATTTTTTTTATTTTTATGATGCAATGATAATGAATGTATTTTTATTTTTATTTTTGTGCCACCACCGTGAATATTTCATGTGGGTTTTTATACACCACAAAATTATTCACATGAGGCTTTAGGTTTTATGATGAAATGCAATAAGTAAAAAATATATATATATATTTTTATTTTATTATTTTTTATGTAATGCTAATGCAGAGAAGTAAATATGCTATGGAGATATGATGATGGAAAGTAAATATGCAAAATGGAAACTAATGCAGAAAAGATAAATATAGATAACTACCGATTTACCTTTCGGCGAGGGTTCAATGTTTTTAGTCCTCTGAACAAGACTTCTCACCATGTTCATTCCTGAGGTGCATCATTTGATCCTAATATGTAGACCTTGATAACTACACTTCTTGATATGGTGTCACCCATGTTCTTCGTTCGTCCAACAATTTGAAGTGAAACATTAGTTGTGGAAGCTAGCAGCATCTTTCTCAGTGTGCTAGTTCTAGTAGATTCAGGACCTTCCCTCTATAGAATTTGAGTTGACAAAACTCCTCTATATTTTGGTCAAGAGTGTGTCCTGCTCATAAAGACAATTTAGAGATCAAGTGCATGGGCTCTGTTGGTGGAAAAACACCAACAGAACCAAAAGTTTTGTTCATTCCTCTCTAACCTTAGGCACATTGCACAAGATAAACTTGTTGTTTATGTATTCTATTCAATCTTAACATGAGTGATGGGATCCAAAGATGAGCATGAAAGTAGCATCTTAAAATATTTAACAAATCAGATTGCATAACCCAAGGAAAGATAAACTATGCATAATGTGTCTATCTTTTCATGATTGTGATACATCATCTTCCAAAGGTTAGATGCATAACATTTTAGCTCATTGGTTAAGATAGTGAGATTCAAGAGAGTAAAGCCAGGAACAAAGAGTAAAGAACTGAACATGTTGAGTTGTTTAGGTTTGATTTAGTGAGGTGCAACTTAAACATGTTTGGTTCTTTATGTATGTGCATACCAGAACCAAAGAGAAGCTTTTAAAGTGATGGTCACTTACCTTGAAATGTTACCTTTATCATTGAAGAGTGATGTGTCGAACCACCTTGTGGAAGCTTCTCTTATCTGGTTGGTTGTTCTTCATGAATATCTTGTCTTCTCTTGCCTATCTCATAGTGAACCTGAGTGATGGGAGCTTGAGAGGAGGAAGGTATAGTAGGATCATCTTTAGAGGGATCAACCTTCCTTCTCTGTGTGTCAACCTATCAGTGAAGGTGTGTTATTCCTCCCACAATGGTCTTTATCATCTAGTGACCCAGCTCAGACTTGTTCACCTACTTTCATGGAGTGAGTGCTTTAATTGTAGATATTGTTTTGTGGCACTCATCTTTGGTCTTGTTTCATGGACCTCATTTCTCCATGATCAGTGAGCTGTGTCTCCCTTGTGCAAGTTGTTGAAGTTCATGTGTCTCTTCATCTCCAGTGTGAGTTTATCTCAGGACTTTCCCAAATTAATATTGAAAGTTTTCCTGCAGGGGTTAGTCCAACAAAATATCTAGCATCCCCTATAGTATACTATTGGCTCAAAAATCAACCTAGACACCACGTCTAATTTGATCTAGGAAGGCATTTTAACCTAAGCACCATACTTAATTTAAAAGCCTTTAGAGGTAAAATCAGGACACCTTTTAGCTCAAGAATCAAACCAGACACCATGTCTTACTTTAATTCGTGAAAACAGTTTAAACTAAGCACTTTAAAAGGTGTATGAGAATACTTCAAAACCAAAGCATATACTATAGCAAATGAAGGTAGCATTGAAGCATTAAAGAGATTTACTCAAATGGTGATGAAAGAGCATGACTAGTGTATAGCATATGAGCATGTCTTAAAGGTAGGGGCAACCAACATAACAACATGGTAAGAGATGTTCTTACAAAGTGTATCCCCAAGCTTAGATTTGCAAAAATCAAGATTGGATGAATGCAATTTAATGTTGCATGATGATTGGTTGGACATACCTTGTGTTTGTCATTCCTTCAAACTCTTTGCTCCAGACCTAGAAAGGTTAGTGGCAAGAATACCCGAAGGAATATTTTAACAATTATATCCTTATGCTCATTACACAAGGGCAGTGTAGCAAGAAGGTGAACACTGATATGAAAAGTGCTTGTTTTAGGACACAGAGCTTGTCTTTTGGGAAACCTTCAAGATGTGAATTGGTGAAGTGGTTTCCCCTTCAACACCAACTTAAGAGCACAACGAGATCTACAAAACTTGTGATAAACATACGCATCTACAACCACCCTTTTGAAGTTTTTGTAAATAGAAAGCGTGAGGGGGTTGAGGATCTCGAGTGTGGCATTGTTAAATAGACCAATTGAATCAGGAGATGTCTCATATGAGCATGGATTTAAAGAGGTATTTATGAAATAGCTTCCATGCTCTTTGATGTCATCTTCCTTGATTTCAGAGAAGAACACCGAAGGATGGGGTTCATAAATGTCTAAAGTGTGGGGTGTTTTCTCTAGAGAAGGTTCTGTGACAACCAAATTATTAGAAGGATTTGAAGGAATTTCAAATTTGGTTGTGTGTTCCTCCTTGTGTTGGTCGGGGTTAGGCTCGACTTCTTCTTCTGGGAATTCGTCAAAAATGCCAGTGGAAGGAGTGTTTTCAAGGATTATATTTAGGATGTCTCTTCCTTCACTAACAAGTTTATGTGAGAATGATCCTCCAGAAGCTAAATCGAGATGTAGAGCAACTTCCTTGTTAAGACCACAATAAAAGTGAAAGTGTAGCACATGGTCTGGCAAGGAAAGGTTTGGGCTAGAATTGGTAAGGTGTTTGAACCTAGCCCAAGCTGCTCCTAGCGTCTCCTTCTCTTTTTGTTTGAATGTAAGAACTTCGATTCTAAGATCAGCGATTCGAAAAAGAGGGAAGAAAACAAGACAAAAGTTGTCCCGAAGTTCATCCCAATTTCCATTTAGGCCCCTTACGGAATGATCATACCATTTTCTCGCTCTTCCCAAAAGGGAGAACGAGAATAATTTCCATTTTATGGTCTCTTGTGTCATGCCAGCAATAGTCCGACAAGAACACAATTGCTCAAATTCCCTAAGGTGGGTGTATGGATCTTCGTCTTCTGACCCAGAGAAAGATTTCTCCCGAACCATGGCTATAAGAGCAGGGCGAAGCTCATAGCCATCTGTATAAATGGGTTGTGATGATGATGGAGGCTCCAACAAGTCACCCTTTGGAGCAAAGATTTTAAAGATAGGAGTGAAATCCATGTGGTAAGAAGTGTGGTAGTGAGGTAAAGGTGGTGGTAAAAGAAAAAGGTGGTAAAAGAAAAGAAACACGGACGATCCTGGTTCGATTCTAGAACAGCTACCGTTCCCCGGCAACGACGCCAGAAAGCTTGTTGACACTTACTAACGTCGCTACCAAGAGTAGAGATAAACTCTGTCCCCGGCAACGGTGCCAGAAAGCTTGTTGGGTATTTTAAACGCACACAGAATAATCCGCAAGCTTACGGATACCGATGTAGCTTTCACCCGAGAGTATTCCAGGGTATCGATTTCCATGGGGAACGTGAAGTGTACTAGAAGAATTAAGAACATCCAAGAAAAGAATGATAATGCGGTTAGAGAGGGATATAAGGGTTTTCTAAGCGGGTCTATTTAATTAAAGGCTCACTATACTTTACTTACTTCGGAGCAACAATACCTTTCCGATTCTCGAAAAAGACTGGGAAAAGGGTAATCGGCAGAAGGCTGCCAAAAAGCTCTACGAAAACACCAATCCTAACGTGGTGGATTATAACAATCTACAAAGCTGTCACCCCTGTAGCTACCACAACTATCCGAAGGATTGGGCGCAAACTCGGGTAAACCCTAGTCTAGACACCACGTCTACACTAATGCTTACTACTCTAATTACATATGATAACTAGAGCACTCAATACGAGTGGAGATCCAGTAAATAAAATAAAGTAAGAACTGAAATTAAATATGATACTTAGAAATAGTAAATGAAGAACCTGGAGATTACTTGAAGACGAACTAGATGCTGCACCAATACAATGTCGAGGAAGATCCGACAGATCCGGCTCCTCCTCAGCTCTCTCCTTCTCCTCTCTCTAATCCGACCTCTAATTACAACTAGATGAACTAGACAACTAGAACAAGAACTAGAAGAACTAGAACTAGAACTAGAAGAGATTCATCTAGAGGGACCTCTACTTCTAATTGAAACCCTAGTTTCTGATGTGGAGATGAATAATGAAGATGGAGATGCCTGGAGAGGGGGGTCTGGGTCTGGTTTTATAGTCCGGAGCGTGGAACGTGAGCCCTTGGATCAAACCGACTTCGGGGACGGTGGAGATGCATCCTAGGAGGCGGTGGAAGAAGGTTCCAGAAGGCGGAGGCGAAACGGGCTCCGTGGCCGACCGGTCGGTCTCCATGTGGGACCGGTCGGTCTGGCCCAGTGGGCCCACGTGGTGGCCCGCCTCGTGATGTCTTCTGGTGTCTTCTAGATCCTTCTTTTGCAGATTTCGTCGCGAAATTAATATATTTTTATCCGGGACTCCGAATATAGCAAATGATATGTCCGTTTCGATCGTCTCAACGAGCCCTTCGCAATGATGCACTCCAATTCATCACTTGAGGTACTTTTATATGGTGAAATATTGATGTCCTACAAAACAAGTGAGAGCACCAAAACTCGTGGAACTTGTTAGTTTAAAACCCTACAACTATGCTTTGTAATTCATTTAGTGTCATTTCATGCAATAGTTGATGGTTAATTATGAACATTAGTGAGCGTCAACAACTGCTTTTCTGAAATTATTGAACTGCTTTTTTTGTTGAAAATCAATGAATTTTGTTCTTTTTTTTCAGGAAATGGGTAGAGGACAGAAAAGCCAACCTGCTGCTCCATCATCTTCCATGCTTCCTAAGGTATGTCCATCTATTTTTGTATAGTTATTTTTAATTGCTTCTATTTTTTTGTAACTTTTTTCTGCAATCCATCTCCTATTCTCAGCCTCGAAGACAACGGGCATCCCCATCTAGACTTGTGAAGCTGTACAAGGACTTGACTGTGCCTCAGAAGAGAAGAATATAGGCCATAGGCTTTGGTGGTCTTCTGAAGATTGCGTGTAAAACTCTTCTTGTAGGTCTAGCAGATTGGTTAGTGTGCGAATGCTATGATGCTGATTCATCAGAGTTGGTGTTTCCTGGAAGGGGAAGGATTTCTGTCAATGCTAACGCAATATTCAGTGCATTTGGTCTTCCCAGTAAAGGTGACGAAGTCAAATATGAGTTTGATGTTGATGCTATCAACTTCATACATGAGGAGTATGGTATTGATGAAGGGACAACACCAAGCATTGACTCTATCTTGGAAAGGTTGAAGGGGAACAAGACAAGCAATGATGATTTCTTAAGGTCTTGGTTGATGATCGCAATTTCAACATTCTTGTGTCCTCCAACTGGCTTAGCTATCAGCCCAAGGTGTTATCCATCCATTGTGGATCTTTCTACTGTCAAGAAGAAGAATTGGTGCCAGTTTGTTGTTGATCAGCTTAAGGGGGCAGCAGCAAAAATGGGTAGAACAAAATCTTTTAAGGGTTGTCTTCTTGTCTTTGTGGTAAGTTGCCTTTTTGTTTTGTTTCCTATACATTTTTTCTACTTTTGTTTCTAACTTTTTCTTTGTTATATGTTTCTTATGCCCTCATTTATATATATTTTTTTCGCAGATTCTGTATGTGGACTCACTTGTGGTTGACAATGTACAAATCCCTCCCAACAAGCCTAGAATCGCAGCGTGGTCAAGGAAACTGTTGGATGAGGTCATCAAGCTAGACACCAACCAAAATGGTTCTTTTGGTAAGCTGAAGGTATGCATCAAAAGCTCAATATGGCTTACTTTTTTGATTTTTTTTATAAAACCACTCCCACGTCCATATCAAAACTTTTAACTTTTTGCTTCTTTTCTACATGTTTTATGTGTTCAGTTGAAAGGTTCAAGTTATTCTACTCCACAGATTTCTTTCTTCCACATGGATGATATTAGAAGATTTGTTTGCACAAAGGTTGGCAATGGCATTTCAGACCAGGTATAGGAAAAGCATTTTTTTATTAGAAATTAAGCAAAATAGTGTCAGTGATGAAGCAATTTGGTCTTTTAGTCTTTTTTATAAGCTAAACTATAAGCCTTTTGTCTTTTTTATATAAGCTAAGCTAAGCTAAGCTATCCTTAAGCTTCTAATATAAGCTAAGCTATAAGCCTTTCTGTTTTTTTATGTGGAGGACATGTCTTATGTGCAGGACATCTTTTTTTGTAGTTGTTTACAGATTTTTGATTTTGGATATGCAATTTTTTTACTGCATATCAATTTTTTGGACCCACTTCCAGATTTCATACCAAAGTTTTTTTGTCATTATTGATATTTTTTTGCACCTGTGTGCCATTTTCCTGACTAACACCTGTTTTTCTTTGTTCCTTTTTCCTATCCCCTTTTTTTGCAGAAAAAGTGTGATCAATACTGTTGTTAGCTAGTTTTGCTCGGGTTTTACAGATCTTCTTGGCACATTTTTAGAGAAAGTTTCTGAATGCAAGGCTATTCCATCAGATCGTGTTGGTACTTCTAAGCACCCAAGGGCAGAACCTTCTGCTGCACAGGGACAGAGCAGAGTAAAGCGTCCCAAAATGGACGAAGCTGCACCTTCATGTGTTCAAAGGCAGACCAGGACAGCTAGTAGAAGAGAACATGTTGATCATCATGAATCTTTGGATGAACAATTTGAAGAGGATTTGCTAAGTGATGAAAATGAAGAAAGCACTGACCAAGATGAAGAGGATTTCTTATTTGAAGATGAAGATTCAGGTTCAGATGACGAGAGTGCTTTCCCTAGCGCTGCCAATGGGAATCTGCCCCCTGTTTTGGAGGAGGAAGACGAAGGCATTGAAAAGCAAGATGAGAATAATAATGCCTCTATGAGAGACCCTAAGTTGGATGCCACTAGTGGAGACAATCAATGTAATGTGAAGCCACCTGCAGATTCATCAACTCATTTCGAAGCTCAAGTTGATGACATTGAAGATTTTGTCCCATTGAAGGATCGTTTTGAAAGGTTGCAAAAATTGAAAGCTAAAGATAAGGAAGATTCATCTTGGTGTCAACCCCAACCACTAGCGATTGTTCCTCCAGAACCCACAGTTAAGCCCAAATCTATTACACAAAGAATGAGGGAAAAGCTCAAGCTCCCATGTGGTAATGTCACATCTTATATCTTTTTTCAGCATACATGTTTATTTTTTATTTCCTCTCTTTTTTGTTGCTCACTGCTGATAAGTGATAACAAAACTACAACACAGGTGACTCTCATGTTAACACAAGCTGTGATTTGAATTTTACACCACCAGAAATCAACATCATGAAGTTTGTAGAATCACCTAATGGACCCAACAACTCTGCAGGTGGACCTTCTGCATCAGATGGTTCACCATTCTCACTATCAAAACTATCAGAAGATGCATTAGCTAAGCTTGAACATGATGCTATTGCTGAGAATGAGAAGAAAAAGTTGAAAACAAGCACTGTGCTTCTGTCAGATACATCTCTGGATCCTGTACCTCCTCCAACCACATCTAAGGGGGTTGTCAATGTTAGTACTGTGCTTCAGTCAGATACATCTCTGGATCCTTTACCTCCTCCATCCACATCTAAGGGGGCTGTCAATGTTAGTACTGTGCTTCAGTCAGATACATCTCTGGATCCTGTACCTCCTCCATCCACATCTAAGGGGGTTGTCAATGTTAGTGATCTAGTTACACCTTCATATACATCTAAGGACCTTGCTAGTGGCAATTCTTCAGTTACACCTTCATTTGAGCCTCACCCAATTAGGATTCGGAAAAGGCCAGCTGCCCTCCTATCTCCTTATATCGATTTTGCTACAACAAGGGGTTTCACTTGCAGCAAGGATGTGTCTGATATTTATGCTGCCGTGTGTGCACATTCAAAATCAAGGCACACTAGATCTTCTCAAGCTCAAGAGTGCGTATGCTCATAATCATGCCGTTTTTTATGTTTTCAATGATTTTTCTACTTATTTTTCTTTTTGACTTTTTTTGTTATTTTTTTATGTGTGCAGCGTGGTCATAATCAACTTTTGGAGCTTTTATGTGACGCTAGATCATCTTGCTGCATTAATTAAGCCTTGTGGGAAGCTAATGAGCCCTGTTGCTGAAATTGCAATCTACACAATTGACGACACCACTAGGAAGGCTAAGAAACGTGTTATGCCTTTACGAGTCTCGGTTAGTTCACATTTTTCTTTGATGCCCCCTGTTGCTTTGCTTTGATCTTTTCAACACGTAAACTAGGATGCTTAACTCTACTCATTTTCCCCTATTCATGGGTCTGCACATAATTGCTACTAGATTACTAATAACTTGCTTAACCAATAGTATTAAATTGCTAAACTAAATTTATATGCACATTTTTAGATGGTTCTCTACTGCTCGTCTACACTTAGAACATGAATCAATGCATAATGAGAATTCATGTAACCTGTTGCACACTCTTTTGCTACAACAGAAAGTTGGCAAAATAGGTCAAGGTTGGAAAGGGACCAAAAACAGAGACTGTTACTATATTTATAAGTACTGCTGACCCATGTGTTGATAAGAGTGTAGAAAATCTTAAATGATGGGTGTTGGGATCAACCAATTGCATTTGCTCATCGACAGCCAAAGGTTATTTTCTTTTTAAATGCCACCTAGCAGCAGCCAACAAGAGTTGAGCCATAGCGCAAGTAGCACAATGGCTCGGCATGGCTATCCAAATTAGAAATTGAAATGACCCATTCAAACTTTCCACGAATGAATAATATAGTATTATCATCTGAACATCCAAAAGCTTTTGTCACCAAATACAGTAGCAACTATTATGATTACAAGCATAATAACTCCTAGCTGACAAACAGATTAAGGGCAAATTAAGGACAAGGGAAAACGTCTGATGATTTGAATAAAGTGTCTAAAGGATCATACATAATGTAGAGTCCACAGGCAGGCTGACAGCACCTAGCTTTAATTTCCATTTTGCATTTACAATTTTTAAAATTCAGTGTAGCGCGTTTGAGTTCACACACACATGGCTGTAGCTCAAAAGCAACTATTAAAATAGTTCAGACAGTGCCATAAAGGTAATGAACATACTAGTTATCAGGGCTAGATCTGGATGAATGATAAACAAAATATAATGTATCAGTTATTGGGTTACCTATTGTTTAGGAACACATAAGCAACCAGTGTAAAAATACATCACGCAAAAATAGGTGATGTTTTCTTTTTAGCAGTGACATAAATAAACCAAACAAAACTATGCCATTTAGGAGATATCATGTTCTGCAACTAAGTCTGGAAAGATGTCTATCATATTGATTTCAAGTTCAGTCTTATCTTATCATATTGTCTTGTTCTGTACCACCATTTATGCTCGTGCCTAAGCTATAAATCTCTATTTCTGGTAATCTTACTACTATTGCTTAATCAATTATGCTATTTTGCCCAACGTAGAACTATATTGTTGCTTAAGGCTTAACACTATTTTGCGTAAAGGAAGTACTTAAGACATGACAAGTAGCTTATATATGTTCATCCAATAGGGATCCAATTAACCAAGAAAGGTGTCCATGTAAAATGTTGCAGAAACTACTAGCTTATATATTTGTTTTTTTTGCAGACTTTCATGCAGGAGGGCAATCTAGATAAGACACATATCTCACGTGTATTTCAGGCTGCTGATAATCATCTAGACCATCGTCACATGGTAAGATCACATCTTCATATATGCATTTTTAGGTTTCATCATTCCTATGTTTTTCTCCTTATCGACATGCATGCATTTTGATACTAACTAACCCAAACATAGGTGTTGTTCCCTGTCCTTCAAATGGTTGGAGATAGAGATTCCGCAGGACAAGTAGGACACTATTTTTTGCTTGTCCTCAATCTACGAAACAAAAGATTTGAGGTGTTAGACTCAATGAGAACACTTCAAGATGAAGCTCTCCTCAATTGCTGCAACAACTTGACAGGAGCAATCAAACAACTGTGGGCCAGGTATGGTTATGAGGCAAAGAAGCCTATAACCAATTATGAACTTGAAGATATTGGTGTTCCTATCCAGTCCAACAAGTAGTCCCCCCTGCTCTAACTAATGCTTGTATACATTCAGTTTTTTCGTTAGGTATCTGTACTGAGTTTTTTTTGTCTTCTGCAGTTATGATTGTGGGTTCCATATGTTGATGCATGCAGAATACTAGGATGGACGTTCAATTGAATACTTCAAGGAGAGTGACATTCCTTCCATACGCAAGCTTCTATTGCATAAGTGGCTAACTCATAAAGACAACGATGTGAAGAATTGGCGGGATAAGCTGCATTTATAACAGGTTAAGCCTCCTAACATTTTAAGTATTTTTTTCATTCCTACAATACTAATGCAATAGGAGCTTACTACTGCCACTGCTAATACTGGCTACACGTGAAAGGCAGCCACTATTAGTTATAGGGTGTCTATGAGGAATCTGATAAGTATTTTAATACCATTACTCAGGCAATTTAATAGTGTTATTCAGGCAACTTATTAGTATCCTGGCAGCAACTTAGTACAATAAATATGATAGTGCAGCAGTAACATCCGAGTCTTCACACATAAGATGTACAATAATTCTGCCAACACTTAATTTATGTAGCTGCTCCTTGACTCTGGACTTCTTTTCCAGGCTTGTTGGGGCATCTTGCTGCATTGTGGTCAGTTGATTTGCAAATACTGCACTTATTCTTCCTTTTTGCTTGACCATTCATCCCTTTTTTGAGCCTCTTCTCTTTCTTGCGCCCTTTAGCTTTTGATCTTGGAGGGTTCTCTATATTTGATGAACTCGGACCAGCCACTGTACCTATAGGTTGACATGCATTAGTAGTAACTAAAGAAATACAGTATGTGTGTACTAGGATGATGTAGATCATAATAAGACTAGTTTTTTTAAACCTGATGTTCTTATCGGAGGTTGAGTTGAATCTCCAGTGTTTGCAACATTAGGAATAGGTCCACTTGTCATCTTCCTTTTGTTTATTTCTTCAATTTCAGATCGCATCTCCTTGATATGTTTCTCTAAAACTGCATACTTTTCATCACTCAAACAACCCTCAGCAGCTAGTGTTGCAAAGGCTGTAGATGTGTTTGTCAATCTCAATCTTTTTGTGCTATTCAAAGGCATCCCACGGGCTATGAGGTCAATCGGTGCTTGCACATTAATTATGAATCTGATCCACATCATTAGTATTGGATTGTTGCGTCCACCTTTTAAGGATGTATCTTTCTGGTATTGATTTTACACCTAGTCTGACCATAACCCTCATAATATGGCAACAAATTATACCATCCCTATCAAATTTGCTACACTGACAACAATAGCTTTCTTCTTCCTCTATTATTGTAACAAGATAGTTCCTTTTTCCATATCCATAAACATTTAAGTTATTAGGCTCCACCCAATATTGGAACTACCCTCCAGGCTTCACATCATATTCTGTTGTCTTCTCAAACTCTTTGGAGAATCTATAAAATATGTTATTTGTGTATATAGTGGAAGCATGCCTCTCAAGCGGATACTTTGACCATCGCCTACGCTCATTTTCATCAGTCCTAAAGTCTTGTCCATCCTATGCAACGAGGCACTTTTTCTATATTTTCTGGTATTGCTTTACAAACTGTAGCACTAACAAGTTTTGGTTCACATATTTCTTGAGCAAAGCATTGAAACCCTCACTCCGTTGAGTAGACTGGAGAAATGGAAAGAAATTATGCATGTAGTAGGCTGGAACAAAGCTGTGCCTTATGTTATATAGGTGCTGGAAGTGCTCGTTAGGTTCCAAACCGTGCTTCTGGACCATGGCAGCCCACCCTGACTCAAATTCTTCTGGACTGATGGTGTAGTTTAAGCAGGCCACAAATTCCTCATCTAGCTCTTCATTCTTAGCAAGGATAGGTCCTCTTGTGCCCGAAAACTTGTCCATTATGTGCCACCTGCAATTCCTATGTGTTGTGTTTGGAAAAATTGCGCAAATGGCAGCTCTCATCGCAGCGTCTTAATCAGTGATTATGTTCAGCGGCGCCTCCCCATTCATGGCCTCCAGAAACGTTAGGAATAACCATTCATAGGTAGCTGTCTTCTCATTTCTTATACACGCACATCCGAGCTGAAAAGTTTGGCAATGTCTATTGATCCCTATGAATGGTGTGCAAGGCATCTCATATATGTTGGTCATATAGGTTGCATCAAATGAAACACAGTCGTTGTACGCCTCTTTGTAAGCACGTCTTGTAGCTGAATCAACCCAGAAGATGTTTTCAACCTTATGGTCTTCATCAAGTTTGATCTTGTAAAAGAAATCTAGGTCTTCTTCTTTAAAAGATCTGAAGTAATCCAGAGTTTCTTGCATGTCTCTGAACTTCTCTGTCTTGTGAATGGTGGAGCGAAAGTTTGAAACATCTTTGCCCTCGTATGGCACCAGCTGCGCAGATCCGTAGAACTCGCTCATCAATTGCATGATTCTACCCGTGCTCAAGTTGCAACCATGTAGCAAAACAATGAAATCCTTTTCCTGCTTCGGTATACCTTTGTGGGACCTTAGGAACTTCTTCAGCGAGGGTTTCAACACAAGATTGTGGTTGTGCTCAGCCAAAAAATAGATGACCTGCCACCTAGAACCAATCATTTTCACCACCATCCTCGCTTTGCAGTTTGTATATAGCATTTTCTCTCTCTTTCTTTTTTTACATCCATCAAGCTTCTTCCTCTTCTCCTCTTCCTCATCCTCCCCCTCTTGTGCACTGTCTTCCTCATGGGCTTCATCATTGTCAGAGTAGCAAGTGACAGCATCAACAAGATGAGCAGCTCTTCTTTTTCTGCCCAAAGCCTTCCTTATTGCACACAAACTGAACCTTTTGTATTTCTCTTATGATTGCAGACCGTCACGAAGTGTTTGTTCTGATTGAAAAGCCAATTCTTTTGGCATATGAATTGTAGTACTATTTTGCTTCTTCCAAGGATGCAAAAGACATCCCATTGTATGGCATTTCAGGAGTAGACCACACCTCTTCTTCTTGTTCTGTTATTTCAATTCCAGCAACTTCAGGATTAACAGTAGGACCTTCATTTCTATCTTCTAACCCTGCTTGTTCAAAAGACAGTCTGATCTCACAGACTGTAGGAACACCCTCCCTTGTAACTGCAGAATCCTCTGGTAATTCAGCTTGAGCAACTTCATTAAAACTAGGCAAAATCTGTTGGTTCATATGTTCTTCATTGGTATGTGCAATTTCTGGAAATGTAGGCACTTGAGTGCAGAATATAGGATTGCTAGTCACACAATCGAAATTCAATGCATCTAAGAAGTCTTGATCTAAATCTAGTGGTGGCTCATTGAGATTCATATATTGAGACCTGCTTGCAAAAAAAAAACAGTATGGTTAATAATACTATATTATGACAATAGGCAACTTTACCTTTACCCCATTATGCAATAAAATTGTACTACATTTAAGCAAAAAAGGTCACTGGTTTACAATCCGTACAATGAAATTTTTTCCAGTTTTATTCCAATTTTTTTGGTGTTTTAACTTTTTTTTTGCACTTTTTTTATGTTCTTTGCAGGTGAAGCTACCCAAGCATCAAAATTAACATGTGTAGAATGTCTATAAGAGCAACCAGGCGCAGTAGTAATCACAAGGAGGGGTTTTTCACTGTCAAGGTGTATAAAAAGTGGTGCATGCAGTATAAACTCCGAATATAAATGTCTACCAAGAACAGCTGATAGCACGATGTCTAGTATGAAACAACAGTTGTTAACACACTTTGTTATGATGTGTTGTTGCTTATCTTTTTGTAAGAACAGTTTCGAGATGTAGAGAACTGGACAGATTTCACCTATGTGGACAACTAAATTGCTTATGTGTAAGAACTGAGTTGGTCATGCAAAAACACCAAATTGCCTTTTGCTTTTTTTCAGATCTAGGTTGCCTTTTTTCCATCGTCAACATATGTTTTGGGATCAGATCTGCCTTTATGCATGCAGTGAATTGTTGTACTATACATATAAGCTGCTTTTTTGTAACGACAGATCTGGTTGGTTAGAATTTTAGAACAAGCTAATAGTAGTCTTTGCAAACTTCGTACCTGTGTTTTGGTTGAGTCTTTTCTACCTCTTGAATTCTAGATGAATCAGCAGCAACCTCTCCCATGGAGGCGGCGGCGGCGTGTTGTGGGTTCAAAGGGAAAAGCAAAAAGGAGAGAGAGGCTGAAGGTTGCGGGAGACTGCGGGGGAGATATTTCTTTGGTGGGTCCAGCAAACTCGGGCGGAGGGCGCGGGGGCGGTCCGGAAACTCGCGCGACACTGTAGGAAACGAGATTTTCCTTTTTTGGAGTGTGCGTGCGGTCTGTTCAAGACACGCACGACCGTGCATTAGTCATTCCGAATAAATAACGTTCTGTGATATACCAGCAATGTTTTATTATGTATTTGTATTTGTATTCATGAGATGTTTTATGACATATTTTAGGTTGTTTTGAATAGTATCTTGATGATATTCTTTTCTATTACCTTTTTATTTTTCTTAGTCCTTTTTATTTTGTATCTTATATTTACTTTTCTTCTCTCTTTTATTTTTGTTTCTAAAGATTTTCCTATTATCAATTATATTTGTATTTTTCATTCTTTTTTCACTTTGTTTTAAATTTTCTATTTTTGTTTTACTCTAATTTTTATTTAACGTTTCCATGTTCTATTTTTTTTAAAAAAAATTCATTTCGTATGTTGTAGCAGGCAGAGGTCACGCCTGCATACTATGCGTGTGGTTTTTAAATTTTTTTTCTCTTCATTATTTCAATTATTCATTTTTTTAATACATTTAACATTTGTTATTCATGTTGTTATTTTGTATTTTATTTTTTTGTTATTTTAACTTAATTCATTAGTTTAATAATTTTATTTTTTTACTTTGTTTTCATATAATATATGTGATGTTTACATAGTGTATTTTTTGATATTTTTGTGATATTTATGTAGTATACATGCAATGTCTTATGATATATTTTGTGATGTTCACGTAATATGTATGTGATGTTCATTTAATATATATGTGATGTTCATTGATATATTTTATGATGTTCACGTGGTATACTCGTAATTTTCTATGATACGTGACGTCTACTAGTATGCATGTGATGTGCTAGGATATATTTTGTGATGTTCATGTATTATAGATGTGATATTTTATCAATGTATTTTGTGATATTTACATAGTAGGCATGTGATGTTCATGTAATATGCATGTGATATTCATGTAATATACATGTGATGTGGAATGTATTTTATGTCGCTCAAGTTTATCAATGTGTTTTATTTTAATTTTCTCTAATTTTTCTTTATTGGCTTGTTTTGTGTATATTTTAGGTTTTTCCGGTAGCACTCATGTGATATAGTATACCTGTGGTGTTTTATAATGTATTTAAGTATTTTACATTATATAATGAAATATTCATGTAGTGTACATGTCTTGTTTGTGTAGTATATATATATATATATGATCTTCTATTATATGTTTCAGATCTTCATGTCGTATAAATATGATGTTCCATAATCACTTTGAATATTTAATATGATTTTCTGTAAGATATTGTGTGGTACTCTCTCTGTCCCTAAAAAAATACAATTCTGGAATAGTATCATGGTTTGTATATCAAGTTTGACCAAATATTTATAATGTCAAATAAACATCATTAGGTTAATTACAAAATATATTTTTATATTAAAATAATTTTGGAGGCATAAATGTGATTACTATTTGGTAGAAATCTAGTAGCACACATACCATAGTTGCATTCCTTCCAGGGTAGAGGTAGTATATTTTAGGTTATTTAAATAGTGTCAATGCAATTTTTTATTTTCCTATATTAAATGTCTTCTATTTTTGTAATTTTTGTTTTTTGCTATATTGTTCTCTTTTTATTTTAATTTATATGGTGGATTTTTTTACTTTTTAATTTTTGTTTCCTCTTAGATTTTATCAAGTCATTTATTTATTTACATACTCCCTCCGTATAGGAAAAGAAAGTCGTTTTAGACAACGACACGGTCTCCAAGTATAACTTTGACTCCTTATTTTTATAAAAAATATTTTTAGAAAATGATATATGTATAATTTTATAAAAATATTTGTCAATACAAATCTATTCATATAGCTTTTATATTTTAAAACCTAATAACTTAAAATTTATTTATGATTTATATTTCAATTTTTAATTAAAACCTTGTTTAAAACGATTTCTTTTCGTATACAGAGGGAGTATATATTATCTGATAAAGCCACTTATCCTGTGGAAGCCAGAGAACGCCATCTCACGTTGGAGCAGAACGCGGATTAGTGCCTAGTGGGCCGGCTGCTAGGCCCATACAGGACATCGGAACGCTATTTTTTTTATTTCAGCAGCAGAGTGGCAGGGTGCCGACTGCGGCAGCTTTCTTCCGCTGCCGCGTGGTGGAATGGCGGCGGCTTCTTATGGCCTAGCCCAATATTTGCTGCAGGTGTGGCCCAAGCCCACGGACAGAAGCATAGGGCACACCCTATTTTTTTATTATAACCCTAAACGACATCCCCTCCCCATAAAAAGAATCCATCCCCATCTCGCTCCTCCCCGCTCCGCCGCCATTGTTCTCCGGCGCTGTGGAGCACCGTGCCGGCCCTCTCCCTTCTCAGGTCCGCTGCTTCCAGATCTACTGCACCTTCGTTTTGGTGGTTTGAAAGCGAATTCCTTTTCTTTTGTTTGTTTGTTTTTTTTTTTTGCGAGATTGACCTTTGTTATTTGGTTTGAAAGCGAATTCCTTTTCTTTTGTTTGTTGATTGACCCTTGTTCTCTGATATTTGAAAGCGAATCCCTTTTCTTTTGTTTATTAACCCTTGTTCTCTGATATTTGCTAGGGTTCTTGTGATTCCATCTCGGCCTTGAAGGCTCAAAGCTCGTAGCTACATCGATAGCGCTGGACTGGACAGGATATGTTTGCTACTCTCTCACTCTCACACACAATATATTGGGATTGGTAGATCTAGGGTAGATAGAAAAGGTTTAATAGAGGCGATTGATGTCTTAACAAATCCCATTCCCCCCTCCCCTATTGACAGATCGACCGAAAGGATCGACGATGAGCCTCCCGCGCCGGTTTCTGAATCTTATCGTGGACAACTTCGAACATGGCGCCAGATCGCTGAGCTGCATCGACCTCAAGCGTCTGCAACTCTTCAATCCAACGACACCACAAACAGCAGCGCATGGACACCGATCAACATCAAAATCAGAACTTCCTCAAGACGCCACGGCGGCTGTCATTCCGAAGAAGACGACCTCTCAGACACTGGCGGCAGTCAGTCAGAAGAAGAATGTACAAGAGGTGGTGGCAGCAGCCTTAGGGATGGAATTGATTCGGCTTCGCACCCCGTGGTACACCCCCACCAGCAGCAGCCTTACATCAGGAGGTGGAGGTGGTGGTGGCACCATCACATGGACATTCGAAGCTTGCAGTATGCATGGCGTGGACCAACATTGGAGCATTGGCTGCTTCCCGTTTGCAGATTGCAAGTTTCTTTGCACGGACCAATGCGGCCGCGCCATCCTCTTCGACGCTGACACGCGCCAAGTGAAGACCATGCCCACTCTCCACTACAAGTTTATGAATACACCTCTCTCCCTCTTCGTACCCAGCGCTGACGGTGACGGCGGCAGCCTCTTCCTCATGGGGAATCCTCCCCTACCGCAGCCAAGATGCAGCATTGGGCAGCCATGTGATGATTTTGAGGTCTTGGTCTACTGCAACTGCAAGGACGGCCCGACCTGCTACTCCCAACTACTTCCGCCACCGCCGTATGTCCATGATCCCTCATACTTGAACGGAGCATTCAAGTTCAAGATCAGCTCCTATGCTGTGGTCGACGGGAGCATTTGCATTTCGGTTAACAGCCTTGGCACCTATTGCCTGGACACAGCGAGCCACACGTGGAGCAAAGTCGGCGAGTGGATGCTACCCTTCTGTGGCAAGGTTGAATACGTACCTGAGCTTAATCTCTGGTTTGGCCTTTCTGCCGATACCCTCCATTTGGCTGCTGCTGACCTCTCAACCATGGATGCCCAGCCACAGCTAGTAGCTGCTTGGAAGGAGCTTAACCCACAAGAAGGATGGGAGGAATGCGCGGACGACGCTCAACTTGTGTACCTGGGCTCAGCAGGCAGGTTCTGCGTCGCAAGGCACTTGAAGCTAGTGGACTTGGGCAGCGAATTGTTTGGTCAGAGGATTTCTGTCTTCACCGGTGTGGATGTGGTTCCGCGATTTCATTATGACAGTGGCAATGCTGATAGTACTGGCAATGGAAAAGTGAAACTCGAAATGATCTGTCACAAATCAGGGTGTCATGTGCCTGTCGATGACACTATCATCAAGGACATGTTCTGAATGGTTTTGGGGCGCTCCATTTATTCGATATGTATGTTTTTCCCTCTCAATACTAGCCGCTGTGTTCTCTTTATCAGCTATGTAATAGACCAGAAGAAACCTCTCTGTTGTCTGTTTATTTAGTGCTTTGTATTGTGAATGCTATCTTATTCTTAGACTTTGTTTAGATGTAGGGTGAAAAGATTTTAGATGTCACATTGGATGTTGCAGTACTTATTTTAATTTAGTCTATTAAAATAGATTAATTATAAAACTAATTACACCATCGCCCCAGTGCTTAACGAGATGAAGCTATTAAACTTAAACCTAATTAATCTATCATTAGCACACAGCATATGTTTACTGTAGCATCATATTGTTAAATCATGGACTAATTAGACTTAATAGATTTGTCTCGAAGTAGACTCTCTAACTAATAAATTAGTTTTATAATTAGTTCATATTTAATACTTCATGCATGTGTCTCAATATTCGATGTGATAGGTGAAAGAAAATTGGGAACCAATTTAATCATAACCATTACTTTTGTTAAAAAATTGGGACCTTTTCCATTTAATCATAACCATTACTTTTGGAATATTCTTACTGGTAAACACAACCGGTTTTTTTTTTCTGCAAGCAAGCAAAATTCATTTAAGCTAAACAGCTTACAATTTTGTTCGCCTGCGTTGCACAAAGAAACTACAATATAAGCTAAACAGCTTACTGGTTGTGTTAGAATGTTGAAGAGCTTATGAAGGAAGCTAAACTGAACCTGTAAAAAGATATAACAATTGTGGGCACGCAGACCACATGAAAAGTGATTTGTCAACAAAATGGCACAAGATGATGGAATGCCGATGTTTGGAATGCTGATATTGAACAGCGATATAAGAATTACTCCCTCCGTCCATGAAAGAATCAATTTCTAGAATCCGTATCAGTCAAACTTTTTTAACTTTGACTAATTTTATAGAAAAGAGTAATAATATCTATGATATAAAATGAACATATTATGAAAATATATTCGAAGATGTATCTAATGGTGTAAATTTGGTACCATCAAACTTAATAGTTTTTTCTAGAAATCTGGTCAAAGTTTAAAAAGTTTGACTTAAGACAACTCTAGAAATTGATTTCTTACGTGGACGGAGGGAGTAGTATATTACGGAATGCTAGCTCATAAAATCACCAATGTTAGACCCTGTCTGGACCTACTTTAGTAATCCATTGGTAAGATAGGAAGGGACTGGTATACATACTGCTAGTACTCCTTTGGCGTAATAGACAAAATAGTCTCTGAACTATGCTGTCGGGCTCAATTTGGTCTCTGAATTATAAAAGCGTCCAATTTAGTCCCTGAACTATGCTACTCGGCTCAATTTGATCCCTGAACTATGAAATAGTCTAATTTAGTCCCCGAACTATCCTAATCGGCCCATATTCATTCCTGACGGCACCAGTGACAGCGAGGAGAAGAAAGTGACAGGGTTGATTAGTGTAGTAGTTCCCTATTTTTCTCTATTTTCAAAATTACTTTTAAAATTGTATAACAACATGAAAATCTTCAAAAATAAAAGTTACTTAACTTTTTAAGATCTCCAACTTTGCATTTGAAACCATCCTTAAATTCCAAAAAATAGGGTTTTAAATTTAAATTTGAAATTAGGGTTCATAAAATAATTAATTCACAAATTGAGCTCATCCACAGCAATACAAGAACTGATTTCTCAAAAAAAAAATGTTTCTCTCAAAAGAAACAGAGGAATTTAATCTATATGCAAAGCACACAGTCACTGATGACTTACCTTCGGGGCATGATGAGTTGATTTGTTGCCTCCCTCTCGTGCTAACTAGCAAGTTCTACAAGCTAGGCCATGAACTCATCCAAATCTGCAGCTCTTCTAGATTTTTACCTCAGAACGAAATGCGCATTGAAGTTAAAGCACACTAGATTTCCTCCTCTAAACTTCACCCTAGTAAATCGAGGTCTCGTGCACATACAGTATATAGAAGCAAATATGTAATATGTATTATATAGATGCAATATTGTAACTAATTTGTGAATTAAGTATATATTTTATAAATCCTAATTTCAAATTTAAATTTCAAAATCCTATTTTCAAAAATATTTGAAATTTAAATATGGTTTCAAAAACAAAGTTGGAGATCTGCTACAGTAACCGACCCTATCACTTTTTTCTCCTCGCTGTCACTAGTGCCATCAGGGATGAATGTGGGCCAATTAGGATAGTTTAGGGACTAAATTGGATGTTTTTATAGTTTAGGGACCAAATTGAGCCGAGCCGCATAGTTTAGAGACTAAATTGGACGTTTTCATAGTTCAAGGACCAAAATGAGCCTAGCAATATAGTTCAGGGACGATTTTGACTATTACGCCTACTCCTTTAGGAGGATATAGAGGGAGGGAAAAAAAATTCTATTCGTGCATTTGGGAGAATGCTCTCCTGCGGAAATAAGAGAAAATTCCTTGGTTGTCGTTGAAGCTTATAACAATCCTTCCATTGCTATTGAAAAATACATGTTTCATTTATTGTCTATCCTGTTAACTTATACTCCCTCCGTATCACAAATAGAGTTCGTTTTGGACAGCGACACGGTCTCCAAAGCATAACTTTGACCACTTATTTCTTTAAAAATATTTGTTACAAAATAGTATATATATATTTTTATGAAAGTACTTTTCAAGATAAATTTATTTATATAATTTTTACATTTCTAAACTCAATAATTTAAAAGTTATTCATGATTTATATTCTCAATGTTTGACCGAAACCTTTTCCAAAACGAACTCTATTTGTGATACGGAGGGAGTACTCTCTCTTAGCCGTAAAAACGATCAGCCGAACGACCGGTCAATGTTTTTCTATCCCTTTTACAATCCTGTCAGTTTCCTACATAACGCTGTTTGGTGTTCGCTGGAGCACTCTCTCCCATCGTTTCACATCGAAGGGCTGGCTGGCTGCTCACCGTGACATGCGCTGCTGCCCCGTTCGCTCCAGCAACATCACGACGTTCTTCTTCTTCGTGGAGGGTCGCTTGCACGTACTGGAATCCGGATTCTCGGCGGAGAACGGGAAGGTGGCCATGGCCCCCGCCGCGAAGCTCTCCAGCATCGAGCCCGACCCGTAGTGCGCGCGCCAGAAAGCCGCTGACGGCCGGGTGCTCCAAAATGGCGGCCTGCGGCGCCCACACTGTGAACTGCAATACACCATCGGTGTTGTGCTGGTTTACGTCATCGGGCAACGTGTCTTAGCATATGCGCCCTTGAGACTATCCGCATTCATCATCCTCTATATTCATTCTCTAAAAAGAATATTTTATCCTGATCATCAAGATTCTTTCCTCTATATCACTTTCTTCCGCACTCGTTCGTCCTTTACATCTCATACTCTATAATAACTCTCAACAGCGGTCCCACTTGTCATCCTGTATAAATTTTATCCAAATATATTCATATGAGATCTTGTTTTGAAGGATTTATTGATACGAATTTAATGGTGCAATCGAAATTTAATTTGGTTTGTTGTTTTGTAAGTTGTAGTATTTTTTAACAAGTTAAAACAATGGGGCCTACCATTGATTCGTCCTGCGCATGCGTGTCAGTGCTGCTCACCATCGTTGATTCGTCCCGCGCATGCGTGTGTCATTGTTGCTCACGGTCCGCTATACGTGGGCTGCTCGCTACATTTGACGGACGAAAGACGCATCCATAATATTAGCGCATCTCTTACCGGACGTGCTGCAGAGAATTTTTCCTCTATCCGATACTGCAGGAGTGTATAGAGTTTACCAGTGCAGATAGCCTGATGACCCAAAAGGACGTACAGAAAGGCATGCACAAGCGCTAGTCTGAGGCTCCAAACTGCATCAGCCGCGCTGGCGCCTGGAGGCATGTGCCCGGCGCTGCCGAAGCTAACGTGGGCTTGTTTGGTTCGTGGCCTCAACCAAACTTGCTTGGGTCAACAGCTGCATGTAGTGCATTTGGATAGAGCCCTCGATAGTTGACTGGGCCAGGCAGGGGTAGCCTGAGCCAGGCGATCAAAAACAAGCGCCTGGTGGTGCAGAGTATGATGTTTGCCTGGGCTGCTACTGTCCCATCAATACTTTTTCTCCTTTATTACTTTTCCGTTGTAGTTATTTTGATGAAATGAGTACTCTTGCTCCAATTTTACGTTGACCGTCTATTCACTTCTTTATTATAATAATATTAACTTATTGTATTTTATAATATTAATTTATTAAATATTTATTTATATTATATTTTTGTATTGGAAAAAGTCTACTTGACCCCTTGAAGTATTGGACAATGTCCAACCAACCCCCTGAAGTATAAAACCGTGTAACGAGTACATTAAACTTTGTAAACCGTCTAATCCACCCCCTGAGGCGGTTTTGGCGGGCGGTTTTGATGACATGGCAGCCGCGGTGGCGCTGGTTTGCCACGGTGGACTTGTGGACGTCGAATGAGTGGGATCTGTCATGTGGGCCCCACCTTGTAGTTGTGCTGTCCTCCCGAGCTCCTCCATCTCCAGGTCAAGGTCGAGCGACATCTCCCCGCCGGACGCCGCCTCCTTCCGGAGGAAGTTGCCGATGAGCCGCGTGGCGGGTCCACTCTGCCGCCCTCCGGCGGCGGCAGCTGCTGCGGCTGCGGCGACATCGAAGGCGACGACGCCGACGACTGCGGCGGACGGTTCTTGAAGCTGAACGCCTCGGAGGCCGCGGGGCGCCCGTTGGCGCCGGCGCGAGCACCGCCACCGTCATTGTTCCAGAACTCGTAGCTCCCCTCCCGCCACACCTTGGCTGGTGGCCGAGGCGAGCTGGTCTCGCTCGACCTCAGCCTGCGGCACGGTCGCCGCGGAGTTCGTGTCGGAGGCCGCATTCCCCCCGCCACCGTCGCTGCCTGTGCCCGCGCCATGGAAGGAGAACGGCGCGTGCCCGTTCCCGTTCCCGTTCCCATCGATCTTCACGACGACCTCTTGGCGGTCGCCGCCGCTGCCGCCGCCGCGGTCGGCCAACATCGGTTGCTCCTCTGAGGATCCCAGCGCCCCCGACCCCGGCCGCGAGGAGGCCATGCCAGACGTGTGCGACCGCAGGCCGCTCTTGCTCCGCGCCTGGTCCATGGCCCTCGCGTGGCCCTTCAGGTGGGGCCCATGTGACAGGTCCGATGTCCACAAGTCCACCCTGGCAAACCAGCGCCACCGTGGCTGCCACATCACCAAAATCGTCCGCCAAAACCACCTCAGGGGGTGGATTAGACGGTTTGGAAAGTTTAACGTACTCATTACACGGTTTTATACTTTAGAGGGTTGGTTAGACACTGCCCAATACTTCAGGGGGTCAAGTAGACTTTTGCCCTTTTGTATTATATAATAGTACGTATTACTCTAAGAATGTTATTAAACTAAAAGTTACGTACAATGAAATATATTTTCTCTCTCTATTAAACTTCTCGGGCACAGGCTTCCAACCAAACACATCATCGTACTGCTTGCCTAACGAGGCATATTTTATCAAAATTCCAGGTAACTCTCAGACAACATTTTTTACCAGGCAAGTCATCCAGGTCACCAACCAAACAGACAAGCAGGGACTCGGCTTTCTGGTGTCCAGCCATGCCATGCGCTGTTTGGCGTCATCCGAGTTGGCTTGCAAGTCGAGGAGGCTACGAGGTGCGCCGCGCAGCGTGAGACGGGCCGATGCCGACGGCGCGCAGCCGAGTCGTGTTCCAGCTCGAATTTGCTCCCGATGGCTGTCTTCCGGAAGAATGGAGGAAGAAGATACTGGTTGAATTGTATTATATTGGCAGGCTGGCAGGACCGGAACGTCACGACTGCCTCGTGCTGTTTATGCGTGTTCTGATACTTGCAGCACCAAGGAGCAAACGCACATAAGACTGACTCCAACAGCATACCCATAGAGCAACCCAAACCCAAAATGCATCGTACACAGTGTTTTGGGTATCAAATACGTGCTCCAACAGCGGACGCAAACAAGGCGCCCATTTTGCGTATGAGGCGAGCTGAGAGCCAAATAAGCGTCTCCTTCTCTCCACGACACAATTCTCCAGCACCGTAGTGGTGGACCCGTAGAAGGCATCGGGTCGAGCAGTATCGGCAAACGACGACGGCGAGGCAGACTCCCGGGCGGCGCTGCCAGGTCCATCCGTGGCAAGGCAAGGCGGATCCGCGGCGGGCGAGCTGGATCCATGGCGGAGAGCCACTAGCGCGACGAAGAACGGACGACGACGACGAGGTGAATCAGCTTCGGGGCGGCGCAGCGAGGAGCGAGCGGCGCCGGCGAGGCGAGGTGAATTCACGTCGGAGCGGCGTGACGCCGGCGAGGCGGATCCACATCAGAGGGCAGCGGCGAGAAGGAGCGGACGTGCACGGTGTTTGATGAGATTTTGTACCAATTTTTCTAACATGTGCGTATATTTATACGTGCTATATATCAATAAGTATTGTGTTCGTGGGTCGAGGAAAAGAAATAAGCAAAAATATATGTGCGTATGTGCATGTATATATATGTTGTACGTCTGTGTCGATTATTATGAGAAAATAATGGTGGCTTCGAGAACTTTGTGTTTGCATGAACTGTTAAGAGATATAGATGGAAATGTTTTGTATAGATGGAAAGGTTTTCTGTATTTGTAAAGAGTGCAATCTGTGATTGATTTGACCCTAGTATAGGAAGTGTATACATAAATATCTTTATTTATTTGTCAAGTCAATCACGTATGATTGTTTCTCTGCTATATGTAAAGACCACGCAAGAGGTTGTTTCTTGCCGATTCAACACGCAACGACACCACCGAGTGTCTTCACGCCACCGCTCCTCTTAATTATTCTTTCATGGTATTCAGAGCCACAAAGAACTAGGTTGCAATGTCGACTAGTTCATCTTCCTCATCCAATCCACTATCTGGCGTTGTTGTCTCGGAGAAACTCACGAAGCAAAACTTTGCGCTATGGGCGGCACAAGTTCTCACCGCAATTCGTGGTGCTCGGCTCGAGGGGTACATCACCGGCAAAAGTGCCGCCCCCAATGCCGAGATCACTTCGACGGTCGACGGCAAGGAGGTCAAGAGCCCAAATCCGGCGTATGAAGAGTGGTTCGCTACGGACCAACAAATCCTAGGGTTCCTATTTGGATCCTTATCCTGGGAAGTCTTCTCCGGAGTGGCCGCCGCAAGGACGGCGACCCAGGCGTGGAAGGCAATACAAGAAATATATGCCTCTCACACGCGCGCACGAACAATCAACGTGCGACTTGCCCTTACCACGACGCAGAAGGGCACGTCAAGCGCCTCCGAGTACTTCGTGAAGATGAGGTCTCTCAGTGATGAGATGGCGGCTGCAGGAAAGCCGCTAGATGATGAAGAGCTTGTCGCTTAGGCCATCCGCAATGGTTGTCAAATAGCTAGCTAGGAGGAATTCTATTGGCTCTCAATAGCACTTTACAAATAGCTAACGAGATGACGTATAAAAATAATGAAAAAGTAGCACTCTTATTGGCTATCGAGGAGAGAGATCAAATAGCTAGCGACTTCTTAATAGCTAGCTATTTGATCTCTCTTCTCGATAGCCAATAAGAGTGTTACTTTTGTAAGTTGCCTCATTAAAATAGTATTTATTTATATGTCTCATCTAGCTAGCTATTTGTAAGTTGTCATTGAGAACCAATGACATTCTTCCTAGAGATCAAATAGCTAGCGATTTGAACACTATTGCGGACGCCCTTATATACTCAATGGACTAGATGACGAATTCACTCCATTGGTCACAAGTCTTGTAACTCGGGTTGAACCCGTTACACTTTCTGAATTGTATTCCCATCTGTTGAGTTTTGAAAGCAGGACCGGTCTTCGGTACGGTGGAGGAGGTGCTTCCTCTGTCAATGCAGCAGGGCGAGGAGGCCGAGGAGGAGCACGCGGCGGTTCTAGCCGTGGCCGCACCAATCGAGGAAGAGGCACTGCCATTGGTCGTGGTCGTGGAACCGTACAGCAACGCCAAACGAACCAGCAACGTGTCCACAACTACAACCAGCAGCGCACCCTGAACTCCGACTCCTCCAAAAATCGTCCATTGTGTCAAGTTTGCTACAAAACTGGACACACGGCTGATAGGTGCTGGCATAGGCACGATGAGAATTATGTTCCAGATGCAACACTTGTTGCTGCGGCGACTTACTCATACAATGTGGACACAAACTGGTACACCGACACGGGTGCCACTGACCACATTTTCGGCGAATTGGAGAAACTCGCAGTGCGTGATAGATACAATGGCAACGACCAAATCCACACGGCGAGTGGAGCAGGTATGAATATTAGTCACATTGGTCATTCTACTATTCATACTCCCCGTCGTCATCTTAATCTTAATAATATTCTCCATGTTCCACAAGCCACAAAAAATCTTGTTTCAGTTCATCGCCTTGCTAAAGATAATCATGTTTTTTCTAGAATTTCATCCAAATTTTTTATTGATCAAGGATCAGGACATGAAGACCACACTCCTTAGAGGGCCGTGTAAACAAGGGCTGTACCCTCTTCCTCCAACGCCACCATCATCATCGAAACAAGCTTTTGGAGTCATAAAGCCGTTCTTTGATAGATGGCATAGACGCCTAGGACACCCTGCCGCACCTATTGTTGAAAGGGTGATTAAAAGTAATAGTCTTCCATGTCTAGATCAGTCGAATAAAGATGTTGTTTGTGATGCTTGCCAGCAAGCAAAAAGTCATTAGTTACCATATCCTATATCTACAAGTGTGTCAAGTCAACCTTTAGAACTTGTTTTTTCTGATGTGTGGGGTCCAGCACCCGACTCTGTTGGGAGATACAAATATTATGTTAGTTTTATTGATGACTTCAGCAAGTTTACTTGGATATATCTCATTAAATTTAAATCTGAAGTCTTTCAAAAATTCCATGATTTCCAACATCTTGTTGAGCGTTTATTTGATCGAAAAATTATTGCTATGCAAACTGACTGGGATGGTGAATACCAAAAACTCCATTCGTTCTTTACCAAGATTGGCATCACGCACCTTGTTTCTTGCCCTCATGCACATCAGCAAAACGGTGCTGCAGAACGCAAACATCGGCATATCGTTAAAGTTGGATTATCTCTTCTTGCACATGCTAATATGCCTCTAAAATTTTGGGATGAAGCATTCCTTGCCGCCACTTTCTTGATAAATCGCACTCCTAGCAAGGTTCTAAATTTTTCCACTCCTCTTGAACGCCTTTTTAACACCAAACCTGATTATACATCAATGCGAATTTTTGGATGTGCATGCTGGCCTAATCTTCGCCCATACAATAATCGCAAGCTCCAATTCCGTTCTAAAGAGTGTGTTTTTCTTGGCTATAGTAATCTTCATAAAAGCTTCAAATGTCTGGACGTGTCATCCGGACGCATTTACATTTCCCGAGATGTTATTTTTGATGAAAATATTTTTCCTTTCTCTAAATTACATCCCAACGTTGGAGCTCGCTTGCGTTCTGAAATTCTTCTCCTTCCTCCAACTTTGCTTAATCCAGATAATGGCTAGTATTCCTAACACTAATGATTTACATGAAGAAAATCAAGTTTTGCAGGAAAATGGACAAGATCCGTTGGGTGTATCTAGCAGCTCACCATCAGTGGACACATCGACCTGTGGCATTGCTCCTGATGACTACACCAGGCAAGAATTTCCATTGCATGCATCAGGCAGTGGAAATGCATCAGGCAGTGCCGCGTGCCCTGCAGCACCGATTACTGTCCCATCTACACTAGAGGCGCTCCCTCTGGCTGGCGACACGGGACAAGCGGGGACATCGATCTTCCGTACATGCAGCGCCTGCATCGGCGACACCTCCACCAAATACTCGACGAACGGTAACAAGCACAGACGGTTCTCCCATGCAATCAGCTGAGGGATTTCCTGTTGTTCCAGATCACATGATGCATGAAGAAGTTTCACCTCTACAAACAATTGTTGAACAAACACCAGCACCGATTCAGCCCCGAACTCGTCTTCAACATGGTATAGTAAAACCCAAGGTATTTACTGATGGAAGAATTCGCTACTGTAATTTTACAAGTACGGGCACTAGTACAGAACAGGCCTATTGCCCCGGGCCATTTTGGCCTTTAGCCCCGGACATGGAGCCGGGGCTAAGGAATCGGGACTAAAGCCCCGACCTTTAGCCCCGGTTCCATGGCCCGGGGCTAATGGAGGGACCTTTAGCCCCGGTTGGTAACACCAACCGGGACTAAAGAGGTCAGCCACGGTGGCCCGGCTGGAGGCCCCTTTAGTCCCGGTTGGTGTGTTACCAACCGGGACTAAAGGGGCCTCCAGCCGGGCCACCTTTGCTGACCTAACCGGGGCTAAAGGTCTCTCTGCTTTTTTCTTTTTTCTTTTGCTTTTCTTTTCAATTGGTTATTGTTTTTGGTTTTACAATTACATTAGGTTTTCTAATACGTATTCTTCGCTGCTAATATATTCTATTATATTAGGCCAGTTTCAAATACACGTATTATTCTTCGCTGCTAATAAATATATATAAACACATAAAATTTACAATTACACACAAATGAAATATGAAACTATACATATATATATATATATTATAGAGCTAGCTATATACACATATGTACATAAAATATACAACATTATCCATCATGCATGCTTAACTTGATATTTACACACAAATATAATACCGTTCCTAACTTAGAGGTCATACAAGTGTTCATCTTGGTTTGGCTTCATTGGTTCGTCTTTATTAAACCAATACTCGGTGCCAGACTTAAGGACATGGTCATTAAGGAAGCCCGCGATGGTCTCTTGAATTGCTTTGAGGCGGACCTTATCCATCACCTGGTTCTTCAACCATGTCTCCTTCAATTTGGATTAAAATAAAAAGAAAGTATTAACATACATAATATTTATGTAATAGCAACAAAAAATAAAATAAATTTATTTACATGTTACGTACTTGCTGACTCTGTAAAGGAGTTCTTTTTTCATACACCGTCAGGAACTCGCAAACATAGTACCCACATAAATTGTTTCCCGGTGACTGCCGTAGAACCCACTGTACAATATGTAAAAAGAGTACTCTCGGTTGAGCGTGCGTCTGCTGAGTGATGCTAATTAAGGTAAAGAGGCGGGGATGTACTCTACAACTTAAATTTAGGAGTAGAGGATCAGGAAGTTGCGCTTTCAGATCCGGACGGTGTTTCTGAACAAACCAAGTCCAAACCCTTCACAATAATTGGAACGTTAATTAACTATTGCAGAGTTAAAGAGCTATAGCAGGAATCAATATTTAAAGATCACATTACCCTCGGATAATATTAATCATATCTTGGTAATCTTCTTGTGGTTTTCTCAGAGAGTCATAGATTAGCAAACGACTCTCGTGGAGATCGATCACCATTAGAATCCAGTGAAAACTGCATTTATGTTTATATAGTCAACACATATATATATCTTTATGTCAACCTATAATAAAATGTGCATATGATAACAAAACTCACCTAAAGTTATAGGGGAATAGTATATATCTTTTGTCCCTTTGGTTTACCAAGAACCTCCGCAAATTACTCTCTGTTTGAGTTTTCCATGCATCCGAGTGAGTATTGCTTGGGTGCTTGAAGACGATATATGGATCGATGAAACCAATCTCCTTGTCATTTTTACACCTTAGTTGTCTCATCATGTTTCTGCACATGTTTACAAACGCTTGCTAGCAGTGTGAGGATAATTACTTATACATATACATAAGCTAAAGTGAGATTATTAAAGGAAACAATCACTTACAGGCAAAAGCAGCTGACGAGAGATTTGTCGAGAGCGTCCATGTGGCAGAGCTGATGTAACTCATTAAACTGAACATATATGATGTCATCACCACGGAAGTAATCATGGTCTCTAATTCTGACGCAAATGTAGTCATCAGCTTTTCTGCCACACGCCGTAAGGTACCACTGATTTACCAAGTGCATCTGTGTACCAAGATCCCTCAGGGCCGCTGGGTTGTATAGACTTTGGCCATATACATATGCCCTCTGCCATTTATCAACTTCTGGAGCACTTTTGATGCCTGCTTCTCCGAGTATGTTTTCCACATTCAAACCAGTTTCCTCGAAAAATGCGAGCAGTTGCGCAGGATCAACGTCTCCATATGCTCGTTGTATGATTTCCATGTTTGTACCGTATTCATTATCAACAACTAGATCTGGCACTGATTGCTTCTCTTGTTCCCCGAGCTGTGGGACACCCTTTCCTGCTCTCTTCTTTGCCTTCTTGGCCTCCTCAAGTGATTTGCTAAGTGTGCGATCATAGTCTGATTTTGGCGAAGCCTTACGGGCAGCACGTACCTTTTTTTGGTGAGCGTCCACAGTTTGCCTTAGTTTTTCAGGACGAACAAAAAGGTACGGCTTCTCCGGGTTTCGCTTTGCTCGACCACTAGCAATGGCAGCTTCGAAGAACTTGTTACAGTCTTTTTGCACTGCAGCGTCAGTCTCCTCCTCGGTCATGTCATATGCAAGTTTTGTCATCTTGGGAGCTGGTTTTCTCACAGGTGCTTTCTTCTTCGGAGGTGGTGGGGCTGACACCTTTGTTTGTGTGACAGGCCTCTTCTTTGTTGGCGGTGGAGGTGTTGGAACCCGCCGTGGAGATGGGGCAGGTGGCGGTGTTGGAGCCCGCTTTGGAGGAGATGGTTGGGTCGGTGGCGGTGTTGGATCTCGTCGTGGAGGAGATGGGGCCGGTGGCGGCGTTGGATCACGCCGTGGGGGAGATGGGGCCGGTGGTGGTGTTGGATCCCGTCGTGGAGGAGATGGGGCCGGTGGCGGTGATGGATCCCGTCGTATTTGATCTTGATCATCATCGTCCGCAACACTGTGATCATGTGGTGAATGTACAATTGGACTTAGGTTGGGGGATGTCCTGCTGCGAAAACAACATGGTATGAGTATCCATTTATACTATTAGCTCACCAATACTATTAAGTTTCATTCACTAATTTCATACACACCTAGGGATAGGTTGTTGAGGAGGAGGAGGTGATGCGCCAGGAATTATGATATAGCGCTTGCGCCAACATATGAATGTCTTCTCCGCTTCTCCTAATGTATTCTCGCCATCACCTCCTTTAATGTCAAGTTCGACATTCTCGTAACCTTTTACCACCCTGTCCACTGAGACGCTAGCATATCCAGGAGGTATTATTGCTCCATGACTTCTTGGTGTCTTCGTAGGATCGATAGGAGATACAACACCTATAGCCACCATGACTGTGGTATTCCCCTGTGGAATGTGCAGTTCACATGTCGTGAGAGGCTCGGTGATGTCGTCCACAGGAAAGCGCAGTGCTGCGTCTGGGACCTCTGTGGAAGCGCAACTGCTTTTCATTTGCTCAGGGGGGCTGATGTTGACTCCCGGCTCTGATGCAGATTGCCTTTGCATTGCTAACTGCACTTGCCTTTTTATTTCCTCGTTCATTCTGCCTTCAAGTGCTTTTTCTCGCTCAACTGCTTCAAGAGCCGCGGCCTGTGACTGAATAACCATTTCTTCTAACCGGTGCATCCGCTCTGCCTCCTCCTCCTTCTTTCTCGCGCGGCTTCTATAGGTCTCTTTGTCCTGAGGGAAGGCATGTACCCATGACAGCTCCCCATAGCCTCTGGTTCTCCCACCATGTTCAAGATTCTCCAGGGCGTATGTCAGCTCGTCCTTGTCTCTGTTCGGCTGCCACCTGCCATCGGCAGCCATTTCTCTAGCATAAGCAAATCTTTCTGCTGCTCTTTGGAGTTTTTTGCCATAGTGTACCCTTCCTGTTTGTTGGTCCAGGCTTCCTCCATGACCAAAAAACCAATACTTGGCGCGCTCAGGCCAGTTTATCGATTCTGGTTCAATGCCCTTGGCTTACAACTCTCGTTCCATTCTTTCCCATTTAGGAATGGCACTCTTATAGCCACCTGATCCCAAGTGATGGTGGTATTGTTTTTGTCGGGCATTCTGCTGGTTCCTTCTGATCCGTGCCTCACTCTCTTCTGATTTCTTGAATTCTACAAACTCATCCCAAAATGGCCTCAACTTGACGTAGGCCTTAGTGTTGAAATCCGGAGTTTGGTCCTTCTTGATAAATTTGTTGTATAAGTTCTTCTTCCAGCCCTGGAATAGTGTTGCCATTTTCTTCATAGCCAAGTCCCGAACTCTGGCCTTCAAATTTATATCTTTTGTTTCAAGTGTGAAATGTGCAAGGACCTCTTGCCAAACCAGTTCCTTATCAAGATCAGAGACAAAACTTATATCAGGAGCACTTGTCTTTTGCTTCCATTCACGAGCACTGATCGGGATCTTATCCCTTACAAGGCACCCACAGTGGGCAACAAATCTCTGTGCATGTTCTCCAAGTACTTGGCCTGTTTCCTCGTTGAATTCTGAGATAATGTACCGGCCCTCCAACGGCTTCTTCGGACCTCGTATGGTCCTACTCTTCCCGGTAGTCGTTGTCGATCCGGAGGGCTACATATGTAGGAACAGTAGATTATAAATACATTTATAAATAATTTAGAATTTCATGTGCACATAGAGATTATTGTAGGTATATACCTCGCCAGTATTTTCTTGCATTATTTCTTCATAATCGGCAAAGTATTGACTGCCGTCATCTACTTCTTGATTATTGTTATCATCACCTGCTAAATTTTGATTAGCGCCGCTGTTGATTAATTCGTACATTTCCTCCTCCATGTTGTCAACTGGGTCGGCCATTTCTGCGAATGACATGGAGGATAATAAACACCATATTTTTGCAACTAACGTGCATAGGGTTTCGGGTTTAGGGTTTCGGGTTTAGGGTTTACGGTTTGGGGTTTAGGGTTTAGTGTTTTGGGTTTGGGGTTTAGGGTTAGGGGTTTGGTGTTTAGGGTTTAGTGTTAGGGGTTTTGGGTTTGAGGTTTAGTGTTTAGGGTTTAGGGTTTGGGGTTTAGGGTTTAGGGTTAGGGGTTTCGGGTTTTGGGTTTGGGGTTTAGTGTTTAGTGTTTAGGGTTTGGGGTTTAGGGTTTAGGTTTCGGGTTTAGGGTTTCGGGTTTGGGGTTTCGGTCTTCGGGTTTCGGGGTTCGGGTTTAGGGTTTAGGGTTTAGGTTTTGGGTTTCGAGTTTAGGTTTAGGGGGTTTCGGGTTTGGGGTTTAGTGTTTGGGGTTTCGGGTTTGGGGTTTAGTGTTTAGTGTTTGGGGTTTAGTGTTTGGGGTTTTGGGTTAGGGGTTTGGGGTTTAGGGTTTAGGGTTTGGGGTTTAGTGTTTAGGGTTTGGGGTTTGGGGTTTCGGGTTTGGGGTTTAGGGTTATGGGTTTGGGATTTAGGGTTTAGGGTGTGGGGTTCAGTGTTTGGGGTTTCGGGTTTGGTGTTTAGGGTTTCGGGCTTAGTGTTTGGGGTTTCGGGTTTGGGGTTTAGGTTTAGGGGTTTGGGGTTTAGTGTTTGGGGTTTGGGGTTTAGGGTTTAGGGTTTCGGGTTTAGTGTTTGTGGTTTCGGGTTTGGGGTTTAGGGTTAGGGGTTTGGGGTTCAGGGTTTAGGGTCGGGGTTTAGTGTTTGGGGTTTCGGGTTTGGGGTTTAGGGTTTCGGGTCTAGGTTTTGACAACATTAAAAATAACGTATATTCATAAAGACCATATTCATAAAAATAATACTATGGAGATGGGGCCGGTGGTGGTGTTGGATCCCGTCGTGGAGGAGATGGGGCCGGTGGCGGTGATGGATCCCGTCGTATTTGATCTTGATCATCATCGTCCGCAACACTGTGATCATGTGGTGAATGTACAATTGGACTTAGGTTGGGGGATGTCCTGCTGCGAAAACAACATGGTATGAGTATCCATTTATACTATTAGCTCACCAATACTATTAAGTTTCATTCACTAATTTCATACACACCTAGGGATAGGTTGTTGAGGAGGAGGAGGTGATGCGCCAGGAATTATGATATAGCGCTTGCGCCAACATATGAATGTCTTCTCCGCTTCTCCTAATGTATTCTCGCCATCACCTCCTTTAATGTCAAGTTCGACATTCTCGTAACCTTTTACCACCCTGTCCACTGAGACGCTAGCATATCCAGGAGGTATTATTGCTCCATGACTTCTTGGTGTCTTCGTAGGATCGATAGGAGATACAACACCTATAGCCACCATGACTGTGGTATTCCCCTGTGGAATGTGCAGTTCACATGTCGTGAGAGGCTCGGTGATGTCGTCCACAGGAAAGCGCAGTGCTGCGTCTGGGACCTCTGTGGAAGCGCAACTGCTTTTCATTTGCTCAGGGGGGCTGATGTTGACTCCCGGCTCTGATGCAGATTGCCTTTGCATTGCTAACTGCACTTGCCTTTTTATTTCCTCGTTCATTCTGCCTTCAAGTGCTTTTTCTCGCTCAACTGCTTCAAGAGCCGCGGCCTGTGACTGAATAACCATTTCTTCTAACCGGTGCATCCGCTCTGCCTCCTCCTCCTTCTTTCTCGCGCGGCTTCTATAGGTCTCTTTGTCCTGAGGGAAGGCATGTACCCATGACAGCTCCCCATAGCCTCTGGTTCTCCCACCATGTTCAAGATTCTCCAGGGCGTATGTCAGCTCGTCCTTGTCTCTGTTCGGCTGCCACCTGCCATCGGCAGCCATTTCTCTAGCATAAGCAAATCTTTCTGCTGCTCTTTGGAGTTTTTTGCCATAGTGTACCCTTCCTGTTTGTTGGTCCAGGCTTCCTCCATGACCAAAAAACCAATACTTGGCGCGCTCAGGCCAGTTTATCGATTCTGGTTCAATGCCCTTGGCTTGCAACTCTCGTTCCATTCTTTCCCATTTAGGAATGGCACTCTTATAGCCACCTGATCCCAAGTGATGGTGGTATTGTTTTTGTCGGGCATTCTGCTGGTTCCTTCTGATCCGTGCCTCACTCTCTTCTGATTTCTTGAATTCTACAAACTCATCCCAAAATGGCCTCAACTTGACGTAGGCCTTAGTGTTGAAATCCGGAGTTTGGTCCTTCTTGATAAATTTGTTGTATAAGTTCTTCTTCCAGCCCTGGAATAGTGTTGCCATTTTCTTCATAGCCAAGTCCCGAACTCTGGCCTTCAAATTTATATCTTTTGTTTCAAGTGTGAAATGTGCAAGGACCTCTTGCCAAACCAGTTCCTTATCAAGATCAGAGACAAAACTTATATCAGGAGCACTTGTCTTTTGCTTCCATTCACGAGCACTGATCGGGATCTTATCCCTTACAAGGCACCCACAGTGGGCAACAAATCTCTGTGCATGTTCTCCAAGTACTTGGCCTGTTTCCTCGTTGAATTCTGAGATAATGTACCGGCCCTCCAACGGCTTCTTCGGACCTCGTATGGTCCTACTCTTCCCGGTAGTCGTTGTCGATCCGGAGGGCTACATATGTAGGAACAGTAGATTATAAATACATTTATAAATAATTTAGAATTTCATGTGCACATAGAGATTATTGTAGGTATATACCTCGCCAGTATTTTCTTGCATTATTTCTTCATAATCGGCAAAGTATTGACTGCCGTCATCTACTTCTTGATTATTGTTATCATCACCTGCTAAATTTTGATTAGCGCCGCTGTTGATTAATTCGTACATTTCCTCCTCCATGTTGTCAACTGGGTCGGCCATTTCTGCGAATGACATGGAGGATAATAAACACCATATTTTTGCAACTAACGTGCATAGGGTTTCGGGTTTAGGGTTTCGGGTTTAGGGTTTACGGTTTGGGGTTTAGGGTTTAGTGTTTTGGGTTTGGGGTTTAGGGTTAGGGGTTTGGTGTTTAGGGTTTAGTGTTAGGGGTTTTGGGTTTGAGGTTTAGTGTTTAGGGTTTAGGGTTTGGGGTTTAGGGTTTAGGGTTAGGGGTTTCGGGTTTTGGGTTTGGGGTTTAGTGTTTAGTGTTTAGGGTTTGGGGTTTAGGGTTTAGGTTTCGGGTTTAGGGTTTCGGGTTTGGGGTTTCGGTCTTCGGGTTTCGGGGTTCGGGTTTAGGGTTTAGGGTTTAGGTTTTGGGTTTCGAGTTTAGGTTTAGGGGGTTTCGGGTTTGGGGTTTAGTGTTTGGGGTTTCGGGTTTGGGGTTTAGTGTTTAGTGTTTGGGGTTTAGTGTTTGGGGTTTTGGGTTAGGGGTTTGGGGTTTAGGGTTTAGGGTTTGGGGTTTAGTGTTTAGGGTTTGGGGTTTGGGGTTTCGGGTTTGGGGTTTAGGGTTATGGGTTTGGGATTTAGGGTTTAGGGTGTGGGGTTCAGTGTTTGGGGTTTCGGGTTTGGTGTTTAGGGTTTCGGGCTTAGTGTTTGGGGTTTCGGGTTTGGGGTTTAGGTTTAGGGGTTTGGGGTTTAGTGTTTGGGGTTTGGGGTTTAGGGTTTAGGGTTTCGGGTTTAGTGTTTGTGGTTTCGGGTTTGGGGTTTAGGGTTAGGGGTTTGGGGTTCAGGGTTTAGGGTCGGGGTTTAGTGTTTGGGGTTTCGGGTTTGGGGTTTAGGGTTTCGGGTCTAGGTTTTGACAACATTAAAAATAACGTATATTCATAAAGACCATATTCATAAAAATAATACTATGGACATAAACATATGTAAGTGATTATTCCATAAACATATACATGACCGATTTAAGTAAATGTTTACATATCATATCTAAGTGAACAAAAAAAAATATATATCTAAGTGATTTTTCCATCAACATATATATGTAAATATATCTAAGTGAACCAAAATATATCTAAGTCATTATTCCTCCTCCATCTATCACATAGGACACACCGTTGACGAGAGGACGACGACGGACGGCGGCGAGGATGACGTCGCGGTGAGGACGACGACCGACAGCGGCGAGGATGACGTCGCGGTGAGGACGACGACCGACGGCGGTGAGGGAACGCGACCAATCTTTTTTTATCTACATGTGTAAACATATATTTTGTTAGAGTAAAAAACATATATATATATATATTCTTTTTCTATTTTTCTAGACATATATTTATATTAAGCTTTGCTATAAATATATATGTATTTATATTTAATTTATATTTTCTATATATGTATTTGTATTCATTTTTGTTGACTTGGTTCGCCGTTCGCGGAAGGGAACACACACTGCATACACACACGCACACACACTTCACATACACACAACACTGCACGACGGCGAGGACGGCGAACGGCGAACGGCGAGGACGGCGAGTGCCTCCGCGCGGCGAGGGAGGCCGAGGGCGCCGCGGCGAAAGGCGAACGAACAGCGGCCGAGTGCGGACGACGGCGAGGGAGGCCAATCTCGGCGGCGAGGGAGGCCAGCGAGTTCACCGCGCGCGGACGACGGCGAGGGAGGACGAGGGCACCGCGGAGGACGGCGACGGAGGCCGAGGGCACCGCGAAGTATGGCGAGGGAGGCGAGGACGACGGCGAGGAGGAGGACGAGACGGCGGCGGGGCACAACAGACGTACGGCGGCGAAGACGGAGGCGGCGGCGCAAACTCGATCTGACGTCGATCTGAGGAAGGAGGAGGGCTCTGTGCCCTATATACGTGAGGCACCTTTAGTCCCGGGCCGTGGCACCGCCCGGGACTAAAACACCTTTAGCCCCGGTGCATAAGCCCACCCGGGACTAAAGGGGGGATCTTTAGTCCCGGGTGGTACTACGGCCCGGGACTAAAGGTGCCTTTAGTCCCGGGTGGTGCTACGGCCCGGGACTAAAGGGTCTTCTCCCGCCTTTATTTTGGGTTAAGGTACCTTTAGTCCCGGGTGGTGCTACGGCCCGGGACTAAAGGGTCTTCTGCTGCCTTTATTTTGGGTTTTCTGTGTTTTGGGTTTTGAATTAAGTTTTGGCTATATTAATATGTTGTAATACTTGTTACTTGCATAGTAAATTCAATATTAGGCATAAAATTACTTAAAAATAGCAGTTGTGTTTCCTTTTACATTATTGTATTGTAGAAAATTTTGTAACATAAATTCTTTTTTTCTTTTCTTATAATAACAAATATAAATGTAAATAACAATTTATATTTTGTTAATGCAAAAATATAATGTTAAATTTAAATATCTGAAACAACTGGTGCTCGATAGGAAAATATTTTTTGCATTATATGAACGTTAAATTTTGGGTTGTTTATCTTTTACTGTCCAAATGCACGATAGAGAAATTCACTGTTAAATTACAATTTAATTTTAAAAGATAAATTTGTGTAGTTCATATACGTTTCTGTGTCATATTGGTCTCAAAATTTTTCTTAGGTTGTCACGTGGCACGGGTGAGGCAACAATCTAACACCACTTGTGGGGCATCGACACTGACATCAACGAACCATGACTATGCATAATCATTATTAGTTACACGAAAACTGTAATATATATCAAGCGGGTACACTGGTGATCTTTTTCTTCACGTATGTTCCTTGGTCATGATCATGTCGTAACCATGGAGTCTCCTCAGCATTTAGCAGGATGCTTGGGTCTTTGGTCACACTGAAGGGCGGTATTCGGTCATCTTTTTCATAATCTTCTGACATGTCTGACTTGTCCTCAATTCCCACGATGTTTCTTTTTCCTGAAAGAACTATGTGCGTAGTCTAGTTCCCAAATCTCCTCTATGCGGCCATAATATGTTTGCCTCTTCCCAGATGGGTCTGTGGCATCTACGCGAACACCACTGTTTTGGTTCGTGCTCCTTTGATCTTGGGCCATGGTGTAAAATGTGTTTCCATTGATCTCATACCCTTTGTACGTGAGGATGTGCCATGACGGTTGCCTAGCCAACAAATATAGTTGCTCATCAATATTGTTATTACCTAGACATTCCTTTCGCAACCAAGTGCTAAAAGTATTCATGTGCTCACGTGTTATCCAAACTTCATTCTTCTCTAGAAATTGGGATCGTAGGAACTCCTTGTATACATCGATATATGGATCCACCACGGTTGAGTTTTGAAGAACTGTGTAGTGCGCTTTATTGAAATAATCATTCCCCGTACCGATATATGTTTTCTTCCCTAGTGTCCCCTTTCCACATAGCCTCCCCTCGTGCCGCGATTCAGGAAGACCAATCGGGTCAAGGTCAGGAATGAAGTCAACACAGAACTCAATGACCTCCTCTGTCCCGTAGCCCTTAGCGATGCTTCCTTCTGGCCGAGCACGTTGGTGAACATATTTTTTCAGTACTCCCATGAACCTCTCAAAGGGGAACATGTTGTGTAGGAACACAGGACTGAGAATATGAATCTCCTTGACCAGGTGAACTAGGAGGTGTGTCATGATATTAAAGAAGGATGGAGGAAACACCAACTCAAAGCTCACAAGACATTGAACCACATCATTCTGTAGAGTAGCCAGTTCTAGTGGATTAATTGCCTTCTGAGAAATTGCATTGAGGAATGCACAGAGCTTCACAGTGGCAAGACGTACATGTGGAGGTAGAATTCCTCTTAAAGCAACCGGAAGCAATTGCGTCATAAGCACGTGGCAGTCATGCGACTTTAAGTTTAGGAATTTCTTTTCTTGCATATTTATTATTCCCTTTATATTGGAGGAGAATCCAGATGGGACCTTGATGCTGTTTAGGCATTCAAACATGATTTCCTTCTCTTCATTGCTAAGAGTGTAGCTAGCAGGTCTTAAGTAATGGCGTCCATCATCTGTCTTCTCTGGATGTAGGTTGTCTCGTTCTTTCATGCGCTGCAACTCTTGTCGTGCTTCAAGTGTATCCTTAGACTTCCCATACACACCCATGAATCCTAGAAGGTTGACACAAAGATTCTTTGTCAGGTGCATCACGTCGATCGCGTGGCGGACCTCTAGTACATGCCAATAGGGTAGCTCCCAAAATATTGACTTCTTCTTCCACATGGGTGCGTGTCCCATAGCGTCTTTCGGAACAGGTTCACTGCCCGTCCCCTTTCCAAAGACTACTTTCACATCCTTGATCATCTCAAGTACATCTTCCCCAGTTCTGTTGCGAGGCTTGCTCCGGTGGTCTGTCTCACCTTTAAAATGCCTGCCTTTCCTTCTAACCTGGTGATTCACAGAAAGAAATCGACGATGCCCAAGGTAGACTACCTTTCTACATTTTTTCAAATATACACTATCCATGTCATCAAAACAATGTGTGCATGCATTATATCCCTTGTTTGTCTGTCCTGAAAGATTACTTAGAGCAGGCCAATCATTGATGGTTACGAACAACAATGCTCGCAGGTCAAAGTGTTCCTGTTTGTAATCATCCCACACGCGTACACCTGATTTACTCCATAAAAGTAGCAGTTCCTCAACTAATGGCCTTAGATAGACATCGATGTCGTTGCCAGGCTGCCTCGGGCCTTGGATGAGCACTGGCATCATAATGAACTTCCGCTTCATGCATAACCATGGAGGAAGGTTGTAGATACATAGAGTAACAGGCCACGTGCTATGACTACTGCTCTGTTCCCCAAAAGGATTCATTCCGTCCGTACTTAAAGCAAACCTTAAGTTTCTAGCGTCTTTTGCAAATTCCGGGAATTCTCTGTCTATTGCTCTCCATTGGGACCCATCAGCAGGGTGTCTCAACATGTTGTCTACCTTACGGTCTTCTTTGTGCCATCGCACCAACTTTGCATGGTCCTTGTTTCTGAACAGACGTTTCAGGCGTGGTATTATAGGAGCGTACCACATAACCTTGGCAGGAATTTTCTTCCGGGGACGTTCTTCACCCTCAACATCACCAGGGTCATCTCGCCTGATCTTATATCGTGACGCGTTACATACAGGGCATTCATCCAAATTCTCGTATTCCTTGCCACGATACAGGATGCAGTCATTAGGACATGCATGTATCTTCTGGATTTCTAAACCCAAAGGACAGACGACTTGTTTTGCTTCGTACGTAGTGGCGGGCAGTTCGTTAGGTTTCGGAAGCATCTTTTGTTTTATAATTTTTAATAATTGTCCAAATGCCTTGTCAGATACACCATTTTGTGCCTTCCATTGTAGCAACTCAAGTGTTGTACCCAACTTTTTTTGTCCATCTGCAGCAGACGGGTATAGTAATTTCCTGTGATCCTCTAGCATACAGTCAAACTTAGCCTTCTCCTTTTCACTTTCGCAATCTCCTTGTGCATCACGAATGACATCACCAAGAGCATCATCTTCAGCGAGTGTGTCTTCTGCACTTGCCTCTTCTTCACCTTCCCCCATTGCAGTATCACCAAAGTCACCGTATTGAGCAATAATGTCATCGTCAGGGTCCAATTGTTCTTCTTCACCTTCTTCCATCATAACCCCAGTTTCTCCATGCTTCGTCCAACAACTATAGTTTGGCATGAAACCCGACTTGAACAAGTGTGAGTGAAGACTCCTTGAGCTAGAATATTCCTTCGAATTATTACAAAGGGCACATGGGCAGCACATAAAACCATTCCGCTTGTTTGCCTCGGCCACTCTTAAAAAATAATGCACGCCATCAATGAACTCTTTTGAGCGACGATCGACATTGTACATCCAGTGACGTGTCATCGTCTGCATTATATGACATATCACATAATTATATCGATCTCTCATTCTTATAAACAAATAAAATTATAAAATGTCTGACATGAAATTTAGTAAGAATCACTGGTGGCATAAAAGTAGTAGCAGTTGAACTTGTCTAATTAATTAATTATTACATCAAGATAACAGTGCAGCCTAATCCACTTGGCCACAACCAAAGCAACTAACAACACTTGCACATTTTTCCCACATCACAGTCCAACAAGATGTACTGTCTGCCACTCCAACCGGATAGGAAGGTAAGGTAGGGGTAGGTGCAGTAGGAATTGAGTTGATTCTTGAGTTAAAAGCATCTAGAGCTGCAGAAGCTTTCTCAAAAGACTTGTACTTTTTATGCACAGCTCCCTTAACTTTGAGGACATACTGACTGCACTCGGCCCAGCTGGTGTAAATACCTGGTTTGGTGCCCTCGAAAACAACATACCAAGCAGGCATCCTTCTGCGTTTTGTAAACTAAAGTATTATATATTTCTAATTTCTGTAAACAACTAATTTAACTGATCTCTATTTCTCCAAAATAATAAAATATACTAATTAAACCGGTCACATTTTGTAAACTAAAGTATTATATATTTCTAATTTCTGTAAACAACTAATTTAACTGATCTCTATTTCTCCAAAATAATAAAATATACTAATTAAAACGGTCACATTTTGTAAACTAAATTATTATATATTTCTAATTTCTGTAAACAAATGATTTAAATGATCTCTATTCCTCAAAAAAAAAACTAATTAAACTGTCACATTTTCTAAACTAAAGTATTATATATTTCTAATTTTTGTGTAAACAAATGATTTAAATGATCTCTATTTCAAAAAAAAACTAATTAAACCGGTCACATTTTCTAAACTAAAGTATTATATATCACATTTCTCTAAAAGACTAAAATAAACTAATTAAACGGTCATATTTTGTTTTTAGATTAATAATTTGAACTATCAAGTCAATGAACTCAAAATAGCTACAAAAATGAATAACTTAAGCTAGTAACCTTTCAACGAGTCGATGGCGGTGTAGATGTGATGAAATAAATCAATCGCCGGAGATGTGTTAACAAACAAAAATCACCGGAGGAGAAGAGAGCAAACAAGCAAGCAAGAGCAAGCAGTGACTGAATGAAGAAAAATGAAGACAGGAGCTCGGGCACGGCTGGAGGTAGAAGAACATTTCAAATATAGGGAGGGACATTTAGCCCCGGTCCTTATTCCCAGCCGGGGCTAAATGTTGGCATTTAGCCCCGGCTGGGTACACCAACCGGAACAAAACCTTTTAGTCCCGGTTGGTGTTACCAACCGGGGCTAAAGATGCCAACATTTAGCCCCGGCTGCATACACCAACCGGGGCAAAACCTTTAGTCCCGGTTGGTGTTACGGCCCGGGGCTAAAGGCTGGTCTTTAGCCCCGGTTGGTAACACCAACCGGGACTAAAGGCCCCTCTGACAATTGAGCCGTTGGGCTGGGGAGCTTTAGCCCCGGTTGGTGTTACCAACCGGGGCTAAAGGCCTTTCTAGTCCCGGGCGCAAATTTTTCCGTGGCTAATGCTGATTTTGCAAATCGTCCAAAGGCCTGTTCTCTAGTAGTGGGGTGAGCCTCAAAGTGTCAGTGAAGCTATAAATGATGCAAATTGGAAACATGCCATGGATTTAGAATATGCTGCTTTAGTTAAAAATAAAACATGGCACTTGGTTCCACCTCGAAAAGGCAGAAATATTATAGACTGTAAGTGGGTCTACAAAATTAAACGTAAAGTTGATGGCAGTTTAGATAGATATAAAGCCCGTTTAGTTGCAAAGGGGTTCAAACAAACATACGGAATAGATTATGAAGAAACTTTCAGCCCTGTTGTTAAACCTGTCACCATTAGAATTATTTTATCCATAGTTGTCTCAAAGGGGTGGAGTTTGCACCAACTAGATGTACAAAATACCTTCTTACATGGTATTTTAGAGGAAGAAGTTTATATGAGACAACCTCCAGGATATAAGGATAAGGCTATGCCAAATTTTGTGTGTAAATTGGACAAAACATTATATGGGTTGAAGCAAGCACCTCGAGCTTGGTACTCTCGCCTTAGCAATAAGTTGCACAAGCTTGGTTTTAAAGTATCAAAAGCTGACACCTCATTATTTTATTTTAGTGATAAGAATGTCACTATGTTTATTCTTATTTATGTGGATGACATCATTGTAGCAAGTTCAGTCCATGGAGCCACAATAGCATTATTAAAAAATCTAGAGCAAGACTTTGCTTTAAAGGATCTTGGAGAGCTACACTACTTTCTTGGTATAGAAGTCAACAAGGTACGTGATGGTATTATTTTGAGTCAAGAAAAGTATGCATCAGACTTGTTGAAAAGAGTTGGTATGTCTGACTGTAAACCTGTAAGTACTCCTTTATCTGTAAGTGAGAAGTTATCTGCCTTTGAAGGTGCTCCGCTAGGTGCTAATGATGCTACACAATATAGAAGTATTGTTGGTGCTTTACAATATTTGACTTTGACGAGACCTGATATTGCTTTTTCTGTGAATAAAGTGTGCCAATATCTTCATGCTCCCACAAAAATACATTGGGCTGCTGTAAAGCGCATCTTGAGATATTTGAAACAATTTGCCAAGGTTGGGTTAAAAATTAGCAAGTCAAGTTCTTTGGTTGTTAGTGGGTTTTCTGGTGCAGACTGGGCAGGATCTCTAGATGACAGACGGTCCACCGGCGGTTTTGCTATTTTTCTTGGAACTAATCTTGTCTCCTGGAGCGCACGGAAACAACCCACAATCTCAAGATCTAGTACAGAGGCTGAATATAAAGCTATTGCCAATGCCACAGCAGAAATAATGTGGATTCAGATTTTATTGCAGGAATTAGAAATACACAGCCCACGTACTACAAAATTATGGTGTGATAACATTCACTACTAGAGAACAGGCCTTTGGACGATTTGCAAAATCAGCATTAGTCACCGAAAAATTTGTGCCCGGGACTAGAAAGGTGTTTAGTCCCGGTTGGTAACACAACCGGGGCTAAAGTTCCCCAGCCCAACGGCTCAATTGTCAGAGGGGCCTTTAGTCCCGGTTGGTGTTACCAACCGGGGCTAAAGGCCAATCTTTAGCCCCGGTTGGTAACACCAACTGGGACTAAAGGTTTTGCCCCGGTTGGTGTATCCAGCCGGGGCTAAATGTTGGCATCTTTAGCCCCAGTTGGTAACACCAACCGGGACTAAAAGGTTTTGCCCCGGTAGGTGTATCTAGCCGGGGCTAAATGCCATTTAGCCCCGGCTGGGAATAAGTACCGGGGCTAAATGTCCCTCCCTATATTTCAACCGTTCTTCCACCTCCAGCCGTGCCCGAGCTCCAGTCTTCATTTTTTCAAAATTCAGTCACTTGCTTGCTTGTTTGCTCTCTTCTCTGGTGATTTTTGTTTGTTAACACATCTTCGGCGATTGATTTAATTCATCACATCTACACCGGCATCGACTCCTTAAAAGGTTACTAGCTTAAGTTTTTTATTTTTATAGCTATTTTGAGTTCATTGACTTGATAGTTCAAATTATTACTCTAAAAACAAAATATGACCATTTAATTAGTTTATTTTAATCTTTTAGAGAAATAGAGATCATTTAAATCATTTGTTGACAAAAATAGAAATATATAATACTTTAGTTTACAAAATGTGACCAGCTTAATTAGTTTTTTTTGAGAAATAGAGATTAGTTAAATCATTTGTTTACAGAAATTAGAAATATATAATACTTTAGTTTACAAAATGTAACCGGTTCAATTAGTTTATTTTATTATTTTGAAGAAATAGAGATCAGTTAAATCATTTGTTTACAGAAATTAGAAATATATAATACTTTAGTTTATAAAATGTGACCGGTTTAATTAGTTTATTTAATTTTTTTGGAGAAATAGAGATCAGTTAAATTATTTGTTTACAAAAATTAGAAATATATAATAGTTTAGTTTACAAAATGCAGAAGGATGCCTGCTTGGTATGTTGTTTTCGAGGGCACCAAGCCAGGTATTTACACCAGCTGGGCCGAGTGCAGTCAGTATGTCCTCAAAGTTAAGGGAGCTGTGCATGAAAAGTACAAGTCTTTTGAGGAAGCTTCTGCAACTCTAGAGGCTTTCAACTCAAGAATCAACTCAATTCCTACTGCACCTACCCCTACCTTACCTTCCTATCAGGTTGGAGTGGCAGGCAGTCCATCTTGTTGGACTGTGATGTGGGAAAAATATGTAGGTGTTGTTAGTTGCTTTGGTTGTGGCCAAGTGGATTAGGCTGCACTGTTATCTTGATGTAATAATTAATTAGATAAGTTCAACTGCTACTACTTATATGCCACCAGTGATGCTTACTAAATTTGGGTGTAATGAACTTGTTTATAAATTTGAGCTAGAAAATTAAATTTGCTGATAAGAATGAGAGATATAATCATATTATATGTCATTTTATAATTTCATTTGTTTATAAGAATGAGAGATATAATTATGTGATATGTCATATAATGCAGACGATGAAAACGTCACTGGATGTACAATGCTGATCGTCGCTCAAAAGAGTTCATTGATGGCGTGCATTATTTTTTAAGAGTGGCCGAGGCAAACAAGCAGAATGGTTTTATGTGCTGCCCATGTGCCCTTTGTAATAATTCGAAGGAATATTCTAGCTCAAGGAGTCTTCACTCACACTTGTTCAAGTCGGGTTTCATGCCAAACTATAGTTGTTGAACGAAGCATGGAGAAACTGGGGTTAGGATGGAAGAAGGTGAAGAAGAACAATTGGACCCTGACGATGACATTATTGCTCAATACGGTGACTTTGGTGATACTGCAATGGGGGAAGGTGAAGAAGAGGCAAGTGCAGAAGACACACTCACTGAAGATGATGCTCTTGGTGATGTCATTCGTGATGCACAAAGAGATTGCGAAAGTGAAAAGAAGAAGTCTAAGTTTGACTGTATGCTAGAGGATCATAGGAAATTACTATACCGGTCTGCTGCAGAGGGACAAAAAAAAGTTGAGTACAACACTTGAGTTGCTATAATGGAAGGCACAGAATGGTATATCTGACAAGGCATTTGGACAATTATTGAAGATTATAAAACAAAAGATGCTTCCGAAGCCTAACGAATTGCCCGCCACTACGTACGAAGCAAAACAAGTCGTCTGTCCTTTGAGTTTAGAAATCCAGAAGATACATGCATGTCCTAATGACTGCATCCTGTACCGTGGCAAGGAATACGAGAATTTGGATGAATGCTCTGTATGTAAAGCGTCACGATATAAGATCAGGCGAGATGACCTTGGCGATGTTGAGGGTGAAGAACGTCCCAGGAAGAAAATCCTTACCAAGGTTATGTGGTACGCTCCTATAATATCACGTCTGAAACGTCTGTTCAGAAACAAGGACCATGCAAAGTTGGTGCGATGGCACAAAGAAGACCGTAAGGTAGACAACATGTTGAGACACCCTGCTGATGGGTCCCAGTGGAGAGCAATAGACAGAGAATTCCCGGAATTTGCAAAAGACGCTAGAAACTTAAGGTTTGGTTTAAGTACGGACGGGATGAATCCTTTTGGGGAACAGAGCAGTAGTCATAGCACGTGGCCTGTTACTCTATGTATCTACAACCTTCCTCCGTGGTTATGCTTGAAGCGAAAGTTCATTATGATGCCAGTGCTCATCCAAGGCCCGAGGCAGCCTGGCAATGACATCGATGTCTACCTGAGGCCATTAGTTGAGGAACTCCTACTTTTATGGAGTAAATCAGGTGTACGTGTGTGGGATGATTACAAACAGGAACACTTTGACCTGCGAGCATTGTTGTTCGTAACAATCAATGATTGGCCTGCTCTAAGTAATCTTTCAGGACAGACAAACAAGGGATATAATGCATGCACACATTGTTTTGATGACATGGATAGTGTATATTTGAAAAATGTAGAAAGGTAGTGTACCTTGGGCATCATCGATTTCTTTCTGTGAATCACCAGGTTAGAAAGAAAGGCAAACATTTTAAAGGTGAGACAGACCACCGGATCAAGCCTCGCAACAGAACTGGGGAAGACGTACTTGAGATGATCAAGGATGTGAAAGTAGTCTTTGGAAAGGGGACGAACAGTGAACCTGCTCTGAAAGACGCTACGGGACACGCACCCATGTGGAAGAAGAAGTCAATATTTTGGGAGCAACCCTATTGGCATGTACTAGAGGTCCGCCACGCGATCGATGTGATGCACCTGACAAAGAATCTTTATGTCAACCTTCTAGGATTCATGGGTGTGTATGGGAAGTCTAAGGATACACTTGAAGCACGACAAGAGTTGCAGCGCATGAAAGAACGAGACAACCTACATCCAGAGAAGACAGATGATGGACGCCATTACTTAAGACCTGCTAGCTACACTCTTAGCAATGAAGAGAAGGAAATCATGTTTGAATGCCTAAACAACATCAAGGTCCCATCTAGATTCTCCTCCAATATAAAGGGAATAATAAATATGCAAGAGAAGAAATTCCTAAACTTAAAGTCGCATGACTGCCACGTGCTTATGACGCAATTGCTTCCGGTTGCTTTAAGAGGAATTCTACCTTCACATGTTCGTCTGGCCACTGTGAAGCTATGTGCATTCCTCAATGCAATTTCTCACAAGGCAATTAATCCACTAGAACTGGCTACTCTACAGAATGATGTGGTTCAATGTCTTGTGAGCTTTGAGTTGGTGTTTCCTCCATCCTTCTTTAATATCATGACACACCTCCTAGTTCACCTGGTCAAGGAGATTCATATTCTCGGTCCTGTGTTCCTACACAACATGTTCCCCTTTGAGAGGTTCATGGGAGTACTGAAAAAATATGTTCACCAACGTGCTCGGCCAGAAGGAAGCATCGCCAAGGGCTACGGGACAGAGGAGGTCATTGAGTTCTGTGTTGACTTCATTCCTGACCTTGACCCGATTGGTGTTCCTGAATCGCGGCACGAGGGGAGGCTAAGTGGAAAGGGGACACTAGGGAAGAAAACATATATCGGTACGGGGGATGATTATTTCAATAAAGCGCACTACACAGTTCTTCAAAACTCAACCGTGGTGGAGCCATATGTCAAGGTACACAAGGAGTTCCTACGATCCCAATTTCCAGAGAAGAATGAAGTTTGGATAACACGTGAGCACATGAATACTTTTAGCACTTGGTTGCGAAAAGAATGTCTGGGTGATAGAAATATTGATGAGCAACTATATTTGTTGGTGAAAGTCCTTGTTTGGTTTTGGATAATTGATGTCACCTAGTGTACTAACCTTTGTCATGAAGTGTTCATAAGCTAGGTTGGTACACACCAAGTGTGGGAGCTAGATGATGACCATGGTATTGGTGGAGATGACCAAAAGATGGATCAAGTGCTCCACATTTGGAAAGAGAAGAAGAGAAAAGCAAAACCCTATGGAGATCAAGGCAAAGGTATAAATAGAGATTTTGTTTTGGCACTCAAGACACCATAGAGTGTGTGAGTGTGTTTAGGATCGATAGCCGTACTATTAAGAGGGGACTATCTCGGTGATTGCGGTTATCAAGTGCCACTAGGTGAATTTATACATGCATATGCATTAGGATCTAGTGTGCTAACTTCTAAACCTTTGAAAAATGTTTTGAAAATGCTAACACACTTGCACAAGGTGATGTACACTTGATGGTGTTGGCACATTTGCAAAGGAGAAGAAACCGGAGTTGAAAATGTGTTTTTCAGGCGTGACCAGACGCTGGAACAACGATCGGACGCTACTGAAACGTGCGTCCGGTCACTACTGAAACAACGATCGGACGCTATTGAAACAACTGACCGGACACGCCTGTACCACTGTTCACGAGAGGCAACGTGTGCATTAGAGTGATCGGACGCAAGGTGAGTCCGGTCACTAGTGACCGGACGCGTCCGGTCGATGAAAAACCTCTCTGGAACCTCTCTGTTCGTGATCGGACGATGAGTGAAACAATGACCGGACGCTGAGTGAAACAATGACCGGACGCTAGTGAAACAAGAGTCCGGTCACTACTAAAACAACGACCGGACGCTACTGAAATAATGACCGGACGCGTCCGGTCACTTCGTAAACAGCCCATTCGAAGGGGTAACGGCTCTATTTATTTGAGGGGGTATATAAATATGAGTTGGCCGGCTTTGAGAGCTCACGCTTGGCACTCTAACATATTGGACATCCCTTTGAGCTAAACATACTCCCTCCCACTCATCTCCTTGCTTGATAGCACGGATCAAAGTGAGATTGAGTGATTCCAAGTGCATTTGCTTGTGTGATTGCATCTAGTGGCACTTGGGGATAGTTGTTGCTGTGGTATTCTCTTTACTCTTGGTGGTTGCCGCCACCTAAACGGTTTGGAGCAGCGGAGGAGCATTGGCACGAGTTGGTGATTGTTCGTGGCCATCTCCCGGTGATTTGTGAGGGGTATTGTGCCTTCCCCGGCGAAGAGCCAAAAGGTAACTCTAGTAAATTGCGTGTGTCATTGAGTTACCTCCATTTGTGGGTCGGTTCTTGTGGCGCTCAAGTGTTGAGCTAGGTTTGTGAACACCTATTAGCCACCGAACCACCAAGTGGTTGGTCGACACAACGGGGAGTAGCGTGCCGGCAAGCACGTGAACCTCGAGAGAAAATCTTTGTGTCCATTGTCTATTTGGCTATCTCCCGGACTTCATTGGTATTCATATTGTGGTTGATCATCTCTTGCCGGTGTTGGTATATCTTTCTACCTCTTGAATTACATTCTTTACTTCTTGTGTAGTGGTAGTTAATTTTGCTAGTGTTTAGCTCTCTAGTTCATTGTATTTAGTTCTTGCTAGCTCACTAGAATAGAGAGTAGTGACATAGATATTGTGTGCCTTAGAGATCATACCATACTAGAATTGTTTTGTTAGGTGGCTTGCATCACTTAGTAGAGCTAGTGCAAAAAGCTTCGCTTTGTAATTGTCTAACAAGTCTCTCTATCTGTAGCAAAATTCGCCAAAAAAAAGAAGAAGAGTATTATGATAAAAATATGAAAAAAGAAGATAGCCCATGGTTCCTCTAATTGCAATATGCCCGTAAGAGTGACAAAGTTTAAAAAGATTAATGTCTTGATCTAAGAGTATAGTATTTTTCTCCATTGACTTATTAACATAAAACTGCTTCATATAAATCAAATGCTTTGGTAAGGAATTGAAGTGCTACAAAAGGAGAAGGAAAGCTATGACTTGTTTCAGAAATTTCAAAAACTCCAATGTTTTATGCTAAAAGAAAAGGGTGATCTGTTTCAACTATTTTATTATCCAACTTCTCAAGGTTTTATGGTAAACACACTAAATGAACAGAAGGTTTAATGCTTGATATCTTATCCTACAGTTTTGATCCAACCTTTTATCGAGGACGAGTAAAAGTCTAAGTGTGGGGGAGTTTGTTGACACTAATTAACTCTTATTATTAAGGGTCAATTAAGCATGAAAATGGATGAATATATAAACTCCACCTTAGTATAGGGATTAAAACTAACAAATTCCACGAGTTTTGGTGAATTGTGAATCCGCAGGGACTAAACCAGGAAACAGCCCTCGATTGCTTCTCCTAGAAGGAAACCGACGGGAGATAACGCATTCGCCAAGTCAGGAACCTTCCAGAAGACTCCAGAGAACACATAGAGACACCACGAGGAAGGGCACCACGATCCACTTCCAGGTGGGATCGACCGGTCCCCCTGGGCCCACCGGTCGGTCGCCCCCTGGCACCTCTGGCTTCCGTCTTCTGCAAGCTACTTCCACCGCCTTTGAGGATCAATCTTAGCCCTATGTGAATTTGGTTTGATCTAACGGTCGCGGTTGATCCCTCAGGGCTATATAAACAGGCCCCTGAGCCCCAGGTCAGACAGATGGTCCCTCTTCAGAAGACTACGCTTCAATTAGAAACCCTAGAAGAGACTTCAGGAGTTAGCTTTCAAGTAGAAGACTAGATACCCCTCTAGTAGGATTAGAACGTAGTCTTATTCTAGAACTAGAAGAGATAGAAAGAGAGAGGAAGAGATCAAGAGGAAGCTCTGGCCTGTCGGATCAACTTCTTCATCTTGTACCTGTGGATTCAAGTTCTTCATCGACTTGCTTCAATGATTGTTTCGGTAATCAACATCTATATTTAAGTTTGAGCTATTATTCTTATTATTCTTAAGGTTTAATGACTCTCTTTTGAGTACTTTAATTCTAGTCGCTCTAGAGTTAGAGTAGTTGGATAGTGTAAGCGTGGTGCTTAGACTTGATAGCTCATATTTACCTCCTATAACGCCGGTAGTAGTGGTTGTTCGCAAGGGTGACTCTTATAGCCTTGTTGATTCTTCTATAGTCCACTTACCCGTGTGTAGGCTCAGTAGGATTATACATTTGCATAAAAGAATCATACTTTGTTTGTGACCTTTTATGGCAACTTCCCCATTAAGAATAATAAAAGCATATCACTCTTAAGTTGGATTCAGATAACCTTAGTGATCCCCTCTATACTTTTAGCTTCTCCATCCTTGTTAGTTACTCAGGGGTTATACACTTGAGACTCCACGCTATCCGTTCCTTTGGGTTCGATATTAAAACTGGGTTATTCCGGTGAAGTGCTACATCGGTAGATTTTATCTGTGCGCTTGCGGATAAAGTAGAGTGTGCATTAATTTATACCAACAACCATACGCCGTCACATACCCAACAACCCATCAAACCCAAACCAACCAACAAGCGAGCAACGCTTTACCACCACCACCACCAATACCAGCACTGCCAGCCCCCCAACCTGTTAAATCCGAAGCCCAAACCCAGACAACCATCAACAACCCAACATCAACCTTCGGCGTAATACTTGCCATCACCGGAGGCTCCAACGAAGATCATGGCAACAAAAGGCAAAGGAAAGAACATGCTAGAAGAGTACACCACGTAGCTCGAAGGACCGCACAAATTTGGTCGATGGTCCCATATCCCAATAACTTTCAATTCAGGTGACATGAAGTTAAGGGATTACCCTCACACTGACGCTATGGTCATCGAAACCAATCTAGCAGGGTGGACAGTCACCAAAATCCTGGTCGACACAGGAAGCTCCGCAGACATCCTGTTCGCCACAACCTTCGACAGCATGAAACTTGACAGAAACCTCTTGCAACCCGCCGGTAACCCCCTATACGGTTTCGGCGGTCAGCAAGTAAGAGCTATCAGAAAAATCTCTTTGCCCATAACCTTCGAAGATCAAGTGAACTGCAGAACAGAGCACATAACCTTCGATGTGGTTGACATGTTCTATCCTTACAATGCAATTTTTGGTCGAGGGGTCACTAATATCTTCAATGTTGTCATTCATCCTGCATACCTTTGCATGAAACTTCCTGCTCTGAAGGGGGTCATTGCAGTATACGGAGATCAAGACATTGCAAGAGCAGCTGAGGGAACAGTAGCACCTGGGCAACGCAATGTCCACAATCTGACAAAGCCTCAAGCAACAAACCTCAGCACTGAAGGTGAAGTATGCACTGACCAAAGAAGAGCATCACCCAAAGAAGAAACCAAACAAATCCAACTCTTCGAGGGCAACTCTGAAAGGAAAGTGTTCATCTCAGCCCACTTAGACCCCCAGTCAGAAAACAACCTCATTTGTTTTCTTCAAGAAAACTCTGACACCTTCGCTTGGTCTGCGGAGGACCTCAAGGGAGTGAACAGATCCTTATTTGAGCACAACCTAAACATAAAGCATGGATACCGTCCAGTTAAGCAAAAGCTCCGCAAAATGTCAGAAGAAAGGAAAGAGGCAGCGAGGGCTGAAGTAAAAAGACTCTTGGATGCAGGAGTCATCCGCCCCGTCAAATATCCATCATGGCTCTCAAACGTGGTCCTAGTCCAGAAAAAGAACAAGAAATGGAGAATGTGCGTAGATTTCACGTGCTTAAACAAAGCTTGCCCGAAGGATGATTTTCCCCTACCAAACATAAGCACCTTGGTTGACAGAGCAGCCGGATGTCAAATGTTTTCTCTCCTCGACTGTTTTTCGGGGTACCATCAAATCTGGATGAATGAAGAAGACGAAGAAAAAACAAGCTTCATCACCCCCTCGGGCACCTATTGTTTCCGAAGAATGGCAGAAGGCTTAAGAAACGCAGGGTCTACCTTCGCTCGCATGACATCCGAAGTTTTCAAAGATGAGCATGCCATCTCTGCCTACGTCGATGACTTAATCGTTCAAAGAAACAAAAAGAAAATCACATTCCAGACTTGGCAAGAGTATTCAATAACCTTCGGTCAGCCGGATTGAAACTAAACCCCGAAAAATGTGTCTTCGGGGTAAGCGAAGGAAAACTGCTATGTTGCATCATCTCAGCAAGGAGAATCGAAGCCAACCCTGAGAAAATTGATGCCATCATCAACATGGAACCACCGACAACCAAAAAAGCAGCTCAGTGTTTGTCGGGTCGCTTAACAGCTCTCAGCAGATTAATCTCCAGATCAGCTGAGCGAGGGTTACCTTTCTTCGAAACTTTAAGAAGCACCGCTCCATTCAATTGGGGACCTCGGCAGCAAAAAGCTTTCGAGGATTTGAAAAAATATCTCACCAACTTGACTGTCTTAACCAGCCCTAGCAAAGGGGACCTGCTACTGCTGTATGTCGCAGCTTCGCCTCATGCAGCCAGCGCAGTGCTGATCAAAGAATTCCACGAAAATAGCAAAACCAGGCAGGCCCCAATCTACTATGTATCAGAAACTCTCGAGGGTCCCAAACGAAACTACTCAGAGCTCGAGAAGATAGCGTACGTCATGGTCATGGCGTCAAGAAAGCTAAAACATTATCTCCAAGCACACGAGATCCAAGTACCTTCAGCATACCCCCTCAAAAACATTTTCAAGAACAATGAGGCAGTCGGCAGAATAGCAAGATGGGCAGTCGAATTGAACAGCTACACCATAACCTTCGTGGGTAGAACAACGATCAAATCACAGGCCCTAGCAGATTTCATAGCCGAATGGACTCCAGACCCTCGCAGAAATGGAGTTGAAACAGATCCGTTTTGGACAGTGTACATTGTTGACACTCACTAATGCTCATAATTAACTATCAACTATTGCATGAAATGACACTAAATGAATCACAAAGCATAGTTGTAGGGTTTGAAACTAACAAGTTCCATGAGTTTTGGTGCTCTCACTTGTTTTGCAGGATTATCAATATTTCACCATATAAAAGTATCTCAAGTGATGAAACAGAGCACACCATTGCGAAGAGCTCGTCGAGACGATCGAAACGGACATATGGTTTGCTACATTTGGAGTCCTGACAAGAGAGTCCTCGATAGATACGACTTGGAAGATTCTAGAACATTCCAGAAGACAAGAGAAGGCGACCCACGGAAGGCGGGGCCCACCTGTCATAGGAGCAGACCGACCGGTCTCCTCTATGGACCGACCGGTCGGGTGTTGGGCCCACTTTCGTCCCCCTTCGCGTGACGCACTCCAACCGACCTCTCCAACACGTTTTGGCCCATTTAGGCCCAAGTGCATATGACGAAAAATTTAGTACCACATCGCTTGCCCAAGATGGAGGGAAGGCCAGGAGCCCCTATATAATAAACCCAGGACCCCCCCTGAGGCAACACATCATCATCTAGGAGTCTTTGTAGAGGTGTCCCTCGAAGGACAACCTCTCCTCCCTAGAGAATTAGGTTTAGATTTTCCAATGTAATAGCTTAGCTTTAGTCGGGAGTTAGGGAGAGCGGAGCTGCGCTCCGGTTCCGGAGGAGTCTTCAGAGTTTTGGTATGTTTTTATCTTTTCTTTGTAAGACTTATGTTTTAACATATTTATCTTCTCTATTTACTTTATGCCTTTTATATTATGATTAGTATAGTTGTTATCTCCGCTCATATCGAGTGCTCTAGTTATAGGCCATAATTAGAGTAGTAATCGATAGATTAGACTTGGTGTTTAGTCTATAGGTTACCTGAGGTTGCGCTCAACCCCACGGATAGTTGTGGTAGCCCCAGGTGGTGACAGCCCTGATGGCCGACGTATTCCACCATGTTCGGGTTGATGTTCGTAGGACCGTAGTCAGAGCTTCCCAACCCCCTTCTCATCCCTTTCCGTGGTTGGTGTTCTGATGTCCCGAAGTGTTATTATATGACTGCTATATCTTTTCATCCTTGTTACCTTAGAACCCAAGTAATAGAGAAGTGCATAGGAACCTTGATCTCTCCCGTTGTCCTCCCACTATAGTTATCTATACATTTATCATTAAATTCTCTTTATTGTGCTTTCATTCATTATCATATCATTTATCAATTACTCCTGCTTTAGTCTAATTAGTACTCTGAGTTAGTAGATGCATGATAGTGAGTTATCAGATTCTTGACCCTAGCTTCCCAGTGGTAAAATATAAATAACGATCCTGGAATACTCCCGATAAAATGCTACAATGGTGTTCTGTGCGCTTGCGGAATCTTTTATATTCTATTTGCACTAACGAATGTCAACAAGCATTTTTGGCGCCGTTGCCGGGGAAGCAATTGGTGTAAAGATTTTGATAATGATCTTGATATCTGCTAATTTAGTGTACCACTAGCTTTAGTAGAATTACCCCTTGTTCTGTTGAGTGTGGAATAGACAGGACATCAAATGTCGTTTTGACCTTATGGCAAGCTTCCACAAGATTGAAGAACCCAGGGTGCCTGAACATTCAAGATCTATCATTAATTCTGGAGCCTTGCCATCTCACAGGTTTGTGTATACATATATATATTATTTATTCTAACCATGTGTAGATTGGAGAAAAGGTCGCCGTCACAAGAATTCAACTCCCATCCCATGTGACGTATTTACGCTGTGCCACTCATCACAAGTCACAGTTGTGAGTCATGGTAAGTATGATCAAGGTGAGACAGTCTTGCTCATGGACTTTAAATTTTATGAGTAGTTATCTTTTTAATTTCTTGCATACCACTGCATGTTTACTCTTAATCATTCATCCACTCCATTTAGTTTATGTTTTCTCATATCAAGTCCATAACATGTTTAGTTCCTTGCATGCATTCATGTCATCTGCATCTAAAAAAATATATTAAAAAAAATTCCTCACTGTGATCATACTCTGTCATCTCTATTTGAATAAATCTCTTTTATGCTTTCATGCTACCTATATCTATGCTAGTATATTTTTGGTTTGAAAGTACTTCATATGGGTATTTTCATAGGCTTTTTAAATTAAGCGTGGTGCTTAGGTTAAATAGTCTACCTTAATCAAATTAGACATGGAGTTTGGTTTGATTATTGAGCTGAAATTAGCTTGTATAGACATTGGATATTTTGTTGGACTAACCCCTGCAGAGAACTCTAAATACACTTTGGGATAGTCCTGAGATGAATTCAGATCAGAGATGAAGCAAGGCATACGATGAACTGCATAATGAAGACTCAGCTCATTCATCATGGATGAAAGAACTGTGAGTATTAAAGTTTATTTAAGTTTATCTTCTACTGCAAATTATCTTTTGCCTTGAACCATATTAAAATGCAGCCAACACATAAAACGCTAGTCTATGCTAAAGTAATCATAAAATCATCTTTTTCATTAGCATGGATGAATAATACATAAGTTGTGGATAACAACCCATGTTTTAAATTCAGTGCAATCCTTCGGGTATATGTCCACTAACATTTTGTAGGAGATGAGATTTGCTTGTTCATGGTGTGAACTTAAAGATCCAAAACCCAACCCGTGGATAGACAAAACTCATCATCAGACAAGTCACTAGTGATGTCGAAGGCAGCCAAGCTTTGAGCCATCCCAAGGCCTAAGCCAGAACATTGATGACGACCAGGATGCAACTCACCCCGTATGGGTCAATCTATGCGTATGCTCATCATTGTCGAAGACATCAACACCGACACCAACAACAAATATCAGGGAGACGATTTTCCACTACATCATAACATCTATGTGTCGTTCGAAGGAAGTTTGTTGGTGGTTCACTATGAAGACAAGCAGTGGAAGTTCTCCTCACTTCTAATCATTGCAACACAAGAGCTAATTTGGTGGACGAGGTGGTACGACTTCAACAACAGCAAGGTCTACAATTTCAACTCATGAATATGTTGAAGAAATTTGGACATCCACCTACTTCACAAGCCAGCTTGGGGGAGACACGATTCTGTTGTCCAGATCTGCTTCACAATCAAGGGTAGGAAGGAGAAATCCAGCTTCAATACACTTTGACCTCCTACTCACCAATTTGATTAGTACAAGCCACTAGACGCTGCCCCAGCTAAGTAGAAGAATATGATCCATCGCTCATTCTTGGAAGATCGTTCTTGACACCACCAATGTGTCATCTATGTCGGGCCTGGAGACGTCCACTTTTGGATCTTCGATCAAAAGAATTGACTACACCACTTATGAGCAGCCGAAGAAAACCAAGAGAAGACGTTGACTCAACCGATGAAGGAAGAACCAACTACCAGGAATTGAGGAAGACATCATAAAGGATGAAGCCACTGCACCACAAGAATTAGAAGATGGAGAGATAGTACCCGAGCATACAAATCAAGAGAATAATTGACAAAGTCTCCATCGTCTGGTCCTGTTGAGAACAAGACTCAGCTGGCCCACTGTGAGATTGGCAAGAGAAGACAAGCTAGTCATGAACAACAACCAGCTAAACAAGAGAAGCTTACACAAGGTGATTTGACACCATCACTCTTCAATGATAAAGGTAACATCTCAAGGTAAGTGACCATCACTTTAAAAGCTTGTCCTTGATTCTGGTATGCGCATACATAAAGAACCAAACATGTTTAAGTTGCACTCACTTGATCCACCCTAATCAACTCAACATGTTCAGTTCTTTACTCTTTGTTTCTAGCTTTACTCTCTTGAATCTCACTATCTTAATGAGCTAAAATTTTGTGCATCTAACCTTTGGAAGATGATTTATCACAATCATGAAAAGATCAACACATTATGCATAGATTATCCTTCCTTGTGTTAAGTAATATGATCTGTTAAATATTTTTAAGATGCTATTTTCATGCTCATCTTCTGATCCTATCACTCATGTTAAGATTGAATAGAACACATAAACAACAAGTTTATCTTGTTCAATATGCCTAAGGTTAGAGAAGAATGAACAAAACTTTTGGTTCTGTTGGTGTTTTTCCACCAACAGAGCCCATGCACTTGATCTCTACCTTGTGTTTATGAGCAGGACACACTCTTGAGCAAAACATGGAGGAGTTTGTCAACTCCTAAATTCTACAGAGTGAAGGTCCTGGATCTACAAGACTATACACACTGAGCAAGATGCTACCAGCTTCCACAATTAATGTTTCACTTCAAATTGCTGGGCGAACAAAGAACATGAGTGACACCATATCAAGAGGTGTAGTTATCAAGGTCTACATATCAAGATCAGATGATGCACCTCAGGAATGAACATGGTGAGAAGTCCTGTTCAGAGGACTTAAAACATTGAACCCTCGCCGAAAAGATAAAATCGGTAGTTATCCATATTTATCTTTTCTGCATTAGTTTATCTTTTGCAGGTTTACTTCTCATCCTTAATCCTCCATAGCATATTTACTTTTCTGCATTAGCATTGCATAAAAAAAAGAAAATAAAAATATTTTACTTTTTGCACTGCAGCATAAAACCTAAAGCCCCATGTGAATAATTCTATGGTGTGTAAAAACCCACATGAAATATTCACCGTGGTGGCATAAAAACAAAAATAAATATGCATACATTCATCGTGTTGCATTTTCTCTTGCATCATAAAAAATATTAAATACAAAAATATTGAGAAAGAGATCTTACTGAAACTCTAGACAACTAAGGCTTCAGTGGCCAACCACTAATGCTTAATCTGTTCCACAAGTTTTGTTGTCTATTTGAGTTTCATAAGATTGAAGACCAGGAAAAGCTGACGATCAAGTGGATGTTCCATCTACTGTTGGAGCACTATTTCAACAACCATCAACATCAATTAATGCTCCGATAGAGGAAGAACATTTTCACTGCCAGTCCGCAACATTGCAAGATCAAATGACTACGTCAACATTTAGCTTGGGGGAGAGCACCCCCGTGTATCCAGGTAAGCATTTTTATCCTCTTAAGTTTTTCTTTCTATAAATAAATTCAAAATACAAAAAAAATGAGCACATGAAGGCTCACCCTTAAAAAGAAAAAAAAAGAGAAAGAACAAAAATATTCGGGCACATGAAGGCTCGATGTGATCGAAAGGATTAGCTTGGGGGAGACGCACCTCCGTTATCTTCGTAATTCAGGTATGTCTTACTACTATCTTAGTGTTTTTAAGTAATAGGTTATAGTGTGTGTTAGATTAAATAAATAAAGCATGTCAAATCTGAAGAACTCTCTCTCTAATTTCTTAAAATGGAAATAATGAATAGTTGCTCTATTGTATTTCTCTCAAGTACCTAGCCTTCAAGCATGAGTTCTCTAAAGATTAACAATTAATGATGCCTTAAAATGAAATTAAATACACGGTAGCAAATGCTTGATCTAGAGTCTAGATAATTGATAGATATGACATGTGATGATCTGAGCTGCTATTATCTTGTTCTAAACAACACTAGAGTTCCGAAGAGTTTTTAATATAAATATGCCTAATAATTGCATTGAGTTAAATTAAGCTTTGTTGACCCTATGAGAAGTTATCATACTATTGAGTTGAGATCACTTACACATTTCATCCATCTTTCGCATAAATGCTCATGATTATCTATTACTATCCTCTCAAAAGTTTGTTGGAAGCATATGGCTATTGAAAAAAAGAAAAAACTGAGGAAAAAAAAGGGACAAGTGTCCAAAACCTCAAAAAGATAGATCCCGAGGAAATAAAAAGGGACAAGTGTCCGGAACCTCAAAAAAAAGAAGAAGAAAAAAAGAGAAAAAATGAATATCAGAAAAAAAAATGGGCACGTGCCCGACAGTAGAATTAGCCTGATAGTCATGTGTTTCTAATAGACAAAAGAGAGTGATATATTTAAAAGAGCATCCGCCTCCATTTTTCATACACATGCACTTCTCGATTCAATGGTACGGTTGACTTTCTCTTTGGATCCATTGTTTAATTTGACAACATATGTTCTTATCTTTTGAAAATTCATAAAAACTCCGGGATAATGGTGGAGTTATAGAGCAAGAGACATAGTGCTTGATTTGATCGTTCTATCTTTCAAATACTCAAGATTCAAGGTAAAGTACTAAGCCCCATGATGATATCTTTTTCTAATCCAAATGAGAACTTTTGTTTGAATGCATGTGTACTTGTTAGAAGTGCAGATATTGCAGCAACTCCTGATCCATTGTTGAGTTTGGCTTTGCTAAGGGACTAGCAAAGGTTAAGCTTGGGGGAACTTGTTGACACTCACTAATGCTCATAATTAACTATCAACTATTGCATGAAATGACACTAAATGAATCACAAAGCATAGTTGTAGGGTTTGAAACTAACAAGTTCCATGAGTTTTGGTGCTCTCACTTGTTTTGCAGGATTATCAATATTTCACCATATAAAAGTATCGCAAGTGATGAAACAGAGCACACCATTGTGAAGAGCTCGTCGAGACGATCGAAACGGACATATGGTTTGCTACATTTGGAGTCCCGACGAGAGAGTCCTCGATAGATACGACTTGGAAGATTCTAGAACATTCCAGGAGACAAGAGAAGGCGACCCACGGAAGGCGGGGCCCACCTGTCATAGGAGCAGACTGACCGGTCTCCTCTATGGACCGACCGGTCGGGTGTTGGGCCCACTTTCGTCCCCCTTCGCGTGATGCACTCCAACCGACCTCTCCAACACGTTTTGGCCCATTTAGGCCCAAGTGCATATGACGAAGGATTTAGTACCACATCGCTTGCCCAAGATGGAGGGAAGGCCAGGAGCCCCTATATAATAAACCTAGGACCCCCCTGAGGCAACACATCATCATCTGGGAGTCTTTGTAGAGGCGTCCCTCGAAGGACAACCTCTCCTCCCTAGAGAATTAGGTTTAGATTTTCCAATGTAATAGCTTAGCTTTAGTCGGGAGTTAGGGAGAGCGGAGCTGCGCTCCGGTTCCGGAGGAGTCTTCAGAGTTTTGGTATGTTTTTATCTTTTCTTTGTAAGACTTATGTTTTAATATATTTATCTTCTCTATTTACTTTATGTCTTTTATATTATGATTAGTATAGTTGTTATCTCCGCTCGTATCGAGTGCTCTAGTTATAGGTCATAATTAGAGTAGTAATCGATAGATTAGACTTGGTGTTTAGTCTATAGGTTACCTGAGGTTGCGCTCAACCCCACGGATAGTTGTGGTAGCCCCAGGTGGTGACAGCCCTGATGGCCGACGTATTCCACCACGTTCGGGTTGATGTTCGTAGGACCGTAGTCAGAGCTTCCCAACCCCCTTCTCATCCCTTTCCGTGGTTGGTGTTCTGATGTCCCGAAGTGTTATTATATGACTGCTATATCTTTTCATCCTTGTTACCTTAGAACCCAAGTAATAGAGAAGTGCATAGGAACCTTGATCTCTCCCGTTGTCCTCCCACTATAGTTATCTATACATTTATCATTATATTCTCTTTATTGTGCTTTCATTCATTATCATATCATTTATCAATTACTCCTGCTTTAGTCTAATTAGTACTCTGAGTTAGTAGATGCATGATAGTGAGTTATTAGATTCTTGACCCTAGCTTTCCAGTGGTAAAATATAAATAACGATCCTGGAATACTCCCGGTAAAATGCTACAATGGTGTTCTGTGCGCTTGCGGAATCTTTTATATTCTATTTGCACTAACGAATGTCAACATACGTCGACGGAGCTTGGGGAGCAGCTGGAGCAGGAGCCTCAACTATCCTAGTTTCGCCATCTGGGTCGAAGCTACGATACGCAAAAAGACTCGACTTTAAGTGCACAAACAATTCTGCAGAATATGAAGCTGTAATACTGGCACTTTCAAGGCTTCGAGCATTATCAGTTCGAAGGGCGGTCATCAACACTGACTCCCAAGTCATTGCGGGTCATATCGAGAAAAATTACAAAGCAAAAGATTTAGAGCTGCAAAAGTACTTACAATATGTCCGAAGGTTAGAATCTTTTTTCCTCGGCATAACAATAAAAGCAATACCGAGATCCGAGAACCGCGAGGCAGATAATCTAGCCAAAGCAGCAGCACAACAACTACAGTTGCCCCCAGATGTTTTCTATGAACTAGCAACACAATCAGCCATCGAAGCACCTGAAAAAACAGCGAAGCTGATTAATGCAATCCAGAGCGAAGATTGGAGAGCCCCAATCATGGTCTATATCAACGGATTGCACGAGCCCGATTCCAAAGAGGAAGAAAACAGGCTCAGCCAAAGAGCTCGAGGATACAAAATAATGGACAACACTTTGTTAAAAAGCCTCGGTGACCTCCCCATGGCTAAAATGCGTGTCACTGGACCAAGGAAAGGACATACTTAAACTCATTCACAAAGGTATCTGCGGCTCTCATAACGGCCCGAGGGCGCTGGTTGGAAAAGCTTTCCGTCAAGGTTTCTTTTGGCCAACGGCATTACGAGATGCAGAAGATATTGTCAAGCATTGCGAGGGATGCCAACTAACAACAAAAACACAAAACACCCCAGGTGCCCCAACAACTCTGATATGCCCAACATGGCCCTTGCAAAGATGGGCAATGGACCTTGTCGGCCCACTACCAACAACTCCAGGAAACCTTCGCTATGCAGTGGTAGCTGTGGAATACTTCACGAAGTGGATTGAAACTAGACTGTTGGCTTCCATCACCTCCCTAGCTGTGAAAAAGTTTTTCTGGCAGCAGTTAGTTTGTCGATTCGGAGTTCCCAAACACCTAACTGTCGACAACGGTACTCAGTTTGACAGCGAGGTCTTCAAGGAATTCTGCGCTCAAATTGGAACAATCTTGTGCTTCGCCTCAGTCCGGCACCCTCAATCCAATGGCCTCGTTGAAAGAGCCAATGCAACAATTTTTCAAGCAATATCCAAAAAACTACAAGGCAGGCCCAAGGGAAAGTGGGCGGAAGAACTAACCTCGGTCGCATGGTCCCATAACACTTCAGAATGCAGAGCTAGCAAATTCACACCTTTTAGGCTCCTATTTGGAGAAGAAGCTGTGTTACCAGAATAATTGAAATATGGCTCTCTCAGAACAACCCTCGAATCAGATGAACAAAACCAGCTGCTTGATAAAGATTTGCTCGAGGAAACAAGATGCAACGCAGTGCACAACCTTCACAAGTATCAAGAAGAAACCAAAAAATAGAGAGACAAAAAGGTGAGAATCAAAGACTTGAAGAAGGGTGATCTCGTCCTCATCCGGAAACAAAATGCCAACATGGCGAGAAAATTTCAGCCAAAATGGACGGGACCATACCTGATTGTAGAATGCAATCGTCCAGGATCCTATCATCTATCTGATAGCGAAGGAAACCGCCTGCCTCACACCTGGAATGTTGATGACCTTCGCAAATTCTATCCATAGCAGAGCCTTAGCGAGCTCTCGCAACATGTAATTTGCCTTTTCTCTCTTGTCTTTTTTCAGTACCATGTTTGTAACAAAAACAAAGGAGTTGCACTCTTTTTCCTTATGAAGGGGCGTAAGGTTTTTTAACGAGGCAGCATCAAATCCTTAATACAAGCAACAACCCCTAAAAAAGCAAAACTCCAAATAGTTCCTTCTCTCCATATACTTCAAAAAAAGCAACTCTTCATCAAGAGCGCTTATAATCGATGAAAGCCTTCGAAGATTGCTTCGAAACACAAACTATTTCGAAGCAAACTTTGAAAAAGCAAACTTCACCTCCACCTAAGATAAGGGGAGGCGCGAAGCCCAAAAAATACAAGTACCCTCGCAAAAACGCCAGGGGCTTGTAAAGCAAACTTCACCTCCACCTAAGATAAGGGGAGGCGCGAAGTCCAAAAAATACAAGTACCCTCGCAAAAACGCCAAAGGAAACTTCACCTCCACCTAAGAAAAGGGGAGGCGCGAAGTCCAAAAAATACAAGTACCCTCGCAAAAACGTCAGGGGCTTGTAAATCAAACTTCACCTCCACCAAAGATAAGGGGAGGCGCGAAGTCCAAAAACACTAGGGGCTTGTAAATCAAACTTCACCTCCACCAAAGATAAGGGGAGGTGCGAAGTCCAAAAACGTCAGGGGCTTGTAAATCAAACTTCACCTCCACCTAAGATAAGGGCAGAAGGGGGCATCGCTGTTTTCCTAAACAGCCTACATAAAACGGTAAGCGAGCCTCGCTAAAAAACAAAAGGGGCGTCGCTGTCCTCCTAAACAGCCTACATAAACGGTAAAGGAGCCTCGCTAAAAACAAAGGGGGCGTCGCTGTTTTTCTAAACAGCCTACATAAAACAGTAAGCGAGCCTCGCTAAAAACAAAGGGGGCATCGCTGTCCTCCTAAACAGCCTACATAAACGGTAAGCGAGCCTCGCTAAAAAGCAAAGGGGGTGTTGTTGTCCTCCTAAACAGCCTACATAAATGGTAAGCGAGCCTCGCTAAAAAACAAAGGGGGGCGTCGTTGTCCTCCTAAACAGCCTACATAAAACGATAAGCGAGCCTCGCTAAAAACAAAGGGGGGCGTCGTTGTCCTCCTAAACAGCCTACATAAAACGATAAGCGAGCCTCGCTAAAAAAAAAGGGGGCATCGCTGTTTTCCTAAACAGCTTACATAAACGATAAGCGAGCCTCACTAAAAAGAAAGGGGGCGCCACTGTCCTACTAAACACCTCAAAAAAAGTTAAAATCAAGCGTTGCCAAAAAGACAGCGAGGGTCAAATGTCATTCTTTGTCTAAACACAAAAATGAGCCATAACGGAACAAAACAATCTTACAACTTTTCCGTACAAGTACAAATTCAACACGGTATGGTAAACATCATCTGAAACTACAAAATTACAACGAACCCTCACCATTTTCAATCAACATTACATATTCACAACCCTCGTAACCCTCTTCAAAACCCAGTTCTACCAAAATAACAGGTCCCCACAGCAAAGGAGCCGCAGCCACAAGTGGCAGTTCACCGGGCAACACCCTCGCCCTATACATATACCTTCAATCTAAATCATTAATTTCGGAAGGCTCCTCCTTCAGAATTACAATAGAACCGTCTGGACCTAGATCAAGATTGCTACGACCAAATAGATAATCCAAGGCCGTATTCTCATCGATGTCTTCATCAACAACAGGTTGCGAAGAAGAAGAAGAAGAACCAAACAAAAAAACGCGTAGCTTGCCGATCCGTATAATCTGCATCACGCCAAAAACATCTCGAACGGCTATTTTTCAAATCATACCTCCGCACCTTCGACCACCAAAAACGTTCAAAAGACAGCGAAGGGTGCTTGAGCTTCACCCGAGCCCATGATTCACCAGATATAAAAGTATCCTGATAATTTAACGTGAGAGGCATCACGTCAAACACCTCAAGCACGGTTCCCTGCATTGTCAAACAGTCAAACAAAATCTCAGTGTTTTACATCAACTTATCCCACACACAAAATATTACAAAAATACCCTTCTTTGAAAACTACCCCTAATCCTCACACCTGCTTAGCATCCTCACGTCTCTCCGCCTCAACCTCGCCAGTCGCAACGTCTTCAGCTTTGACAGTTGCAGCAGCTTCCGCCATAAGTTGGTCTGCAGCAGACGCTTCGGCCCCGGTTTTTTCCCCAACATCAGCCCCTCTATTGGCAGGGGCCTCTTCGGCCGAAGGATCCGTTTCAGCTGACGGAACCTCTGCGGAGCTGTACACAGGTGCAGGCTGGGAGCAACCAGCAGCGTCATCTGTTGCAGTCAGCGAAGGCAGAGCATCTTTCGGAGCCTGCAAAAAAGAACACCAAAATAAATACCAACATCTTCATCCGTAAAATTAAAACCAGAAACAAACATTCCATGCAATCATCACCTGACGAGTAGCTTCGGCCGCCTCTTCAAAGGCAAGGGCACGACCGCCACCACTGATCCAAAACCTTCGGAGCAAACGCATCACGCAGTTGCGAACCTCCGCATCATTTATCTTCATAGCCCGCACCTCATCAATTGTTGGAAATACATGGTTCGGCCTCTTCACCTTGCGAAGATGATTCCAATCAGCTTGGCGGAGAGTACCTGCCATGGCCAAAGCTCCGGCATAGCCCCCAAAGTCGGCTGCGTTACCAACCAATGAGCTGAAAACGTCAAGCTCATTAGTCAGTCAACCTTCAAAGGCCTCGGCATTAGCAGCAGGTAGTGGCTCCCCAGCAGAGCCGCCGACTTCAGTCAAGCAGACGTCAACCTTGTCCTTAATCTTTACCATGCTCTTCTGCCATGCCTCTGACCGAGAAGCCAGTTCCGAGGTCAGCTCATTTATGCGACTCCTCGCAGAGGCCAAGTCTTTGTCCTTATCACGACAAGCTGTCAACAGTTCAGCATTACGGTTCGCGACCTCCTGGGTTTCATCTCGGATTTTCTTAACTTTCTCCACAGCTCTTTTAAGCTCAATATCTTTGTTTTCCAAATCTCGCCGGAGGTCTTTATTTTCTTTCTCAATCTCGGCCAACCGACTACTCAAATAGTCTTGGTTATAACTTGCCCTTCGGTGCGCAGAACGATTGAGAAGCATCAACTCAGCCAACTTAACATCAATATCATCCTGAAGCTCACCCAACGGCTGGTTGGTCAGCCGAAGCTCGGCCTCAGGCACACAAACTCGACCAAATACCCGACCAAGAAAACGCCTTTCCTCCGGAGCGCATTGCAAATGGCACTCTCGAAGGTCCAGACTCGTAAAAAGCTCCGTTGCCGGATTGGTAACACCAATCTTCTTGGCAAAATAAGGAAGGGTAGACCGGCTAGCTTCGCCATATGGCCTTTTGCCTGGATTTCTCTCCGTTTCAAGTTCACCGACCACCTCAACACCGTCAACCCAGATGTGCGACCCTGCGTACTCGGGCACTGACCCTCGCTCAGGACTCTCAGGATCGAGGTCACGGAGTATCTCATCAATACTACGTGCAGCTTCAGCATCAGCGCTCGATGAGACAACCGCCTTCCCACGGTCATCACCAATGGACACCTCTTCTTCCGAGTCATCCTCGTCATCGGAGGTGTCGCTAACATCATCTGATGAATCATCCTCAGTGCCGGCCTCTTTCTCCTCCTCCTTTTCATCATCATCGAAGGCACCTTCGTCATCAGAAATCTGGATCAGAGCTCCAATCCCATCGACGCGTGGTACACGCCCCCCGACCTTAGCAACACCTCGGCCACCCGTCACTGATATGATGGCCAAGGAAGACGAAGTGCCGGCAGCGCCCGACACCATAGCAACCTTCGTCGCCAGTATTTTGGTTCGTCCACCAGCGCTGTCGCGACCCCGACCACGACCCCTCTTCGGCCGTGAGACAACCCCCTTCTCCTCCGCGAACGTGTGTTTTCTCTTTTTCGGCGCATCCTCGCTCGAAGGTGCGGGCCAATCAGTGTACAAAATCCCAAGCATATCAAACAGTCTGTTAACTCGACCTCCGCTACCCACCGAGCTGTGGATAGCCTTAACCTCTAGCGTAGAAAGCTTACCAACGAGGTCTTCCGCTCTCTGCTGAACCCGCTTATAAATCGCTTCGACACCATCTTCACGTTTGGGAAACTTCCTAAGGACAGTCTCCCAAACCCTATTCAACTCCAACTTAGGCTTCTTCAAACCTCTACCCTCGTACTTGGGGTTATCCTCAACCACAAACCAGACTTGTCTCCGGCTAAGGGGCCACACTATAGCACAGCAATACTCCTTGACCAAGTCGCGAGCACACTGAGAACGCGCAACCACCCTCAGACAATCAACTATGGCATGCGCCTCGGCACTCATCTTAGCTTTGACACTTACGTCACCAAGAGGCGGAAGCTCGCCGCAAAGCTCGGTGGCACCGCTAAGCTTGTAGTAGAACCAGAACTCTTGCCATCCACTGGTCCACTTGTTCTTCTGAGCTTGCACCGGCAACTCCGATCCAGCGTGATGGCAAAAGGTGTACACCGCGAACTGACCGAGACTGGTGTTACCTTCGCCATCCACAATCTTGCGAGGCTGTATATGCACATGATGAGTTCGGACAAAACCCTCGACGTGAGGGACAATGCCCTGAGAACGGCACACCCAGATATATACTGAAAGCTTCGTGAAGCATGTTGGTGTGAGCCTCTGTTCGCCTAAACGGCCGTTTAGTCCGTTTAAACACCGTTTAAACGGTAAACAGAGGCCATCTGTTTTGTTTAGGCCCTAAACGGTGAATTAAACGGTTGGACCGTTTAAACCCGTTTAAACCCGTTTAAACCGTTTAAACCCGTCTAAATGGTCTAAAGAAAATCAGGTTAGACATGATTAAATGATCTAAACAACCATTTAATCCATAATTTGGTTAATTAGAGGACTACGACTACCATAATCAACACAAAACTAATTAACATTGTGAGTATATGAAATGTTGTGGGATTTAGATTTGTTCCAAAAATATTATTTGGTATAATATTTATTTTTTACATGTGCAAATATGTACAGTTTCTATCAAATTTAATTTTTACATACATAAATATGTATATTTTAGTGTTACCATATAAAACCGTTTAGGCCGTTTAACTCCGTTTAAACACCGTTTAAACGGCGTAAACGCTAAACAAAGAGTGACCGACTGTTTACCGTTTACTGTTTAGGAAAACATTGGGTGAGCTGATGAAACCTCAAATTGAACCTCTCCAGAACTGAAGTCACAAAGGAAGCAACCGAAAAACGCAGACCAGCCGAAAAGAACTCCTCAAATACAACAACCTCGTCAGCCTCCGGCTTTGGAACTGTTTCTCCAGCACTGCTCCTCGCCTTTCCATCCTCAATCTAGCCTCGCTTGGCATAAGACGCCAGATCCGAACTGCAAACCCGGCTAAGTCCGAACTCAAACGACACTCCTTCATCCGCAGCAGACGGAGAAGCAACTCGAGCAGTTTGCTTCAACCTAGCCATCTCTCCAACTCACAACCTTCGCAACACGGACAATACACTTAACCCTCGTGGCAAACAAAAAACAACCTTTGCCAAAAACGAAGCGCAGCAACAGGATGGTTATAGTAAGAGGACAGCACAAAATCAAACACACCACCAACCCCATCTATTTATAGGCCAAGGGACGAGACACCCAACCCGACAAAATCAGCACGGCCCCCGAAAACCATGGCACTAAAAACGAAATGGACCTCAACACTACAAGTAAAAATACAACGGCCCAACCCAAAAGCAGTCGCGGGCGTCGCTACCAAGGGTCACATTACGTTTCCCAACAAAGAGCGATGCTTGGGCCTAAGTATCATTCTTTAGATCCAAGACATCGAGGGGCTACTATTGGGGAAGGGACCCTCAGCAGTGACGTCACGAAGGCTGGCTCAAAGACGACCTTCGCGTGTCCCGCACGCCTTCGAAAACCTTCTTTTTTGTCATGTGTCAAGTCCCTCACATCATTTTCCTAACCTTCGGGTACTGGTTCAACCCTCGGGAAACTTTATGGTCGTTGCAGGCAAGAGGCGCGGAGAGCACAGAAGGCGACCCTCGTGTGTCCCGTGCTCCTTCGCCGGGGACGTCAAGCTCAGCGAGTAGCAAGCGAACGCGGGCCTCGCGACTGGCGAAGCTGAGAGGTTAGCCCTCGCGTTCCTGCAAGGGTGTGCGCAAGCCAGGTGGCGGCGGACGAGTGGGAGGCGAACTAGGGTTTCCACTCTGCCCGTGTTTGTACGACTCTGCCCTTCCGCAGTGCGGTGCTAAGGAATCTTTCTTGTACCCTTTTGTAATTTGGCCGATGTCCCTTGGTATTCCCTATAAATACCATGGGATGAACAGTGTAATGACACATGATTTTTGGGAATAGCGACATATCTCCACCGTTTACTTTCATGTACCTTCGCCTTCGCTACCGACAGTTGATCACCCTCGCCATCCCCTGCGCGAGAGCGGAGGTTGGGCAGGAGTGATTCCAACAGCAAAGGTATAACCTATAGGGCTCTTTGTTTTAGTGATCAAGACACTTAGCAACTGTGATCACATTTAGGATACATAGCCGTACTATTAAGAGGAGATTATTCACGGCTTATGCGGTGTTCAAGTGCCCCTAGGTGTTCTCTAACATATCGATGCTATAGACCTAGTGAGTGACTAACAAAACCCTTGGAAAATGCTTTGCAAAATGCTAACACACGTGCACAAGTGTTGGAACACTTTGGTGTTGGCACATGGGAGCAAGGGTAGAAGTTAGAAAGTGAAAGATGCTGAGTTAGGGGCATCAGACGCTGCTGGCGGCAGCATCGGACGCTGGGTCGAGCGTCCGGTGGCAAACCCTAACCACTGACATTTGTTGAGGAAGCATCGGACGCTGGCAACGGACGCTGGCAAAACACTGTTGTAGAGTCCGATGGTGATGACGTGGCGCGAGCGTGCTTTCTAGGGAGCATCGGACGCTGGCATGCGTCCGATGCTGATCCATCGGACACGTCTGATGTGATCTGGACCTCTCTGGAACCTTTCTATTGTGTCATCAGACGCGGGGGTTGAGCGTCCGATGTAAAGGTGTCGGCGCGTCCGATGTGGCGCCAAAATGAGCTGAATCGAGCAGTGGCATCGGAGCGTCCGATGCCTGGCATCGGCGCGTCCGATGCCACTTTAACCGTGGCGCGAAGGGATATGACTGTTGGGATCTAACAGACTGAATTCATAGCAGGGGGACACGTGGTGCTCATTGGAGCATCGGACGCTGAGGGAGCGTCTGATGGCCCCGACACCGGCGCGTCTGTTGCCTCTGTTTCGGGTCCAACGGCTAGGCCGACTTGTGTGGCCTATTTAAGGGGCTTGGCCGGCTTGCTAGGGATCTCTCTTGTACATTTTGATTCATAAGCATTCTAGTGAGCTTTGGCAAGCCTCCCAACTCATCTCCCAAGTTGATTTGATCAAACCAAGTGAGATTGAGTGATCTAGTGCGTGATTTGAAAAGAGTTCAATCTAGTGGCACTAGTTCTTCGCATCGGTATTGAGTTCTCTTGTTACTCTTGGCATTTGTCGGTGCCTAGACGGCTTGGAGGCATTGTGGTGTTGTTAGCAAGAGAAGGAGATTGTTCTTGGCCACCACCGATCGTGATTGTGAGAGGTTTTGGAGCCTCACCTCGCCGGAGCGGCAAGAGGCATCCTTAGTGGATTGCTCGTGTCATTGAGCTACCTCACTAGTGGTAGATTCTTGTGGCGCTCTTTATGAGCTTGGCTTTGTGCCGATTAGCCACCGGGTCACCTAGTGTTGGTCAACACAACGGGGAGTAGCGTGCCGGCAAGCACGTAAACCTCGGGATAAATCTTGGTGTCCCGCGTGTTTATTGTGATTGTTTCCACATCTTGGTGATTGGTCGTCATCTTCACATTCTTGGTGATTGGCATCACGAGTGGATTTCGCCGGTGATTGGTTCTCTACTAGACGATCCCGAAGGCTTAGTGAAACCACTTCTATCTAGCTCATTTACTTTGTGTATTTACTTTGAACAATTCCATTTATATAGATACTATCACTTGTTGTATATCTTTTGTCATATACCTTGTGTAGTTCATGGTGATTAGCTTGAGTAGTTTATTATTTGTACAAACTTGTCTCATATACATTCTTTGTGTATCATTCTTGTGCTAGAGCTAGATTGTATTATTCCGCTTTTGATACTAGCTCAAATTGTTTGTGTGACATAGTTCCATTAGGTAGAATTGTTGGATAGGTGGCTCGCAACACACTATTAGGCTAGCGCAAAAAGCTTCGCCATTTGTTATACTAATAGTGTTTGCCTAAGTGTTTTTGTAGATTTTTAATTAGGCTATTCACCCCCCTCTAGCCAATTTGGACCTTTCACCGACACCTCGATACCTCGGGAAAAAGTCACCGAGTCATTTCTACTATCTCTTTACTTTCACATTTACTTTGAGCAATTCAATTCCTCACTTTACTTGTTCTCACATAATTGAATTGCCCTGCTAGAGTAGGAATGGATTAGAGATAGTCCTTTGTGCGGTAGAGTTTAGTGAAACACACTTCTAGGCATGAAGGGGTTAATTGGGTTTGATAGGTTTTAATTATTTCAAAAAGTTTAGAAAAGCCCAATTCACCCCCTTTTGGACATCTTGATCCTTTCACATACAAACTTAATGGATGTCCACCGAAACTTTTTTTATTTGGTATTGCACAAACCTGAACTTTTATGTCAACTCCACCTTATGGACCGAATCAAAGACATAAAAAATATTAAAATAAAGTATTGTATATTATATATAGAATAATGTTAAAATATGTCTGTTGCTACACTTGGTAGTTTGTTTACTTTAAGTATGATGTAATGGACTTCAAGACATATGTTCGAGCTCCTAAGTCTATACGTTATATGCTACTTGCAATGAGTTGTGTTAGCATTGGAATCAAATTCATCCTTGAGAATTATAAGAAGAAAAGAAGAGAAGGAAAATCAGCCTAAGCTCCAAATCTATTCAAATACGAGCTGAAAAAAAATTCCACATAGAAGTATATTATTTTTCGAAGGAAGCGAGTTCTTGGGTGTAATTTGAAAAATCAATGACATATTTGAGAAACGAATTAAAACAAAAGCTGAAGGATTCTATTGCAACAAATAAATATATTTACTTTTATATATATCCCTAATAATAAAGAATTAAAATTTCTAGAGCGGTACATAGAGGCAGGCAAGATCTTTAGCATGCAGTGCCTCACGATTAACGCGTACAACCTCATCATGGCACATCATCCAAGTGCTTCAACATGCAAGCTCTGCATACATGCATATGCTTTGGTTGGTACAAGTCAGCTTTTAGAAATAACACCTTACCGTCTGATGCAGCTATCGAAATAAGGACGATAAATCTACAAACATGATAGACATGAACAACTTTGTACGGAGTAATATACACTATATATTATCTGCTCTGGGTACTTTCTTTCGTGCTTATGATAATATTTGGTGGAGATTGAGTTGGTCTCGCCAGACTCATGAAATTCAACAAAAAAAAATACAAGCATCAAGTAACAAATTGTACTTCCATTGCAACGCACATGCATATTTTGCTAGTAAGCAATAATGTATGAAATATGACCACAATGATCGTGATCCCAATCTCGTATGTCATTTGCGTTGCGTGTTGACAACCATCTTCTCGCCTCAACCAGGAGTCTAGGACGACCATTGGCAGACATCCCTCCTTTGTGTTTGTGCCCCTCGGGCCCTCACGGAGGACGCACATATTGGAGAAAAAAATAATTTCTCTTATATTATTATAACACTCAACCAATTATACACTTATGTTTTTTGCCCTAACTTTGGCAAGCTTTAATTTTAACACGCTTAAGTTTTTGCTTACCAGGATTTTGGCTAGGCAAGAATTAGAAGCCAACCAAGCAGGCCCTAATTTCCGAATCATCATTCTATAGCAATAAAATAGTTTGGGTTGCATCCTTATTATTTTCACAACTAAGGCCTTGTTGAGTTCGCGAAATATTTAGTAAAAAGTTATTGTAGCACTTTCGTTATTATTTGACAAACCTTGTCCAAACATGGACTAACTAGACTCAAAAGATTCATCTCGACACGAACAGACTAAAAGTACAATTAGTTATTTTTTACTTACATTTAATGCTTCATGCATGCGTCTAAGAGCATCTCCAAGAGAAATGGTAAAAATGAATTACTAAATCTATGATTTAGCTAACCTTTAAAATACAAAACTATGTAAAAATATAGAAAACTCCAATAGCCTTTCTACTTTAGCAAGGCTAGATGGCTAGCGGCACATGCAAGCTATATTTACCATGCACGATTCTAGGAATAACCAGCTTGCTATTTTACAAAACGAGATAGCACATCTGTTGGAGTTCACTTTTTTGTTCTAAAAGTCTAAATATAGCATACAAAACAAAGATAGCATGTCTCTTGGAGATGCTCTAAAGATTTGATGTTGTTAACACTGGATTTTGGTCAACATTGAGAAGATGACACGAGGACCCAACGAGCAGTGAGAAGAGCATTCGGTAGACGGCCAAGCGGTCGGTTAATTTTTGGAGTTTCGGCAACTACCTGTGCGGTCGGCTATTTTACAAGGGTGTGACTCCATTCGGGAAATAGATATAGCAAGAGAAGCCGATCACGAGGATAATCGACCATGGCCGTGACATATTAAACGAGTATTCAAGAATCAGAGGGGTCTGATCTCATTGGCCAAAAGTTGGATTTGGTGGCGTTGTGATATGGCAAGCAAGCAAAAGAAGGCAATTTAAATATAAATATATATAAAGCATGCACGTCTCGACATCCAGTTCTATATTTAGCATAAATGGCTTCACGATGAAGGAAAGGCTAGAAGACGGCATGCATGTTCAGTGTGCGGAGATGGACGTATGAGGCATTCGGCAAGTATCCATGCGGTCGGCTAGTTTCCAAGGATTCGGCAACTGCTTATGCGGTCGGCTATTCTGACAAAAAAGGGAGTTTCCGTTGAAACGACGGAAGAAAGAGCCGATCGGGCAACAAAATTGCGACAATTAAGGCAATAAAGTTTCCGAAGGGAGTTAAAGGCAAAAAAAATATAGTATTTTCCTTTAACGTTTCATAGTCGTGTCCTCTTAGGACTTGTATCGCGTCCAGGGTATAAATATAAACCCTTGGCTATTGTAAAACTGTTCACAACCATATCAATATAAACCGGCCCCGTGCCACCTTCGAGTCCTTAGTCGTGTCGTTGAGTTCTTCGAGAGGAATCATCGATCTGTCGACCTCCGTAAGTCCCAGCAACCTTGTTATCATGTCTAGTATCATGTGGTGGATTTAGATATGATGCAAGTAGTCTTGTTTGTTTCCAATGGTCGTGCAGCGGACCCTTGCTAATGATCAAAAGTCTTTGCTTATGTTTTGCTTTTGAGTAGATACCGTGTGGTAGACGTTTATTCATATGTTTAGCAAAAGTGAGATAGTTATCGGCTCTATTAGATTTGGCAAGATCTAATAGATTCATTAAGTTATCATGTGTTGCATGTTTTAATTAATTTTGCAATACTCCTTTGCCCAATCTAGATTGACTTTGTTCGGCTTATGCTTCACAAGTTTATTTGTGTTCCAATAATTGCATGATCATGATGGCCGAATTAATTTCCAATCTAGATTGTTACATGTTGTGGGTTCATGCATGTCAATTACGTTTGAGGTTTGATAAAACTAGGTATCGTGCGGCAGATGCAGGTTTTAGATTGGTTTGATCGTGTTTGTTTGTATGTTCCTTCTTCATGGACCCTAACTCGGCTAGTTTGCCGAGTTTGGTTACACGTCAATTCATATTTTGTCTTTTACTTATCCAAGCATGTCTTTTTCATGCATGTGCGTTCGGCAACCAACTGCTTACATATGTTTATATTCAGAGTTAGCCGAATGATCTTTAAACCTGTTGACAGACAACTTCTATAGTTGTGTGCCGTCGTGATTGGCTTCAGGGCCGTAAATATGGAACTGTCTGGTCTCACCCGGCATGTTCCAGTTTTATTCTCACAGTTTTATCCCATGTTGGTTTTCAGGTCAAACCGACTGGCACGTCTCCGGATTTCACACCGTCCGGACACCCGATTGAAGCCACGCTTTCTGACTTGCTGTGTGCGAGGCGCAGTGCACCACATTTTGCGCCAACAGATGTGACGGGTACTATGCAAAATATTTGGGGGGCCTAAGAAAATCTCCAACAACATAAAAAAAGTAGTGTTTGAAATTCTGATTTTTTATTCTGATTTTTTTTAGAAAAAACTCCACCAACAATACCTTTTGGTTTCCAAAAATGAATTGTTGCCATGCCTCATGCATCTGGGCTATGACATTGTAATTCCGAGCATAGATGTTTTGGGCAAGGTAGAGCATGGATAAATTCAATTTGATGCCTAGTAACAAATGTTCATCCTTTCAAACAATCGATGGTTTGTCGTATTTTTTTTTGGAAAACAAGCTCTCAACGTAACTTTTATTTCAAATTGATTACGATAATGTTCTAAACACTATCATGGTATAAAACACGTGCAAAATTGAATTTATATATTCTTAATTTTGACTTGGCTACCAAATTGTTCAATTTATGTTGCACCTCATTGCTGTTAACAGAATAGGCAATTTCCAGATTAAAACCAGAATATAAATCATGATAAAATGATGATCTAGATATCTCAGATTGTATTGTTTACTAGCATAGCAAAACATGCATAACATGATCTCATACATGACAACCGGTGTAAACATAGCTTGTACACCAGATAGATTAAAAAGCAAGAACAAAGGCATAAGACCTGATATAAGCATAGAAATTAGATCACGAACGGCGTACCTTTCTGATGCTGGAGAAGACGGTGGCGGAGTCGGCGCTGGACGATCCTCGATGAGCGCTGGAGGAAGAGCTCGGAGCAGTTGACGACGAGTACGTCTTGACGCAGCGCCGCCTGACTTGGACGGTAGACGACCCATTGTTGAAGACGAGAGCAGTCGCGCGACGAGCGCTTCCCAAAAACCTTATTCGCCTTCTCCCGGTGCAGGATCGCAAAGACGAGGGTTCCGGAGACCTGCTCGCCCGGTCGCTGGTGCACGCAAGCGAACGGACTGGAGATGACTAGACGGCAGCGCAAAAGCGATATGAGGCAAACCCTAGCTCGAGAGGTGTTGAGATACGTTTTGGCATGGCCGATAGGTTGCTTATATAGCCCTGTTGAACCGACCTCGTGTCGCGATCACGATCTAAATCGGTTTAGGACTCTTGAGTCGTAACTGTTTAGGACTCTGCAACTTGAAGGCCAAGAAACCAAAAACTAAAACTGCAAAAGGAGACCGCGCTCCCGGCAAGGCGAGGAGCCGGATTTCGGCGGACCATTCACGCAGGTGTCGCGCACCCGCGCAAGTCGCCACGCCACGCCCCGCCCGGCCCGGCGAGGCGAGGCGAGCGAGCGCGCGCGTATGGGTTTCTCTTTCTCCTTCTCACACTAGACTTGAGGAAGTGGAGAGGACTTCCATATTTAAGCAAGTCCTCCTCCCCTTCCACTAGCAAGGTGAGACTAAAGAGTTCCACTTCCCCTCTTTACTCACACATGAATGGGCCTTTGAGATTTATTATGAATTTCAGAATTTGTTAATGGGCCAAGCCCATATAATTCTAACAATCCCCCACCAGATCTCAAATTCCCACTTAGAGTTTTGCCTGTTCCCGCTACTGTTTGATATACTAGTGTTTAGCAGAGACTGTTAAGTTGAACTTCCGCCTATAACCTTAAGTTACACTTATTCACAACTTGAACAATGGACTATGCCTTGAATTGCAAGTTTTGCGTGATGCAAGTTTTACTCAAGGTTAAACTAGTACCTAGCTGCCAATAGCCTTTCTCCGTGGGTGGAGCATATACGTCATACTCCAAGGTCTCTTCATGAGCTTACTAGAGATCACTCTAATCTCATAGACTGCGACGTTTAACAGTCATGGCTCATATAGGTATGTTCTTTCAAGAATACTCTGTAGGACAGCATCTTTGCTTTTAAAAGCCAATAGAACATATTAAGGCCTTTGCCAACCTTCCATACAGTGTCTCATAGCAATGAGAGTATTGCATCTTTCACATAGAGAGGGTTTAGAGGTTACTCTCCTCAGTTTACCAATAGCTTGTTCTTCCCAGATCCTTAGTCACGGGATCTCCGATCAAAAAGGTTGGGTTGCTACTACTGTAAACTCATATGGGTCTCATACCCATCTCCCTTGATGCGATTTCTATCACATTCCGTGATAACCCTTTTGTAAAGGGATCTGCCAAGTTTTTGTCTGTTTGCACATAAGTCACAGCTATTACTCCGGAGTTTCTCAACTTCCTGACAGACTTCAAACGTCTTTTAACGTGTCTTGTTGACTTTGCATTATCCTTAGCACTATTCACTTTAGTGATCACTGTTTGATTATCACAGTTCATAAGGATAGCCGGTATTGGTTTTTCAACCACCGGTAAGTCAGACAAGAGCTCACGCAGCCACTCTGCCTCTGCAGAAGCTGTATCCAAAGCAGCAAGTTCTGCTTCCACCTCCAAGGGTAAAAACATACCCACTAGTGGCGTAGATCTGATCAATATCAGAAATCCAGTTTGCATCACTATATCCTTCTAGCACAGCTGGGTGCCCAGAATAGTGAATTCCAAAACTCATTGTACCTTTGAGATAACGCAAAACTCTTTCAAGTGCATGCCAATGATTATCACCCGGGTTGGACATGTACCTACTCAACTTGCTCACAGCAAATGAGATATCTGGTCTAGTTGCGCTCGCTAGATACATGAGTGAACCAATAATCTGAGAGTATCTCAGTTGGTCTGTAGCAATCTTTCTGTTCTTTCTCAAAGTCACACTGGGATCATAAGGTGTTGGAGAAGGTTTACTATCCATAAAGCCAAAGCGACTCAAAACCTTCTCAACATAGTGAGATTGTAATAAAGTAATCCCACTCTCATCCTTAATCAGCTTAATGTTCAAAATAACATTAGCTTCACCCAGATCTTTCATATCAAAACTCTTTGATAGGAAAGACTTGACCTCATTAATAACATCAATATTTGTTCCAAAAATAAGAATATCATCAACATATAAACATAATATAACAGATTGACCCCCACCATGTCGATAATACACACACCTATGAGCTTCATTAACAGCAAAGCCTGCACTAATTAAAGTAGTGTCAAACTTCTCATGCCATTGTTTAGGTGCTTGTTTCAAGCCATACAAAGATTTCAATAACTTACACACTTTTTGCTCTTCACCTTTTACTACAAACCCATCAGGCTGATCCATATAGATCTCCTCATCCAACTCTCCATTAAGAAAAGTTGTCTTCACATCCATTTGATGAATGAGAAAACCATATGAGGCAGCCAGGGAAAGTAATACTCGAATAGTGGTTAATCTAGCAACAGGTGAATAAGTATCAAAGAAATCCTCGCCTTCTTTTTTAGTATAACCTTTAGCCACAAGTCGAGCCTTGTACTTGTCAATAGTACCATCAGGTCTAAGCTTCTTCTTGAACACCCACTTACAATCCACAGGTTTGCAACCAAAAGGCAACTCAGATAACTCCCAAGTACCATTAGAGAGAATCGAGTCCATCTCACTACGAACAGCTTCTTTCCAATCATCTGCATCTGGAGATGCATATGCTTCTGTAATAGAAGTAGGAGTATCATCCACAAGGTACACAATGAAATCATCACCAAAGGATTTTGCAATTCTTCGTCTCTTGTTCCTCACAGGAATTTCATTGTCATCCTCCTCAAGGACTTCATTAAGTGGTTGTTCAAATGACTTAAACGGAGACTCAATAGGTGTAGTAAAATCAGGAGTTAATTCAGAGGAAAACTTAGCATTGCTATGCATATCTTTCATAGGAAAAATGTTCTCAAAGAATGTAGCATCACGAGATTCAAAGATCGTATCCACATGCATATCAGGTACTTCAGATTTTACTACTAAAAATCTATAAGCAATGCTATGATGTGCATATCCTAGAAAGATGCAATCCACGGTCTTTGGTCCAAGCTTACGCTTCTTAGAAATTGGAACATTGACTTTCGCCAAACATCCCCACGTGCGTAAGTATGTAAGTGATGGTTTCCTTCCAACCCAATACTCGTATGGAGTTGTCTCTTTATTTCTGTTTGGAACTCTATTCAGGACATGACTCGCAGTCAATAAAGCCTCCCCCCACCATGCCTTAGAAAGACCAGCAGTTTCTAACATGGCGTTCACCAAGTCAGTCAAAGTGCGGTTTTTCCTCTCGGCAATCCCGTTTGATTCAGGAGAATAGGGAGCTGTCCTCTCATGAATAATACCATGTTTCGTACAGAAATCATCAAAAAGCATAGGAAAATACTCACCACCACGATCTGACCTTAGACGTTTAATCTTTCTCTCTAGTTGATTCTCAACTTCAGCCTTATAGATTTTAAAGTAGTCTAGCATTTCATCTTTAGTTTTAAGCAAGTAAACATAACAATATCTAGTTGCATCATCAATTAAAGTCATGAAATATCTCTTTCCACCTTTTGTCAACACACCATTCATCTCACAAAGATCAGAATGTATGAGTTCTAGAGGTGCCAAGTTTCTCTCCTCCGCTGCCTTGTGAGGCTTGCGAGGTTGCTTTGATTGCACACAACTATGGCACTTAGAACCTTTGGCAATAGTGAAATCTGGAATTAAACTCAGGCTAGACAAACGTGACATTAAACCAAAGTTCACATGACATAAACGAGAATGCCAAATAGTAGAACTATCATTAATTGTGCCACAAATACGATTTACTGACTTATTACAAAAATCTGCCAAAGATAGGCGGAACAAGCCTCCGCAATCATAGCCTTTACCAATAAATTGTCCATGCTTAGACATAACTACTTTATTGGACTCTAAAACTACTTTAAAACCATCTCTCAAAAGAAGAGATACGCTAACAAGGTTCTTGCGTACAGTAGGGACATGCTGCACGTTCTTCAGTTGCACGATCTTCCCCGAAGTAAACTTCAGATCTACCGTGCCAACACCACGAACAGAAGCATGTGATCCATTCCCCATTAGGACGGAGGAACCTTGGAACCCTTGATAAGAAGAAAACAGAGAGATATCAGTACACACGTGAATATTAGCACCTGTATCAACCCACCAATTTGGTGATTGAAATACTGATAGTACAGTAGGAAAATTACCATACCCGTCATCAGCATCGCTAGTAGTCACAAGGTTGACATTCTTCTTTTTCCCTTTGCGGTCCGCTCGCTCCGGACACTCTTTGGAAAAATGTCCAAGCTCTCCACAAGTGAAGCACGACAACTCTACTTTATTCTTCTTCTTCTTCTTAAATGTAGTAGTAGTTTTGGCATTGAAAGACTTAGGCTTTCCTTTGTACTTGCCATGGTTTTTCTGGACGAAGTGGGCGCTAGCTCTTTCCTCGTTCCCCTTCTCAGTGTTATCTTTAGCCCGAGCCTTCTCTTCAACATCAAGAGATGCTATCAGGTTTTCAACTGATATTTTCTGTCTCTTGTGTTTAAGGCTTGTGGCGAAATTCCTCCAAGAGAAAGGTAGCTTTGCAATAATGCACCCAGCCACAAACTCATCGGGTATAACACAGTTGAGGAGTTCAAGCTCTTTTGCCAGACGGTGTATCTCATGAGCTTGCTCGACTATAGATTTGTTCGCAACAATCCTATAGTCATGAAAAGTCTCCATGATGTACAACTCTTTGCCAGCATCTGAAGCACCAAAGGTAGCTGCCAGATAATCCCACAAAGTCTTTGCGTCTTTAATGTGCAGAATTGTATCAAAGATATGATCAGCAAGGACATTCTGCACAACTCCCACAAAGATTTGGTTGGCATCCTGGAAAGCTCTCTGATCCTCTTCAGAGATATTTCCCTCCGGCATACCACCACTCACCCAGAACACTTTCATGGCCGTCAACCAATTGGTGACCTTAACTTGCCATCTCTTAAAGTGCTCTCCAGAAAATTTTTCTGGCTTCAGCGCATCAACAAAACTAGCCATAGTTAATTCTGGAAACCTATAATAAGGTTTTTGGATTGTTAACAAAATAGGCAATTTCCAGATTAAAACCAGAATATAAATCATGATAAAATGATGATCTAGATATCTCAGATTGTATTGTTTACTAGCATAGCAAAACATGCATACCATGATCTCATACATGACAACCGGTGTAAACATAGCTTGTACACCAGATAGATTAAAAAGCAAGAACAAAGGCATAAGACCTGATATAAGCATAGAAATTAGATCACGAACGGCGTACCTTTCTGATGCTGGAGAAGACGGTGGCGGAGTCGGCGCTGGACGATCCTCGATGAGCGCTGGAGGAAGAGCTCGGAGCAGTTGACGACGAGTACGTCTTGACGCAGCGCCGCCTGACTTGGACGGTAGACGACCCGTTGTTGAAGACGAGAGCAGTCGCGCGACGAGCGCTTCCCAAAAACCTTATTCGCCTTCTCCCGGTGCAGGATCGCAAAGACGAGGGTTCCGGAGACCTGCTCGCCCGGTCGCTGGTGCACGCAAGCGAACGGACTGGAGACGACTAGACGGCAGCGCAAAAGCGATATGAGGCAAACACTAGCTCGAGAGGTGTTGAGATACGTTTGAGTCGTAACTATTTAGGACTATGCAACTTGAAGGCCAAGAAACCAAAAACTAAAACTGCAAAAGGAGACCGCGCTCCCGGCAAGGCGAGGAGCCGGATCTCGGCGGACCATTCACGCAGGTGTCGCGCACCCGCGCAAGTCGCCACGCCCCGCCCCGCCCGGCGAGGAGAGCGAGCGCGCGCGTGGGTTTCTCTTTCTCCTTCTCACACTAGACTTGAGGAAGTGGAGAGGACTTCCATATTTAAGCAAGTCCTCCTCCCTTTCCACTAGCAAGGTGGGACTAAAGAGTTCCACTTTCTCTCTTTGCTCACACATGAATGGGCCTTTGAGATTTATTATGAATTTCAGAATTTGTTAATGGGTCAAGCCCATGTAATTCTAACAATTGCAACACACACACATGGGCATGCAAACTTTTAATTTGAAGGGAAAAAACTCATAGTTCTCAAACCAAACATCTAAATCAGATTCTGATTACAGCATGATGTTCCTCATGATGACATCTATAAAACAAAGACCACAATTCAATATTTTTGGATAATTTTCTATGTGAAACAAATTTTTCCAAAAGGCAGGACAATTCTATTTATAAAGCTGGAACAATTGTTTTAGCATTTTAAAAGATGTTCTAAAATTTTTTCATCTAAACATGATCAAGTGTGACCTATTTCAAAGATCTCATTGTAAGAAACCTAAGGGTGCCTCAAAATTAATTTTGACACGTAAGAAGAAAATTATGCATTTTTTTCTTTTAATCACGGTGGTAAGGGATTCCGCACGGAAGATTTCCGCATTTCTCATGGTTTATAAAAGGATTATTATTATCTTGATGAGTTTACCGGATTTATTTTTTACTAAAAAAATGATGAAACTCAGATGGAGGTCAGGCCGAAACTACAGCCCATCAAACTGCTTCCTTCAACCAGTCTGGCCCAGCCCCAGATGGAATAGCCACGAGCAAGTTATATAACCCTAGACGTCCGTCCGTGTCTAATGTCTAATCTAAAGAGAAAAAAAAAGGAACCCTAAACGCATCCATCCCAATCTCTCAACGGCCCGCCGCCGCCGCCGTCCTGCTCCGGCACTGAGGACCTCCGCGTGGCCATTTTCTTTCTCCACCCGCTCACTCCAGGTCCGTCTTCTGTCTCATCTTCATCCCGATTGATCGAAATCCATCCTATTTTATGTTTCTTATCTTCGTTATCTCCGATGTTTCTTGGGCGTTTGGGATGCATCTCGTTGGAGGCACCGGGGCAGGATGAAAGTTTCTGGCCAGATTAATTTTGTATATGGTTTCTGGCTAGATTAATCGCAAGCTACTTCTTGTCTAATCTGCTTTGCTGCTGTACTCTTTCGTTTTTTTCACTGTAACTGCTAGATCTAGACGGTATTGCCTCCTAAGAGATCCCTAAGTTTCCCTTTTTTCTATATATATTTTGTTTGTGCGTAGGTCAACTCGAAGCTGGGAGTTGAGAACCGATTCCAAGATGGGTTTCCCGCGGCGGTTTCTGAATCTGATTGTGGGCGGTGGCAACCCTGCAGTCAAATCGCTCCGTCGCATCGATCTGATGCGCCAGCGACTGTTTTACCCGGACACAGCACCAACAGGAGTCATCTCTCGGCCGCCGCCTCAGCCGCCACCGCCGGTGTCAAAGATGGGGACGATTCGGCTTTCAGGGCCGAGCTCTAGCTTCCAAGCTACGGCCACAGGTCCGAACCACGAACGGAAGATGGACTGCTTTCCGATGGCGTATAGCTGCGTTCTTTGCACGGACCAGTCGGGGCGTGGCTTCCTCTTCGATCCCGACATGTACAGGATGGGGACCGTGCCCGCGATCCACACGCCCAAGGCGATGCCCATATCTGTGTTTGCGTCCAACACCGGCGTCGACGAGGACATCTTCAACTATGGCAACGGCAGCAGCCTCTTTGTCATGGAGAGGTTTCTCCAGCCGGAGGAGAAGGAGAAGGAGAAGGAGAGCAAGCAATTCGTCGCCTTGATCCTCCGCAACAAAAGTTTGGCCTGCGGTGGCGACAAATGCTGGCAGAGCCAATTCCTCCCGCCGCCGCCGTTCGTCCGTGAGCCATCCTACTGGGACAACAACGACGACGACAGGCGGCCCCAGATCACGGCCTACGGCGTCGTTGGCGGCGGCTCACATGTCTGCATATCCGTCGATGGGATCGGCACCTACTGCCTGGACACGGAGAGCCACGCGTGGAGCAAGGCCGGCGACTGGATGCTGCCCTTCCGCGGCAAGGTCGAGTACGTGCCTGAGCTCAAGCTTTGGTTTGGCCTCTCCGCCGCCACTCAGCACCTGGCTGCTGCCGACCTCTCCGACATGAACTCTTCCCAGCCGCAGCTCGTGGGCGCTTGGAAGGAGCTTGACGCACCGGAGGAATGGAAAGAACGCAAGGATGCTCAGATTGTCAACCTGGACTCCGGTAGGTTCTGCATCGCGAGGTTCTTCCAAGCGGCAACAGATGATGCAGGCTTCGGTGATAAGAATGAGAATTTTGCTGTCCTGACCGGTGTGGAGATCAAGGGCAGTGCTAATAATGCCAAGGGTGGAAAAGTTGGCAATGGCAAGAAGGGTGGAAGAGGGAGGAAGGTGAAACTTGGAATGACCCCTCACAGATCCAAACGTGTCAACAACAGCAGCATCGAAACATTGTTCTGCTAACCTCGCTCTCATTTCACTATTTCAGGGGCTTTGCTGTCAACTTTATTTGCTGTTTTCTCCATTGCCATGCATCTATATAATACTTCCTCAGGGTGGTAGTTTTTTTCTTTTTGGGACTTGGAGAATCCGCAGCGCTTCTACCTTTTCACATCTAGCAAGTCTTCAGTATGTTTTGTAGTGCCTCCTGCAAGACATACCTTCGTATAAGCTAGTACTGTTGTAATTCAACCTGCTGCGTACCTTTGATGTGCTGGCAATCACAAATTGTCTTCGAACTGCGATGTTAAATTTCAGATGATCTGTTATGACTGAATCCTTGCATCTCTTTTGACATCTAGCAAGTCTCCGATGCTGCTGTCAATTCAGTATGTTTTGTAGTGTCTCTTTGCTGCAAGACATGCATTTGTACCTTTGGTGTGCTTGATTTGTACAAATTGACGTACTTGTGCCATGGTAAATTTCAGATGATTGAGTATGACTGATCCATGCTTCATCATAAATTCAGAATGCATGTTGTATGGTCCTATTAGCCATTTAGTGTCACTTCTCGCTGAAAAATACGTTTAACTACCTGGGATTCTTGCTGAGAAGCTCCTTTGTGAAGCGATCCCAAACGGCTTCTATCTTTATTTTAATTAACTAAAGTTTTATATAAAGAAAATATTAACACTTATCCTAGTAAATAAGTATCATTAAATTAATCATGGAGCATATTTTTATAATATGTATAGTTATAATTATTGATACTAGTACCGTGCAATATGCGGTTCCTGAGCTACAGGTGATGCTGCACGGTGACACAGGGCAAGAACTGGAGGATGGTCCACCGGTCACTCACCGTGACAGGCTAGTTGCACCGTCTGACCCGCATCCGTGCATCCACTCACCAACTTGCCCATTTTTTTTTAAAAAAAAAAATTGTTCCATCATCAAAAGCAAACGAAATCGACAGCTGATTTATTAGCCACTCGCGCCCAAGCATTGACTGGCCAGAATTTGCATTGCACGGGCCATTTTGTTTTCTGCAGGTACTTCTGGGATACTCTGCTGGATGGGTGAACTGCATCAGGAATCAGGAATCAAGAATCAGGAATCAGTCAGTAGTAGAGTCAGGGATGCAACAAACACTTCTTTCATTTTTTTCTTGGTATTAAAAATGGTTGCAGTGGAGTATTAGTATTAATGATGATACTAATGTATATGATGAGACGTGATAGACTAGGCTATATGGAGTGATGTGTAGTGTTTTGGAGTGTGGGAAGCAAATGAAAGGTACTTTGTGGTTTTATTTGTGGAAAACCAACGGAGATCCCTGCTTCGTTCCATCCAATAGTAAATTAGTTGTTACTTTATGGGTTATATGCCCTTTTCTTATTCGCTAACTAAAGGTAACGTGGAACTCTTACGGCAGTTATGGTATGAGCTACTCCATCCATTCAGAAAATATAACATGTTTTAGTTTTTATGATACATCATTTTTTATAACTTCAGACAAATGATATTGAATGCGCCTATATATAAATTAAAACAAAGATAGAGAAACTTGGATCAGAACAAACTTTTGAACAAGGCGGGGTCATCTTGTTTCACGGGGCTTCTTTTAGCTCTAGCTCCTTCAAAGGAGCCATGACTTCTAGCTCATTTTTTAGAAGAGAGAGAAATGAATCCCTGCCACAGTGCATAATAAATCCTTAGAAGCCAGAGCCAGATTGTGAAGTGAAACCCTCCTAAACGAAACCTATGTATTGGAACTGATCAACTGAGCTACTCGTACGTTAGCCATGGAGTCAGCTCTATTGCCTTCATCCTCTATCTTTGTACTTGTTGGTCGGCTTAAGCCCTTTTCGGCTTGCTACCAATGTCGTTGCAAAGTAATTTTCTCTCTTCTGCTGAAATAAATCTCAGGTAGTTAAAAGTCAAACTCATGCTCATGCTAAACGAGAGGGATGTTGTAACACTCTGGTGTTAAGCAGACTAAAACCTGACATGTCATCATATGCACTAGCATTTCATCTGAGTTGATAACCTAAGTATGCATTCACTAAAAACAAGTTTAATTCATCATGCTTGTGCTTAGTTGATAAGGAGTGCTTAAGTTTGAAACCCTAGTTTATGTTTTCTTATGTGGTGAATAGTGCTTTTGTGTTATAAAAGGGTGTTTTGGTAATCTATTATATAGTAATTGAATTTTTGGACCAAACTTTAGTATTATGTCTCAAAGGTGTATTTGGAACATGTTTCAAGTCACCATTGAGTTATAATTCAAATTTGGTTGAAATCCAAATAAATAATTTAATTAAGTTAAAAATCCTATTTTGTCCCCTTTTTCATAATTAAAAATATAAAAAGAATTTGGTTATGCTCTAAAAAGCAAAGTTGCTCCATTTATGATAAGGATCAACTTTGGTGTATAAAGTTTTTCAAGTTTTCATACGAAATCAAAAGTAATTGTGAAAATACACTTTTGTCCTTCTATGTCCCCTTTTGATTTTCAAACCCTAATTCAAAATCTAAGCATATTTTGCATATGTTGCAAAAATAAAAGATGTTCAGTATTTAATTCTGAGCATTTGATATTTTAACATATTTTCAACTTATATTCAAAAATCTGAAGTAATTTCAAAATTTCTGAAAGGGTAGAAATGAAAAGGGGGGATATGTTTCTTCTCCTGTTCATGGCGGTGGGAGGCCGAACCTGGATCAACGACGCCAGCGCGAAGGGCAACGTTCTCTCTCGAATGAGCTCGCACCTGTCTCCGTGGCAATGTTAAGCAGCTGCTGGCGCTCTCCCTTGCTCCGTGGCGCCTTCTCCTGAGCTCGCCGTCGTCGTTTTGCCACCAAGGCACCGACGGGCTCTATCCCTATCTAATCCCAAATTCACTGCAAACCGAGCGTCCTCATCCAAAATTGACCGCAGTCATAACTTCCTTACCTCCTTGCGCATCTCCAGAACCCATCCCTTCTACCTCTACTGCCTCAGAGAGCTTGTGCTCGCCGTTCTTCTTCCCGCCGGGCGAAAACGCCGCCGAGCTCGACCTCGCCGTGGTCAGCCCATCCGGGCACTCCTCTGCTCTCTCTTTCTCGTGTTTCTGTTTCGCCTTGACCCCAGGATACTCATCGGCTCGATGGTTTTCCGTTTGGTGCTCAGGTCTCGCCGGAACATCGTCTGCTTCGCCGGAGCTCGCCGTCGCAAGCCACTGCTCCGTGGACTCCTCCTTTCCGGTCATCCTCCGCTCAAACCAGCTACGCAGCCAGCATCTGGGTGAGCTACTGGAGCTTCCTAGCCCCTCCGTTCTCTTGCTACCGGCCTGAGTTCGCCGGAACAGCTTCGCCGTGATCCGGTCCGCCGCCGTGCGTGGCCAGACCTCATCGAGGCGGTAGCGTTTAGGGTTAGGGGCTCTATCGGTTGCGGGTGACTTGCCGGTGCTTGTGCTCGCGTTAGTCGGGTCTCTAATGGCCGGAGTTCACCGGCGTAGGGTTCGTCGGCGCTCGGTGCGCCGCCGTCCTCTCTGGCCGGCGTCGGGGACTTCGCGTTTGCGAAGACGATAAAGTGCAGGGGGCTGGTTGCAAAGTCCATAGCTCATGTGAATAGCGCTCAGGACTGCGGGTTGTTTTCGTAGAAGCCGAAGGGCTTTTCTGCAAAAACACCAGGGCGCGCGGGCGGGAGCCAGGCCGGGCCGGCTTTCGCGTGTGCTGGGTCGCCTGGACTGGGCCGAAAGCCCAGTTAGGCTTAGATTTCAGTTTTTCTTTTTATAGCTTTTTGTACAGTAGCTAGTTTTGTTATTTTTGCTATAATTTTTCTATAGCTCTGTTAATTATGAAATTTTACATGTTAGATGATAGCATGTCTGTGCTAATATAAAAATTATAAAACTTGTGTTTTGAGCACCTTTGCTATAATTATTAAATCCATGCTTTAATTAATAAATGCAACTTTGATGAATTATGTAGTTTTCTATGTTTCTCCTAAAATAATGAAATTTGACATGTGAGTTTATGTTACTAATATATACCTTCAGGATTAATTCCAGCTCTGTTTGATAAAGTATAATTTATTCATAAGTAAAGATTATTTTAAATGACTTATAAAATAAATAGAAATAGTTAATCACTTTAGATTTGTGTGATTTTTGGAAATTGTTTGACAACCATTGGAAAATTAGCATGAATTGCTCCCTGGTTATGGATTCCTTTATGCAAATAATCTTTTGTTGCTTGTTAGTTACATAACCTTGCTTAATGAAAATGATAAAACTTGCTTAGTAATAATATATGGTTTAATAGCTAAATTAGTTTGCTTTTATATCATGAAAGAAAGTTGTACTCAAGATAGTTAAGTTTGTTTGTTATTATCCAAAGAACATGTACCCTGTCTTAATCATATCATGAGCATCTCATTGATCATGCATATGCACTTCTACGTGTAGATCTCGTTTCGGAAGAACCGGATCCACAGTGGGTTTCTTCTGAGCGTTTGGATCCTTCTGGTTTTTCTGAGTCTCTGGACTTCGCTGATCACTAAGGCAAGCCCCGGACATTAAACCTATCCTTGTATTTTTATAAAGTTATTTATATCACTTGAGTTAATATGATGCATTAAGTGAATAGGAGTTGAGTGAACCCTATTTGATGCATTACCGATCTTGATGATTCCAATATTTAACCTTGATACCCGTTTTATGAAAATGCTTAGTATGCTTAGCCATGCTTTACTTACTTCATAATAGTAGGTGCTTTTAAAAATGGTTGCTATGTTATGGAAATACTGAATCTTGAGACAACATGATAATTATAGTAACTTACATCAAGAATGGAGTCTTGTTGTAAGGTTACTCAACATAGGACCTTATCGTTGTTGGCCTGCTGTGATTGAGACCTTTGAGTACAGCCCACATGCGGTGGTAAGCCTCGTCTATAGCTATTCCGATACTTGAGAACGGTCAACCGCGTACTGGGAGTGGAGAGATGGCGGGAGTAGCGTGTACCCTCGGGGCTATGAGATAGTCGGGTTCGAGGTGTACTGTACTCTCAGTACTCTCGGGTGACGCTGGACCCGTTCTTGTATGGGAGGATCTATAGATAGGGTTGACATATGTAAGATTAAGATCTACATATGTCATGTGGTACTGAATCCCCAGCTGAGTTTAAACGATTCGAATCGCCGTGTTTCCTCGGATATGGAGCCTCAATCCACTGACCCGCACCGTAGTAATAATTGAAACTTTATGAGATGGGAACTACACCCGCACCGTAGTAATAATTGAAACTTTATGAGATGGGAACTACAGATGTGATATGCTTATGAAGGTTTGAGAATTTTTAAATAGTCATGAAAGTTAATCTTGAGTTAAAACTTGAAAGTAGGGTTTTTCTATTAGTAAGCTTTTATGCAAAAGAAATGTTTTGATCTTGCTTAAGACTTACCTTGAATTCCTATAACCTTCATACCTGAGTCTTCTCCTCTTTCCTAGACGGTTAAATCTTGTTGAGTACTTTTGTACTCAGGGTTCGTTAACCTTTGTTGCAGGTGAGTTTATTGATCATCCTTTTGGTGGTCAATGTTTCTTCACTCTTGTGGAGGAGAGTGATGATGACACTGATGTTTGACCTTGAGCAAGTAACAAAAATTGTGTGGTATATGTAATATAGAGTTCCGAACCTTTTATGTATCAAGTACTTCTGGGTTGTAAACTTTTAAACTTAAGTTTCAATCTATGTTATATACTCTTTCCGCTTTTACTCTGATTTATCTTATCTATAAAACTGTTGTAATACTGTGATGCTTGACGAGGGAATTCCTGAAAAGAATGTAACGTGGATGATTCGGGTTTCCCGAGGACACCCGACAGATCTCTTGAGTCATTTGAAACTCGTGCACGCCAATCAGAAATCTTTAGGACAATGATGGGTGCATGTGGGCCACTTAATTCATGAGGTTCTGCCACAGATGTTTTGTTCCTTAAGCCTTTTTTTAAGGTCTCTATCAGATCAGATGATGTGACCCAATTTAGTCTATTAAAAATAGACTAATTATAAATTCAATTTATTAGTTAGAGACTAATTACCGAAATAAATCTATTAAACTTAATTAGTTTATGATTTGATAGTATAGTGTTACAGTAAACATTAATAAATTAAGTTAGTAGCATCCGACGTGACGTACGGAGTAGAACTGTAGCCCCAGGATCAAACGCCATAAATTGACCTAAAAAGATTAAGCAACCGCCTGTACATGTGTTGCTGGAATGGTGTGGACTACAGAAGTTGCTGCATCGGCGCAGCCAGAGAGAATCAAAGATTCCAACCGGCGGGGCCCATGCGGTTGCTTCTCATCCTGGCCCGCCGGCGGTGGTTTGGAGAGAGAATCCAGCCGGCAACAGGCGTCGGGCCCACATGGAATCGCTCAGATACTTTCCTTGTCCACTTGGGTTGGGGTCTACCATTCCAAAAACTGCAACATCAACAGCAGCTCTCATCCGCTACTGTCTCTGCTTCAGACTATCCGCACTCGTTCATCCTCTATATCATCCTCTATACGTCCTGGTCATCAAGATTCTCTCCTCTATATCTATTTTTTCTGCATCCATTCATCCTCTATATCATCCTCTATCCACTATAGGCCAACTTATCACTTTATCTAAATATATTCATGTGAGATCTAGTTTCAAAGAATTAATTGCAACGAATTTAATGGCGCAATCAGAATTTAATTTAGTGTTTTGGTTTGTGAGTTGTAATATTTTTTAGCTAGTTGAAACGGTAGGTCCCACTCTGCATGCACTCCCTCCCTCTCTCCCAGCGCATGCGCATGCACTCTGGCTCACTCTGCACTGCTGTTTAGCGGACGTCTTGTACTCCCCTTCATTTAGCGGACAAAAAGGTGTTGACACAGCATATAGCGTATGCCGCTGCAGATCATTGTAGGCTCTTAGTTCCGCTAAATGCATATACCTTATCGTGTAGAGGTGGCCAGTGCAGATGGTCTCATACCATACCATACCATACGGCACCACATGAAATCTGACGGTTCATCCTGTCAAACAGTCGATAAAAACCTCCTCAAAAAGAAAAGAAAAAAAAAACATTTGTGTCAAGGTCATGTGACAATGGCTTGTTAACCCCTGCGGCATCCACTCGGGGAAAAAAAAAGATCTTTACTACTCCCTCCATTCCAAATTACAAGACGTTCCAAGAATCTTGGAAAGTCAAAGTTTTTCAACTTTGACCAAAATTATAGAGAAAAATATAAAGATTTATACCATCAAATATACATATTATGGAAATATAACTAATGGAGAATCTAATTGCACTTAGTTGATATCATAAATATTATTATCTTATTATATAAATTTGGTCAAAGTTGAAAAACTTTGACTCTCCAAGATTTTTGGAATGTCTTGTAATTTGGGATGGAGGGAGTAGTAAACTTTCTTGCGCCGAGATCCTTTGCGTGCGTCCTGGCTGATCTGTGCATATCTCAGCAGCCAGCAATAATCATGCTCTTGATTCTTTCCCTCCATCTTTTGTTTAATTCCCACTTGCTGCATGGGCCTCAGCAAGTGCTGTGCTGATGTGGGCAAATGAATGAATTCAGAGAAAGAAAAAAGGCAGGTGGGGAAGCAAAGCAGAGGCGACAATGAATTTGCAGCATTCCTGGAGTCAAAAGAGGACAGATCTTTCAGTTACAAAAAAAAGGAACGAGCTTTCAATTTTTCGAATGAAAAAGAAAACCAGGGGTCCATCCATGTACAAAGATACTACTACTGTAGTAGATGCATGCATACAACTGCAGAATCGTCGTTCTGCTTAAGGCCCTGTTTGGCAGAGCTCGCAGAGCTGATTCTCTGCTGAATCCAGCAGGAGCTCTGCCAAACAGCTTTGTAGTGTGAAGTGATTCTCTGCTGATTCCGTGAAGTGATTCTCTGAAATGAACTAAGGGGCTGAGAGCTGAAAAAAGTAGCTTCCCCTGATTCTGTGAAGTGATTCTCCATACTGATTTTAAGAGTTTATGCTAACGAATCAAAGAGAATCACTTTCAGCCACAGAATCACTTCTCTCACAGAATCAGCTTCTATAGAGAATCAGAATCAGACGGAGCTCTACCAAACTGGTTGTTAGCCATCCACTAACTAACCACACCTCTGGAGTAATTGGGCGTCATTTTCTGCTACTGTGCCCGAGAGCATGCGTATGCACCAAATCAATAGGTTCATGAAGAAACGATCATTACAACAAAGGATAAAATCTATCTATCTATATCTGCAAAAAGAACGACGAAGCAGCGAGGCGGGAGTGGTGCCTGGAGTGGAGTGGAAGGGACACCCAGTTATCTATATACCGATCAAATAATTTTTATACATAGTAGTCGAATAATTCGCCATCCATCCATCCGTGTTCCACTCGCGTAGAAGTAACAGGGCTCGGAGCTCGGTCGCGTACGTCGCCCATGCCGTTGCGTGGCGAATTCACTCTCTCCCCCTCCGCCCATTCGGCCACCATATAGCCTAGCCGCCACCGCCACACCACCCTTCCACTCCGTGGCGCCCGCCTGCCAAGAACCAGTAGTCTCTCTTGGCCAGTCCTACTGGTCCTCCTTGACGTCCGTGGCCAGTCAGGTTGTGTTCTTGCGCCGGGGCTGGGTGTGGTGGTGAGGCCGAGTGAGGTCTACTTGGAGGTCGATCGGCGGCGTGCTCGTGCTTGACTGCTCGTACATGAGGAGCGGCTGCGGCGGGGGAGGGAGGCAACCTGGGGAAGGAGGCGGGGGAGGCGCTGGGGCTGCTGGGCTGCGTCAATGAGGTGGTGGCGGCGGTGGCGGCGACGTGGGGGCCCATGACCGACGGCGCGCGCGTCGAGGCGGCGCCCAGGCTCGCGCAATGGCGCGTCGACGCGCTCCCCTGCTACACCTACCGCAAGTCGCTCCCCTTCCGCATCGGCCTCTGGAACTGGTCCGTCTCCTCCCTTGCTCCCTCCCTCCCCTCCCATGTCTCCTCTCTGCATATTCCCTAGTAGTAACGGCTTTTGTTCAGAGAATCTTTGCTTTGTTACTTGGTTCTCATGTCGGGTAGGGTGAAAAAGCTTGAAACTTTGGTACTGATTTGTTACTGCTTTGTTCAAGTGCTCCTGGTTTGTGTGCGAATCATGTGCTTCTGAATCCTGGATGGATGTTGTTTCTTCGGTTTGAGGTCTCTGGAGGTAGTTTGCCGATTTACATCTTCATGTATCGCTTGTCTTCCTGTTAATCTGGGTTGTTCATTTCAGATAGTGGCTCTGATTGATAGTGAGCTATTGGATAGCGTGGTGACTTTTCCCTTTAATTTTTCTTGTTGTGTGGTAATGAACTTCCATCAGAATATGGTTCTTTGTTAAAGCTGGGGAAAAAACAGAATTTTGGCAGTACAGCGTCATGTCTGAATTGGTCCCTTTGGCAACCAGTTTAATACATTCTAGTTTGCTACCAAAAATCACTAATTTTGGTTTTATCCGCTTAAATAATTAAATTTATACCTCCAACCAAAACTATATCTAGCTTCCTTTTAGTTATAGGCGGATACCTTTCCACACCAACCTATATGTAGTCAGGATTTTTTCTTAACCGCATTTGGTGTGTGAAGGAAACGTGAAGACTTTGCTTTGAAACAAAGATATTTCAGACAAAGGTCCACTTTCTTGAACCTCTACTTCTAATATTTTTTATGCTATTACTAAGAAAATCTTTGATCAATCCGTATGCTTCCTTGATTTTTTTTTCATAAGTTAACTGGATGGATAAGTCAGCATGCATATTGACACAATTGAAACCATCAGCAGTTCTTTTTTAGCATTAGTACAGGAGAGAATTGATGTCATGTTGCCATGAGCTAACTTAAGTTTTCTGTTGCTGCAATGTGAAGGTACCTGTCTGTGGAGAGAAATAACAAGCAAACTTGTGTTAAGCTCTTTGCAGAGAATTCAAATTCCCCCAAGAACGGTCCCTCAGCCCCAATAGCTTCCTTCGTCACAAAACTTCTGATATCTCTTCCACCTAATCAGCAGACCATAGTCCACCCAGGTAAGTTTCTTCTACTCTCAACCACTGTCTTGTAATTGTAATGAACATTATTTTGGCATGTACAGAAAATGGGGACATGTTTGAATTATCAGTGTGTACGCTAGTCTTCATGAAAACCTACGGTATTTTTTATTTGGCTACTACAAGAATAAATGCAGAATTTGAGTGGTAAAGACCCAGCAATACAAAATAGCAAGCAGGAATGATTTACAGCTGAGTTCTTTGTTCTGATGTGCACATAGCAAGTGGGAGTGAGTGACTGATGATGCCAATTGTTAGTCGTTTCTATCTAACAGGTGATTTACACATCTGCAGGAATTTTCGACAAACAGCTGAAACACGACGGTTTTGTGTGGGCAATCGATAGCACAGTCACAGGGAGATTTGTGATTGAGATCGAGTTTCTTGACCTGAAGGTCGCTGATCCATCTGTAAGCACTGCCTCTCTGTCTGCTTGTGTTTTTTTGTCAATGGTTGGTACAACAACAATTAGTGATAGTAGGGTACGTGGAGTGCTGCCCTTGGCTCACCTGAAAATAAGGTCTAGGTTTGCACAGGTTCGCATGTACAGAAGCTTCTCCATCTGCTTTCTTGCGTTGAAATAAACAACCCACTGCCACGGTCTGTTGTTTTCATTAGTTGATATTATGTGTGACGTCTAAAATGACACCTGGAGATGTTGTTTCATCATGGCAATCATGTTTCAGAGCCAGAGGCTATATTAAGCATGCATAACAGAATAACAGAAACTAAAAAAGAAAACAGAGATCTGCTGCCACCTGCCTGCCACCCAAGGTGGACCTAATGTCAGGACAGCCTTTCTTTACAACTGAAATTTTGCGAATACTGCAACTGGTTTATTAATGACATTAGCTGACAAGAAGAAGGATTGTTTAAATACCTCTTTGGGAGAGCCTGTTCAGACTTTCATTTTGTTCACCAGCAAATCTTAACATCAGGACACTACAACATGTCATCAACACATCAGTTACAGGAAGAATTTCACTGGCAACCAACAATTCAAAAAAAAAAAAAAAAAACAGAGTATTGACCTTGTGTGCCATGAACAATTCAAGAAAAAACAAGCGTTCAGTATCTGACGGTTTCCATGAACTGCATTTCGTCAGGGTGGCGAGCCGGCCTCAATCTGGGCCTCCCGCCAGATCAAGCAGTGTTCAGACAGCACCGCCCTGTCCTCCCTGGCTCGGATGCTGCACGAGGACATCCTCACCGACATCACCATCAACGCGGCGGACGGCAGCGTGCGTGCGCACCGCGCGATTCTGGCGACGCGGTCGCCGGTGTTCCGGAGCATGTTCTCGCACGACCTCCGGGAGAAGGAGCTCTCCACCGTGGACATCTCCGACATGTCCCTGGACGCGTGCCGCGCCTTCCTCAGCTACATCTACGGCGACGTGCGCGGCGAGGAGTTCCTGGCGAACCGGCTGGCGCTCCTCCGCGCCGCCGACAAGTACGACATCGACGACCTCAGGGAGGCCTGCCACGAGAGCCTGCTGGAGGACATCGACACGGGCAACGTGCTGGAGCGGCTGCAGACGGCGCACCTGTACCGGCTGCCGAGGCTCAAGGGCGGCTGCCTGAGGTTCCTGGTGGACTTCAGGAAGGTGTACGAGCTGCGCGACGACCTGGACGCGTTCCTGCAGACGGCCGAGAGGGACCTCGTGGCCGAGGTGTTCCATGGCGTTCTTGCTGCGTGGAGCGGGCGGTGAACCATGGCACTGCAGTATGCAGGTGTGCAGTACATCTGGTTGGTTCAGTTCAGAAGCATTGTTTCGTTTGGAGGATTCTTGCTGGAAAAGCGTGTAAATATTTGCAAAACTGTACATGCGTGGCAGTAGTTGGCCTGAAATTTACTGTGCATGCCTTGATTGGATTTTGTTCCTATCATATGTGGAAATCTAATTCATGTAACCTATTGCTGGACTTGTAATACATCAGCATCAGCATCAGCATCAGTAATACATCAGCATCAGCTTATTGCAAAAGTTATTTGAGATTGATAGTTACTATTGCATTAGTTTTTTTTGTGTGTGTTAAGTTTAACCAAAGTGAGTAAGCCTATTATCCAAAAAGCAAACAACTTGCCTATTAGCTCAGTTGGTTATTTTTGTGTGTGTTAAGTTGTACCAAAGTGAGTAGCGTGTATTATCCAAAAACAAACACCTCGCCTATTAGCTCAGCTGGTTAGAGCGTCGTGCTAATAACGCGAAGGTCGCAGGTTCGAGACCTGCATGGGCCAAAAAAATATTTTAATGCTGCTCTTCTTTTGATTTTTTTCTATTTTTATTATTGATATCACAAAGTATTTTTTTTTACCAATGCTGCTATTATTGATTTCACCGGGTATTTTTTGTACTGTGCTCTTTTTTATTTCTTTTCTATTCTTTTTCACTACCGCTCTTCTTTGTCTTTGATTTCTATTCTTTTCTACTACTGCTCTTCATTTATTTCTATTCATTTTTACTACTGCTCTTCTTTGATTATTATTTACTTCACCAGGTATTCTTTTTTTTTTACTGCTGCTCTTCTTTTGATTTCTTTTCTATTCATTTTTACTGCATACCTTCTTTGATTTCTTTTTGTTTTTTACTGCTGTTCTTCTTTGATGTCACCAGATCTCTTTTCTCCATTATTCTTTGCTGCTTCCTTTTTCTATTATTTTTTACCGCTCTTATAGTCTTATTCATGTTATTTGCACCTACCAATTAACATCACGGATTTTCATGGTATTTACATAATTCATGTCTGAGATTGATCTTCTTTTGAAGAATCTCAGTCTCAGAGGCTGGAATTCAGGTTTACGCATGAAAAAACAATTGCAGTTCCTGTTTGTGTCAGAGACGGGGCAATGCAACAGTGTGAGAACTGAGAATTCGACATGCTGTTACTTGCCGAGCCATTCTAACCATTCAGAATTCAGAGATATCGCTTGCGCTGAAGATTCCAACGTCATCCAACATCCATGATTGGAAACCAAAGGCCGGAGAAGCAAGGAGCGTCATCAAAACCATCATCCACTTGCCGGCCAGTCTGCTTGCGATCGACCCATGATGGATAAGAGCGTGAATAATCTGTTTATGTGTTCATGTGCTGCTCTTGGCAAAACAAGAGAGCACTCCAGTCTCCACGATCGGCTGTTGCGTTGTGTCTTTGTGTGTGCAGATATAACTGAACCTAATTGCCAACCATCACAGGATGAAAACCAAGCCACAGTTCCATGGCATCCGAAACTCAATCAGCCTGAGATCTCCATGGCATCCTCTATCAGAGACATCTCATTTGTATAGTATAGAAACAACAGATTACACTCTGCATAGTCAAAACTCTCGAATGCTGCTGCCATAAAGCATTCTGCTTGCATACTCGATACTCTATGAATGCTGCTGTCAAAACTTTTTTTTTTTTTTTGTGACTCGCTGTCGAAACTCTCTGAATGTTGTCTGCATTCTGCTCAATACGGCTTCCATTTAATCAAGACGTCCGGGAGATTGACAAACCTGGAAAGAGCATCAAGACGTTCGTCAGAAATAGAAAAAGATTTGGCGAAACATAGTAATTAATCATCAACCACTATCAGAAAAAAGGATTAAGCAATCAAGCTATAGTAATTTCAAAGTTTAATGTTGATTTGGTTGGGGTGCGCCAGGCTCTGCCAGCAGTGCAACAGCCGAGCGACGCTTGAGGGCCCCAGTGGCAAGCCACTGTGGTGGACCCTCCCCCACAAAAAATAAGATTAATATCGAAGTAGGCACATGGCCCACATATCAGATATTAAACTGATAAGAACAGATACTACACTTGATCTTAGCCAAAAGGCCGAGAAAGGTATGCTTTGGCCAGGCGCCCTGGGTCTCCTTATGTAGCGAGTCCGCGCGCCTCCGTGCTGCTTGGCTCGGCGAGGTGGGACTAAACGGACGAACAAGATCTCGATAGCTGTGTCCGTCAAGGTCGAGCGTTCTGGCAGATATTGTAATGGGCTGCGGCCCAACGCAGCTGCCTTCTTCTCCTTGCTTTAGACGGCCCACCTGTGGAACAGCGCGCTGGAGCCAACACAGGTCTTCCTTTTTTTCCCCTCCTTGTTTTTATCTTTTCCCCCCTTTTTTGTTAGGTGTTTTAGACCCGTTATTATTATTCGAATATCTTGTTATGTTTTTTTTTAGTCTTTTAAAGTATGATGATGATACGATGATGTTAAGCGATTTGAATGAATAAAGAAAAATATGTTAGTATATAGAGAGAGAAGAAGAAGAAAAATGTGTACTCAGCTTTGTGCTGTTCAAGGCAAATGACACTTTGAAGTCACCAAGAATAATACATGTCCATGGTAAAGTTATGCCTTAGCCCTTCAAATCAGAAGCATCAGCATCTGCAAAGTTACTTGAGATCATAGAGACAAGCCAATTACCGAAGCGTCTCCCCCTCTTTGTCAGCTTTAGTAAAGTGAAAAGCAAGGCAAAATTTGGCGGAGTAACCTCCCCATATGTTGTACAAGGCCGTTTCATTTGACAGTCTCCATTCTCCTCATCGCATATCCGCTTACCCTCCAACCCAGCTCCCTCATGATGAAGCTTCCAGAACAGAACAAAGAGATAGAGACACTAGTAGCTGGCTGTAGACAGATACACACATCCTACATATACACACGCACTGACAGAGAGCTCTGCTCAAGAACCATAAGCCACAGCAGCAGCCAGCAGGGGCTTCCAGTTCTCCTGGTGTGGTACGTCGCATCTCGCATGCATGTTCTTCATTCTTTTGCCTCCTTGCTTTTCTGTTGATTTTTGTTCGTTTCATTAGGATATTCAGGCTGGTTTTCGAACTGTTTCATCTGTTCAAAGTTCAGATATTTGGTTCAAAAACTACTTCTTTTAGCTTCCTGAGCAATCCTACGGCTGGATTCTGCATTCTCATGTTCTAAGTTCCTCCTTGCAGGGCAAGGGGAATCATTATATTTTGAGCACGTAAAATGATAGATTTAAACACGAATATGCATTGTTCTCAGGAGCTCTTACAAAGAGCTGGACCAAATATTGGTCTACTTTTGTCCTCTCGAGTTCTTTATTTCTGTTCTCTGTTTTCAGTGCATGTTGGTTTGGATTCTCTTTTTTCTTTTTGTCAACAGAAAGTGCATAGATCCGTTGCTTTTGGATTGAACACATGTTCAATGGAAGTTTTTTCCCTTTGCAAACTACCTCTTGCCTGCTCTGTTTGTTGACCCTCTGGCTTCTCGTTTAGCTAGAGTACTGAAGTCAGATGCTGCTGATAGAAGCACTGATTTCAGATTAAGACCATTCAACACGTGTCCGAAAAAACTACTTTCTCTCAGCCAGTGCTTATACGCCATTCTTGAGCAATGGACGAGCAGCAAGCCTATAACTCTGGGCTTGTATTTTGCACTCCAAGAATGCAAGAGTTCAACCTTTATTTGTTTGTATATGAAAGATTTAGTCAAATTCATTCCTTTTTATCCATGTGGATATATATCCTGCTTCGCCACGCTGATAACAGTGTCTTTAGATAATCAAAACAACATAGACATTGTGAAATGACTATAATTTTTTTCCCGAAAGTGAAATGACTATAATCAAACTTCTGAATTACGCAATGCTGCAGGAATATGATGAACAGTTCTCGTTCGTACGTTGGGTTGATGAACATTGGCCTTCCCAGGTCCAACAGACTCTGAAGCAGCTGCGGTCGACTGTTGGATGGTACAAGGGAGACCATGAGGAGGCTCACAGGGAGGTCAATGTTGCCATCGGACTACGCGATGAGGCTGTGGAGAAGATGGAGGCCATGGCCGTGGACCACTCTGTGGAGTTGAAGAAGTCCGAGACGGTCGCTAGAGACGTGTGCATCATGTATCAGACTAGATGTATGGCAGAAGCAGATGATAAGAGGAGGGCTTGTGTGCTGGTGTTTTGTCTTGTCAGGATCCTATATACTTGCTCTACTCTTTGGTACTGTAGATGGGAATCACAAGTGATGTGTAGCTGATGGTAGTAGGCAGTAAACCATGCTAAGCAATAGTTGATGGTCCTAGGCAATAGTTGATGCTGGACACTGCTTAATGATCTTTTGGTGTTGAAATTTGATGTTGCCCTGTTGCTGCAATCTTAACAGCACAGGGCATTTGTCTGATGGTCAATATAATAACTTGGTGTCATGTCTGTTGTTCTCAATGTCAGGTGTTGTGCATGAGCCCCTCTGTCAGATATAAGTATGCTTCTAGAGTTCCAGTCACACATAATTGATTGAGCCTTGCTTTTCAGATTTTCCCCAGCAAAAACGTATTGTAGCATGTACATGCTCAGCATGCTTTATCTTCACCGTTCAATGTTGCTTTGAGATTCGTGCTCCACACTATCTCCAATGGTGCTGCCCACTCTCCCAATGCTTTGAGATTCATGCTTTGAGGATTCAACGGTGAGGATAACACATGCTCAGCACCTAGACACCAAAAAAAAAAATGTTTTCTTTCCCCAGGGGAGGGGCAAATATTACTCAAGGATTGATGCAGTTATTTTTAGACGGAGAAGGCAACACGCTCTCCGAACCCAAATGTTCCTCTACCACCAGGCGGCTACTACTAGTCGCAGCAGCACCAGGGCCTTCTCCTCCCATCTCATCCGCCAATGCTGCGCCGCAACCCAACCCGCATCGAGCTCCGCGCCTCCGACCGCGACGAGCTCGAGGAGCACCTCCGCGCCGCCGCGGGGAGCACCCCACCGCCCACCACGTCCAACGACCCAGCCGGCTACACCACCCCGTCCCCAGTCCCGGGCCCGCCGCCCAACCCGCTCCTCCACCTCCTCCACCCGCCGCCCGCCGCCGCGCCCTCCAAGTCGCAACGCATCGGCATCGACCTGTCCACCTCCACCTCCACCCCGCCCCCGCGCCAACCCCGCCCCCACCCCCACCCCCACCCCCATGGAGGTTGAGGTCAAGCTCCGCCTCCCCGACGCCGCCGCGCACCGCCGCCTGTCCGCGCACCTCACGCCCCGCCTCCGCCGCACCCACGCGCAGCGGAACCTCTTCTTCGACGCCGCCGCGTGCACGCTCGCCGCCGCCACCGCCGCGCTCCGCGTCCGCCTCTACGACGACGACGACGGCCGCGGCCTCCCCTCCCGCGCCGTGCTCGCGCTCAAGCGCCGCCCGCGGATCGACGCCGGCGTCAGCCGCGTCGAGGAGGTCGAGGAGCCCCTCGACCCTGCGCTCGCGCTCGCCTGCGCCGACGACCCCGTCCGCCTCGGTAGGCTCGACTCCCCGATCGTCCGCCTCGTCGCCGCCGAGTACGGCGTCGGCGGGGACGCCACGCCCTTCGTCTGCCTCGGCGGCTTCAGGAACACGCGCGCCGTCTACGAGCTCGAGGACGAGGACGGCAGCGGTAGCGGCGGCCTCGGCCTTGTGCTGGAGCTCGATGAGACGCGGTTCGACTTCGGCACCAGCTACGAGCTCGAGTGCGAGACGGCCGAGCCGGAGCGGGTCAAGGAGGTGCTGGAGCGCCTGCTCACCGTGGCCGGTGTGCCCTACGACTACTCCAGGAGCAACAAGTTCGCATGCTTCATGGCAGGGAAACTGCTTCCTTGACTAGGCATGCCGCCGCCTTGTGCTCGGTATTCCCTTCGCTCGGCTCCGTTACGCTGCATTGAACAACTTAAATGTGACAGCTTTGATTGATAACGAAATGTGCGGGGCTTCTGATGTTTGGTGTATGCTTTGGTATTGTGGCAAGTGAACTTAATCCTGAGCCTCATCAAATTCGATTTCTCCCAAATCCTTGGGGGCAACTCATCTAATGTAGTGTTAGACCATGCCACCAGCTACTGTAGCTCAGAATTGTTACCTTGCGAGGGCGAGTTTACATAGCATAGCTTAATGAGAACACTACGCTGATCCAGGACAGATAATCATGGACCGAGACAGTTATAATGCAGTATAATAGTCAAGGGCTCGAGGCTACAACCGCAAGCAAGCAAAGTTTGTTTAATACACATAGCAGCATGGATCGTACTTAGTAATTCTACATGAAGATAAATATAGCCTATATAAGTATGGTTCTTAGATACCGCATGGAGGATAAGTCCTTCTTGATATAGATGTTAATAACATTTGGGCTCTTGATGAAATATGCTTACAACTCTATCAATGCACTCATTGGGAAATTTGCAGGGGTTAGTAGGCAAGTTTTTTAGGAGAAAATAGATGTTTTGGGACCAGACTTACACATTGAATCAATTCCAGATATCCATTGGCATTGGGAAAATCTCATGCTTGATTTTCCTATATGCTATATCCGAGGTCTTGCAAATTTCCTATTAAATTATTTTGTTAGAGGATTTTGGGAAGCAAAAGAATCTTAGTATGTTGGGACTGATTGATATTAACTCATATAGTCTTCTTGTCCTATTAGCAGCAAAGCTGATGAGCATGTGGTCTCTAAGACCATGCACTGGAAACGTGAAAGTTGGTCCTTTAAGCAAATTATGCAACAGTCTCATATATCGCTGAAACTGGCAAAAAGACTAATCCTATAGCCCATACGTTAAAAAAAAGGTTAATCGATTGGTATGGTTGCCGTGTATGTGCCTAATTTTAGATTTGTACCTAAAAGTAACTTAAAAAATACCATGGTAAGGAGCGTGATATTTACCTTTGGCCTCTATTTTGTACCTAAAAGATTATCAAGAAGCATGATATTTACCTTTGGCCTCTATTTTGTTTCCTTCTGATCTGTTTTGTTTCTTTTTTATCTGTTCAGTTCCCTTCTGAATATAGAGTGAGGTTCTGTTGCTTTTAATAAAACCATATGTATTGATCTGCTTCCCTGATTATGGTGTGCTTTAAGGTTAATCTCTTCTGCTTGTGCCATGGTGTAGGTGTTCGGAAGGCAGAAGGTCGTGCCTGTTGTCAAGGATGAGACTACGGAGGTGGCGAAGCCGCCAGCAGCAGCAGCAGAATCTCACTGGAGGGGGTTATGATCGTTATGGGAAAATAAAACAAAATGTAAGTGATCCTTGGGTCTTGAGACTACTTTGGTCATCTCAGAAACTAGTATCATAGTATGTCATGGTTTGGAGAATGATTGGTCCAGTAATTTGTCATGAACTCTCTGTGTTTTCTGCTTCAAGTTGATCTGTGCTTGAATTTTTATGCCCAGGTTCGTGCAATGTTTTAAATCACTCATATTTATGCAACTCGAAATTCTCGGAATGCTGCAGTCAAAACCCGTCACTTTTTGACCCACAAAAAATAAATTTAATATCAAAATGAACACATGGTCCACATATCAGATATTATAAACTGATAAGAACAGATACTACACTTGATCTTAGCCAAAAGGCCGAGAAAGGTATGCTTCGTTCATGCGCCCCAGGTCTGCTTATGTAGCGAGTCCGCGCGCCTCCGTGCTGCTTGGCTCGGCGAGGTGGGACTAAAACATCTGAAGCTGAACGGGGGGACATGAGGATGCGAGCGCGACCGCTGCGTCGGTTGAGTGCTATCTTAATGGGCCGCGGCCCAGCGGGTGGTGTCCGTCTTCTCGGTCATTAGGCCCTCTCTCTCTCTTAAAGAAAAGGCCCATTAGGAGCACAGGGTCTCAAAACGGAGGCGGCTTCATTTCCTGACCCTAGGCCCATTAGATTGAATTGAAAGCGCTTTTTTTTTTTCTTTTTGGCCAAATAACACTAGTGTTCTACGGAGTATATACGATTATTATCATCCAAATAGTTTTGAAGAAAATGTTATACTATTATGCGAAATGAATTAATAAAGTGTTTGCTAAGTACTCTCGCTGGAAATTAGAAATCAATTCTGGGTGTTTTGTTGTAATAAGGTTGGACTGATGCTTCAGGCCTGCTTGGATCCCCACCTCTAAACTTTATTAGAGCTCTAAAAACTTTAGAGCACTTTAGATATAAATAAAAGTTTAAAGGAGCATATCCAAATAGCAAGCCGTTCTTATTCTTCTTCTTAAAAGAAGGGTGAAGCCGTATTTTTTCCATTATCTAAGAAGAAAAATACACAGGTACAGTGCATGCTTGCAGCTGGCTGGCCTGGAACTAACGTGCAATTTTTACTTTCAGTCTTTGAAAAGATAGTAACGTGTATTTGTTCTCACTACTGTCATGTGCCAATACAAATCCTTTATGCAACCAAACAATACACATTTGGAAAAGCAAGGAGAAATGATACCCGTTTCCAAAACAAAAAGTGGTCGGTTTTGCAGTTTCATTATGCGGTGGCAGCGGATATCAAGATAACATCATCCATACATAACATCAATGCTGATCAACTTCAGCGCGACAATGAAAATACATCAATCACAGGTAACAGTTTTAGGCCTGTTTGGAACGCATGAATTTTACAGGAATCGTGCAGGAATTTCACAGGAATTAGTTCAATTTCACAGGAAAAACGCAGGAACGGGAAAAAATTCCCGCGTTCCAAAGAGGGCCTTACCCATGCAGGATTGACCACCAGTCCAAGGAGAGATCAGAGAATGCCTCAAGAATCATATATCAAGCTGTGTTCAAGTGCAGCATATGCCGACTGCTGATCTATATCAACAGGCACTAGTAGAGAACAGACCTTTGGACGATCTATCAACTGAGCTTTAGTCTCGGCAAAAATTTGCGTCCGGGGCTAAAGACTTTTAGTCCCGGTTGGTAATAGTGAATCTTTAGTCCTGGTTGGTATTACCAACCTGAACTAAAGGTCATGGACCTTTATATAGCCCCGGTTGGTATTATCAACTGGGACTAAATGTCCTTTTAGCCCCGGTTTGTGTTAGCAACCGGGGCTAAAGGTCCTTCACAAGTGGATTCAAAAGGAAAACATCCAGAACTATATCACGTGGGTTGTGTAGCTCAGTTGATAAACGTGTCTGAGGCGAGATGTGCTGAGTTCGAATCTCATACAACACACATTTATTTTTTTCTCCGTGGACCTTTAGCCCCGGTGGAGAGAAGCGTTGGTCCTCTGTCAGGACTACCAAACCTCCCGGTTCATCCAATTTCTCAGGTTGCCTTTCCTGCTCTTCTACCAGTACCAGGAGCCAGATGTTAGTTACTCTGAAGCAGCAATAGTCCTTTCCTGCTCTTCTACCAGTACCAGGAGCCAGATGTTAGTTACTCTGAAGCAGCAATAGTTCCAAATCAAACTGATCAACAGAGGAGAAAAGTTGGCCTTGGCGTTTTCATCCTGGATCCAAGGACAAAATTGGCGATCTATATTAAAGCCATTGCCAATAACATGTGCTCAGTTCTCATGGTTGAGGCTGCGGCTCTTTGTCTTGCAAGCACCATCATTTCTGCAATGCAGATTTTTTTAGATAAGGGATAAAAATATCCGGCCTCTACATCCAGAGATGTACACAACCAATTATTACAAAGTCATTCGACGCACGCAAGATAAAGAGCAAGCCAGAGTTTGAAAGGAAAACACATGACACTACAGCAAATGATAAACATGCTTTCATCCTCTATTTGAAATCTCCAAAGCAATCACTTCTATCTTCTTGTTTATCAATGAGAGGGTGTCCTTGGCTTGCTCGTCACGCTGCAGCTGAGCCCAGGAGCGCAGCCAATACGCTCCCCTGAAAATAACATGCGAAATAGAGTTAATTTTTATTTTATTAAAAATAACATCATTCCGGCATCGCCAGATCGCCCAACACATGGCAGCAACCCCAACCCAAATTAAGTCTTTCATCTGTTTAGGCTGATAAGTAAGACAATTACCAAACATATGTCTGATAGATCTCGGTTGGGACAGATTAGTAGCGTAAAAGATAATCCTCCAAATCATTCTAGCACAGGGGCAGTCCAGGAACAGGTGTTGGATAGTCTCATTCCTGTTACAACAGATACATTGTTGGCTCTCTGTCCAGTTTTTCCTAGCAAGGTTGTCCTTGGTTAGGACAACCCCCGCTGCATGAACCACAGAAAGATTTTAATTTTTAGAGGAACTTTTATCTTTCAGATCTTCGTATGGAGGAAAGTTGGTTGAGTATCTATAAGATGGAGATACATAGAGCGTACTGAAAATAACCCAGATTTGGTTAAGCCCCATTTAAAAAAATCTGAACCTTCCACCAAATGAACATTGGAGATCCGCGCTACCAAATTAAGCCACTCTATAAGTTTATTATCCACCAGAGCCCTTCTAAAAGAGATATTAAGAGGACTTGTGGTCATCACTTCTGATACAGTTGCATGTGGATCACGCACTATATTATAAAGGGACGGATAAATAACTTTTAGAGGCTTGTCTCCTACTCAGGTGTCATCCCAGAACCTCGTATTGGTCTCATCTTTGATATCGAAAGAACCTATAGCCAAAACCTCATCTTTGATACGCATGAGGCCCCTCCAAAAATGGGAGTCATTAGGTTTGGTTGTCACTTGAGTAAGGGTCTTTGAATATAAGTATTTATTCTTAAGCATCGACTGCCACATGTCATCTGAGTTTAGTAAATTAACCACTCATTTGGCCAATAGACATTTATTCTGTAATTGTAAATCCAGGATGCCTAGACCCCCTTGTTCTTTAGGACGACACAAGATGTCTCATCTGACAAGTCTATATTTATGTTTGTCGGAGGAACCTTGCCAGAAAAATCTTGATCTGAAATGGTCAAGTTTTTTTGAGTACTTCTTTAGGAATATCAAAGAAAGACATCATGAACATGAGTAGGCTGCTTAGTACAGAATTAAGCAGGATTAGTCTTCCCCGTAAGACAAATATTTTGCTGTCCAGCAAGAGAGTTTTTGTTGAAAACGCTCTTCGATCTTTCTCCAATCAGAATTTAGGAGTTGCCTGTGGTGCATTGGGATTCCTAAATATCTGAAGAGATACTCCCCTGCACTGCACCCAAAGAGAGTAGTATAATATAGTGCATTGCCTGTAATGCAGATGCTGGAAGTTTTCTTTTCTTCCTCACTGACAACCAACAATTAGTGCAATTCTTCAATGGAACAGATCTCTCAACCCCGCCGCAATGGGATATCAACCAGAAGCCTTAATGCAATAGCACACTCATTAGCTACTCAAGCATTCAGATCAGTTTCTGCTGAAAGCAGTCATGTAAACAAACATCATTTGTTCCAATTGTAATCACGCTTCCAGATGCCCTACTAGAGTGGCACTGCAGTCTGGGACCCTTTCATAGTTTCATCCCACTTGCAGTTTCATGATACTGATAAAATTTGCCTTGTATATATATTAAAAAAAAAAACTTGCTTGCATTCTCTCTCTATTGTGTTGATCTATGGTAAACACGTGTGTATTGTGGAACCAGGATCATTTAGCAAAAGTGGAATTTATCTGGAGAAACCCCAAACTGAAGCGTCGCATTCTTCTGCTGGGCAACAACATATGTAGGCAAAATGATCCGTAAACATAGGTTCGTCTAGCATATCACATTGGTAAAATTCTATAGCATGTACGAATCTAATATGAAAAAAGTATAATCTTCAGAATCAAAATTGGCCTATTAGCTCAGCTGGTCAGAGCGTCGTGCTAATAACGCGAAGGTCGCAGGTTCGAGACCTGCATGGGCCAAACTGCATGTATTTTTTTGTTTTTCTTTTTATAAATGATTTTTTTGGGTGTGTGTCCTTACATTGCTCCTTGGTCGCAGACTTTACCGCCGTCACCCCCGTCATGGTCACGCCGCACGCACGCATGCCTTGCAAGCAGCAGCTAGCCACACTATACTGGAATGCAGCACGGAGCATGGCAGAGGCATGGAACTGAATAAGAAGGACCTCCGCCGCTGTGCCAGCAAGTTTCAGGCAGCTACGTACCTACGTTGTAGTGCTGGACTCTGCTGGAGAGGAGATGCCATGCGCGCGCCGGCGCCGGCGCGGCGGCGCCGTCCACCGTCGCATCGCATCTGCTGCGGGCCATTTGCAACTTGCTTTGCCGCTGGCCGGCCGATTAGCCGTTTCTGTCCAACAAGTGTGCGGACGCGGTGGCCTTCGTTGCCAACTTGCCCCACGCATCATCAGGTCATCAGGAATTCTGAATTCAGGACCGCCGCCCCTTGCATTGCACTGCATGCATGGCGTTGCCGACTTGCCGTGCGAGATCTTGCACAAAGCGAGCTACTGTAGTAGGCTGTCGAGTCCTCCAAGCCTACTACGTCGTGAGTGATACTGTGGTGGTAACAGTGACAGTGATGGTCGTCACAAAGCTAGCTAGGTGCTCTAGCTAGATCGATCCTTTGCTTGTACGAGTCGAGTTGTGTAGGATATGATATAGGAAGTAGGGATGATGGTATAATGGCCTACATACCATACGTTATCTGAAAATATATCTAGCGATTTTCAGGCACAAGGGCCATCTTGCGTTGTTTTTTTTTTAAAAAAAAAAACGACATTATTTTGCGTTGTTTTGCTTCTTCCCCCTTGCTTGCTCCATTAGCTATTGGGTCGTTGGCTGCATTTCAATTCACGAGCAACAAACCCTATGGCATGCATAGGCCGGGTTCTCGTGCTTCAATCATAGGCGGAGAGCTAATTTGCTCGTTAGAAAATCGTGTCCCCCCTCACAAACACGTTTCCCGGGCGACATTATCAATGGGACGGAGAGAGTATTTGCTAAGGAGACGGACCAACACCAAATTTGGTTTAGAGTTAAGTTATAGTAGATGGCATGTCTAAATTTTTGAACAGTACATAGTACATGTGGAACGCTATAATAATTTAGCTTTTACATCTAATAAGGCCCTGTTTGGATGCCTAGTATTTAGTCGAAAACACTTGTAAATTACAGGTCAGATAATTTTTCCGACCTAAATCAAAATTAACCATTTGGACAGTCGGATTAGATTAAAACTAGTGTAAAATAAAACATGTCTCCTGAGATCCGGAAAATTAAATGGCAGCTATCGGGCGCAACTGCGCAAGTCATCTCGAAGCTCGATCACTGCCTCCCATCTCTCGCGGCCTCATTCTATCACCACCGCGGATCCCGCGGCCGCTCGCCGCCGGATCATCCCGGGCCTCCATTCTGTGTCGCCACGAGCCCCAAGGCTAGACCAATGGCCCAACACCGCCAACCTTTTCCTCTTGGCATCGCTCACTACTAGAGAACAGGCCTTTGGACGATCTACCAATTGAGCTATAGTCTCGGCCAAAAATTGTGTCCGGGGCTAAAGACCTTTAGTCCTGGTTGGTAATACCAACCGAGGCTAAAGGGTGAACCTTTAGCCCCGGTTGGTGTTACCAACCGGGACTAAAGGTACTTTTAGTCTCGGTTGGTGTTACCAACCGGGGCTAAAGGTCCTTCCCGAGTGGATTCAAAAGGAAAACGTCCAGAACTACATCACATGAGTTGTGTAGCTCAGTTGGTAAGCGTGCCTGAGGCGAGAGGTGTTGAGTTCGAATCTCACAAACGCGTATTTATTTTTTATCGTGAGAAGCTTTAGCCCCGATTGGAAGCACCCGGGACTAAAGCCATGCTAGCCCCGGTTCCTTTCCAACCGGGGCTAAAGGCCGATTCTGTGGCTCCACACCACTAGCTCCCTCACGCCGCCGTCGCCGCCATCACCGTCAAAGAGGAAGAAATTAGAGACAAGTGGTCTGCAGCTTTGCTTTGGATCTTGGACAGGGACGGCGGCGCCGCGGAGGTGTCCCCTGATCTCAGTAGTTCTGAACCGAACGAAGGAAGGATCCATGTTCTTGTTGTCTGTTCGTATCTCTCGATCGGCTCGGACAAGGAGCTCGCCTTGGAATCCAACGACCTGCAGGCTGACAATGGCATGGCACGACGTGCCTGCTACGGTGTTCGGTGGTTGCTGTAATGGAGCACGGGTGCCGTGCCAGCATGTTCGTCGGCGGCACTGCGTATTCGAAGGGTCTGTTGTAGGTTTGTGTCACGGCCATCGACATAGAGATCGACGACTGCCATCGCGCTTCTGGTTCTGCAGCAGGGGTCAGGGGGCGCTGGTCTTGCGGTGATTCAGAATGCACTGATCAAGTAGCCAAACGCCATTTTCCAGGTGAAAACAAAAACGATAGTATTCTTGTGCACGGAAAATTACAAGTGAAAGCTATTTGCAAGTGTAAAAAGATATATAACAGCCAAACAGACCCTAAGATGGATCAAACCTGATCCCTGAATCCTAGCTACGCAATGAAATTGTTGGAGCTGAGTCTAGAGGAGACTCGTACCCTGCATGGGTTTTTAATTTGTTTCCTTGGAACCAAGGTCCGAATGTGGACTAGCTATATGAGGCTATCTGCATGGATGATTAAAAAAGTTATCTAGGCTGCTAGGCAACCACTCTCAAACATTGGATTTCTCTGTCTAGAATTCAGAACTAACATGTATTTCCTCCGTCCCTAAATAACTGTCTCTAGGGATCCGTATTTTTCTCACAGACATGCTTTCCGGACGACAATTAAAAAGGGATGGAGAGAGTACATGCTTGGATTTCTTTGGCGCGTGCGCGTGTGCGTATATATATAATGTTACTATTATGACTATATTTTTCTACGTTTTCACTTTTTGGTTCCCATGCAAAGCGTTATTAAAACCATGCAAAACATTCGTGGATGCGATGACAAAGCAGGTTCCCAAGGCCACCCCCTAAACACAACACAACCTCCCTCCCTACGTTTTTTTTGGTGCAAAAAATGGTTTCTAATAATTAAGTGTTTGAATTGGTACGAATCAAACTGTCAAGAAAATGTATTACGAATGAGTAGATTATCAGCTGTTCGACAATCATCATTTTTTTCGTTCCGTTGGTCTCTATGAACCTAAAGTTGAACATGCAGCCCATGGGCCAAAGGCACGTCCGAGAAAACACGACGATTCAACTCGGCCCGAAGCCCGCAGCGGACCGTGCCTAGGCCGCACCCTCGGCCCAATATATATATACACATAGAAATGTAAATATAAATATATATGTAAATATCTATATATAAATATGAATATATAAAAATGCATTTATAAATGTAAATATATATATATATATATATACTTTTTGCTGGCGGGCCTGTTGGGCCCGATGAGCCCGCGGACCTTTGAGCCGCCTCGAGGCCCGATCGGACTGTGTCTGAGCCGACGGCACGGCCCGATGACCCGTCTCAGCCCAGTTGCGCATCTTTATATGAAAACCTACAGTTGTCGTTGTCGAGCATGCTCTCCCGTCCCTAGATGTGGACTGCATGTGGGCCCACGTGCTCTGCTGGAGTTTGGACGGCGGTGCACGCTTCAGGAGTTCTGGGCCACGCACACGAAGGTGTTGTTTAGTATTGAGAAATATTTGAGATTTGCAATGTAGCACTTTCGTTTTTATTTGACAAACTTTGTCCAAATATGGACTAACTAGGCTCAAAAGATTCGTCTCGACATGTACATCTAAAAGTACAATTAATTATTATTTTTACCTACATTTAATACTTCATGTATGCAGCTAAAGATTGATGTGACGGAGAATGTAGAAATATTTTGGGAAGCGAATCCGGCCGATGACGATTGACGCGTCCCACGCGTTTACCGGTTTCCGTTTCCGAGCCGACGTGGCCGAGATGGGTCAGCGTCGTCCGACTCGGATCGCATGTGGCGGTGATGATTCGGGTTCGGGACGAGTCAGCAGCGCGTCCGTGTGGACTGTGTTGTGCACACGGCAGCTAGCTGCTTCCATTGGCTATTATGCATGTTGTCTATCATTATACAGTACTCTCTTCATTTCAAATTATAAATTATTCTAAAAATCTTTGAGAGTCAAAATTTTTTAAGTTTGGCCAAATTTATAACATTTATGATATCAACTAAGTATTATTATATTCTTTATTAGTTGTATTTTTATAATAATACCTATTGGATATATCATAAATTTTTGTATTTTTCTCTATAATTTTGGTTAAACTTTAAAAAAAATCGACTATCTAAGATTCTTAGAATGATTTATAAATTTGGAACGAATGGAGTACAGTACAATATGGGGGGCATAGATCGAGATACTCTCCGGCTGCATGCCGCGTCTAGATAGACTCTCGGGGGAATTCATCATGCGTAGTACGTCTCGCGCATGATTAGATTTTTATTCGTTATAATACAGATACTAATGATTGATCACGTGCCAGTGAAAGCCATGGGGTTTCAAAAAAAAAAAATCTATAGTTTTCAATCCTCTGTTATTCTTATTTTTTATGAAACAAATCCCCTGTTTTCCATCTATAATCATATTCTATCTCTACGTTTTTTATTCCTGTGTTTTTCTAATCCTACATTCTAAAGAAGCCATTAGCGTAGGCTAAACAATGCGATGCGTAAAGTCATGAAAAAGGAAGTTCTCGAACTTCTTCACGTCGGGACAATTTATCACGTACCACGTAGCGACTAGGTTAGTCCCGTCCAAGTGGTTCTGAAGAAAGAAGGAATGACGGTAGTTGAAAACGCTAAGAACGAGCTTATCCTACATTGTACCGTCACAGGGTGGAGAATGTGTATAGATTACCGGAAACTTAACGCAACAACTAAGAAAGATCACTTTCCGCTACCTTTTATCGATGAGATGCTGGAGCGGTTAGCGAAACATTCTTTCTTTTACTTTCTTAATGGATATTCCGGTTATCACCAAATACCTATCCACCCCGACGACCAAAGTAAGACTATGTTTACAACCCATATGGAACGTATGCATATCGTAGAATGTCGTTCGGGTTGTGCAATGCACCCGCATCGTTCTGAAGGTGCATGATATCTATTTTCTCGGATATGATTGAAGAAATCATGGAAGTGTTTATGGATGATTTTTTGGTCTATGGTAAAAATTTCGATCATTGTCTAGAGAACTTAGACAGGGTCTTACAAAGATGTCAGGAAAAGGACCTGGTACTTAACAAGGAAAAGTGTCATTTCATGGTCCAGGAGGGCATCGTTCTTGGACACTAGTGTCCGAGAGGGGGATTGAGGTTGTGAAAGGACCGTGACGCCTAAGAGGGGGGTGAATTAGGCAACTAAAAACTTTACTCTAACTATGGCCTCTAATTATCACCTAGTCAAAACCTATGCAAGAAAGAACTATCTAATTGTGCAACTATGGTTTTGCTAGGTGTGTTGCTATCTCTAACGCAAAAGAGTTATGCGACCTAAGTTCCAATCCTATCAACTAGCCTATCAACTAAGCTAGAAAGATAAAGCACATAATTAAGGTAGCAAAATAAATGTGGAAGCTAAAGAGCAAGGTAGAGATGCAAACTCATGTCGACGACTCCGGTATTTTTACCGAGGTATCGAGAAGCACACAAGCTTCCCCCCAGTCCTCGTTGGAGCCTCTCACAAGGAATCCCGCGCAAGGGCTAAGCTCTCGGTCAGGTAACTCCGTGGATAGCTCCGGTCCTTCCCCCACGCTGAAGGGTCGAGATGGCGGACTAGAGGGGGGGTGAATAGTCTTTTCTAAAATTAGTCTTACCGGCTAACCGAAACAAATGCGGAATTAAAACTATCGGTCTAGCCAAGACTACACCCCTCTACTTATACTCTATGGCACCTTACGAAAGATCCTAATCAATGCAAATAAGGTGTCGGGCTAGCTAGAGCTCACATAACCAATTCTAGAAGCAAGGTCACACAAGCCTATGCAACTAGTACTTCAAGCACGGGGGACCTCCTACACAATCTAGCAAGCAAAGCACAAAGCCTAAGCTCACTAGCAATGCTCAATAACAAGGCTACACAAGCCAAATTAGAGAGCTCAACTTAGCTACACAAACTAAGCAATGTGACTAGCAAGACTACAAGTCAACTAGTCACGCAAGAGAGCTACTTCTAGGCTACACAAGCAAAGAAGGTAACTAGCAAGCTACACAAGCTAACTAATTACAAGAGCAACTACACAAGCACAATATATATGAAAGTAATTACAAGCTTGTGTATTGGGGAATGCAAACCAACGGGATGAACAAGGTTGACACGGTGATTTTATCCCGAGGTTCACTTGGTCGCCACCAAGCTAGTCCCCGTTGAGGCAAGCCCAAGGTTGCCGCCGATCCTCTTGCTAGTGGTGACCCTAAGTCACACTCTCCACGATGGAGTGCTCACCAAGAGCTCTAGCTTCGATCCGGCCGGACCACTTGGCGCTCTTCGCGCCTCTCTCTACTAGAGTTGCTCTTCGCGATCTCCCGCGAGGCGAGCACAATGCCCCTCACAAAGCTTCTCCGGAGCCACGCACAATCTTCATGCGGGCTTCACGACGGAGACTCGATCACCAAGCCGTCTAGGAGGTGGCAACCTCCAAGAGTAACAAGCACCACCGGCTTGCAACACGATCACCTAGTGCCACTCGATGCTATCTCTCAATGCAACGCACTAGCGATCACTCACTCGCTATCGAAACGCACACTAGCAAGCACAAGCGAGTTAGAGGGCTCCCAAGCACATCCACACCAGCCACCAAGGCTTTGGAGTGCTCAACCACCAGCCCAAGGCCGGTTACCAACGTTATTTATAGCCCCAAGGGCTAACTAGCCGTTGCCCCTTCACTGGGCAACCTGCGCCACCATCGGACGCTCCGGATCGGGACCAACGGACGCTGAGGCCAGCGTCCGATGCTTGGATGCTCGCCACGTGCCCCCCACGTTCAACTTCGGCCGAGCGATCCCAACGGCTATATTACTTCCCGCGCCAGTTAAAGTGGCATCGGACGCGCCAATGCCAAGCATCGGACGCTCCGATGCCTCTGCTCAAATCTGTGCAAGATCGCCCTCACATCGGACGCGCCAGACCCTTAGCATCGGACGCTCGACCCCGGCGTCCGATGACACACCAGAGAGGTTCCAGAGAGGGCAGAAACACATCGGACGCGTCCGATGGTTCCACATCGGACGCATGCCAGCGTTCGATGCTCCCTGGAAAGCACGCTCGCGCCACGACACCTGCATCGGACTCTGCAACAGTGTTTTCTCAGCGTCCGTTGCCAGCGTCCGATGCTCCTTCAACTTCTGACAGAAACTAGGGTTTGCCATCGGACGCTCAGCCAGCGTCCGATGCTCCTCGGACCAGCGTCCGATGCTCCCCGAGCACAACGCTTCTCCTCTGAAAACCGCTAAATCCTGCCTCGCAAGCTCGGCAGGAGGGAGAGGGACTATACACTAGTTTCTCCCACTTCTCCACACCTTCTTTCAACACACCTTCTTCTCCAACAACTTCTCCTTTGCAAATGTGCCACCACCACTAAGTGTACAACATCATGTGCATGTGTGTTAGCATTTTCACAATCATTTTCCAAAGGATTTTCACTTGAACTCACCACGCCACTCGATCCTAGTAACATCGCAAAGTTAGATCGCTCAAGTGGCACTAGATGACCGATATGCAAACAAGTTTGCTCCTCTTGAAAGTACGGCCATCTATCCTAAACCCGATCATAATCTTCTCTACACACCTATGACCAGTGAAATGAAATGTCCTACAATTATACCTTTGCCTTGCGCATTCCATTCCATCTCCTTCGGTGTTGATGCAACACATGCACCAACCTATCATCAAATGATATGATCCACTTCATATCATCACATGGCCTCCATGGTCCATCGATCTTGACATCACTTGCTCTTCACCATCGCTTCGGTCCTTCGGCGCCAAGTCTTGCTTAAGCCTCCCGACACTCGGTACCAACGGCTTCAAAGCCTCCAACTTGCCCTTCACCTTCACAACCGGTCCATCAAGCCAAGTCTTGCCTTGATCTTCACCATCTTAGCCACATGACCACATGTCATGTTTCATGTGCATTAAGCTCTTTCTTCACATGTGTGAGCCTTGCAACATCCTCCAAGCCATTTCACCTCTATGGCATATGTTGCTCACACATGATCACATGTGGACTAATCACCTGTGTAATTCACTTTAAACACATATTAGTCCACCTAAGTTGTCACTCAATTACCAAAACCAAACAAGGACCTTTCACACGTGCAAGTGGGTCTCCGGTTAAGCCACTCGTGGCAAAGCCTCTCCTGGATGCTCCCCACCGTCTCCACTATCAAGCTTCCGGCCGAACCACCGCGGGCCTTGTTCCCTTCGGTACACGGTGACGGCCACACCACAAACACGGTTGGTGTGGTCTCGCAAGACTACAAGCCCCTCCGATGTACAACAATGGTGCGCGCAAGCACCGAGTAGCAAGAGATATGCAAACCTCACTAAATACTAGGCCTAAACCTAGAGCAAGCGCATGAACGGTGGTCTAACTAGCCTAAGCACTTCGCAAAGCACCTACACTAATCACCATGTGAATCACTAAGCACTATGCATATGGAGCCACTAATATGGTGTAGCAACACCCTTGGTATGTTTCCTCACTCCTCCACACCTCATTTGGCCGGTTAGAGGTGGTATATATAGGCCCCCAATCAAATAGAGTCGTTAGGGGGGGCTGAAAACATCTTTCTGTAGAGCATCAGACGCTACAGTGAAGGCATCGGACGCGTCCTATGCTCATATGATGAGTAGCTGTTGGAAAACTAGTCGTTAGACCTGTTTTTTGGGGGCATCAGACGCTACAGTAAGGCATCAGACGCTGGCATCGGACTCTACTATAACACTATTCATTCTAGGCTAATTTTAGTGAGCATCGGACTCGCGTCCTATGCTCGGCATCGGAGCGTCTGTTGCTCCATTTCCAGTGAGACATGCTTTCGAATTTTGGGCATAACTCTTAGCTCCGAACTCCGATTTCGATGATCTTAGACTTTTCGGAAAACTAATGAAATGTTGTATAGTTTTATGCTAATGCCATGTCAGTTTCAGCAAATCTAAAATCATGAGACAGTTCCAATTCAATCAGCTCTTGTCTCGGCTTGAGCGACTTAACTTTGTTTGCGTCCGACCCTCTATTTCTTGTGTCTTGGACTTTGCTTGATCTTTGTAAGCCTCCAATACATATTGTAGGGTATTTCTTGAGGTGTTGATCATTTGATCACCATATTGCCTTCGTCCAAGTCACATGTGCATCCTATTGGACTACAAAACAAACACTTGCAAACACATTAGTCCAATTTGGTTATGTTGATCATCAAACACCAAAATCCAAAGTTAAATAGGTCAAGGTCCATTTTCCTTACAAGTTGGCAAGGCTAAAATTGAGGTTATCGAGCAGCTACCTCCCCTCGTGAACGTGAAAGGAATCTGCAGTTTCTTAGGGCACGCTAGTTTTTATAGGAGGTTTATAAAAGATTTCTCACAAATCTCTAGACCCCTAACTAGCCTGCTAGCTAAGGACGCACCTTTGAGTTCACGAATGAGTGCTTGCAAGCTTTCCACACCCTTAAGAAAGCACTCATATCTGCCCCAATTATCCAACCACCTGACTGGTCCCTACCTTTCGAGATAATGTGTGATGCAAGCGACTATGTTGTTGGTGTGGTCTTAGGCCAAACCAAGGATAAAAAGCATCACGCGATAGCTTACGCTAACAAGACGCTAACAGGAGCTCAACTTAATTATGCAACAACAGAAAAAGAGCTTCTTGCAGTTGTTTTTGCTATCAATAAGTTCCAGTCTTACTTAGTGGGAGCAAAAATAATAGTCTATACTAATCATGCTAATGACATTTTCACCAAAAATAATATAGATAGGACTTTTAAACTAACATTTTCCACAGTTTTGGTGTAGTCTCTTGTTTTGCAGGTCATTGGTGAAAATACATATTTATTGGACCAAAGAGGAGAAAAAGATTACAAATCACACACTTCAACTTTTTGTCCAAAAGCAAAACAAGAGAAATGATCAGAAAAGAATAAAACGTGATGTGCCAGGACATTTCCCACACCATGGGCCAGGTCCAACCGAAGCCCAACGCCACCTGGACAAGGTCGGTGGTCGGTCGAGCCACCAGAGAGCCGACCGACTATCAGCGTCGGTCGGCGCACCAGCGTGCCAGTTTGGGCCCACCCTTTGCGAGGCGGTCCATGCTGACAATTCAAACGCAGAGGCAGTGTGGGAAATGGCGGTATGGTTAATGTGCCGACGTGGGGAGGTCGGTTTGGGGGCAATTAAGGGTGGAATTTTCCAAAGAGCCCCCTCCACTCCACCGGGCTCCTCCCCCTCTCATTCCATCATCTTCTACACATAGGATTATGTTGATATTTCTTAACGCAATTACCAAAGATAGGCAAGAAACCTATCCCCGGCAACGGCGCCAAAAATGCTTGTTGGCATTTCTTAGCGTAATCACCAGGATTGCAAAGTCCTTGACAATGACACTAGAAACACCGGTAGGTATTCTGCAACATTTACAAAACAAGTCCACAAGCGCACGGAAATACCGTTGTAGCATTTCAACCGGAAGTATTCAACATGACTCAGTATTTTCGCCACAACATCCCTGTTTAACTGTCCTATCCTCTCCAACATAACCTTGTATGCGTAGTCAAACCAGACCTCTAACCCATGTTCTAGAAGTCGGTGCAGCTCAAAAACAACCTCTGCAAATACATCTCTGTTCATAGTTGTTGGATGATGTAGAATCACAGGTGGCGGGACACCCTTAGTACTCAAGTTTGTCTAATACCTCTCAAGATCAATGGGGTTGAAGTGCAATGAACCATACAGATCCATTACGAGCTCCTTTAGATAAGAGACATATGACTGGTAAACAACCTCTGGACGATCACCCTTACCACAACCAACTTTTTGAAGACTATCACCCTCTCACCTTTCAGAATGCCAACATTATATTTCAGGAAGGGATTTGTAAACTTGATCTTCGACTTTCTAAAGAAGAAAACATAATGTCCACCAGACTGGAGGACATAGCGTATATGCCAACATTATCCTTCAGGAAGGGATTTGCAAACTTGATCTTTGAGTTTCTAAAGAAGAAAGCAGAATGTCCGTCAAACCGGAGGACATAGCGTATCAGGTCTGACAGCTCATGCGAGCTCTGTGTTTGACCATGCAGAAGTTGTGATGGTACAAGTGTAAGAAATTCACCCTTCAGGTATTCACACATGCCAACAAACATGCTGCCAAGATAAGATACCGGCCCGTGACGACCCCTGCAAAAAGTATAGCGAAGAAATTTAGGCTATTTACACCAAACCTAAGCAGTTATTAGAGAGCAAATACAGATCAAATAAATGCAAACCAAATTGGGGTATGAACACTAAAGTATACAGTGAGCTTAAACTAAATGATCAAAGTTTCAGCAAGGACCGACCCTTTTAATTTGTGTATGGTTAGTATGTAGCAGTCAATGTAGTTATGCATAACAAACAACTTTAAAACTCAAATCATCTAATTAAGCCAATTTTTATTAGTCAACTCTCAATACACTGATGGAAAATTGAATATGTATTTCCCTCAAGTGTACTTACATTAACAATAGTCAAGGGTCTTCTCGCTAGTGCTCAACATCCTACTACACACAAGAGTGAAGGACAACGTTCTTTTAAACGCCATGGAATCAACAACAACAGATCTGCAAAATAACATAAATAACATATATATCAGAACCATTGCTCATCTTCTACCCATCCATCCAGCCCACCACCCACCCGCCTCTCACCCCCAACGGACGAGCCGCCATTCTCCCCTTCTCTCCTAACCCTAAAAGCTACTGTCATGCTGTCCCACCGCCGCATCGACCCCGCCCACACCACCAGCGGGCCAAAGACACCGAGGGAGAGCAGATTGAGGAGATCCCGCCGTCGCCTCGACCCCGCCCGCCCACACCGCCACCAAAGATGCAGACGCCGAGGGAGGGGCATTGGCCGCCTCGACCCCGCCCGCCCACACCGCCACCACCACCGCCAAAGACGTTGAAGGTCGTGTGAGCTGCTTGGCGACCAAGAAGGCTGCGGGCTGGCCTGCTGCTTTGCGAAGGTAGCGGAGAACTTCTCGCGCGGGTGATGGATACTAGAGACTAGAGGTGTAGACGTGCCAACAAACATGTTGCCCATGCAAAAAGTATAGCGAATAAATTGAGGTTATTTACATCAAACCTAAGCAGTTATTAGAGAGCAAATAAAGATCAAATAAATGTAAACCAAATTGAGGTATGAACACTTCAGTGAGCTTAAACTAAGTGATGAAAGTTTCAGCAAGAACCGACCCTTTAAATTTGTGTATGGTTAGTATGTAGAATTCAATATAGTTATGCATAACAAACAACTTTAAAACTCAAATCATCTAATTAAGCCAATTTTCATTAGTCTTGAAACTCTCAATACACTGCTGGAAAATTGAATATGCATTTCCCTCAAGTATACTTACACTGGATAGCAACAGTCCAGGGTCTTCTCGCCAGTGCTCAACATCTTACCCCACACAAGAGCGAAGGACAACGTTCTCCTAAACGTCATGGTCAGATCTGGCAAAATAACATAAATAACATATATATCAGATCTTATGCTACTGTTCATCTTCTACCCATCTATCCAGCCCACACCCGCCCGCCCACACCACCAAAGACGTCGAAGGAGCCGAGACTGAGGGGATAAGAAAGTTATCTTCCATAGAGAAGGTCGTGGGAGCTGGTTGGCGACCGAGAAGGCAGCGGGCTGGCCTGCTGCTTGGCGAAGGTAGCGGAGACCCTCACGAGCGCGCGACAGATACTGGAGACCCGTGCGGTGCGGTCGCCCGCCCGCCTGCCGCCGCAAGATAGGGTTGTGGGATGGTCGGATGGATGAGGAAGCGAAATTAGGGTTTGGAAATCTTTGTTATATACTGCGCCTGGGCAACCGCAGGCGGCAGCCCCTGGGCCGGCCCACGACTACACGGCCCGAGCGGCTTGATTCGTGATTTACGCCACGTGTTACCGTATCGTTTCAGTGAGCACATTGGCCGAAAAGGGGTCAGAAATTCAACCGATTTATGCCATGTGTTACCGTATCATTTTTGGTGAGCACATTGGTGTAGGATCGAGATGGCCGACTAGAGGGGGGTTGAATAGTCAATTTTAAAATTAATTACAAAACTACTCAAAATTAATAGCGGAAGAGATAGGCTCAATTATAATTTTGACTACACCCCCTCTAATTATGAACTTAACAAGATATACTAGTAATAGTATTTCTATTGTACACAAGTCAAGTTGGAGCTATTTAGCAAGATGATCAACTATAAGAATGTATATCAAGATTGACTACACAAGATATCAATATACATATGAATGTAAATACAAGATACAAGGTCACCACAAGTATGTGTAATATGAAATGAAATGAACTTGTGTTGAGATAGGCAAACCAAAAGGAAGAGGATGACACACGATGTTTTTAATGTGGTTCGGTGACTTGCTGGTCACTTAATCCACGTTGAAGCTAAGTTCTAGGATTGTTGCTCCTCTTGTTAGCTCCAAGCACATAAGCTTCAGACTACCCCCACAAGGTAGGCTCCACGTGAGCACTAAACTTTGAGCCAACCAAATCACTAGATACTCTTCACGCCTCAAGTTTACTAGAGATGCTCTTTGCCTTCCTCCGACGGGGATGAGCTCAATAGCCCCTCACAAAGCCAACTCCGGAGCACCGCACAATCTCCTTGCGTGCTTCACGGAGACACAATCACCAAACCGTTTAGGAGCCGGCAAGCTCCAAGAATAATAGGTAACCACGCCCACACGACGACCACCTAGTGCCACAAGTAATCTCTCACGCAAAGATTCGCACTAGTGGAGCACACTCACTCTCCAAATGTTGCTCTCAAGCAAGGGATATGAGATGAGGTGCTAGAGGAGTTCTCTCCCAAAGGATATGCTGTAAGAATGCCCAAGAGAACCCCCACAAACCGGGCAACCCACTATATATAGAGGCCCACTCAAAATCCAACCGTTATGTGCTGAAACGCGATTCCCGGACAGTCCGCGGTACAAGTCCCGGACTGTCCGCCGTTGTCAGCAACTAGCCGTTAGGTTTGAATTTTGACCGGTGGACTGTCCGCCACCAGAGGCGCGGACTGTCCGCCGTTGCCACACGCCACGCCGAGCAGAACCAGCAGCGCCACTGCTCGTTTTTGAAAAACACCGGCGGACTGTCCGCCACCTAGGGCGCGGACTGTCCGCCGTTGACCTGAGACTGCACCAACAGCGCGAGCAGCAACTCTGCTTCCTCTGAGAATTAGCCGGCGGACTGTCCGCCACCAGGGCGCGGACTGTCCGCCGTTACATCGACAGCCCTCCAACAGATTACACTGAATCTGTTCGGTTCTCAGGTTTTGGCCGGCGGACTGTCCGCCACCAAAGGCGCGGACTGTCCGCCACCAGCCTGAAAACACCTTTCTCAAGCGCTCTATCTCCTTTGCTTTGCCCCATCAACCCATACACTATGGACATGATCAAAGCAATGTAAAGTCAGCTCACAAGCGCTAAGAAAACCTTTTCTTAAAAACAAGCCAACTCCAAACCAACGATCTCGAAAAGAGCATCGTTTCCATAGTCACTAGTTAGCTTTTCACAAACGTTTTTTCACAATGGTTTTTGACTTACCGCCACTCATCATAAAGCGATCAAAATGATAGAGCTCACAAGTGGCACTAGACAACCGTAATGCAAACGTGTTTGCCCCTCTTAGTAGTACGGTTATCTATCTTAAATCCGGCTATTTAACTTCTCTACACACCTCATAGCCGGTAAAAAGAAACACCCTATTGTCCATACCTTTGCCTTGCTTATCCAAGATTTTCTTTGATACCCGCAAGGAAACATTCATGGACAACTTCACCAAGCCATTAGATATAACCAATGAATCTTCGACTTGGTCCATCAAAGATGATGTTGGTCACTCAACCATCACATAGACTTCAAGCCTCTCACTTTAGCTTCACTTGCTATTCACCGTTGTCTCGGTCCTTTGGCGCCAAGCCCACTAGCTTGCCCTTCACCATAGGTCCATCAGCGTCAAGCCCACTAGCTTGCCCTTCACCTCCGCGTCGGCCCCTCGGCATCAAGCCCACTAGCTTGTCCTTCACCATCGCTTGAGCACACGGTCCTTCTAGCCAAGTCTTGCCAAAGTCTTCGCTTGCTTGCTATGCTTAAGTTGAATACCCCAACAAACTTTAAACAATCATTTCAATATCATCATCCACTGATATTGTGAACCCAACCTATTTTCCTTCACACACTTGGATAGAATGGTTAGCTCACAAGTGTTGTCATCAATCACCAAAACCAAACTAGGACCTTTCAATTGGCCGGAAAGGGGCCAAAAATTTGACTTCTTTCTTGGCAGTTATCGACTGTCTTTCCATTTTTATGATACAATTTGTTACATGTAAGCCGACGATGGAGGAGGGTCAACATCTCACTTCTAACTTCTTTATAGACACAGACAGAGAGGTTGCGTTTGGACTTTAGACTAATAACCAACATCGAAAGCCACCCTTTTCTTTGAATAGATAACCCAAACATAAATATGATACCGGTATTTTCAAAAAAATGAGTGGGAGGACTTTTTCTTCATTAGAAAATAAAAGCTGGTGGAATTTTGAAAATACTAGTCCATAATTTTTGCAAGAATTAATGCTTGTGGACTGAGTTCTTCTATTTTTTTTTCTCGAACACGACTCCATGTGTCATTCCATTAAGAAGGGGGCCAAAAGAACGACAAGTACAACACGACACAACAACGGATGCCACAGAGGAGGTGACCGAACAAACACAACACAAACATAACAACAGAAGGGGAAGAAGCAGCCCAACACCAAGCCCAACAGTGGATCAGAGTTCACGCTACGCGGGCACAACAGAACGGCAAGGGTAGGGCGCGACGTCGGATGGGAGCGTCGAGGGTGCACAACGGAGCCTTCATGAAGGAGATGACGTCCGCGGACGCCAACTTCGTTGAGAGCGCACCCTAGGGACCTTTTGATCTCGATGTGGCTCCCCCAGCAGCGATCAACAAGCAGAGAAAGCGACGACGCCTTCAAAAATGTGATGACACACACGCGCCACCGTCGTCAGTCCCAACCGCGAGGATCGGGAAGGGGGTTTCACCTGTGCTGCCATGGACCGCCTGCTGATGGCGGGGAGGGGGGGGGCAGCCATCACCGTGCCGTGACAGAGCCTACCGCGGCTACGACGCCTCAGCGAGAGCGACTGACGCGGCCATCCCGGTGACGCCATCGGATGTATTCGTATTGCCCGCCGACCACGCCAAGTGAGCCAGGTTCCAGAGGGGGGAGGGTGAAACCGGCCCAAAGGCCCGGATCAAACCCCTCAACCCGCCGCCCGTCGGGGTGACGGTGGTGGGGCAGAGGCACCAGCGAGGGCCCACCGCTGAGGCAGGGGCTCACCGCCCACCGCAGAGGCAATGGGGGGCTAGGCCCGCCATCGCCCGTTGTCTTGCCATGTCGGCAAGACCGGCTCTATGCCAGCCACAGCTGTCGCATGTTGTGGAGGACGGTCACGCCATGCCAACATAGAGGGAGGCACTGGTGCGGCTGGCCCAGCCCAGGTCCCGACGGCGGCCCATGCTTCTTTTCCCAACCATGGACTTGCTCCGAGCTGCAAATACGGCGACCAAAACGTCTTCAATAAATCAATTCTTCAACCATTATGAGCAGGAGGTGCTGGATGAAACCTACCTAAACGCCCGGGAAGAGGCTCTGTCACTACTTCTGGTGGAGTCGTGAAGACGGATTTGGTGGCCAGCTATGGTGGACGGCGAGAGCGCTGAAAGAGCTCAGGCGACGACGAGAGCGTCGGAATAGGTGAAGGCGACATCGACGACAGATCTATGCATGAGGGTGCCTCGGCTACGTAGCCGTGTACGGGCGACGACAGATGGCGAGGTCGTTGGCAGCGCTGACTGTGGGTACGGGCGAAGGCGGCATGTGCAGAGGATTTGGGTGGGAGCGAATTGAGCTGAGCTGATGAGGATTGAAGAGCCGAGTCATGTGGCTGTTTGGCCACCGTCGGAGCGTCAATTTGTATTGCCGTAGGATGAAAGAGGTGTGCATGTGGCATCCATCCAGTTGATGGGGAGAGCACGAGCCGCATGTTGCACCCGGGATGTACCCATATAGATGCACATGCTATGATCTGGGTCTTGCGATGAGTGATTGTCAACGGAGTTGATGCGCATGTTCTTTGGCTTGTGTTGTGCAGGTGTCGAGCTCGGAGACGGTGATCGAAGGCAAGGTGAAGGTCAAGTGTTGGAGTGTCGTGCTGATGGACCAAGGGCGGTGAAGGGTGGACTTGGACTTGAACTGACGGACCAGTGGCCGGAGGATGGATCAGCCGTGGTGGCTGACATGCTGGGACAACGACGAGCGGAGACTTGCGAGACACGGTGCGGTTCGGGTCGTGGACCTGAGGACACGTGTCGGTGAACAGGGTGCACGGGCGGTGCATCCCTCTACAACTTTGTTTGGTGGTAGAGCCCTAGAAAAACCACTGGATGACCGGTTTCCGAGTTTGGACCTCAAAACTCGGTCTGACGGACGGTTTTCAGGTTTGGGCCTCAAAACCTGAGTGCTACTGGGTTTCCGAGGTTGGGCCACAAAACTCGAGGAGGACGGTTTGCTGGTTTGGGCCTCAAAACCAGTGGCGGAGGTCTCAATCTGTCGGGCGGCAACGACACGTGGCAGCATCTGGTGAAGTCGCGTCGAGGCGAAACTACCAGGTGTGTGGGCGTGACCGTCGGATCATGAACTGACGGAGTTGGACTGAAATACGCCTAGGATTATAGTCTCGTTCGAAGAAGGTTAGACCACGATAGGAAAAAAAAACAGAATAAGAAAAAAAAAACAGAAAGCCAATCCACTTCACTAGTTTGTCCGATGATGCTAGAGGCACGGTGGCACGACATTGTCCGCACCACGCGTGGCTTTCAAATCCAGCTGGTGGGCAAGATGTGCGTGCACACGAGCATACTTTTGGTGGTTTTGCTCGTGTTTTTATTAGTGCACAAATATTCATCCCGCTAAATTGGCTCACTCCCAAATGAAAGCAAGGAAAAACCTTTGACTACATTGGTGATCTCGTCTACCAACCAAACATAATTTGATGAGTTAGTCTCTTCTAGTTTGATGAGTTAAAACAGTAGCCAACAAAAGCATCCAAATATCGCCTTGATTGTATCAACCCCTAAACACGGGAACGAGTAGTAGTGGTAATAATAAATAAATAAATAAATAAATAAATAAATAAAACAAGACTAGTATGTATTGGTCGCCAAGATACTCAAGCATCATGTATGTAGGGTGTTGTTAGGTTAGCCGTTCCAAACACGGGATGTTTTGGTTTTAGTTCTCCTACAACTAAGCTCGTACTTCTCGCTGCTCTCCGACTCTGACTATATCACATCAAACCATATTTTTTTTTTAAAAAAAAAATAGTTAGATTAGAGTAAGAACTCCTCAAACCAGTTTCTTCGTGGACAAAGAACTCTAACAAGTTTCCAATTTAACGCGCGCACTGCTAGTTTGCTAGTTCGCGTTCACATGCACCGAAGAGCAGCAACCGAGGGAAAAACCTCTCCCCGCCTCCGACTCTGTGAGTCCGAGCGCGCTATATATAACCAGCGGCCGAGCACCCAAGCCGAAGCCGTGTCCAGCTCCAGCCTCCAGCCTCCAGCCTCCAGCCCAGCCAAGCGTCGCCGGACCACACCGAGCTCCTCGCCAACTCGCCGCTGGTAGATAACCCAAGCGCCTCTGCGGACGCGGCGGATTCGAATAATCCAGGGAAGAAGATGACGGTGGGCGCCGGGATCGCCGTCCAGGACGGCAGCCTCCTGGCGCTGGGGGCCAAGGTCCTGACGGAGGTGCGCCCCAACGTGCTCGTCACGCCGGCCGCCGGCGGAGGCCTCACCAACGGCGCGTTCCTCGGCGTCCGCTCCGCACCCGCCGGCAGCCGCAGCGTCTTCCCCGTCGGCAAGCTCCGGTACGTAATAATTATTACTACAGTAATTAAACAGCGCGCGGGCGCAGCTCCCCCCCCCCCCCCCCCCCCCCCCCTGCACTCTGCTTGTCTTCTGCATCGGCCTTTGCCTTTGCCTTCGGGCCTTTGGGGACGATTCAGATTCACCTCCCAATCTCCCATGTTTATGTTGATTCCGGACGCTAGTCTTGTTTTATTATATCATATAAAAAAGGTAGTAGTTTTTCCAGTAGATGACTGGTGGTTGATAGTAATTGCTGCGATGCCAAGCTTCAGACGCGCAGCAAAATTGGACAGGTTCCTATCACTGTCGTCAGGGGTAAAACTAACACTGTATTCTTTAGATGTTTTGTTTCCCTAAAAAAACCCGGAGAAATGACCGCCTGGCTGGTCAAATCGAAATCTGAATTTCCAATACTACTTAGGAGTCATTAATACTCTTATAAGGAACCAACCATGAGGTTGGAAAAGAATTCTGAAGCCACAGTGTTCTGCTCTGCTCTGCTGCGCTGCAGGGACCAGCGGTTCATGTGCACGTTCCGGTTCAAGATGTGGTGGATGACGCAGAGGATGGGCTCATCAGGCCGCGACATCCCCTTCGAGACGCAGTTCCTGATCGTCGAAGGCACTGATGAACTGCCATCCACCGGCGATGGCACCGACGAGCGACCTGTCGTGTACACTGTCTTCCTCCCCATACTGGAGGGCTCATTCCGTGCTGTTCTTCAGGGGAACGCTGACGATGAGCTGGAGATTTGCTTAGAGAGTGGTAAGTGGGTAGTAACAGATACCATTGTATAAGCATCCCTTCTTTGACTTAAGTACAGTTGTGTGATGGGGGCATATATGATATAATAGTATTCTTTCCTGTCATGATTCAGGCGATCCAGATGTGGAATCCTTTGAAGGCTCCCATCTGGTCTTTGTTGGCGCCGGATCGGATCCGTTCGAGGTCATCACAAATTCAGTAAAGTAAGTCGATGCCTTCTCTTCCTTACAATGTCCTCTTATTTTAGTCCATTACCATGCTGCATGCTGTGTTCTGTTGGTTTGCCTTTTCTTTTAAGCTTCCTAATTCAATTTGCTGACTACAATTTCCTCGCTCACGAAACGGGGCTTCAATCAACTTGCTGCTGCAGAGTTGTTGAGAGGCACATGCAGACGTTTTCTCACAGGGAAAAGAAAAAGGTAGCCAGATGTTGCTTGGAGAAAATGGTATCTTAGGTTTGGGTTGCTTTCTGTTATACAGAGTTCTAAAACTTTCAGCTTGCTGCAGATGCCAGACATGCTGAGCTGGTTTGGTTGGTGCACATGGGATGCGTTTTACACCAATGTCACTGCTCAAGGAGTGAAGGAAGGATTACAGAGGTACATATCTCACACATTTTCCACGATATCAATACTATTACTTACCACAATAGCAATATGCTTACTAATAATAACAAATACCAATATACCTATACATCTTTTTTTTTGTTTTGTTTTTCAGCTTTGAGAAAGGTGGGGTTTCTCCTAGATTTGCCATAATTGACGACGGATGGCAATCGGTCGCTATGGATCCCGTGGGAATCGCTTGCTTATCTGATAACTCAGCCAAGTAAGCAGTCTAAACATATCCTCAGTCATACTACTTGATTTCTGTACAAAATCTAATGAGTCAGTTCAGATTCTGAACTTTCCCTGTTATGTATATTAGCTTCGCAAACAGGTTGACCCACATCAAGGAGAACCACAAGTTTCAGAAAAATGGCAGGGAGGGTCACAGGGAAGATGACCCAGCAAAGGGCCTGGCGCATATCGTCAATGAAATCAAAGGGAAACATGAGCTGAAGTATGACACCATTATATTGGATAAGTTGTTCTTATTCATTGATTATTACAAATGACAGATAATTTGAAAGTCATCTCTCTGACATGTTGTGTCAAACAACTCAGGTATGTGTATGTATGGCATGCCATTACCGGATACTGGGGTGGAGTCAGGCCAGGTGCAGCTGGAATGGAGCACTACGAATCAAAGATGCAGCAGCCTGTGACATCGCCAGGGGTTCAGAAAAACGAGCCATGCGATGCTTTGGACAGCATAACGACCAATGGGATGGGCCTTGTGAACCCCGAGAAAGTATTCAGTTTCTACAATGAGCTCCACTCGTATCTTGCATCTGCTGGGATCGACGGGGTCAAGGTAGACGTGCAGAACATCCTTGAGACGCTGGGTGCCGGCCATGGGGGAAGGGTACTGCTGGCTAGAAAGTACCAGCAGGCTCTAGAAGCTTCCGTCGCTAGGAACTTCCCTGACAATGGCATCATATCATGCATGAGCCACAACACAGACAACTTATACAGGTAACAGATTATGCTGAAATGTCTTGAAAGCTTTTTTTTTTTTTTTAGCAAAATATATCTTGAAATCTTTGTTTTTTAGCAAAATATCTTGAAACCTTTGTTTGTTTGTTTTTTTTTGAAAAGGAAAGCTTTGTTTGGTAGTTGGTGCAATTACACCTGAAAATTGTGGTTATTCACATGCTCTTGCTGCAGTTCGAAACGGAGCGCGGTGATTAGAGCCTCTGATGATTTCTGGCCGAGAGACCCTGCTTCCCATACCATACACATTGCATCTGTCGCGTATAACACAGTTTTTCTTGGGGAATTCATGCAGCCAGATTGGGACATGTTCCATGTGAGCATCGTCATCCCAAATTCCTTTTCCTGCTCGCCTTGTGCTATGAGTCACTCTTGTATGCGCCGACTGCTGACATGCTTTCTGTTTCCAGAGTGTTCATCCGATGGCTGAGTACCATGCTGCAGCTCGCGCAGTTGGTGGCTGTGCCATATATGTGAGGTAAATCAAAAAAAAGTTTATTATGCACTGTGTTGAATTGCATTACATATACTAAATTAAATGTTTATTTTGCAGTGACAAGCCTGGAAACCATGACTTCAATCTGCTGAAGAAGCTCGTGCTTCCTGACGGATCGATCCTGCGCGCAAAACTTCCAGGGAGACCAACTAGAGATTGCCTCTTCTCTGATCCCGCAAGGGACGGCAAAAGGTTAATTAGCAGTGGGTTTCTAGCTCTATGATCTATTCTTGTTTACTAAGCGATCTTCTGAAACCATCTGATGCTTTTTATTCAGCATTCTCAAGATATGGAACCTGAACGAACACTCCGGTGTCATTGGCGCCTTCAACTGCCAAGGCGCCGGTTGGTGCCAGGTAGGGAAGAAGAACCTCATCCACGACGAGCAGCCCGGAACGGTGACCGGCGTCATCCGGGCACAGGACGTGGGCTACCTTGCAAAGGCTGCTGATCAGAGCTGGAACGGCGACGTGATCGTGTATTCACACGCAGCAGGTAAGACACATTGTCAAGCTAGGACACACAGTCATCAGTCTCGTGACCCTTTTCTGTTTCATCTTAATAACCACCTGGTCTGTCAGATCAGTGACAAGCAGCCTTTGTTGTGCGTGTGTGTGTGTTTTTCTCAGGGGAGGTGGTGTACCTGCCCAAGAACGCCTCGCTGCCTGTGACGCTGAGATCACGCGAGTACGAGGTGTTCACCGTGGTCCCTCTGAAGCACCTGCCAAACGGCGCCTCCTTCGCGCCCATCGGCCTGGTCGGCATGTTCAACTCCGGCGGCGCGGTGAGGGAGGTGAGGTTCGGTGAGGATGCCGGCGTCGAGCTCAGGGTGCGGGGCTCGGGCACGGTCGGAGCTTATTCCTCGACCAGGCCAAAGAGTGTCGCCGTCGATTCCAAGGCGGTCGGTTTCTCCTACGATGGCGCCTGTGGTCTGGTCACCTTTGAGCTTGGCCTCCCCGAGCAAGAACTGTACTTGTGGACGGTTTCAGTAGAGTACTGAGGTCCATGTAATGATTTACTAGTTCAGATGAGAACTGAGAACTGAGAGTTCAGATGAATGATCAAGTCTCTAATGCGTCAGTTCAACAGAGAAGGCTGGTGGTATAGGTATTCTGATTTATTCAGCGTGTATATTCTGTATGCAGAGAAGGTAGCTGCTGAACCCGCTTGGGAGTTGGGAGATGTCATTTCAGGTTGAATCAGACTATCCGCACTCATGTTCTCTATTTTCATCCTCTATAGTGCCTGGTCATCAAGATTCTCTCATTTATACTTATTTCTCCCGCATCCATCCATCCTCTATATCATCCTCTATCCACTGTGGGCTCACTTGTCACTTTATTTAAATATATATCCATGAGAGATCTAGTTTTGAAGAATTAATTGCAACAAATTCAATAGTGCAATCGGAATTTAATTTGAATTTTTGGTTTGTGAGATATAACATTTTTTTAAATGAAATTGGGTGGGGCCCTCCACGTACTGCATGGCTAGGCGCCTGCGCGCGCATGGCGCTCTCTCCGCTAAATCCCGCCGTGCCGCTCGCTTTGGCGGGAGCGGACGCATACAGGAAGCCGTACCGTATGCCACTGCAGCCCTTTTTCCCTGTAAAAGTCTTTACCAGATGACATAGCGCATAGCGCTGCGGGTGGTCTCATAGTGTGCCAAAAGTTCAAGAGACTGTGCAAGTGTAGTACATTTCCAAAGATGTAAAATGAAATTATGAAGAAAAGAATTTCGAGTATTCATATTGAAATAAAAAGAAATATATCACTTGTACCAATTCAATTACTCTCGTCCCTGTCTCTTCCAACTTTTATATGGACCATGATAAATGGCTCAGCTCAGATCCACTCTATATCTTTCTTCTACCTTGTAGAGAGTGTGTGTAAACCATACACTTCTTCGACCCACTTTAATTCATTTTCGCTTCACATAAAAGGGCTAATCCAGGGTTGGTCAACAACTAAAATGAGACTAACCCGAACAATTTAACATCAACACACACGTGGGCCTAATAATTCAAATGGACCAGATGTCATGGTAGCACTTCTATGCACTCTAGTCCCATAGGCCATGCACTCTAGTCCCATAGGTCATCCTCAATGCAATTTTCATGTCTTAGTTTCTAACACATTCAAATTTTGGAAACAGTGCGGACGAGTTTCATCCCCACAAAACTCTCTCTACCCCCATAAAACTCTTATCACCTCTCTCCTCATTAATACTCATGAAACTCTATGAGATACCATCTCAGTAGATTAAGAAAGTCTTATCCTTTTCTATACGTGAAACTCACGTGTAATTAACAAAAAAAAAACTTTCTCCTCTTTTCTTTTCTTTTCTCTTCTCGCTCTCACGTCCCCCGTTGCGGAATGCTAGAAAGAGAGGACAATCTTTAGGCCTCCATTAGGCCAATCTCAATGGGAGTTTCATTTAAGTTTCATTTGCATTAAATATACTGCCACATAAGCGTTTTTGATGACATGACATTGCATTTAAAAAGAGAGAGAAGAAATGAGTCTCTTGGCACGAATACCAACTCTCTATGAGTCATAGAATTTAATGCCTATAAAACTTTAGAATGATACTCTCACTCTCAATGGAGAGTTTCATTCAAGTTTCATTTTATTTCATATGACATGACAGTCTTGGAAACAACAAAATGAAACTCACCATTTAGATTGATCTTAGCCCATTAGCCTCTTCAAGATAGGCTTGAGGGAGCAAAAGTTGTTGTGAAGGGCCGAAAGACAACCTTTTAGCCTAGGGTATCTAAACTCCCCAAGGGGCTAAATATTTGCTAATGAGCTATTGGAGATGGTAATAAAGCAAATTAATTTGTGACAAGGGAAGGGGCTAATCTTTGCTGATGAGCTGTTGGATATATGGTAATAAAGCAAATTGAATTGTTGACAAGAAACTCTAAAGAACATGATGGTTCCTATCTCAAGATTAGCGAAGGCACAAATTTCCAGTGGGCAAATCCCCGGGTTTAGCACAAAACTGTGTGACGGCGCCGGTAGTTAATCACCTCCTACACGTGGCCCCTAAACCCCCCACGCACACCATTTCTAAACCTCCTTCCACAAGTCACAACAGTTCTACTTCCCCCGCAAGCCGCCGCACCAGTCGTCGGACCCCGCCGCCGGCTGCGATGGGTAGCAGGGTGGCCGCGGCGCTGCTCCGGCGGGGCAGGGACCAGGCATGTGCCCTGCTGACGCCTCGTCTTCCGAGGAGCGCCCCCGCTCCGGCCCCGCTGCCTAGGGTTGGATCCGGCTCCTCCTCCTCCTCCTGCGGCGGCGGCGGCGGCGGAAGCTGCCTCATCCCGCCGAGGCCGGGGCCAGCGGGGGTATTCTCTCCAGCTTCCCGGTTCGGCTCATTCCACGCCTTCCGATCCCTCGGCCCCAAGGTCAGCGCGCCTCTCTCTCTCTGCTCTTCTCGCGCTTCCCCCTTGGTAAATGTTGAGGCCGTAATTTTCGAGGAATTGCCGGACCTTCTGTGATTGGACCGTTTTCGACGGAAATGGGTCGGGGCCGCCACTATGTGTAGGGCAAATCGCTTTTATGTTTTAGACTAACATATTTGGGGTGGCAAGTTTGTCTGATTGATATAGTGCATTAGCTATATTGAATCTTGGCTGTATCTGTCTTCCGAATTTTAGATAGGATGGAATAGCATACACGATTAATCTCTGCATGACGAAACGTTAAAGAGAAAATGGTACTTCAGTTTCAGCAATTACTACAAAAAATGTAAATAGCTTATTCACGGCTGATTTCGGCTGTTTTAATAGTGTCCTGTGAGAAAGAATAAGCCAAACTACGGCTGATAAGTTCAAGCGAACAGAGCTGTGAAATTCACACTTCACAATCCATTTATTAAAAGTTTTAGAAAATATCATATGCATTGCAATATACCATTTCATCGCTTCGTGTTGGCGTGCTGAAAGAAATTCTTAAAACTACGTCTGATTCATATGTTTGTTTCATTTTTAGGCTGTATTTGGCCAATGCACAAGGAGAATGTCAACTACTGCGGCAGCATTGAACTCAACTGTGACCAATGGAGCAGCAAATTCAGGACTGAAGTTGCTTGTTACGAAAGGGCCTCAAGCACAAAAGGCGGTCGGGATATGGCTCTTTGGCTGTGCTGCCTGGGTGTTCAGCTTGGTCATACTCGGAGGGATTACTCGGCTCACACGTTCTGGGCTGTCAATGACTGACTGGAAGTTCACAGGGGAAATACCTCCAATGACAGAGGATGCATGGCAGCTGGAATTTGAGAAATACAAGCAGTCGCCTGAGTACAAGAGGTAAGGATGCAATCTCTGCCATTTGTCTGCTATTTTTGATGGCCACTGGTGAAACTAGGTCATGGCCTGTTTTCATGATGCACAAAGGCTTATTTTCTTGCATATTTGTTTTGATTTGATTTCATGATCCTCTTGGAAGATTCTAAGCATTTCAATGGACACCCCTCTCCCAACTTCAGTGATACTCCCTCCGTTCCAAATTACAAGTCGCTTTGACTTTTTTGGAACGGAGGGAGGAAACTAGTAGCGCACTTTACCTCAGTACTCAATAACTCCCTCTGATGATTGAAGGATATTCAAACAAACATTTACAACAATAATGCTACCAAGTACATAATAAATAACTGTCTCAACTTATGGTATTAGAACATGTGAAAGGTTTGAGTAAGCTTTGCCATCCAATCCAATTAACCTATTCTGTTTTGGCCTCCTATTATGGTTTTTACTAAGACCATTACCAAGGGAGGGAGGGTGTGCATCAAACCAGAATACTCATAGTTCTCACATGTGTAACCTTAACAATTTTGAACATGTTATCAATTTTTTTTGAAAGTTTAGAACATCCTAATCAACAGCAGTGCTGCATCAAAGGGAAAAAGGAAGACTACTGCATGTGTGTAGCTTAATTGGATGGATTAGTACCAAGCCAAGTGGTGGAGCTAGCAAGGTGGCAACCATGGAGGAGATGGTGATGACCACAAGCTAACCAAGTGATCAAGTGCTCCACATTTGGTGAAATGAAGAAAATAAGAGAAGAAAAGAAGAAAGAGAGGGAGGGAGGAAGGGTATGCATCAAACCAGAATACTCATAGTTTTCACATATGTAACCTTAACAATTCTGAACATGTTATCATTTTTTAAAAAAGTTTAAAACATCATAATCAACAACAGTGCTGCATCAAAGGTAAAAAGGAAGACTACTGCTTTATGCTACCTATGTTCCAAATTATAAGTCACTTTACCTTTGAACTAAGTCAAAATTCTCAAAGTGTTGACCTTGATATCGCATTTAATTGAACTTGCAGAGTTTAATATATTTTTTCTAAAAAAAATGTTCAGAGTTAGAGAAGTTTAATTTAGGACAAAGCTAAAGTGAAATATAATTTTGAACGGGGGAGTAGTAATTGGTATGAGTTTGGTAGCAATCTAGAATAGGTAGTTCACTTGGACTCTCAGCAACCCTTATTTATTTTCCTTTAAACAGATAATGACTATCCCCAGAAGTTTCGCTTCGTTTATCCTTACAAGTCCTCTTCCTTGAGAGATACTACTTTGCATGCCATATTTCTGATGCAATTGCAGCATTCTACGAACATATCTAGGGTGAACAAAGGAATGAGCCTTGAAGATTTCAAATTTATATACTGGATGGAGTATGCACATAGAATGTGGGGAAGAGCTTTGGGCTTTGTATTTGCGGGTCCTTTTGCATACTTTATTGCAAAAGGTTATGTTACCCGCCAACTTGGAATCAGGCTGTCGGCTCTTTTTGCACTTGGTGGTGCACAAGGATTCATTGGCTGGTGGATGGTGAAAAGTGGTCTTGAGGTATTTATTAGATATTGCCTTTCATGTTTAGTTACTTTGAGGCTTGGAGCTTCACTGTTTTTCTTTTCACCTCAGGAACCAACATCTGAGTATGTTCAACCAAGGGTTAGCCCTTACAGGCTGGCAACGCATCTGACATCTGCATTTGTTATATACTGTGGTATATTGTGGACTGCTTTGTCAGTAGTGATGCCTGATCCTCCAACCGGATCGATGAGTTGGGTAAATGGTGCAGCAAAAATTAGAAAGTTGGCAATTCCTGTCAGTGCTGTGGTAGGCATTACTGCGATATCTGGAGCATTTGTTGCAGGCAATGATGCAGTACGTATTACATTCTCCATGTGTGTTTTGCAGTTTCTGTCTTGAAACTACATTCTTCATGTTTGTTTGTGTGTTTTGTAGTTTCTGTCTTGAAATTACATTTATGTTTTATTTCATTCGTCTAATTATTCATTACTGCTATGACAAGGGGCATGCATACAATTCATTCCCAAAGATGGGTGACAGTTGGGTTCCTGAAGATGTATTTAGTATGGAGCCTTTCATACGCAATTTTTTTGAGAATACATCTACTGTACAGGTAACTTTTTCTCTCAATGTTAAGTTTACAGATCTGTTCGTATTCTTTTAAAGGAGTTCAGCACCACATGTCTGGAACATTTTATCTGAGAGTTTACAGTCACTCTCTTCGCTTCTTATCTCTCCGTCCCAAATTATAGGCCGTTTTGGCTATCCTAGAAACATAGTTTTTGCTATGCACCTAGATGTATGCTATGTCTAGGTACATAGTAAACTGTGCATCTAGAAAAGCTAAAAGTACCTAAAATTTGGAGTGGGGGGAGTAGTTTTTAAACAATTCATTTTGGCAGAGCCACAAGTAGGTAGTACAGCACCATGACAGTTTGTGTTATGGTGGGGAACACCTATCAACGGAAGCGGAAGACGCGTGGCTGAGGCACGGCTTGCGCCTGGGCACGGTCACCGCATGCTGTGCGTTAGGGAGTTAGAGTCCAGGACGGATTGGAATAGAAGGAGTAAAAATAGGAGATTTGTTTCCATCTTGTAACAGCTAAAGCCTATAAGGCTAGGATATTTTCATTGAAGGAGATCAAGCCTGGGATTGAGACTTAAGTCTCCCTGGGTGCCCAGCTCCTGTTCCTCGTCACGCTTGTGCCGCTGCCCTAGACGTGCGCCGATCACGGCGCCGCCAGCTTGCCGTCGTCGAGTCCGCGAGCCACCAGCCTCCTCTCATCCCTATCGCCTTCGCCCTTTTCCTCGTCGTAACAGTTTGTTTCTTCCCCAAAATATGCCTTGACCATTTTGCAAGAAGTGTCATATAATATAAGTATTAATTTCTTGTGTCAATATGGATTGATGATTTGACCAGAAATTTTAAAGTGCATCACCTTAGTAATGATATTAGTCCAGAGTTCTTCATCTGTCTTGTAGATTAACAAGTCCTTCTCATTCTTGTAGCTAAATCACCGAATTCTCGCAACAGCCACGTTACTGTCTGTGGGTGGTTTATGGTTGGCTGCAAGGAAAATAGACATGCATCCAGCAGTCAAGTCACTGATTGGAAGCACACTTGGGATGGCTACTCTTCAGGTAATACATCTAGCTCATTTTGTTAGTTCCTGCTAGTAACTGATGTAACTATGTTGTGCACAATCCAATATGCGCGCCGGTGTGCCAGATGAAGTTATTGCATCAGATGAACACTCATTTTTTGAGGCACATGAAGAGTATAACCAAGTCCTGACGAACTATTCAATGGATGGCTTATGACCTATATACTGGTGTACAAAACCGATAATAATGTTAAATATTCTATTTCAGGTTACTTTGGGCATATCTACACTATTGATGTACGTTCCAACCTCTTTGGGTTCAGCGCACCAAGCTGGAGCATTGACTCTATTGTCACTTATGATCCTTCTCACTCACACGCTAAGGAGGCCATCACCAGCTCTTCTCAAATCAATTACAACTGCTGTGAAATCAACCTGATACTATGCTTTGAATTTTTTTAATCCTACAATTACAAGTTGGTTTTTCCTTTCCCCATCCTAACATGCAATGGTGCTCGTGTTTCTTTGCACCACCTAACTACTGTAGCATTTTGGAATTGCTACTCTTGAAGGGTCCTCAATGTTTTCTAGTGCCAAGTGCTAGACATCTTTCCAGCCTTCTTTTAATTGCTACATTGTATTTTTTACCACAGCTGTGTGCACCTCTCGTGTCCAGGAAGAGGGTGAATTTGTACTGAGAAATTATACACAAGCTTTGGCTCCTTTCTTGCCTGAAAAAAACTGGCTCCTTTCTATTCTTATGTATAAACTAGATCAATCCCAAATAATTTCGAGCTAATCTCCCTCGTACGTTAACAAGATGCTAATTGAACTCACCACATGGTGGCAGGTTTGATTCCAAATCTTAAGTCTCTGTTCGCTCGAACTTATCAGCTGTCCCATGGCTTATTGAAACACGCGAAATCAGCCGTGAATAAGTTTTTTGAGAGCATATTAGGCCCTGATGCTAAGGGGTGGAACTCTTGATTTTGTTCATTCTGGGCACAATTTGGTTTGTTGGCAAGAATATGGAACTCTTTTGCTTTTCAACATTTTTTTTTGTTTAGTGATTAGTGATCATTTTAAAAGGACAAGAATATATAATGTAGATAAGTTGCATTGTTCCACAAATTCTATTTTTTTTAAAAAAAATAAGGATTGTTCCCCAAAGGTTGATGGCTGATGGAACCTGGGCATACATAATTCGCTGTACGAGTTCCAGCCAGTCAAAACAAAGCTAATTGGCTTCAAAGTGCCTTTTCCAAATTTGACTAGTGTACTAGGAACATGACCCCAATTCCCAAAGACCACAGGAAACAGTCTGTAGTGGCACGGTTCTTTAAATCATCATGAACATATGGATATATCCCTTTACCATTAAACGTGAGCTGTTTTAAGACTTTTTTCTATATCCAGCTATGAGAACCAAATTAGAAACCCCAAGTTGGATTTGATTCCTCCACCGAATGGCCATGATGAGGCCCCTGTAAAATGTGCATGGTACGTAGAGTGTTATATAAATATGCTCATTTGGTTATTTTTATTACACGTGTGTCAACATGCATAAAAACTACTACACCACTGTACTTCAGTCTGCAAATTGAATGTCTAATGATACTTCCATGAGATACACTCCTTGATAACCTGGTGCTCTGCTGAAATGTGGACCGGGAGTGTTACAGCTAATTGTAGTAGAAAATGCTCATTATCGTGGTCAGGAAACGCAGATTGACGTACGGTTTTCTTCTGAAAATACAGGGAGGCAGATGATTGGTAACTGTATTTGATTTTCAACCCATCAACCCTGGAACTCCAATATCAAAGTCCTAGCAGTCTCCAACTTCCAAAATTGACTGATTACTTAATCTCTTCCTTAAAACAAAACGGCTGTTGTTTTGCAGCTAGTTTATATTATATCATAGTCCGTTTGGGGTGGGTTAAGAGCTGAATTATTCCTGATGTCCTAACCAATTCCGCCGGTGAGGCGGTGACATCTGTAAGTGGTGTCGGTCCTCCACTAACCAACCTCCCATAAAAAGTTCATCTTTTGAACTACATCAGTGGCACAATCTCCTGCCTATATAAACAAGGACCTGGCTGCTGAGTTCTGTCATAGTCTCATCCTCCTCTTCCAAACCATCAGCTAGTAGCTAGCCCCGGCCCCCTAGCTTCAAGCTAGATCACCACGCACGCGTCCTGCAGCTTGTAAGACTCCATCACTCCACGGCCATTTCGTCGAAAACCTTTATTGCTGCTGTGTTCGCCATGATGCTGCTCAGCACCACCACCTTCTGCTTCGTGCCGACTCGCGCAAGGACACCTGCTACCACCAGCACTCACCACCATTATCATCGTCCATGCACTGGAAGAAGACTTCTGCAGGCGGTGCTTGTGCAGCATGCACCTGCAACTAACGAGAACACCGATTCGGCCCCGACCAGTCCAGGCCATAGCCCCAGCAACGGCCATGGCAGTCCTCCGATGAACAAATAAATAAATGATGAAGCATGCATGCCGTCGATCTGCTACCTCCTGCTGCTGTTCAATCGCTGCATCTGCCATCATATCCTACGTACTGTGTGTAGTTTTCGAAATTATCCACCGGCCGTGTGCTTTATTTTGCTTTGTAAAATATGAAATAACAACCTCTTAGTGCATGCACACTACCGGATTCAGTGTCTTTGCCGAGTGCCCGACATAAAGCTCTCGGTAAATATCCTAGCACTCGGCATAGACGGGGATTCCGGTAGTGGCATATATATAGGGCATCATCTAGGGGTTGTTTGTACCGCATGTTGTAGAGCTCTCGCTCTCTCTTTTTTTCCTCACTTCTTGTATCTGTATATACTAATATAAATAAAGGAAAATCTTATGCAGCATTTTCAAAAGGCAGGAAAGGGTTTACCAACAACAACAAAAATCTGTGTGTCAATATGACTAGCTACACGCTTCATTATTTTTTCTCTCTCTCTTGTAGTGTAGGAAACTAAAGAGTTTTGTTAGCCTTATCTAAGGTCCTTGGGATTTTATGACGACTATAAACTAAACACATGCAGGGAACAAACAAGTGAACTGAACATATATAGCTCATCAGCTGGTTGAGGTCTTTGTGTTTCCGGCCACCTGATGAGGCGAGTGCGCATGTTTCTTTTAGTATAGGCAGTAGGCTATTTAATTTCTTTTTTTTAAGAGCCCGCCGAAGTGCGTATTTCATTAGGAGAGGAACGAGATTGAGTTTAACAAACAGCACGATAACAACCTTGTTACCAACAAGCCTAGCCGGCCTACTGGAGGCAGTAGGCTATTTAATTTCACCACCAATAGGTTAATTATAAGGCAACCACTCCTGTTTTTCTCAAAAAATAGTGTCACCGAGCAGTTTCACCCATATGCATCGTGTACTAGCTAGTAAACTTGAGGAGGGTTTCTCTTACTACAAATATAATTGAGAACGTATCCTATGCAAACTAGACTCTTGTACAAACTTTGCAAACTCTAGTCAAGACCACAAGAATCTAATCTGATGGCTGGTAATTTTAGCACTTAAACCCCTCCACTCATGGGGTGTTTTGCAACAGCCGGATAGGATGAGTGCGGGGTTTGAGTGCTAAAATTGACAGTCATCGGATTAGATTCTTGTGGACTTGATTAGAGTTTGCATAGTTTGCACAGGAGTCTAGTTTACATAGGATACATTGCCAATATAATTGGGCTTGTTCAAAGTCTTTTATTTTTCTTTTTATTTCGCTGACGGTTAATCTCTCTCTCTCTCGTGATGCAAGTCTGAAGTGGACTGTAAGAGCACATATATCGGGCGCTATGGAAACCACGAGAGAAATAAAATAGCACAAGTACTACTAGTCTACTACACAAGATCGATGTAAGTATATGCATGGTTATAGTAAAGCTAGAATATATGCCATCAACACTAAGGTTTCCCGGTAAACACAACATCTCTTTTTCCAATTAGGGAAGAGTTAGTTACATGTGTCATTTGTTTTACTCCATAATCCATCTTAAAAATATGTAGAAAACCTTACATTTTAGGACGGATCGGAAGGAGTAACAAAAATAAATACCTTGAATCACCTACAGCTAACCTATATATATATATATATATATATATATATATATATAGAGAGAGAGAGAGAGAGAGAGAGAGCTACTATTTAGGATATAACACTCTAAATAATATTTAGAGCGTCGGTGGAGCATCCCAAATCCCATAACCCTAAATGTTGTTACCAACAATCATCTTTCTGTATGCACTAGCAAAGCGATCCCGCAACCGTAAATATTTCAGCCCGCAACCGTAAATGTCGTAGAAGGAAGAGAATGATCTGGATAACATTTACGGTTGTGGGATGAGAATTAGCAGTAACTTTTACGGTTGCGGGAATTGATGGCCAGTGACGCTCTAAATAATATTTAGAGCGCTGCGCTCCAAATAGCGGAGTCCTATATATATATATATATATATATATATATATATATATATATATATAGGGTGAGTTTTCTATACTCCCGGGAGTATCTACTCCCTCTAACTTTCCTCGTGACGGCGTCAACTTTTATTGGGTAATTGAGTTTGCGGGTGTTGTGCATTTAAAATCCGTTAATCACTTTCGGCAGTGCTAATCACGAGATTCGCGGCGACATGGCAAGTATATCTCCTAGATTTTTGGGACGTCCGATTTAATTTGAACTAAAATATCTTGTATTCTTGGTGATGATATGTGCAGCCATGCATGTACATATATGTGGTACGTGCATACACAGCTGATACGCACGTGTACATACATACATATAAACTTTATGAAAACAAGGATGTTCCAATTTTTTTTTAAAAAAGACTACATACACATATAGGTGCATTTTTCTGAACTCAACGGAGTCTTTGTAGTATTATGTATGTCTGTATACATGCCTATCTAGGAGCCGTACGTGCATACTCATCGAATACATACAAACGAGAGTATTGCTTCATTAAAATATGTATTAATTAAAGTATAAGTACATACTAATTTAAGAGTATATAGACATACCTTTTTTGTTAATTAGTGAGTAACAGTATGCTCACATACGCACATTTGAGCAGTTCACATACTTCTTTTTCATGAAAATGGTATTAATGCATACCTTTTTTAAAAGGAGTATACATGCATACTGAATAAAGTATTCGACGAATTTCTTTTTCATGAAAATGGTATTAATGTATACTTTTTCAAAAGAAAGTATGCATGCATACTGAATAAAGTATTCGAGGAATTTGTGAATATATTGATAATTGGTATCCATACATACACCTGTCATGCATCTATCTATAATCTCTATACAAATGCATCGAGTCATGCATGACTTTCATCTTGCTGGGGCCGCTTCAAGTAGTAACACAATTGAAAGACATATCCATCTGAAAATTAATATTACATTGTAAAAAAAAAATTAGTATGTAGGTATCAGGTGATACCCAAAACTGAAAAAAGAGTATCTGTGGATACTCTCATCTTTCTAAAATAAAAGAAAGAAGTAGCATAATGACACTGCTGCAGATCTTCTGCTGGACGATCGATACTGACCTATTATTTAATTAGAAAAATGTAAGCATTAGGGGGGGAAACCTCACGAACCAGATTTGTTCCTGGTAATCGGAAAGGAAATAATCAAAATTTGTTTGAGTAATAATTAACGTATACACTATTTTATATTTGATGTGTATCGGATCGGGTTTTTTTATACCTGTCGGGTGCATAGCAAAGTGGTGATGAACTGAAAGCGAGTTGTTTTTCCCAGATTTACTTCGATGATCGAGATGGCGATATCATGAATTGACGGTGTCCGTGCGCTCCACCTACAAGTAATCCGAGTTCGATCACACAGTGAGAAAAGGATGATAAGAATTGACTCGGGACCGCAGCCATCAGGGATGAGATACCACATTAGAATGGGAAGTATAAATGCAGATCGGGAAAGGGACGCCGCTTGCGTCGGAGGATGGCTGGGCGTCGCTGCCAATGGAATCGAATACGGGAGGATGCGCCGCCGCTGATGGAGTCGAGGACGGGAGGAGACACGCCATGAAACAGCTCTCATCTTGATCTCGGATGGTAGCGCCGCAGACGTCTAGAACCTGCGAAGCCGCCGCCGCCACCGGATGTGTCTCGTGGCCGGTAGATGACGCGACATTGCGGCAAATAATGATGCTGAAGTATATAAATTGGTCTACTAATCCAACCCGCTAACTAATTAGGCACTCCATCGTACGTGCACGTGTGGAAAGAGACGATGGTGGAACGGCCGTGATCGGCCCGTTAGCTTGTTTGGCGCATGCACGATAAGTGGGACGCTCGCGTGTGTATATTATCGGGTGAGAGTAACTACTCTCAGGGAGTATAGAATAATTACCCTATATATATATATATATATATATATATATATAAATAATACGGGTGATAAGAGATAAAAGTAAAAGTTACTAAAAGAGAGGTGATCTATACTAGCTGTTCTTATTAGCATCACGTACACAAGGAATAACAGATGTACATGCCTGCTCTCTGAGCGCACCATAAGTAGATAGTGACACTTTTACATATGCTACTGGATATTCAGGTGAGTGGTAATAATTAGACAAACAAAGAATATCATTTCAATCTTTTCATAATAAACCTGACTAGGACTTAGTGTCATCTCTCCCCACCATCCAATCCAATGGAAAAACTTTGGACGTAACCTGACAATATAATTTAATTTGTTCATCTCCATCCCCGGCCTCCATAAGGAGTTATTGAACGAGAGAGATGACGACGCTAAATCATCAAATCCTCAATGAGGTTAATGCCCGCGAGAAACGCATGAACATCAACCCCAACAAAGCTTCGCCTTCGTCGAGCATGAAGGACTATACTAACATTATTGTCCCTTTGCAAGCAAACAAGAGAAGAAGGTGACAAGAAGAATGACACAAACGCCAAACTTAATAAGTGAAAAAGGAGGCATGTTCTATATAAAGGTACAATTAATGCTTGTACACACCATATAGTCGATAAAATCCTATTTCTATGGTGCGGTTTTATGATCTTATTAGTTTGTCAGGTTGGTTCTCCCATTCGCGATCCTACCGTTTGGGTTTGGATGTCTGATTCAAAATCACGATTTTAATTAACAATCTCGGCATCTGCAGTTTTTAAAGGTGAGCGTCTACGTGTGTGCGCGCCCTCGCGCACACGTATATATTGCATTTTTTTTTAAAAAAAATACCATATGTATGTATAAATGCGTCAGTCGAATGCATATGACATCGATCTATCGCAAGCATATCTTTGTAATTTGTGGAATATTTTGTTGCCAGAAGCTAAAGCATTCGTCAGTCTTGTCACTTTGCAGTACCCTTGGAGCTGTGCTTTTGCTAGTGCTCATGTTTGTTTAAGATATCCACCATGCATATTCAAATCGATAGGTGTACGCTGTTGGTACCTGGACAACAGTTTTATTGTACAAAATAATTTGGTTGTGCACTGCGCACTTACTTTTTTGTTCCATACTATGATACAACTGCTTAGAACTTTGTTGCACAAGATATGACATTGCAATACGTGGCCACGAACGACTAAGGATCTGTTTGACACAATTTTACCGGCAACTTTATGAGTTGTTATAAGTTATTATTTTTGCCAAACAACTTTTTTTTAAAAAAAATAGCTTATGGAGCGAAACTATTTTTTATGCTCTCCCAAAGGAATAAGGGAGAGGTAAAGATGAAAAAAAAACAGCTTTTTATAGCTCTTCCAGCTCAGCTTCACCAAGAAAACTGCTTATAAAACTATTTTAAGAAAAAAATAACCTGAGGTATATCAAAGACATCTAAATTAAATACGCCCTCAGATTACCGTCTCTAGTCCCATGTAGGAGTATATTATTGACTAGCTCCATGCTAGCAGTAGTATACTCGTATTCCATGCTAGCTCGTGAGCAGAGGCTACTATGTACTCAACAAAAATGGTCGTGGTATATATGCATATGCATCGGAGACCGTACACAAAACCTAGCATAGTAGAACAAAATGGAGGCTGTAGATGCATGGGGATGCATGTCCCAATTATCGATTAGTGGAGACAAAGGCAAAACATGAATGCAATGCGGTGTTAGAATATGAAGGCAACTACGAGAAAGCAGCGACGAGTGACGAATGACACTCAATTATTTAGCACGATATATATAAAAGATACGGCAGCCGGTGTGATTTTATCACTTCCTGATAAGGTTAGTGCCTCTCTCTCTGTGCTTACCACAACTAGATGGGCACTAAAAATTAAAATTAGCACGCCCTCCATTATTTTTCTATTATAGTGTAAAAGTATTCGTTAGAGCACAAACCTTAAATCAGAATCCCTAGTCTTGTCTAATTTAGGGGCTCTATGTTTATGGGTCTACAACCCACTCAAGTAGTACGCTTTTCTCAAAAAAACCCCTCAAGTAGTACGCCAGTACAGGTGTTGTTTAGTTTTGGGAAATATTTGGGAAATGTATTGTAGCACTTTTATTGTTATTTGGGAAACTTTGTCTAAACATGGACTAACTAGCACTATAGGAAACCTAGACTTTGCCAAGTGCCAAATTTCGGGCACTGGGCAAAGAGCCTCTTTGCCGAGTGCCGACCACGTGGCACTCGGCAAAGAGCAAACACAAGGCAAAGGATGCTTTGCCGAGTGTCCGACACTCGGCAAAGAAAGGCACTCGGCAAAGGCACCTCTTTGCCGAGTGCCAGCCACGTGGCACTCGGCAAAGAATGTGGTCCCGAACTGTGCCACGTGGTCGGGTCTTTGCCGAGTGCCAGCCTGGCGGCACTAGGCAAAGAGCGGCAAAGAGCCCCTCTTTGCCTAGTGCCGCCAGGCTGGCACTCGGCCAAGAGCTCTTTGCCTAGTGTTTTTTTGACACTAGGCCAAGCCTGTTTTTAAATTATATTTTGAAGCAGTAAATTAATTCAAATAAAAAAGTTTTTAACTACAAAGTTGGTTAACTTATCAAGATGAACAATTTTTGTTTTGGTGATTTCTTCATTTGACAAACTTAAAATAAATTCGTTCACAAATCTTATATATCTCTCATGTAGTTTATAAAACTACAAGAGTGATATATAATGTTTGTGATTAATATTAGAACCACAGTGTCGGATGTATAAATGGTCAAACAACCAAAATAAACTTTGTAGATCTTGACAAGTTATGAAAGTTTGTAGTTGATAACTTTTTAATTTGAAGTCATCTAGTTATGCAAAACTGCGTTCGAATTTTAAAAATTTAAAATCCGAATTTTTTAAAATACCCCGGATGGAGAAATGACCAAAATAAAAGTTGTAGATCTCAAAAAGTTATGAAACTTTGGTGTTGACAACCTTTTGATTTGAAATCATCTTGTCAACGAAAACTACGTTTGAAATTGTCAAATTTGAAATTCAAATTTTTATAAACGACCTCAGATGGAAAAACTACCAAAATAAAAGTTGTAGATCTCAAAAAGTTAGAAAACTTTGTAGTTGACAACGTTTTGATTTGAATTTGTTTAAGGCCTCAAATAAGCTAGTTACACTCGGTTTAATATAATATATAGGTAACCGAAACGAAGATGGAACGTATATGTGTAGTGCAGTGGTAGAGGAGGCTCCGCGCGAACGAGAGGTCGTGAGTTCGAATCCTGCTGACTGCGTTTGAGAAAATTGCGTGAAAAATACCAGGACTTGCGAGAGTTCGAATCCTGCTCGAATCGTTCGAATCCTGCTGACTACGTGAGAGAAAATTGCGTGAAAAATACGGTTCGAATCCTGCTGACTGCGTGAGAGAAAATTGCGTGAAAAATACCAGGACTTGCGAGAGTTCGAATCCTGCTGACTGCGTGAGAGAAAATTGCGTGAAAAATATCAGGACTTGCGATTTCGAGGAAAACGGGTGGGCGCTGCCCAGTGGGCCCCTCCCCCGATTTAATAAAAGTTTTTCTCTATTTTTTTGAATTTTTTTCGTTTTTTCTTTACCGAGTGCCAAATCGGCACTCGACAAAGCCTTTGCCGAGTGCCATGGCACTCGACAAAGAGCCCTTTGCCGATATTTTCTTTGCCTAGTGCTCTTTGCCTTCGCCGAGTGCAAAAAGCTCTTTGCCAAGTGCTGCCAACACTCGGCAAAGTTTCGATCTGCTGTAGTGTAGGCTCAAAAGATTCGTCTCGACATGCACATACTAAAAGTATAATTAGTTATTTTTTTACCTATATTTAGTGCTTCATGCATACAGCTAAAAATTGATGTGAGGGAGAATCTAGAAATATTTGGGGAAGTTGAAGAAACTAAGGCGTAAATCTTGGCTCCTATTCAAGTAGTAGGCAACTCTTAGTAAAGGCTTTGCCGAGAGCTCGGACAGCTTTGCCGAGCGCCTATGACGCTCGGCAAACCACCGGATTCCAGTAGTGTCTCTCTTCAACATATTGACCATGTTATTTTATCATTTCACCTAAAAAACCAATCATAGATACAGAAGGGGGAGGAGGCCAAAGAGATGATGAGACGACAAACATGACTTAACACCACACGCCCCTTCACTTCATAAAATTTTTGAGTACCTGACCTATGTTACTACTGTGGGTACGTAGTGACGCGGGTTGTCTCATACACGCCCATGATATATATGCTCCCGTGTATTACAGGCGCACCTCGATGAGTGATCACAGACACATTTTTTGAGCCGCGACTATGACATGTGCCCTCAAAAGACTTGTTTTTTCAGAGCTAACACATAGAGACATGTTTCGTCTAGAAGCATGTGTATCACATATCGAAGCCATGTTTTATTTGTGTGTCACTAAATTAGATGTCTTCTTTATGCTTTTTTTGGCATAATGCCCATCTAAATATGAGGGCGTCCGCAAAGGTGTTCAAATCGCTAGTTATTTGGTTTTTAGGAAGAATGCTATTGGCTCTCAATGACAACTTACAAATAGCTAGCTAGATGAGACATATAAATAAATATTATTTTGATGAGACAACTTACAAAATTAGCACTCTTATTGGCTATCGAGGAGAGAGATCAAATAGCTAGCTATACTTTTTTATTATTTTTATACGTCATTTTGCTAGCTATTTGTAAAGTGCTATTGAGACCCAATAGAATTCCTCCTTGCGGATGGCCAGAAGGCAGCTAGGAAAGGAGTGACAAGTGGTCACTTGGTTCCACTTTACAAACAAATTACAATACCTTAGATAGCTTCTCCATCCTAGTTAGGTTAGACTTAGAGCATCTGCCTTTGTGCTGGTTAGAAATAAAGACAATTTCCATGTCATTTTAATTCCATAAATTAACATTATGATGATGATATAATAGAGATAATATACTAGTGATTTCATAATATCACATATGACCATAGCAGTACGGTACATATGTGAAACATATATATGATGATTAAACATAATATATCATCTACTGCAGAGAAGTATGTGAAACAACGTAACAGGCTTACTGAAACATATACACAACAACTACTGAAACAACGTAATAGAGCTACTGCAACATTCAGGAAATATGTAACAGATAGCAAACCAAAATATAAAGATGACATCAGCACTGCATAACTTACGAAACAATAGAAGACTACTATTGCAACATGATCAACAGAACTACTGAAACAGCATGACGGAACAAAATTCTGAATCACGAAAAATAAAGAGAAGATGAACAGTACATACCCGCCCATCCTTAGTGAAGATCCAGATCCTTGACCAACTTCCTTGGTCATGTTGCAGTAGATGGAGATGAAGAGGATGAAGACCACCAGGAAGAAGACGACCGGTCCTCTAGGAAATCACCGGGAAAGAAGATGAACTCGCCGGGAAGAATGACACACCAACCACCAGGAAGAAGACGACGACGGTGATTCTCCTGAAGAAGAAGAATGGCGGCGAAGATCATTCGGGCAGTCGCGTAGTCGCTCCCCAAAAACCTAATTGCCGATCCCCCATGCAAGGTCTCGATCGACACCGGCTTCGGAGGCACCTGCCCTCTCGTTCCTCCGTGCGCGCAGACGAACGAGATGGAGACGCCTTTCCTGCAGCTGAATAGAGTTCTAGAAATTTATCTGTTCTAAGGAAGGGAATTGGGAACCGAGCACAGGAGGAGGCGCTGCTCCTTTTATTCCTGTACGGGCGCAGGGAGACGGAGAGACTGCAGAAGTTGGAAGGTCAAGAGACGAGCAGCAGAAGGGATGGAAATTCCCGTGATTTAAGGCGTGGTTAGTGCGGCGTGGTAAGTGCGTATTAAAACAAAATTAACACGCCACCCCCGCCTGCCTGCCTGCCTCGCCACGCCACGCCCCGGCCGTGCCCGCCCGTCGGCCGGCGCGGCGGCGGCTCGCGCGCGTGTGGCACGCCTTGGTCCGTTTCTCAACTTCTCAAATTTAGATGGAATAAATCCCACCATATAAGTTGAGTTAACGTCCCTTTAAATTCCAATCCGGTACAAACAATAATTCCCTAGAGTTATTGATTTATTAAATATATTAATGGGCTTGGCCCACAATAAATCTAACAATCCCCACCAAACTCTAGGGTTTGTAACTATGAAATTCCAGAATCTCAATCCTTTGATATACCAGTGTTTCGATGGAGACTGTTAAGTTGAACATCCACCTAGAGCAAGAGTTTCACTCAGTCACAACTAAACAATGGACTATGCCTTGAATTGACAGTTTTGTGTGAGGTGAGATTCACTCAGTCCTTTGCTGGTACTAGGCTGCAACAGACATCCCCGCTGTTTGAAGCATATAAGTCACACTTCAGTGCCTTTCATGCGTATTTAGGGACCCCCAAATCCCATAGACTGTGACCAGCAGTCTGACTCATATAGGTGTATTCCTCATAAGATGTTCTGTAGGACAACATCTCATCTTTATAAGACTCTCGGAATACATTAAGGTAAATACCAACCTGCCTTACAGAAGGAAAGTTATGCATCAGAGATAGATTCAAAGGGAACTTTCCTCTCAACCTACTCATAGCTTGTTTCACCACTCTACTTCACGGAATCTCCGATCACATAGAGCAGGTTACCACTATAGTAGATTTTCATATGGGTCTCATACCCATCTCCCTCGATGCATTTTCTATCACATTTCATGATAATCCCTTAGTGAATTGATCTGCCAGATTATTCGACGTGTGGACATAATCCAACGTTATAACTCCGGAGGTTTTCAGCTTTCTGACAGATTTCAATCTTCTCTTCACATGCCTTGTTGACTTCATGTTACTCCTGGAACTGTTGACCTTCGCAATCACAGTTTGATTGTCACAGTTCATGGAAATAGCCGGTATTGGGTTTTCAACCACCGATAAATCCAACAAGAGTTCACGAAGCCACTCGGCCTCAGCCCCAGCAGTGTCTAACGCTGTGAGTTCTGCTTCCATGGTAGACTTCGTAATGAGAGTCTGCTTGCAAGACTTCCAGGAGACAGCGCCACCTCCAAGCAGGAACACATATCCGCTTGTGGCTCTAAGCTCATCAGCATCAGAAATCCAGTTGGCATCACAATAGCCTTCTAGCACTTTTGGGTGTCCGGTAAAATGAATACCGTAAGTCATCGTACCTTTCAGGTACCGCAACACTCTCTCAAGAGCGCGCCAGTGATCATCTCTAGGTTTGGACACAAACCTGCTTAGCTTGCTCACAGCATATGAGATGTCAGGCCTTGTTGCACTCGCAAGGTACATTAGCGAGCCAATGATCTGGGAGTATGTCAATTGATCCCTTGCTGTTCTTCGGTTTTTCCGCAATAGCACACTAGGGTCATAAGGTGTAGGAGCAGGATTACAGTCACTATAACCAAAGCGACTTAACACCTTTTCCACATAATGGGACTGCAACAAAGTTACCCCACCATCACCTTCTCTAATTAAGTTGATGTTCAGAATAACATCAGCTTCTCCCAAATCTTTCATGTCAAAGTTGCTTGACAAAAGTTTCTTTACTTCCTCAATCACATTGAGGTTTGATCCAAAGATCAATATGTCATCAACATAGAGGCACAACATAACAGCCTCACCCCCACCATACCTATAATACACACATGTGTCAGCTTCGTTCACAACAAAGCCAACAGCAAGTAGAGTATTATCAAATTTTTCATGCCATTGCTTAGGTGCTTGTTTTAGGCCATATAATGACTTTAACAACCTGCACACCTTGTTCTCTTGACCATCCGCAATGAAGCCCTCTGGCTGATCCATATAGATCTCCTCATCCAACTCTCCATTTAGGAAAGCTGTCTTAACATCCATCTGATGAATGATAAGGCCATATGAGGTTGCCACGGCAATCAAAGTGCGAATTGTAGTCAAACGAGCAACTGGTGAATAGGTGTCAAAGAAATCTTCACCCTCCTTTTGGGTGTATCCTTTGGCCACAAGCCTTGCCTTGTACCTCTCAACGGTACCATCAGACCTAAGCTTTTTCTTGAATATCCATTTGCAGCCTATAGGTTGACAACCATAAGGACGGTCAACGACCTCCCAAGTTCCATTAGACATAATAGATTCCATCTCACTCCTGACAGCTTCCTTCCACAAGTCAGCATCAGGAGAGGAATATGTCTGTCTAATGGTGGTTGGTGTGTCTTCCATAAGGTACACTATATAGTCATCACCAAAGGATTTTGCAATCCTTTGTCTCTTACTCTTTCGAGTGACTATAGTGTCATCCTCCTCAGGGATGTGCACATGAGTATCCTCAGCATGATCTATTTGTTCTGGTTCATGGGGAATTATAGTCTCATGATTTGTTTCACTTGTTTTACTAGGTGTATTCTTCATTGGAAATTCATTCTCAAAAAATGTTGCGTCTCTCGATTCCATGATTGTATCAACATACACATCAGGAATATCAGATTTATAATTAAGAACTGTTGACACTCCTTAATGGAATCACTCTAAGATAGACTTCATAAACAATAACCTAGTGAAGACACTAAGAAGTGTACGGGACACTACTAGCATCACTTAACGTCAAGTTGTCATCCCCAACATGAACTAGCAATGTGATTATATCATAGCACTGACTCTAAAGATAAATATTACCCGCAGCGCACAGATAAATACACCCGTTGTAGCAGCATTTTACCCAAAGATGTTTCAAGTATCGTATTTTATTTAGCACTATGGAATAAGTGAGATAAAAAAGGACAAGAGTGTAACACCCTAAAATTTATAATCTTGGAAATAGAGAGAAAATGTTTTATTATGTATTTTTGGTGCTCATGAGAATATAGGAGAAATAAAACTTTTCTTTGAATTAAAATATATCTTAGGGTAACAACATGTTTGTGCATACATGCCGGTGCATAATTTATTTTGTGATGAGTGGTTTGCTCCAAAGTTTGGCAAGATTTCAAATTCATTTTGAAAACGCTTTTGAAATGGTTGAAATAAAAGAAAAGGTTTTCTTCTCTCTCCTCACCCCTCTCCCCAATCTGCCCGAAGGCCCAGCCTGTCGCCCAAGCATCCGGCCCGCCCGGCCTCCACTTCTCCCGCCTCCCTCCTCCACCTCTTCTCTAGCCCGGCTCGTGGACCGGCCCAGCCGGTTACCTCCTTCCCCTTTCTCCTCGCTTGGGCCGCACGACCGAGCCGGCCCAGCGCCCAAGCTTGCGGGAGCCCCGTCCCTCTCCTCCTGTCCCACTGCCAGCCGGGCCCCGCCCTTTCTCTCACTGACGCCTGGTCCCACTTGGCGCAGTCGTCTTCTCCTGGAAACGAGTCCTCAACCGAACCGATTGCGCAAATCTCGGCCGATCCGCCCCCGTGCACGCCTCGTCCGTGCCCCTTCCGCACGTTGGCCCTCCTATAAAGATGCCCGCATCCGCCGCTCCTCACTTCTTGCGAATCGAGTGCTCTTGTGCCCTAAATCCCTCGCGCCGCATCGTTTAGATCTCACCGGAGCCGCCGACCATCCTTTCAAGCTCCACGCCGCCTCCGAACCCTCTCCGGCCGAGGTCTAGCCCTCGTGAGTTGCCCTTGTTCTCCTCTTCCTCCTCGTATCCTTCCCGTGTTTTCCCGTGGTCTCTATCGCCGAACGATGAACTCCGGTGAGCTCAGGCTCGGCCAACCATGGTGGCCGCCGTCTCCTCTTTCCCCTCCGGCCAAAGCGCCGCCCTCTCCCTTTCTTCTAATCTCGCTCGTTGCTTGCAGATCCAACGAACCAGAGGCATCGATACCCCTTCGGCTGGAGTTTTGCAAAAGAAACCCTCAGTTTCTTTAGTTTAGAACCCGCCGTCCCTTTGCGCCTTCCTGGAATACGTCTTCTCCTCGGGAAAGCGTAAACCCAGGTCTGTTGTTTCCAAAATACGTTTTCCAATATTTACAAGTTTGCCACTGATTCTGTTTTCGCTATAAAATCTCCGTTTTAACTCCGTTTTGACCCGTTCAAGTTGCGTTAGGTTCGTAATTACATAATCTACATGTTTTTACAACTGTTAATCATGTTTCCAACTTTTAAATTTCGAGTTTAGTTTTACCTAATATTTTCTTAAAGAAACCTTGTTTAATTCATAACTTCTCCGTTATAGATCCGTTTTTAGTGGTTTTCGTGTTCACGCGTTCGTCTCGACGAGTAGAACAGTTTTATAAGCGTTTTATCCATGTTTTATGTATTGGTGTACTGTTTTCTAATTTAATGCATGTTTTGCTTGTATGTTTGCTCCTGTGTGCCGATGTTTGTTGCGTATAGACGAAGAGTTGCAAGTGAACCTACAAGAGCTTGACTTTGAGGACTGTGACCAACATCAACTCGAAGAAGGCAAGTGCAGGCACCCTTTGATCATGTTCTTTACCTATTCACCATTAATCACTATGTGCATGCATGTGTCTAATTATGTGAACCCTCAGGATTATCCTAGTTTTCCATATCTTCCTTGTTACCTGGGTTTTATGATGGGTAGTAATGCTATGCTAAGCAACTTTTCTTGTTCTATAAATACCACATGATGATGATATATTTATGATGACTCAATGGATATGGAAGTATGCTTTAATGTGGAACTCAGTGACTCGGGCACATGGTATGGTATGGTGGTTATGGTAAGTTTTGGCTTGTGGTTTGTGCTCGGGTCCGCCTTTTAGGACTGGCTCATGGAGCGACCACCCAGGATAACAGTGCAACCACGAGATGTTATATGGCTCTAACCGGGCTAATTAATTAGAGGATTCTAGTGTTGCGTTAACCGGGCGGCGCTACTGAGGGATGGCCCAAGAATGTGGTATGGACTTAGGGGTCCTCTGGTTGCTGCGGCTTCCAGTAGGAACTTTAGGTGGTTATCGCTCGCTAGATGAATCTTTGTAAAGGCCCGTGGTGAAACCTTGCCATGCACCTTGGAAGTGTAGTATGGGAGTCATGACCTTGGCATATGGGAATCACTGCTCGTTGGGAAAAGTGTGCAACCTCTGCAGAGTGTAAAACTGATATATCAGCCGTGCTCACGGTTACGAGCGACCTGGACCCTCACATGATTAGTTTTGGACAGTTGGACTTACGGACATAAGATGATGGTTTCTCAGATGGAGGTGTTTACCTCGGTTGATGATTATATTAAAGGTGGTATTCTTCTTAACTAATGGGATGGGTTATCCTATACTCACTTATAGTAATCAGGTGCTAATAAAACTTGACCAACTAAAATGCTTATCGCAGTTGAACAGTGTCAGCCTACCTTTGTTCAAGCCTTGCATGACATTTTATTTCCGCCTGTACTTGTTGAGTACGATATGTGCTCACCCTTGCTATTCCCCACAACCCCAGACGGTAGCCCAAGTTACCCAGAAGATTAGTGGAGATGTCATGGAGTTTACCAGAAGACTATCAGTTGTGTTTGGCGTACGGTGCCCCCAGTCAGCCGTCCCTGTGAAGACTGGAGCCTCAAGTGAAGATTAGTTTATGTTCCGCTTTACTCTGATATATGTAAGTGTTAATATAGCTATGTTACGTTATATAATAACATTGTTTCTGATATTCTATACTCTGTTGTTGTATGTGTGGACTTCCTGGGCACACATATGGCTATCCTGGTTTTGTTCTTAAAACTGGGTGTTACAGAATGGTATCAGAGCTGTGTTGACTGTAGGACGTATGCCAACTAGAAAATGGTCGTTTATAGGATTCCAATTTGTTATACAACCCTTGTTCTTGATATCCTTTGTTTCTACTCTTGTTAATATTCCTTTCCTTGACCATTTGACCTCCCCCTTGTCTATTTACCTTCAAGTTCTTGCTCCTACTCTATCTATCTTACGTTTCTTGCTTTTAGATCTGGTTCTCACCTTTGCTGCTACGTGACCTTAGGATGTCTAGAGCAACTGACCCCTTTAGACTGTCCACCATAACACCCAAGAGCGTTAGTTTGCGTTGAAGCATGTTTGGGTGTGCAAGTTTGTTTGTCTTTATGCCTTTGGATGATTTGCTTCTTTGTAATGAGTGTGATGTGTTGTGGGCAATGTTCACAACTACATCAAGTTGTTAGTTTAGTGTGTTGTTAGTTAGTTTGGGGGATCTTATCTTGTTCCTTGTTCCAAAATCTTTCTTCAAGCCTCTCATGTTGTTCCCCTCATCTTCTTAATCTTTCCTGCTCATGTTTATCTCTCCACCTATGCTTACAAGTTCTTGGTTAAATCAGATGGTGAACACAAGAAGGCAGGCAAGCATGCAGAATGCTACCAACCAGAGCTCACAACCACCTTCTTCTCAAGGCAACATGGAACAGTGGATGACGATGCAGACTCAACTCATGCAGTCAATGGTGCAAGTAGTGACCAACCTCCAGCAAAGTAGTGTGCCACCAAGGGATAGTCGTGCTGAGTTTATGAAAGGACATCCTCCAGTGTTTGCTCATGCTATTGATCCATTGGAGGCAGATGATTGGCTACGTGCAGTAGAAAGGCAACTCAACCTAGCACAGTGCAATGATCTTGAGAAGGTGTTGTATGCATCAGGACAACTTCAGGGAGCAGCTCAAGATTGGTGGGAGTCATTCCAGTATGGACGTCCCAACAATGCTCCTGCTATCACTTGGGAGGAGTTCACTGAGAATTTCAGGTCCTATCATATTCCCGCAGGATTAGTAGAGCTTAAACAGGAAGAATTCAGAGCCTTGAAGCAAGGATCAATGTCTGTGGTTGAGTATCGTGATAAGTTTGCTCAGCTATCGCTTATGCTCCAACAGATGTAGATGATGATGATAAGAAACAGTATCGCTTTCTTAGAGGATTGTATGATGGTCTTCAACTCCAGCTCATGTCCAACAGCTATCCTAACTTCCAAGCACTTGTAAATCGTGCCATCATAGTTGATAATAAGCGCAAGGAAATGGATGCAAAGAAGAGAAAGCTTCGGGAGCAACCTCATAGACATACTCGTCCTCGCAGTGCCTCTCCGCAAGCGAATCAGCTTCAGCCGGTACCTCAGATCAACGATAATGAGTATCGTCAGCAATCGCAAGAGCAACACGCAAACTTGCAAGAACTCCATCATGTTACAGGAGTTGTCACTCCTGAAGCGGTTATGATCTCTGATACTCCCGTGTCGGCTACAACGACTAAGACTCCTAAGAAGACTAGAACCTCCAGCAGTCTATCAAAAATGGGTTGCTACCATTGCAAGCAAGAGGGACATCTCATGCGACAATGCCCAAAGAAGTATCCATATGTGTATGGTAACAAGAATCAGAATCAGAACCGTGTTCAAGCTCAGAATCAGAGGAATGAAATGCAACAGACTTATATGCGAGGCACAGTGAACAATATGACCATGGATGATGTCAGAAGTGATCCCGATGTGATACTCGGTATGTTCCTTGTCAACTCTATTCCAACATCAGTTCTTTTTGATTCAAAAGCTACACATTCCTTCATCAGTAAGCAATATGCCACAAGACATCATTTTCGTGCTGTTACTATGAAGCACCCTCTGCTAGTTAGTTCACCTAGTGGAGAGATGAAAGCCACCCTTATTTGTCCGAAAGTTAGTCTCAACATAAGGGGGGTAGAATTCCTAGCTAATCTGGTAATCTTGGAGACCGAAGGTGTTGATGTGATCCTTGGAAGGGATTGGTTACCTATGCATGATGGTACCATAGATTATGCTAGAAGAGCTGTGTCTTTGGTTAATTCCTCAGGTGAGGAAGTGGAATATGTGGCCTCTTTTCCGTCAGTTGAAGAAGGTTTGCTCAATCAGATAAAAGGCACTCCCATTGAAGAAATCAAAGTGGTATGTGATTTCCCTGACGTGTTTCCTATCAATCTACCCGGTATGCCACCAGATCGAGAAGTTGAGTTTCTTATTGATCTTCTACCTGGAACTTCCCCTATATCTAAGAGACCTTGTAGGATGGCAGTTAATGAGTTAGAAGAACTTAAAAAGCAATTAAGAGAACTACAAGAAAAGGTTTTATTCGTCCGAGTTCATCACCATGGGGAGCTCCAGTTATACTTGTGAATAAGAAGGATGGAACTCAGAGAATGTGTGTGGATTATAGATCACTCAATGAAGTTACGATCAAGAACAAATGTCCTTTGCCTAAGATTGAGGATCTTTTTGGCCAGTTGAAAGGAGCTTGTGTTTTCTCTAAGATCAATTTGAGATCCGGCTATCACCAATTGAAGATTAGATCAGCTGATATTCCTAAAACTGCATTCACTACAAGATATGGGCTTTATGAATACACAGTGGTGTCCTATGGGTTGACTAATGTGCCAATATATTTCATGCATCTCATGAATAAGGTTTTCATGGAATATCTGGATAAGTTTGTTGTGGTTCTAGTTGATGATATTCTCATATACTCCAAAAGTGAAGAAGAGCATGAAGCACACTTAAGGCTTGTTCTGCAGAGACTCAGAGAAAACCAGTTGTATGCTAAGCTGAGTAAGTGTGAATTCTGGTTGAATGAAGTTTCTCTCCTTGGCCATGTTGTTTCTAATGAGGTATTGTTGTAGATCCAAGCAAAGTAAGAGATGTGTTGAATTGGCAACCACCTCAGACTGTGAGTGAGATCCGAAATTTCCTTGGTTTGGCAGGTTATTATAGAAGATTTATTGAAGGATTTTCCAAGATAGCAAGGCCTTTAACAGCTTTATTGGAAAAAGGAAAGAAGTTTGAATGGACGACAGCTTGTGAGGAAAGTTTTAGAATGCTGAAGAACAAACTAACCACCGCGCCTGTGCTAGCAATGCCTGATGTTAGTAAGAATTTTGATGTGTATTGTGACGCTTCTCGCCATGGTTTGGGATGTGTGCTTATGCAAGAAGGTCGAGTTATAGCCTATGCTTCGAGGCAGTTAAAGAGACACGAGAAGAATTATCCTACTCATGATCTAGAATTGGCAGCTGTGGTTCATGCTTTGAAAATCTGGAGACATTATATGTTGGGTAATAGATGTGAGATTTACACCGATCATAAGAGTCTGAAGTACATATTCACTCAGTCAGATCTTAACTCCAGACAACGCAGATGGTTGGAAGTTATTAAAGATTTTGATCTTGGTATTCACTATCATCCTGGAAAAGCTAATGTTGTAGCAGATGCTTTGAGTCGGAAAAGTTATGCTAATATGATCATAGAACATCAGCTTCCAGCTGGTTTATGCAAGGAATTTGAAAAGCTCAACCTTGGTTTGGTCGCTAGTACTCAAGCAGTGGCAATGGAAGTTGATTCGACCTTAGAGCAGGATATTCGCAAAGGTCAATTGGATGATGAGAAGATAAAGGATATTGCTGAGCTAGTTAAGAAAGACAAAGCACCTGGATTCCATATAGATGAACATGGAACTGTTTGGTTCAAGAAGAGAATTTGTGTGCCAGACTTGAAACATGTCCGTAATTTGATATTGAGAGAAGCTCATGAGTCAGCTTATTCCATTCATCCCGGTAGCACTAAGATGTACCAGGATTTGAAGAAGAAATTTTGGTGGTATGGTATGAAGAGAGACATAGCAGAATACGTGGCTTTGTGTGATACGTGTCAAAGAGTGAAGGCAGAGCATCAAAGACCAGCAGGATTGTTGCAACCACTGAAGATACCTGAATGGAAATGGGATGAGATCAGTATGGATTTCATAGTAGGTTTACCACGTACTCAAAGTGGTTATGATTCAATTTGGGTAATTGTGGATCGCTTAACTAAAGTATCTCACTTCATTCCTGTCAAGACTACGTACTCTAGTGCAAAACTTGCAGAGTTATACATGTCAAGAATTGTGTGTTTGCATGGAGTGCCGAGGAAGATTGTGTCAGATAGAGGTACTCAGTTTACATCTCGTTTTTGGGAAAAGATTCATGAGTCTATGGGTACGAAATTGAATTTTAGTTCAGCCTATCATCCTCAAACAGATGGACAGACAGAAAGAACGAATCAGGTTCTAGAAGACATGTTGAGAGCTTGTGCTGTACAATATGGTACTAGTTGGGATAAGAGTTTACCATATGCAGAATTCTCTTATAACAATAGTTACCAAGCTAGTCTCAAAATGGCCCCATTTGAAGCTTTGTATGGCAGAAAATGTAGAACTCCTTTGTTTTGGAATCAAACAGGAGAAAGTCAGGTGTTTGGACCAGAAGTTTTGAAGGAAGCAGAGAGACAAGTTCGAATCATTCGTGAGAACTTGAGAGCAGCTCAGTCCAGACAGAAAAGCTATGCCGACACACGTCGTAGACAGTTAGTTTTTGAAGTAGGTGATTATGTATATCTTAAAGTGTCACCTGTCAGAGGACTCAAAAGATTTAAAGTAAAAGGAAAGTTGGCACCCAGATATATTGGTCCGTTCAAGATTTTGGAAAGAAAGGTGAAGTAGCATATCAGCTTGAGTTACCTGCTCAGTTGTCAGATGTACACAATGTGTTTCATGTATCACAGTTGAAGAAGTGTTTGAGAGTGCCAGAGGAACAGTTACCCTTAGAGGAAGTTAACTTGAAAGATGATCTAACTTATACAGAGCATCCTGTGAAGATTTTGGAAGTCGCTGAAAGAGTTACCAGAAGCAAGGTTGTCAGAATGTGCAAAGTCCAGTGGAGTCATCACTCGGTGGATGATGCAACATGGGAACGTGAAGATGAGCTACGTGCAGAGTTTCCCTATCTCTTCAAAGATCCTTCCGAATCTCGAGGACGAGATTCATCTTAAGGGGGTAGATTTGTAACACCCTAAAATTTATAATCTTGGAAATAGAGAAAAATGTTTTATTATGTATTTTTGGTGCTCATGAGAATATAGGAGAAATAAAACTTTTCTTTGAATTAAAAATATCTTAGGGTAACAACATGTTTGTGCATACATGCCGGTGCATAATTTAATTTTGTGATGAGTGGTTTGCTCCAAAGTTTGGCAAGATTTCAAATTCATTTTGAAAACACTTTTGAAATGGTTGAAAAAAAAGAAAAGGTTTTCTTCTCTCTCCTCACCCCTCTCCCCAATCTGGCCCGAAGGCCCAGCCTGCTCGCCCCAGCATCCGGCCCGCCCGGCCTCCACTTCTCCCGCCTCCCTCCTCCACCTCTTCTCTAGCCCGGCTCGTGGACTCGGCCCAGCCGGTTACCTCCTTCCCCTTTCTCCTCGCTTGGGCCGCAACGACCGAGCCGGCCCAGCGCCCAAGCTTGCGGGAGCCCGCGTCCCTCTCCTCCTGTCCCACTGCCAGCCGGGCCCCGCCCTTTCCTCTCACTGACGCCCTAGTCCCACTTGGCACAGTCGTCTTCTCCCTGGAAGGAGTCCTCAACCGAACCGATTGCGCAAATCTCGGCCGAATCGCCCCTTGCACGCCTCGTCCGTGCCCCCTTCCGCACGTTGGGCCCTCCTATAAGATGCCCGCATCCGCCGCTCCTCACTTTTGCGAAATCGAGTGCTCTTGTGCCCTAAACCCTCGCGCCGCATCGTTTAGATCTCACCGGAGCCGCCGACCATCCTTTCAAGCTCCACGCCGCCTCCGAACCCTCTCCGGCCGAGGTCTAGCCCTCGGTGAGTTGCCCTTGTTCTCCTCTTCCTCCTCATATCCTCCCGTGTTTTCCCGTGGTCTCTATCGCCGGAACGATGAACTCCGGTGAGCTCAGGCTCGCCAACCATGGTGGCCGCCGTCTCCTCTTTCCCCTCCGGCCAAAAGCGCCGCCTCTCCCTCTTTCTTCTAATCTCGCTCGTTGCTTGCAGATCCAACGAACCAGAGGCATCGATACCCCTTCGGCTGGAGTTTTGCAAAAGAAACCCTCAGTTTCTTTAGTTTAGAACCCGCCGTCCCTTTGCGCCTTCCTGGAATACGTCTTCTCCTCGGGAAAGCGTAAACCCAGGTCTGCTGTTTCCAAAATACGTTTTCCAATATTTACAAGTTTGCCACTGATTCTGTTTTCGCTATAAAATCTCTGTTTTAATTCCGTTTTGACCCGTTCAAGTTGCGTTAGGTTCGTAATTACATAATCTACATGTTTTTACAACTGTTAATCATGTTTACAACTTTTAAATTTCGAGTTTAGTTTTGATCTAATATTTTCTTAAAGAAAACCTTGTTTAATTCATAACTTCTCCGTTATAGATCCGTTTTAGTGGTTTTCGTGTTCCGCGTTCGTCTCGAAGTAGAACAGTTTTATAAGCGTTTTATCCATGTTTTATGTATTGGTGTACTGTTTTCTAATTTAATGCATGTTTGCTTGTATGTTTGCTCCTGTGTGCCGATGTTTGTTGCGTATAGACGAAGAGTTGCAAGTGAACCTACAAGAGCTTGACTTTGAAGACTGTGACCAACATCAACTCGAAGAAGGCAAGTGCAGGCACCCTTTGATCATGTTCTTTACCTATTCACCATTAATCACTATGTGCATGCATGTGTCTAATTATGTGAACCCTCAGGATTATCCTAGTTTTCCATATCTTCCTTGTTACCTGGGTTTTAGGATGGGTAGTAATGCTATGCTAAGCAACTTTTCTTGTTCTATAATACCACATGATGATGATATATTTATGATACTATGATGGATATGGAAGTATGCTTTAATGTGGAACTCAGTGACTCGGGCACATGGTATGGTATGGTGGTTATGGTAAGTTTTGGCTTGTGGTTTGTGCTCGGGTCCGCCTTTTAGGACTGGCTCATGGAGCGACCACCCAGGATAACAGTGCAACCACGAGATGTTATATGGCTCTAACCGGGCTAATTAATTAGAGGATTCTAGTGTTGCGTTAACCGGGCGGCGCTACTGAGGGATGGCCCAAGAATGTGGTATGGACTTAGGGGTCCTCTGGTTGCTGCGGCTTCCAGTAGAACTTTAGGTGGTTATCGCTCGCTAGATGAATCTTTGTAAAGGCCCGTGGTGAAACCTTGCCATGCACCTTGGAAGTGTAGTATGGGAGTCATGACCTTGGCATATGGGAATCACTGCTCGTTGGGAAAAGTGTGCAACCTCTGCAGAGTGTAAAACTGATATATCAGCCGTGCTCACGGTTACGAGCGACCTGGACCCTCACATGATTAGTTTTGGACAGTTGGACTTACGACATAAGATGATGGTTTCTCAGATGGAGGTGTTTACCTCGGTTGATGATTATATTAAAGGTGGTATTCTTCTTAACTAATGGGATGGGTTATCCTATACTCACTTATAGTAATCAGGTGCTAATAAAACTTGACCAACTAAAATGCTTATCGCAGTTGAACAGTGTCAGCCTACCTTTGTTCAAGCCTTGCATGACATTTTATTTCCGCCTGTACTTGTTGAGTACGATATGTGCTCACCCTTGCTATTCCCCACAACCCCAGACGGTAGCCCAAGTTACCCAGAAGATTAGTGGAGATGTCATGGAGTTTACCAGAAGACTATCAGTTGTGTTTGGCGTACGGTGCCCCCAGTCAGCCGTCCCTGTGAAGACTGGAGCCTCAAGTGAAGATTAGTTTATGTTCCGCTTTACTCTGATATATGTAAGTGTTAATATAGCTATGTTACGTTATATAATAACATTGTTTCTGATATTCTATACTCTGTTGTTGTATGTGTGGACTTCCTGGGCACACATATGAAGTGAGTTAAAAAAGGACAAGAGCTACTCTACACATGTGATAGGAGAATTGAGAACAAAGCAAGAACACACTCCTTTATCCTAAACAGGGATCAATCACAATAATGAGGTATACTATAATGATAAAAGATCAATCTATGATAGTCCTTAGAGCATTTCAACTTAGACTAGGCATGCATATTAGAATAGACATTATAAAGAAGTATTCCTAAGTTATTCTAATTATAAGTCATAATATACATTGATTAGTGCAATTATATTTGGCAATCATTGGCTAGGTTATCCCATATTCATATTCAAGAGGCAACTCCATAGTAAAGGTGCCAAACAGAGTAACCCCTAAACCATGAGTTAACTGAGCCATACTGAACACTACATTCGGGAGGTGGAATACAAAGGACTCAACAGGCCTATCACACCCGCGATCTACCACCCTATCCAGAACATAGGACGCATTCGCAGATAAATAGTGTATAAGCACCACACTTACACAACATTTATCACCCACCCGTTGATCTTTAAGATGAGCGCTATACGAACATGAGTATAAACATGATGATAATCTATCTATGCCAAATATATAATCAAAGCATACTACAAGCAGTATAGTTAAGAATATAGTAATTAATGTCTTAGTCATATCAATTATATCTAAACTATTATGAACCAGACCATGAATTAGCACACAATGATGAACAATATGATGAACTAGAACACATAGATGAACTAGAGTATGAACTAGAACACGAACTAGAACTAGATTAAGAACTAGAAGATGAACTAGACGATGAACTAGAACTAGAAGATGAACTAGAACATGAACAATGAAGAACAATGAAGAACTAGAAGAACAATTACGAACTAGAAACATAATTAGATCCATAATGTTGATACAGAGAGAAGATCTTGGGTTTACCGAGCCTTCTCGCGACTAGATCTGGAATCCAAGCAAAGCGCTTGCCTCTTCTAATTCTAATTCTATCTAGCTATGCCTAAGTTGATGTGGCTCTAAGGAAATTGGGGTTTCTGATTGATCCTCCTCCTCTTCTAATGACTTGAGATCTGATGATGTCTGATGATATCTGATTGATGATGGAGAGGGGGGGTCTGGGGTTTATTATATAGGGGCTCCTGGCCTCCCCTCCACCTTGGGTAAGCGATGTGGGACTAAATCCTTCGTCATATGCACATGGGCCTAAATGGGCCAAAACGTGTTGGAGAGGTCGGTTGGAGTGCGTCATGCGAAGGGGGGCAAACTTGGGCCCTTTACCAGACCGGTCGGTCCAAGGGGGAGACCGACCGGCCTGCCTCTATGACAGGTGGGCCCCGCCTTCCGTGGGTCGCCTTCTCGTGTCTTCTGGAGTGTTCTGTAATGTTCTAGAATCTTCCAAGTCGTATCCATCGAGGACTCTCGCTCCGGGACTCCAAATATAGCAAATCATATGTTTGTTTCGATCGTCTCGACGAGGTCTTCGTAATGGTGTGCTCTGTTTCGTCACTTGAGATACTTTTATATGGTAAAAACATGGATGCCCTACAAAACAAGTGAGAGCACCAAAACTCGTGGAACTTGTTAGTTTCAAACCCTACAACTATGCTTTGTAATTCATTTAGTGTCATTTCATGCAATAGTTGATGGTTAATTATGAGCATTAGTGAGCGTCAACAAGAACCTATACCCAACGCTGTGAAAAGCATAACCTAGGAAAATACAATCAACAGTTTTAGGCCCAAGTTTATGCTTCTTGTTGATTGGCACATTCACCTTAGCCAAACAACCCTAGGTGCGTAAATATGAGAGATTTAATCTTCTCTTTTCCCATTCCTCGAATGGTGTGATCTCTTTGTTCTTTGTTGGAACTCTGTTCAGGACATGACAAGTTGTCAAAATCGCCTCACCCCACCATTCCTTGGATAATCCCGCTGTACTCAACATTGCATTCACAAGCTCTGTTAGAGTGCGGTTTTTTCCTTTCAGCAATTCCATTGGATTGTGGTGAGTATGGCGGTGTCCTCTCATGAACAATCCCATGTCCCACACAGAACTCATCGAACACATTAGAGAAATACTCTCCACCTCGATCGGACCTTAAACGTTTTATTTTCCTCTCAAGTTGGTTCTCTACTTCAGCTTTATAGGCCTTAAAATATTAAACGCTTCATCTTTTGTTTTTAAGAGATACACATAGCAGAACCTAGTGGAGTCATCTATAAAGGTGAGAAGTATTTTTTACCGCCTTTAGTCAAAATTCCGTTCATCTCGCATAGATCGGAATGCACAAGTTCTAGAGGTGCCTAGTTCCTCGCCTCAGCAGCCTTGTGTGGCTTGCGGGGTTGTTTCAATTCAACACACACATGGCACTTAGACTTTTTGACTAAGTTAAATTTAGGAATTAAATTCAGATTTGCTAACCGCATTAAACAGCCAAAACTTGCATGACAGAAACGTGAATGCCATAAATCTGACTCATCAGAAATATTAATAGAATTTACCAGTTTTATTACACACATCATGCAACGATAAGCAGAACAAACCTCCGCAATCATATCCTTTACCAATAAACAAACCATGTTTAGACAGAACACATTTATTCGACTCAAGAACAACTTTGTAGCCATCTCGGCACAATATGGAAGCACTAACAAGATTTTTCTTGATAGAGGGCACATGCTGCACGCTCTTCAATGGCACCGTCTTTTCCGAAGTAAACTTCAGAATGACTATACCAACACCAAGAACATGAGCACGTGACCCATTTCCCATCAACAAGGCGCCAGACCTCCCGACCTGGTAGGAAGAAAATAGAGATACATCAGCACATACATGTATATTTGCACCACTGTCCATCCACCACTCAGGTGAATTACAAACGGAAAGAACGAATGGTAAAGAATTACCATACCCAGATGTTCCTTCACCATTGTCAGTAGTAACAACATTTGCTGATTTGTTGTCTTGCTGGTATTTGCGATCAGGGCACTCACCTGTCCAATGAGCATCACTACCACAGACAAAACATACTCCATTCTTCTTCTTGTTGTTGTTGTCCTTTCTCTTAAATTGTGTTGTCTGATTGGTCTTAGGAATGTTCTGTTGCTTGTTCTGGTTTTTCTTCTTTTTGTACTTGCGGAATTTGGAGTTTCTCTTCTACACCACATTAGCATTAGAGGTCTCAACACCTTTTCCATTGTCCTTTGCTCTCGCCCTCTCCTCAACATCAAGAGTGCCAATGAGCTCTTCCACATTGAACTCTTGTCTCTTATGTTTGAGAGAGGTAGCAAAGTCCTTCCATGACGGTGGCAGCTTAGCGATAATACCACCAGCCACAAACTTGTCAGGAAGAGGACAAGGAAAAAGTTCAAGTTCCTTTGCTAGTGCCTGAATCTCATGAGCCTGTTCCACTACAGATCGGTTCTCAACCATCTTGTAGTCATACAGTTGCTCCATAAGATACAGCTCGCTACCAGCATCGGTAACTCCAAACTTTCCAACAAGTGCATCCCACAGCTCTTTACCTGTGGGAAGTATGATGTAGCTTTTCTGGAATTTTGCATCAAGTGCGCTAATCACTGCTCCTCGAAAGAGGTTGTTATCAGCCTTAAACTTAGTCTCATCCTCAGGAGACAAGTTAGCAGGCTTGCCCTCAATCACATGAAAGCATGACATATCAATTAGCCATAATTCCATTTTAGCTCGCCATACCAAGAAGTTTTTCCATCAAAAGCATCAGGTTTTAACACGGCAGCAAAACCACTGACACAAAAATGCCTATAATTAGGTTTTTGGATTGTTAGAAATAAAGGCAATTTCCATGTCATTTTAATTCTGTAAATTAACATTATGATGACGACATAATAGATAATATACTAGTGATTTCATAATATCACATATGACCATAGCAGTATGGTACATATGTGAAACAAGGTGAAACATATATATGATGATTAAACATAATATATCATCTACTGCAGAGAAGCATGTGAAACAATGTAACAGACTTACTGAAACATATACACAGCAACTACTGAAACAACGTAACAGAGCTATTGCAACATTCAGGAAATATGTAACAGATAGCAAACCAGAATATAAAGATGACAGTAGCACTGCATAACTTACGAAACAATAGAAGACTATTATTGCAACATGATCAACAGAACTACTGAAACAGCATGACGGAATAAAATTCTGAATCACGAAAAACAAAGAGAAGATGAACAGTACATACCCGCCCATCCTTAGTGAAGATCCCGATCCTTGACCAACTTCCTTGGTCATGTTGCAGTAGATGGAGACGAAGAGGATGAAGACCACCAGGAAGAAGACGACCGGTCCTCTAGGAAATCACCGGGAAGAAGATGAACTCGCCGGGAAGAAGATGAACAGCACCAACCACCGAGAAGAAGACGACGACGGTGATTCTCCTGAGGAAGAAGAACGGCGGCGAAGATCGTTCGGGAAGTCGCGTAGTCGCTCCCCAAAAACCTAATTGCCGATCCCCCATGCAAGGTCTCGATCGACACCGGCTTCGGAGGCACCTGCCCTCTCGTTCCTCCGTGCGCGCAGACGAACGAGCACTACTGGAGAAAGGGCCTTTAACCCCGGTGGAGAAGGGGCTTTAGCCCCGGTTTTGCAACCGGGGCTAGCACTCCGGGACTAAAGGTCCCAGTCTTTAGTCCCGGGTGCTTCCCCACCGGGGCTAAAGCCTCTCACGATAAAAAATAAATGTGCATTTGTGAGATTCGAACTCAGCACCTCTCGCCTCAGACACGCTTACCAACTGAACTACACAACCCACGTGATGTAGTTCTGTACGTTTTCCTTTTGAATCCACTTGGGAAGCACCTTTAGCCTCGGTTGGTAACACCAACCGGGGCTAAAAGCACCTTTAGTCCCGGTTGGTAACACCAACCGGGGCTAAAGGTTCCTTTAGTCCCGGTTGATAACACCAACCGGGGCTAAAACCAACCGGGACTAAAGGAACCTTTAGCCCCGGTTGGTGTTACCAACCGGGACTAAAGGTCTAGGACCTTTAGTCCGGGTTGGTAACACCAACCGGGGCTAAAGATTCACCTTTAGTCTCGGTTGGTGTTACCAACCGGGACTAAAGGTCTTTAGCCCCGGGGACAATTTTTGGCCGAGACTATAGCTCAATTGATAGATCGTCCAAAGGCCTGTTCGCTAGTAGTGGAGATGGAGACGCCTTTCCTGCAGCTGAATAGAGTTCTGGAAATTTGTCTGTTCTAAGGAAGGGAATTGGGAACCGGGAATTGGGAACCGAGCACAGGAGGAGGCGCTGCTCCTTTTATTCCTGTACGGGCGGGCGCAGGGAGACGGAGAGGCTGCAGAAGTTGGAAGGTCAAGAGACGGGCAGCAGAAGGGACGGAAACTCCCGTGATTTAAGGCGTGGTTAGTGCGGCGTGGTAAGTGCGTATTAAAACAAAATTAACATGCCACGCCCGCCTGCCACAGCCCGTGCCTGGCCCGGCCGGCGGCGGTGGCGGCGCGCGCGCGTGTGGCACGCCTTGGTCCGTTTCTCAACTTCTCAAATTAGATGGAATAAATCCCACCATATAAGTTGAGTCAACGTCCCTTTAAATTCCAATCCGGTACAAACAAATTCTCATAATTACACACCATAGAGTTATTGATTTATTAAATATATTAATGGGCTTGGCCTACAATAAATCTAACAGTGCTTACCACACATCTAGCTCTGTGCCCTAAAAGATTAATTAGTACGTTCTCTGTTATTTTAAAAATTAAAAGTAAATGGTTGTAGACTGAGAGTTTATGATTAGGGTTTAGTAAATAAATATTTGTCTGGTTAGAGTTCTAGAGACTCATCGTTTTTTATGAAATCTATGGAACAAAGCTCTCCAGGGAAATATATTAAAACAAAGACACGAACTTACACTTACACACAGAGATAGAACTATCCTAGGGGGAAGAAAAAAACAACTTACCTAGTTACAAGAAGTAGGGAAAAAAGGAGAAAATAAGCTATTACAAAGAGTCAAGCCATACAAAATATGCTGCTACCCACATTTTTTTCTTATACTAAATCCAAGTATCTAAGCAAGCACATATGTGCATTTTATGGTAAAAGAACGTGTCAGCACTATTCATGCGAGGCTAGCCTGTCCAAATTAAATTAAATCATTTCAATTTGATCAAATTTATAGAAAAGAACATTGATGTTTATAATATTATCACTAGATACACAATTAATTTTTATACTGTACTTATTTGGTGTTATAGAAGTCATCTTTTCTGATAAAACTTGTCAAACTTAAGATAGTTTACTTAGAGTGATTTTAGAAATTGATTTATTTGGAATGGAGGGAGTATCCAATAATGTTATTTATCGGAGTGTATGGGCATATCGAAAAGTTTGTGTGGACCTTTACTTTTACTTAGAAAATGCCGTCAAGTAAAAAAATAGAAAAGGAGCTAGTAAACATAACATGACTTTGAAGTGCTAAATCCTCACATAGGTTTTTTTATAAAAAAAATCCTCACATGGTTACATGCATGCATATTATCCCTTTGTAAGAGAAAAATAGTGATTCAGCTGTTATATGGTTCGGCCCTTATATATGTGGACCATCAAATGAATGAATGAAAGAAATGCTTGCAACATTAGTTTTCTATTTGGTCTAGCATTTGTCTGTTATTTTTTAAAAATTAAAATTAATGGTTCGGCTTGCTTTGCTAATTGGTCTAGCCGTCTAGCAACGATGAGCTAATTCTAGATTGGAGATATATAATGTTTCGTGTGGCGGTTAATTAACCAGATGATCAGCAGATTAATTAATAAATTCAGCAAAAAAGAAAAGGGCATTTGCATATATACGTCGTCAGAAATGAGCATCGGTTTCATCATTGAAGTAATAATACAATAGATAGGTCAGTGTACTCAGTAGCTAGATTTGAATTCCCCCTTGCCTCATGGAGTGAAAAGAAGGGCCCAATTGCTTATAATGAGCCCGAAATTCGACTAACAAAGCCCAGTTGTTTACTGTGACGCTTATCCCTGGCGGGAAAAAAAAACTTGCTCTAGCGAGTGGCGTACCTGGCAGCGGCAGCTAGGAATCTAACAAGAGTTACCGTATATATTTATCTATAATATAACCTATACAGATAGAACCTACTAAATATCATTAATTTCTACTAGATAATACCCCACGCTTTATTGCGGGAGATATTGTTGTGTTATAAAAGAAAAAATATCATACATAAGAAGCAACATATGAAATCAATAGGTTTGGACAGCAAAAGAAAATTTTAATTATTACTATAGATTGGGTAACCCAAGCATCTTTACTACAATTAAAATTTGAAACTACCTGTGACGAAACTAGAGTAGATTATTAGAGGGAGGTGCACTTAGTTTGTGGGCGTTAGACATCTTTGGCCTATGAGGGTACATGTACAGTGAAATTTTAGGTATAATCATTGTTTTTATAAATTGTTTTGGGGGTTGGGGTTAAGGGGGAGGGGGTGTGTTCACATATAGCTTCGCCCCTGAAAACTATGATCTACGTCATGCTAACGCAGCATGTATTTTATAGGACATCATAATACATTGTAGGCTAAGAAAACTAGAATTCTTCATTGTTGGCTAAGCCAGCATGGATTAAGTTAAGAAAAATAAAGAACTAATCTTAATCCACACGACATCAAAAAAAAATCTTTCAGGAGAGCGGAACATGCACTTCATTGTTGGGAAAATTGAGACGTCGTGTTCTGCTCTATAGTGCAGCATATCGGTCGCCGTCGTGCATGACTCATGAGTTGTAATGCATGACATCTTCTTGTATGCGCTTGTAGGTGGTGTCTATATGATGTCCTTCATCAGAGGAATAGAAGCTCTCAACTTTATTCCAGAGTTTGGAATGAAACAAGTTAGATTCCTTGTAACGTATGTTGGCAATGGCAGGTGATAGAAGGGCAGGCCGCTGTGGGGCCAACAACCGTCGATTGTAAGGAGGAGATGAGGTCGTACCCAGCCACTGTCAATGACGAGGCGGTGTACGTGCCAAGACGGTAGCCAAGAGCAAGATAGGGGAGGCCGACGTCAGGCTATGCTCCCAGCTGTTCATGGCGATCGAGGACTCTGGCTTGTACTTGTAGCGGATCCTAGCGGCCTTCTTGGACGTCGACATCAACAATGTCGAGATGGGGAAGATCTGCCATGTGCATTGTGACTTGTCGCACCTCAACATGGACGAGGTCGCGTTCCCATCGAAGCCATGTTCCATGATCCGTCGCGATATGATCGAGTACCTGAACAAACATGCGTCTACGCCAAACTGTAGCTAGCTGTTACCGCCTTGGCGCGATCCCTAAACTATATTTGTATGCATACTCGACACACCATTATGTATGCACATGGACTTCGATCCCCCATCATCCGCTTCACCTAACATCGTATCGAGTCCCTCTGCTCTTCCTTCTGGTGCAAAGGCCAACAGGATCGAGGTCAACAACCATTGACCTAGCTTTTCTATTCCTTATTCTAATCATTTTTACCTTCACATTATATGTATGATTTTCTATCTAGATTGGATGAAGGACCAAGTTCTTCAGGTCATCCACATGATCCATTCAATGTAAATTTCTTTTTAGTTCCTTCCACCCCAACCTCTCCTATAACTTCCTCGTCTTTCCTAGCAGGTGCTTCACCGGTGACGCTCTTAGACCACCACCATGTTAGCAGCCATGTATCAGTCCTCAAATGCTAGTCGACATCAACTTGTTCATTCTCTCTGAAACCATTCACGTTAGTGCCAAAGAGCAATTACTTTCACTGCATTATAGAGCTACTTTCAAATTGTCTTGTCTTAATTCTTACCCATGCCCTGTACTTAGGATGAGGAGTTGTTGTCTCCAACTGTAATGGTATCATGAATATGACTTCTTGAACCCTAGGACTTAGCATGAGCTACGGAGCAGTCGCCTTCAGTGGCCGAGTGTGGCTTAACAACAACATATTGTAGATATATACATCTCAACAACTATAGGTCTATGGGTCATTAAACTTTTGTCAACTAAGGGGGAACCCAATTTGGCCTCCACTACTACCCTCCGCTCCTGGCCGTCTCTACGGAGGATCAATGTCGTTGCCATTTACAGCGAAGGTCTAGCTCTGTTTGTGCGATTTCTAGGTTCAAAATTTGCGTTGCTCTTTCCCTCAATCATTCCTCATTCCTCATACACTAGCATCAATGGCCAGATCCACCCTATAGATGTCCGGATCTGTCCATGGATGTGGGGTTAGGGTCTTTGGTCTACTTGTGGGAGACCCTCTGGTCCATTCCACTTTCGGGTGTTCATACATAGCTACTATCTCGCTTTTGGCGGCTTCTCGACAGAGGTGTTTAATTAGAGACATGAAGGACGAAAGATAAAGGTCATGATTTGGCATATTATGGTCTAATTGGATCTAATAACATTCAGTAGGCAGTGTTGTTTGGATTCGCTAGCTAAAAGATACATTTATTTCTTGTTTTGTTTATAATGTCCACTCTTTTTATATTTGCTCTTGGCGTGTGAGCATGTGAACAGAGGTAGAAGAGCAAAAGATTCCTTTTGTAATTATTAGCGGGTGTCAGCTGAGTTGGGATACCTAGTGAGATAGTTGTTAGCTGGGTGTCGAGCTAACAATTACCGGACCTATGATTTGGACCCATTTAGATCCATCCTAGCTAAATTTTAACAATAAAATATTAGCTAGATGGATCCAAGCAGAGGCCTAAAGTCCTATTTATGGGATCCATGGAGCTAATAGTTAGCCGCTAATAATTAGCTTATTCGGATTTCAATAGATCAAACTAAATGTTACTGTTAGCCGAATACACATCAGATCCAATATATAAGGTGTAACTATCTCTAGTATAAAGACTAAGGAGCGTATCTAATTCTCTCTCAGTACTAGTAATACTAGTGTATGGATGCATGTCTAGAGGAGAAAGAAAGATAATTACATCTTATAAGAGAATTACAAAAGATTACTTTTGTAATATAAGACATGGATAAAAAATGGTTAAATCTTATATATATATATATATATATATATATATATATATAATATATATATATACAAGACGAAGTAACAAATACAAGTTAGACCAAATCATCTAATAGCAGCTAATAATATTAGCTATAAATTATCATCGAGCTAACTATTAGCAACTAATATAATATAATGTAATGTAACACCCGGTCCAGTTTGGAATTTGGCCCATGGTGGTCTTTGTGCTTATTAATGAGATATTGTGTGTGCGTGGGGGAGGGGGGGTTAGTCCCACCTTGATTGTTGAGAGTGGGTTAGACCAACATATAAGGCTTCTAGAATCGATCCCATCATTCCTGAGTTAATCCTTTTACGTGAAGCGAGGACGAAAACGTAAGTGGCATGACGATAGGTGTGGTTCACTCAACATGCAGAGTGAATCTGAGCCATTTGGACTCTGAGGCGTAACAAATGGTATCAAAGCCAACCTTCGTGTGGCTACGGACGCGTACGGGTCAGGGGTGCGAACATGAGGTTCATTACGTGTGTAGGCCCTACGGGAATGCACTGTGTGGCACATGTGTCGGCACTGGACACACGGTTACGTGTGCTAAGAGGGAACATTCCTGGTCATCGTTTGTCCGGTTGTGGGTGTGTTGGACCGACGAGGACATCGGGCCCTTTGGGGGTGTATGTAACAACCGACCCATTTTAGAATTTGGCCCATGGTGGTCCTTGTGCTTGTTAATAAAATATTGTGTGGGGGAGGGGTTTTAGTCCCACCTTAATTGTTTAGAGTGAGTTAGACTAACATATAAGGCTTTTAAAGTCCATGTCACGATCCTCGGGTTAATCCTTTTACGTGAAGCGAGAACGAAAGCTTAAGTAACATGATGACAGGTGTGATTCACTCAACATGCAAAGTGAATCTGAGCCATTTGAACTCTGGAGCATTACATATAATAGACCCAGATAAGGCTAGGGATGAAAACAGATAGAATTTTTTCCATACCGTCCCGTTCCGTTTTCTATATTTTTCCGTCCGTTTCCGTATTTACGAGATCCTGTTTTCGTATTTGCGGAAGTAGAAAAGGGTGTTTCTGTCCGTTTCCGAGTAATGTCGTTTTAATACGGAATAGACCCGTATTTATTTCGTTTTCAATCTATGTGCAACATGTCCAACAATTACATATCCTTACATTATGTTAATATAACTATGAATCACTAAATATACATGTTATGTTTACGTACATAGCATGTAAATGAATATTAAACTTTCTATACATCATTATATGACTTTATATACGTATATTTTGAGAATATTAGATTATGTTATCTTAATTTAATTTTCCGGCTCTCTGTCCGTATGTCCGTATATTCCGATTCCGTTTCTGAACCCGAATTTTCCGAACCCGGTCCCATTTTCCGCTACAAAATATAGAAACAAAAGTAGAAATAGGGTTTTTCTGCCCGTTTCCGTCCGTTTTCATCCCTAGATAAGGCTAGAGATGAAAACGGTCGGAAAAACTCCTCTCCCATTTTCGTTTCTATATTTTTTAGCGGAAACGAGACAAAATTGGGATAAAAATGGATAGAGATACGAAAATACGGAAACAGACAAATACAGACGAAGAGTCAAAAAATTAAGTTAGAATAATATGATCAAATTTTCTAAGTATATATGAATAAAATCACAAAATAGTATACGCGTATGAAGTTAGAGGTCTAATATTCACTAACATGAGTTGCGTTAACATATTAACATATATATTTGGTGATTAGAAGGTCTATGAACATATAAATTTCTAGATATATCTAACATGGATTGAAAACATGATCAAAACGGAATAAATACAGGTCAATTCCGGTTATAAACGAGTTTTTTCGGAAACAATCGGAAAAACCCCTCTCCCGTTTTCGTAAATACAAAAATAGGATTCCACAAATATGAAAACGGACGGAATAAAATAGAAAACGAAATCCTGTCCGTTTTCAACCTTAGATAAGGCCTAGCCGCCGAAGTCATCAAGGAACCACTCATCCCCAACGTTATTCTTCCTTCCATACATGTTCCATACGTGGAGAGCGCGTGGTAACACATTACACTTGACCTCTTATCTCTGTAAACGAGGAAATGGTGTCCTTATTACATATGGTATGGTATCAGTTGTGATTTTTTTCAGGGATATAGAGGGTGTTTGTTTTCAGAGCTAAAATTTTAGCCATATCATATTGAATGTTGTGGTTCTAATTGAGTCTATTAAAAATAAACTAATTATAAAACCAATTTATCAGCCAGAGGCTAATTCGTGAGATAAATTTATTAAGTTTAATTAGTTCATGATTTTATTGGAAATTTAGGTATTTTTATATTTAATTTAATCCAGAAATATAGTAGTAAATTTGTGACAATAAATACGTGCGCATGTGAACTACCAGTGGTAACTATGATTAACATATTGATCAAGTTTATTAGCATAATAGCCTTACTGAATATAGAAATCGTAAAATTTGGAAAATACCCCGCGGAGAGACCCATGCTCAAAGCACCGGTGGCTCCATACGCACTAGTCGACATAGTACATTGCTCGAAGTTGTGGACCACAGTCAATGCAGAATGATTGTAACACCCAGTTTTAAGAACAAAACCAGGATAGCCATATGTGTGCCCAGGAAGTCCACACATACAACAACAGAGTATAGAATATCAGAAACAATGTTATTATATAACGTAACATAGCTATATAACACTTACATATATCAGAGTAAAGCGGATCATAAACTAATCTTCACTTGAGGCTCCAATCTTCACAGGGACGGTTGGCTGGGGGCACCGTACGCCAAGCACAACTGATAGTCTTCTGGTAAACTCCATGACATCTCCACTAACCTTCTGGGTAACTTGGGCTACCGTCTGGGGTTGTGGGGAATAGCAAGGGTGAGCACATATCGTACTCAACAAGTACAGGCGGAAATAAAATGTCATGCAAGGCTTGAACAAAGGTAGGCTGACACTGTTCAATCAACTGCGATAAGCATTTTAGTTGGTCAAGTTTTATTAGCACCTGATTACTATAAGTGAGTATAGGATAACCCATCCCATTAGTTAAGAAGAATACCACCTTTAATATAATCATCAACCGAGGTAAACACCTCCATCTGAGAAACCATCATCTTATGTCCATAAGTCCAACTGTCCAAAACTAATCATGTGAGGGTCCAGGTCGCTCGTAACCGTGAGCACGGCTGATATATCAGTTTTACACTCTGCAGAGGTTGCACACTTTTCCCAACGAGCAGTGATTCCCATATGCCAAGGTCATGACTCCCATACTACACTTCCAAGGTGCATGGCAAGGTTTCACCACGGGCCTTTACAAAGTTTTATCTAGCGAGCGATAACCACCTAAAGTTCCTACTGGAAGCCGCAGCAACCAGAGGACCCCTAAGTCCATACCACATTCTTGGGCCATCCCTCAGTAGCGCCGCCCGGTTAACGCAACACTACAATCCTCTAATTAATTAGCCCGGTTAGAGCCATATAACATCTCGTGGTTGCACTGTTATCCTGGGTGGTCGCTCCATGAGCCAGTCCTAAAAGGCGGACCCGAGCACAAATCACAAACCACAAGCCAAACTTACCATAACCACCATACCATACCATGTGCCCGAGTCACTGAGTTCCACATTAAAGCATACTTCCATATCCATTGAGTCATCATTAATATATCATCATCATGTGGTATTTATAGAACAAGCAAAGTTGCTTAGCATAGCATTACTACCCATCATAAAACCTAGGTAACAAGGAAGATATGGAAAACTAGGATAATCCTTAGGGTTCACATAATTAGACACATGCATGCACTTAGTGATTAATGGTGAATAGGTAAAGAACATGATCAAAGGGTGCCTGCACTTGCCTTCTTCGAGTTGATGTTGGTCACAGTCTTTAAAGTCAAGCTCTTGCAGGTTCACTTGCAACTCTTCGTCTGTACGCAACAAACATCGGCACACAGGAGCAAACATACAAGCAAAACATGCAATAAATTAGAAACAGTACACCAATACATAAAACATGGATAAAACGCTTATAAAACTGTTCTACTCGTCGAGACGAACGCGTGGACACGAAAACCACTAAAAACGGATCTATAACGGAGGAGTTATGATTTAAACAAGTTTTCTTTAATAAATTATTAGATTAAAACTAAACTCGAAATTTAAAAGTTGGAAACATGATTAACAGTTGTAAAAACATGTAGATTATGTAATTACGAACCTAACGCAACTTGAACGGGTCAAAACGGAGTTAAAACGGAGATTTTATAGCGAAAATAAAATCAGTGGCAAAGCTGTAAATACAGCGAACTTAATTACGAAATTAAATAAATAAAAACGAAAATCAGATTTTACTTGAGCTGACGGACGTCGGCGATGAATATTGACTGCAGGTTGCTTTGTGGAGGATGAACGAGAGCCAACAATCGATAACCGGAGTTGGGGAAGAATTTGGCGGCCGTTGACAGAGCAAACAAAATTTTCGGACTCCCAAACTAGGGGCTTCCGTTATTGTGTGCTTTGGCCAAGGGATGGGACACATATAGGGAGAAAAACTCTATGCCCCGCGTCAACTAGCGATATGGTGCTAATTGACGTTGCACCTCCACATTTACTAATGGGCCTAAATAAATATAAAAGCCCATTAGTAAATAAAGACGTTGATATTTGGAATTTAATAGAATTATTGCACATGGGCTTTGTGGGAGGCAGGAAAAGATAGATTTTATTATTTTCGAAATTATTTAATTTTTTGGATTAAAATAATTCTAGAAAAGTCTAGAATTGATATTTAAGTCAGGAAAAATTACTCCAATGGCTCCGAAAATTCAGGAAAATTCTCAGAGACATTTGGAGACATGAGGAACTCAAATAAAATATTTGGAGCTCATGAAAAGATATTTTGGGACATCTAAAATTAGATTATACTCCCAGAAAATAGGAAAAAGTGTCGGAAAAAGCTGGAAAACTTCTCGAGAAGATTTTGGAGATATGATGATGAATGATGAGCACCAAGGAATATTTTAGAGCAGGCGAAAAAGATTTTTGGGAGACTCCAACAGAAAGGTTAAGCTAGAAAACAAAGAATTTGATTTTAGGAGAAGATATGGATAAGCGGGGAGTTGGGCCGCCGGCTGATGGAGAAGGGGGAAGGGGCGCGAGCGGGCCAAGGCCGACTGGGCCTTCGGGCCAGATTGGGGAGAGGGGTGAGGGAGAGAGAGGAAAAACCTTTTCTTTTTGTTTTCAACCATTTCAAAAGCATTTTCAAAATGAATTTGAAATCTTGCCAAACTTTGGAGCAAACCACTCATCACAAAATAAATTATGCACCAGCATGTATGCTCAAACATGTTGTTACCCTAAGATATATTTTAATTCAAGAAAAGTTTTATTTCTCCTATATTCTCATGAGCACCAAAAATACATAATAAAACATTTTCTCTCTATTTCCAAGATTATAAATTTTAGGGTGTTACAAATCTACCCCCCTTAAGATGAATCTCGTCCTCGAGATTCGGAAGGATCTTTGAAGAGATAGGGAAACTCTGCACGTAGCTCATCTTCACGTTCCCATGTTGCATCATCCACCGAGTGATGACTCCACTGGACTTTGCACATTCTGACAACCTTGCTTCTGGTAACTCTTTCAGCGACTTCCAAAATCTTCACAGGATGCTCTGTATAAGTTAGATCATCTTTCAAGTTAACTTCCTCTAAGGGTAACTGTTCCTCTGGCACTCTCAAACACTTCTTCAACTGTGATACATGAAACACATTGTGTACATCTGACAATTGAGCAGGTAACTCAAGTTGATATGCTACTTCACCTCTTCTTTCCAAAATCTTGAACGGACCAATATATCTGGGTGCCAACTTTCCTTTTACTTTAAATCTCTTGAGTCCTCTGACAGGTGACACTTTAAGATATACATAATCACCTACTTCAAAAACTAACTGTCTACGACGGGTGTCGGCATAGCTTTTCTGTCTGGACTGAGCTGCTCTCAAGTTCTCACGAATGATTCGAACTTGTCTCTCTGCTTCCTTTAAAGCTTCTGGTCCAAACACCTGACTTTCTCCTGTTTGATTCCAAAACAAAGGAGTTCTACATTTTCTGCCATACAAAGCTTCAAATGGGGCCATTTTGAGACTAGCTTGGTAACTATTGTTATAAGAGAATTCTGCATATGGTAAACTCTTATCCCAACTAGTACCATATTGTACAGCACAAGCTCTCAACATGTCTTCTAGAACCTGATTCGTTCTTTCTGTCTGTCCATCTGTTTGAGGATGATAGGCTGAACTAAAATTCAATTTCGTACCCATAGACTCATGAATCTTTTCCCAAAAACGAGATGTAAACTGAGTACCTCTATCTGACACAATCTTCCTCGGCACTCCATGCAAACACACAATTCTTGACATGTATAACTCTGCAAGTTTTGCACTAGAGTACGTAGTCTTGACAGGAATGAAGTGAGATACTTTAGTTAAGCGATCCACATTACCCAAATTGAATCATAACCACTTTGAGTACGTGGTAAACCTACTATGAAATCCATACTGATCTCATCCCATTTCCATTCAGGTATCTTCAGTGGTTGCAACAATCTGCTGGTCTTTGATGCTCTGCCTTCACTCTTTGACACGTATCACACAAAGCCACGTATTCTGCTATGTCTCTCTTCATACCATACCACCAAAATTTCTTCTTCAAATCCTGGTACATCTTAGTGCTACCGGGATGAATGGAATAAGCTGACTCATGAGCTTCTCTCAATATCAAATTACGGACATGTTTCAAGTCTGGCACACAAATTCTCTTCTTGAACCAAACAGTTCCATGTTCATCTATATGGAATCCAGGTGCTTTGTCTTTCTTAACGAGCTCAGCAATATCCTTTATCTTCTCATCATCCAATTGACCTTTGCGAATATCCTGCTCTAAGGTCGAATCAACTTCCATTGCCACTGCTTGAGTACTAGCGACCAAACCAAGGTTGAGCTTTTCAAATTCCTTGCATAAACCAGCTGGAAGCTGATGTTCTATGATCATATTAGCATAACTTTTCTGACTCAAAGCATCTGCTACAACATTAGCTTTTCCAGGATGATAGTGAATACCAAGATCAAAATCTTTAATAACTTCCAACCATCTGCGTTGTCTGGAGTTAAGATCTGACTGAGTGAATATGTACTTCAGACTCTTATGATCGGTGTAAATCTCACATCTATTACCCAACATATAATGTCTCCAGATTTTCAAAGCATGAACCACAGCTGCCAATTCTAGATCATGAGTAGGATAATTCTTCTCGTGTCTCTTTAACTGCCTCGAAGCATAGGCTATAACTCGACCTTCTTGCATAAGCACACATCCCAAACCATGGCGAGAAGCATCACAATACACATCAAAATTCTTACTAACATCAGGCATTGCTAGCACAGGCGCGGTGGTTAGTTTGTTCTTCAGCATTCTAAAACTTTCCTCACAGGCTGTCGTCCATTCAAACTTCTTTCCTTTTTCCAATAAAGCTGTTAAAGGCCTTGCTATCTTGGAAAATCCTTCAATAAATCTTCTATAATAACCTGCCAAACCAAGGAAATTTCGGATCTCACTCACAGTCTGAGGTGGTTGCCAATTCAACACATCTCTTACTTTGCTTGGATCTACAACAATACCTTCATTAAAAACAACATGGCCAAGGAGAAACTTCATTCAACCAGAATTCACACTTACTCAGCTTAGCATACAACTGGTTTTCTCTGAGTCTCTGTAACAAGCCTTAAGTGTGCTTCATGCTCTTCTTCACTCTTAGAGTATATGAGATGTCATCCCGAGAACCACAACAAACTTATCCAATATTCCATGAAAACCTTATTCATGAGGTGCATGAAATATGCTGGCACATTAGTCAACCATAGGACACCACTGTGTATTCATAAAGCCCATATCTTGTAGTGAATGCAGTCTTAGGAATATCAGCTGATCTAATCTTCAATTGGTGATAGCCGGATCTCAATTGATCTTAGAGAAAACACAAGCTCCTTTCAACTGGCCAAAAAATCCTCAATTGTCTTAGGCAAAGGACATTGTTCTTGATCGTAACTTCATTGAGTGATCTATAATCCACACACATTCTCTGAGTTCCATCCTTCTTATTCACAAGTATAACTGGAGCTCCCCATGGTGATGAACTCGGACGAATAAAACCTTTATCTTGTAGTTCTCTTAATTGCTTTTTGAGTTCTTCTAACTCATTAACTGCCATCCTACAAGGTCTCTTAGATATAGGGGAAGTTCCAGGTAGAAGATCAATAAGAAACTCAACTTCTCGATCTGGTGGCATACGGGTAGATTGATAGGAAACACGTCAGGGAAATCACATACCACTTTGATTTCTTCAATGGGAGTGCCTTTTATCTGATTGAGCAAACCTTCTTCAACTGACGGAAAAGAGGCCACATATTCCACTTCCTCACCTGAGGAATTAACCAAAGACACAGCTCTTCTAGCATAATCTATGGTACCATCATGCATAGGTAACCAATCCCTTCCAAGGATCACATCAACACCTTCGGTCTCCAAGATTACCAGATTAGCTAGGAATTCTACCCCCCTTATGTTGAGACTAACTTTCGGACAAATAAGGGTGGTTTTCATCTCTCCACTAGGTGAACTAACTAGCAGAGGGTGCTTCATAGTAACAGCACGAAAATGATGTCTTGTGGCATATTGCTTACTGATGAAGGAATGTGTAGCTTTTGTATCAAAAAGAACTGATGTTGGAATAGAGTTGACAAGGAACATACCGAGTATCACATCGGGGTCACTTCTGACATCATCCATGGTCATATTGTTCACTGTGCCTCGCATATAAGTCTGTTGCATTTCATTCCTCTGATTCTGAGCTTGAACATGGTTCTGATTCTGATTCTTGTTACCATACACATGTGGATACTTCTTTGGGCATTGTCGCATGAGATGTCCCTCTTGCTTGCAATGGTAGCAACCCATTTTTGATAGACTGCTGGAGGTTCTAGTCTTCTTAGGAGTCTTAGTCATTGTAGCCGACACGGGAGTATCAGAGATCATAACCGCTTCAGGAGTGACAACTCCTGTAACATGATGGAGTTCTTGCAAGTTTGCGTGTTGCTCTTGCGACTGCTGACGATACTCATTATCGTTGATCTGAGGTACCGGCTGAAGCTGATTCGCTTGCGGAGAGGCACTGCGAGGACGAGTATGTCTATGAGGTTGCTCCTGAAGCTTTCTCTTCTTTGCATCCATTTCCTTGCGCTTATTATCAACTATGATGGCACGATCCACAAGTGCTTGGAAGTTGGGATAGCTGTTGGACATGAGCTGGAGTTGAAGACCATCATACAATCCTCTAAGAAAGCGATACTGTTTCTTATCATCATCATCTACATCTGTTGGAGCATAACGCGATAGCTGAGCAAACTTATCACGATACTCAACCACAGACATTGATCCTTGCTTCAAGGCTCTGAATTCTTCCTGTTTAAGCTCTACTAATCCTGCGGGAATATGATAGGACCTGAAATTCTCAGTGAATTCCTCCCAAGTGATAGCAGGAGCATTGTTGGGACGTCCATACTGGAATGACTCCCACCAATCTTGAGCTGCTCCCTGAAGTTGTCCTGATGCATACAACACCTTCTCAAGATCATTGCACTGTGCTAGGTTGAGTTGCCTTTCTACTGCACGTAGCCAATCATCTGCCTCCAATGGATCAATAGCATGAGCAAACACTGGAGGATGTCCTTTCATAAACTCAGCACGACTATCCCTTGGTGGCACACTACTTTGCTGGAGGTTGGTCACTACTTGCACCATTGACTGCATGAGTTGAGTCTGCATCGTCATCCATTGTTCCATGTTGCCTTGAGAAGAAGGTGGTTGTGAGCTCTAGTTGGTAGCATTCTGCATGCTTGCCTGCCTTCTTGTGTTCACCATCTGATTTATCCAAGAACTTGTAAGCATAGGTGGAAAGATAAACATGAGCAGGAAAGATTGAGAAGATGAGGGAAACAACATGAGAGGCTTGAAGAAAGATTTTGGAACAAGGAACAAGATAAGATCCCCCAAACTAACTAACAACACACTAAACTAACAACTTGATGTAGTTGTGAACATTGCCCACAACACATCACACTCATTACAAAGAAGCAAATCATCCAAAGGCATAAAAACAAACAAACTTGCACACCCAAACATGCTTCAACGCAAACTAACGCTCTGGGTGTTATGGTGGACAGTCTAAAGGGGTCAGTTGCTCTAGACATCCTAAGGTCACGTAACAGCAAAGGTGAGAACCAGATCTAAAAGCAAGAAACGTAAGATAGATAGAGTAGGAGCAAGAATCAAGGACTTGAAGGTAATTAGACAAGGAGAAGGCCAAATGTTCAAGGAAAGGAATATTAACAAGAGTAGAAACAAAGGATATCAAGAACAAGGGTTGTATAACAAATTGGAATCCTATAAACGATCATTTTCTAGTTGGCATACGTCCTACAGTCAACACAGCTCTGATACCATTCTGTAACACCTAGTTTTAAGAACAAAACCAGGATAGCCATATGTGTGCCCAGGAAGTCCACACATACAACAACAGAGTATAGAATATCAGAAACAATGTTATTATATAACGTAACATAGCTATATAACACTTACATATATCAGAGTAAAGCGGATCATAAACTAATCTTCACTTGAGGCTCCAATCTTCACAGGGACGGTTGGCTGGGGGCACCGTACGCCAAGCACAACTGATAGTCTTCTGGTAAACTCCATGACATCTCCACTAACCTTCTGGGTAACTTGGGCTACCGTCTGGGGTTGTGGGGAATAGCAAGGGTGAGCACATATCGTACTCAACAAGTACAGGCGGAAATAAAATGTCATGCAAGGCTTGAACAAAGGTAGGCTGACACTGTTCAACTGCGATAAGCATTTTAGTTGGTCAAGTTTTATTAGCACCTGATTACTATAAGTGAGTATAGGATAACCCATCCCATTAGTTAAGAAGAATACCACCTTTAATATAATCATCAACCGAGGTAAACACCTCCATCTGAGAAACCATCATCTTATGTCCATAAGTCCAACTGTCCAAAACTAATCATGTGAGGGTCCAGGTCGCTCGTAACCGTGAGCACGGCTGATATATCAGTTTTACACTCTGCAGAGGTTGCACACTTTTCCCAACGAGCAGTGATTCCCATATGCCAAGGTCATGACTCCCATACTACACTTCCAAGGTGCATGGCAAGGTTTCACCACGGGCCTTTACAAAGTTTTATCTAGCGAGCGATAACCACCTAAAGTTCCTACTGGAAGCCGCAGCAACCAGAGGACCCCTAAGTCCATACCACATTCTTGGGCCATCCCTCAGTAACGCCGCCCGGTTAACGCAACACTAGAATCCTCTAATTAATTAGCCCGGTTAGAGCCATATAACATCTCGTGGTTGCACTGTTATCCTGGGTGGTCGCTCCATGAGCCAGTCCTAAAAGGCGGGCCCGAGCACAAATCACAAACCACAAGCCAAACTTACCATAACCACCATACCATACCATGTGCCCGAGTCACTGAGTTCCACATTAAAGCATACTTCCATATCCATTGAGTCATCATTAATATATCATCATCATGTGGTATTTATAGAACAAGCAAAGTTGCTTAGCATAGCATTACTACCCATCATAAAACCCAGGTAACAAGGAAGATATGGAAAACTAGGATAATCCTTAGGGTTCACATAATTAGACACATGCATGCACTTAGTGATTAATGGTGAATAGGTAAAGAACATGATCAAAGGGTGCCTGCACTTGCCTTCTTCGAGTTGATGTTGGACACAGTCTTTAAAGTCAAGCTCTTGCAGGTTCACTTGCAACTCTTCGTCTGTACGCAACAAACATCGGCACATAGGAGCAAACATACAAGCAAAACATGCAATAAATTAGAAAACAGTACACCAATACATAAAACATGGATAAAACGCTTATAAAACTGTTCTACTCGTCGAGACGAACGCGTGGACACGAAAACCACTAAAAACGGATCTATAACGGAGGAGTTATGATTTAAACAAGGTTTTCTTTAATAAATTATTAGATTAAAACTAAACTCGAAATTTAAAAGTTGGAAACATGATTAACAGTTGTAAAAACATGTAGATTATGTAATTACGAACCTAACGCAACTTGAACGGGTCAAAACGGAGTTAAAACGGAGATTTTATAGCGAAAATAAAATCAGTGGCAAAGCTGTAAATACAGCGAACTTAATTACGAAATTAAATAAATAAAAACGAAAATCAGATTTTACTTGAGCTGACGGACGTCGGCGATGAATATTGACTGCAGGTTGCTTTTGTGGAGGATGAACGAGAGCCAACAATCGATAACCGGAGTTGGGGAAGAATTTGGCGGCCGTTGACAGAGCAAACAAAATTTTCGGACTCCCAAACTAGGGGCTTCCGTTATTGTGTGCTTTGGCCAAGGGATGGGACACATATATAGGGAGAAAAACTCTATGCCCCGCGTCAACTAGCGATATGGTGCTAATTGACGTTGCACCTCCACATTTACTAATGGGCCTAAATAAATATAAAAGCCCATTAGTAAATAAAGACGTTGATATTTGGAATTTAATAGAATTATTGCACATGGGCTTTGTGGGAGGCAGGAAAAAGACAGATTTTATTATTTTCGAAATTATTTAATTTTTTGGATTAAAATAATTCTAGAAAAGTCTAGAATTGATATTTAAGTCAGGAAAAATTACTCCAATGGCTCCGAAAATTCAGGAAAAATTCTCAGAGACATTTGGAGACATGAGGAACTCAAATAAAATATTTGGAGCTCATGAAAAGATATTTTGGGACATCTAAAAATTAGATTATACTCCCAGAAAAATAGGAAAAAGTGTCGGAAAAAGCTGGAAAACTTCTCGAGAAGATTTTGGAGATATGATGATGAATGATGAGCACCAAGGAATATTTTAGAGCAGGCGAAAAAGATTTTTGGGAGACTCCAACAGAAAGGTTAAGCTAGAAAACAAAGAATTTGATTTTAGGAGAAGATATGGATAAGGCGGGGAGTTGGGCCGCCGGCTGATGGGAGAAGGGGGAAGGGGCGCGAGCGGGCCAAGGCCGACTGGGCCTTCGGGCCAGATTGGGGAGAGGGGTGAGGGAGAGAGAGGAAAAACCTTTTCTTTTTGTTTTCAACCATTTCAAAAGCATTTTCAAAATGAATTTGAAATCTTGCCAAACTTTGGAGCAAACCACTCATCACAAAATAAATTATGCACCAGCATGTATGCTCAAACATGTTGTTACCCTAAGATATATTTTAATTCAAAGAAAAGTTTTATTTCTCCTATATTCTCATGAGCACCAAAAATACATAATAAAACATTTTCTCTCTATTTCCAAGATTATAAATTTTAGGGTGTTACAATGATATTTGCAGTGCAGTCCCTCGAACGCCCATAAAAAAGAATAGTCGATCGCCGGGAAGAAAGAATCAACAAAGAGAATAGTCGATCGGATCAGAAGCGAGCAGTCACGACAATCACCGAATTGTTCAGTATCCAATGTAACAACATAGCTTTCAATACACTGGGTAGGGTCTGAGCGTCATGTACTCTTCTGATCACCTATGACGTCCTAAGGCGTGTTGTATTAATTTTTTTTAACTTAATACAAAGACATACAAACCTTTTGCATGATCAAGAAAAACTACAGTAATCAAAATCAGATAAAAATAGTCTAAAGGTTCTTTTTGAGATTATAGGTCATTTGTACTCCAACTAAGAGAATACACCTCTATAATAGTCTCGGTATCCAAACAGGCTATATATTATTATTATATTCTACAATCTTGATTATTATATTGATCTACATAACTGTTGTATAGTTATATATCATGAAATGTAAATTCTGGCTTTGTTTGGATATCCCTCTGATTATAAAAATCAGTTTATATAATCAAATTTTGATCCAAACCAAACTGATTATAAGATAGATTATTATAATCAAAGTAATTCCATAATTTAAGTGAGACCAGGTTATAGAGGATTATTATTGCTGAAAGTCCAACTTGTCCATTGTCCAACTTGCTAAATTATAAAGGTTTAGCTACGAATTTCTCACTTTAACCTATCATAATCAATCAGCATGATCTACTGATCCAAATACTTTGATCATTATTATCTATGTATAATCCTAATTATAATAATCATATGTATAATCTAAATTGTAATAATTGAGCCATGATCCAAATAGACCCTTGATGTTGGTAACTGAACTGTACGTGAGAGAGTGTGAGTGATAGCCCACAGAACAGCTGCAATATGCCTGCAGCCTGCTATGATCGCGGAAATAGCTGTAACGTACCTGGAGTTTTTTCACCTTTCGCTGGCTGTTTTTTTAGAAAAGGTTTCCCTGCTTTTATATTTCAAAAAGCAACAACAGTTTACAGTCTAGGATTGTCAACAACCAGCAAAACAGGCCTCACGGCCAGACAATACATCAAATCAAAAAACTCAGCAGTCCCCAACAGATCATGCAACAGCTTCTAATCAACTCTCATGGTAACCCGAAGGAGCATCTGTGACCAAGTGCCGAGCAGCCGATGGCACCCACAGTGATGACCAGCTCTCTATCCGCCATTGCAGTTGAGGTGGAGAGCTTGCTATTACCTCCAGGCGATTTGAAAAGACCTCCACTTGACCAGCCAAATCCCCCTTGAACAAAGGACTCCACCTCCGCAGCATTCTTACAATCTTCCACATCAACTTTGCCATCCCAGACCAGCTTGCACCCTGAAAATACATTTCATTTCGTAATTTCCAAATGGACCAAAGAACCGAAGACGACACCACATTGACTAAACCATGTTTCTTATTTGCTATCCAAAAAAGAGCCACAGACTCAAAGTCAGTTCCTAACTCAACATCCAATAACATCGAAACTACCCCCCAAATATTACTGGCAATACAACAGTCAAAGAAAAGATGACAAACCGACTCCGACTCCACACAGAAAATGCAAGAATGATCACTAAGATTCCTCCGCTTAGCTAGATTATCTCTCGTAAGCAAACGGTTGTGAGACAGTAACCAAAGGAAAAAATGGACTCTAGGGGGAATAACTAACTTCCAAATGGCACTAACAAACCTGTAAACCACTCCCCTGTGATTAATCACTGCGTACAAAGTCTGCACAGCGTAAACGCCAGAAGTAGTAAAGCTCCACAACAACTGATCCTCCTCCTCAGAGAGGGTAACATCTTTCACTAGACCACAAATCTCCTCCCACATCCTCATGATACTACTAGACACATTCCTCCTAAAGGAAAGCAACAGATTTTCCCCATCCCAAACTTCATGAATAGTTTTTCCTTGCTGATCATTAATCACATATAGAGGCCAATAAGTAATAGCTAAGCTAGTATTTCCCATCCAGCTATCCTCCCAAAACCTAACCTTTTTGCCATTACCAACCACCCATTTAATGCCCATACGAGCAGCCTGCATGGCCCAAAGAACTCCCTTCCAAAAGGGGGAACTACCCACATTGGGACAGCACAACACATTAGGACTGTTAGTTTTATATTTGAAATCTACAATAGCTTTCCTGATGGAGTTTGATTGTAGCTGATAACGAAAAATCCAGGAGCTTAAAAGAGCTAAATTAAGGCTTCTTAGATCAGGGACACCCAAACCACCTACATCTTTGTTCTGTGCCACAATCTGCCAGTTGGCCAAATGGTATTTGTGATGTTCTTCCGTGTTATTCCACAAAAAATATCCCATATGAGAGTTAATGATATCAATCGCCCATCTAGGAAACTTGATAATGGAGAGTAAGTAAATAGGAATACTTGCCAAACACGCTTTAAGCAAAGTAAGCCTACAAGCATAAGATAGCAGCCTACCCCTCTAGCCAGCAATTCTCTTAATAATTTTGTCAATCACAGGTTGCAGGTCCTGTCGTCTCAACTTAGTAAAATGCAGAGGTACCCCCAAATATTTGATTGGAAAGTCGCCTTTTTTACAGCAAAAAAGTTTTGCAAAGTCATTAGCTCTATCCTCATCAATCCCCATAGTGATTAAGTCACTCTTGTCATAGTTAATCTTCAGCCCCGACATATGTTCAAAACAAACCAGCAGCCACTTTAACGTGCTTGCCTTCTCAAGATCATTCTCTAAGAAGAGAAGAGTATTATCTGCATATTGCAAACTAATAATGCCCCCATCCGTAACTTGGGGTAACAGCCCCTTAACTAGGTTACTCCTAGCTGCTTTCATAAGCATTCTAGAAAAAACATCCGCAACTAAGTTGAAAAGCAAAGGGGATCACCCTGCCTTAGACCCTTTCCCGATTTAAAGTAAGAATTATTCTCTTCATTAATCCTAACACAGATCGACCCCCCTTGGACCACTTTCTTAATCCAATTAATCCATTTAACCCCAAAACCTCTAGAGCTGAGCATATCCTCAAGGAAGCTCCAGCTAACCCTATCGTAAGCTTTCTCATAATCCAACTTGAGGATCACACCATTTTCCTTCTTTCTATGAACTTCATGAATTATTTCATGAGCCGCCACCACACTCTCTAGAATAAACCTCTCCTTGATAAAAGCTGTTTGATTCGAGGCTATAAGCCTATTTGCCACCCCCACTATAGTCTGTTATTCAACATCTTGGCGAAAATCTTGAAACTAATCAGACTAATAGGCCTAAATTTCCTAAGAGTTTTTGCTTCTTGTTCTTTTGGAATTAGAATAATTGTGGCATAATTTAACCTGTTCAAATTGAGATATCCTTTTTCAAAACTATTAACCAAATTCATCAAATCATGCTTGATGACGTCCCAAAAGGTCTCCTTTTGCTGGCTGTTTCTGTGGCCGTTTTTTTTTGGCGTACGCGACGGAGATGCCACAACCCACACACTCAGCCCATGCATGCACGGTAGGCAGGATGAGGATGTTATGGAGATGAGGTGATGCCATAAATGGTGTCACATTGGCTATACCTTGCGTAGGTACCTTCCAAATTTGCTAGTAGCTCCGGATTTCTGCCGCCTAACGCAGGTTGCTCAGATATTAGTCTGCGGGAGCCCAAAGATATAGATGGAGCAAAATGCATGAGACACCCCGTGAAAGATTTGTCTTTCGGTACCTAAGTTTCCCTTTGTTATTTTTCTCTTATATAAAAGTAATCCAACTAGCTAGTTATAATACTCTATAATTAGATCAGAAGACTGTCCCTCATGATAAATATATAAAAATAAAATAAAATAAAAATAGAGTTACAGAGATTTCTAGAATTAACCATGACAACGACGACTACGATGCATAGATGAACAACATAGAGGTTTCAAGAACTAATCGTGATGACGATCATCCCACTGTTACTTTGGTCCGTCATTCTATTTAACCGCTATCCTACTCTCATATTTTCTTCTCTCACATCCTACTCAGTACTCGACGGCCACAACATCTATTGTCACTTGCATATCCTCCTTCAACCTCTCGATGCCACTAGTGCCTCAACCTCCCATACTTTCCATGTATACCTTAACCACCACCATACCTCTCATAGCCATACCGCAATAGTTTAGCTGCCTCATCGCATCGACTGATCTTGGTACGTACTGGTGCTATAAATCGTATATCTGTAGGTATCAACCTTCCTTCTGATTTTGCTTCAATTCACCTATTCTAGCCACACTACAACAATTTTAGTAGGCCTTCGTTTAATCTTGCCACCCATGCCACAACCGTAATGGGGAGTGCTCGTCTTCAGTCCCCTCCTTCTCCATGGGTGCCTACGATCATCAAAGCAACAACGCCCTTCTACTCTTATGTCTTGTGTCTTCCCCTTACCTTGGTGTGATGTTCTCTTTGTTGTCATCTCTGCTAGCGATGTAGTTGAGCAACACATATCACAGTGTAGATCTCATGACAAGATGTGGTAACAATGTTTTTCCTTCACCAATAGGTAATTGCAAGCGCCTGCGGTCATCAAAGCAACACCACCATGCTACTCTTATGGCTTGTGTCTCTTTCTCACCTTGGTGTGATTTTGTCTTTGTCATCTCCTCTGGCGCCATTATGGCAGCAACCATGGGGATCTTGGAGTCGAGTGTGATGAATGCTATATGATGGCATTGACCAACATAGATCTCAGTGCAGATCCATGGCAAGATACGACAACTGCAATGATCAAAGCACACCACTCTTATACTCTTGTGGCTCGTATCTCCTCCTTACCTTATTGTGAATGTATGATGTTCTCTTTATCATCTTTGCTAGCGTCGTTACACCAGTGGCCATATGGATCTTGGAGCCGAGAATGTGCATACTACGATGCATTGATGAACACATATCTCAAAGCAGATATCATGGCAAGATACAACAACCAACGTCTCCAGGAGGTACTTGCAGGTGCTTGCAGTCATCAAAGCACACCACCCATATACTATTATGGCTTGTATCTCCTCCTTATCTTTGTGTGATATTCTCTTTGTCATCTCTGCTAGTGCCATTACGCTAGTGGACATAGAGATCTTGGAGTCGACATGTGCATGCTACGACGTTGACCAATACAAATCTCAATTATAGTTGTCCAAGAAGCCCGTGGGTCAGTGGCCCGGCCCGTGGCCTGGTGTTTTGGCCCGGCCCGAGCACGGCACGGCCCGATGGCCACCGGGCCCGGGCCGGCCCGGCCCGGGGGTGCGGGCCGTGCCTGGGCCGCTACCCTGGCCCGTGGCACGGCCCGGGAACGGACCGATCTAGTATGCGGCCTGGTGGTGGCCTGGTTAAACTAATATTTATTTGGTGAAAATGACGATACTTATGAGTTGACAATTATATATATGTGTTATTTAGTATTATACTATTGAATTGATTAACACTTAGTTGAAAATGATGAATTATTTCAACACTTTATGAAAATGATATAGATTTTTGAAGACTTTTTAAACTGACGGGCCATGGGCCGGCACGGCGCGACGGGCCGACATGGCACGACGAGCCAACACGGCCCGCGGGCCGTGCCTTGGGCCGCTACCCTGGCCCGTGGCCCGTAGCAGCACGACCCGTGGCCCGTAGCGGCACGACCCGTTTGGCCCGATGGCCCGTGGCGGTCCGACCCTCACCGGGCTGGCACGGCACGATGTCGGGTCGGGCCGGCCCGTTACAGCCAATTGGACAACTATAATCTCAGTGCAGATCTCATGACAAGATACGAAAACTGATGTTTCTAGTAGGTGCTTCCAGGCGTCTGCTGCATCAACACACACCACCCTTCTACTCTTATGGCTTGTATCTCCTCCTTACCTTAGTGTAGTGTTGTCTTTGTCATCTCTACTAGAGTTGTCCGTGGCCATAGGGGATCTTGGAGTCGAGAATGTGCATGCTATGATGCGTTGACCAACACAGATCTCAATGCAGATCTCATGGAAAGATACGGTAATCGATGTTTTCCTTCACCGGCAGCCCAACGGGTGCTTGCGGATCTATCTGTAATTAAGAAAAAGGTATCCATGTATCTTTTTTTGGCAATGCCAAATTGCTACTATCCACAACCATGAAAGAGTGAAAGAAAACTTATTTATTGCATTAGCTACATTTCTCTAAATCAAGCCTCCCACATATTCCCCTTAGATTGAATTCAATGCACTCCCTATCTATGCACCTCAAATCTTTCTCAAAGTTGGCAATCAAAACCGCGAAATTTTCTTCCAATACCGCATACACACACTATAGTAGACTATAGAGTATGAATCAAGGCTTGTGAATTGGTGCTTATTAATTGCAAGAAAATCGACAACATGGTATGGTAGTTTGTTTGTTCTGATCCAGTGTAGTAGTTCTTAGGGCGCAGCCCGTGCTAAACGCTCGCCCATCAGCCTCTGCCCCTCATCATCCTACCCGCAGCCCCGGGCAGTCAATGGTGTGTATATATAGACATCCATCCACACATCCCTTGGACACACAGCTCATACATACACCACCAACCACCGTACCACCGGCGAGCACCGCCCGCCTCCTCTCCCTCTCCGGGACGAGGCGGTGACGACGTCGTCGTCGTCGTCCGCCTCTGCACAACCACCATCATCCTTGCTCGGATCGATCATATCAGGTGCGTAATGGAATGCATGCGCTGCGTGCTCTTCTCGTGTTGTCATCCGTTCGTGTCGCGTCGTCGTTCTTGGCTTCTTGCATGCCCCTGTACGTGGCATGGGCGATTCTTGTCTTGGAGCTGATGATGAAATGTTGTTGCATGGTGCTGTTATTAGCAGCGTGCATGGATCGGCAGCAGGAGGGCGACAGGAAGCGCGCGCGGGAGGGGGAGGAGGAGTCCGCGGCGGCGGCGATGTGGAGGCGGAGGCGGCAGCAGCGGGCGGTGGCGGAGGTGGCCTTCGAGGAGACGGAGCCGGCGGTGCTAGTGGTGGGGGCTCAGGCTCCCGCGCCGGCAGCCGGCGGCGGCGAGGCCGGCGCAGCGTGGCAGCGTCCCGAGGGGGTGTTCGATTTCCCGTGGCAGAAGTGCCGCGGCGGGCTCGGCGTGGCGAGCGGCGGCGGCGGCGGCGGGTGGGAGCTCCGCGACGTGTTCTTTTGCTCGCTCGTGGACGGGCGCGCCGCGGCGATCGGGGTGCCTGGCGACCGCCTCTTTCCGCCACCCAGCAAGCGCACCCTGTTCGACGACGTGGACGCATGGCTCGCCGCGGCCGGCGACGGCGAGGTGGACCCGCTCTGGCGGTCGGTGCTGGAGGCGGGGCCCAGGCCCGCCGCGTGACAATGCACGCACCAGCCAACGTGCCGATCGACTCGACCGCCAGGTGCCCGGGACCCCACCTGGCGGCCGCTTAGAAGTCGGACGCGTCAGCAGCGATGCACTGGCAACCAGGATAATCTATCTATCTATTTATACTAGGAAAGAAGAGAAGGATTCGAAGGAGATGTGTCGTCGTCCGTCGCTGATCCAAATTTAATTTCAAATCTCTGTTTAGTTTGCTAGCTAGGGTTACATCGGTTCTCTAAATAGCTTAGGTCGTCGCAAGTGTTATCCTCTCAGTTCCTTATTATCGTCTTCAAAAACTATCGTCAGGTTTAATTAATTTAGCTTAGAGTCCGGAGAAAAGACTTTGAGCATGCATGCATGTTTGTGGGTGTGTGTGATGAGAAGTTACAGATGAAGAAACCTGGATGGATTTTTAAAGAATGTTCCAATCTATGCTTCACTTTATATCAAACTATACAGTACGTACTTCTTGGAGTATATTCGATCGGTATATATATGTACGCGATGGCAAGCTGTCATTGTTTTTCCTTTCACCGAATTACAGTACATCTGTCATTACATTTTGAAAGGCTTTACTGGATCATACTCTCTATATATAGAAAATAGATGTTGTTTTGAATAAGGTTTAAGTCAAACATTAGGAATATAAATCATGAATAATTTTTAAATTGTTGAGTTCAGAGATGTAAAAATCATATAATAAATTTGTCTTGAAAAGTACTTTCATAAAAATATACATATACCACTTTACAACAAATATTTTCAAAGAAGCAAGCGGTTAAAGTTATGATTTTGGAGACTGTGTCGTTGTCCTAAATAATATCTATTTCTTATATGGAGGGAGTACTCATGTATATATATCTGGAAAACAAATAATACTGGAAAAACGGCCTTTAGCCCCGGTTGGGAAGAGCCTTTAGGTCACAACCCTTTAGTCCCGGTTGGCCCGGGTGCTCCTTTGGGAAACCGGGGGTCCGAGTCCCAACCTGGGTTAAAGGTTTTCACGAGTCCCGGGTGCTCCAAACCGGGGTTAAAGATTTCTACGAGAAAAAATAAATGTGCATCTGTGATATTCGAACTCAGCACATCTCGCCTCCCGTACAACTCACCTACCAACTAAGCTACACCACCCGCATAATATAGTTCTGGATGTTTTCCTTTTGAATTCACTCGTGAAGACCTCGGTTGGTACCAAGTTGGTATTATCAACCAGGACTAAAGGTTCAGGACCTGTCTTGGTTGGTGTTACCAACCGGGACTAAAAGTATTTAGTCTCGCACACAATTTTTCGCTGAGACTAAAGCTTAGTTGATAGATCGTCCAAGAGGTCTGTTCTCTAATAGTGAAAATAAACTGAAATGCGTCATGACTAAATCAGTTAGCGTGATTTAATTTAGTGATGCACTTGACTTGTTGAAGTAGCCATGGGCTGGCAGAGGCTCTGGCGCTAACCATATATATCCATTTCAGTAAAACTAACTGCTTGTTTTATTCGGGAACTTGATTTGTTTCTTGTTTGTACGTACATGCATGGATAGTGTGAGTAGTGAGGTGGGCAGGAAGCCACGAACATGAAGCACGCACGACCGCTTGAGATGTGCGTGCCCCGGCCGCTTTGGTTTCTGATCAGTAACTTCGTTCTGGATGGATTCAGCCAAAGTTTATGCAGCAGGTTCATATGATCGACAACTGAAACAACCTCGCTACTTTACTTTTGGCTATATATATATGTATAAATATAATATATAAACTATATATGTAAAGCTTCAGGCTTCATGTAGTGCACGCAAAGGCAAGGTGGATGCAAATGTATGCCAAAAAATCAGTTTCCGGCCCGGTAATTGTCCAGTCGTATCTTTTTAGCATAATTTGCTCAAAACTGATGCGCTACTGCTAACAACACACACAAACACAATGGCTGGCTCTGTCTGGTGTGGAAGGAAGGGCTTCGACTTTATATTATTTCGTCATGTTCATGCAGGACTTCCACAATGGTTCACATTTCAGCGTACCTGTATATGACCGCATCCACATCTCTCTCACGCACTGTATACTATGCCCCATCGCTTACTCGCACAACATGAGCCTGGAGCCTAGTCACGACAAATGTTTTGTTGCATGAACCAGGTAACCAAACTGTCGCTACTTGCGTCCGGTAATCCTGGTTTGACCGACTGTAGAAAAACCAAACGTATCATATGGTGTACCACTTTAACTGTTGGATATATTATGAGCTTGACACATACAATATCTAATGATACAATAATTCTATGGTTTATTATTAATAGTATCATACGGGAAATTGACTGGACATTGACTTAATTTATATGGTTCGATTTTATTCGTCCATATTGACAGATTGAGAAAGGATACCACCATGTCACACGCGTGCGCCACCGCTGTCGGCCAGGGCATGTGCGTGGGTGGATGGGCGAGGCGGATCGGTTTTGTTAATCAATTCTCATTATGTGTTTTGATTATCGTCGTTTCTGACCTGGACTTAACCGTGGTCTCTTCGTTTTCCTGCCCGTTTGTCTCCCTCTATGTCCGTTGACCTTTCTCCTCCTGCTGCATAAGAGTCTCGCTCTCTCCGCTTTCCTATAGCTCTCGGTCTTCAGACAGAACAACCACATCTCTGATGTCGAAAGCTTCCCTGTCCTAGAGCTTGCACACATAGGTTTCTAGGAGAGTAGAAGCCTCCGGAACGCTTGCTGTCTTCAGATTTCATCTGCTCGGATGAAGGACGACAATCACGTTTTTAGGGAGTGTCTTTGAGACATGCCTACTCGTCAGGGTCTTCTTCTGGTTTCTGGTGATTGGTGTCATCTTCTTCCTGTTCGTGGTCGGCACTGCTTCATGTCTGCACTGCATCGACCGGGACGGCTACAATAATAGACGCTATATCGACTAGCGCATCTGGCTCAGTCGTAGTAGGGTATATTTCAATTATCCCTCCTGCTAAGTCATATGTTCCTGTGATCTTTTTGATGCTTTTTATTATTATCATTTATGTGCATGTAACTGTTAGATCACACAAGTACATATTTGTTTGCACAGACCTTTTATTATCGCGATTATTTTCTAGATTAAACTACTAGATAAATTGCCTAATTTCCTAACATTAACAAGCTTAAGGATCCAAAGATGTAATTTTCAAAGTTCATATACCTAAGTGACATATTTTGAAAATTTTAGAAGCCACTCATACATTTATATAAAAAATTATTCTTTTGTTTTGTTTCTTGTTAGAGCAACTCTAAAAGTCTCTTTGCATCCTTTTATTGATAGCCTCAATAGCTTTGGTAACTAGATATCCAAATATTTGCATCTTCTACACCTAGTTTTTCGCTCACCAAATGGAGGCATCTCTTTAAAATATCAAAACACAAAAGTTATGAAACATAATTTATTTATAAAAAGTTATTAAACATAAAGAAACAAATTAATTTATAACTTATGCCAAAACTTGTAAACATAAAAGTTACTAACACACAAAGAAACAGATTGTTATAACTTATACCAAAACTTAGAAACACAAATTATGAAAACATAACTTATGTATATCAAAACACAACTTGTGTACATAAATTAGTTCATACAACTTTTCATAATTTAATCAATACATCTTGTGTTACTTATACAACTTATAAACTTGCCCAACAGAGTTTTGATAAAAACTTGTGCTAATAAGTTCACCTCCACAAAATGTTATATTAAAAATTGTGGTAGTATAAATTTTTTGTGTAGAACTTTGTAATTTTTTTTTAAAAAAGAAAAGATATGTGTATAATTTGCTTATATAACTTAGATATATAACTTACAAATGACTTAGATATAAAGTTGTATATATAAGTTCTCAAGAATTTAGAAGTACAAATTAATTTCATAGTATATTAGTAGAAAAACAAAAATTATGTATGAAATAGTTTATATAAAATTAAAAAGGTAAAATAAAAAAGAAAAAATAGAGAGAAAGGCAAGAAGAAACATGTGCATGTGACCTTTCCTCAGCAGCCTCCGCTTCCGTGTATCACAAAAGGCAAAATATTGATTAGATTCGTCCGATACAGAAAAAGAAAGAGAAGCACGAAATAAAAGGAAAGAAGAGCATACCCTTAGAACGTTCGCTCGAATGGAAAGCCGTGAACGCTCGTGGTAATGGAATTGGGCTTCGCCACCCGGCGCCGCGTAGGAAGGGAATGTGAAATCCTAAGGTCTTGTTTGGTTGGGCTTTTGGCTTTGCCTTTTGGCCCAAAAGTCTAACCAAGAGGATGCTGCTGGAGGTAGCTTTTTTTAGTATATTTTTGAAAGCTACTTTGACTCTGTTTTTGGCTTTCAGCTTTTTCAAAATAGGTGAAATAAAAAACATTTTCATAATTTTTTTAAAACAAAACTAGAAGATATAATTTATACTCCCTCTGTATCGCAAATAGAAAATGTTTTGGAAAAAGTTTCGGTCAAACATTGGGAATATAAATCATGAAGAACTTTGAAATTATTGAGTTTTAAAAAATAAAAATCATATAAATAAATTTATCTTGAAAAGTATTTTCATAAAAGTATATATATATCACTTTACAACAAATATTTTTAAAGAAAGAAATGGTCAAAGTTATGCTTTGGAGACCGTATCGCCGTCCTAAACGTCTTCTATTTGTGATTCGGAGGGAGTACTTGTTTAACCAAACAACTTTCAGTTTTTCTACAGCTCACAGCCCACAGCAGCTTTTCCACAACTCAGAGGGTCACAACAACTTTTTCCCACCGCCACAGCTCAACCAAACAGGGCCTAAGGCATTGTTCGGTTTATCCGGAACGGGTTGTTTCACACCTGGAATCGTTCATGCACAGTGCAAATTAGTGAAGAAGAACATTTGCCTGAAATCAATCTGAAATACTCCCTCCGTTTCTAAATAAGGGCACGTACAACGCGGCGCTTCCGACCGTCGGTATGTCGCGCATCTTGTAAAAAGGACCCTGGCGAGCTAGGAGACGGACCGTGTCATCCAATTCCATTGTAGCGAACATTCACCCAGAACTAATTCAGCGAATGATCCGACCTACGTCTGCACCTGATGACCGCCGCTCACTCCACTCCTGCACGTTTTTGATGTCATCCTAAAAAATATTAATACATTTATTTTAAAATGTTGTAACTTCTAAATGGTTTATCCGTTTTCAATTTCATCTGTACTAGTACGTTCTACGCGACGAGACGAACAAAACTAGATCTCACTTACATATATTTTTAAAGATTTTTTTTCAAATAGCAATTTATATATATTAACTTATGACATATTACACAAGTAACTTATAACTTACAACTTATAAACACATGTTGTATTGAATTACTTAAGTACTCAAGTTGTATAGAGTAACGTACGTACATGTTATGTTTAATAACTTTTATGCATAAGTTGTGTTGCATAACTTTTGTGTATCCATGTTTCAACATAAGTTATAAGTTAGTTTGTTCATTTATGCTTTTAAGTTTTTGCATAAGTTATAAGTAAATTGCTCCTTTGTGTTAAAAAAACTTTTGTATATAAGTTTTGTTTCATATTTTTTGTGTTTCCAAACTTTTAAGATAAATTATATGGTATAAGTTATATGTTACAAGTTATAGGATATAAGTTATATGGTATAAGTTGCTACTAGAAAAATCATTTCTTCGAAACGTATGCAATCGAGGTCTAGTTTTGTTCATCTCGTCGTGTAGAACGCACCAGTACAGACGGAATTAGAAATAGATACACCGTTTAGAAGTTATAGCAATTTCAAACAAATGTTTAACTTTTTTTTTGGCTTGCATCACATGGCGTCATAACCAGTAAAAAAGAGCGTCGGATGATGCAGCGAGCGCTTACAAAGGGAGCTCGGGATGGGCATGTCTAAAAAGGGAAAGTGGTGGGAGTTTTTTTTACAAAACAGGAAAGTTTTGCGTGTCCTAAAATTGTTCGCTGGTTTTGAGTTGGGTGAACGTTCGCGATTTAGTCGAGTCCACCATGTCGTCGACGACGACGATGGACTCGTGCTCCCATGCGAAGAGATGCTGAGAGGATGCGTTGTACAATGTCGTCATCAGGAAGCGACGAGGTATCCGACTGCTGTCGGGGGACCACAAAAGGGGTACCCCCAATCAACGCAAAACAAATAGGTTAAACCTAGAACGCCAATTAATAACAAACCTAGCAAGTCTAACCTTCTAAAAGCCAACCCCTCGTGGCCTACAAACGCCGGCCCATCACCAGGGAGCCCAGGGCCGCCGAAGCCTTACTGTCCGCCTCATGGCAGTCTACCCCTCGAGCCCCGGCACATAGGTCTCGAGCCCTGCACCGCTCCTCGAGACCCCACGCGGGGACCTCGAGCCTCACTAGTACGGTAACCTATCCCTCAATACACATCACACCTCCCTCGAGCGGCACAGACATCGGATGTCAATCCCACACTGCGCATTTAATGCATTCACCTACTCCGGTCACATCCTCTGGAGCCCGACGTGCGCCACAGTGAACTGGAGTAGGGGTCAAAACTCGTTTTCACCACAAGCATGGGCAAAAAGGCGCAAGTGCAACACTGTTGGGCCATACCCTACACTGTTGCACGTCCAAGCCACGTCTCGAGGCCCGGATACCCGCTGTACGATCGGGTTTCCCGGGACTTGCCCATACCTGCGGGGACTCGAGCCCCCTGTAGGTGCCACCTCGAGGCCAGTCCTGCGCCCCTCGAGCCCTGATCGCCTTCACGCTATTGGAGGATAGGTACCCCCAAGACCCGGAGGAACCATGCCACGTCATGTACGTGCTGGGATGGGCGCTGCATGACCTCCACGTCGCCACGTCTCCACGTCCGTGCCAGGGATGGAGGCCACGCTTCAAGGACGGTTCAACAGCAACCCCCACGCCGGCTACAGCGACCCCGGCAAGACAGAATTCCAACTCTTCACCGTATTGGACATTGTACATCCCTACTCCTGTGCAACCCTATGTAACCCTGGCCTCCTCTTGCTCTATAAAAGAGGACACCAGGGCCCTTCGCGCACGGGACAAGAAGCCTTGGTCCACACTCACACGGGTCAGCAATAACGCACTTACACACACGAGTCCGGACTCCGGTCCACGCTCATTGAGCTTGTATTGCCCCTGTACAAGCACTTCGGTGCAAGTAATACAAGAACATCCTCCCCCCGCTGGACGTAGGGCCTTCTTTGCCTGAACCAGGATAAATCCTTGTGTCATCTTGCATCACCATCCAGGAAGAGAGCACGCGATCATAATTACTAGTTGGTGTCATACCCCCAGGGTAGAAACACCGACAGTTGGCGCGCCAGGTAGGGGCCTTCGCGTGTCCGAGTCGATTTCTCGTTGTTTCCTGGATGGCTTCTTCCACTCCTTCGTTCTCTGCTGGTGCCGTCATCTGGTTCGGGAGCCTCGAGTTCCTGGCCACCGGCAGCGGCAACGAGCTGACCCTGCTCTCCACGGAGGGCCCGAGCGGAGGGCGTGTCACGCCACCCCGCGCGGGAGGCGTGGCGCGTCGCCCGCACCACCACGCGTCGCCACCTCGTGAGCGGCGCCATCGTCACCATCGTCGCCAGGCACAGGCGGTGCCCGCGGCGTACACCCACTCCCCCGCGGCCGTCGTGGGGTCCCCGAGGAGGAACCTGCCCGGTGCACGGCTGGAGACTTCTAGTGCGCGCGCACACTCTCCCAGCGAGTTCGCGTTCGTCATGCGCACGGACCGGGAGCTTGGCCAGAGGTCCCCGAGCCGTGCTCCGTCGACACCACCTGGCTTCCTCCCGCACAGGGTGTACCGCGCTCGACGCCAGCGGTACCCGTTCGGCCTCAACAACTCCGCAGCTGTCTACGCCCACCACCTCGACGAGCGTCATCAGGGCTGGGCGGCGGCAGAGCGGGGGAAACGTCCGGGCGCAATCCTACGAGCGACCGCCGACCTGGAGATCGTCTACCCCGCGCACCTCGACCGTAGCTTTTCACGAGTCGTCGAGCCACCCCGGTGAGCCACCATCGGAGAGTGGCACCGCGAGCTGCAGTCCCAGCACGAGCCAAGGCGGCACGACGTCAACAGCTCCGACTCCGACGAATACGACTACCACGACCCTGACCTCTGGGATCCCACCAGGGAGTGCTTCCAGCTCGAGGGGGTCGTGGACGATGCCGAGGACGACGGCGACGACGACACCAGGCCAGCGCTCAACCTCGAAGAGCCCGGAGACATGGCTGCGGCAGGCGGATCACGCGTTCAGGGGAGGAACGAACCCCCTGCACCGGCTGCACCATCTCAGCACAGCGACAACCGGGCGGCGCAGCTCGCGCAGCTGCGGGAGTCCATCGCCAAGGCTGAGGAGGAACGACAACGCCTGCTGCGGCTCGAGAAAACCCTAGTGCAGGAACAAGCCCAGCCTCGAGGCGCCGGTGTTCGTGGCCGCGCTCGAGAGGTCCACCGGCAGATCCTCGAGGGTCGGGCACCAGCACGCCCCGAGGTGCGTTTCCCGCGAGCCAGACAGAACGTGGTGGCGGCCGCTGCGACGGAACGACCCTAATCCCATGGCCCACGTGTCCCTGTCAACCTCTGACAGTCGAACCCATGTTCCATGTGATTAAGACCTGTTCGCCACCGGGCTACATCAGTGCCCAATGTCCGCAGGATCATCTCACAATTCGGTTACAGCATTGCATACTTTTACAAATAACATCGGAATAATGAGCGGAAGACTTAAATAACATTAGTTTTACAAAACAGGGTTCCAAATAGAAATTAAGGTGCAGTTATTACAACCCAAGTTCTGATAATAGAAATAGACATAGGCAACATAGTGGAGAACAGCAAAGATACTTATAATCACCCAGCCCGAGGGTGTACAACTATTCTTCGGCCTCATCGGCCTCTTCCTGGACGATGGTCACGCAGCAGGGTGCAAGACACATCGGGGACTCTGTCATACCTGCAGCATGGGTAACAAACCCTAAGTACTGGGGTACTCAACAAGACTTACCCGACTAAAGAAAAAGGGAGAAGACTCAGGAATGAGAGGCTTAGGGTAGTCAAGGTAAGGCTTAAGCAAGATCAAGTATTTTGCAGAAAAGCATTTTTTTGTAAACCTTATTTTATTTTGAAAGATTCAGTATTCCTCAATTCTTCATCATTCATGATTCATTTTACATTTCAAAACATTCCTAGTTGAGAACCACTCTCCGTTGACAGTCAGTGGACCAAGTCTCCATAACCGAGGAGCAACGTTAATCCGGATAAATAATACTCAGCTGAGGATCCCTATCCACACTGCATATGTAGCGCCCAAGCTTGCATATGCCAACTCGTCTACCACGATTCCTCCAAGGTTGGACCCGGTCCTACGCCACCCGGAAGTACAGTACACCACTCCTTTCCAGTTACGACGACCACGTGGGTACATGCTACTTCCGCCATCTCTCCACTCCCAGTGCGCGGTTGTCGGTCCCAATCAAGGATTTCTCGGAGCCAGAGCTTTCCGAAGTATGTGAATAGTTACAAGTCTTGACCAGCAGGCCCCCATACGGATGGTCCCTAATTTTCCAGCCAGAACTATACCTTGGTTATATCTCACCCAAGCGTAATAGTCCCGTCAGTTTTTCAATCCTGTCCCGGTCGGTGTCAACTGTTGAGTCCCGGACTACAACATGACGGCACCGTACGCTCGGACAACCTCTCCTCGCTATTGACTAGGTACGGATCAGATACCTAGCCAACAGCCGGGGAGTAAGACCAAAATCCCATAAACATTCCTTAAGTGATCACACTTTTGAAATTGGCATTTTATTGCAAAGTCTAATTCAATAAGCATTGCTAAGCATTTTTCAAATACTTTTGAACAGCAGGTATCAGGTGTATCAGTGGTCAAGGTGGATAGTGCATCAATTAGGATAGCACACAACTCCTATAAACCTAATGCAATAATTTAACTCAAAAGCATTTAAGGAAATCATTTTATAAATTCAAGGAAAGGGTTAAATGCACCGGGGCTTGCCTTGAAGAGCAAAGAGGGCAGGCTCGAAGGCGGCGGAGCAGTTGTCGGAACTCGGGGTAGCCTCGGGGACAGGTTCGTCGGCGGCTGCCTCGATCTTGACTCCTTCTTCGGTGACTATACGAATGCAATGATGCATGCACATGAGTATGCTAGCATGAACAATGCAAAACAGGACATACAACATGAACCCTAATCACTTTCTCTATTTTCCTTAATTATTTAAAAAGGTCATTTTATGAAGTTGTTCCAAAAATTACCAAATTAATCACATAAGTTCATTATGGTGTAGATAGATGGCAAAACAAATTTCATAATTTTTGGAGGTCATTAAGGTGCTCAAATAATTCCAGACATTAATTAACAAAAGACACTATTTAACAATTAAAGATAAATGCTCAAAAATCAACTTGTTCCAAAAGACTTCAAAATTTCACCAGAGACTAAACATGGCATAGGAAGCTCACAAAAATTTATCTCATGATTTTTGGAGTTATAAATAATTTTCTAAAAATCCAAAACCATCTATTTATTAATTAAAAGAGGGATTTTACATTTTTAAATTCTTGCAGAAAAGTCAGGTTTCATATTTTTATAAAATACTAAACAGTGCAAGGAGCATACCATAATTTTATCAGGATTTAAGGAACAACAGATTAATTCACACAAAAAAAAAGAAAACAGAGCACTATTCACATCTTTCAGAAAAAGAAAAGAGCACTGTGCTCCTTCTATGCAGGGCTCGGCGAATCGCGCGGGGCTCGGGCGAATCGCGCGGGGCTCGGTCGAGACGGAAGCGACTGCTTCGTCCGAGGCCTGGCTCGGAGGCTCGGGCGAGACGGAAACAAGGGTTTCGTCCGAGGCCTGGCCGGGAGGCTCGGGCGAGACGGAAAACGATCGTTTCGTCCGAGGCCTGGCTCGGCGAAGTGGTGAGGGTGTGTCCGCTCGAGGCTGGGCTCGGGCGAGACGGAAACGTGTGCTCGAGGTCTGGCTCGAGCCAACAGTGAACGCGTGCGCCCGAGGCCTGGCTCGAGCTTTGCGCCGTAAAAAGGCAGAGACCGAGGGGGCTTCGAGTTCTTACCACGGTCGGAGACAGGGCTCGGCGGGGCGGTGGTTCGGCGGAGCTTTCTCGGCGGCGAGCGGCGCTCCGACGACCCTGCGCAACACACGAGACCGCAAGGGCCTGGTTAAAGTCGCACGGAACCAAGGAAGCTGACACAGGGGTCAGGGGAAGATATTCGTGGCCGGAGAGGGAGTATTTCACGAACCCGAGCTCGCCGGGTTTCCGTCGGAGTTTGGGAAGATGGGGTTACGCCGGGCGATTGGAGGCGGGAGAGGTGAAATTGAGGGGTGGGAAAGCTTCACGAGCTCAAGGCGGAGCTTTCGGGCTAGGTGGTTGAGCGGCGGGAGCTCTGGACTGGTCTGGCCACGGTGGCGGGGTGAGTGCGGAGCTCCGGCTCCGGCGGGCCTTTTATAGCCGCGGCCAGGGGACGGTAGAGAGCACGGGATGGTGTGGATGAGCTCGGACGAGGCGTGCGCACTCGATTGCGAGCCAGCGGGAAGGACAGCGTGCACCCAGGGCCTGGGCGAAGGCTCGCCGGTGACGGCCACGCGGCGGCGACGCCCTGGGCACTGTAGGGGACGGGGCGGAGGTCAACTGGCGCGCGTGCGGGGGCGGCATGATGGCGCGGGCGCAGGCGACAAGTCGGGGGCGGGCGTGCGGCTGCCAGGCGCGCGTGGCGCAGGCGGCGCTGGCGCGCGGCCATGGCCGGGCCCCCCCCTCTACGGTGAGGAAGATGAACAGGGCTATGCCCTAGGGTTTGACTTTTGGCTGATCTCTGTATTTTGCAAATTATCCTCAAAATTTGAACTGAGCAGCAAAAACTCAAAACACCAAAGTTGTTCAGAAAAAAGAGATCTACAACTTTGTCAAAAAGAATATTTTCAAAATCCAAATAGTTTTTGGACCACATTTGAAAACAGAAAAGGGAACACTTTTGGGATTTGAATAAATTCAAAATTACTTTTGATTTTACATTGAAAGTTGGAAATCTGCAAATATGAAAGTTGTTCCTTTTATCAAAACCTATAACTTTGCTAATATACACTTTTTCTGAAACTCAATAGTTTTAAATAAATTTTGAAAACTGAAAAGGGGACAAAAACTGGAATTTGAATGAATTTGGATTTACTTCAAACTTTGTACAGAAACTTGAAAATTTGTAAATACCAAAGTTGTTTCTCTTGGCCAGATCTACAACTTTGCTTTTTGGACCAACCTCAAATTTTGAATAATTTTTGAATTACGAAAAGAGGGATAAAACCCAGGGTTTGGAAATCAGGGTTTTGCAAAGGGATTTGAAATCTGATTTTGGTTTTTGAACTTTGGCCAACACAACAAAACTTCAAGACATCTAACTGAACAAGAATTACACAAAGCTAGGCACAGAGGTGAAATTACCATTTTTGCCCTTATAGGAAGGTTAGGGCTTTTAGGGTTTTGAAAAGAGATTGCTACACAAGTACTAGGCAAACATAAATGCAAGGCAAGAATGATTAATGACTAATGATGATGACATGTCAGGTTAATTACAGTTAAACACCAGAGGTGTTACAGCCTTCCCCCCTAAAAGAAATCTCGCCCCGAGATTCCACGTCTTAAGAAGGAAAAAGCAAAACCTTACATCTACAGAGATTCGAGAAAGTCGGGATAGTTCTTTGCTAAGAAGTCTTCGGATTCCCAGGTGGCTTCTTCTTCAGAGTGCTGGTTCCACTGGATCTTGTACCATCTTGTGGTGGTTCTTCGGGTAACACGATCCTTGTGATCCAACACGCGAACTGGATACTCAGTGTATGACAGATCTGGTTCTAGCTCAACGCCTTCAACTTCAACCACATGTTCAGGTATTCGGAGACACTTCTTGAGTTGGGAGACATGAAACACATTATGAACTGCTGAAAGATGATTGGGCAAACTTAGCTTGTAAGCGACCTTGCCACAACGATCCAGAATTTCAAACGGACCAATGTAACGGGGTGCTAGCTTTCCTCTGACTCCAAAACGAGTGACTCCTTTGGTGGGTGAGACCTTCAGGTACACATAATCCCCGATCTCGAACTGAAGAGGTCGACGTCTCCTGTCAGCATAACTTTTCTGTCGAGACTGTGCAATCTTCATGTTCTCTTGTATTTGCTTGACTTTCTCTTCCATATCTTTTACTAGGTCAACTCCAAAGAATTCCCTTTCTCCGGGTTCAGACCAATTGAGAGGTGTACGACAACGGCGGCCGTACAGTGCTTCAAAGGGTGCCATTTTGATGCTCTCTTGGTAACTGTTATTATATGAGAACTCTGCCAAGGGCAAACAGTCATCCCAAGTATCTGCGAAGGTGAGCACACATGCTCTCAACATATCCTCTAACACTTGGTTGACTCGCTCGGTTTGTCCATCTGTTTGCGGATGATATGCCGTACTATGCAAGAGCTTGGTTCCAAGTGAGGTATGGAACGCTTTCCAAAACTTTGCGACAAACTGGGTACCACGATCAGAGATAATGCTCTTGGGTATGCCATGGAGTTTCACTATGTGGTTCTTGTACAAAGTGGCATAAGTGGGGACGGTGTAACTGGTCTTCACTGGCAGGAAGTGAGCTTGCTTAGTGAGGCGATCCACGATCACCCATATGGAATCAAAACCTCTTGATGTCTTGGGTAGACCATTGATAAAGTCCATACTGATATCGTCCCATTTCCAAGCAGGTATAGGTAAAGGTTGCAATTCTCCTCCGGGCTTCATGTGCACGGCTTTGACTTTCTGGCAGGTATCGCACTGAGCGACATACCGGGCGATCTCAATCTTCATCTTTGTCCACCAGAATTGCTGCTTCAAATCCTGGTACATTTTGTTGCTGCCGGGGTGGATGGAGAATCTAGTCAAGTGTGCTTCATCAAGGATTAACTTTCTTAACTCAGGCACTTTAGGAACTACTAACCGATTCTTAAACCATACTACTCCTGCATCATCGATACTGAAACAATCAGCCTTTCCGGATTGGACCTTTTCGATGATGTGCTTGATTCCAGGGTTATCTTTCTGTGCAGCGATGATCTGCTCTCTGATAGGGGTTTCTATTCTGATATTATTCAGAGTTCCTTGTGGAATCATTTCAATATTCAACTTTTCCAGCTCAAAACACAAAGAAGAATCATAGGGTTTCCTCATCAGACAGTTGCAATAAGACTTGCGACTGAGTGCATCGGCGACCACATTCGCCTTACCCGGATGGTAATGCACTTCAAGATCATAGTCCTTAATTAACTCAAGCCATCTTCTCTGCCTCATATTCAGTTCCTCTTGAGTGAAGATATACTTCAGGCTTTTGTGATCAGTGTACACATTACAGGTACTGCCCAACAAATAATGACGCCAGATCTTCAAGGCATGCACTACTGCTGCTAACTCGAGATCATGAGTTGGGTAATTCTCTTCATGTCGCTTAAGCTGTCGGGAGGCATAAGCGATCACTCGACCTTCTTGCATCAAAACACAGCCCAAACCAGTACCAGATGCATCACAGTAGACATCAAAGGGCTTCTCGATGTTCGGCTGGGCTAGCACTGGTGATGTAGTTAACAATTTCTTCAGAGTTTGAAAGGCTTGCTCACAGGCTGGTGACCAGACAAACTTCACAGAATTCTTTACTAACTCAGTGATAGGCTTGGCGATTCTTGAGAAATCTGGGATGAATCGACGATAATATCCTGCCATTCCCATAAAACTGCGGACTTGATGAACAGTGGTAGGTGGCTTCCAATCCAGAATGCCTGCCACTTTACCAGGGTCAACTGACACACCTTCAGCGGAAAGGACATGACCAAGAAACTGTATCTGATCTAACCATAACTCACATTTACTGAACTTGGCGTACAGCTGATGTTCTCTGAGACGGGATAGAACGATACGAAGATGTTCGGCATGATCTTCAGGGGTTTTTGAGTAGACAAGGATGTCGTCAATGAACACGACCACGAATTTATCAAGCTCTGGCATGAACACAGAGTTCATGAGGTACATGAAATGAGCAGGGGCATTGGTCAAACCGAAGGACATGACCAAGTACTCATATAGGCCGTATCTGGTGGTGAAAGCTGTTTTAGGAATATCTTCAGGACGAATCTTTATTTGGTGGTAGCCGGATCTGAGATCGATCTTGGAGAATACTTTGGCTCCAGCTAACTGGTCAAAGAGAAGATCAATACGAGGCAAGGGATATTTATTTTTGATGGTGACCTCATTGAGTGGGCGATAATCAATGCACATTCTGAGAGTCTTGTCTTTCTTCTTTACAAAGATTGCAGGACAGCCCCAAGGAGACGAGCTTGGGCGAATGAAACCCTTGTCCAACAAATCTTGTAATTGGATTTTTAGTTCTGCCAACTCTCTGGGAGGCATTCGATAAGCTCTGCGGGATATAGGAGCAGTCCCGGGCTTTAGCTCTATGGCAAACTCAACGTCACGGTCAGGAGGCAGACCAGGCAAATCCTCAGGAAAAACATCAGGGAATTCACAAACCACGGGGATGTCCCGGGTTTCCAGAACATAGGCGGTGTTTACTTGCGTGGCTGCTGGTTTTTGAGGCATTGGAAGTTGGAGAAGGAGTTTGGCGGTACTGTTAGGAATATCCACTCTCACAACTCTATTCAGGATGTCGATCATGGCTTTATACTGACACATCCAATTCATGCCTAGGATGACATCTATCTCCTGATCATGAAGCACTATCATGGTGGTGGGAAATACATGTTCCCCCAACCTTACTGGTATACTGCGAACCACTTCCTTAGTACTTATACGCCCTCCAGGCGAAAATATGTAGAAACTTTCTTTTAAATCCTCAATTGATATTTCATGCTTGATGACAAAAGTACGACTGATGAAGGAATGTGATGCACCGGAATCAAACAACACAACTGCAGGGTGATTGGCAACAGGAAACCTACCGATCATGATGGGCTCCCCTTCTGGTATATCGCTGACAGCGGTGTAGTAGACTTGTCCGTGCTTCTTGACAATCTTGCCCTTCTGAACATGCTGCTGCTGTGCACGGTGCTGCTGCGGCTGAGATCCTCCAGGATTCTTCTGAGCATTCTGGGCATACCTCTTGGGCTTTGGGCACTCACGAGACCAGTGACCAAGCTGGCCAGAGTTGTAGCAGGGATGGTTGTAGGCTGTTTGTGGAGTGGTGATACGAACACCTGGGGCGTTCGGCTGTGTGGCACTTTGCTGGTTGGCATTATGGGTGGTGGCCGCGGTACGGACGACCACTTGCTGGTTGGGGTAAGGTAGACGATTGTGGTGGTGGCTGGGGTGATAGATGATTCTCTGGCGTTTGTGACCGCCAGAGAAGCTGCTTGACCCTGCTTTCTTCTTCTTCTTCTCTTCCTGGTACTGGCGATTGCTTTCTTCAAAAGCAACAGCCCGGTCAACAACATCGTGATAAGACCCAGTCAGGTTATTGGACAAGCTCCTGCGGATCTTTGGGTGCAGTCCTCTAAGGAAACAATCCCTCTTCTTCTCATCTGTGTTGACATACTCTGAGGCATACTGGCTGAGATGATTGAATTGACCCACATACTGCATGACTGTGGAGTCTTTCTGTTGGAGAGCCAGGAACTGATCAAGCTTCATTTTCATTAATCCGGAAGGGATGTGATGAGCACGGAAGGCAGTGTGGAACTCTTCCCAGGTCAACCGATGACCTTCTGGCTGGGCAGCCAACAGGTTGGCGTACCAAGCACTTGCCGGACCACGAAGCTGTTGTGAAGCGAACCGTGGTTTCTGGATATCGGTGCAGTTGATAAGACCAAACTTCTGCTCCATGGTGCGGAGCCAATCATCAGCTTCGAGGGGTTCATCGGCCTTGGTGAAGACCGGTGGACGAGTTTCGGTGAATTCCACATAGGTGGTCTCTTGGTTGATGTTGTGGCGACCACGGTGAAAGTTCTGCTGTCCTTGGTTTTGAGCCATTAGGTTGGCAGCGGCGGCCAAGGCTGCAATGGCATCTGCTAGGGTAGCTGGGACAGGTGGAGGGTTTGGGAGGTTGGCATCATCAGAACCTCCAGCTCCAGTGCGAGTGTTCACAGGCATCTGTTAAGCAACTTGGAACTTTAGCATTCATAGATAGGGTTCTGAAAACAACAGACTGATAGCTTTTTCTGATACAAAAAGACTGATGACTTGATAAGGTGACTGACAGATGATATAGACCGATAAAGGGAAAAGATGCGAAAAGAAAGATACATGCCAGACTTGGCAACAGACAGACTAACGCCCCCAAACCTAGACTAAGGTTTTAGGTAAGCCGATGGTACAGACACTATGAGTCTAGTCGTCGTCGATGATGATCATTTCTTCGTCGTCGTCTTCTTCGAGGATGAGCTCAGGCTCCTCCTCCTCGTCCTCGTCTTCAGCGTGGACGTCCTCAGCAGGTTCAATTTCTTCTTCCACGTCTGGCTCTTGTTCCACATCGGGTTCTTCCACTACTCCGTCCTCAGGGTCTTCCATAACCGGGGGTACCAAGGGGTGGAGTTGATCATACAGCTGATGCACTTCCTCATGAAGCATATCATTGAACTGTTCAATCTGAGCTGTGTACTGCTGCAGTCCGTGGAGCTGGGCTCTGGTAACGTCCTCGCGGGTCCAAGCATCATTGCGCTGCTCGATAGCGCGAACCGTGTTCCGATTGGCCTGCTCTAGGGAAGCTCGTGCCTCATAAAACTCCAGGCGTGAGTGGTAGAAGTCATGCTCCAAGTTCTTCAGCTCAGCCTTCAGATCCTTGATTTCCTCCTTCAGATTCTTACGGGTGTGGCGGGGAAAGCGACGACCGTTGGAAGATTCTCCAGTCTCCTCCCCAGCGCGTGGTGCCAGCTGGTGGCGTGGCACACCATGCGGTCCAGTTGACTTGCGGGCAGTCAGCTTGATACGGACCATGTCTGGATAAGAGAAGATGGATGAGAAAGGCTAGCAAGAACAGGTAAAGGCATACTACCCCAACGAACTTAGAGAGGAAGTTAACTTAAGTGATTATGACATGATGCATGAATCGTTCCTACGGAACAAAGCAATGCAATAAATAAATAAAGTACATAGGGCTTAAAACATGTTGTTCCACTAGCTAGTGTTGCCATATGAGAGACAAGATGAGAGAAGCAATTTGGACTCAAAATAGTCAAGTTTAGTTTGTTTGGACTCAAAAGGTCTTTTGAAGTTTTCGCAAAAAAAAACGAACACTGCAACGTTAAAGTGAGATGCTCCGATACCACTCTACGACGGAACGACCCTAATCCCATGGCACACGTGTCCCTGTCAACCTCTGACAGCCGAACCCATGTTCCATGTGATTAAGACCTGTTCGCCACCAGGTTACATCAGTGCCCAATGTCCGCAGGATCATCTCACAATTCGGTTACAACATTGCATACTTTTACAAATAACATCGGAATAATGAGCGGAAGACTTAAATAACATTAGTTTTACAAAACAGGGTTCCAAATAGAAATTAAGGTGCAGTTATTACAACCCAAGTTCTGATAATAGAAATAGACATAGGCAACATAGTGGAGAACAGCAAAGATACTTATAATCACCCAGCCCGAGGGTGTACAACTATTCTTCGGCCTCATCGGCCTCTTCCTGGACGATGGTCACGCAGCAGGGTGCAAGACACATCGGGGACTCTGTCATACCTGCAGCATGGGTAACAAACCCTGAGTACTGGGGTACTCAACAAGACTTACCCGACTAAAGAAAAAGGGAGAAGACTCAGGAATGAGAGGCTTAGGGTAGTCAAGGTAAGGCTTAAGCAAGATCAAGTATTTTGCAGAAAAGCATTTTTTTGTAAACCTTATTTTATTTTGAAAGATTCAGTATTCCTCAATTCTTCATCATTCATGATTCATTTTACATTTCAAAACATTCCTAGTTGAGAACCATTCTCCGTTGACAGTCAGTGGACCAAGTCTCCATAACCGAGGAGCAACGTTAATCCGGATAAATAATACTCAGCTGAGGATCCCTATCCACACTGCATATGTAGCACCCAAGCTTGCATATGCCAACTCGTCTACCACGATTCCTCCAAGATTGGACCCGGTCCTACGCCACCCGGAAGTACAGTACACCACTCCTTTCCAGGTACGACGACCACGTGGGTACATGCTACTTCCGCCATCTCTCCACTCTCAGTGCGCGGTTGTCGGTCCCAATCAAGGATTTCTCGGAGCCAGAGCTTTCCGAAGTATGTGAATAGTTACAAGTCTTGACCAGCAGGCCCCCATACGGATGGTCCCTAATTTTCCAGCCAGAACTATACCTTGGTTATATCTCACCCAAGCGTAATAGTCCCGTCAGTTTTTCAATCATGTCCCGGTCGGTGTCAACTGTTGAGTCCCGGACTACAACATGACGGCACCGTACGCTCGGACAACCTCTCCTCGCTATTGACTAGGTACGGATCAGATACCTAGCCAACAGCCGGGGAGTAAGACCAAAATCCCATAAACATTCCTTAAGTGATTACACTTTTGAAATTGGCATTTTATTGCAAAGTCTAATTCAATAAGCATTGCTAAGCATTTTTCAAATACTTTTGAACAGCAGGTATCAGGTGTATCAGTGGTCAAGGTGGATAGTGCATCAATTAGGATAGCACACAACTCCTATAAACCTAATGCAATAATTTAACTCAAAAGCATTTAAGGAAATCATTTTATAAATTCAAGGAAAGGGTTAAATGCACCGGGGCTTGCCTTGAAGAGCAAAGAGGGCAGGCTCGAAGGCGGCGGAGCAGTTGTCGGAACTCGGGGTAGCCTCGGGGACAGGTTCGTCGGCGGCTGCCTCGATCTTGACTCCTTCTTCGGTGACTATACGAATGCAATGATGCATGCACATGAGTATGCTAGCATGAACAATGCAAAACAGGACATACAACATGAACCCTAATCACTTTCTCTATTTTCCTTAATTATTTAAAAAGGTCATTTTATGAAGTTGTTCCAAAAATTACCAAATTAATCACATAAGTTCATTATGGTGTAGATAGATGGCAAAACAAATTTCATAATTTTTGGAGGTCATTAAGGTGCTCAAATAATTCCAGACATTAATTAACAAAAGGCACTATTTAACAATTAAAGATAAATGCTCAAAAATCAACTTGTTCCAAAAGACTTCAAAATTTCACCAGAGACTAAACATGGCATAGGAAGCTCACAAAAATTTATCTCATGATTTTTGGAGTTATAAATAATTTTCTAAAAATCCAAAACCATCTATTTATTAATTAAAAGAGGGATTTTACATTTTTAAATTCTTGCAGAAAAGTCAGGTTTCATATTTTTATAAAATACTACACAGTGCAAGGAGCATACCATAATTTTATCAGGATTTAAGGAACAACAGATTAATTCACACAAAAAAAAGAAAACAGAGCACTATTCACATCTTTCAGAAAAAGATAAGAGCACTGTGCTCCTTCTATGCAGGGCTCGGCGAATCGCGCGGGGCTCGGGCGAATCGCGCGGGGCTCGGTCGAGACGGAAGCGACTGCTTCGTCCGAGGCCTGGCTCGGAGGCTCGGGCGAGACGGAAACAAGGGTTTCGTCCGAGGCCTGGCCGGGAGGCTCGGGCGAGACGGAAAACGATCGTTTCGTCCGAGGCCTGGCTCGGCGAAGTGGTGAGGGTGTGTCCGCTCGAGGCTGGGCTCGGGCGAGACGGAAACGTGTGCTCGAGGTCTGGCTCGAGCCAACAGTGAACGCGTGCGCCCGAGGCCTGGCTCGAGCTTTGCGCCGTAAAAAGGCAGAGACCGAGGGGGCTTCGAGTGCTTACCACGGTCGGAGACAGGGCTCGGCGGGGCGGTGGTTCGGCGGAGCTTTCTCGGCGGCGAGCGGCGCTCCGACGACCCTGCGCAACACACGAGACCGCAAGGGCCTGGTTAAAGTCGCACGGAACCAAGGAAGCTGACACAGGGGTCAGGGGAAGATATTCGTGGCCGGAGAGGGAGTATTTCACGAACCCGAGCTCGCCGGGTTTCCGTCGGAGTTTAGGAAGATGGGGTTACGCCGGGCGATTGGAGGCGGGGGAGGTGAAATTGAGGGGTGGGAAAGCTTCACGAGCTCAAGGCGGAGCTTTCGGGCTAGGTGGTTGACGGCGGGAGCTCTGGACTGGTCTGGCCACGGTGGCGGGGTGAGTGCGGAGCTCCGGCTCCGGCGGGCCTTTTATAGCCGTGGCCAGGGGACGGTAGAGAGCACGGGATGGTGTGGATGAGCTCGGACGAGGCGTGCGCACTCGATTGCGAGCCGGCGGGAAGGACAGCGTGCACCCAGGGCCTGGGCGAAGGCTCGCCGGTGACGGCCACGCGGCGGCGACGCCCTGGGCACTGTAGGGGACGGGGCGGAGGTCAACTGGCGCGCGTGCGGGGGCGGCATGATGGCGCGGGCGCAGGCGACAAGTCGGGGGCGGGCGTGCGGCTGCCAGGCGCGCGTGGCGCAGGCGGCGCTGGCGCGCGGCCATGGCCGGGCCCCCCCCCTCTACGGTGAGGAAGATGAACAGGGCTATGCCCTAGGGTTTGACTTTTGGCTGATCTCTGTATTTTGCAAATTATCCTCAAAATTTGAACTGAGCAGCAAAAACTCAAAACACCAAAGTTGTTCAGAAAAAAGAGATCTACAACTTTGTCAAAAAGAATATTTTCAAAATCCAAATAGTTTTTGGACCACATTTGAAAACAGAAAAGGGAACACTTTTGGGATTTGAATAAATTCAAAATTACTTTTGATTTTACATTAAAAGTTGGAAATCTGCAAATATGAAAGTTGTTCCTTTTATCAAAACCTATAACTTTGCTAATATACACTTTTTCTGAAACTCAATAGTTTTAAATAAATTTTGAAAACTGAAAAGGGGACAAAAACTGGAATTTGAATGAATTTGGATTTACTTCAAACTTTGTACAGAAACTTGAAAATTTGTAAATACCAAAGTTGTTTCTCTTGGCCAGATCTACAACTTTGTTTTTTGGACCAACCTCAAATTTTGAATAATTTTTGAATTACGAAAAGAGGGATAAAACCCAGGGTTTGGAAATCAGGGTTTTGCAAAGGGATTTGAAATCTGATTTTGGTTTTTGAACTTTGGCCAACACAACAAAACTTCAAGACATCTAACTGAACAAGAATTACACAAAGCTAGGCACAGAGGTGAAATTACCATTTTTGCCCTTATAGGAAGGTTAGGGCTTTTAGGGTTTTGAAAAGAGATTGCTACACAAGTACTAGGCAAACATAAATGCAAGGCAAGAATGATTAATGACTAATGATGATGACATGTCAGGTTAATTACAGTTAAACACCAGAGGTGTTACAGCCGCAATGCTGCTCCGCGATCTACCCGCCGTCTCCAACCCTGACGCCAGGCGCATGCTCGGGGAAATGAAGAACCTCCTCGAGACAGCCGCTGTGCAGCAGGCCGAGAGCTCAGCCTCGCGACGGCGCGGGGCGGCCTCGGGGAAGCCAGCAGATGCGCCCCGCAACGAGCGGGAGATGTCCGTCCACCAGCCGGACGCCCCTCGAGCCAAGCCAGTCCGGGAACGGATCGTCGACAACAGGCCACCTCGAGATGCCAATGACGCCCGCAACGACATCAACCGCCAGCGCAAGGACAAAGGGGCCGAGGAGCGTGGCTATAACGCCCATCGAGGAGGGCGTTACGACAGCGACGAGGACCGGCAAGCCCTCGAGCCCTCGGGCCCCAGGGTCTTCAGCCGGGCCATCCGTAGCTCGACCCTCCCCGACCGCTTTCGACCACCGACCAACATCGTGAAGTATGACAGGGAGGTCGAGCCCAAGCTATGGCTCTCCGACTTCCGCCTGGGCTGCCAGCTGGGCGGGGCAAAGAGCGACGACCGCGTAATCATACGCCAGCTCCCACTCTACCTCTCGGACACCGCCCGTCAGTGGCTCGAGGGGCTCCCGCCGGATCGGATCCACGACTGGGCCGACCTAGTCAGGGTCTTCGACGGGAATTTCAAGGGGACTTGCGTGCGCCCAGGCAACCCCTGGGATCTACGACGTTGCAGGCTGACAGCGGACGAGCCCCTCCGCGACTTCGCTCGGCGATTCTTGAAGCAGCGCCTCGAGCTCCCCCACGTGCCTGATGAGGATGTCATCTCAGCGTTCCTCGCGGGCACGACATGCCAAGAGCTAGTTCATGAGCTAGGGCGCTACCGTCCCAGGACGGTCGAGGACCTGATGGATCGTGTCACCAGCTTCGCCTCAGGCGACGAGGCAGTGGGGGCCTTCTTTGGCCGCTCCACGGACAAAGGTAAGACGGTGGCCGCGCCGGAGGGCTCGAGCAAGGGCAACTAGGTCAAGAACCGCGACAATAACAACGGCAAAAAGAAGAAGAACAAAGGCAAAGGTCAGAAGGCGAAGCGCGACGCCGACGACTATGACGATGAAGAAACGCTCGTGGGCGCCCTCGAGCACAAGAAGCCTCGAGGCCCCCCTGACGGGGCTGTCTTCGACACAATGCTCGAGGATCCCTGTCCTTATCACAAGGGTGTCGTGAATCACAAGTTGAAGGACTGCCGACTGTTGAAGGGCTTCTACTCCAAGCTCGGCGATAAGAAGTAAGACGCGCCTAAGGGCAAGGACAACAATCGACGTGACGACGGGGACGCGGACTTCCCCCCGGTGCGCGACTGCTTCATGATCTACGGGGGCCCGACCGTCGGGCTCTCGGCTCGAGAGAGAAAGAAGGAGCGCCGGGAGATCTTTGCACTCCGCCACGACGCCCCCCGGTACCTCGACTGGTCTGATGCGCCGATCACGTTCGACCGTGACGACCATCCGGATCATGTCGTAAATCCGGGAGCATACCCTCTTGTCGTCGACCCCGTCATCATCGATGTACGGTTCTCCAAGGTGTTGATGGATGGGGGCTCGAGCCTCAACATCATATACCTCGAGACCCTCGACCTCCTGGGGATTTCGAGGGACCAGCTCCGACCCAGCGTTGGGGGGTTCCACGGAGTCATACCAGGGAAGAAGGCACACCCCCTCGGGCGCATCGACTTGCCTGTCTGCTTTGGCACGCCAGCCAACTTCCGCCGGGAGACGCTCACCTTCGAGGTGGTCAGGTTCCAAGGGACCTACCACGCCATCATCGGCAGGCCCGGCTACGCTAAGTTCATGGCGGTCCCCAACTACACGTACTTGAAGCTCAAGATGTCGGGGCCAAAAGGGGTCATCACCGTCGACACCTCCTACGAGCACGCGTACCACTGCGACGTGGAGTGCGTCGAGCGTGGGGAGGCAAACGTCCAACTCGACTCGCTCGAGGCCCTAGCTGCCCTGGCCACCGAGGAGGCCCCTGAAGCAAAGCACCACGCTGGCACCTTCAAGCCGGCGGAGCACACCAAGCAGATACCCGTCGACCCGACCTCGACCAATGGCAAGACGCTGGCCATCAGCGCCAGCCTCGAGCCTAAATAGGAAGCAGTGCTCGTCGACTTTCTCCGCGCGAACATCGACATGTTTGCGTGGAGCCCCTCGGACATGCCAGGCATACCAAGGGGAGTCGCCGAGCATGCCTTGGAGATCCAGGCCGGGTCCAGACCGGTGAAGCAATGCCTGCGTCGCTTCGACGAGGAGACGCGTAGGATCATCGGCGAGGAGGTGCACAAGCTTTTGGCGGCCGGGTTCATCAAGGAGGTATTTCACCCAGAGTGGCTAGCTAACCCTGTACTAGTTAGGAAAAAGAATGGAAAAATGCGGATGTGTGTAGACTACACTGGTCTGAATAAAGCATGTCCAAAAGTTCCATTTCCTTTATCTAGAATTGATCAGATTGTCGATTCCACTGCGGGGTGTGAAGTACTTTCGTTTCTCGATGCGTATTCCGGCTACCACCAGATTAAGATGAAAGAATCCGACGAACTCGCTACCTCTTTTGTTACGCCTTTTGGTATGTATTGCTATGTTACAATGCCCTTCGGCCTTCGAAACGCCGGGGCAACGTATCAGCGTTGTATGCAGCATATCTTTGGCGAACATATAGGCAAAACCGTCGAGGCCTACGTCGATGACATCGTGGTTAAGACCAAGGAAGTTGGGGACCTCATCAGCGATCTCGAGACCACATTCGAGTGCCTCCGGGCCAAGAATGTGAAGCTCAACCCCGAGAAATGTGTCTTTGGTGTGCCCCGGGGCATGCTACTTGGCTACATTGTCTCACAACGGGGGATCGAGGCCAACCCCGAAAAAATCTCAGCAGTCACGAGGATGGGCCCAATTCGAGACCTCAAGGGCGTACAGAAAGTGACAGGCTGCCTAGCCGCTCTCAGCAGGTTCATCTCAAGGCTAGGGGAAAAGGCGCTACCCCTCTACCGCCTGCTGAAGAAGACGGAACGCTTTGCGTGGACTGTCGAAGCCGAGGAGACCCTAACCAAGTTGAAGGGGTTGCTGACTTCCGCGCCAATTCTCGTGCCACCATGACCAGCCCAGGGTGACGATCCCCCCGAGCCTCTCCTCCTCTATGTGGCCGCAACCACCCAGGTGGTCAGCGCGGTCATAGTCGTCGAGAGGCACGAGGTGGGTCACGCGCTGCCAGTCCAACGGCCGGTGTACTTCGCTAGCGAGGTGCTCTCCGAGGCCAAGGTCCGGTACCCGCACATCCAGAAGCTGCTCTACGGCATCATCATCACGAGGCGCAAGCTCCAACATTATTTCCTCGCCCATCCTGTGACGGTAGTGTCGTCCTTCCCCCTCAGAGAGATCATCAACAACTGGGAGGCCACGGGGCGCATCGCCAAGTAGTCTGCCGAGCTAATGGGGGAGGCCATCACCTACGCTCCACGAAAAGCCATCAAGTCGCAAGTGTTGGCGGACTTCGTTGCTGAATGGACCGACACCCAGCTCCCACCAGCGCAAATCCAAGCCGAGCTTTGGACTATGTACTTCGACGGGTCCCTCATGAAGACAGGGGCAGGTGCGGGCCTGCTCTTCATCTCACCCCTCGGAGTCCACATGCGCTACCTGCTACGCTTACACTTCCCCGCCTCCAACAACGTCGCTGAGTACGAGGCCCTCGTCAATGGGCTGCGCATTGCCCTCGAGCTCGGGGTCCGACGCCTCGACGTTCGAGGAGACTCACAGCTCGTCATCAACCAGGTCATGAAGGCCTCAAGCTGCATCGATCCCAAGATGGAAGCATACTGCGGAGAAGTGCGCAAGCTAGAAGACAAGTTCTACGGCCTCGAGCTCAACCACATCGCTCGAAAGTACAACGAGTCCGCAGACGAGCTGGCTAAGTTAGCATCCACGCGCGGCACCGTCCCGCCAGACGTCTTCTCGAGGGACGTTCTCGAGCCATCCGTCAAGATCGGCCTAGGGGCTGGCCCCTCGACGCCACTCCTCGAGCCGGACACAGGGGCTCGACCCTCAACGCCACCCCTCGAGAACGACCCCTCGACATCCGCTGAGGCAATGCAGATCGACGCACCCGCCACTTCTTCATCACGACCCCTCGACTGGCGGACGCCCTTCCTCGACTACCTGATGCAAGGCGTGCTACCAGAAGATAAGACGGAAGCCCGACGCATCGCTCGAAGGGCCAAGACCTACGTCATCTACGGCGACGAACGAGAGTTGTATCGTCGAAGCCCATCAGGAATCCTTCAGCGATGCATCCCCCTCGAGGAAGGGCGCAGCCTCCTCGACGGCATGCACTCGGGGGCTTGCGGCCATCACGCAGCGCCAAGGACCCTGGTGGGGAATGCCTTATGTCAAGGCTTCTACTGGCCAACCGCCATCGGAGACGCCAAGCGCCTGGTTCGAGCTTGTCAAGGGTGTCAGTTCTACGCCAAGCAAACGCACCAGCCCGCGCACGCCCTACAGATGATCCCCATCACTTGGCCGTTTGCCGTCTGGGGGCTCGACCTCGTGGGTCCCCTCAAGATGACAACTGGAAAGTGCACGCATGTGCTCGTCGCCATCGACAAATTCACCAAGTGGATCGAGGCTAAGCCTATAGGCGACCCCACCTCCGAGAAGGTCGTCGAGTTCATTGCCGACATCATGTACCGGTTTGGGGTGCCTAACGTCATCATCACCGACAACGGCACACAGTTCACGGGCAAAAAGTTCACCAAATTCTGTGACGACAACAACATCCGCGTGAGCTGGGCCTCGGTTGCATACCCTCAATGCAACGGGCAGGTCGAGCGCGCCAACGACATGATACTCCATGGACTGAAGCCAAGGCTGTTCAAGACCCTCAAGAACTTCGGAAAGGGGTGGGCTGCCGAGCTCCCCTCGGTGCTGTGGGGCCTCAGGACTACGCCGAGTCGAGCCACCGGGTTCACTCCGTTCTTCCTAACCTACGGCGCCGAGGCTGTCTTGCCTACAGACCTCGAGTACGGCTCCCCTCGACTTCGATCCTACAACAAGCAAACCAACGACGAGAGGCTTGCCAACGCCAAGGACCAGCTCGAGGAGGCTCGAGACGTGACGCTCATCAACTCCGCGCGCTACCAGCAAACACTTCGACGCTACCACGACAAGCACGTGCGCAGGAGGGACCTGGCGGTGGGGGACCTCGTGCTTCGACGTCTGCAAGATAATCGAGGGCGCCACAAGCTCACCCCTCCATGGGAGGGCCCATACACCGTAGCTGAGGTGCTCAAGCCAGGAACATACAAGCTCTACGACGAGCAGGGCAGGATCCTGGCGAACGCGTGGAACATCTCTCAGCTACGTCGCTTCTACCCTTAAGGGCCTCGAGGCCTTGTTCATTCTGTTGCTTTGTACAAACACGTTAAATATGAATGAGCAAACTCGTGCACCATCTTTCATATTACTTAGCAACTTAAGGTAGCCTCGACCCTGCCTTGCTCAGGGTCGAGCCTCCCTCGGGGGCTGACAGGAGGGAACCCCCTCCCCAGACTACGGAAAAAGCACGTTTTCTTTTCAAAAAATTCGACCCTCGTCTCGATTCGCACCTCGAGCATACTAGCAGCGTCTAAATCCGTAAATACCCCGAGCCTCCAAGAGTCGGGGGGCATCGACGTAGACGGCCACCTACGCCCCCGGGCTACGGTACCCTACCTACGCCTCCCCTCGAAGAACTCGTGACGCGTATCGAAGGAACACAGACCGAGCCGGTTGAAGCTCGAGCTAGCGACAAAGAGAGATGATCGAATAAATTTGAAAAGAAAACAGCTTCTTTAAATAAACAGGTCATATACACATGTTGGCCTCGACAGGCCATAAGTCATAACATAAATTTTTACAAGGGCCTCGACGCCCAAATTTAGCACGCAGGCATCACTCTTCGTCGGTCTGGTACTCCTCCCCGAGGTCTTCTACCGCGGGCTCAGCCTCGACGTCCGGGCCAGGAGGAGGGGGGCCACCTGCACCACTGTCCGCATCGGGAGGCAGCACGTCCTCCTCGAAGAGCTTCGCGAGCGCTGCCCCCGGCCTCTCCACCTTCTCCAGGATCTTGTCGACGCGGCGGTCGTTCCACTCCTCGTCCTTCCCCTCGATCTCGACGAAGCCCTTGGCTACGACGTTGACCGGGTAGCGGAAGCCGGAGCGGACGGCCGCAAGCGCCTGCTTCACGCCGTGGTGGAGAGCGTTCCTGACGCGGTCCCGCGCGGCCACGTCGAAGAAGCACAGGGCATCGACCAGGGCGTCGCCTCGAGCCACCGCGCCCTCCGCCGGGGCTACCGGGTCGGCACCCCACATGGAGCCAAGCCTGTCGAGGGTGCCGCGCGCTCGCTCCGCCACCATGGTCTCACCCTGGAGTTGATCCACGAGAGCCTGATTCGTCTCGCGGAGCTCCTCGGCGGTCTTCTCCAGATCTGTGAAATGAACAGAAGGGGGTAAGTCCGCGGCGTGGCAAGAATCTCAAAATCAAAGCAAGACGAGGCATGAAGACTACCTCGGCAGTGTACGCCCAGAGCGGCGAAGTCGCTGGTAAGGACCTCGATGCGCTGCTCGAGTGTGCGCTTCTGGGACAGCGCGTCGAGTTTTTCGCCCCTAAGGTCCTCGACCATCTTGCCCGCCTGCGCGAGGGCCTGATCCTTCTGGATCACCACCTGCCGCGCTGCCTCCGCTGCAGCTCGGGCGGTGGCGGCCTCGCTCTTGGCCTCCTCGGCCTCCTTCCTCGCCGCCTCCGCTGCAGACCGGGCGGTGGCGGCCTCGCTTCGGGCGTCGACGGCCTCCTTCTTCGCCGCCTCCGCTGCAGACCGGGCGGTGGCGGCTTCGCTACGGGCGTCGGCGGCCTCCTTTTTCGACGCCTCCACCGTGGCCAGAGCGGTGGTGGCCTCCCTCTTAGCTTGGGCGGCCTCGTCACGAGCCGCCTGGGTCTCCGCCTGCACCGCATTGAGCCGGCTCGCCATCTGTGCGTTCCGACCCAGCTCGGCGCGGAGCTCCAGGAGCTCCCTCTCTGCCTTCGCGAGGGCGGCCGCCACCTGTGCGGACTTGTCCGCCTCCTCCAGGAAGGACCTCTCCGCCTCCGCCACGAGCTCGGCCACCTCCCTAAAGATTAACCGCGCCTCCCGCGGGGCCCCTGCCGAGTCGACCGCTCGGCGAGAATAACGGCGCCGGTCGGGCTCGGCGCGTCAGGATACGGCCACACCGGTCGATCGATCTCGACGATGGGCAGGCCCTCCTCCTCCGGCTCGAGCGGCGCCAGCTGCGGCCCACCAACCGGCGGCACAGGTTGCGGCTCCCTCCGCCTCTCCGCCGTCTCCTCCTGCTGCTCTGTCCCCTCCCGAGGCGACGGCGCGGCCTCGCATGGAGGCGGGGACTCGAGCGGTAGCGGATCGCTTGAGGGGTGGCTCGTCCCCAAGCTCTCCTCCCTCGCCGGGTCCTCCGGCGTCTTGTCGTCCCTGGCCGGTGCATCGAGCGCCAGCATTGAGCCCTCGACTGGGGACGGCACCCGCTCCAGCTCGTCCAGGAGCTCCTCCACCGTCGGCACCTTCTCCACCGACGCCTCTCCCTCCTCCCCCTTCTCCGCGGGCCGGCTCACGTCGACTGGGGTCTCGAGGGCCATTGCCCCCTCAGTCCCAGACGCCGATGGGGCCGCGCCTATCTCGGGTATTCCCCCCGAGATGGTCATCGTGACGGGGGGAAGAGTGGCCTGCTCGGTAGGCGCCACTGAAGGGGGAGGTGGAGGAGGAGGTGGTGGAGGTGGAGCTGCGACGGACGTGGTAACGGCGGGCTCGGCGCCAGGAGCCGCAGTCCCTGCTAAAAAAGAAAACAACGTCGTCAGGATCAAGAAAAAGCCTCGACCTTCGTGGTCGACGGCGTCGGCCTCACCGAGATCCGTGATGGCCATCTGGCTTCCCCGAGCCATGGCCGCTCGAGCCTTCACCAGCCAAGCGGCCTCTCCAACGGAAGAAGGAGCCATACCTCGAGGTGCTTGGACCTCGGCAGAGCTCGAGGTCTTGGCCCGCTTGGACACCGCGGGGTCCGCCTCCTGCCGGGGGCGCTTCTCCCTAAAAAACCAGAAACAACACATATCACCAAAGGTAAAAAGGTAAAGCTTCCCTGCCAACGAAATTGAGGAGCACTACTTACCCAAAGCGACGGCAGGGCTTCTTCCCCAAATCGTCGGACCCGCTCAGGGGCTTCGAGCCCGCCCCTTGGCTCGAGCCACGCCTCTGAGCCATCTCCGTATGGACCGGATGAGGGGAAGGCTCCCGATGCTTCCCGTGGCTCGACCCCGGCGGGGAGCTCTCCTTTGGTCTCTTATCCCGGGGGGGCGACCGCGTCTCCTTCGAGCGGTCATCTTGGCGCCTTTCCCGGCGCGGGCTCCGGAACCTACTCCGGCGCTCGAGCTAGCGGTCACGCCCCCCCCCCCCCCCCCCCGCATCTGCCTCCTTCTCCCGGCGGCAGTGCGGCGACGGGCTCCGGGGTCGCTCGCGACTCCCGTCACCAGACGACCGGGGGCTCCCCCCTCGACGGTCATGGTGGCGGGGGCTCGACGCCCTCTCATGATGCCCGCTCCTCCGCGGGCTCGATGTCGCCCTCGATGACTCGCGGCGGTCGGGCCCGGAGTCCTTCCCGACGTGTTGGCCGCTTTTTGAGGTCCGGCCCCTTTCGAGACCCCCCGCCTGGGTCGATGCGGTCGCGGCCTCCTTCTGCGCCGCGGCGATGGCGCTCCTAGTTCGAGGCTTCCTCGCGTCAGCGGGCACGTCCGGTACGGAGCTCGACGTGCCCTGAGCCTCCGACAAGGCTGGGCCTGACGCGGCTTTCCGTGGCTGCGTCCCGCGCGATCCCTTCGCCAGGGGGACCTCCAAGACATTCTCCTGCACAGAGGAGCGGTCAGTCCTGACGTCGACGATCCCCGCGCGCCTCAGACGTGCATCCATCCCTTCGTCATCACTCTCCTCATCATCGTCCTCCTCCTTCGAGCTCGAGGAACTGAGCTCGGGGGACTCCTCTCCAGGCTGCCGGTTACGACGAGCCTTCGCTAGCCTCTGCTCCCGAGCCGCTCAACACAAATTCTTCTCTTTCTCTTTCTTCTTCCTGGCATCCTTACTCCCCTTGTCTTTTTGAGCAGAAAGGCGCCTCACCTGTGTTTTCGCGGCATCCTCCCTCACCGGGGGCCTCGACGCGCGACATGTGAACGCCCCCTGCAACAAAAAGACACTCGATAAGAAAAACCACAAGGAGAGCAAAATAAGATCCGGAAAAAGAGAGAGGAGGGGAGGCTTGAGACAGCCTGACCCGAGGATGGCTTACCAGGTCGAGACACCCCTCGTCGGGTGCCATGGCAATCAGGTTGGCCTCCTCAGGGCGGAACGGCCCGTGGACCGTGACCGACACCCGGGAGATAGCCTCGTTCCGAGACAGCTCCCCCTCGGCCATCCTCGACTGGTTCAGCGCCTCAAGCGGGGCGTTCGGCCCCATCTCGAACATGAGGAGGGGGCGGTCCGCCAGAGGAAGAGCCCTCCGCTGATGAAATGCCCAGATGACCGCCTGGACGGTCAGCTTCTTCTCCTCCACTAGCACCCGCATCGTGTTCATCAGCGGCAACAGGTGGCGCTGCCTGTCCGCCGCGACGCCCCAGTTCCACTTCTCCGAGCGCTGGGTGATGACCCTGCCGGTGTACTGCGGAAGGAGCCCGCCCTCGTTCCGCAGGTAGAACCAGTGGTCGTCCCACCCCGCCTGGTTGGTGGAAAGCTTGTAGCGGAGGTATTCGCGGGGGACGTTGGCCGACGAGGGCCCGGTCCTCGCGGTGATGGTGAGGGAGCCCACGCGCGCGAGCCTCCTCCCGCTCGGCTTCGCGGCCTTATGGAAGAGCTCGCCCCGGAAGAGGTGGACGAACATCTCCCAGTGCGGCTCGATCTTCAGATACCCCTCGCACACCACGGCGTAGATGGCGGCGTGCGAGATGGAGTTGGGGGAGAAGTGTTGCAGCTCCACCTCGAAGTGGTGGGCCAGCCCCCGCATGAAGCGGCTCGGCGGGACGCCGAGCCCCATGCGGTGGTAGCGTGTGAAGCTCACCACGTACCCCTCCGGCGGGTGTGGCTCCCGGTGGTCCGCCGACGGGAGAATCCACCACGCGGGACCCTCCTGCGGGTTGGGGCGGAGAAGCCCCCGCTCCACCAGCGTCTCCAGCTCTTCGTCGTCTTCGTCGGGCTCCAGTCTTCGGCCGGCAGCACCTGGGACGAAGCGGCCATGGCGGCGACGGCGCGGATCTGAGTGGTGGACGGGCGGTCGGGAAGATTCCCAATTGCTGGCTCGGGAAGGAGGCGTGTGGAAGCTGCGGCGGCTGAAGGCAAAGGCAAAGTAAAGGAACCCTCACCCCTCGCTCGATATTTATAAAAGAAAACCCCGACGGGCGGGATCTCCCACGACAAAAGAAAGGTAACCGCACACATTTAATGCGCCCACCTAACCGCGTCTCGAGCCGATTGACAGGTACACGCGGCAACTTCCCATTCGCTCCGCTACCTGGGCCCACCACGACCGCCGCTCCAACTTCGCGTCCGTCGCCCTCCCTGACAGTTTCCGCCTAAAAAGGCACGCCCAACGGGCAGAAGAATTCCCAGACGACGGAGGCTTCTTCACGAAGGTAAAAACGGGCCCCGGCCCTTCCAAGCCTCGAAGCAGCGAAGGCTGGCCCTCGAAGAGGGTTCGACAGCCGGCTTCGAGCACCCGAGTCAGGGACACCAAGGGGCGCCACTCGCAGCATCGCTCGAGGGCCAAGCTCTCGAGGCCCCTCACGTGTATCCAAGACGGGGCGCACGACATGCAGTGAGATCCCCTCGGAGGGAGGCATCGAGCCACCGGGCCCTATCGAATGGACCCGGCATTCCTGCAGACCGAGTGCCCATGCTTCATGAGATCGCCTCCGGGCTACAGTCGACCCCTATCGAACGGGGCACGAGGTCTCACTTGGATTTCCCCGTTACCAGCTCACCGGGAACCTCGATACTCGCCCGCTCGTGGTAGTACGAGGCATCCCCCCTCGCATCCGATCGAAAGGACTCGCGGGATGACAAGCCAGGGCAACTGGCGTGCCGGACTGCTCGAGGAGCCGGCCGGCCAGTTCAGCCTGGCACCCCTCGACGAAAGAGGGTCAAAAAACTTGGGGGCTCGACACCCCCGAACCTAAAAAATGCAACTAATATTCACACTCGCAAAAAGCCCACGAGGGAGTTCTAACCACTCCCCCACGGCCTCGGGGGCTACACCCGCGGGTGTCGCTCGCACGACACCCACGGATTCAAAACAACCAAACCCTCGAGAACCAGTAGTTGACCCTCAGGATCCCGGTTAGGAGCCCCTGCTCGAGTGCCAGCACTCGAACAAGGGCTCGGGGGCTACTATTGGGGGACCACAAAAGGGGTATCCCCAATCAACGCAAAACAAATAGGTTAAACCTAGAACATCAATTAATAACAAACCTAGCAAGTCTAACCTTCTAAAAGCCAACCCCTCGAGGCCTACAAACATCGGCCCATCACCAGGGAGCCCAGGGCCGCCGAAGCCTTACTGTCCGCCTCATGGCAGCCTACCCCTCGAGCCCCGGCACATAGGCCTCGAGCCCTGCACCGCTCCTCGAGACCCCACGCGGGGACCTCGAGCCTCACTAGTACGGTAACATATCCCTCGATACACATCACGCCTCCCTCGAGCGGCACAGACATCGGATGTCAATCCCACACTGCGCATTTAATGCATTCACCTACTCCGGTCACATCCTCTGGAGCCCGACGTGCGCCACAGTGAACTGGAGTAGGGGTCAAAACTCGTTTTCACCACAAGCATGGGCAAAAAGGTGCAAGTGCAACACTGTTGGGCCATACCCTACACTGTTGCACGTCCAAGCCATGTCTCGAGGCTCGGATACCCGTTGTACGATCGGGTTTCCCGGGACTTGCCCATACCTGCGGGGACTCGAGCCCCCCGTAGGTGCCACCTCGAGGCCAGTCCTGCGCCCCTCGAGCCCTGATCGCCTTCACGCTATTGGAGGACAGGTACCCCCAAGACCCGGAGGAACCATGCCACGTCATGTACGTGCTGGGATGGGCGCTGCATGACCTCCACGTCGCCACGTCTCCACGTCCGTGCCAGGGATGGAGGCCACGCTTCAAGGACGCTTCAACAGCAACCCCCATGCCGGCTACAGCGACCCCGGCAAGACAGAATTCCAACTCTTCACCGTATTGGACATTGTACATCCCTACTCCTGTGCAACCCTATGTAACCCTGGCCTCCTCTTGCTCTATAAAAGAGGACACCAGGGCCCTTCGCGCACGGGACAAGAAGCCTAGGTCCACACTCACACGGGTCAGCAATAACGCACTTACACACACGAGTCCGGACTCCGGTCCACGCTCATTGAGCTTGTATTGCCCCTGTACAAGCACTTCGGTGCAAGTAATACAAGAACATCCTCCCCCCGCTGGACGTAGGGCCTTCTTTGCCCGAACCAGGATAAATACTTGTGTCATCTTGCATCACCATCCAGGAAGAGAGCATGTGATCATAATTACTAGTTGGTGTCATACCCCCGGGGTAGAAACACCGACAACTGCGGTGTGTCCGAAGAATCCAAGGTGCGCGCCAAATTCATTCCCCATGCGTCATCCTTTCTTCCTCTGCAATCGTCCATCCCCGCTCGGGTCGCTGATGTCGAGCGTGTGGCTGCCGTCACCGGATCGGATTAGACTCAACCACTCTCTTCTCCAAGAACACTGAAGCAAGAGAGATGTTCTTGTACAAGATCGAGGAGGAACGGGGTGTATGCGACGACCTCCACCCCGGCCACCGCGACTCACGCAGGCCAGCTCCACTGCGCCACGGGCTGCGCACGGGCGTGCTCTGCCCCGGCTACCGCGACCCACGCAGCCAAGCTCGGACGCTCCGCTCCTGGCATTATTTGTCTGCTTTTGTTTCTACTGTTCATTGATCTTGCTAGCTTCCTCTTTGCAAGTTTACAATTTCTATACCACACTTTGCAAATTTTGTATTGACTGATGATAAAAATCCATATACAGAATATGTTGCAGTGGATGTAGATAAAAATTTCCAATCATATTCAAGTTAACTCCATCGCACTTGTATCTGCTAGTTGAGCATGACTGAAACTTCGGTGATTATCATGAAACTTTTGCTATTCAAAGACAGAAAAAATATGGGCGATGTGCTTTGATAATTCATGGTTGATCAGAGAAGTTCCATTATTCATATAGTCAGCTCGTGCATGTATATATTTAGAACATGCTAACACATTGCATTTTTAGCTTACAAATATAATGTTACAAGGAGATAGCTCCATTCGATTTGGTAAATTTTTTTCTACAGTTACCTCTCTATTCTGATTTCAATCTTACTGATATTTTGCAGGCATAACAATGATACATATTGTCATAGCAAATCCAATAAGGAAATATGGAAGGCATAGTTTATGAGATACAGAGACTCATAACTGAATGATATGAAGACTCATAACAGATATAGTTTTGGTTCTGTCATCTCAAAACTGGAGTTGTACATAGCCATGTTTTGGTTATCTGTGTATGGTGATGTGCTTTGAGAAATGAGGAATATACTGTTGCGGTTCTAAATTCAATAAGCTTGTACTATAACTGGACACACCGTCAGATTTGAGTCTAAACCCCTTTGAATTGTACATGATGTCACGTGATGATATGCTGATCCATTGGTGTAAATGTTGTTAGTGTGAATTGAGTATATATGTAATTTATCAAATAACAACATAATAGTATACAAAATGTCATTCACAATTGATCTTTTTACATGCAAAGCATTAAACAGTTTATAGACGACCATTTGTTTGTGGGTTGTATGCTATGTCTTTTTTGTTGTCTGTATCTTAAATTTAAGACTCTTGCAGACGACTCTCTGTCTCTGGCTTGTACATGCTCTGAGGGCGTGATTGGTTGTCTGCATGCGCCAGCATCTAGCCCCTGCACACGCGAGAATGACCTTTTTGTTTGCTTGGTGCACGTAGTCAGCCTGCTTCGCGCGGTGCAAAAGCAAGTCAGATGCTGCATCTGTGGATACGGATTCTCTGGCCGTATCTGCGGATGCAGGCTCGTGGCATGCACTGCATGCATTAGCTAATGACTACTCCCTCCGTCCCTAAATAAGTGTCGTTCTCGCTTCCCGAGAAAAAGTTGCCGGCAATTATATATTAAAATATATTAATATTTATGCTAAGTAATTACTATCATCGGAAAGATCTTTACATCTAGTTTTTTAACAAAATTATTTGGAGATGTAAATATTACACATATTTTGTACAAATTGAGTCAAACACGTGACACGCACACCAACGGCGACACTTATTTAGGGACGGAGGGAGTAGATTAGTATATGATTAGTGTATATTAAATGATATTAACATATTTCAAAGGATATTAACATTTAATAAGATATAATAAAAATAATTAAAGTATATTTGAATAAAATAAATATTTCAATACCACATGTTCTTATACTTTTGTCTCGTGTGGTACGAGCAACCAAATACTATCTCTTCTCGTGCACGTTCAATACATACACGAACCAAACATAACAGTGTTGTATGTGCTAAAGCTGTCTCGTGAGAGCCTACATCTACGAAGCGAGCTGGACCAAATGGTGCAGGCAACCAATCAGACCCCAAGTGTCATTCTCGCTTCTCGTAAAAAAGCTACCGGCAATTATATACTAAAATATACTAATATTTATGCTAAGTAATTAGTAGCATCGAAAAGATGTTTAGCATATATGTTTCTACAAATTGAGTCAAATATATGACACGAACACCGACGGAGAGGGTATCCGAACAAAACTTTTTATGGAATACGATTCAAATCAAACCACGCATACGCCTGGATCAAACGGCGGCAGTCAGAATCAGATTTCGGGGACGGCGCCGTACGTGTACGTTCCCTCCTGCTCCCGCAGGCAACCTTGGCCCTCAAGTTTCGCTCGGCCGGCCGGCCGGCGTACATATCTCTCGTCTTCCTCGGACCAGAAACGGGCGAGACGAGAGGACACAAGACAAGCGAGGTCGTGCAGACTACGGCCTACGGGGACTGCGTTCCCAATGGCGACGGCGGCGGCGTCGCCTAGCGTCTAGCGACCGCGAATCTACAGCCACAGTGGACGAGGGCACCAGCCGATGCGCCTGCCACCGAGCACCCGGCGCTTGGTGCGCTTCGTGTGCCGGCACTGGCGCGCCGTCATCGACGAGCGGACGCCGCCGCCGCAGAGCAAGCCCGCGGTGCTCGCGTTCTTCACCAGCTGCAAGGCCGCTTCGGCGTACGTCATCGACGACGTTTAATATGGGAGATAGATACACCTTATAAAAGCAAATAGAGACAATAGAAGTTTAGCAAGTCAACCTCCTCCTTCACTTTCTTAGGCAAGGCAAGGAGATGGGAATTATGCTTTTACAACAAAGCAAAAATACATATATACGCCGTTCGTCACAACTTCTCCTATAGTTTTCCACTTAAATATCTCCATGGTACAATTATATGAATTATCACCTAACTGTCATTATATTGGCCAAAATAGGAAATTCGGAATAAAAAAGTACGTACAGTAAGGCCCTGTTTGGATCCATGGCAAAAGTGCTAGTTTTGCACTTTTTGCTCTCTTTTTGCCATGGGATCCAAACAGCTTGGCAAAAAAGTTGGCAAAAGAGCAAAATTTTTGCTAGTTCCTCTTGCCACCAAAACCTGGCAAAATAGGCCAAAAAGCCTCGGGGTGGGCGCCCGGACGCCCAATACCCCCGGTCCCCACCCACCCACACTTCATAAAGACGCTAAATCATCATTAGATAGGGGCAAATCAGTCATTGTGCACCAATTAATGTAACTTTAGCTATGGGATCCAAACAGCTCTACAAGACAAAAATTTTGGCTACAAAAATTTTGTCAAAGTTTTGCTAGTGGCAACTTGGATCCAAACAGGGCCTAAATCTCATGGTAATGTTGTCGGTCAACTCCCAGCACTATAACCGCACGGCGCAAAGGTCTCTCTTTCTCCTCTGTTCAGTTTTGCCAATGGCCTTGTTTAGATGTGACCAAACTATCAAACTTTTTTTCACTCTCTCCATCACATCACCATCACATCAATGTTTAGACACATATATGAAACATTAAATATTAGTAAAAATAAATAACTAATTGTACTTTTAGTATGTACATGTCGAGACGAATCTTTTGAGTATACATAAGTGCTAAAGTTGAGAAAAATTCTCATCTTCTCAGTCTAAACAAAAACAAGGTGAAAGCCACCTCCTCCCCCAACCCAATCCCGTCACTCTCTCACTCCCCTGGCCTCCAGATTCCAGAACACCATAGCAATAGCAATGGAGCCCAAATCCACCACCCCTCCCCCGCCCCCGGTCATGGGCGCGCCCGTCGCGTACCCTCCGCCGCCCGGCGCCGCGTACTCCGCCGGGCCGTACGGGCACGCGCCGGCGGCCGCGCTCTACCCTCCTCCCCCGCCGCCGCCGGCTCCTCCCTCCTCGCAGCAGGGCGCCGCGGCGGCGCAGCAGCAGCTGCAGCTGTTCTGGGCGGAGCAGTACCGCGAGATCGAGGCCACCACCGACTTCAAGAACCACAACCTGCCGCTGGCCCGCATCAAGAAGATCATGAAGGCCGACGAGGACGTCCGCATGATCGCCGCCGAGGCGCCCGTCGTCTTCGCCCGCGCCTGCGAGATGTTCATCCTCGAGCTCACCCACCGCGGCTGGGCGCACGCCGAGGAGAACAAGCGCCGCACGCTGCAGAAGTCCGACATCGCCGCCGCCGTCGGGCGCACCGAGGTCTTCGACTTCCTCGTGGACATCGTGCCGCGGGACGAGGTTAAGGACGCCGACTCCGCCGCCGCCGCCGCCATGGGACCAGCCGGGATCCCGCACCCCGCCGCCGGCCTGCCCACGGCCGACCCCATGGGCTACTACTACGTCCAGCCGCAGTAAAATAACGAATTTGCTTCCTTTATTACCGCGTCCATTGAGCCTTTGCGGGTTTTTATTAGTAAATTAATTACTGAGAGTGCCCTGTTGCTACCCCAATTCTGTTGTTGCCACCCAATAACTCTAAGATGGCGATGGCGTGATGATCATCTGATGTGCCCCTTTTGAGTAACAAGTGATTTGATTCCATTTCACATTTCTTTTCTGATTTGAGAGAGATGACTGCTCGTAATTAAGAGGGAGGCTGTGTGATGGTGATGGTTCATGCCATGCTTAACAGATGAGGTTGCCTGTCGTAATTATGTATCATTGTGCTAGTACTCTTACCTTGTCCAACTCCCAACTGCCGTGAAATTACTCATGTTCTTGTTACTTTGCCTTGTCCTGTCATGCTGTTCTTTAGATTTTTGTGGTAGGATAGAAAACCAATTGTTTCCAATTGTAACACAATGGGGCCTTTATGTAATCTGAAGCTTGTTGGTCACACACATATTTGATTAGTTTCCATCCTCTCTGTATTATTCAGTTACCTGGTGTGTAATCATGTTCGTCCTTGGAATAATTTCAGGGACCCTATGTTTGCTAAATTTCCAGAATATGAATGTGTTTCCTGATTCATCTTGGAATAGATCCAGGCCAGCGAATTTTGCCAAATTTCTATTATGTATGTATATCCTGTTTCTCGTTGGAATAGTTTTGAGGCCACTGTTGTGGCAGTTATGCAAAGATCCGGAATTTGCGTTTGCTATACAAACTTACATGTTCTGCTGTTTTCGTGGGCATTGATGTTCATGTTTATTTTCTTCAAGTTGGTAGCTCCGTATTTCTTGGAGGGCATTGGATGAAATGGTGGCCTGTCCGAACAAATGAGTGAATGACTAGTGGCCCCTGCTGCTCATTTGGTCAACGGTGCCTTTCTGAACAAATGGCTTGATTAACGTTTTCTTGTGTGCCTTGTAGCCGCTTCTTAAGACATTTTTTTTCAGATTATACTTTAAACTCTACGTATCCATGATTTACTTTGCCACGATATATTACTGCAAGTATATACTACCAGACTTGATGTGCTGAAATGGGGAGGCATCTTTTATTTTTTATTTTTAAAATTTTTCCTCAAGCTGGCTTAACGTGTGAGCATCTGTGAGCGTCTTAAGCTAAGTAATGGCTGCAAACATACGCAATTCTCTTAGTTGCTGCTTTACGGAGTAATCATGATTAGCACTTGCATTGGACAGTTAACATGGCAGCATGGCACCTCTCGCTTTGAGATCTGAAGTCTAATTGACTGTACTTTGAGCTGCCGGGAACTCCGAACAATTACCATAACATCGGAATCAAAATTCATGTTACAGGTAAACTAGGTCTCGGAACATTTGGGTGTTGCTGCCCCATCGTTTGCTGTATGAATTATATGATGCTGCTGGAATGTAATATTCGTATATCTGAATATAGCGGAGTCTGAAGGATGACAAAAATGTGCTGATGCCATTAAACTTCTGCATCTAACCACATGAAGTTCAAGTCAATGGGGCGTGCTCCTCATCAGCTCAGGGATCACAGAAACATGGCACCTGCACACGGTAGTTTAGCAAAATGATCTTGTGCTCATTTTAGTTTCTTGTTCAAGTTGTTAGAAACCTGAATAAGAGAACAATTGTGCACGGAATATCACTTCCACTATGTATACAAGTTGTTGAAGAGCTAAGCAAAACTTGTCTTTCTGAAATTGCATAAATTTCTCATGCTACAGAGGCTCAAACAAGAAGCCTAAAGCGTTTCAATTACTGAATATCAACTGAAGCTCTAGCTACCGTAAAAATTACAAGAAAGAATGCCCACTTGGCCACTTCTGCCATTTCAGGGAGTCTTGCCAAGGGAGCACAAGTAGTGTCTCTGTTCCCTGTGCGGCGAGCAGTCCCCATTTTTGGTTCTGCAGATCAGCTAACGAAGCTGGCGACCCTACAAGCAAGCAAGAATAAAACTGCGTCAACAGCAACATTTCGATCATGTGTACGTTCGTACTATACCAAATTACAGAAACCACAGCAAAGGTGGGAAACAATCGTGGAATTTCATTAGAATTTGGTGAAAAAATGTCCCGAAGTAAGTCATCAACAGCAAAAGGTGGAAACAACGAGAAATTGGATTGATTCAGAACAGAACTCACACAACGCTATAGCCTACATGCATCCTAGGCGCAGAGGATGAACTTGCCGGAGGGCAAGGCGGCGGCGGCGACGGCGAGCAGGCAGGCTGTGACGACGTTCTGCCGGAACCACCGGAGCGGCGCCCACGCGCCCCCGCCCTCGACGCTGGCGCACTTGGCCCTCGTCACCCCGTACTGCGGCTCCTTGGACAGGTCGAACGCGGCGCCCTTCAAGCGCAGCTCCTGCACGGCCCGCGCGAGCGCGCGCGCGTCGCCGCGGTCCCGGCGCAGCCGCGCCGCGGCGCGCCAGTAGGCGCACACCCGGAGCTGCACGGCCGCGGCGAGCGCGAGTGACGCCGCCAGGGACAGGGACGACGGCGCCCACCACCTCCTGCACGCGGCAGAAGGGGAAGCGGAGGCGGCGGCGGAGGCGGCCACGGACGCGGCGAAGAGGAGCGCGAGGGAGAGGCCGTGGAAGGAGAGGAAGGCCGCGCAGAGGTAGAAGGCGTCCCGGCGCGCCGCGTCCATGCGCGCCTCCAGCGCGCACGCGCGGCGGCCAAGGCGGTCCTCCTCCCGCTGCCACAGCTTCAGCAGCAGCAGGTGCCCCGCGCTCGCCGCGATCTCCCCGAGCGGGTGGCCCTCGCTCGCCGCTGCCGCCGCCGTCGCCTTGTCAAGTAAGGCATCGTCGCCTCCGGATGCTTCGCCTCCGTCGACGGCGACCGGAATCTCCACGACGTGGGCCTCGTTCTTGGCCGGCTCCGCCATGGCAAAGGTCGTCGTCGGTTCTTTGGTTTCTTTCCTTGTCTAGAAAGAACGGATCTTTGTCGGGACCGGACTGGGGGAGGAAACAGGGAAAGCGGCGGTCTCTCAGGGAAAGATCCGAGTTGATGTGAGATCGGAGTGCGGAAGGAGAAGCGAAGAAGGAAAGGCGAAGAGTAGAAGCACGGTGATCTGCCGGCCGTCGTGGGTTGGGCGCGGCGCGGCTTAAGGCTTAGCGAGCGGGTGGCGCTGCGTCCAACGGTCGGGTGGCCGAGCGCTTTTGGGCGAGGCACGCAACGGTCACATCTTGGGTGGGCCTTCTAGTGCTTTGGTGGGCCCAAATAAGCCCATAGCCCTTGATGGCTGCTACTGTGGGAGCAATTGGGCCCAAATTCGTAGACCGAAGGCCCAACCGAATGTACCCGCGAGAAGGTGTGACCGTCCGGGAGATCGAGAGCGGCGTCAGCGTCATCACTATCCGACGTGCGGACAACGCCGGCGACGACGTGAGATACGGCGAGCACCGCCGATGTCACGCCGAAGATTATATTCCCCGGTGGTCGACCGCATCGCTCATCACACCGGGCGTGTGCGTGTCGTATCTCTTCTGTTACCTTTCGCCGTCACCCCCGGCCGGTTGGGTTGACACCGCTGCTGGCTTAGTGGCTTCTGCGAGCACTCCATTTCCATGGCGCTCGACGGCATGCCGGCATACATATATAACTATATATAAGTATCCGCCTTCCTGGTCGGCTTGTTCGCACACGAGAAGTCCAGGGACGGAGACGTGGCCTGCTTCTCCTTCGCTCGGCCAGCTACATCCTGTTCTGCCAGCGCCATGGCGCGCTTCGCCTCCGCCGTCCTCTTCGCCGCTGCCCTGCTCATGGTAATGATCGATCGAACAACCCGCTGGTAGAGGAAGACGCACGCATTCACGCATTCATGTTTCTGCAGGCAGGACGGCTGACCCATGCGGAGACGGCGCCTTCCACAACCGAGGTGTTCTGGCGCGCAGTCCTGCCGGGCTCCGCCGTGCCGGACTCCGTCCTCCGGCTCCTACGCCCAGGTCCGTTCTCCTCTCCCTTTGCTACATCACCTACGACGAAGCGCCCAGCGAGCCAAGGGGTACCGGCCAGCGGCGGCGCCAGAGACGACCCGTTCGGCTACGAGTTCAGCAACTACGAAGCGCCCAGCGAGCGCTCTCACCTCGCGACGCCGACGCCGACGCCGCCAGCCCCGACGGCGGTGTTCTTCCACGAGGAGGCGGTGCGCGTGGGCGAGCGCCTGCCGCTCCACTTCCGGGCCGCGGCGCCGGCCGCGCTGGGCCTCCTTCCGCGCCGCGTCGCGGACTCCATCCCGTTCACGACGGCGGCGCTGCCGGCCGTCCTCGCGCTCCTCGGCGTCCCGCCGGGCTCGTCCACGGCCGCCGCCATGGCGGAGACGCTGCGCGCCTGCGAGCGGCCCGCGCCGGTCGACGGCGAGGCCAGGTTCTGCGCCACATCGCTGGAGGCCCTGGTGGAGCGCGCCGTGGCGGCGCTGGGCACGCGCGACGTCCGGGCGGTCACCTCCGCGCTGCCCCGCGCGGGGCTGCCGCCGCAGCCGTACGCCGTCCGCGACGTGCGGCGCGTCGGCGGCGGCGCCAGCTTCGTGGCGTGCCACGACGAGGCGTACCCGTACACCGTGTACCGCTGCCACGGCACGGGACCTGCCAGGGCGTACCTTGTGGAGATGGAGGGCGCCCACGGCGGCGGCGCCATCACCGTGGCCACCGTCTGCCACACCGACACGTCACGGTGGAACCCGGAGCACGTCTCGTTCAAGCTCCTCGGCACCAAGCCCGGCGGCGCGCCCGTCTGCCACCTGATGCCGTACGGGCACATCATCTGGGCCAAGAACGTGAACCGCTCGCCGGCGTGAGGAGTTAGCGGGGAAGAAAAGGAAGTACTCTGTGTTTGTGTTCAGGACTTGGCCGTCTGATCTGCTCTTGTTTCTGCCTATCCTGTACTACTGTCGTGCCCTGTGCCAGGTCACTAGACCAGCGTCTGCAATAAAATTGACTGCTTTTGTGCAGTTGTTCTGCATGAACTATGGGCCTGTTTGGTTCCTGTATCGAGCTGTTTGGTTCCTGTATCGAGCTGATCCAGGCTGGTGGGATGCAGGAACTGGCTGGTTGGTTGCCTGATCATCAGCTTGAGCCAGGCTCCGCGCGTGCACGAGGCACCCTAGGGCCAGGCTCTGCGGGAACGAGCAAATTGGTCGTTCCTGCCGGACCTAGCTCGCTGGATACACTGTTTTTTCACCTAATGACACTTTTAGTATATAATTAGTGAATATCAAGTGATATTAATATATTTTAATGATGTTTAAGACATAGTTAGATAAAATAAGTACTTTAGGAGTGTATTTACATAAAATAAAATTCATAATCATAATTTTGTAATATTTTTATCGTATGCAACATATCTTCGTACAGGTAACCAAACAACATATCTTCTCAGCCAGGCTAAGTTGATGCAGTCAACCAAACACGACGGAGTTGTACGCTCTCAGCCTGTCCTATGTGAGCCTGGCTCTCAGATACGAGCCAGGTTCTACTAGTACACGAACCAAACAGACCCTATAGCGTGTTTGTGAATATACCAAAGAACTGAGTCTGAATCTGAACAGGAAGTACATAGAATGGGAAACTAGCACAGAGAGCGGGCACTCGCACACCTTTGTGAACGGTGTGCTTGTGATATAGATAGAAAAAAGTGCCTTAATTTGTACAGAGCTGGGCAGCTGACCACATACATCCGAGCCCCTGAACTAACAATGATTCAAGGTACATCCAAACAAGAAAAAAAGGATTAGAAATGGCTTCTTTGGCCGATCCATGTCAATCGAAGAAAGATAGCAAATAGCCAGATACTAAGCAATTTTCACTAACTAACCAAAGCTTGTAAACAAACAAGCATGTCATTTCCACTCCATTACAATTTGCGGAACACAAACAGTAGTAAACCTACTATCATTGTTCCTAAACTCTGACAAAGCCACGCTGTAGTATCTAGATCAAATGGAGCACTTACAGCTCAGAGCAATTGGAACTGGTGACAGACACTGCACTCCAACTTGGAACTAAACCAGGTAACTCACCAACTACGCATCTCAGGTAAGTGCAGCTGTGAACGAATCTGTCTGAAGACCGTGGAATACATCAATCAATCTTTACGGATGAGAAGAGGTAGTGCACAAAGGCCAATGACATCAAAAAGCCAATGGTTCCGGTTGCCAGCATGATTGCAAATGCCATGAGGAATGAGTAGCCAACATAAAGCATTGCAGAGACAGGCCCGCTCAGGCTTCTGAGGTCAAAGACCAAGTAGTTGATGGAGTAGAGGAACACGTAGAGAGCGACAGAACCTGAGGCGAAGAAAGCCTTCCACCACCACCTCCAGTCCTCCACGCAGAGATTCATGTAGGTTAGTACAACGGACACCTCGGCACAGACAACAACAAGCAGCAGCAGGACAATCAGCAGGAAACCAAACACATAGTAGAACCTTCCAAGCCAGATGCTCGATAGAATGAAGAAGAGCTCAATAAACAGGGTCCCAAATGGCAATGTTCCTGCACCAAGGACAAGAAGCCATGACGGACACTTCCTTGCAGGGATCTCTCTGGGGATCTGATTGGTCCGACTAGGGAATTCTATTTTCTCCGCTCTTGTACCAAGAAAACCACCAACAAGCGTCAATGGCACAGAAATGCAGAACCATAGAGCTAGAAGGGTGAAAAATAGTGATATAGGTAAAGCACCAGTGCTCTCACTTTTCCACAACACAAAGTTTAGGACAGTAAGGACCGTAAACATGACACCAGGGAAAAAGCAGGCAGTCAACCAGGACACTGATCTCCAACCTTCAGATGTGCCCTTAATAGTCCTCCAGAACCGAACACTGACATACCCACTTGCAATACCAAGGAAAAGATATAGAACAATCATCCCAGTAAGAAGCATTCCTCTTGAGGCTGGAGACATGAACCCAAGTGTGGCAAAAACGATTGTTACGACTGCCATGCCCAGAATCTGAACCCCATCACCAATCATTATGCATAAAAGCTTGGAACAGGTTGGCTCTCTGAATACATCTCCGACTACAAGCTTCCAACCAGATAGTTCTTCATTCATCTGAGCTTGGGCTTCCTTGTCAAGCTCTTCATACCTAGTCAAGTCCCTCCTGACAGTTCGGAGGAATATAACAAAAACAATTCCAGCCAAGAACAAGATCACCATGAGGGAGTTCATAATAGAGAACCAGTGGACCTTGGCGCCAGCCTCCATCTTCAGATAGGCATCCCACCTAGATGGCCACCTGATGTCGCTCTTGACAAACTCAATGTCATAGGTGAATGTAATCCTCTCCTGTTGCCTGATCACTTGAGACTTCTTAAGCTCCATAGGGCAGTCCAAAGGGTCAATGATGTCATACATATTAAGCTTAGAGAAATCCTCAGCATTATGCTTCACACTGCAAGGCACAACCTGAAATCCAACAATCTGATACCCAGACATCCCATTCTTGTCTGTCTCTGAGATGACAGCAGATCCTTCTTCTCCGGTGCCAATGATTTCCACATTTCTGCCCTTGTACTCATGGACCAAGACCTTAAACTTCAAATGGTTGATGATATAATCATCCGAGGTACCGGCAGGAGAGTAACCAACAGGAAAGCCAGTCCACTGTACCGTGACACCGTTCTGCTCAGTGAAACGCATGACGGGCAGATTGTCCAGCATCATGTTGACCTGGTAAAGATCGCGGGTGCGCTGCTTAAGGAGCTTCGCATCATTCTCATTAAGCCCTTTTGTGGTGCAGAGGAAGACCGACTCATTGACATTCACACGGAACCGGTAGGGCGAGTTGTCAATCTGGTCACCCATCAGAAGCTCACCCAGATTCTCAGCACTCTTCTTGATGCCGCCCTGGGGGCGGCAGTAGGGCAGGCTGTAGTAGTTGAAAGGCATCTCCGTCTCGATGGACGTGAGAGAATTCACCTTGGCGAATATCAGCTCGCCTTGGGAGTATGTGTGCATGTAGCTGCCGGGCAAGTAGAACGCATCACCCGGTGAGACGACGGCCAGTAACAACGTGACCGACAGCAGCTGGGCCATAAAACAGGGATTGTGCAGCGCCCGAGCCATCTTCTATTCTTCTGAAGCAAAAAGTGTCCAGCACCTAGAACATGGGTGAGCAAACCTGTAGCCAAACAAGAATTTAGGTTACGTTTATATAAGAGGACAGCAAAAAGCTGCAAGAAATCATGACTCCATAAGCACCATATTCTGGACAGGAATAGACTGAATGCACGCTGCAACAGTGCAAGTGCAGAAACCTATATCCTAATTTTTTTTCTAGAGCACCACACTGTAAAATCTCTCTGCTCTCACAGTTTTGAGACCATTCACGTGTTTGTATTGTTGATGAAATTGGACTGCCGCTACAAACCATAGCACCAAAATAGCAGGCAAATTCTGTGCAAGAATAACACGGATTCTCTTACCTAACAGGCATGCACAAATAGGCACTTATGAGGAGCAAAAAAACGCCCTATAGAAACCTGCAATGTAACAAATTAGCTATGTGCTACGAAGCCTATAAACAAGCATACCATTAGTTAGTTCGCATTCCTGACTCGCCCAGAAATCGGAAGCATCCCGCAAATATAATGGAGACAAAACAAGCAAGCAAGCAAAGTCCCCACCTGTAGACTGTAGTGACTAGTGACTGAGCTAGCGCCCTAAACAAGCTCGATTCGATGACCCACCTTAATTCAGGAGCAAACCATCACCCTGGAATCTGAAGTAAAGGCATCCTTACAGTTCCCCCCTCGCAAACCTGGCCATCTATTCCAAATATAACGAACTACGCACTGTAGCACCGTACCCGGTGAACTCACCGGCAAAGCCTGAAACCTCGCTACGCTGCCCGCGAGAACCCCAAGCACCCCGCCGTGGCAAATACGAAGTGGTGCCAACTAATCTGACCTGGGGATGGAGGATCTGCCCCGAGGGGGCCAGAGATCTATCGAGCAAGCAACCGGGCGAGAACCTTGAACGGATGCAGCGGATGGTGGAGAAGAGAAGAGAAGAGGGAGGAGAGACCTTGTGGAACGTAGGGCGCGAGGGGAGGAGGGAGGAGCGTACCTGGCGCTGCCGGTGGAGGGCTGGTGGCGACAGGCGGCGAGGCGAGAGTAGATGGGCGTGGCGCTGGCGCTGGCGCTGGCGCCGGAGGGGAACACGAAAGATGGGGGCGGGGGGGCAGGAGGGGATGGTGGGTGCCTTGGGTTTAGTTGGGTCCGGTGGGCAGCGGTGGCGAATGCCAAATCTCTTTTCGGCGTTGGGCGCTGGGGGTATTTGGGCTTGCTTGGGCCGCAGCAGACTGGATCTGAATCTGATTCTCGCGTGCTTTCGGGCCGTGTCCTTTTCGCGCGTGGTGAGTGGGGAAAGAAAAGGAAAGGAATGATCAAATCTGAGAAACCTGTGTGCGTGCGCCACCAAAATAGGCAGCGACGCACCTCAAAAGAAGTGGGTGGCTTGCTGCTGCTACGGCCCAAGCTAAAGGACCCCGCTCCCGCTCACAACAACCAGGTCCGTCACAGGAAACGGCCCACTTCAGAGTTCAGACACTACTAGTACGGCTGCCCTGCCCCTGCTGCCGATGGCTGCCGCGTGGCACCTTGCATAGATCAAACGTCTACTATGCTAGTATACTACAGCTCCTCTCTTAAATCCATCTTTGAAAAGCGGCTCCTCTAGGGCTGTCTCCGTGGGTGGAAGTGACCACGTGAACAGTGCCGTGGCGGGCATCCTGCCCTGCCCTGCCCGCTCGCTGACGACGTCGACCGTGGCACGCGAACGATCGAATTCACGGCCGCCGCCGCCGCGCGGAGGACATCCATGATCCATCCAGCAAGGCAACTGGGCAACTACAGTCGCTAGGCAAGGCAAGGCGCGGCAGGCGGGTCCGCGCGCACGTTGCTCGTTCCGGACCGGCGCGGCGGCAGCGGTGGAGGCATTTATTACGACAACTACTACAGTACTACTACTCCGATCCGAGCCGCCGCCGCAGCCGGGCACGGGCACGGGCACGGGCGCGCGGAGCGGAGCGCAGCGGAGCAGTGCGCGGCACGGGATCCGACGCTCGCTCGCATGCATGTGTGCGCCATTCCTCCCTCCCTGGAGAGGCTGGCCGGCGGCCGAGGCCAGGCCCCTGTCAACCTCTGTCTGCCGCCCTGTGGGCTGTGGCCGTGCATGGCTACACGTATTGATGGATGGTGGCCGTGAGCCCACCAACTGCACGTAATAAATGCCTCTACATTCCTCTTGGCTCCTACCACTCGCCGGGCCGGTGGACGGGGCGCCCCGACCGACCGGCCTCCTTGCTCGCCGGCTGGCTGCTGCTTCGGATCGAGAACGGAGAATGAAGGGATGCATGCATGTATCCCAGCGATCGAATTTAGGCCTTGTTTAGATGGTGTAGCGTTTTCGTTGTTATTTGACAAACTTTGTTCAAATATGGACTACGTAAACTCCAAAGATTCGTCTCGACATGTGCATACTAAAAGTACAATTAGTTATTTTTTTGCTACATTTAATGCTCTATGTATACGTCCGAACATTGATGTGATGGAAAATTTTGAGAAATGGAGGAACTCGCCTTTACTCGCGTACGTACGGAGTACTACATGTACAGTAGTCTTGTTTACCTTTTGCCCTGACCCTGATCGAGCAGCAGTCAGTAGCAGCATGTGGACGCTGATGCCCTGACCTACTGCTACTGATCCGGGGAGGCGAGGATAGCGGCCTGTGTAAAAAAAAAAAAAAAAAAGCGGCGCTAGCTATAAAGAAGAATCTCCCGCCCTCGGGCAAGCCCTTTCCGCTGCTGCCCTTGCTTTGCGGCCAGCCTCGCCTTGTGTTGTGTTGTGTCTTGTGTGTGCCCTTGAACATGAGCACGCGGCGCGCTGTCGCGTCGCTGGCGAGCCCCGCGTGCAAATGCATCTTTTTTTTTGGCCAACACAGATCGAGCGGCCGGGCGGGCGCCGGGTAGCGTGCCTGTTGTGCTTGTGCAGTTGTGCATGCATCTTTTTTTTTTGGCCAAGAAACTACAAATGGACCGGGGCAGGGCAGGCAACACGGTGGGCTGCGCGGCGGGGTAGCGTGCTTGCGCATCCATGGACCATGATCCACGGCCCACGGGGTCCGCCTTGTGGCATCGATCCGTGACGTACGCGACTGCCGAGAGTGGTACTACTAGTCTACTGTCTGTGGTGGTGGTGCAGCCTTGAGCGGTTGAGCCTTGCGTCCCGTCCCGTCCCGTCTGCGCGGCGACGTGTACGACCACCAACGGTTTTGATGAAAACTGAAAAGTTCTGCAACGTCTTGGTCGTACAGCTAGTGACTGACGGATGTGTCGTTGTACAGCTGGTTGCGAGCTGCGACAGAGCTCTGCTGCGTCCACCTTGCCTGCCGCCCAGCCCAGACGGTACCCGCCCACATCTTCGAGGCAACCTTATTGAAACAACCAAAATCAGCTATACAAACGACTAGCCAAAAACAGCAGTACGGGGTTGTTTGGTTCCTAGCCACAACCTGCCACAACTAATCTTAGGCAAAGTGTGGCAGTCATAGAAAGTGTGGCAAGCAAAATGGTGGTCACACTTTTCTTGCCTAAGGGAATCTTGCCACACTTTTTCTACTCTATGACATGTGGAGCCCAGAAAAACCTTGCCTAAAGTTAGTCATCAACCAAACACTTACCAATCTGGTCAAAGTTGCCTAAAATGAAGTGTGGCAAAGTGTGGCTAGCAACCAAACAGCCCCTCCCTAGTGTAGCATTGTAGTAGTAGTATCAGCAAGTATACTCCCGGGTCTCGTCCTGCAGGAGGGAGAGCGGGGGAGAGCCCGCGCCCTGCACCGTGCCTGGGCCTGGCACTCGACGACAGGGCAGTAGAGTACAGTACAGTACGCCACAGTTCTTGTTGCTGGTCTGGTCTGGTCTGGTCCTCCGAGATCCGTATCTTTAGGAGGGGTGGTACGGTGCGTTGGTGCCGACGAGCCGTACGTGGTGGCCCCTGCATGGTGCATGGTGATATCCCATTCTTGCCCCGGCCGGCCGGCCGGCTCATGCTGTCATGCATGCATCCCCACAGCACAAGGGTAAAGAAAGGTAAAAGCTATTAGCTACGGAGTACAGTTGGTGGCTAGCAAGCCCCGGCCCGCGCCCGCCCGGCCGCTAGTCCATTACTACTACTGCATGCAGGTGCAGGTGCAGGTGCGGCAGAAACAGGGGAGCATGGGCATGGTTCGTTAATCACAGGAGAGATTTCGTTCCTATTGTTCCCGGCCGGGCACCCGCGCGGATCGAGCCACACACGCGTACGCCCGCCAATCCAGCCAGCATCATGCATGCATGCATGGATGGGCCTGGCAGCTCGTGAGGTCGTGAGCAGCCGTTGGACCCCGATCCCCTCGTGGACCAATTACGAGGCCATCATCATCATCATACTCCGTAGGCATGCAGCCGCAGCCGCAGCCGCAGCCCCCGCTGGACTGGCCCCCGTGCGCGTGCCGGCCAAACCACCACCGCTGCTGCTAGAAAGAAATTACGAGGTAATCATGGCGCTGCCCGCACTTTGGTGGCTGGCTGCCCCTGGCCCTGCCCGGTGGGGTTTGTTGCGCCGGTGGCCTGGTGGACTGGTGCTGGCGGGGGGCACTGGACGACGAGCACGCGGGCGCGTCTTTTTTTACGGCCAGCCAGAGCTCAGAGCTCAGAGCCCAGAGCCAGGCCACTAGCTAGGCGCTGTGTTCCCGCTCGAATTTGGGTTTGGCAGCGGAAGCCGGGCACGCGGGGAGGCGGCGGGGGCTTTTTGGCAGCGGAGCTGGCGGCATCACGAGGCGGGCGACGCCGCCGCCGCATCCGAGGCCCGCCCCAACTGCCCAAGGCATCAGGCATCAGGCATCAGGGATGATGGACGACGGAGGAGTCGCCGAGTTGCCCTGTTGGGCACAGCACGGACATCGTCCGCTTGCCCCTTGCCTGCCTCTCTTCTGCTTCTGCATGTGGAGAGCGAGCAGCGAGGACCGAGCAGTGCTCGCTGCACTCCTGCTACTATGTGGAAAGGAGCGTGGTGTCGTACCAGACCGACCGACCGAACGAACGATGTATACTGTGCGTGCGTGGGTGTGGGTGACACAGGAACGCGCGCTGCTGCCATGCATCAGCGAGAGAGAGGCCTGGTGCAGTGCAGTGCATCAGAAAGGGTACTGTGGCCGGGGTACACGACGACACGGCGACAGCGGTGTCCCGTACGTACGCGCTCGCTGTGCCGACGACACGAGACCTCACATTGTCTGTCTCTCACTGTCTGCGCGCGCGCGCGCGCGCGCGCGTGTGCAGGAAGAGAAAGAGAGAATGACCTGACGCGACGCAACGCAAGGCATCAAAGCGCGCGCCACCGGAACCAACCAACGCACCGGCACCAGCATGGCCAAGCCAAACGCCATCGCCAATGGACCTGCCGCTGCGCGAGACGTACGGGCACCGGGCACCGGCCACCGGCGAGGCTCTCGCGCGCCGATCGAACCGTCCCGTCCGTGTGCAGCCCCACCATGCACGGCGCCACCCGAGCCCGGACGCCGGAGCCCCAGCACTGCAGCCTGGCCGCGCCGGTCGTGACTCGTGAGAGGACAAGACAAGCGCGCGAGAACGAATCGTCGTCGCGGTGCCCGCCGCCGGCCGCCCGTAAGTGGACACATCCGTCCGTATCCAATCTCCTGCGCCAGATTTGTGCCGGAGTACGTATGTGTGAGTACGTATGTGTGTAGTACTCCCTCCGTCCCAAAACATGTGTTTCTAGGAATCTGTGTTTCTCTCACAGACACGTTTTCCAGACGACCAATATTTTGGGACTGAGGGAGTAGGCCGCATTGTTGCCACGCACAGGCAGTCAGGCTGCCGAGCCACCAACAAAAGATTTCTCTCCCAAAATTCATGCAACGCAATGCAACTGCTGCTGCCTCGGCGCGTGTTTACACTTCTCGATCGGCTGGGAATCACGAGGCGATCGAGCTGCGGACGCTGATTATTAGTGGACTGTTGTGGCTGGCCATGGCCCGTGCCCGGCCGGCTCAGCGGCGACTGAATCTGATCTGGATGGTGCGCATGCGTCGTGGGGTAAGAGCAGCAGAGGTTCCTTTGGTCCTATGCGCTTGTCTTTTACAACGACACCGTGCCAGCAGAAAGATGCATTGTTGCTCTGTCCGTCTCATCGTGCCCTTGGCCCTTTATTTTGGTCTTGGACATGGAGTGCAGCCGTGCAGGTGGGGTGCAGGGGGGTGGGTTAAAAAGCAACCGGAGGAGGTGCCAGCAGCCCAGTGCCGCTGACCGGCTGCTGACCCTCTGTTCCCGTCGTCCTTCCCTCAAATGGGCATTTGGACCAGGGCCGAAATGTCTTAATTACAATCATGTCGCTCTTAGGCCATCCGCAATGGTTATCAAATAGCTAGCTAGGAGGAATTTTATTGGCTCTCAATAACACTTTACAAATAGCTAGCGAGATGATGTATAAAAATAATAAAAAAGTAGCATTCTTATTGTCTATCGAGGAGAGAGATCAAATAGCTCTTCTCGATAGCCAATAAGAGTGCTACTTTTGTAAGTTGGCTCATCAAAATAGTATTTATTTATATGTCTCATCTAGCTAGTTATTTGTAAGTTGTCATTGAGAACCAATAGCATTCTTTCTAGAGACCAAATAGCTAGCGATTTCAACACCATTGCGGACGCCCTTAGACCGGTCTACTGTATACTCCGTCCGTCCGCGTCCGCGAAAGAAATCAATTCCTAGAAGAATCTGTGTCAGTTGAATTTTTTAAACTTTGACTAACTTTATACAAAAGAGTAATAACATTTATGGTATAAAATAGACATATTATAAAAATATATACTATGGTATATTTAATTATACGAATTTCAGATCATCAATCTTGATAGGTTTTTCTAGAAATTCGGTCAAAGTTTAAAAAATTTTACTCAGAACAACTCTAAAAATCTATTTATTCGTGGACTGAGGGAGTATACTCCAGAGATTCGGTATGGTTCTCTGCTCATCTCCTGCCCACCTTGCTGCTAGGTCAACGTTCGCTCACATTAACATGCAGGTTCAGCCTCCACAACAATTATACATCAAGGCCACCATGCGGGACTCTACCTCAGTGATTATGGGGGAAGCAGCGGCCATGGCGTTAGCAGCCATAGTAACACAACGCCTTCATCTCCATCACACAAACTTTCTGACGGACAATCAAGACCTTGTTTCTTTCTTCAATGCTACCAACCACTCAAATCCTCCAGATTGGAGAATTAAACCTTTTACCCAGGTCTTCATCAACTACACATGTCAAAGAAGTACCACAGTATACAAGATCAGCAGGTCTTCAAATTTAACTGCACATGTATTAGCTAGACAAGCTTTTACAGATCCTAGGTCACCAACGACGCCTGTTGCTATCTCATGTACTAATGCTTCTCATGAACAGCCTTGCTCAACCTTGGCTGTCATTCAGTCTTTAGTCCCAGACTATGTAACTATTCTATCAGCTACTTGCTGCTGAAATAAAAATCTGTTATTTGTCAAAAAAAAAAAAACGTTCGCTCACATCACATTGTGGCAGTCGTTGTTACATGCACGGACGGCTCTTTGTGTTGTGTTTTCTACCGTTTCAGGCAAACGACTCGGTTGTGAAAGTGAAACTCCTGGATTGCCAGAGGACATGTTCCAAATGAAGATCATTGGTACCAAAATTGGAAACGAATTGCACCGAAACAGAGCATTAGAAAAACTCACAATGACAGCTCCACATGAAAATGACTCACTTAAGACCTGTTTGGACCCTAGGAATTCTACAGAATTAAGTTGCATTCACAAAAAAAAAAATGCAGGGTCATGAAAAAAATCTCGACTCCTATATAGGCGCCCTTAGGGTCCCTTAGTTGATCTTTTGGCTTTGGTTTTTGGTTTCAAAAGCAAAAGGTCCAACCAAAAAGGTTCATTTTGTAAGTAGCTTTTCCATGCAAGTGCTTTTCTGTAGTTTATTTTTAAAAGTTGTTTTAATCCTGCTTTTGACTTTTGACTTTTCTGCTTTTCAAAATAGATAAAATAAAAAACTATTTTTATACTCATTTAAGTAAACAGCTCACAACTCATAGCAGTTCTCCCACAACTCACAGCTCACATCAACTTTTCCCCACAATAGATTGTGTGAGAGCAAGGTTAATAATACATTCCGCTGCGGGCTCTAAGAAATCCTTGCAGTCATCTCTCAACTCACTCATATAGTGGTTCAGTCTTCACTATTAATACATTGTTCACTTGTCTCTCTCATAAAGTTTTCTTGATTTTTGTGCCTAAGCCGGGTGTAAAGCTTACAACCCGTTTTTCTTCTCTCTTCTCCACATTAGCATTCAGCCTATTTACAGCTCCTTACTATACCTTCTTTGAGGCAACAGTTTTAACTACTCCCTCCGTACCAAAATAAATACTCCCTCCATATAGGAAATAGAAGTCCTTTAGGACAGCGACACGGTCTCCAAAGTATAACTTTGACCACTTGTTTCTTTGAAAATATTTATTGTAAAGTGATATATGTATATTTTTATGAAAGTATTTTTCAAGACAAATTTATTTATATGTTTTTTACATCTCTAAACTCAATAATTTTAAAGTTATTCATGATTTATATTCTCAATGTTTGACTCAAACCTTGTTCAAAAAGACTTCTATTTCCTATACGGAGGGAGTACAACTGTAGGATTAGATACGATTACTAATATCCTAGTAAAATTACCAAAATACCCTTATAAAGTTATAATCATTACGCTTTGAAAAAACAAAAAAAAAACTAGAAAAAGACGAATAGAGTTAACTTGTCTTATATGTAAAATTGTATTTATTTTGGAACAAAATTTAAACTGTAAAATTATATTTATTTTGGGACGAAGGGAGCACGTATGGTTGAAGCTGCCCTAAGAAAAGTGACAACCCGTATAAGGAAGTTAGAACAAGACCTAACTAGACAAATTATTTAAAATTATACGGTAGATACATCGTGTCATAAAAGGCTTTGATGCTCGCGTCCACGAAGGAGTTTCTAAGACCTGTGATACCACCATGTGTCTATGTCCAATTGGTAAGTTTATTCGGCACTTTTGACCAGCAATGTAAGAAAAATAAATGCAATATAGCTAGCTAAACGACGAGCGAGCGGGAGAGGAGGATTGATAATCAGCATGATGAGTAGTACGTGGTTGTACGACCGAACCAGATCTGCAAATAAATTCGGTGTAGCTACGGCAGGCACGTACAGTACTACTGACACGACCAACTACCTTGCGCATTTGCGATCTGCGAAAGTCGTCGGGAGTGATTGGAGGAGTTTATTAGCACACGGTACCACCGGCATCATGAATTCACGATCATACTATTGCCGAAGCTTCTCATCATCATAGCTGCAGTAGCTCACAGTAGTACTGCCAATCACTGCCCCGGTACGTGCCCGGGCACGCCCACCAGCCCCCAAAACCGGCGAGAGAAAGAGAGAGAGAGACCACAGTCCACGTGACATGAAGACGAATCGGCACGAAACCAATCACTGCACAAGCGAGCCAGCATCCAGCGGTGGCCGGTGGTCGGCGCATATCCGTCCGTCCGTATGAAATTTATTATGGGCGCCTCGCATCGATGATCTCTCGAATGGCCGGCGACGCCGAGAGCCTCCAGGTCCGTCGACCGTCGTCCTCCGCTCCGATACGCGCACACACACAGGCCGCCGCGCCGGACCCCGGACCCCGGACCCCGCCGGATCGAAATCGAATCAGGTGGAGGCGGCGGCAGGCAGGCCGCAGGTGCAGGAGCCCTGTGCTTGGACCCTTGCCTGTGCTGTTACTACTGCGGGATATATAGGGACAAGAGGGGGCGAGACGATGGCCGGCCGATGGGTGGTAGACGTGAGACGTGAGAGAGCTGAGCGAGCGCAGCCGGTCGGGTTCGGCATCGGCAGCTCGCCTGGCAGCCATGCCCTGCCCCTGCCTTGCCTGCCGTGGATTCAGCAATCGAATGCAATGCATGAATAGATGGATGGATGGATGGATGGATGGGAGACTAGAAAAAAAAGGTAGCGCGCGGCGGATCACGGAAAGCAGCTGGTCCCCAGCCCTGGTCGTTTGGATGCTGATCCACCTGGGGGCTGGGGCCGATCTCTGGCTGGTTCTTGTTGCCGAGCTGCGTTCGAGGTTTGGTGACTCGACTCCACCGCACGGTACCCGGCCTATTGGTGGTATACCATGCCAAATTGCCAAGAATTGTTGGGAGCACACTTGCCCCACCTCCGCACTTGTGCAGGGGGAGGAGCGAAGGTGGCCAAGTGTCGAATGCAGTAGCGAAGATGAAACGGAAGTGGAAGGTGCTCGAATTCCCAAAAAGTCGTCCCTTGCACTGTTCATCCCCCTGGTATTTATAGGGAATGCCAAGGGGCACGGGCCAAATTACAAAAGGGTACAGCAAAGATTCCTCGCCTCCGCGCAGGGAGGAAGGGCAAAAACGTAAATACACAGCCGAAGCGGAAACCCTAATCGGTCACACTCCAGCGCGCCGCCACCTGGCCCTTGTTCACCTTCGGGGAGAGGTGCGGCGGTCTTGACCTTCGGCCGCGCTCGCCCTTGGACCCGCACACCTCCGCACTTGTCGGACCTTCGGCCTCACTTGCCCCCCGGGAGAAGGGCGAAGGTTTTAGCCTTCGGCCGTGCTCGCCGGACCTTCGGTTTCGCTTGCCTTTGGGGCAACGCACACTCGCTGCTTGCCTGGACCTTCGCTCCAAGCGAAGGTGGCATCGTGAGTCAGCGAAGGTTTCCTGTAGTGCGACCGTCGCCTTAGACCTGCACAGAAATACAACAAAGCGACGAGGGTTGTCCCCGCATCCGGGGGTCAGGGTAGCGGTCTCCAATAGGAGAGGGACCTCGCAAGCACACCAGGCGTTGCGCGAGGGCTAATTTCGAGCACCAGTTCGGGCGGCGCCTCTGCCGAGGGTCCTTTCCCCCAACAGTAGCCCCTCGTTGCCTTGGATCTAAAAGAACGTGTTTAGGCCCAAGCAGCGCCCTTTAATGGGGACAAAAACGGGGCCCTCGGCAGCGACGCCCGCAGCTGCTTTGGGCTGGGCCGTTGTGGTGTTGTTTTTATACTATTGAAGCCTGTTTCGTTTTTTTTGCGCCGCGTTCTTTGGTTGTCGTGCCGACTTCGTCGGGTGAGGGGCTTGTTCTCCCGGCCTATAAATAGCACGAGTAGGTGTGGAGTTTTGATTGTGCTCTCTGTTGCTATAGCCATCTTGCTGTTGCAATTTGCTTGTAGCGAAGGTTTGTTTGAGCTTGTCTGCGAGGGTTGAGATAGGCGTTCGTTGTTCGGTAGTGTTAGCAGTTGAGGAGATGGCTAGGTTGAAGCAAACTGCTCGCGCTGTTTCTCCCGTAGCCGCGGATGAGGGGATTACCTTCGAGTTTGGTTTGAGCCGGGTTTGTGCAAGTGAGATTGCATCTTACGTGCGGTGGGGCTGGATTGAGGAAGGCAAAGCGAGGGCCAGCAGTGGGGAGACCGTGCCGAAGCCGGATGCAGATGAGGTTGTGGTGTTTGAAGAGTTCTTTTCGGCTGGCCTTCGCTTCCCAGCTGACTCCTTTGTGACTTCGGTCCTGCGAAGGTTCAACCTGCGGTTTCATCAGCTTACGCCTTCTTGCTTCACAAAGATGTCGGTCTACGTCTGGGCCTGCAGGTCTCAGGGGGTTGTCCCTCATGTCGAGGGTTTTGTTCGCACTCATCGCGTTCACATGCAGCCTCGCAAGATTACGGACAGCGAGGGCAAGACCAGCCTTGGACAATTTGCGGTGTACACTTTTTGCCATCGCGCCGGCGCGGAGCTGCCGGTGCAAGCGCAGAAGAACAAGTGGAGCAGCGGATGGCAGGAGTTCTGGTTCTATTACAAACTTAGTGACAGCTCCGAGCTTTGCGGCGAGCTTCCGGTGCTTGGAGATGTGGGCGCCGAAGCTAAGATGAGCATCGAGGCCCATGCTGCTGTTGATTGCCTGAGGGTTGTTGCGCGTTCTCAGTGCGCGCGTGATTTGGTGGAGGAATATTGCTGTGCCAAGATTTGGCCTCTTGGCCGGAGGCAGACTTGGTTCGTTGTGGAGGATGACCCAAGGTACGAAGGTAGGGGCTTGAAGAAGGCTAGTTTGGATCTAGAGAAGGTCTGGGAAAGAACTCTTAAAAAATTTCCGAGGCGCGAGGATGGGAACGAAGCTGTTTTAAAACGAGTTCAACAGTGGACGGACGAGCTCGTGGGGAAGCTTTCCCCACTGGAAGTGAAAACTATCCATAGCTTGGTGGGCGGCGAAGGTCGCGTGAACAGAATGTTTGATATTCTTGGTATTCGGTACGCCGACTGGCCTGCTCCTTCGAGCGACGACGCGCCGAAGAAGAGGAAGCGGAAGGCTTCGGGAGAAGCGGAGATCGTGTCTCGGCCGGAGCGGGGCCGTGGTCGAGGCCGTGGAGGGGCTGGCGGACGAGCGAAGGTGCTTGCGACGAAGGTCGCTACTGGCTCTGTTGGTGCGGGCACTTCTTTGGCCGCGGCTCGGAGCGGCCGGGGTGCCAGTTCGGTCGGGGGACGCGTGCCTCGCGTTGGAGGGATCGGTGCTTTGGTCCAACTTTCGGGCGACGAGGATGAATCTGATGATGAGGTGGAGAAGGACGCAAAGGAGGGGGAGACGGGCGAGGGTTCGTCTGAAGATGGTAGCGAGGGTTCTTCTGAAGGGCATGACACGGATGAGGAGGTGTCGATTGGAGGCGGAGCCTCGCCGGTTGTTGGTGCGATGGCTACCCGGGGCGCAGATGAGCTTTCACGAGATATTGAGCCGGGTAGCCCTCGACGAGGTGCGGTTCCCAGCTTCGCGGGCTCACACCTTTGGGTGGAGGGGTCAGAGTTTGATGGGGAACTTGACTCTGCGCGGTCGCGGGGAAAAAGACCGTTTGGCGAGGCTAGCCGGTCGAGCCTTCCGGAATACGCCAAGGAGCTTGGGATTTCTGATCCGGCCACTGCACTGTTCACCAGTCCGGACCTTCGGGATTGCCACCTGCAGTGTAGCCCGGAGGAAAGGCGTTTTCTGGGCCGGATCTTCGGCCGCATTTGTGTGCCGGAGGCGGAGGTCCTTCTTGCGGGTCAAGCGGTTGGCGACACCTTGGATGATGTTGACGTCAAATTGGCGGAGCTGATGCTCTTGAACCGCTCAGCGAGGCGGAAGGTTAGCTCCGACATGGAGTTTATGAGGAACCATATGACTGAACTTGAGAAAGAGAACAGCAAGCTGGCGCGGAGCCTAGAGAACAGAGAAAATGAAATGAGAATTGCTTCGGAGAAGGCCGCGAAGGCTCGAGAGGAGGCGGTTGAGCTGGCGAAGCGTAATGCTGATCTGATCGCCGCGGGAAAGGAGAAGGACAAGGCTTTAGCCGAGGCCGAGGGTCGGCTAGTTGATTTGAAGAAATCTTGGCGGGCGAGCATGGAGAACGTCAAGCGTAAACTTGATTGTTGTCTGACCGAGGCTGGGGGTTCGGCCGGAGAGCCGTTGCCTGCGGTTGATGCAGAGGCCTTCGAGGGATGGCTGGGCAACGAGCTTGATGTGTTTAGCTCGCTAGTCTCCAATGCAGCCGATTTTGGTGGCTACGCCGGGGCCTTGGCAATGGCGAGCACGCTTCGACTGGCGGATTGTGATCATCTTCGCAAGGTCAAAAGGCCGAGCCATGTCTTTCCGACGGTTGAAGAGGTTCGCCAGATGAAGGTTGATGACGCAGATGTCCGGAACTGTGCGATGCGTTTGCTTCGCAAGTTTTGGATCTCCGGAGGTGGCCGGGCTCTCGCCTTCGAAGAAGCTGCCGAGGCTACGCGCCAGGTTCGCACCTTTGTTTAAGTTTTGTGGTCTGTGTTGCTTTTGTTTTAGAGGGGTTGCTTGTTGATTTTGGCGAGGTTTGTCCTTTATTTTGCTTGTAGGCTCGACGAGATGCAATGCCCTCGCCGCTTGCGGAAGATGCAGCGAGGGGTGACCCCGAAGCCGCCCCTGAGCCAAGCTGTGCGGGGGTTACGCTCGCCGAGATCGAGGCGTTGACCGGGAGCGGGCCGATCGCGGAAGGAGATGCTGCGAAGGAAACCACGGCGGAGGAGGCGTCAGCTGGGACCTCGACTGCCACCGCTGGCGAGGGTGTGGACATCAATCGGGGGGAAACTGGGCAGGTGTGATGCCTGGGTTTGTTGGGGCGAGGGAGGCCTTTTTGTAGATACTATGGTTGTTTGTAAAGACTTGGCGAGGCTGAGACATCTCGTATTTTTGTGCAACATGCAGGTTCCTGACGGAACCGTGCTAGACGTGTTCGACGTGACCCCGCTGATGTTGAACTACCAAGATGTTTTTATAACTGGTGAATCATGGGCTCGCGCTAGATTTAAGTATCCTTCGCTTTCCTTTGAACGTTTTTGGTGGTCGAAGGTGCGGAGATATGATTTAAAGAATAGTAGGTTGAGTCGATTTTGGCGCGAAACAGACTATACAGACCGCCAAGCCGATCGTTATTTGTTTGGGTCTTCGTCGACTTCGCAAGCTGGCGGTGATGATGATATTGACGAGAACACGGCTTTGGAATATTTGTTCGGTCGAAAGGAGCTTGAAGTTGGTTCGGATGGGGCGCTTGTGATCCCGAAGGAGGAACCTTCGGAAGTTGAGACGAGGCATAGGTACATGTATAGGGCGAGGGTTTTGCCCGGGGAGCTGCCAATTGTCCCTGCAGCTCCTTTGTTGTGGGGACCCCTGGTTCCAGTGGAGGGGGGGTTTGAGGTGGAGGCCGAAGGTTTGGATGATTTGGAGTTAATTGAGGGGAGCGGTGGTCCCTTGTAAAGATTTTTTATTTTGGGATATGTTCGTTGTTGTAACATTGTTTTGTAACGGTATGAGAAGCGTATGGGTTGTGTGCCATATTTGCTGTGCTATTTTGACGTTTCTTATGTTGTTTTAACGGCGACGCCCTGCTTGATTCTTAGCGAGGCTCGCGCACTTGCTCGTGTACGCTTGTTTTGAAAAAACAGCGACGCCCCCTTTTTCTTTTAGCGAGGCTCGCGCATTTGCTCGTGTATGCTTGTTTTGAAAAAACAGCGACGCCCCCTTTTTCTTTTAGCGAGGCTCGCGCACTTGCTCGTGTACGCTTGTTTTGAAAAAACAGCGACGCCCCCCTTTTTCTTTTAGCGAGGCTCGCGCACTTGCTCGTGTACGCTTGTTTTGAAAAAACAGCGACGCCCCCTTTTTCTTTTAGCGAGGCTGGCGCACTTGCTCGTGTACGCTTGTTTTGAAAAAACAGCGACGCCCCCTTTTTCTTTTAGCGAGGCTGGCGCACTTGCTCGTGTACGCTTGTTTTGAAAAAACAGTGACGCCCCCTTTTTCTTTTAGCGAGGCTCGCGCATTTGCTCGTGTATGCTTGTTCTGAAAAAACAGCGACGCCCCCTTTTTCTTTTAGCGAGGCTCGCGCACTTGCTCGTGTACGCTTGTTTTGAAAAAACAACGACGCCCCCTTTTTCTTTTAGCGAGGCTCGCGCACTTGCTCGTGTACGCTTGTTTTGAAAAAACAGCGACGCCCCCTTTTTCTTTTAGCGAGGCTGGCGCGTTTGCTCTTGTGAGCTTTAAGCTAACAGATGTGATGAGCTTTTTAGGGCTTCACGCGTCACGTAACTTGGGTGATGCGTTTTGCGAGGGTGCTGCTTTTCGAGCCCCTGGCGTGTTGTGCTAGAGTGCTCTGCTTTTTGGACCCGCCCGATGCCTGAATTAGCCCGAGGCCTAGTTTGGAGGGCTCGGGCGAGGCGGAAAAAGTGGGCCCGCCCGAGGCCTAGCTTGGAGGGCTCGGACGGGACGGAAAAGGTGGGTCCGCCCGAGGCCTAGCTTGGAGGGCTCGGGCGGGACGGAAAAAGTGGGCCCGCCCGAGGCCTAGCTTGGAGGGCTCGGACGTGACGGAAAAAGTGGGCCCGCCCGAGGCCTAGCTTGGAGGGCTCGGGCGTGACCGACAGGTGGGTCCGCCCGAGGCCTAGCTTGGAGGGCTCGGGCGGGACGGAAAAGGTGGGCCCGCCCGAGGCCTAGCTTGGAGGGCTCGGACGTGACCGAAAGGTGGGTCCGCCCGAGGCCTAGCTTGGAGGGCTCGGGTGGGACGGAAAAAGTGGGCCCGCCCGAGGCCTAGCTTGGAGGGCTCGGGCGGAGGTGCTCGGGTTTTTGGGTTTCGCGCCTCCCCTTATCTTGGGCGGAGGTGGGATTCGCTTTTTGCGAGCCCCTGTCGTTTGTGCCAGGGTGCTCGACTTTTTCGACCTCCCCTTATCTTAGGCGGAGGTGGAAATTGCTTTTTTGCGAGCCCCTGTCGTTTGTGCCAGGGTGCTCGACTTTTTCGACCTCCCCTTATCTTAGGCGGAGGTGGAAATTGCTTTTTTGCGAGCCCCTGTCGTTTGTGCCAGGGTGCTCGACTTTTTCGACCTCCCCTTATCTTAGGCGGAGGTGGAAATTGCTTTTTTGCGAGCCCCTGTCGTTTGTGCCAGGGTGCTCGACTTTTTCGACCTCCCCTTATCTTAGGCGGAGGTGGAAATTGCTTTTTTGCGAGCCCCTGTCGTTTGTGCCAGGGTGCTCGACTTTTTCGACCTCCCCTTATCTTAGGCGGAGGTGGAAATTGCTTTTTTGCGAGCCCCTGTCGTTTGTGCCAGGGTGCTCGACTTTCCTCCCCTTATCTTAGGCGGAGGTGAAGTTTGCTTTGAAAAGAAAAGGAATGTTTTTCGAAGCAATCTTAGCAGGTTTTCATCGAATGTAGCGCTCTTGAAAGAGATCCGCTTTTTCGATGTTTGGGAGTAGAGGGTTGGAGATTTTACTTTTTTGGGGGTTCTAGCCTGTATTAATGCTTTGGATGCTGCCTCGTTAAAAAACCTTACGCCCCTTCGTAAGGAAAAAGAGTGCAGCTCCGGTTTTTGTTAAGTATATGAGAGTAGATAACATAAAAAGTGACAAAAATTACATAACGCGAGGGCTCGCTAAGGCTCCGCTATGGGTAGAATTTGCGAAGGTCGTCGATGTTCCAGGTGTGTGGTAGGATATTACCTTCGCTGTCGGAGAGGTGGAAAGAGCCTGGGCGATTGCATTCTGCGATCAGGAACGGGCCTGTCCACTTAGGCTGGAACTTTCCGGCCATGCTGGCGTTTTGTTTACGGATGAGGACGAGGTCACCCTTCTGCAGGTTCTTGATTCTGACCTTTTTATCTCTCCACTTCTTGGTCTCTTCCTGATATTTGCGAAGGTTGTGGACTGCGCTGCATCTTGTTTCTTCTAGCAAGTCCTTGTCAGTTAGTATGGCTGGCTCATCACTTGCGAGGGTTGTTCTTGGTGAGACGAATTTTAGCTCCTCTGGTAACACGGCTTCTTCGCCGAACAAAAGTTTGAAGGGTGTGAACTTGGTGGCTCTGCATTCAGAGGTATTGTGAGACCAGGTGACTGCAGTTAGCTCGTCTGCCCATTTGCCTTTGGGTCTGCCTTGCAATTTTTTGGATATGGATTGGAAGATTGTTGCGTTGGCTCTTTCGACTAGGCCGTTGGACTGTGGGTGTCGGACTGAGGCGAAGCATAGAATTGTTCCGATTTGTGCACAGAACTCTTTGAAAACCTCGCTGTCAAACTGGGTGCCATTGTCGACGGTTAGATGTTGGGGGACTCCGAAGCGACAAACTATCTGCTGCCAGAAAAACCTTTTTACTGCGAGGGATGTTATGGAGGACAGTGGTCTTGTTTCGGTCCATTTGGTGAAATATTCCACGGCTACCACCGCGTAGCGAAGGTTCCCCGGAGCCGTCGGTAATGGGCCCACGAGATCCATTGCCCACCTTTGTAGGGGCCAGGTTGGGCATATGAGGGTTGTGGGAGCCCCTGGGGTGTTTTGGTTTTTTGCTGTCAGTTGACAACCTTCGCACTTCTTGACGATGGTTTCAGCGTCTCTCAGCGCAGTTGGCCAGTAGAAACCTTGCCGGAAAGCCTTTCCTACTAATGCTCTTGGGCCATTGTGTGAACCGCATATACCTTCGTGGATGAGTTTGAGAATGCCGGTACCTTCGGACTGTGACACGCACTTGAGCCAAGGTGAGGTTACCGAAGCTTTGAACAAGGTGTTATCCACAATCTTGTACCCTCGCACTCTTTGCTTTAGTCTGTTCTCTTCCTCTTTGGAGCTGGGTTCATGGAGTCCTCTGATGTAGGCCATGATAGGTGCTCTCCAATCCTCGCACTGAATTGTGTTGATCAGCTTGATGCTGATTTCGGAAGCTTCGAAGGCTGACCGAGTGGATACCTCGTAGAACACGTCCGGAGGGAGCTGTAGCTGCTGCGCGGCTGCTTTGGCTAAGCAATCTGCTTCGCTGTTTTCAGTCCTCGATATTGCTTTTACGGTTATGCCGAGGAAGAAAGATTCTAACCTTCGTACATATTGAAAATACTTTTGAAGCTCTGGATCTTTTGCTTTGTAGTTCTTTTCAATGTGCCCCGCAATGACTTGAGAGTCTGTGTTGATGAGTGCCCTTCGGACTGATAGTGAACGCAACCTTGAAAGTGCCAGAATCACAGCCTCATATTCAGCGGAGTTGTTTGTGCACTTGAAATCCAGCCTTCGTGCGTATCTCAGCTTCGACCCGGAAGGCGAGATTAGAATAGCCGAGGCACCGGCTCCCGTTGCGCCCCAGGCCCCGTCGACGTAAACGATCCAAAACTGGTCCTGCTGCAGCTCGCCGGGGCGAGGGTCGGGTGTCCATTCTGCTATGAAATCAGCCAGCACCTGTGATTTGATCGCTGTTCTGCCAACGAAGGTTACAACATAACTATTAAGCTCCACTGTCCATTTTGCTATTCTTCCAACGGCTTCGTTATTTTTGAAAATGTTCTCGAGAGGGTACGTCGAAGGTACATGTATCTCGTGAGCCTGGAAATAGTGCTTGAGCTTTCTTGATGCCATGACGACGGCATATGCTATTTTCTCAAGCTCCGAATAATTTCTCTTTGGGCCTTCGAGGGTTTCTGAAACATAATAGATTGGGGCTTGTCTGGCTCTGTTGTTTTCGCGGAGCTCCTTGATGAGGACTGCGCTTGCAGCGTGTGGCGAAGCTGCGACGTAAAGTAACAATAAGTCTCCCTTGCTTGGGCTGGTTAGGGCAGTCAAGCTGGTCAGATACTTTTTCAACTCCTCGAAGGCCTTTTGCTGCTGGGGGCCCCAGTTGAATGGAGCGTTGCTTCTGAGTGTTTCGAAGAATGGTAACCCTCGCTCTGCGGATCTTGAGATGAATCTGCTAAGTGCTGCCAAACGACCGGTCAGACGCTGAGCTGCTTTCTTGGTCGTCAGAGGTTCCATGTTCAAGATGGCATCAATCTTCTTAGGGTTGGCTTCGATTCCTCTGGCTGAGACGATGCAACCTAGCAACTTGCCTTCGCTTACCCCGAAAACACATTTTTCCGGGTTTAGTTTCAGTCCGGCGGACCGGAGGTTGCTGAATACCCGCGATAAGTCTGGTATGTGGTTCTCTTTTAGTTCGCTTTGAACGACTAGGTCGTCGACATAGGCGGAGACTGCATGCTCATCCTTGAAAACTTCGGAGGTCATGCGAGCGAAGGTTGAGCCTGCATTTTTCAAACCTTCTGCCATCCTTCGGAAGCAAAAAGTGCCCGAGGGTGTGATAAAAGCTTGTTTTTTCTTCGTCTTGAAAGGACCTAAGGTGTCGCCTAGAGGGGGGGGGGGTGAATAGGCTTTTCTGAAAATTTACAACTTATAATGCGGAAGCAATTAGTATGCGAGTTTCCAATTACTTGGAAACTCCCAATCGGAGTATAAACAACCCCTCAAGAGACAAACACAAAGTATATGACTTGAAATTAATCACCTAGAAGGCAATACCCTGCACCACAAAGATTAGCTCAAGGATTAAACAAATTGGGCACAGTCAGTAAATACCGGACATGTCCGGTATCAATACCGGACAAGTCCGGTATGCACGGGTTGTGCGGGACTGCTCCTTTTCTTCTCCAATTTCTCACACAACCTGCAATCACTATGTATGATGTATATATAAAACTGATTGCTTGCAAAACAACTAGCACAACGAAGAATAACAAATAGCCGAAAGCAAAGCACGAAGGAATGACACGGTATTTGTTTCACCGAAGTTCGGCACCCCCTCGGGTCCTACTCTCCGTTGAGCCGGCTGCGAGCTACCACAAAGGTGGGCTCTAGAGGACACCACAGGTCACTCTAGCCGCGGTCTATTTCACCCGCAATGCTCCTTCCACTAGTTGATCTCTTTTGAGGAGAGATCGAACCTTCACAAACTTTCCGAGGCACTCCACAAATCTCTTGGGTGCTCAACGGCGACGCCTAACCGTCTAGGACCGTAGAGTCCAAGAGTAACGAATGCGCACAACAAGATCGACGATTTGCACAAGTGCTCAAGAGATGGCTTGCTCTCTAATTTTGAATCTCTCTCAACCCACAAATGGATTTGGCAATTAGAGGACAATCACTCACTAAGAGAGGGTTGGAAAGTATTTTGAAAGGCTTAGAATGAGTGTGGGAACCAGTAGAATCAGCAGCCTCCAAAGGTGGAGGTTTGGGGGTATTTATAAGCCCACAAACGAAACTAGCCGTTTTCTAGCCGTTGGCTGAGTCAGCTCATACCGGGCATGTCCGGTATGCATACCGGACATGTCCGGTATGACTTACTGCGAGAGAAACATGCTGAACAGACCAACTTTCAAACTTCCCATATGATCCCGGTAGTACCGACCACAAGGTCGGTGGTACCGCTAGTTATAAGGGGAATTTTTACAGCCTCTCTGGAAATGGCCAAATTTTGGCCTACCGGTACTACCGCTATAACCTCGGTAGTACCGGTCGGTAGTACCGACCCAAGGGGCGGTAGAACCGCCCATCGCCAAAGAACCGTTAGCCACCAAGCCACAAATACCAGACATGTCCGGTATGCATACCGGACATGTCCGGTATGACTTTAACTGCGCGAGAATTATCCTTAACCAACCAACTTTGAAACCCCGAATAGGATCTCGGTGGTACCGACCACAAGGTCGGTAGCACCGGCAGTTAAAAAGCGGGTTTTGCAACCTCTCTGTGTTAGGCCAAAAATGGCCTACCGGTAGTACCGCTATAACCCCGGTAGTACCGGTCGGTGGTACCGACGCAAGGGTCGGTGGAACCGCCCAAACACAGTCTACGAGCCAGAAATCCGCACATACCGGACATGTCCGGTATGAATACCGGACATGTCCGGTATGGACTCCAGGTTCAGATTGAGCGCCGAGGCCGAGGCCTGGCTCTTGAGCGCCGAGGCCGAGGCCTGGCTCAGAGGCTCGGGCGAGACGGACTTTGTGAGCGCCGAGGCCGAGGCCTGGCTCAGAGGCTCGGGCGAGACGGACTCTGAGCGCCGAGGCCGAGGCCTGGCTCAGAGGCTCGGGCGAGACGGAGTGGCCGCACTGCTGTGGGCTCATACCGGACATGTCCGGTATGCATACCGGACATGTCCGGTATGGACAGACAGTGCAGCAAACAGTTGGAAGTTAGCTCTAGCTCTCTCATGTCTCACTTAGGTTGGTTTGAGCACTTATGAAGAATCATCTACTATATGTTGCATCCCTCTTAATAGTACGGCTTTCCTATTTACTCAAGATAAATTGAAATAAGAATTTTAAACCTCTTGAGTAGATCCCCATTTGAACCAAAGCCGCTTGTCTTCATTTTTCATATTGAGAGGAATGGTTGTCGTGTTTGCAAGTAGATATCCCTCGAGCATAGCCATCTTGATCATGTGACTTGACTCCATGCAAGTGATATAATGAAGTTTCAGATGTGCCAAGTCACTCCAATCAATATTGTTGCTAGGAATGTTGATTCTCCACTAAATGCGATCTTCAAGCTTGATTGATCCTTCGACTAAATGCAAGTACTTTCTTCTTCACTCTAGCTAGGTTCTTCGGCCGCCAAGCCGTCGCTTGCCCTTCACCCTTGCTTAGTACCTCGAAGACTCTTTCCTTGCTATCTTCACCATCTCAAGCCATTCAACCATACTTAGTTTTGAATCCTTTCTTTGCAATCATAAATAAACCATGATTATCCCACAATATGATAGTCCTTTATATCAATATCAATCTCATTGTTGTCTTGTGCTTGTGACATGATCTTCACACAACAATCCATCATTTTGACTTTGCATTATATTTCAAGTACATAGTGAGATAACCTTTTCCCTGTGTCACACTTAGTAAACACATTAGATCCTTAATCAATATTGTCATCAAGTCATCCAAAACATACTTAAGTGCAACATGCACTTTCAATCTCCCCCTTTTTGGTGATTGATGACAACCTTGATTAAAGCTTACAAGAGAATAAAACAATTAAGCTTATGGGTTCAATGATTTATAAAAAGCTCCCTCTTAGTATGTGCAACATGAATTGAATTCATAAGGGACCTCAAAATGTCAGTTTGCACATACTAAGGTGAGTTGGAAACTCCCCCTAAATCATTGCATCCGAGAAGTGCACAAGTGTGAGCAATATAAATCATGATGCATATGACAAGATATATCACACAAGTCAATAAAAAGAACAATACACCAAGACATATGCAACACACTAGTAAGTGAACATGTTATGAAAAATAAATTACTACTCATATCACACACATAGCACTCACACAAAGATCTCTCAAGTTCACAACCACTAAGATAGATTATATTACAAGATAAAGATCATGTCTTATCACAAAGATGTCATACATGACTCATGATATTACAATAAAGCTCAAACTCTGAGAACTAAACCACCTGCAGAACAAAACTCCAGATACAAGATACATAACTGATAACATGAAGTCTGGAAGCTCTAATCAACTATCTCTCCCCCTTTGTCATCCATCTCCAAAAAGGTAAAGGTGTCGCTCAAGGATGACACCAGGAGGGCCGCAGGCGAAACTGTCACTCGTCGTCGTCCCCAGGCTGCCGAGAGCTCTGTCCTGGATCAGGGTAGCCGTAGGTACCACCAAGGAAGCTGTCCCACACGTCTGAAGCAAACTCCTCAGCTGAGCTAGGACGAAGTAGGGGGTCTGTGGAGAACCTGGGAGCTGAAGGAGGAGTGTCGTGGGGCTGCTGCCCAGCCTCTACTCCCTGCCTCTGACTCTGCTGCTCTGACTCTGCTCCCTGTCTCTGACGCACTGAAAGGTCGTCAAACTCCCTCTCATACCTCTGCTGCTGCTGCTCAAACGTCTCAGGCTGCTCAGTCTCGTCATCTGACGGTGGGGATCTCGGGGGCTGAAACCTGTAGTGCTCGTGAAGCATCTTCAGCGTCCTCGAGTCCTCTCTCCTAGCCTGCCTCTCACGGTGCTGCTGAGCCTTGATCACATTGACATCCTTGCACACGCCGAGAATACTGCTAAGAACCTTGCGCAAGAGAGAGCGCTGCCTGCCACGTCCCTGAGAGGTGGAGTGTGAACGAGTGAGTGGCTGTGGCGAGCCTGCCACGGCTGCTCCTCCTGCTGCTCCTGCAACTGGGTCCTCTGGCTGTGGCTCTGCTGCTGCTGGAACTGCCCCTGGTCCAGGTGGAGGTATAGGAGACTCAAGAAGATCTGCCTGGAACCTCAAGGGCCTGTGTGAGTGGTCATAGGTGAAAGTGGCACCAATCTGCTGCTCAATCATATGCTGAATGTATGGTGCAAATCCACATCCCTTGAGTGGCCTCTCACCCACTCTCTTGATCTCATACCAGATAAAATCAAAGACACTGAAAGGCTGTGCTCCTGGTGCTAACCTGTGCAGGAGGTTCCTCGTGTAATCTGCAAGTGTCCCTCTGTCTCCTGACTTGCAATCAATAGTAGCCCTGAGCATCCTGTTGAGATAGCCATAGGTAGGGTGAATGCCTCTCACCTTCCCTACAACTGCCCCAGCAGGTAGAGGTGGTGGGTACATGTACCCAAGCTGCTCTGGAGGAAGCACAACCTCATCGTGAATACAAGCTCTCTGAAGATCCTCCTCGTCAAAGCCAAGATACCCTGCAAACTCCCTGTAAGACACGGAGTACCAGACACCCTCAGTCATCCAGTTCATGCGCTTCTCATCAATCTCGTCAGACTCCTCAACATATAGGGTGGCATAGAACTGGGCTATCACCTCATCACACCAATCATGCTGAAACTCCAGAATGCGGTAGAGGCCTGTCTGCTGGCAAATAGCAATAGCATGCTCAACTGAAGGACGGTGATGATCTCTAGCATGCTGCCAATCAACGTACTGAGCTCTAATGATCACAGGGTTTCTGGTCAGAAGCACCTTCTCATAATAGTCAATGTGGAACAAGGTGTGAAACCTGTAATCATAGATGTTCCTCTCCTGTCCCCTGGGGTCTCTCCTCCGCTCTCTCCTGGCCTTCTGTGTACCACCGGACTCCCGATAGTCCACACGAGCCACCCAAGCAGGAATCAGGGCGGCAGGACGTATCGCAAGAGCCCCAAAGTGCAAACCCTCCTGCTGCTGCTGAGGTGCATCCTCTTCCTCTTCTTCCTCTTCTTCCTCTCCTTCTTCCTCTTCTTCAATCTCTTCTTCCTCTTCTTCCTCTTCTTCCTCTTCTTCCTCTATGTCATCACGAGCTGCAAACTGATAAGGAGCTCTAGAGGCACCTCCCCTTGGAGGTCTAGTAGTGCCAAGACCACTACCACTCCCACTGTCACTGCTGCCTCCAATTGACAAGCCGGAGTGAGAATCTTGCCTCCTCTTCTTATGCCTTTCCCTAGCTGGATCATGTCTCGTCTTGGTTCGAGGCTCGACTCTGTCACTCATAGCTGCTGCCCTGTGACCAAACAATCCACAAAGATGTCTCAGAAGCATATTTATAGGATTTGTCAAAATTAGTTGAATTAATAGAGATACGATTAAATGCCTCATGGATTGCAAGCACCTAGGCCAAACTTGATCACTAGGTTTACAACACACTTATAGACATCCAATACAATCCCTAACATCAACTATGGAGGGCCTGAACCGAGAAAAACAGAAAGTTTTCTGTTCTGCTGGGAAAAACCGGACATGTCCGGTCTCATACCGGACATGTCCGGTATGGACGTTCACAGCACCCCCCTTCCTAGGGTTCCTCGGTTCACCACCAATTCAAACCCAATCCATCTCAAACTTGATATATTGCTTCTAGACCATGAATCCAACATCTTGACCGAAGGAATTTGAGAATGATTTAGCGATGAATAGATCGGACAAGTCCGGGATTTGAAATACCTTGGGATGAGAGAGAACGAGGGAAAACTTCAAATCCAACACCGGCACTTGCTTTTGATGGAATCCTTCTCCAAATCCTTCTCCCTCTCTCACTTTTCTATGGAGGGAGCACTAGGTCGCCGTGGGTGGAGACGGTCGGCTCCTTGCTTGGCCGGTTTGGGAAGAACAGAAGTGAGGGAGAGAAAGAGAGCCCGAAGGGGTACGCTGTCCTTATGTCCCCCGCTCATACCGGACATGTCCGGTATGGATACCGGACAAGTCCGGTATTGGCGGGTTTTCTCCAGAGCTACTCTGCTTATACCGGACATGTCCGGTATGGATACCGGACAAGTCCGGTATTAGCAGATTATGTCCAACAGCTCCAGATTTGCTTCTTTTTCATCCAAAACCCCTTTCTTTCCTCGAACATGTAATCCATCATATTTTATTCTCTTCTCTTCATATGATTTCACAAAGAGTACTTGTGTCCAAATCTCAAGTTTTCTTTTCTCTATGTTTAATCCAAGGTTTTCAACACACTAAAGATTATAGAGAAACCTTATGTCCATGAATCGTTTTGACAAGAGGATTATCAAGGAATATAATTTACTTTAGAGATATAGGACTTGAGAGAGGTCCATGCCACTTGTAATTAGCCAATCAAACAATCAAGGGGAACAATAATTACAAGTGTCATGGATAGGTCACAAAGACCAAGTGTCAAATATTTTCCCAAAACACACTTCCTACTCATGCTAGTAAGGAATTTGGAAATATCTATCCTATCACACATAAGTGCACACGCTAGCATATTATAGGCCTATTATGCACTTTCAATGCACATATTAAAAACATACCTTTGCCTTGTGCCCACAAGTTCCACCTAGCATAATCATGACATGGTGATGATTTTGTTGACCTTTCTTGCCAAATAGTCATGTCTTCATCAAGAAGTCAACTTGATCAAGATGAACTACAACATATGCTAGATAAACCTTATTAGCTCATAAAGGGCACAAAGTTGAAATTGAGCTCCCCCTCAATTAGTGCTTCAAGTATTTGAATTCCTTTCCAAGCACTTTCATTCCATTAGGAATGTGAGAGTCAAAGTTCAACTTTGGCCAACACAATGTAATTTTCCATATGTGATAAGAGAGTAAATTCTAAGCACAAATCACTTGAGACACAACGACATGTGAGATCTAAGTTAAGACAATAAGCATAGCACAAGTAGAAATAAGCTCAAATCTCATGTAGGCAAGGATAGGTAGCAAGTTTAGGCACTCTATGTCATGGTGAAGATAAAGCAAAAGATAAGATAAACATAGATTACCAACGGGTCAACCACATAAAGCAAGTATGATGAAAATAGGTTGAGTTAGAATTTCAAATTGTCTTGCTCAACCACCCCGAAAGCACATTCTAGCATTATGAATCCTATATGCACTTACATAGCATGTATGTAACCACATACCTTGGCCTTGAGCTCGCATATGTTCCACTAAGAGTAACCATGACATAATCATCTTCGTGTTGACTTGACTTGTCAGGTGATCATGCCTTTGTCAAAGTGATCTCCTTTTCATTTAAAGAACTATCACATCACTTTAGAGGAAATTGTTAGATCACAATGGTTCAAGGTAGAAACTAAACTTCCCTTTAATAGGTGCTCAAGTCATTTTGAATTACTTGTGAAAGCACTTTGGTTTTCTTTTAAGGAAAAGGGAATGTTTTTCTACCTTGACCAAGACACATAGATTTGCCAAATCCTGAATTAAGTTCAAGTACTACTTACAAACACTCAGTATAGATTAATGTGCAGGTATTTAGTTAGAGCAAAAGATTAGTCCACAAAGATCTAGCAATTCTTCTAAAACCAGAAATCTCATCCTTTCTCTGCCCATACCGGACATGTCCGGTATGGATACCGGACAAGTCCGGTATGAAGTGACTTTGTCCAAATCTGCATATGGAGTCACTGGTCTTAACAGAGTGAGTAACTCATACCGGACATGTCTGGTACGATACCGGACAAGTCCGGTATTTGCAAATCAGAACCAGTAAACAGCCACTTCTGAGATTTCCTTTTGGCTCTAGTTCATTTCACTTCCCTGCACTTCATCAAAGATAATGCTCTACTAGAGAGCCATTAAGAGCATCGAATGACAAATGTCGTAAGGTTAAATTAAATTCATTTGATTACTAAGTTTTAGGCACTTATCAACAATGGTGGAGATGAGTAAAAAGGAATCGATCATCACACAGTGTTCGGGTCAACCATATAGGGTAATATTGACAACATAGGTTGATAGTTTGAGTTGAGATGTCATTTTGCTTGCTCAAACACCCCGAAGGCCTTCATCTCACCATTGGTACCTACATCAACATCCTAACCACATTTTGGTACCCAACTTTTGTTGGGTCCTTCAAGGTTAGTCAACAAGTGCTTAGGCACCCAAGTGGCCTTAGAGCTAGTATGCGGTGAACACATCACCTTACTAGTGCTAAGTCCCTTTGTAGTCTTCCTAAGCACATTATCATTTGCAAATGTGTTCGGCTTAGGAAACATACCATTTGGGCAATCATAGCTTAGATGCCCCTTTCTCCTACAAGCATAGCAAATACGCCCATTGTTTGCTCTTCTCTTGTCTTGCTTGTTGGGACATGCATCAACCATGTGTCCCGGCTCATTGCATGCATAGCATCTTCTTATTGCAACTTGAGCCATCTTCCTTGCCTCTTGGTATGTGGGGCAACTCTTGGTGAGGTGACCCAACTTGTTGCATTTGAGGCAAGGACTTGGTGCATCATTCTTCATTTGCTTGGACAATTTGGTTGATGCCTTTTGTTCGGCCGCTTCACATTTGTCGGCCCAAGTCTTGTGTGGACACTTAGCCCACTCATGTCCATACAAACCGCAACCATAACATAATCTCTTCTTTTGTTTCTTGCCCTTGGTTGCTTTCTCATGACTTGAGGAGTGACTAGATTGTTGGATTTTGGAGGAAGCAAAGTTTGAACCCTTCTCAAGCTTCTTCACCATGATATCACGGTTATCTTGAGAAGGTTGTGCTTTCTCCTTATCCTTCAATCTAATCACATCCTTCTTTAGATTTCCCACTTCTTCAATGAGCCTAGCATTTTCTTTAAGAGTTTGCTCAATCGAAGATTGGCTTGCTTGAGAGGTACACTCATTAGCACAAATAACATTTAATTGAGATGGTGCACTAGTGAGTGTAGTAGTGTGAGATTGAGAAGATTTTACCATAGCAATAACAACCTCATGTGCAATCTCAAGCATAGCATTTGATTCCACTAGCTTCTCATGTGAGCACTTGAGATGTGTGAAGTCCTCTTGTAGGGACATGTGCTCATATGAGAGATCACTCATTTTTGCCTTAAGCATGTGATTCTCCTTTTCTAGCCTTTCCATATTAGAGAGAGAGTTAGTAGCTAAGGCATGCTCAATTGACAATTTTTCATACCTTTCTTCTAATGCCTTTAGCTCTTCTATTTTGGAGATGAGGAACTCTTCTTGATTTTGAAGGGATTGCTCTTGTTCATCCACCTCCTTTTCTAGCTCATCATTTTTCTTCAGCAAGTTGACGAACAAGAGCTTATCTTCATACTTGAGATAATCAAGCGATTCATCATCTTCATCATCCTCATCGCTCTCTACTTGATTATCTCTTGATGCCTTCTCCTTGATCTCACCAAGAATCTTCTCTTGATCTTTCTTGGTTGCTTTCTTCTTGTTCTTCTTGGCTATGAGACACAAGTGATGAGTATCATGAGCTACTGAGGTTGACTCATCACTTGGTCGCCATCGATCATGAGAGTCGTTGCTGTCTGCTTCTAGCTCCCTGTCTGCTGGGCTGATACCGGACATGTCCGGTACCCATACCGGACATGTCCGGTATGGACAGACAGTGTCCAGAGCAGCAGCAGCCAACACCTCTCGATCCGGCTCGTCTTCCTTGAGGCTTCCTGAGGCTTCCTCACATGATGATGACTCAATGGACTTCATTTCCATTGAATCACAATCATATGCTTCATCACATTTGGACTTCCCATACAAATGGGCAAGTCTAGTCCAAATGACATGAGCACTCTCCGGTGGAGAATCTCCATTGTAAATAGCCTCCTTAAGAACCTCTGCACTCAATGAGTTCAACATGATCAAACACGCATGAGCATTGAGTTGCACACATATCTCTTCCTCTTTTGTCAAGTTCTTATAGTTGCTCCAATCAACTATAGAAAGAGATATGCTCGCATCCACAATATGCTCAATAATGGGGCTAATAGCCCGAAATGCATTGAGTACATAAGATGACCAAGATAGAAAGTTTGAACCATCATTTTGGAGAAGCACCACGTTTGTCTCCATAGGCGAATCCATCGGTTCTCACAAGCGGTGAAGCTCAAACGTGAGTCCAAGCTCCGATACCAATTGAAAGGACCTAAGGTGTCGCCTAGAGGGGGGGGGTGAATAGGCTTTTCTGAAAATTTACAACTTATAATGCGGAAGCAATTAGTATGCGAGTTTCCAATTACTTGGAAACTCCCAATCGGAGTATAAACAACCCCTCAAGAGACAAACACAAAGTATATGACTTGAAATTAATCACCTAGAAGGCAATACCCTGCACCACAAAGATTAGCTCAAGGATTAAACAAATTGGGCACAGTCAGTAAATACCGGACATGTCCGGTATCAATACCGGACAAGTCCGGTATGCACGGGTTGTGCGGGACTGCTCCTTTTCTTCTCCAATTTCTCACACAACCTGCAATCACTATGTATGATGTATATATAAAACTGATTGCTTGCAAAACAACTAGCACAACGAAGAATAACAAATAGCCGAAAGCAAAGCACGAAGGAATGACACGGTATTTGTTTCACCGAAGTTCGGCACCCCCTCGGGTCCTACTCTCCGTTGAGCCGGCTGCGAGCTACCACAAAGGTGGGCTCTAGAGGACACCACAGGTCACTCTAGCCGCGGTCTATTTCACCCGCAATGCTCCTTCCACTAGTTGATCTCTTTTGAGGAGAGATCGAACCTTCACAAACTTTCCGAGGCACTCCACAAATCTCTTGGGTGCTCAACGGCGACGCCTAACCGTCTAGGACCGTAGAGTCCAAGAGTAACGAATGCGCACAACAAGATCGACGATTTGCACAAGTGCTCAAGAGATGGCTTGCTCTCTAATTTTGAATCTCTCTCAACCCACAAATGGATTTGGCAATTAGAGGACAATCACTCACTAAGAGAGGGTTGGAAAGTATTTTGAAAGGCTTAGAATGAGTGTGGGAACCAGTAGAATCAGCAGCCTCCAAAGGTGGAGGTTTGGGGGTATTTATAAGCCCACAAACGAAACTAGCCGTTTTCTAGCCGTTGGCTGAGTCAGCTCATACCGGGCATGTCCGGTATGCATACCGGACATGTCCGGTATGACTTACTGCGAGAGAAACATGCTGAACAGACCAACTTTCAAACTTCCCATATGATCCCGGTAGTACCGACCACAAGGTCGGTGGTACCGCTAGTTATAAGGGGAATTTTTACAGCCTCTCTGGAAATGGCCAAATTTTGGCCTACCGGTACTACCGCTATAACCTCGGTAGTACCGGTCGGTAGTACCGACCCAAGGGGCGGTAGAACCGCCCATCGCCAAAGAACCGTTAGCCACCAAGCCACAAATACCAGACATGTCCGGTATGCATACCGGACATGTCCGGTATGACTTTAACTGCGCGAGAATTATCCTTAACCAACCAACTTTGAAACCCCGAATAGGATCTCGGTGGTACCGACCACAAGGTCGGTAGCACCGGCAGTTAAAAAGCGGGTTTTGCAACCTCTCTGTGTTAGGCCAAAAATGGCCTACCGGTAGTACCGCTATAACCCCGGTAGTACCGGTCGGTGGTACCGACGCAAGGGTCGGTGGAACCGCCCAAACACAGTCTACGAGCCAGAAATCCGCACATACCGGACATGTCCGGTATGAATACCGGACATGTCCGGTATGGACTCCAGGTTCAGATTGAGCGCCGAGGCCGAGGCCTGGCTCTTGAGCGCCGAGGCCGAGGCCTGGCTCAGAGGCTCGGGCGAGACGGACTTTGTGAGCGCCGAGGCCGAGGCCTGGCTCAGAGGCTCGGGCGAGACGGACTCTGAGCGCCGAGGCCGAGGCCTGGCTCAGAGGCTCGGGCGAGACGGAGTGGCCGCACTGCTGTGGGCTCATACCGGACATGTCCGGTATGCATACCGGACATGTCCGGTATGGACAGACAGTGCAGCAAACAGTTGGAAGTTAGCTCTAGCTCTCTCATGTCTCACTTAGGTTGGTTTGAGCACTTATGAAGAATCATCTACTATATGTTGCATCCCTCTTAATAGTACGGCTTTCCTATTTACTCAAGATAAATTGAAATAAGAATTTTAAACCTCTTGAGTAGATCCCCATTTGAACCAAAGCCGCTTGTCTTCATTTTTCATATTGAGAGGAATGGTTGTCGTGTTTGCAAGTAGATATCCCTCGAGCATAGCCATCTTGATCATGTGACTTGACTCCATGCAAGTGATATAATGAAGTTTCAGATGTGCCAAGTCACTCCAATCAATATTGTTGCTAGGAATGTTGATTCTCCACTAAATGCGATCTTCAAGCTTGATTGATCCTTCGACTAAATGCAAGTACTTTCTTCTTCACTCTAGCTAGGTTCTTCGGCCGCCAAGCCGTCGCTTGCCCTTCACCCTTGCTTAGTACCTCGAAGACTCTTTCCTTGCTATCTTCACCATCTCAAGCCATTCAACCATACTTAGTTTTGAATCCTTTCTTTGCAATCATAAATAAACCATGATTATCCCACAATATGATAGTCCTTTATATCAATATCAATCTCATTGTTGTCTTGTGCTTGTGACATGATCTTCACACAACAATCCATCATTTTGACTTTGCATTATATTTCAAGTACATAGTGAGATAACCTTTTCCCTGTGTCACACTTAGTAAACACATTAGATCCTTAATCAATATTGTCATCAAGTCATCCAAAACATACTTAAGTGCAACATGCACTTTCACGTCTTCTTCATTCATCCAGATTTGGTGATATCCTGAGAAGCAATCGAGGAGGGATAGCATTTGGCAGCCTGCCGCTCTGTCGACCAGGGTGCTTATGTTTGGGAGGGGAAAATCATCCTTCGGACAGGCTTTGTTCAAGCAAGTGAAATCGACGCACATTCGCCATTTTTTATTCTTCTTTTGGACTAGGACCACATTTGAGAGCCAAGTTGGGTATTTGACTGGGCGAATGACGCCTGCGTCCAGAAGCCTTTTTACCTCAGCCTTCGCTGCCTCCTTTCTTTCTTCTGACATCTTGCGAAGCTTTTGTTTGATTGGGCGATAACCTGTCTTGATGTTCAGGCTATGCTCGATCATTGATCTGTTGACTCCTTTTAGGTCTTCGGCGGACCAAGCGAAGGTGTCGGAATTTTCTCTGAGGAAGGTGACGAGGTTGCCTTCTGATTGAGGGTCTAGATTGGCTGAGATGATCACCTTTCTTTCGGCATTACCCTCGGAGAGTTGGACTTGTTTGGTTTCGTCCTTTGGCGCCGCCTTCACTTTGTCATTGCGGACCTCGCCCTCGACGCTGATACCGGGGGTTTGAGGTTTTGACAAATTGTGTACATTACGTTGCCCCGGGGCTACGTTCCCTTCAGCTGTCCTTGCAATGTCCTGGTCCCCAAATACCGCGACCACACCCTTCGGAGCGGGAAGTTTCATGCATAGGTAGGCGGGATGGATGACCGCATTGAACGCGTTTGTGACCCCTCGGCCAAAAATGGCATTGTATGGGTAGAACATGTCGACGACATCAAATGTTATATGTTCCGTCCTGCAATTGAATTGGTCGCCGAAGGTCACGGGCAGAGAAATTTTCCCGACGGCTCTCACTTGTTGACCACCGAAACCGTATAGGGGGTTGTCGGCCGGTTGCAAAAGATTTCTGTCAAGCTTCATGCTGTCGAAGGTTGAGGCGAACAAGATGTCAGCGGAGCTACCTGTATCGACCAGTATTTTGGTGACAGTCCACCCAGCGAGGTTGGTTTCGATCACCATGGCATCTGTGTGAGGGTAATCTCTTAGCTTCATGTCACTGGAATCGAAGGTTATGGGGATGTGGGACCAACGGCCGAATTTATGTGGTCCTTCGACGGCCACATGGTGAACGCGTCTAGCGTGTTCCTTCCTCTGCCGTTTGTTACCATGGTCTTCATTTGAACCTCCGGTGATAGCTAGAATCACGCCGAAGGTCGAAGTTGGATTGTTGATGGTCGTTTGGCTCGGGGCTTCGGCTTTGACGGGTTGTGGTGCTGGTAACGCGGGGATTGGCGGTGGTGGTGGCAGAGCGCTGGTGGCTTGGTGGGTTGTTGGAATTTGGTTTTGGGGGGTAGCTGGGTATGTGACTGTGTAAGGTGGGTTTTGGCGTTGTGGGGTGGTGGTTGGCTGATAATGGGTTTGGTTGTAGAGTGGGTGGTGGGTGTAGGGGTGTTGTTGCGAAGGTAGGCCGTAGTTTATGGGGGTATAGTGGTACGTTGGATTTGGTGGGTGGAAGCTTGGTTTCCTTGTGTGATTTATGGTTCGGGGGTCTGACGGAGCTGGTTTCCTGGATTCCTGGAATTCTTTTCCCTTGGCGAAGCATTCGCATTGCTTTGTTGTGTGCCCCTTTCCCATTCCACAGAAGTGACAATACATTTTGGCAGGATCTCGCTGCTGGTAGCGCTGGTTTGGCGGAGGTGGCAAAACCTGCGGGGTTTGGCTGCTCGGATGTTGAGCGTCCCGCGTTTGATGTTCATAGTTTGTTGCTTTGTTGATTGCACCAACGTTGCTTTGCTCTTGGCGAAGGTTGCTTTCTCTCGGTTGGGGCCTCGGCTGTGGCCTCTGCTGAGACCTCCGAGCATCGGACTTCGCTCTGAAATCCATATCAGCTCTACAGTATCTTTCCATTGTTTCATGCAACTCCTCGATCGAGTTTGCTGGTTTTCTGGCAAATTTTGAGGAGCATGGTCCTGGGCGCAGGCCACTGACTGCAGCGAGGATGACAGCCTCGTCAGATATCCCAGGGGTCCTTGCTCTGATTTGAATGAACCTTCGCCAGTAATCTTGGAGCGGCTCGCGCTCTTCTTGCTTGCAATTGAAAAGCTCGATGGGGTTTAGCGGGGCTGGGGTAATGCCCTTGAAATTTGTACACAGCTTGTCTCTGAGGGTGATCCAGGAATCCACAGTTCCAGGGCGAAGGTTGCTGTACCAAGTTTGTGCGATGTCTCGCAGAATGATGACGAAGGATTTTGCCATTGTTGATTCATCCCCGCCTGCTGCGGCAACTGCCGCTTCGTAGCTCATGATGAACTGGCGAGGGTCGGAAAGTCCATCGTAGCGAGGTAGGTTTTGTGGATTGTAGCATGGTGGCCAGGGCTGGGTTTGGAGTGTTTGGGAGAGTGGTGACTTTGGATCATACGGCATTTGGTGTTGCTGAAGCCTTCGCTGAATGCGAAGGTTTTGTTCTCTCTCATCTGGGTATGGCTGGCGGAAGTTTGGGTGTCTCACAGGATATGGCTCTGGGTGTGCTGGTGGTGGTGGGGGTGGTGGATGGTGACGAAGGTTGTCTTGGTTTGGCTCCTCATTCCCCTCTCGCAACGGGGGTATCTCCTCATTGTCCCAGCCCTCGGCTTCGGCTTCTGCCGCGGCGAGGGATTCCTCCATGCGGCGAAGCTGCTCCCTGGCCTCGTCTGCCCTCTGTCTGATCGAGCGCAGTCGGTTATGCCTCTCAAGCTGCTCCAGGCGCCTCTTCTTCTCTTGCAGCTCAGCCTCGAGCCTTTCAAGGGCCTCGAGGCCCACCTCTTCCTCTTCTCCTTCTCCCTCTCCCGAAGTGTGCGGGTGCGGCTGTGTCGCCACTCGGGCCTGGGCGCCCAGGGATTGGGGTTCCGGGGTGACATTCTCTCCTCCCGAGGGCTGTGCAATTTCCTCAGCAGGCGGGACCAGCGCTGCCGCCTCTCTAGCAACGCGCTGGTCCCTCGTCGAAAGTGCTCTCCTGTTTCCCGCCATTTCAGACTTCGGTCCCCACGGTCGGCGCCAAACTGTTGGGAGCACACTTGCCCCACCTCCGCACTTGTGCAGGGGGAGGAGCGAAGGTGGCCAAGTGTCGAATGCAGTAGCGAAGATGAAACGGAAGTGGAAGGTGCTCGAATTCCCAAAAAGTCGTCTCTTGCACTGTTCATCCCCCTGGTATTTATAGGGAATGCCAAGGGGCACGGGCCAAATTACAAAAGGGTACAGCAAAGATTCCTCGCCTCCGCGCAGGGAGGAAGGGCAAAAACGTAAATACACAGCCGAAGCGGAAACCCTAATCGGTCACACTCCAGCGCGCCGCCACCTGGCCCTTGTTCACCTTCGGGGAGAGGTGCGGCGGTCTTGACCTTCGGCCGCGCTCGCCCTTGGGCCCGCACACCTCCGCACTTGTCGGACCTTCGGCCTCACTTGCCCCCCGGGAGAAGGGCGAAGGTTTTAGCCTTCGGCCGTGCTCGCCGGACCTTCGGTTTCGCTTGCCTTTGGGGCAACGCACACTCGCTGCTTGCCTGGACCTTCGCTCCAAGCGAAGGTGGCGTCGTGAGTCAGCGAAGGTTTCCTGTAGTGCGACCGTCGCCTTAGACCTGCACAGAAATACAACAAAGCGACGAGGGTTGTCCCCGCATCCGGGGGTCAGGGTAGCGGTCTCCAATAGGAGAGGGACCTCGCAAGCACACCAGGCGTTGCGCGAGGGCTAATTTCGAGCACCAGTTCGGGCGGCGCCTCTGCCGAGGGTCCTTTCCCCCAACAAGAATCGATCACGATTTACGTACGTAGTACGCGTGCTGGGCGACGAGACGACGACGGTGACCTTGATCGCACAGTGACTCGACCGCCGATCGCATCGAATCGAATCTCGGCGACCGCCGCAGTACCCGTACGTGCTGGGCGACGAGGACGTGCTCCGCGTGCTGCCCTGACCGGCTGACCCATGCATGCATGCAACCACGCGCTCTCGTTTCGTTTCCATTCGTTGCGTTGCACCCGTACACGTACTATCCAGAATCCCAAAAGGGCAGCCGGACACGGGCACGGACACGGACACAGGCAGGCAGGCATGCATTTTGTCCCGGACCCGGAGGCACCAGGCACGTACGGAGAGCGCTCCAAGATGATCTCTCTCTCTCGTTCTCGTCGTGCCGTCGCCATCGTTGCCCGGACGCCAGCAGCTCGTACGCCATCGTCGCTTCTTGCCCTCGTCCGGCACTCCGGCCTCGTCGTCCCAATTGCAATGGCCTGGCCTAGCCGAGCAAGTGATCATCGAGGACGTGATGCTGTTGGGCGCGGGCCATCATTTCGATGCGATTTGGATTCGCAATCCGGGCAGGCCACTGCACCCGTCAACGGAGGCGTCACTAGTACCAGTACCTGGGGACGCATGTGCATGTCTGTCTGTCTCCATGCATGGCCGTCCGTTCATGGCACGTCGATCTGCACGTACTACGCTAGTAGTAGTATAGTACGACTAGTAGCTAGCTCGTGCCTGTGTATGAACTGTTGCCGCGCGAACACAAAAGAACAACAAGGGGGCCGGAGCGAGCTCGATCGAGGGGCGTGGTTCTTCACTTCTTCCTACTGTACTACGGGGTACTCTTCTTCAATTCCTTGTTCTCTCGCACACTGTGCCATGCTGCTAGTACCAGGGTTTTTTTTACCGACCGTTTGCTGGTAACCGCCGGCCACCGGTAGCGGTTTACCGGACCGGTTTGGTCGGTAACCGCCCGGTACCGGCCGGTTTGAAGTTTGAATTCAAACGCCTCAGTTGTTCGGTTTCGAATCGGTAAACCGGTCGGTTTGGGTCGGTTACCGACCGGTTAGGGTCGGTTACCGGTCGGTTTGAATCTCGAATTCAAATGCCTCTGTAGTTCGGTAACCGACCGGTTTGGGTCGGTTACCGACCGGTTAGATCGGTAACCAGTCCAAACCGGTGGGCTGTCTTTTTTTTGGATAAAAATGATTTTTTGGTACTTCCTTTGGACATATAGATATAAAAAAGACCGCACACTGCGGCAATAAATTCATTGTCTCGAAAACATGAACAAATAGTCGCATACAAATAAATATTGTCTCGAAAACACCAACGAATGCATCAACAACACATCCTCACAGTCACAGGAATACATGATCATCTACGCAAGATGTATGGAAAGACCCCTTGTTGGCATGACATTTCATACTCGGCGATGGACATAAGAGCGATACCTTTGGTTCGAAGCAGGGTTGCCTTGTAATCTTGCCACGTCTGGCCCGTCCAAGCTGCGGTTGTCTCCCATTCTTGAACCAACATACTGTAAAAGCTGGGATCTTCCCATTCGTACACCCACCTAGTCTGAGGCTGCGTGCTCACGTCAGGAATGGGATAGCTATAAGAAGGTTGTGAGGCATCGCTGTAGGACGAAGTAGAGTAGTCTGGAGTGTCGTAGTACGTGGGTGCAAAAGAAATTGATCTCCCCTGCGAGTCCTCTGGATTGTCGTCGTGTGTGCGTCCAAATGAAACTGATTTCCTCTGGGACTGTGGTTGTCCATGGTCACGATCTTGCGTAGCATGTGTGTATTGGGTCTCGCCTGCAATGAACCATAATTAGTAATCATGGACAAAAATAAATGTGTGTATGTACGTGCAAGTGCAATGGATACCTGTGAAACGAATTCCATAACCAGTCCCACCACCACCACCACCAGCACCACCACCACCATCGCCACTGTCATCATGATCGTCATCGTCACCACCATTGCTGCTGTCATCATCATCATCATCATCATCGTCAGAATGGTAAGATCCCTCCTCCTCAGTGTCCGCATCGCTGCTGACTTGTTTTCCTCGCTTGGTCTCCCCCTTCCTAGGCGGCGCTTGCGTCTTCCTCTTCCCTAGGTGACTTTGACCCACATGTCTACGAGCCCAATCACTGATGCAATCAGACCCCGTAGCCTGACGTAGATCATCGGGGTCTATATGCTCACTGCCAACAGAAACAAATAAATCACATAAATAAAATCAATCCCACCGTACATTATTAGACACGCACTCACATTTATAAATATACATATAACGTACCTGACAAGACGTGATGGCAAAGGGACGTCGTCTTCGTCTGAATCCTCATCAAGAAGTGGAGGCTGGTTTGATCTTCCATACTCCATCCACTCCCTAAGCGGAGTGGTCCGATCATAGAATGAGACTTCGGCGAACCGGTCAATAAAATCGTCGTCATCAAGCCTTGGTGGGTTGGCATCCGCAAGTCGCAGCCGAAGGTTGTAATTGACATAAACAAGCTTGTTCAGTTTCTTGTGCGATAGCCGATTGCGGACCTTCGTATGCAGCAAGGCAAAAGTACTCCAGTTCCGCTCGCATCCACTGGAGGACATACATTGTGAAACAAGCCGCAAAGCTAGGCGCTGCAAATTTGGAGTGTCTTTACCAAAGATCATCCACCAGGCCGCTGCAAGTGGAACACATTATGTTAGCTACATGTTCCAATATGCATAACTAAATGGAATGACAAAGTACTCTTACATGGGGATGTTCTTGGATCCATGGCCATTTTGTGAGCTAGCTCTGAGCCAAACTCACCAACCTTCTGGCGAAAGACCTCAGCCTCCTGCAATGCCTGCACGGCGCTCTGCACATCTGTCATCTCCTGAAATGCGTCCTTCAGGCCAGCGAACATTGTTGCAGTTGGATCCAGTGTGTACGAGAGCTTAGGATTCAGCACGGCAGCTGCAACATGGAATTGAATTGAGCATCCAGAAAATGTTCAATATGGTAAATATGGAATTCAATTGAACATGGAGGAACTCATACCTGGCCCCACGTACGTCCCTATGTACACGTCAGATATCCTTTTATCCAAAATCTCTTTGTACTCATTCCATGTGTGCGTATTTCTTCCAAAAAAAGACTCCATCTCCGACTTGCAATTCTGGAATTGATACACAACTTCACAAATGTTGGGGTGCTTGGCTTCATCAGCGAACCGAAGGAACCTGTAAATCGGTTGTACAGTGTTGATGATATACTCCAATCCCTCCCACCACTGTAGACTCGACAACCTGGCATGAGCAAATCTACCTTCTTCGCTTTTTGCCCACTTGCTCTCCAAAAAATCTGTAGATGCCATCCACTGCATGAACTTCTCACGTCTTCGGTTAAATGACTCCATGAACATGTAGTTGGTCCCAAATCTAGTGGCATTCCATTTGACCAACTCACCACCAATTGCTCTCTTCATCATATTATGCAACTGAGTATGGTTGTACAACCAATTAGATATGCGCTTGCATGCGGATATCATACCTGAATGATCACTCCTTTGACCGATATCCTTTAGCATTAAATTAATGGTGTGTGCCAGACAAGGCATCCAACAAATATGCTTGAACTCAAGCTTCAACAAGCTGCACGCTTTCTTGTAGTTGGCGCCATTGTCAGTGATCACATGGACAACATTCTCCGCGCCAATGTCATCACCACCTTCCGAATCTCCTGAAAACAGTCATAACGTATATTATATATGCATGAATATAACTAAAAATAATAACATGACAACTGTAATGACTTACCCTCAATAAATAGTTCGCATCTTGACTTTTCCCAGTTGCATCGACAGAGCTGTGAAACCATGTGACCCCGTTGCAATAAATAAGAAAGTTCACAACATTCATTTTTGTGGGGCCAGTCCAAGAATCACACATCAGCGAGACGCCAAACGTGGGCCACTCTTTCTGAAACTTTGCGTACCTCTCCTTCAAGTCTTTCACATTTTGATCAAGGTACTTCCCATCAATTTCCTTTCCAGTGGGGGACAAGATGCCTTCACCTGTAACCAGAAGCAATTAATAAGAACATGGAACGATACATAAGTTCAAACCTGTTTGTAGTTATAGGTACTTACCCCACTTCTGCGTCTCTCGGACAGCACCAACAAAGTACGGGCTGTCCGCATTCCGTCCCGGTATTCCTGCATGATGGTAAAATTTTGCCCAAGCTTTACCGATGGCTTCCTTTGCATTTTTTCCCTTCTGGGTCCAGCGCCCTGTATCAATCCTTTGTTGTACCATTCTTGTCCTGCCACCGGCTGCCACATTGTAGTCTTCCACCTCCACAGGTGTCTCCCTCTGTGATCCCGATCTTCTGAACATCCTCGAAAAAGGATTCCCACCACGGGGACCTCCACTGCCACCACCCCCACCTCCACCACCACTACCACCTGCACGAGAACTACCCCCTCCACGCTCGTAATTACCGCCTCTATCCTGCACACTCTGTTGATACTCATATTCAGCTCTCGACTGTTGTAGGGCAGCCTCCATCTGAGTCTCATACTCATCATCATTAATGGGATTGTTCCCCTCCTGTGCAACTCTTTGTTGTGCGACCCTTTGCCGAGCTCGGTCCGCCGTCGCCTTCTTGGCGCGGTCAAGCTCTCTCTGGAAATACTCGCGCACCTCTGGTGGCACACGGCTACAATGCACAACCTCCGTCCCGCGCGCTGCCAAATGCTGCTTCAATCTTGTTGCACCACCGCCCCCTTTTGTCAGGTGACAATAATTGCACCGCCACCCGGGAGCGAGATTTTCACCATGCTCCCAGACAACGTCTTTGTGCCTGCCCGACATTGTCTACCTGCATAAACAGACAACACAAAATCAAACCCACGTAAATGTTGTCTATACAATATATACAGAAAAATATACATCCTAACAGAAATCATACCTCAAATCCTAAATTAAATCGTACTCTACACATAAAGCTAACCCTAACCCTAACCACCTAAATCCATCCATCCTAATATCTAACACAGATCCTGCCTAAATACAACAATCCTAACACAAAACTATACCGAAAACATATAGATACTTAACTAAAATAGCAAGAAAAGGGGGGAAAAACTTACCTCAACTCCCGGAAGAAACCGCTCGGTAACCGAGCAAAACCGCTCGGTTACCGAGCTGACCGCGCGGCTAGCCGACGTGGCGTCGCCGGAGCGGTTACCGCCCGCTCCCGCTCGGTAACCGAGCCTAACCGACCGGTTAGCCGGCGGCGGAGAGCGGACGGCGGCGCTGGGGGCGGAGGGCGGGGGCGCGGGCGCGGATAAGGCTCGGGAAGGAGGCGTTCTGCCCCCCCGCCCGTGAACGCCTGGTTTTGTGCCCGTGAGCGCCTAATGGGCCTCATGGGCCTTAACGGGCCGACTTTTTTTTTTTCAATTTCCAAACGTCCAATTTCAAAAAAATTTATACCATTGGTCTCCATAGATTGTAATCTATTTTTAGGAATTTTTTGGGCATTTTTTTTTCAAATTTTCAAATTTCAAATTCAAATTTTGGTAACCGGTCCGTTTGGTAACCGGACCGGACCGGTTACATCGGTAACCGACCGAACCGACCGGTTACCGATCGGTAAAAAAAACCCTGGCTAGTACTACTAGTATACTCCCGCATTTGTATCTTTTGCCCAGGACGCAACGCAATATGCACAGAGGCCGTCCAGAAACGGAGACACGTGTGCGTGCGCGCCTACGTGCTGGACATGCATGCATGATGTACCTGTATATGGTGCCCGCGCCGCGCCGCGCGCGCGGGACGGCCGACCGGTGGCAAGGCGAGGTTGGGTTAGGTTAGGTGGGTAACATGCGATGCGATGCGATGCGGCCGGGCAGGTGCATGTGCATGCAGCCGTGCACTAGTCAATCTCACGCACGTCGCTCTGCACTGCCCGCAGCGTAGCATGCATGCATAGTTCGGCCAGTGCCGCCGCTGGGTCTCCGTCAGTCAACCAACAACGGCGCCACGTAGACTGGGTACAGTGTCACCTACGGCGCCAACAACCTCTCGTGCTGCGCACTGCACTTTCTGCACGCCACCGAGCGTCCGTCCGCACCACCCTGGCACGTCGTCTACCGTGTACTACGACATCGCCGCTAGAACATATACGGAGTACCGCTACCCTGGCAGGCACGGAGGGAGAGTACTCCAGGGCTGGTCGAGTGGTGGATTCGGGCAGCCACGCTCGCTCTTGATCGGAAGGAAAGGAACTAGCCATGGGCCATGGCATGCGTGCGCTTGCCTGCCTGTGTGTTCAAAAAAAAAAAACAAAGCCCACTGGAAACGCTGTACAGTACTGTATCGTGTCGTCGTCGTACATGAATGAAGCTGCAATCGACCTGCTGCTGTGTTGTCTTGTGAAGCAGCAATGGAAATGGGTGGAAGAAGGTCAGCAAGTCAGCAGTGGAGACCGGAGACTGGCTAGCTCCTGGGCCTTTTTGCACCCCCCGATGCGATGCGATGCGAGATGGTCTTCTTGCCTCTCGCCGAGCGAGCCATAGACCGGACGACCGGTCCCACGGCGCCGAAAGCCCCTCCTCTCAGGCCTCTTCTTGCCTGTTGCCTTGCTGGCCCAGCTCGCCCCTCCTCTCCACGTACAGTACCGGCCGGTGGGTGCGCCGCGTCCATGGGCCATACAACATACTACTCCTGTGGACGGACGGATCAGCTGCATGCTCCGTGTGGGCACTGTCCATGGAAAGGAAGCAAGGGGGAAGGGGCCAGGAGGGCCACGGGTCCCTCGGGAGGCGAGCCACGGAGACGGAGGCGCGTGGAGAAGCGGACCGCGTGGCCTGCGCTGCTGGCTGCTGGCTGCTGCTGCGCGCACCTAACTCCGTACGGTCCCGAGGACGGACCGGACCGCTACGCGACAGGTGCCCCTGGGACCTGGGGCCTTGGTCACATCACATCGATGCTCGCCGATCGCTCACCTTCCCCCGAAATCTAATCTAGAGTACCCCACCGCTAATCTAATCCAATCTAATCATATTAATCAATCCGGGGACCATTTGTCTAGAGTACCCCACCGCTGATGGCCACACAAATAATATAATGGCAGTTCTGATAGTGCGATTTGTACGCGACACGACTCGTGACCTAGCTTTTTTTCCTAGTCCACACGTTGCAACGCCAACGACGACTTGATCTTTTTCGTTCGTTGTTGCTACCTGAGTGCTGCTGGGGTGACCGGTGACGGCCGGGTGCGTGCCCTGGCAGCTGGTGCCTGGCACGGCGACGCGCACCCGGCGGCCCGCCGTTGCCGGCCGGCCTCCGCGTCGGAGGCCACCGATCACGCCCCCGCCGGCCGACCCGTCTTGTCTTGTCTCGCCTCGTCGTCTACTAGTAGCTAGCTCGGCTCCTGCTCAGCTCAGCTCAGCTCAGCTCGCTGCTCCTCCCATCCCGGCCACGCACAGCCCACCCCAGCACCAGCAGGCAGAGCCGCAGAGGCAGGCCACACCACGCAGTACACGGACGTCCACTAGCTAATTGCATGGTGCATGGTGCGGTGCCGGCCGGTGGTCCATCCAACTGACGCGCACGGCCGGAGCCCGGAGCGCGATCGAGCGACCGAGGTCGTGCCATGCCCTGCCCTGACCGGCCGGCTGGCTGTGGCTGACCCTGAAGAAGCCCATGCATGCATGCGTCCCGGTCCCGGCCCCTCTCTTCCTTCTTCTTCCACGACCAAATGATGGTGGTGTCCCCGTTCCGTTTCGCATGCCCGCCCGTTTTGCGCGTACCGTACGTACGTGCACGGCGTCGATCGTCTCCTTCCTTTCCTGCTTGGACCGACCTCCTCCCCCTGAATTGCCTGCCCGTCGTCTCCTGCTCCTGTCGCCTCCGTTCCGGTTTGAGCAAAAAGGGCACGATGAGAGCAAAAGGATAGCTACAGCGAACCTTTCTGCTGCTTGGCCATATGCGGGATTTAACCCTATATTCTTCAACGAAATCCTGCAAAGAACGCGTGGCCACGTCACCTGGATTTTTTTCGACCGTTGGATCCTGCATCGTGCGGCTACGATCATCTGGAGCGGATTCGGCTGGAAGCTGATTCTTCTGCTCCGTGTTCGCTTTCGCCCGTTTCTCCCTGCTTCTCATAGAATTGCGCAGCTTCTGCTCTGGAGCTAGCGAAACAAATATATACTTGGGTTTCAGCTTCTCCCACTGGCTCCTAGAAAAAATCTCGCCTCTTTTCCATCGCTCGCTCTCTCCCTCCCCGTCGCTCTCTCTCGCCCCATCGCTCTCTCCCTCTCCCCGGCGCGGCGATGGCGTGCGCCGACGGCCACAGTGCTTGCGGATGGGCTGGCCTCCTCCTCTGCCACTCATGTCGCGGCGGCGGCGGCGCGGGCGGGCGGCACGGAGGCGGCGGCGGTGGCACGGGCGGGCGGCACGGAGGCGGCGGCGGCCACGCAACGCGCCCGCGGCACCGCGCCGTGGACACAGCGACGGCGCAGTTCGGCGACGGCGCAGCAGGTGAACCCCTCCCTTCTCCCCCTCTGTCTCCATGTTTCCTCACCAAGCCCTAGGGTTAGGGTTAGGGTACGACGGCGGCGGCGGCCGCGGCTCCCGCCCTCACCCTCCTGTCTCTTCATCCCTCTCAATCTCTCGGTCTCTCTCTCCGAATGTGCTGCTGCACCAACGCAGATCTCACCAACCTGGCGGCCGCTGCACAGCCAACGTGCTCATCTCCCTCCCGGTAAATTTCGCCCTACATGTACTGTTCTTCTCCTTCTCTTACCGATCCACAGTAATGTTGTTTATTTATTTTTATTGTGTAGGCTGTGAACTGCTCGGTTGCCCACCCTTGCCTCAGTCACTGTCGGGTCGTCTTCGACCAAACTGTATTGTGTTCTGCGTGCGTACTCCTGATTTATGATTCTAGATATCAAGGATCTTTTCCTTTCGTATTGATATTGATTTAGTTTTAATTTTCGCTACTAATTTTGCTATGCTCGTGGTATTAGTTTTGATCTCAGTTTCCTTAGAGTCAACCTTCTATGTTGTTAGCAGAAATGACCTATGTGTATCTTGATGAGGTTTACATGTTCCAGACAGGTACTGCCCGTAGCCTTCTTGTCTGATAATATGTGTTCTTGCTAAATTGATGCTAGCATGTTTTTTTATCCTCTATGGGGCTATGTTTACATCATCAAAACCATCTGCCATGGCAAAGCACGATATTGTGCATTTAACGGTATGTATGCACCTAGCAGCGCCCAAGCATCCATCGTCTGTTTCCTTACAGTCAACCTTCAATATTGTGCGTTTAGTGATATGATGTATTTATTTCTATCCATATCTTTCTACTTTGCATAACGATGTCTTTTTTGGCAGCCAAGATTTTCAGATGCTTCTTCCCGTGGGTGACTTATTTTGATTATACCAAACATGCAGGTTCAATGGAGTTGTCCATTCACGTTGCTCTCTCTACGACACTGGCAGGTTCCCGCAACCCTTTCACCTATCTGTATGTCCTGTGCTTTGGTCTCCATTTGATCTATAATTTTGTTTAGTATGTCCAATTGGTGCATAGGTTTGAATCGGTACAAATATCTTGATGAAGGCAACATGACAGGTTTAACTGAGTACGCAGTGAGAAAATATATGAGCTCATCATCAGTTATGGTAACTTATTTAACAAGCAGTTCTTGTGAAGAAAGATATAAGCTGATGAGCTTCTTCTACTTTTATGCACTCCATAGTTTTACATTTATATGCTCAGATGCTCCTAGAAAATGATCAAGTGATGAGCTATAATATTTGATAATTAATGCTCACAGTACTGATCATGATTCATCTTTTGTTCTTGTCTTTTCTTCGACAATTCAGGCTATTTTCGGTGAGTGCAGTTCTTCATATTTCACTTATTTAGGTCTCTAGATTTAGTTATGGTTGTGCTCAGAGTTTTGTTCCAGTCAAATTTAGCTTCAACTTTTTTCTGCTCAACTTATGACAAGCTCTGTTGGAAGCCTGCATCGTATTCTTGTTCTGAAACAATAGTTCTAACATGACAGGTTTCACTAACTACGTGATGACAAAAGATATGAGCCGACGATCAGTTCTGGTAAGGTGCTGAGCAATCAATTCTTGCGAGCAAAGATATAAATTGATGAGCTTATTTTGGTTTCCTCCATTCTGTAGTTTTCCATGTATATGTTCACATGCGCCTAGAACATGATGAAGTCATGAGCTATAATATCTGATGGTTATATCATAAATTATATTTAATGCTCACAACAATGATCACAACCTATCTTTTTTGCACCTTTCTTTTTATATAATTCATCCTATTTTCGATGAGTTTAGTGGACACAAGATATGAGCTGATGATTAGTTCCAGTGAAGTCCTGACCAATCAATTCTTGTGAGGAGAGATATAAGCTCAGAAGCTTCTTTTGTTTTCGTCCGCTTCGTATTTTTCTATGTATATGCTCCGATGCTCCTAGAACATGATCAGGTGATGAGCAATAATAACTGATGATTATATCATAAATTATATTTAATGCTCAGAACAATGATCACAAGCTATCTATATTTCTTGTAATGATCACGGCCTATCTTTAGATCATACATATTATTTTTACTGCTTACAGTAATCATCATGAGCTACCTTTCGTTGTTGTGCTTCTCTTTTTCTAAATTTAAACCTATTTTTGTTGACCTCGGTTCTTCATATTTCGCTGGTTTGAGTCTCTAAATTAGGTTACGATCGCACTCGGAGTTAAAATTTTGCTTCAACCTGTTTCTCATGATTTTGGACAACCTCTCTTGGAAGCATGCACACTATTCTTTTCTTAAACAATATGGCTGGCTGAACTAAGTACTTGATGAGAAAAGATATGAGCTGATGATCAGTTGTGCTAAGGTACTGAACAGTCAATTCTTGCGAGAAAAGATAGAGGATGATGAGCTTATTGTACTTTCCTCCATTCTTTAATTTTCCAAGTATATGATCAGATGCTCCTACAACATGACCGGGTGATGAGCTATACTATCTGATGGTTACAACATATAATATGTTTGATGCTTACAACAATGAGCATGAACTATCTGAAGTTATTTTTTTTCCTAGAATTCGGACTATTTTTGGTGATATCAGTTCATGCTTCAATGATTTGGGTCTCAAAATTGAGTTAGGGCTATGTTCAGTGTTATGTCAGTCATATTTGGTTTGCATCCTGTTTCTAATGAATTTTCGAGATACTCTGTTCGAAGCATGCGTACTGTTATTGTTGTGAAACAATGGTTTTTACATATACAGTGATACAAAAGCAGCACTCTTTCATTCTCAGGAACCCTGATTCCTTCCTAGCAACAGTTACCTATAGATTTTCCTTACCTAATCTTCTTACCTGTTATTGGTTTTATTTTTTGGGTCAATTTTGAGGATTATTTAGTCGCGAATCTTGGGTCCTGTTTCGAAAATTATTGAGGAGCAGTGTACCAGGCTGCTTTGGTTTCTCGGTTCACCTGGAATGCAGCGTGTGTGCTTCCTCTGCCTGCTTGAAAGATAGCTCCTTGAGTCTGGACAACAAGTTTGTCGTCAATCTGCTAAAACCAGAAGTTGCATCTCCTTTCAATGTATTAGTCATCAGGAGTAGTATCAGTTCAGTAGCTGCACTTCATAGCTTATGTAACAAATTCGTGCTATTCCGAAAATTCCTAATGCATGTAATACTCTAGAGAAAGGAAATTAGTACTCATGGTTGATTTATCTATTTTACTTTGCATCTTTACATCCATTGTCGATACAATTCCATTGTAGAATGCTTATCTACTTTTTCTTCTATGAAAATTGAAAGTTCAGTGTTGATCAGGTTCTTCTTTTATCCCTTCCTTCTATAATTAGACTGCTTCAGTTTTTGATGTCCATAGGGGTAGGCATGTAAATATGGCTACCTCACCTCTCTTAGTTAAACCTTTTCTATATTCTTACTAATAATTGCCGCTTCTGTAACCATAGGTGTTGACCTTGTTCAACCACATCAGATGCAGTTACCTTGCCCTTTAGGTATGATATTTATCTCACTGACGCCATTACCTTTCCTCTTCATATATTGTTTCATTGTAAAAACTAAAAAAAAGTTGGTGCTACCGATTATAGCCGCATAAGGCGTATTCTGTGAAACATTAGTAGTTAGTACAAGGTTTAGTTGTCCATGGATCCATCTTAACATCACCATATTTGAGGTCACAGACTATTATTATGAAAATTCGGTTCCACGGGAGTTCACCGTATTGTTCCTTCTATTTTTATTCTGTTCATTCTAATGCTAAATCCTAAAACCTAAAAATAAATTAATAAACCTTCTCATTATTACATTGCAATATGCTGATTTAATTATGCATTTACAGGTGCCCTCTTCGAAATGTAGTTATCAACATCAAATCTATTCATCAAGAGGTGACCTATCTGCCTTCTTCTCAGCTTCGTAAATTCTTCCTTCAGGTCTCTGCATTCTGAGTTGCACGTTTAAAAGGCATGGTTATTTTTAAAAATTACTTAGGCATCTTGAAGCCGGTACATAGGTACATTTTTTATTACATAAAACCATCATGGTGTTCGATGCCTCTGATTGTATTCTCGATGTATAGTGATATAATTGCATCAAAATTGCTTATATTACCTACTTTATAGTTTGCTGCATGAATTCTAACGCACATTGACCTTCTGATTTGTGGGGACATAATCCATATTAAACTTGGAGATATCATTCCTACAGATGCTTTGTCTCCTTCACAGAGATACATTGAGGATCAATCTGGTCCTTCATGTCTTTCATATTTAGCCACTTTCACTATGCGTCCTAGGTTTATAAAACTGAATTTATCAACTTACCGGCGCGCGCAAAGGAGCGTGACCTATGCTAGTATATAATATAAAGAAAGAAAGATATGGCTGCGTCCTGCTGCGAGTGCTACTACTGTTGCCTGTCAACTTCTTCCCTACCTTTTTCAATTTGTTACGTCCAATAATGAGCTGCGAGATTAAATACGTACTAGATTCTCCTCGTTCTATAAAGTGATATATGATTCCTGATCGTGATTTTGAGATCGAGTTCGAGTTTCTTTAAGAAAAACATTTTTTTTTCAATCACATAATCACTTATTTTGGGAAATCAATTTCATTATGGGTCGCTTATTTTGCAAAAGAGAAACATATAAATATACAAGAAAATATTTATCTACAAATAGAGTCATAGTATATATCTAAATGTATATATGAATGAAGCTTCAGTAAATTAGAGGGTGGTGCACCTACCTTGTGGATGTAGACTTGTGTTATAGGTGGTGCATACATATATGGTGAAAATTTAGAAGGCAAAGAACCCATTGTTTTTGGAAAAGTTGGGTGCTGCATTTGCACCCACTAGGATGTACAATACCTAGCTTCGTCACTAAAATTTAGCTAGCTAAAATTTTAATGTAAAGTTTTAGCTAGCTAAAATTTTAATGTAAAACTTTAGCTAGCTAAAAATTTCTCAGCTAAATTTTAGCTGGGATGTTTGGATGCTCCAGTTAATAGACTCAGCTAAATTTTTATTGGCTTTAGCTGAATTAGAATAGCTAAATATAGCTAAACTTTAGTTGGGCTGTTAGCTAAATTTAACCAGCTAAAATTTAGCTGGCACATCCAAATAGAACCAAAATTGTATCTAAAAAATTAAAACATCTTGTAATTTAAAATAGAGGGATTAAAAAAAACATCTGTAACACTCACTACAGCAGGATCAAGCAAAGAGCCTTTTGCACTCGGCGAAGGCTTCGCCGAGTACCGCACTCGGCAAAGAGCACTAGGCAAAGAAAATGTCGGCAAAGGGCTCTTTGCCGAGTGCCAAGGCTTTTGCCGAGTGCTGACATATTTGGCACTCGGCAAAGAAAAAACGAAGAAAAATCCAAAAAATAGAGAAAAATTTTTATTAAATCACGGGAGGGGCCCACTGGGCAGCGCCCACTCGTTTCCCTCGAAATCGCAAGTCCTCGTATTTTTCACGCAATTTTCTCTCACGCAATCAGCAAGATTCGAACTCACGACCTCTCGTTCGCGCGAAGCCTCTTCTACCACTACACTACACACATATACATTCCATCTTCGTTTCGGTTACCTATATATTATACTAAACCGAGTGTAACTTGCTTATTGGAGGCCCTAAACAAATTCAAATCAAAAAGTTGTCAACTACAAAGTTTTCTAACTTTTTGAGATCTACAACTTTTATTTTGGTAGTTTTTCCATCTGAGGTCGTTTATAAAAAAATGAATTTCAATTTTGACAATTTGAAATGTAGTTTTCGTTGACAAGATGATTTCAAATCAAAAGGTTGTCAACACCAAAGTTTCATAACTTTTCGAGATCTACAATTTTAATTTTGGTCATTTCTCCATCCGAGGTATTTTAAAAAATTCGAATTTTAAAGTTTTCAAATTCGAACGCAGTTTTGCATAACTAGATGACTTCAAATCAAACTTTCATAACTTGTCAAGATCTACAAAGTTTATTTTGGTTGTTTGACCATTTGTGCATCCGATATTGTGGTTCTAATATTATTCGCAAACATTATATATCACTCTTGTAGTTTTATAAACTACCGGAGAGATATATAAGATTTGTGAACGAATTTATTTTAAGTTTGTCAAATGAAGAAATCACCAAAATAAAAATTGTTCATCTTGATAAGTTAACCAACTTTGTAGTTAAAAACTTTTTTATTTGGATTAATTTACTGCTTTAAAATATAATTTAAAAACTGACTTTGCCGAGTGTAAAAAAAAACACTAGGCAAATAGCTCTTTGCCGAATGCCAGCCTGGCGGCACTCGGCAAAGACCCGACCACGTGGCACAGTTTGGGGCCACATTCTTTGCCGAGTGCCACGTGGCTGGCACTCGGCAAAGAGGGGATCTTTGCCGAGTGCCGGCATTTGGCACTCGGCAAAGGGGTGTCTTTGCCGAGTGCCTTTCTTTACCGAGTGTCGGACACTCGGCAAAGCATCCTTTGCGTTGTGTTTGCGCTTTGCCGAGTGTCCGGCACTCGGCAAAAAGGCTCTTTGCCCAGTGTCCGAAATTTGGCACTTGACAAAATCCTAGGCACTCGGCAAAACCTAGGTTTCCTGTAGTGACTTATAGAAATATGCTACCTATTAAAAATGTGCTGTTCATTCAAGATAATTGACTATCTCTATTATGCCCCAAAAGACGCTGGATGACCGGAGAGGTTCGAGCTTCGAGCATGCATGATATATTACGCGCGGTACGCCCATTGGCCTATATATACATCACTATTACCAGTTGTCGTCTTTTCCGTTAAGTCTGTGGCTTTGTACGTGGGACGGTGATTATATTAGCACGGCCCGGCTGCCTGATCGCGCTGTAGCACCGCAATCTCAATCATAATCATAGCGTGTCAGCATCAACTTTGCGGCACGGCGCATCAAAGTGGCACACAGCAGTCCGATGGGCGATGGCTAGTACGTCTAACGCGGCAATGTATGCTCACCTAGATCGTCATCATGTGCTCAGCTTAATTAAAGAACCTTCTCGACACATATTTCCTTCTTTATATGCATATAATAACAATATCTCCCGATATAAAGCGAAAGTCCCCCAGCCACTTTTTCCCCTTTCCTTTTTTTTAATTGGCCTTCTCCCTTAAGGAAGAGTTTTGGATCCACTTCTTTGTTATGTACGGTCATACTCATATGGCTTGAGTATATATTGCACGGCAATATAATAAACACATTGACGTACCAATGAACCATGCAAGACCTTGACGTTTGACGTGTCTCCAAAACGTCACCACGTGAAATGGCAATTACAAGAGTTTTTTTCCCCACAAATGTAGCTTATAGTTATTAAGTTGCATGCACCAACCAGTTCAACCCAAAAGCTTAAGCTGATGGGGGCTCCCTCAGACCTCAGACGTGGAATAGGAGCGGACAACAATTATTTTATTTAATTATGTCTACCAGGATTCGAACTCGAGACCTCTGGCTTTGATACCATATTAAGTTGCATGCACCAACCAGTTCAACCCAAAAGCTTAAGCTGATGGGGAGAGACGAGCAATTCACTTATACTCCAACAATAGTATCCCGTGCATATAATTACAAAGCACCAAATCAGACTTTGAACAAATCAAAACAACAGTACAAGGGATAAAACGACGAGAAAGAGACCATCAACCCTAAAAACTGAGCTTGAGCTTCTAAGAAAAATAGCCAAGGACGCAATGGTTGTTTACAGAGGAGACATAGTCGTGGTGGCAAGGAATAAACATAGAAAATATGAGACAAATATCCAACACCATAGGCGGCAAAGCATCCACAAGTGGAGGAGCCAATACGCTTTTGATATCAAATAAAGCATATGACAATGTGAGACGACAAAACATCCACCAAAGAGTCCAACGATGACCAAACATCCGCCGAGGAAGACCAACACCCTTTGCAAGAGCCAAACGAGAGCGGCAAAGCCAATCACTTCAACGGGACAAACCATCACAAAGAAGTAAATTTGGCACAACAAGGATTAGATTCAACGTCGGAGCAAAAGAATGAATGGAGGCAATGCGCCATGGGTACTTCAATGGAACCTTTGAGAAGAGGAATAATATCCATGGATGCCCTCAACATAAGCTCGAGTAGTAGGAATGAAATTTTCGAACGACGCCTCCATAGAGGTAGTTGATGCAGGTTCTGCCATTGTCGTCGTCTTAGAGCAAAAACCTAGGCAGTCTTTCACCTAGATTCCAAGTGTCCATGGATACAAGCACGATCTATAAGATGATCTCAAGTAGCTTCCACCATGATGTCTCAACTTGGAAGGCAAGGAGCATTGTGCGAGCTTCTAAGTTGTGCGTTGACTGCGCCAAGCGAAGGCCGAGTACACTGGCGATCGCCGCCATAGTCTTGACGGGAGCATGACATGATAGAGGAGTTATCATTGAACATATGCCACCAAGATGTCATAATTCGAAATGATCTATACACATTCCCAACACCCCACGTTATGATTGGGTTAAATATGATGACACAACCAACATATTATTTACCCCCTTCATTCGAAATTATAAACAATCTAATTTTCTTAGAGAATCAAGGTATCCCAATTAACCATCCTTAGAGAGAACTATAAGGCCTCCTTTGGAACATAGGAATAGGAATATTGGAGGATTGTACTTGCAAAACTGAGGATTGGAACCCATAGGAATTTTGGTGGAATGACTGTTTGGATAGGTCATAGGAAAATCATGGGAATCCTAAAGGATTGTTAGCCATAATGAAGTTGTTTTATTTTCACTAGCTGATCAACATGACTAAAATGTTTCTTCGACATACAAGAACCAGCATTATCTAGCAACAACAGCACTAAGTTTCTTGGTCTTCGTGCACAAGAATTTTACCATGAGCTCCAACTGGATGCTATAAATCCTTTGGAATCGGCGTGCAAAGGAGTAGGTTCCTATGGAATACTGTTCATATTCCCTGCAAGCCAAATGATAGGATAGGAATAAATCGTTTACAAACAGTATTCCTACGAAAATCCTTGGCAGAACCTGCAATCCAAAGGAGCCCTAAAGATTTATGATATCAAATAGATATACTATAAAAATATAATTAATAAAAAATATAATAATATTTATTTGATACTATAAATTTAACTAGATGGTACTGTAGGAGTAACGTGCTAAGTAAGATTTTGCTTTCTTTTCTCATCTATAAAGTCAATTTCAATAAGAGTTTCATAGAGTTTAATGTGCATTAAATACGATAATTTGACACAGAGATTATGAGAGTTTTCGTAGAGATAATTTTATGAGGACAAAACTTTTCTATACTGTTTCTAAAATACTATGGAGATGTTGAAAACTGTGTCATGAAACTATCACACGCATGATGCACTCCCATCAGAGCAGCTCCAACGTTGGTGCTAAGGAGGCGCTAGGAGGTGAGAGAAAGAAACAAGGCAGACGCTATACATTGTGGCGCTGGTGCTAGCTTAGCACCTCTTAGCACCTGTGGCCAATTTAAGCACCCGGTGCTAGAGGAAAGAGAAGAAAGGAAAAGAAGATTGGGAAGAGATGTGAGAGTTAAAAAAGAGTAGTTTATTGTTTGCGGGTCATGTTTAGATGGTGCTAGCAGATTTTATACGTTGGAGCAGAATAGAACTAGCAAGCATCACCTGACGTGGCAAAGTATAGCACCTTGGGTGATGCTATACACTGCGGATGCCCTCACGCGCTCGACAGTAAAAGCGACGATTTACTGCCAATTTAAACCCCAATCGGAGGTTATCAGTTTTCGGCATAAATTCTCCACAGGTAGTATTCCAGGAACCATTCAAAAGCCTTAATTGCTGGCTTCTGTTGAGTACAAGATTTTCGCATGAATCTTGATGGCATTAAACACTAGCCGGAACAGAACAGAACATGCATCTATCCATCCATCCTCCCATTCTCTCTCACGATCCCAAAAGGGCGCCGAGATATATCTCTGATATGAGGAAGAAACAACAAAAATCCAGGTCCACCTCATCCGCCAGAAAGCGAACTCGCCACATTTTCAGGCGATTCAAAAAAAATCATTCCTTTGGCTGGCCCCATCCATCACGGAGCCTCTCACCTTTCTGCAACAAAAGCAGCGTCCTCCTCGTCTACGGTATGTATACGGAGTATGCACAGTGTGTCTGCGGATAAAATACGGTTATAAAGGTGCCGAGGCAGTGCCCACCTCCCCTCCAGTTTACCATCCTCAGAAGGAGCAAACTGAGAGGAGACAGAGCGGCACAGGAGGAGAGAGAGAGAGAGAGGCAGAGGAGCACGGGAGCAGTGAAGAGAGAGAGAGAGAGAGAAAGCTCCAAGCCTCCTCCAATCTCTCGCTTCTTCCCTAGCTGCTGCCAAAGGTTCTTGATTGATTCCAATCCAACCCAAAACAAAAAAAATGTGAGTGGTACTTCTCATCCTCTCCTGTCCCGCGAGAGATTTTTTTTTTCACTGGTTTTTGGTTCGTGTTCGGGATCTGTTTTGTTCGACGATCTGTTTCGCTGCTCGCGTGTTTTTGTTTGGAGCTGTCATGTCAGGCTTGATCTTTCGTTTTTATTCTGCCCAGAAGAAGCTCCTGGGTTGGGAGTAAATGAGCGGCGCCCTCCTTCCTCTGTCTGTCGATACATGCTCTTCCTCTGCGGGGAATTTATGGCGACTCGGACGCCTCGCTGCTTTTAGTAGTAACCAATGCAGGTTCCTTCTCAGGGCCTGGAAGCTGCAATCTTTTTTTTTCCGGCAACGAGATTCGGTCCTGCGCCTTCTCCCTCCGTTTCTTCCTGCTCAGATCTGTACGCGGCGCGGGGCTCGCGCTCTTCCCCGCCCGCGCTCACCAAATGCGCTTCCTTTTTTTTTTATTAATGGTGGCTGCGGCGAACTGATCGTCGGTAGTGTTTCGTTTCGTTTCGTCTCCCGCAGACAGTGGCGATTGAAGATTGGGCGTTGGAGCGCGACGTCTCAGCTGGGAATCCAGAACTGACGGCGGCGAAGATGTCTGGTAGGGGGAGAAGCGATGCCTGTTCCTTCTTTGTTTGGGAAAGAAAGGAAGAAAAACTGCATCTTTTTTTCTTTCTCTGGGATGTTTCTGCGGTGATTAGCGCCCGTGCTAATCTGCGCCTGCCTGCAGTGAGCCATGCGGAGGACATTGAGATATCGCTGTGCGACGGCAACTCGGAGGACGAGCGGCGGCGGCGCAAGATCGGCTCGCTTCGGCGGAAGGCCATTCACGCGCTCAAGAAGCGAGGGAGGCGTCGCGTCGACTACCGCTTCCCGCCGGCGGCCATCTCCATCGAGGACGTCCGCGACGCCGAGGAGGAGCGCGCCGTCGTCTCCTTCCGGGACCGCCTCGCCGCGCACGGCCTGCTCCCCGAGAAGCATGATGACTACCACATGATGCTAAGGTCACGTTAAATCCCATCCCTTTCGTTCGTTGCCTGCGTTTGGACGTGGTTTGTTGAATGGCGTTATCTGAAACTCGCGTTGCCATTTGAATGTTCGGTTCAGGTTCCTGAAGGCCAGGAAGTTCGAAGCCGAGAAGGCAATGCAGATGTGGTCTGAGATGCTGAAATGGAGGAAGGAGTTCGGAACTGACACGATCCTTGAGGTGATCACTGTGAAGTCTGGACTGCAAGCAGTACTTGGGAAACGCTAGTATTGTTTTTGATATACTAATACTCGGCTGTGACTCCACGCGTTCAGGATTTTGATTTTGCGGAACTGGATGATGTGCTGCGCTACTACCCTCAGGGCTACCATGGTGTTGATCGCGAAGGCCGGCCGGTGTACATCGAGAGGCTAGGGAAGGTGGATCCGAATAAGCTCATGCAGATCACGTCGGTGGATCGCTACATCAAGTACCATGTCCAGGAGTTTGAGAGGGCCTTCAGGGAGAGGTTCCCTGCCTGCACATTGGCTGCTAAGAGGCACATCGACTCCACCACTACCATCTTGGACGTCCAGGGTGTGGTATGTGAACGATTCAGTTTGAGCTGTGTGTACAGAATGCAGATCTGTTTTGTAGTTTATTTAATTTGATTTGATTGTTTTCTTCAGGGGTTTAAGAATTTCTCTAAGATTGCAAGAGAACTGGTACACCGGATGCAGAAGATTGATAGTGACTATTATCCTGAGGTAATTATACTTTTGAATGGGTGATATGTTGTTAGGATTTTTGCCTGGTAACCCAATCAAGTAAAATGTGATAAATGCAGACACTCCACCAAATGTTTGTTGTGAACGCTGGCAGTGGATTCAAGTGGATCTGGAACAGCGTGAAGGGCTTCCTTGACCCAAAAACTTCGTCCAAGATTCATGTAAGTTCCATAAGTTATATACCATCCTTACTGGGAGGGAACACTTTTTTGGTTGCACAATCATTAGTTTTTGTTTCTTATATGTAGGTGCTCGGTTCGAACTACCAGAGTAGGCTTCTTGAAGTAATAGATTCGAGGTAGGTGTGTACTCATGGGTAGCATAGCCGTGTTCATCTGAACTTGTTCTCTTTAGCTGTTTCCTAGCTTTAGCCCTAGACATTTAATAATGCTTGTATTTTCTCAGTGAGTTGCCAGAATTCCTCGGTGGTTCATGCACATGTAGTGACAAGGGTGGTTGTCTTGGATCGAACAAAGGGCCGTGGAATGATCCTTATATATTGAAGGTGCCATTTTCTGTGTTGTTTTTACCTGAAAATAGTTAATCTAAATGCTATCCTTCTTTTTCTATGTACTGATAGATATATTATTTGTAGCTAATCCACAATTTCGAAGCTGGTTTTGTGAGGGAAATCAAACCTGTTTCTGAGGGGGAAGAAAGAAGCAGCTCTTCCTTTCGGTTGGAACAGATGAAAGTAAGATTCTAAAATTACAGCCTGAAGTATTGTAGAAAGCTGATTGCTTTTCTGGATTCTTGTTCTAAACTACTACTATATTTGCCTCTTTCAGTGGCACGGCATGTTAAGCGATACATCAAATGCTGAATCAGGATCTGATGTTGATGATTTTGGTCCATCATTTGTCCAGAAAGTTTCTGACTATGGTTGCTTGACTCCAGTTCATGAGGAAGTAAGTTTATCCATTTGCCGTTGTTCTTACAGTTGGATCTGATGCTATTAGTCTTATGAACTGCATTTGTCATGCTGTCCTACTTGTGTCCATGGTACCTTGCAATATATTGATTTTTTGTATTTATTTCTGCCAAAGGTAAAGGGCACAGATTGTGTAACATACTTAAGCTGTGATGATCAAAGTCACCCGGATATGGCTCCTGAATCTTACCATGGAGTGCGACGAACTACTGAAAGGGTGCGGAAACCAATGGCTGATTCCAGGCAGTATTCCACGAACCGAAGGCCTCGTGATTTAGGTATCTTCTTTTCCTGTCATTTTGGTTAAATGTGCTTGTTAACATTTTAGTAAGGACATTGAAGATCGTGTATGATTTTCTCGTGCCATGTCATAGTAACCATACATTCCCTGGTAAATGATAGTGGAATTTCTACCACAAAGGTGTCTTGTCATTGTCATAATATGACTAGGGAACAGAGGTGTGGTACCTGTCAGGTGTGCTGTATGGTACATGGTGTCCTCATGTAGGACTGATTCATTTACTATGTTGAACTCATGGGGGACGTACATCGTTAACATATTGCAGTGTATAATTTCCATGTGTTTTAATCCTTGAGTTACAAAACGAAAAACCTTGATTTGTTGCAGTGTGAAGTAAATAATTTGTTGCTGCTAGTTTGTTCACTTTATTTGATGTGCAATTAATAATAATATGCTTAATTTGATTTGTTTCCTTGGTTCACTTTATCTGGGTTCTTTCTTCTGTTATATGCAGTACATCTTAGTAGGAACCTTTGCTGTAAGAAAGCAATCATGTCTTTTTTTACTGTCTGTATTATTTGCAGCCATTGTTAAAATGTTCTATTACTCGCAGGGAACAATGCTCTCAATGTCAACGGTACAGTTGCTCAAAGTGGCTGGGAAAATGTGGTGAAGCTAGTAGTTACAACCTTGATCAAGCTCTTTTCCTTCATTCGCCTTTTCCTCTCTAGAGCTGAGAGGAGACTTGAGAACGTCAATCGCCCTGCTCCACCAGCATCCCCAGCAACAGAGAAGCCAAAGACTCGAGTCGTCAGTGATGAAGAGGTGTGCGCCTGTTTACAGCGCATCGACAATCTCGAATTGCTGTGCAATCACCTTGCCACCAGGCCACCGCAAATCCCAGAGGACAAGGAAGTCATTCTTTTGAGCTCATTCGAACGGATCAGATCCGTTGAGGCTGACCTTGAAAGGACCCGAAGAGTAAGTTGTTGCGTTTTATTATGGACATCTAGGTTGCACATTGTTGCCGATATGATTATCATAGAGATATATTATCTGAATACACCTTAATTTACTTTGTGCCATTGGAGCTATTTCACCATCCGTCCAGCCTTTTTTGCCATCCTGATCTTTGTCATTGTTTGTTTGATGTCAGGTGTTGAACGTGACCGTGGCGAAGCAGAAGGCACTGGTGGAGGCTCTGGAATCTGTACAGGAGTCGTCTAGAGTCAAGGTATATATATTATGCCGAACATTACCCTTGATTCTCTTTCTAATGTCGTGGACTGAATTACTCGCTGATCTCATTAGTTTGCTAAGCTGAACACCACCCTCTGTATGTTGCAGAAGAGGATGTTCTGTTCATAGGACATGGAGCTGCCCAAACCATGTTGTCGACATTAACCAACCAACCAACCGTGAAGCTGATGCCTCAAGCTACCACCAGCCAATTTTTGACCTCGCCACGGCCGACTTCATCCCTCGTCCGAGGAGAGACAACCCGACCTTCACCGAAATGGAAGAGAAGACCGCACCACACCTGTCGCTTCCTTCCATTCTCCCCACTTATTTTTTTGGTAGCCTCCATCTGGTTGTACTCTGCCAGCCCGGTGCCTCGTCTGGTGCCTTTTTTTGATTGGTGAATGCTGCGCCGGCCGCCCGAGCGCCATGCCAAGTGCTGTGGTTTTTTTTCTTAATTTCTTGGCCAAGACATCCATCCATCTCGAGCAGAGACGCCAGGGAGAAGAGAGATGTGTCCTACCTAGTTGCTCTGCCCGAATGGCTGGAGCCGTTCTGTACTGAATACTGAGTAGTGAGAGTACTGACCCCGTGGCTACTAGAGCTGGGAGGAACACACTGTGGCGAGCTTGGTGTTCTGTATATGACAGCAGCCACCGACTGTGATTCTGGTGGTCTGCTAAATACAGATTGTTTTATGACAGTGTTTCTGTGCTGGGTTTTCATGGCGGATTGGTTGGGACCGCGAGGCGAGATGCCGCCGGACGGGCGAGGTCCGCCTGCCGTGCCGTTGCCGTCGGTCGGTCGGCCGGCCCGTCGGTGTGGTTGGTGTAATAATATAAATAAGTAGGGACGCGCGGTCCGTGCGTGAAAACACGGGCTTAGTGGGCCTGAATCACGTGTTACAGTGGCCCGGCCCGATGCCGGGATTGTTATGTGGGTTGCAAGGCCTGTGGCCATTCTCACTTCTCGAGAGGAGATGCTTAAAATGGAGCTGTTGAGGAGTGGTGGTCTACATTGCGGGGATTCGGGTACCCTCCAAAGTGTGGGACACTCTTGTCGAGCCTTGCTAGGTGCTCTGCTTGAGTGGGCTACTCGTGGGACTCACTCCTTGAGTGCAGTACGTGCAGAGCCTCCTCTATCCGAGCTGATTTGGATGTTCCCCGTAAGGGCGTCCCCAACCGGAACAAACGAAGCACCGATCTATTTGAGAGCTAAAAACAACTAAAAAAAAAAAAAGAGAGAACCAGAGAGCCTAGGAACGAAGCTGAGAGAGCGTGTGCGAGACTAGCGACTGAGACAACGCTACCTTGGTGCTCCTTTCCCTCTGCGACTAATAAAATTTCAGGACAGCTAGCGATTTGAGAACTGTCGGGGACATCCTAAATATGGAGGCTATTGAGGCTACTAACTAGTCAACTTGGAGCGTTGGGGGAGGAGGGGGTTTATTAATTAGGGCCACAAACAACCCTCATGTTGTCGTTATTAGTTGCAATGTATGTTGGCCAGTTGATGAGCCTTCCAGAACTGTCGCTTGCTCTCTCCTTCGTTTAGAGCTTCCTCAACGCAACACATTAGCGTACTGCCCCAGCGTCCAACTAAACATCCGGACTCCATATCATCCATTCTAGTGGTCTCGCAGACGTTCCTAGTCTCCTGCATAAGAGCCGACGACCTCGCCTGACGCAAAGCCAAAGCGAACGCAGACGAACACGTTGTGCAGAAAAAAGTAGCTGCCTGGTAGCAGAGAAAGGAAGAAAGGCTGCAACATGCATTGTCATTTTCTCTACATAAACAACTTTACAAGACTACAGTGACAAGACATATATGGATGTTAGATGTCTTGCATTTTGCAAAATTACTATAGCATTTGTAAATTAAAGATTAGAAGGACTAAATATGAAACTAATTACACCGGTGGACGAAAATCGTGAGAGCTATCTGTTAAGCCTAATTAACTCGTCATCAGAGACTGTTTATTGTAACACAACATTGTCTAATCATGACTTAATTAGGCTCATTAGAAAGGTCTCATAATTCTACTGGGGGTTGTGGAATGAGTTTCATCATTAATTCACGTTTAATACTTCAAATTAGTGTTCCAATATTTACCGTAGAACATAAAATTATTTTTTGGAAGCACCTAAAAAGCCGTGCCCGTAGTAGTTTCAGTTTTTGCATACATGCATAAAGAAATTTGGTCTGAGGCTAACATGGTGTATGCCTGCGTTTGGGAAGTCCTTAATCCTGCAGAAAATTGAGGTGGGTCCTGCTTGCGACGACCTGTGATAGTTCAGGATCAGGACGCCATATCATCATCAACGCGGGGGCCGAGGGAGAGAGAGAGAGAAAAAAAACAGGGCACGGGAGGGAGGGAGGTTGGATGGCCTCCAAGTTGACGTTGACGATCTTTTTTATTTAAGTTTTTTTTAAAAAAATAAGTTGAGGATCTTTCTTAATTGAGGTACATGCATGCATGAAACAAGGAACACAAGTCATAGGTAAAATGCAAATGTACAGTGGATGTCGTCTCGTCTATGATGATTTTGTTAAATTCGAAATCTGTTGGCTCAGTTTGCGTGCAGTTCAAACGTGCTCAGGTGCAGGGGGACAAAAAAAATGCAGTTGAAACAAAAATCTAATAAATAAATATGCGGCTCCCTCCATCCATTTATCGTAGTCATTTTACCGAAAAAATTCTCCAAGAATTGGAGTCATCTAAGCCAGGGGCCACAATTTTCACCTCATTCTAGGCGTATGCGACTCCTCTCACTGGCCCAATTAATACGACTGTTTGCATGCAGCTTCTCTTACTGGTTGAATTAATTCAACCATCTGCATGTGTTGTCTCTCCTTGGTCACTGCATATGACCCCAAAATGACTCCGATAAATGGATGAAGGAAGTATTGTATCTTTTAATTGGACGCTATATATCCAAAGTAGTGCTTTGTTTTTCTTGTCAAAAAAAAAGTAGTGCTTTGTTTTTAGAAAAAAAATAATTGCTGAAACTTTTTATGGAATGTTGCTTGGACTGCACGAGATTTATACTGCCTATATATGTCTTACAAAATATAAAAATAAGAAATCTTGATATGTTTTATAATTTATAAAAGATTGTAGAGGAAGTAGTAAAAGAAAGGAAAGAAAAACAGTGTGCGGCTAATTCCGGGGGTGGTGGCAGCAGCAGCATGCTAGCACCTTCTGGCTGGCTGGCCTGAGCTTACTGGGCTGGTGGTATGTTGGTGGGCCGGCGGATGAAGCTTGTTGGCAAGGAACTCAGACTAGCATTTATAGGCCCAAGTCCACCATATATTTGTTTTCAGAGTATCGAGCTGCTGGGCTAAATGAAGTCCTTATTTCGATGGGCTTCCAGTACGGCATGGGCCTAACAGGCAGCGGCCGGCACAAGAACATACTTCATCTATTTCTCAAAATCTTGCCCTCAATCAATAAAAAAAAAAACAAACTGTTTCTCCAAATCTGCTTAAAAAAAGAAAAGAAAAGAAAAGAAAAGAAGAAACAAAGAAAGAACATACTCTATCTCGATATATATATATATATATATATATATATATATATATATATATATATATATATATATATATACAAACTCGTCACGGTAAATAAAATCTGAAAGCGAATTTGACAGCACGGCTGCACCGATAGATCGAGCCACAAGATCACGCACGATCTTCCTGGCTAGCTATCTAGCTAACTGCGCTGCAAACAGAATAAACGGATGAACAATAATAGTTCGTGCGATCGAGCTGCTGGCTGCATGCGACACTCCAAACTGTTTGCTCACAGTAGTCCGTGTCCGGCCAGTGATGACGACGATGAGCGAGCATTATAAAGAAGCAGCAAGTGCATTTATTAGTGTGATATAGAATAGACGAGCGAGCGAGAGGAGGCGCGCAGGATGCACGGTACGGTGGTCCTAAGATCTACAACTAGTCGTATCAGTGAATTAGAACTCTGCAGTTAGATCGAGTATCCCATATGCTGCGCCACCAGCTAGCTAGCCCCAAATCTGCGATGCGATCTGGGTTGTTCTGCTGGCCAGGGATCCGGAGGGAATTGAAGCAGCCGGGCGGCCACCAGCTGGAACAGTCGGCAGTGGCCGGGCCTGGGCCTGCAGCGCATGCACACGCTTCCTCTTCCTTGCATTGCATTGCTTGCTCTCTCTCACGCACACGCCACTCCGATGGCCCGGACGAGACCTAGCTCGTCGCGCGCTCGAGCGAATCCCCTGCTCGTCGTCGCCGATCTGGTGGTGCACACTGCACCATGAGGATGATGGATCGTCTACTACTACTCGCCGTCTGCCGGCCAGTCGCCATTAATTCGCATGCAGGCAGGCTCTTTGCTTCGTTCTTGCTTGTCGCTACAGCGGCGACGGTACCTGACCTGACGAGTGACGACGAGACGACCTCGACCAGCGCCCAGCCACAGTATATGCCAGCGCCAGTACGTGCACACCACGGATGGATGACCACGCGACCTCTCTCCAGGTCCAGCCGCGCGCGCCCCGGCCGGCTATCGGCGTCTGCTGGCCGAGGGAGACAGGTGGGGCGGCATTTACTCCTCCGATCCGTCTTCCTCCTCGTCGTCGTCCCTACTCCGGCCCTGCGCTACGCGCACGCCGGTCTCGCTCGTTCGTTCTCTGCATTGCATATGCAGCAGCAGATATGGAGATGCAGACGCAGTGGCGAGCTCCCTCGAGGAGAGGACGACGACACACTGGGACTGTCACTGTTCCAGTACAACCAGTGCCCTTCTGCGCACTACTGCTAGCTACCACCCTCTTTGCCGAGACGTACGGGCATTTACTCCGCCTCATCATCTGCCTCTCTCCCCAGTCCCGTTCCCTCCCATTACCCCCATCCATACCGTGCGTGCGTGATACCGACCGACCGAGAGCCATCATCAGCCGGCCGGTGAAGCGCCGTGTACGTACGGGCGGCGTGTTCCGTCGTCGTCGTCTACTGATCCGGCCACGCATGCATGCATTTCGACCCATGCCCATCGATCTCTCCTGTCCACCGCTCTCGGAGCAGTGCATGCTATATGGCATCCACCCGTGTTCATCATTCATTCAGGGCATGTTCACAATTTCTAGGGTGTAAAAATTTTGAATGTCACAAAGAATGTTACGTAGGTTGTTGTATAAGGTGTGTTTAGGTACTAACATAACAAAAAAAATAATAATTACAGAACCCGTCCGTAAATCGCGAGACAAATTTTTTAAACCTAATTAATCTGTTATTAGCACAGACTACTGTAGCACTATAGTGTCAAATCATAGATAAACTAGGCTTAAAAGATTTGTCTTATAAATTACATGTAAACTCTGCAATTAGTTATTTAATCTATAATTAATTTTTTTGTCTTTTGAGTGGCCTTTAGTCCCGGTTGAGTGACCTGAAACTAAAAGTTGGGATAGTCTCAGATTGACAGTCCCGGTTGCCAAAACCGAGACTAAAAGGGGTTTGGATCCAGAACTAAACATGGGTCCCTACCTTTGTTTATAACTAATCTTTTTTTAATAAACTAAATTAGTATGATGATGTGACACAGCTAAACTTTTAAACAGTTAAGCACGGCAACTTTTAACTGGATCCGTTTAATTAGTTAGCTAGGGTTTAGCGTTCGCATCCAATGCAACGCAAGCTCTGGATGGTGTTGGTGTTGGGGACCCCAGGGAGTGACGACTGACGACGACCTGGGGCCGGGGCTGGGGTTAGGGCAAGCTAGCTAGATAGATCTGGGTATGTGTCTGAAAAGTGCCTTGTGGACCTGATCGGGCCGGGGGTCGTCGTCGGGATGAGATCGACGACACGACAGAAGAGAACCAGCTGCGTGCTGCGGCGAGCTGCAGGGAACAGCGCCACGCTTGTTTATTCCTCCTCTGCTTCTCCTGGTCTCCCAGCAAGTCCTAGGCTTTCTCCCAGATGTGCTTAGCGACTAATTAATATACTACGTACTGTACGTACTCCTACAATCTACTTCCTTCGTCCATAAAAATATGCAACTGTACTGTACATTCCGTACCCAGAAAAATACATTATATTTGACCACGTTTCTAATTTATAGTATTAATATTTATTAGTCCAAATAAATTTACTATAAAAATATACTCCCTCCGTATCACAATTAGAGTTCGTTTTGGAAAAGCTTTCGGTCAAACATTGGGAATATAAATCATGAATAACTTTTAAATTATTGAGTTTAGAAATGTAAAAATCATATGAATAAATTTATCTTGAAAAGTACTTTCATAAAAGTATATATATATCACTTTATAACAAATATTTTTAAAGAAATAAGTGGTCAAAGTTATGTTTTGGAGACCGTGTCGCTGTCCAAAACGAACTCTAATTGTGATACGGAGGGAGTATTTCGTAATTAATCTAATGATACTAAAACGTGACACCATGTTAGAATTGTACGTTTTGTTGGATGGAGGGAGTACATACCACACGCCCACACGCACGCAGGGCACGCAGGCAACCCTGGTGCACTCCAAATAAGAAATAGAAGTCCTTTTGGATAAAGTTTGAGTCAAACATTGAGAATATAAATCATAAATAACTTTAAAATTGTTGAGTTTAGAGATGTAAAAATCATATAAATAAATTTGTCTTAAAAGGTACTTTCATAAAAAATATATATATACACTTTACAATAAATATTTTTGAAGAAATAAGTAGTCAAAGTTATGTTTTGGAGACCGTGTCGCTGTGTTAAAGAACTTCTATTTCCTATAAGGAGAGAGTATGTACAGTGGGGTAGTTGTGCATCCGCGCGCGGGAATTTCGGCGTGTGCGTGCGTACGGAGTACATGTCTCAGCTAGCTAGCTTCGAGGCATTTGCCGGCACAAGGATATCATCAATTCATCATGCATGGGTTAGGGCAGTCCCAATAAGACATTTATGGTGGTTTCTATCTCTATTAAATAAGATGCCACGTAAGCAAAACGATGACATGACAGTGTAATTAATGAGGAAAGAGAAGGGAAAACATGGAAATCGTTTCTTAGGAGAGAAACGAAGTCTTCTCTGACCCGAGGCTCGTAGAAACGGCGAAATCCCCGTTGGGAAGAAACGATCCGTTTCTATCCAGGTCCGGCCGCGCCAGCCATGCTGCGTCCGCGTGCGTGCCCACGCCATCGCACGGGCGGGACGCTGCCTTCCCCATCCCACGACGGCTTGGCTCCTCTCCGATGTCGCACTCCACCGACGGTGGCGGCGGCTCATACGGTGGCTCCCCGTCCCACGGCGGCAGCGCGTACAGCGGGTCTCCGTCCAGCCCTGGCGGCGGAGGCGCGTATGGTGGGTCTCTGTCCACCCCTAGCGGCATCGGCGGCGCGTACGGTGGGTCTCCGTACACCCGACGGCGGCGGCGGCGGCGGCGGCGCCTACGGAGGTGGGTCATCCCCCTCGCCTGCCCATGGTGATGGTGGCGCCTACGGGAGCTCTCCGACGCCCGCGTATTGCAGCGACTTCCCCGCGCACGGCGGCATCGGGACCTCGTCGCCAACACCGTTCGTCCCATGGACCAGGGAACCCCACAACTTCGGCACCTGCGAGGAAGCCACTGGAACTGGAATGCATGTAGTCGCGTACGGCGGTGACTCCCCCACGCACGGCGACATCTGCACCATTAGTCCATGACACGTCCATGCATGCACAGTTTTGGTCAGCATGCATGCTTGTAGTCACCGGCCGTCGCGGCGGGCTCCCAGGTGGCCCGGCTGCGGCGCTCGCCCGTGCCAGCGCCGGCTGCGTCGTGTGCTCGCAGGCAGGTGGCCGTGTTGCCCGCGTCGTCGTCCGTCCCTGCGTGTTTTGTTGTTTCTGTGGCTGGTCGAGGGGAAGAGGATGAAGGAGAGAGAGTTGGTCGGGGGAAGAGGATGAAGGAGAGAGAATAAAATACAATAACATTTATTACATGAAGACACTAGTCATTGTGTGCGTTAGTTTCTACGTGTGGTTTCTTGTTGACCTGGCTGTTATGGAAGTCGTGTCTAGTTTCAACCATTGGGACTGCCCTTAGCTAGCTTGTTTTGTGTGTACTCCAATAGTGTGAGTACTTGTGTGTGTGTGCGCGCGCGCAGAAAGGTTTGACGACGACACGATGCTCTCTATGCAGGCACCACGTGTGTAGTGGAGGGAGATCGATTAGGCCATCCGTAATGGCTGTGAAATAGTAGCTAGCTAGGAGGAATTCTATTGACTCTCAGTAGCACTTTATAAATAGCTAGCGAGATAACGTATAAAAATAATAAAAAAGTAGCACTCTCATTGGCTATCGATGAGAGAGATATCAAATAGCTACCGACTTCACAATAGCTAGCGACTCATAAATAGCTAATCTAGCACAATTTTCTAGAAATACTTCTCTCATAATACTCTCCACAATAGTATTTATTTTTTTTTATTTATATGTCTCATCTAGCTAGTTATTTGCAAATTGCCATTGAGAGTCAATAGCATTCTTCCTAGAGATCAAATAGCTAGCGATTTGAACACCATTGCGGACGCCCTAAGGGCGGCTACATGCATGCCTGCCCTTTGCAGAGCGGTACATGCATGACTGCATAGCATGATGAGCATCTCCAACTCAGAAAGTGTCTTTCTAAAACTAAATCATCATTTAGAGAATCACTTAAGTAAAAATCGTTTTTCACATTTTAATACCCCCTCTCTAACAACTTTTCCATATCTTGTACGTACTATCTAGATATCCATTCTTGCTCTCGTCTCTTCTCTACTCCACATCAAAATGTTTTTGGCTATAAAACTATTATTGTAATTGTTGTAAGTAAAAGCTCAAACACGTACGGTACAATATTTTTATCTCTAAATAAATTTAGAAAACTAGATTCAATAGTTTTAGCACATGTTACTGTACCATAACATTGTTAAAACATAAACTTATTAAGCCTAAAAAATATCTTGTAAATTATACATAATCTGTATAATTAGTTATTTTTAGTCTATATTTAGCATTTAATGCATATGTGTCTAAACATGAGTGAAAAGTTTTTTTTGATAGAAAAACTAAACAAGACGTGAATGCATGAAACAGTAGTATGCATGCAGGTGGGTAGCTATAGAGCCTAGATAGAGGCTAGCTAGGTTATACTGTTCCGTTCCGTTGGTGCGTCACATATAAGGGGGTGGTTTGGTTCCTGCGACTAAACTTTAGGGGGTGTTAGAGCATCTCCAATAGTTTGGAAAAATGACTTGTTATCCTTGTTTTATTGGAAAAAGAAGAAAAAACGTTCCCCAACAGATTGGTATATGACTTGCTAAATTTTTTCCAAGTTGGAATCAGAGGCCATCTACTTGCTATATTTACCAAGTCAGCTTCACTTGCTATCTAGCGTTTCTATGTTATTTTTGTTGGAATACTTTTCTATGTTATTTTTACCAAACTATTGGAGATACATGAAAAATTTACTTGCCAAAAGTTTTAGCAAGTTGCTAAATGACAACTTTTTCTAAGTCAATTTTTCCAAACAATTGGAGATGCTCAGAGCATCTCCAATAGTTTGGAAAAATGACTTGCTATCCTTGTTTTATTGGAAAAAGAAGAAAAAACGTTCTCCAACAGATTGGTATATGACTTGCTAAATTTTTCCAAGTTGGAATCAGAGGCCATCTACTTGCTATATTTACCAAGTCAGCTTCACTTGCTATCCAGCGTTTCTATGTTATTTTTACCAAGTTGGAATACTTTTCTATGTTATTTTTACCAAACTATTGGAGATACATGAAAAAATTACTTGCCAAAAGTTTTAGCAAGTTGCTAAATGACAACTTTTTCTAAGCCATTTTTTCCAAACAATTGGAGATGCTCATGGGATGTTTGAGTACTAATTGTAAGGATTAAATATGAGTTAATCATAAAACTAATTACAGAATCCGTAACTATTTCGCGAGACGAATCTATTAAGACTAATTAATTTATCATTAGTACATGTTTACTGTAGCACCACATTATCAAATCATGAACTAATTAGATTTAATAGATTCGTCTCGCGAATAATCCTTCGGCTGATAAATTAATTTTGTAATTAGTCTACTTTTAATAGATTAAATTAGGACCGCAAAATCCGATGTGACAGGGACTAAATTTTAGTGGGGAAACCAAACACCCCCTAAGTCATTTTCTCCGAGACTCAAAAGTCTTTTAAGTTTAACTAAATTTATATAAAAAAAAATAATAATTATGATATTAATTAATTATTATTAAATTATTTATTAGTTATATTTTTACAATAAATTATTAGATGTCATAAATTTTTGTGTTTCTTTCTATAAGTTTTGTAAAACTTAAGATTCTCTGACTCTCTAAGATTCTTACAATGATTTAGTTTGGAAAAGGAGGGAGTACATGTTAGTATGGTTCTTTATATTTTTTAAAAATGTAACTTAAGACAGTCTAACTTAGGAAAATTAAAAATGTCTTGTATTTTAGGGTAGAAGGGTAGTAGAAAGTATACATTAGAACGTGGTTCTTTAATAACAGGTCTATGTGTGTGTGTCTTTTTTGTCTGCGTAGCACTATCAAATCAGTGAAAGGGAGGACAAGGTATTACTTTGTCTGTAGAATCACCACTGGTGTCACTTTCTTTTGTGGTGTATTATCTGCCCTTGTCTAAAATGAAATTCATTTTTGATTCAAGATGTGTCTACTGGTGAAATAACTAAATAATGAACACCTGTTAATAATCATCAAATAAAAATAAAAAAATGTGTGGTAATACTAAAAGAACAAGCTCAAGGACATAAAGCAAATGTTCCGGTTTGAATATGACAGAGAAAGGCGTCTTAGAACAACTTTAGAGTGGAAGAGACCACCACATCGAATCAGCGGCAATGATCCAACAACGTTCATATATATGTTAGTCAGGTGTTGTTTCGGGATCGAGACCCCGAAACAGCAGGTTGTCGCACGAGCGAATGCACAGAACGAAAGTGGAAGTAAACGAAGTAAAAAAAAGGAATCAGGTCAAGTGAACAGTGTTCTCCTCTCCCCTTCTCAAGGGAAACCGGGAGCTTTTTATATTAATCCAGATCAGCTTAAAAATACAAGATTGCCCTTCCAACCACTCTGTTACAATTACAATGATGCCCTATTCAACTACTTCGTGGTTGTACGCCGTCTCTTCCGGCACGGGGGCATCATCGTAACTTCGCCCTTTGACGGGCCCAGCGTCCCCCAGCTCCTTTTTCTGACTGGTGGGGCCGCTTCCTTTGACCCAGGCTTACGGCGACCTACGAAAGTCTATGAAAAACCAAAGTCACGAAAGACGAAAACTCCCACCGGACTCCTTTCGCGCGAATGCTCCCTTTCGCACGAAAGCTCCGCCTTCGCCTGGTCCTCGAGCCGAAACGCGTGCTTCCGCGCGAATGCTTCCTTTCGCATGAAAGCTCCGCCTTCCCTTGGTCCTCGAGCCGAAACGCGTGCTTCCGCGCGAATACTTCCTTTCGCGCGAAAGCTCCGCCTTCCCTTGGACCTCGAGCCGAAACGCGTGCTTCCGCGCGAAAGCTTCCTTTCGCGCGAAAGTCCCGCCACCTTCGGTCTCGCGGGGCCGAAGACGAGCGCGTGCTTCCGCGCGAATGCGCACACTCGCGCGAAAGCTCCGTCATCCATCGGTATTGCGGGTTGAAGGCGTCTGCCGTCTGGGTACCGTCCCAACATCAGGTATCAATATTTTATTAGGTATAATACTTTTACCCATTGCATTCATATATTTACTTGATTTAGTTAATATACCATGTATCTATTTTTTTATTTATAGTTTTGAAATAACAATATCATTATATAAGTAGGATTAAAGTATGAGTACATAATAATGTAAAAAAGATAGACCATAAAAATTATTGACCAAATAAATATTTTTTTAATAATAAGATATATAAATATTATATTTAAATATTCATAAGAAAATAAAGGAAATAAATAAATTAAATTGTACGAAAGTAATATTTCGATATTAAACAATTAAAATATTTAGATATAGTCTATAGCAACAAATATAAAAGTTTCAAACTAATTGGAAACAACATCAATTCATACTTAATGTTTTTGTATATATATACACACCAATATTGAATTTAGTATCATTTGTTATTAATCAATTGCTATAGAGAACTTTTAAATAGTTTCAATGGGCACGTAATTAGTCATCATAAAATAACATTTAAATATTAATAAATAGTTTCAGCATGCGCATATTTTTCGTGGATATGGATAACAAATGGGTATTCCATGATTTTTCCAAATAATAATATGGAATCAGATATAAAATATAGAAAATTAGAAAGAAAAAAAAATACAGAGTAGATTAAGATTACATCCATTTTATTAGTATCCAAAAATCATGCGCTCGGTGCACGACGAGACCCGGCCCATCCCTGGACAGCCTGCTTGGCCCATTCGCGCTCGTCTGCCTGCCTTTGCGACTGCGCTCAAGCGAGAAGCTGCCGAGTTGAGCCGCCGGCCGCGCTCCGGGCCAGGCCATCAGTGCTGCGTCCACCACGACACGAAGCGCACACGAGACGAGATCCGACGGCTAGAGAAGCTCCTCAGCCACCTTTATAAGCAGCACTGCCTCGCGCTGGGCCAAACCCTAGCCGCCTCTGCTCTCCAGCGCCCGTCGCCACCGCCGCCGCTTCGCCCTCCTCTCGGTTGCGCCGTCCGTCAAGGTGAGGTTAGTCTCCACGTCCCATTCCCTCCGTCCTCGTCCTCCCGAGCTGTGATTCGGTTTCGCGATGAGGTGGTAGAGCGGGTCCAGGCTGGAGGAGGAGGACGGTGGCGTTGCGTTTGTGTGTGTGTGTTTGCGCGCGCCTCGTCGGCCTCATGATCTATCGGTGCGCCGTGCGTGCTCAAGCCAGGAACTAGATTCACCTTTTTTTTCCCCCACAATCGTGGCTCTGCGTGGTAGCTTCGTCGTCCTTGCAGGAGCCGTGGGACTAGCAGTTGCTCTTGTGCATTCCCATTTAGGCTGTGACTGTATTTGGGTATTGGTTGTTGCGTTTTTCTCATGATCCGTGAAGTTTCCGTCTCTTAATATTGTCTCCTGCTTCTGCTTGTGCATGATCAGTGAAGCTTAGTCTGTAATTCTATTCTGATATTGTCGGGGGTCCACAAAAGGGGTACCCCCAATCAACGCAAACTAATAAGTTAAACCTAGAGCGCCGGTAAAAAACAAACCTAACTAGTCTAACCCCTTAAAGAGACCAACCCCTCGAGGCCCACCAAGCCAGGCCTCGGGCGAATGCGCGCTCTCCGTCTCGCCCGAGCCCTCCGAAGCCGGGCCCCGGGCGAGCGCTCCACTAAAACCTCGAGTCCTGGCATTTAGGGCTCGAGCCCCCCACAGCCGAACACCATCCCTCGAGACGCTTATGCTTTCCTCGAGCGGCGCAGGCATCGGATGCCAGCCCCATACCGCGCAGTTAATGTCTCCACCTACGCCAGTCACGTCCTCTGCAGCCCGACGTGTACCACAGTAACCAGGGCAGAGTCAAGTCTCGTTTTCACCACAAGCATGGGCAAAAAGGCGCCAGTACAGCACTGTTAGGCCATGCCCTGCACTGACGCACGCTCAAGCCCCATCCCGGAGCCTGGGTTCCCGCTATACGCCCGGGCGTCCCGGGACTTGCCCATACTCGCGGGGGCTCGAGCCCCCCGTAGGCGCCACCTCGAGGCCGACTCCGCGCCCCTCGAGCCCTAACCGCTTTCATGCTATTGGAAGACAGGTACCCCAAGATCCGGAGGGACCCCGCCGTGTTTTGTACGTGCCGGAATGGGTGTTGTACGGCTTCTACATCGTCACGCCATCACGTCCGCGCCCGGGATGGAGGCCACGCCCCAAGGACGCCTCAACAGCGACGCCCACGACGGCTCCAGTGGCCCCGACAAGACAGGATTCCTACCCTACGCCATATCGAGCGCTGTACATATCTATCCTGTATAAACCCTGACCTCCTCTTGTTCTATAAAAGGGGACGCCAGGGCCCTTCGCGCGAGGGGGACAAGACACAGGTCCGCGGTTACACAACTCCGAGAGACAACACACAAGTCCACCCACGTACACACTCGAGTCCGGACTCCGGTCCACGTTCATTGAGCTTGTATTCGCCCCTGTACAAGCACTTAGGTGCGAGTAATACAAGAACCTCCTCCCCGACAATGGCCACCGAGTTCCTCATCTGGTTCGGGAGCCTCGAGTTCCTGGCCATCGACAATGGCAACGAGCTGACCTTGCTCTCCACGGAGGGCCCGAGTGGAGGGCGTGTCACGCCACCCCGTGCGAGGAGCGTGACACGTCGCCCACACCACCACGTGTCGCCACCCCGTGAGCGGCACCGTCGTCACCATCGTTGCCGGGCACAGGCGGTGCCCGCAGCAAACACCCACGTCCCCGTAGCCGGCGCAGGGTCCCCGAGGGGAAACCAGCCCGGCGCGCGGCCGGAGACTTCCAGGGCGCGTGCGCACTCCCTCGGCGAGTTCGCGTTTGTCACGCGCACGGACCGGGAGCCAGGCCAGAGGCCCCCGAGCCGTGCTCCGTCGACGCCACCAAGCCTCCTCCCGCACGGGGTGTACCGCGCTCGACGCCGGCGGTTCCCGTTCGGCCTCGACAACTCCGCAGCAGCCTACGCCCGCCAGCTCAACGAGCGCCATCGGGACCGACCGCCGGCAGAGCAGGAGGAGCGCCCGGGCGTGCTACTGAGATCGTCCACCCCGCGCACGTCGACCGCGGCCTCTCACGAGCCGTCGGGCCACCTCGTCAAGCCACCTTCGGGGAGTGGTACTGCGAGCTGCAGCCCCGGCACGAGCCAAGGCGGCGCGGCATCACCAGCTCCGACTCCGATGAGTACGACTACCACGACCCTGACCTCTGGGACCCTACCAGGGAGTGTTTCCAGCTCGAGGGGGTCGTGGACGATGCCGAGGACGATGGCGACGACGACACCAGGCCGGCGCTCAACCTCGAAGGGCCCGGAGATGTGGCTGCGGCAGGCGGGTCACGCGTTCAGGGGAGGAACGAACCCCCGGCACCGGCTGCACCATCCCAGCACAGCGACGACCGAGCGGCGCAGCTCGCGCAGCTGCGGGAGGCCATCGCCAAGGCTGAGGAGGACCGAGAACGCCTGCTGCAGCTCGAGAAAACCCTAGCACAAGAACCACCCCAGCCTCGAGGCGCCGGTGTTCGTGGCCGAGCTCGAGAGGTCCACCGGCAGATCCTCGAGGACGGGGCGCCAGCACGCCCCGAGGCGCGTTTCCCGCGAGCCGGGCAGAACGTGGTGGCGGCGGCGATGCTGCTCCGTGATCTACCCGCCGTCTCCAACCCTGACGCCAGGCGCATGCTTGGGGAAATGAAGGGCCTCCTCGAGACAGCCGCTGTGCAGCAGGCCGAGAGCTCAGCCCCGCGGCGGCGCGGGGCGGCCTCGGGGAAACCAGCGGACACGCACCGCAACGAGCGCGAGACGTCCGTCCACCAGCCGGACGCCTCTCGAGCTAGGCCAGTCCGGGAACGGATCGTCGACGACCGGCCACCTCGAGACCCCAACCGCCGGCGCAAGGACAAGGGGGCCCAGGAGCGTGGCTATAGCGCCCATCGAGGGGGGCGCTACAACAGTGACGAGGACCGGCAAGTCCTCGAGCCCCCGGGCCCCAGAGTCTTCAGCCGGGCCATCCGCAGCTCAACCCTCCCCGACCGCTTCCGACCGCCGACCAACATCGTGAAGTATGACGGGGAGGTCGAGCCCAAGCTCTGGCTCTCGGACTTCCGCCTAGGCTGCCAACTGGGCGGAGCGAAGAACGACGACCGTGTGATCATACGCCAACTCCCACTTTACCTCTCGGACACCGCCCGCCGGTGGCTCGAGGGGCTCCCGCCGGATCGTATTGACTACTGGGCCGACCTAGTCAGGGTCTTCGACGGGAATTTCAAGGGGACTTGCGTGCGCCCAGGCAACCCTTGGGACCTACGGCGTTGCAGGCAGGCGGCGGACGAGCCCCTCCTCGACTTTGCTCGACGGTTCTCGAAGCAGCGCCTCGAGCTCCCCCACGTGCCTGATGAGGACGTCATCTCGGCGTTCCTCGCGGGCACGACATGCCAAGAGCTAGTTCATGAGCTAGGACGCTACCGTCCCAGGACGGTCGAGGACCTGATGGATCGTGTCACCAGCTTTGCCTCAGGCGACGAGGCAGTGGGGGCCTTCTTTGGCCGTTCCACGGACAAAGGTAAGGCGGTGGCCGCGCCGGAGGTCTCGAACAAAGGCAACGACGCCAAGAACGACAACAATAACAGCAACAAAAAGAAGAAGAGCAAACGCAAAGGTCAGAAGGCGAAGCGCGACGCCAATGACGACGACGACGAGGAAGTGCTCGCAGGCGCCCTCGAGCCTAAGAAGCCCCGAGGCCCCCCTGACGGGGCTATTTTCGACCAGATGCTCGAGGACCCCTGCACTTATCACAGGGCCCCCGTAAATCACAAGTTAAAGGAGTGCCGACTGTTGAAAGGCTACTACTCCAAGCTCGGCGATAAGAGAGAAGACGTGCCTAAGGGCAAGGATAACAATCGGCGCGGCGGTGGGGACGCGGACGACAACTTCCCCCCGGTGCGCGACTGCTACATGATCTACGGGGGGCCGACCGTCGGGCTCTCAGCTCGAGAAAGAAAGAAGGAGCACCGGGAGATCTTTGCACTCGGCCACGACGCCCCCCGGTATCTTGACTGGTCTGATGCGCCGATCACGTTCGACCGTGACGACCATTCGGACCATGTCATAAACCCGGGGGCGTACCCCCTCGTCGTCGACCCCATCATCGTCGACGTACGGTTCTCCAAGGTGTTGATGGATGGGGGCTCGAGCCTCAACATCATATACCTCGAGACCCTTGACCTCCTGGGGATTTCAGAGGGTCAGCTCCGACCCAGCGTCGGGGGATTCCACGGAGTCATACCAGGAAAGAAGGCCCACCCCCTCGGGCGCATCGACCTGCCGGTTTGCTTTGGCACGCCGGCTAACTTCCGCCAGGAGACGCTCACCTTCGAGGTGGTTGGATTCCAAGGGACCTACCACGCCATCATCGGCCGGCCAGGCTACGCCAAGTTCATGGCGGTTCCCAACTACACGTACTTGAAGCTCAAAATGCCGGGGCCAAAAGGGGTCATCACCGTCGACACATCCTACGAGCACGCGTACCACTGCGACGTGGAGTGCGTCGAGCGTGGGGAGGCAAACGTCGAGCTCGACTCGCTCGAGGCCCTAGCCGCCCTGGCCACCGAGGAGGCCCCTGAAGCGAAGCGCCACGCTGGCACCTTCGAGCCGGCGGAGCACACGAAGCGGATACCTGTCGACCCGACCTCGACCGATGGCAAGACACTGGCCGTCAGTGCCAGCCTCAAGCCTAAATAGGAAGCAGTGCTCGTCGACTTTCTCCGCGCGAACATCGACATGTTTGCGTGGGGCCCCTCGGACATGCCGGGCATACCGAGGGAAGTCACCGAGCACGCCTTGGAAATCCAGGCCGGGTCCAGACCGGTGAAGCAACGCTTGCGCCGCTTCGACGAGGAGAAGCGCAGGATCATCGGCGAGGAGGTGCACAAGCTTTTGGCGACCGGGTTCATCAAGGAGGCACTTCACCCAGAGTGGCTAGCTAACCCTGTACTAGTTAGGAAAAAGAATGGAAAAATGCGGATGTGTGTAGACTACACTGGTCTGAATAAAGCATGTCCAAAAGTTCCATTTCCTTTACCTATAATTGATCAGATTGTCGATTCCACTGCGGGGTGTGAGGTACTTTCATTTCTCGATGCGTATTCCGGCTACCACCAGATTAGGATGAAAGAATCCGACGAGCTCGCCACCTCTTTTGTTACGCCTTTTGGTATGTATTGCTACGTTACAATGCCCTTCGGCCTTCGAAACGCCGGGGCAACGTACCAACGTTGCATGCAACATATTTTTGGTGTACACATAGGCAAAACCGTCGAGGCCTACGTCGATGACATCGTGGTTAAAACCAAGAAAGTCGGGAACCTCATCAGCGACCTCGAGACCACGTTCGAGTGCCTCCGGGCCAAGAATGTGAAGCTCAACCCCGAGAAGTGTGTCTTTGGTGTGCCTCGAGGCATGCTACTTGGCTACATTGTCTCACAACGGGGGATCGAGGCCAACCCCGAAAAAATCTCAGCAGTCACGAGGATGGGCCCAATTCGAGACCTCAAGGGTGTGTAGAAAGTGACAGGCTGCCTAGCCGCTCTCAGCAGATTCATCTCGAGGCTAGGGGAAAAAGCGCTACCCCTCTACCTCCTGCTAAAGAAGACGGAACACTTTGCGTGGACTGCCGAAGCCGAGGAGGCCTTAACCAAGTTGAAGGGGTTGCTGACTTCCGCACCAATCCTCGTGCCTCCGCAACCAGCCGAAGGTGGCGATTCCCCCGAGCCTCTCCTCCTCTATGTGGCCGCAACCACTCAGGTGGTCAGCGCGGTCATAGTCGTCGAGAGGCACGAGGAGGGTCATGCACTGCCGGTCCAACGGCCGGTGTACTTCACCAGTGAGGTACTCTCCGAGGCCAAGGTCCGGTACCCGCACATCCAGAAGCTGCTCTACGGCATCATCGTCACAAGGCGCAAGCTCCAGCACTACTTCCTCGCTCATCCGTAACGGTGGTGTCGTCCTTCCCCCTCGGTGAGATCATCAACAATCGGGAGGCCACGGGGCGCATCGCCAAGTGGTCCGCCGAACTAATGGGGGTGACCATCACCTACGCCCCGCGAAAGGCCATCAAGTCGCAAGCGTTGGCAGACTTCGTTGCTGAATGGGCCGACACTCAGCTCCCGCCGGCGCAGATTCAAGCCGAGCTCTGGACCATGTACTTCGACGGATCCCTCATGAAGACGGGGGCAGGCGCAGGCCTGCTCTTCATCTCACCCCTCGGAGTCCACATGCGCGAGCTGCTACGCTTGCACTTCCCCGCCTCCAACAACGTCGCCGAGTACGAGGCCCTCGTCAATGGGCTGCGCATCGCCCTCGAGCTCGGGGTTCGACGCCTCGACGCCCGAGGAGACTCGCAGCTCGTCATCAACCAGGTTATGAAGGCTTCAAGCTGCATCGATCCCAAGATGGAGGCATACTGTGGGGAGGTGCGCAAGCTAGAAGATAAGTTTTACGGCCTCGAGCTCAACCACATAGCTCGAAAGTACAACGAGGCCGCAGACGAGCTAGCAAAGTTGGCGTCCACGCGCGGAACGGTTCCACCAGACGTCTTCTCGAGGGACGTTTTCGAGCCATCCGTCAAAATCGACCGGGGGCTGGCCCTCGACGTCACCCCTCGAGCTAGACACGGGGGCTCGACTTTCAACGCCACCCTCGGGAATGACCCCTCGACATCCGCTGAGGCGATGCAGGTCGACGCACCCGCCTCTTCTTCACCACGACCCCTCGACTGGCGGACGCCCTACCTCGACTACCTGACGCAAGGCGTGCTACCAGAAGACAAGACGGAGGCCCGACGCATCGCTCGAAGGCCAAGACCTACGTCATCTACGGCGACGAACGAGAGCTGTACCGTCGAAGCCCATCAGGAATCCTTCAAGCTGCATCCCCTCGAGGAGGGACGCAGGCTCCTCGACGACATGCACTCGGGGGCTTGCGGCCACCACGCAGCACCAAGGACCCTGGTCGGGAACGCCTTCCGTCAAGGCTTCTTGGCCGACCGCCATTGGAGACGCCAAGCGCTTGGTCCGGGCATGCCATGGGTGTCAATTCTTCGCCAAGCAGACGCACCAACCCGCACATGCCCTGCAGATGATCCCAATTACTTGGCCATTCGCCGTTTGGGGGTCGACCTTGTAGGTCCCCTCAAAAAGACAAGTGGAGGGCACTCACACGTGCTCGTGGCCATCGACAAGTTCACCAAGTGGATCGAGGCTAAGCCGATAGGCGACCCCACCTCCGAGAAGGCTGTCGAGTTCATCGCCAACATCATGTACCGGTTCGGGGTGCCTAACGTCATCATCACCGACAATGGCACCCAATTCATGGGCAAAAAGTTCACCAACTTCTGCGACGACAACGGCATTCGCGTGACCTGGGCCGCGGTCGCATACCCTCAATGCAACGGGCAGGTCGAGCGCGCCAACGGCATGATACTCCATGGGCTGAAGCCGAGGCTGTTCAAGACCCTAAAAAATTTCGGAAAGGGGTGGCGGCAGAGCTCCCCTCGGTGCTGTGGGGCCTCAGGACTACGCCGAGTCGAGCCACCGGGTTCACTCCGTTCTTCCTAACCTACGGCGCCGAGGCTGTCTTGCCTACGGACCTCGAGTACGGCTCCCCTCGACTTCGAGCCTACAACGAGCAAACCAACAACGAGAGGCTCGCCAACGCCAAGGACCAGCTCGAGGAGGCCCGAGACGTGGCGCTCATCAACTCCGCGCGCTACCAGCAAACACTTCGACGCTACCACGACAAGCACGTGCGCAAGAGGGACCTGGCGGTGGCGGACCTCGTGCTTCGACGGCTGCAAGACAATCGAGGGCGCCACAAGCTCACTCCTCCGTGGGAAGACCCATACACCGTGGCTAAGGTGCTCAAGCCAGGAACATACAAGCTCTACGACGATCAAGGCAGAATCCTGGCGAACGCGTGGAACATATCTCAGCTACGTCGCTTCTACCCTTAAAGGCCTCAAGACCTTATTCATTTTTGTTGCTTTGTACAAACACGCCCAAGATGAATGAACAAACTCGTGCATTGTCTTTCATTTTGCTTAGCATCTTAAGGTAGCCTCGACCCTACTTTGCTCAGGGTGGAGCCTCCCTCGGGGGCTGACAAGGGGGTAACCGCCCCCCAGACTCCGGAAAAAATGCGCGTTTTCTTTTCAAAATTCGACCCTCGTCTCGACTCGTGCCTCGAGTGAACTAGCGACGCCTAAATCCTAAAATACCTCGAGCCTCCAAAGGTCGGGAGGCGTCGACGTAGACGACAACCTACGCCCCGGGCTACGGTGCCCTACCTACGCCTCCCTCGAGGGGCTCGCGACGTATCGAAGGAACACAGGCTAAGTTAGCAGAAACTCGAGCTTGCAACAAAGAGAAGTGGTCAAACGCATTTGAAAAGAAAACAACTCCTCTAAACAAACAAGTCGTATATACGTACGGGTCTTGACGGACCCTCATCCATGTCATAAAATTCTTACAGGGGCCTCGACGCCCAAATTTGGCACGCAGGCCCTAATCTTCGTCGGTGTGGTACTCCTCCCCGAGGTCTTCCACAACGGGCTCAGCCTCGACACCCGAGCTAGAAGGAGGAGGGCCCTCGACACCGCTGCTGGCGTCAGGAGGCAGCACGTCCTCCTCGAAGATCTTCGCGAGCGACGTCCCGGCCTCTCCATCTTCTCCAAAATTTTGTCGACACGGCGGTTGTTCCACTCCTCGTCCTTCCCCTCGATCTCGATGAAGCCGTTGGCGACAACGTGGACCGGGAACGGAAGCCGGAGCGGACAACCACGAGCGTCTGCTTTACGCCATGATGGAGAGCTTGCCGGACACGGTCCCGCGTGGCTGCGTCGAGGAAGCACAAGGCGTCGACCAAGCGTCGCCTCGGGCCACCGCACCTTCTGCCGCAGCCACTGGAGGAGCACCCCACATGGGGCCGAGCCGGTCGAGGGAGGTGCGAGCCCGCTCCGCCACCATCGTCTCGTCTTGGAGTTCGTCCAAGAGAGCCTGGTTCGTCCCGCGAGCTCCCGACCATCTTCTCGACCCCTGCGCAACGAACGAGAAGAGTGAGACTGCGGCGTAACAAAAACTTCGAGACCCAAACAAGGACAAGGTGTAAGCCTCACCATCGCAATGTGCCCCAGTACGGCGAGGTCGCTGGTAAGGCCCTCAGCGCGCTGCTCGAGCCTGCGCTCTCGGCCAGCATGAGGAGCTCTCGGACCTAAGTTCCTCGATCAGCCTGCCCGCCTCCACGAGGGCCAGATCCTTTCGGATCACCTCCTGCCGCGCCGCCCCCTCGGCAGCTCGGCGATGGCGACACCACTCTCGGCGTCTTCGGCCTCCTTCTTCGCCACCTCCGCTGCGGACCGGCGGCGGCGGCATCGCATTGAGCAACCTTGGCCTCTTTCTCGCCGCCTCCGCTGCGGTTCGGGCGGTGGCGGCCTCGCCACGGGCGTCAGCGGCCTCCTGCTTCGCCGCCTCAGCTTCAGCCCGGGCGGAGGTGGCCTCGCTTCGGGCGTCCGCGGCCTCCTTCCTCGACGCCTCGAGAGCGGTGGCGGCCTCCTCCTTGGATCGAGCGACCTCACCTCGAGCCGCCGGACCTCCGCCTCCGCCTCGTTGAGCCGGCTCGCCATTTAGGCGTTCGGCTCAGCTCAGCGCGAGATCTTGAAGCTCCGCCTCAGCCCTCGCGAGGGCGGCCGACACCTGTGCGGACCGGCCCGCCTCCTCGGAGCAGGACCGCTCCGCCTCCGCCATAAGCTCGGCCACCTCCCGGAAGATGGACCGCACCTCGCGCGGGGCCCCGCTGGGCCGGTTGCTCGACGGGGACCATGGCAGGGCGGGCTCGGCGTGTCGGGAAACGGCCCACTAGTCGGTCAAGCTCGATTTCGGGCAGATCCTCCTCTGCCCCGAGCTGCCCCAGGCGGACCGCCGCCCGATGACACGGGCCCGGCTCCCTCTGTCCCTCCGGCACCTGTCAGCGCTAGCCGGCGCCTCGGGCGCCTCCACCATCATCGAGCCCGCGGCGGGGGCGGCCCCTGCTCAGCTCGTTCAGGAGGTCCTCCACCGTCGGCTCCTCCTCCGCCAACGCCTCTCCCCCCTTTCCCTCCTCCGCAGCCTGGCTCGTGTCGGTCGGGGCCTCGAGGGGCGCAGTCTCCTCGGCCCCAGACACCGGCGGGGCCGTGCTCGCCCCAGGCGCTTCCCCCGGAACAGCCGCCGTGGTGGGGGGAAGGGTGGCGCTCCCAACTGGCGCCATCACGGGAGGAGGAGGAGGGGGAGGAGGCAGCGCCTCAATGGGCGTGGTAGTGGCAGACTCGATGCCATGAGCTGTGGCCCCTGCAATACAAGATGACAGTGATATCAGAACCGGGAGGAATGCCTCGACCCCTGCGGTCGATGGCGACGGCCTCACCAAAATTCGCGACGATCATCTGGCCTCCTCGAGCCATGGCAGCTCGATCCTTCTCCAGCCAAGCGGCTTCTCTAGCGGAGGAGGGTGCCATACCACGAGGTGCTTGTGCCTCGACGGGGCTCGAGGTCTTCGCCCGCTTGGACGCAGCGAGGTCCACCTCCTGGTAGGAGCGCTTCCCCCTGAGAAACCAGAGATGGCATGCATCATCAAAAGTAAAGAGGTCAAGCCTCGCTACCGACGAGGTCCAAGAAAATTACTCACCCAAAGCGGCGGCTGGGCTTCTTCCCGGAATCCCGGACCCACTCAGGGGCTTCGTGCCCACCCCGCGGCTCGAGCCCTGCGCCTGGGCCGTCTCCACAGGGCTGGGATGGGGGGAGGGCTCCCGACGCCTCCCGTGGCTGACCTCGAGGGAGATCCCTCCTTCCGCCCCACATCGCGGGAGGGTGACCGCACTCCCTCGTGCTGTCATCGTGGCGCCCGCCCCGGTGCGGGCTCGGGACTTGCTTCGGCGCTCGCGCCCTCCCGCATCCGCTTCTGTGTACCGGCGGCGGGCCTAGATGGACTCCGGGGACGCTCACGCCCTGGTCACGAGACGCCCGGGGGCTCCCTCCCCGACGCTCGTGATGGCGCGGGCTCGACACCTCCTCCTGGCGCTCGCTCCTCACGGGCTCGACCCCGACCTCGATGGCTCGCGGCGGTCGGACCGGAGCCCCTCCCGATGTGGTCACTGCCCCTCGGGCTCGGCCTTCTCGAAACCTCCCGCCTGGGCTGATGGCGGGGGCGGCCTCCGTTGGTGCTGTGGCAGAGGCGCTCCGGGTTCGGGCTTCCTCACGACCGGGGGCACGTCCGGCGCAGAACTCGACGGACCTCGGGCCCCGACGAGGCAGGGATCGGCGCCGCCTTCCGCGGCTGCGTCCTGCGCGGTCCCTTCGCGGGGGGACCTCCAGTATACCCTCCTGCACAGAGGAGCGGTCAGCCCTGTCATCGACGACCCCGCGCGCATGAGGCGCGATCCATCCCCTCGTCGTCGCTCTCCTCCTCATCATCGCTCTCTCTCCGAGCCGAGGAGCTCAGCTCGGGGGACCCGTCTCCAGGCTGACGGTGCCGACGAGATTCGCAGCCTCTGCTCCCGAGCCAAGCGATGCAAGTTTTTGGTTTTTCTCTTTTCTTCTTCTTCTTCCTGGCATCCTTGCTCTCCTTGTCTTTTTGAGCAGAGAGGCGCCTCACCTGAGTATCCGCGGCGTCCTCCCCCCTCACCGGGCCTCGACGCGCGACAAGTAAACCCCCCTGCAAAAGAAGAAGCGTGACGAGACAAACCACAAGAAGAATGCAAAGGGTTCGAAGGAGGAGAAAGGGGGAGGAGGCTCGGGACAGCTCAGCTCGAGGGAGGCTTACTAGGTCGAGGCACCCCTCGTCGGGTGCCATGGCGACCTGTCGGTGTACTCAGGGACGAACGACCCTGGATCGTGATTGACACCCGGAGACGCCCTCGTTCCGGGACAGCCTCTCCTCGGCCATCCTCGATCGATTAAGCGCCTCGAGCTGGGCCTTCGGCCCCATCTCGTGCATAGAAGGGGGCGGTCCGCCAGCGGGAGAACTCTTCGCTGGTGGAACGCCCAATGACCGCTTGCACGGTCAACTTCCTCTCATCCACCAGCGTCTTCATCATCTTCATCAACGGGACCAGGTGGCGTTGCCTGTCCGCCGCGATGCCCCAGGTCCACTTCTCCAGGCGTTGAGTGAGGACCCTGCCGGTGTACTGCGGAAGAGACCACCTTCATTCCGCAGATAGAACCAATGGTCGTCCCCCCGGCCTGTTGGTGGAAAGCTTGTATCGCAGGTATTCGCGGGGGACATTGGCCGATGAGGTCCCACCCTCGCAGTGATGGCGAGGAGCCCATGCGCACGAGCCGCCTCTCGCTGGGCTTTAGGGCCTTGATGAAGAGCTCGCCCCGGAAGAGATGGACGACATCTCCCAGTGCGGCTCCATCTTCAGGTACCCCTCGCACACCGCGGCGAATATGGCGGCGTGCGAGATTGATTAGGGGAGAAGTGATGCAGCTCCACCTCGTAGTGATGGGTCAGCGCCCGCATGAAGCGGCTCGGCGGAACACCGAGCCCCATGCGGTGGTAGCGCGTGAAGCTCACCACGTACCCCTCCGGCGGGTGCGGCTCCCGGTGCTCCGCCGACGGGATAACCCACCACGCGGGTCCCTCCTCCGGGTTGGGCGCAGAAGCCCCTGGGCCACCAACGAGTCCATCTCGCTCTGCGTCACCTTCGACGGGCTCCAGTCTTCGCCGGCAGCACTTGTGTCTGGGCGGCCATGGCAGTGGCGCGGCGCAGACCCGAGCAGCGGACGGGCAGCCGGAAAATCCCCAATCGACTAGCTCGAAGGAGAGGGCGCGTGAAGGCTACGACGTCCGTGAAGGCAAAGGCAAAGTAAAGGGTTCCTTTTCCCCTCTTTCGATATTTATAAGGGGAAACCCCGATGGGCGGGGTCTCCCACGACGTAAAAAGGTAACTGCATGCATTTAATGCGCCCACCTAACCGCGTCTCGAGCCGGATGCAGGGTACACGCGGCAGCTCTCATTCGCTCCACTACCCGGGCCCGCCACGACCGTCGCTCCGACTTCGCGTCTGCCGCCCTCCCGACGGTTTCCTCCTCCGCCTAAAAGGCGCGCCCAACGAGCAGAAGGATTCCCAGACGACAGAGGCTTCTTCACGAAGTAAAAACGGCCCCGGCCCTAAGCCTCGAAGCAGCGAAGGCTGGCCCTCGAAGAGGGTTCGACAGCCGGCTTCGAGCACCCGAGTCAGGACACCAAGGGCGCCACTCGCGGCATCACTCGAGGGCCAAGCCCTCGAGGCCCCTCACGTGTATCCAAGGCAGGGAGCACGACGTCCAGTGAGATCCCCTCGGAGGGAGGCATCGAGCCACCGGCCCTATCGAATGGACCCGGCACTCCTGCAGACTGAGCACCCATGCTTTATGAGATCGCCTCCGGTTACAGTCGACCCCTATCGAACGGGGCACGAGGTCTCACTTGGATTCCCCGTTACCAGCTCACCGGGAACCTCGATACTCGCCCGCTCGTGGTAGTACGAGGCATCCCCTCGCATCCGACCGAAAGGACTCGCGGGATGACAAGCCAGGGCAACCGGCGTGCCGGACAGCTCGAAGAGCCGGCCGGCCGGTTCAGCCTGGCCCCTCGACGAAGAGGGTCTAAAAAACTCGGGGGCTCGACACTCCCGAACCTAAAAAACGCTACTAACACTCACACAAGAAAAAGCCCACGAGGGAGTCTTGACCACTCCCCCGTGGCCTCGGGGGCTACACCCGCGGGTGTCGCACGCACGACACCACGGAATCAAAGCAGCCAAACCCTCGAGACCAGTTAGCTAACCCTCGAGATCCGTTGGGAGCCCCTACTCGAGTGCAAGCACTCGAACAAGGACTCGGGGGCTACTGTCGGGGGTCCCACAAAAGGGGTCCCCCATCAATGCAAACTAATAAGTTAAACCTAGAGCGCCGTAAAAAACACCTAACTAGTCTAACCCTTTAAAGAGACCAACCCCTCGAGGCCACAACGCTGGCCCACCAAGCCAGGCCTTGGCGAACGCGCGCTCTCCGTCTCGCCCGAGCCCTCCGAAGCCGGGCCTCGGGCGAGCGCTCCACTAAAACTCGAGTCCTGGCATTTAGGGCTCGAGCCTCCACAGCCGAACACCATCCCTCGCGACGCTTATGCTTCCCTCGAGCGGCGCAGGCATCGGATGCCAGCCCCATACCGCGCATTTAATGTCTCCACCTACGCCAGTCACGTCCTCTGCAGCCCGACGTGTACCACAGTAATCAGGACAGAGTCAAGTCTCGTTTTCACCACAAGCATGGGCAAAGGCGCCAGTACAGCACTGTTAGGCCATGCCCTGCACTGACGCACGCTCAAGCCCCATCCTGGAGCTGGGTCCCGCTATACGCCCGGCGTCCGGGACTTGCCCATACTCGCGGGGGCTCGAGCCCCCCGTAGGCGCCACCTCGAGGCCGACTCCGCGCCCCTCGAGCCCTAACCGCTTCATGCTATTGGAAGACAGGTACCCCAAGATCCGGAGGGACCCCGCCGTGTTCTGTACGTGCCGGAATGGGTGCTGTACGACTTCTACATCGTCAAGCCATCACGTCCGCGCCCGGGATGGAGGCCACGCCCCAAGGACGCCTCAACAGCGACGCCCACGACGGCTCCAGTGGCCCCGACAAGACAGGATTCCTACCCTACGCCATATCGAGCGATGTACATATCTATCTTGTGTAAACCCTGGCCTCCTCTTGTTCTATAAAAGGGGACGCCAGGGCCCTTCGCGCGAGGGGGACAAGACACAGGTCCCACGTTACACAACTCCGAGAGACACACACAAGTCCACCACGTACACACTCGAGCCCGGACTCCGGTCCACGCTCATTGAGCTTGTATTCGCCCCTGTACAAGCACTTAGGTGCGAGTAATACAAGAACCTCCTCCCCCGCTGGACGTAGGGCCTTCTTTGCCCGAACCAGGATAAATCCTTGTGTCATCTTGCATCACCATCCAGGAAGAGAGCACGCGATCACATTACTCATTGGTGTCATACCCCCGGGTTCGAAACACCGACAGATATGCTGGCTGCCGGCGTCATGGAATAGAGTATGGTTCTGGTCGAGGTTCTTTGTATATATAGTTAGTAAGTACAGCAGGATCAGACAGAAGGTATTTGGTGCTGAGAGATCCCTTGCTTTGCGGGCAGGAAGTTGGTGCTTTCTCATCAGCTGTGTTATATCAGTTGAGTTCTGGTAATTAGATTAGATGGTGCTTGTTTCAGGATTCTAGTTCTTGTTGATCAAAGCAGACTAATTACAAACTAGATGATGTGGGCTTGGAATACACTTGTGTTAATTTGATAGTCTGTTGTTGATGAACCATTGGTTTATCCTGTACAATCTGATTGATGAAACAAACTAATGCACATGTGATGTGTTGTTATTTTACAACCACTAGAGCCAATTCATGGTTAATCTGTCTGTTATTGTTACATGTTGTTATATATTGGCTTGGCTTTATAGAGTTTCACAATTTCAAACGGTATGGATCATGTGGTTAAGCTTGTTATCTCTTATAGCAATAGCAAAGCATTTCTTTACATGATTTCAATATAGCACTGGATGATTTCTTTTCTTTTCTTTTGTTAGATGAATGCTTGTACTGAATTAGTAGTGACCTAGTTATTTGTGCTGCGATTGCTTATACCTTTGTGTTATATAGATGTAAATGGCTGTTTCCTATGCTATTCTCTCTGGCACGAGACTCTTATGGTTGTATCTTTGGCATGAGACCCTTACAATTGTATATTTTTCTTCAGGTAAGGTCAGCATGGTGAGGGTCAGTGTGCTCAACGATGCACTCAAGTCCATGTACAATGCTGAGAAGAGGGGGAAGAGGCAGGTAATGATCAGGCCGTCGTCCAAGGTTATCATCAAGTTCTTGACGGTCATGCAGCGTCATGGTTTGTTCTCAATCTTATGCCCCATTTAAATTGCTTCATTCCGAGAATATGTCCATGATTATTGTTCTATAATGTAGGCTACATTGGTGAGTTTGAATACGTGGATGATCACCGTGCTGGGAAGATTGTGGTGGAACTGAATGGAAGGCTAAACAAATGTGGTGTTATTAGCCCTCGCTTTGATGTTGGCGTTAAGGAGATTGAAGGATGGACTGCTAGGCTGCTCCCATCTTGTCGGTGTTTCGTACCCGGGGGTATCACACCAACGAGTAATATGATCACGTGCTTCTCTTCCTGGATGGTGATGCATGGGGACACAAGGGTTTATCCTGGTTCAGGCAAAGAAGGCCCTACGTCCAGCGGGGGGAGATGTTCTTGTATTACCCGCACCTAAGTGCTTGTACAGGGGAGAATACAAGCTCAGTGAGCGTGGACCGGAGTCCGGACTCGTGTCTGTGTGTGGACTCGTGTGTTGTGTTCGTCCTCTGAATGAGGGCCCTAGCGTCCCCTTTTATAGAGCAAGGGGAGGTCAGGGTTACATAAAGGTATTACATGTGTCGGGGCGTATGGTGCCCCATACGGGGAAGGGTAGGAACCCTGTCTTGTCGGGGCCACTGGAGCCGATGTGATCGTCGCTGTTGAGGCGTCCTTGGGTCGTGGTCCATTCTGGGCGCGGACGTGGTGGCGCGACAAGGCGGGAGCCGTACAGCACCCATCCCGGAATGTACAGTACGCGGTGAGGTCCCTCCGGGTCTTGGGGTACCTGTCCTCCAATAGCACGAAAGTAGTTAGGGCTCGAAGGGCGCGGAGCCGGCTTCGAGGTGGTGCCGCGGGGCTCGAGGGGCGCGGAGCCGGCCTCGAGGTGTTACAGTGCAGGGCTCGAGGAGCGCGTAGCCGGCCTCGAGGGGTTACAGTGCAGGGCTCGAGGGGCGCGTAGCCGGCCTCGAGGGTTACAGTGCAGGGCTCGAGGGGCGCGTAGCCGGCCTCGAGGGGTTACAGTGCTTGGCTTGACCGAACAGTGCTGTACTGGTGCCCTTTGCCCATGCTTGTGGTGTGAAGACGAGACTTGACCTTTACACCGAGTTACTGTGGTACATGCTGTGCACTTGTGGACATGACCGGAGTAGGTGAAGGCATTAAATGCGTGGTATGGGCTGGTACGGCTGTCTGTGCAGCTCGAGGTCCGCGTGTTAAGGCACGAGGTGTGGGGGCGCGCTTGCCCGAGGTCTGGAGGGCTCGAGCGAGACGGAAAGCGATCGTGCTCGCTCGAGGCCTCGCTGGGAGGGCTCGGGCGAGACGGAGACAGAGCGTTCGCCCGAGGCCTGGCTGGGAGGGCTCGGGCGAGACGAGATAGAGCGTTCGCCCGAGGCCTTGCTGGGAGGGCTCGGGCGAGACGAGGTGATAGAGCGTTCGCCCGAGGCCTGGCTGGGAGGGCTCGGGCGAGACGGAGACGGAGCGTTCGCCCGAGGCCTTGCTGGGAGGGCTCGGGCGAGACGGAGATAGAGCGTTCGCCCGAGGCCTGGCTGGGAGGGCTCGGGCGAGACGGAGACGGAGCGTTCGCCCGAGGCCTGGCTGGGAGGGCTCGGGCGAGACGGAGACGGAGCGTTCGGGTGTTTGCGTTGATTGGGGTACCCTTTTTCGTACCACCGACAGTAGCCCCCGAGCCCTTGTTTGAGTGCTTGCATTCGAGCAGGGGCTCCAGATTGGGATCTCGATGGATAGCTAACGGGTCTCGAGGGTTTTGTCGATTTGATTCCGTGGGTGTCGTGCGAGCGACACCCGCGGGTGTAGCCCCCGAGACCATGGGGGAGTGGTTAGAACCCCCTCGTGGGCTTCCTGAAGAATCCTCCGTCGTTTGGGAACCTTCTACCCAGCGGGCGCGCCTTTTTAGGCGGATATCGTCAGGGAGCGGAGATCGCGGCGCCGTGTGTACCTGTCAACAGGCTCGAATGTGGTTCGGTAGTCTATTAAATGTTTGCGGTTACCTTTTCTTTGTCGTGGGAAACTCCGTCCGAGGCTTGGCTCGGGGGGCTCGAGCGAGACGGAGAACGAGCGATCGTCCGAGGTCTGGCCTCGAGGGCTCGGGCGAGATGGAGGACGAGCGATCGTTCGAGGTCTGAAAATCTCATGCCCACACCAAGAAAAGAGATTAGTCGTAACTGTCCGAGTTTTTAGACCCTCTTTCGTCGAGGGGTGCCAGGCTGAACCGACTGGCCGGCTCCTCGAGCTGTCCGGCATGCCGATTGCCCTGGCTTGTCATCCTGCGAGTCCTTTCGATCGGATGCGAGGGGGATGCCTCGTACTACCCCGAGTGGGCGAGTATCGAGGTTCCGGTGAGCTGGTAACGGGGAATCCAAGTGAGAGCTCGTGCCCCGTTCGTTAGGGGTCGACTGTGGCCCAGAGGCGGTCTCATAAAGCATGGGGGCTCAGTCTGCAGGAGTGCCGGGTCCATTCGATAGGACCCGGTGGCTCGATGCCTCCCTCCGAGGGGATCTCACTGCACGTCGAGCTCCCCGCCTTGGATACACGTGAGGGGGCCTCGAGGGCTCGGCCCTCGAGTAATGCCGCGAGTGGCGCCCCTTGGTGTCCCTGACTCGGGTGCTCGAAGCCGGCTGTCGAACCCTTTTCGAGGGCCAGCCTTCGCTGCTTCGAGACTTAGGGCCGGGGCCCGCTTTTACCTTTATGAAGAAGCCTCCATCGTCTGGGAATCCTTCTGCCCGTTGGGCACGCCTTTTAGGCGGAAACCATCGGGGAGAGCGGCGGGCGCGAAGCCGGAGCGACGGTCGTGGCGGGCCCGAGTAGTGGAGCGAATGGAGAGGTAACGCGTGTATCCTGCATCCGGCTCGAGACGCGGTTAGGTGGGCGCATTGAATGCATTCGGTTACCTTTTTACGTCGTGGGAGATCCCGCCCGTCTGGATTTCCCCTATAAATATCGAAAGAGGGGAAAAAGAACCTTTACTTTGCCTTTGCCTTCGCCGCCGCCGTAGCCTTTACGCGCCCTCTCCTTCGAGCTAGTCGATTGGGGATTTCCGGCCCGCCCGTCCGCTGCTCGGATCCGCGCCGCGCCACCGTCATGGCCGCCAGACACAGATGCTGCCGGCCGAGGACTGGAGCCCGTCGAAGGTGACGCCGAGCGAAATGGACTCGCTGGTGGCCCAGTGGCTTCTGCGCCCCAACCCGGAGGAGGGACCCGCATGGTGGGTTATCCCGTCGGCAGAGCACCGGGAGCCGCACCCGCCTGAGGGGTACGTGGTGAGCTTCACGCGCTACCACCGTATGGGGCTCGGCGTCCCGCCGAGCCGCTTCTTGCGAGGGCTGGCTCACCATTTCGAGGTGGAGCTGCAACACTTCTCCCCCAACTCCATCTCGCACGCTGCCATATTCGCCGTGTGGCGAGGGGTACCTAAAGATGGAGCCGCACTGGGAGATGTTCGTCCATCTCTTCCGGGGCGAGCTCTTCATCAAGTCCCTGAAGCCCAGCGGGAGGCGGCCCGTGCGCATGGGCTCCCTTGCCATCACCGCGAGGGCGGGGACCTCGTCGGCCAATGTCCCCCGCGAGTACCTGCGATACAAGCTTTCCACCAACCAGGCCGGGTGGGACGACCATTGGTTCTATCTGCGGAACGAAGGTGGCCTCCTTCCGCAGTACACCGGCAGGGTCCTTACTCGACGCCCGGAGAAGTGGACCTGGGGCGTTGCGGCGGACAGGCAACGCCACCTGGCCCCGCTGATGGAGATGATGAAGACGCTGGTGGATGAGAAGAAGCTGACCGTGCAAGCGGTCATTTGGGCGTTCCACCAGCGAAGAGTTCTTCCGCTGGCGGACCGCCCCCTTCTTATGCACGAGATGGGCCCGCAGGCTCAGCTCGAGGCGCTCAATGGCTCGAGGATGGCGGCCGAAGAGGCTGTCCGGAACAAGGGCGTCTCCCGGGTGTCGATCACGATCCAGGGGCCGTTCGTCCCTGAACTCTCCAACCTGGTTGCGATGGCACCCGACGAGGGGTGTCTTGACCTGGTAAGCCTACCTCGAGTCGAGCTATCTCGAGCCTCCTCCCCTTCTTCCTCCTTCGATCCGTTTGCATCCGTCTTGTGTGTTTGTCTCATCATGCTTCTTTTTCTTCAGGGGGCATTTACTTGTCGCGCGTCGAGGCCCCCGGTGAGGGAGGACGCCGCGGATTCTCAGGTGAGGCGCCTCTCTGCTCAGAAGGAAGGAGAGCAAGGATGCCAAAAAGAAGAAAGAGAAAGATAAAAAACTTGCGTCGCTTAGCTCGGGAGCAGAGACTGGCGAAGGCTCGTCGTAACCGTCAGCCTGGGGACGGGTCCCCCGAGCTGAGCTCCTCGAGCTCGGAGGAGGAGAGTGGTGATGAGGAGGAGGGCGACGACGAGGGGATGGATGCGCGCTTGATGCGCGCGGGGCTCGTCGATGACAGGGCTGACCGCTCCTCTGTGCAGGAGGGTACACTGGAGGTCCCACCGACAAAAGGGTCGCGCGGGACGCAGCCGCGGAAGGCGGCGCCGATCCCTGCCTCGTCGGGGGCCCGAGGTCCGTCGAGCTCGCGCGGATGCGCCCCTGATCGCAAGGAAGCCCCGGACCCGGAGCGCCTCCGCCACAGCGCCAACGGAGGCCGCCCCGCGTCAGCCCAGACGGGGGTCTCGAGAGGGGGTCGGGCTCGAGAGGCGGTCGACAGGTGAGAAGGTTTCGGGCCCGACCCCGTGATCCGTCAAGGGCGCCGTCGAGCCCGCGGAGGGGCGGGGCGCCAAGAAGAGGCGTCGAGCCCGCGCCATCAAGAGCGCGGGGAGGGAGCCCCCGAGCGTTCGGTGACCAGGGGCGAGAGACGTCCCGGAGTCCATCGCCGCAACCGAAGGGACGGGGACAGAGAAGCGGACGCGGGAGGGCGCGACCACCAGCGCGGGCGCAGAGCAGGTCCCGGAGCCCGCGCCGGGGCGAGCGCCACGACGTCAGCACGAGGGTGGTACGGTCGCCCTCCCGCGATGTGGGCGGAAGGAGGGCTCTCCCTCGAGGTCGAGCCATGGGAGGCGTCGGGAGCCCTCCCCCCATCCCAGCCCCGTGGAGACGGCCCAGGCGCAGGGCTCGAGCCGTGGGGTGGGCTCGAAGCCCCCGAGTGGGTCCGGCGATTCCGGGAAGAAGCCCAGCGCCGCTTCGGGTGAGTAGTTTCCTTGGGTCTCGTCGGTAGTGAGGCTTCACCTCTTTGCTTTTGATGACGCGTGCATCTCCATCTCAGAGGGAAGCATCCTACCAGAGAGGTGGACCCTCGCTTCGTCCCAAGGAGGCCAAGACCTCGAGCCGTCGAGGCAACAGGCACCTCGAGGTATTGGCACCTTCCTCCGCTAGAGAAGCCGCTTGGCTGGAGAAGGCCCGAGCTGCCATGGCTCGAGGGGCCGGATGATCGTCGCGAATTTTGGTGAGGCCGTCGCCATCGACCACGGGGTCGAGGTACTCTTCCTGGTTCTGACATCTCCGTCATCTCGTATTGCAGGGGCCTCAGCTCATGGCATCGAGCCTGCCACCACCGTATCCGCCGAAGCGCTGCCTCCTCCCTCCTCCTCCTCCTGCGATGGTGCCAACTGGGAGCGCCATCCTTCCCCTCACCACGACGGGTGTTCCGGGGGAAGCGCCTGGGGCGAGCACGGCCCCGCCGGCGTCTGGGGCTGAGGAGACTGCGCCCTTGTGGCTCCGACCAGCACGGGCCGGGCTGCGGAGGAGGGAAGGGGGGAAGAGGCGTCGGCGGAGAAGGAGCCGACGGTGGAGGACCTCCTGAACGAGCTGGAGCAGGGCCGCTCCTCGCCGCGGGCTCGATGACGGTGGAGGCGCCCGAGGTGCCGGCTAGCGCCGACAAGGCGCCGGAGGGCCCGGCCGGGAAGAGGGCCCGGGGTCGAGCCTTCCCTCGATCGATCCGCAACAGGAAGCGCCGGCGGAGGGACGGAGGGAGTCGGCTCGTGCCGTCGGGCGGCGGGTTGCTGTCGGGCAGCTCGAGGCGGAGGAGGATCTGCCCGACATCGAGCTCGACCGACCGATATGGCCGTTTCCCGTCCCACTGAGCCCGCCCCTTGCCGTGGTTCCCATCGAGCAGCCGGCCCAGCGGGGGGCCCCGCGCGAGGTGCGGTCCATCTTCCGGGAGGTGGCCGTGCTTATGGCGGAGGCGGAGCGGTCCTGCTCCGAGGAGGCGGACCGGTCCGCACAGGTGTCAGCCGCCCTCGCGCGGGCTGAGGCGGAGCTTCGAGATCTCCGCGCGGAGCTGAGCCGGAACGCCCAGATGGCGAGCCGGCTTAACGAGGCGGAGGCGGAGGTCCGGGTGGCTCGAGGCGAGGTCGCTCGATCCAAGGAGGAGGCCGCCGCCGTTCTCGAAGCGTCGAGGAAGGAGCCGCGGACGCCCGAAGCGAGGCCACCTCTGCCCGGGCTGAAGCCGAGGCGGCGAAGCGGGAGGCTGCTGACGCCCGTGGCGAGGCCGCCGCTGCCCGAACCGCAGCGGAGGCGGCGAGAAAAGAGGCCGAAGACGCCAAGAGTGGTGCCGCCACCGCCCGAGCTGCCGAGGGGGGGCGCGCGCAGGAGGTGATCCGCAAGGATCTGGCCCTGGTAGAGGCGGGCCGGCTGATCGAGGACCTTAGGTCCGAGAAGCTCCTCACGCTGGCCGAGAAGCGCAGGCTGGAGCAGCGTGCTGAGGGCCTGACCAGCGACCTCGCCGCACTGGGGCAACACTGCGACGGTGAGGCTTACACCTTGTTCTTTGTTTGGGTCTCGAAGTTCTTTGTTACGCCGCAGTCTCACTCTTCCTTGTTTGTTGCGCAGGGGTCGAGAAGACGGTCGAGGAGCTCCGCGGACGAACCAGGCTCTCTTGGACCAGCTCCAAGACGAGACGATGGTGGCGGAGCGGGCTCGCTCTTCTCTCGACCGGCTCGGCCCCATGTGG